>OY365784.1:1373760-2665020 GCA_959347405.1 Napeogenes sylphis
AATCTTTCGATTAATCTGCCATATACTACGACGTATCTATAAATAATAAAACAGTACAGTAGGTATTTATTGTTATTGTTATTAAATACCGGTTGGTATGGAGACAGTAAGTTGTCAATGTGATTAAATTTTCAAGACCAATAAATATTTAGTGGAATAGGAACTTTAAATACATATTCCACTAAATATTTTTAATGTAGTTTTTATTATTTTTTTTGGATATCTTTGTAATTACAGCGGACCTTGCAGTTTATGCATATTTTACGACGCGTTGCTACAAATATACAATATAAAACATAGGTATCATTTTGTCTGTTTGTTTGTTTGACCTCGTTTTAAGAGCTCTATAAATTATATGATTACTTACGGAAATGAGGTACCAAATGTTTTAACAGTGTTTAAATTTCCTGCCGATTTAGTTATAGGCCTTGACAAGAAGGTGGCCGCTGCCAACGAACTGGTTTCTTCACTAGGATTATAGCAGGTTGAAACAATTTACAGTGACAATAGTTCACAGAACACAGGACACATATTTAGGATAGAAATTAATAAAGAGTCTTGTTTCTACATTGATTATAATAATCTACTAGTAAGTTATATTTATTATCGAAGTGTTGGCTGAATTAGAACAAACTGTTGGCTAAATTAGAGGAAATCGGTCGACGACATTCCGTATTCCGACAGCATATCGTATTTACACATTTTATTTTTCAAAGAAATTAAACTTTTAAGTCGGTAGTGCTAAGAGCCTTATTAATTAACATGTGCGTGTGTACACGTACGACCTCTCTGTACTTTATCGACGGAGTAATTGCGGTGATTAATTTCAAATCCATTACATATCTACATGTTTTTTTAATTTTCGTCAAAGAATGCAGCGCTTGGTATTTATTGATCCATTGATTATTTATTACGTTATTACTAAATATGATTGTCTGTGTGTGTGTGATCTTCTAGATATAACTTCTAAACGGTACCTTGACCCTGGCCGTGACGTGTTTGACGTCGGTGTAATTACTTCAGATGGACCATGTGTAGGAATATGAAACTGACTGACGGTCTGTAGCGAGGTAGACATTATGTCAATAAAGTGTTGGCATGAACACAAACAGATGGACTGCGGTATTATATTTAAACATTTAATAAGTAAAATAATTTTCATATTCGGGTGGTAATAATAATAGTTAATAACGTTTTGATATCAACAAAAATCCCTCAGTCTCGAGCATGTCGGGAAGAATTCGAGAAGAAATTGAAGAAAGCTCAGAACGACGCTCATCGAGCCGCCTTGTTCAGCGGAGAAAACCATCACAAGTACCTGCTGGGGCAGATGGTGGTCATGAGGATGCATCTGAACAAGGTCTGTCTGTCGCATCGAGAGATCGTGAATATACTTGGGTCTAGTTTGTATTATTAGAAACTATTTAAGTCCGAAAAATTGAAAATTATAATATAATAATTATATGTTATTTATGAATTACAGAGTGAAGATTATATACGAAAATGCGAAAAAATCTACACGCATTGTGGTATACCATGCGAAGTAAGTATACCATTATTTGTACAACTTCGGTACATTATTGGATTATATTGCATTATTTTTTAAATATATCTATATATATATAACAAAGTATAAACGGGCACGACTTGAATCGACAACCTCTGGGAGACTGTTCCGTTACTCTGGCCATTGGGTTGCTGTGTCGCTAAATATCTATAAACATGTATAGCCATGTTAATTTAAATTTATATAAACATACCCGTTGCTCTACCAATTGAGTCACCGTATTGCTGTCCCGATGAAGACGATCACATATGGAATGCTTAGTTCACCAAGACGGACTGCGATTCGGTAGCTCAAATGGTAGAGCGACGAGACGGTTTCCTTAGAGGTCACGGGTTCGAATACCTGCCCTTATCGGTTTATTTTTCATTCTATTATATAGCATTGAAAACCTGACACAACCGCTAAATATATTTGAAACGCATCAGAAAATAGTGAAATCAGAACGTTTTTCATTCGATATTTACGAAAACAAATAAATAAACCTAACATGTTTAAACGAGTTCATACACGTAACACGTTGAACAGTTTATAGCATTATATAATGAACTCTCCATGCATTAGGAAAATAGCATGAAAGTGTAAGAAAAAAACCGTTAAAAAATACATTAAGATGTAAAGATGAGATTGTATAAAGTAAAAGTAGTACATAATATATATTTTTTAAATGATTCCAGACAACACCTAAAATGATACGCCTGCGTCGTCTCGCTCTAATGGAAATAGATCGAGTGAAAGATGACGTCATACATTCAAGGAGATCATATAAAGACTTGATTATTCACAATCGAAGAAAACTTTACCATTTGAGGAAAGAAGCGTTGATTCGAGCTGAGAAGGCAGTTGAAGACGTGGAGACCTGCGTCAAAAAGACTTCGTGCTAGTTAACTATGTTTTGGAAAATAAAATTAAATAAGAGTGTATATAAAAGACTTGCAAAAATTAATTTCCTTATAAAGTTAGATTAAAACATGTTTTTGTATAGAAATTGATTGTTTTCTGTAACTTGAAGTGTTCTTTAAAAGTTTCATAAAGTGGTTTTGGTGTCAGATGTGTTTTAAAATATTATGATGAAGTACAAAATGTTAATAATATGTTGTGTTAATATGTTGCCATAATTATTATTATTATTATTATTAACTGTAGCTGCCATGACTACTTTTTAGTTAGAAAATTATTGGTATAAAAAAAATATACCACGTAATTTATTTATATTATTAGGAGAATTATGTATATTGTAAAAAGTTGTTAGATCTAAAGGAGATTGTTATATAAATATTTAAATGATAAACAGTTAATGTTGTTGAAATAAATATAAGGTAATGTTACAATTTGTTCGTTAAAATTATTAATTTTAACTGTTGTATTTTCAGATTGTTTTATAAGGACAGTCAAATGTCTTTTCACGCAATATAAACGTACATTCATAATATATTTTCATATTATATTATATCACTTATTTTATAAAGATATTAAATGGTTTTGTTGTGTAATCCCTGTTCTGTTTGTAAAATAAAATTTGTAAAATATTTGATACAACAAAACTCTTTGTGATGTAAGTACATTGTACCTACATTGTAACTACATTGTACCTACATTGTACCTACATTGTACCTACATTGTACCTACATTGTACCTACATTGTACTTGGCAGAAGTTTGGCTCGATACATTTAGTTGCCTTACCTAGTAAACTATTATATTCCTTTACTCTTTTCATTGTGTTCATTCTTCAACATTACATATGATAAAAAACTGTATATCTCTTAGACTATAAGTATTAACATTATTATAGTAGCAAAGATAAGTACAATAATTATATTTCATAAAGGAACTTAATACAAAGCCAGGATAAGTCTAGTCTAGAAAAAACTATCGCTTCGAATAATGTGAATAATGTGAAATGAAATGATTTTTAAAGTACTTAGTGTCTCTGTGATAGAGTTAACTGAGAGCAACCTACCTACCTACCTACCTACCTATCACCTATCACTTATCACTTATCACTGATAACATACTGACGTTAGATAAAACCTCAAATATAATGTATTTATAATAAACTTTAACAACTACGAGAGCTTTTTATTTCATTATCTTCTAGCGGCTGTTTAATAAATTAAATATGTATCAAGTAATGGTTCCCTATCTTTATTTTTATTAAAAAAAAGTAAAATTATAAAATCCCTCAATTGTTGTATTTCTTCGTACCATCAATCTCTATTGAATCGTGTATTATTTTACAAAGATATAATTAATAAATAAACTATAAGATTAGAAAGGTTATCATGTCATTTTAATTGATTTATTGTACAGATAGGAAAAAAATATTTATATAATAAAAATCTAAATTACTTCATTCCATGAAATTTAATTGCATGTAGATAATACACTATATTGGCTTACGTTATTGAAATTACGATTTTAGAGTTTTTTATTAATAGTTATTAATTAATAAATATTAATTCTTATTTTTAATTTATATACAATTTATTTACAATTATATTATTCTATCAAAAGTTTTTTTTAATTAGCTTTTATTGGTGTAAGTTTCTTATACAATATAATAAAAACCTAAGCAAGTGAAATTATTATGTTCTTAGGTTCATTTAGTACAATATAGAAAAAAAAAATCGTCCGATACAAAAAGACGTTCAAAAAGGACTTCTTATTATTTTTTTTATATAGTTGATTATTTAGAGTTGTCTAATTGTCATATTTTTTGCCGACCGTAGTATTTATGTCATATGTGCTTGACTAATGTTAGATGCCAAGTGCATTATTAATTACGATCTAACACAAATGAATCAAGGATTTAATTATTATATAATAACATGTCCCCCAGCTTTTGTATTTTTATTAACATGTTGTTATTAATATTGGGGACAAGAAGTGAGGTGAATGTTGCTAATTTATTAGCTTATTTATACTTAGTGGATACTTGTTCTTAATTATATCATCCATGTTGCAGTCGACTACAGAAACCACGGAGTCACTTCTTAAAACATACACCAACTACATAAACGCATCTCACGACCTGGACAAGAGTGATCGTGTTATGATGAAGGAGTGGAATGAGGGTTTCCAGCTGCAGCTGGTGAACGTCACCTCACAGTATCGCCTCGCCATGACACGCCATAAGGAGCGCAACTTTATGATGATTAAGGCCAGTCCCAAGGTGATCGTGATCCATCATCTCGTTAGATTATTATCAAAAACTACAATGCTATGTCACAGTGCTATCTTTGGATTAACATTAAAATATAATTGACGTTTTCTGTAGTAGTTTATGGATGGAAATTTATAAAATGCCTGCTTTTTATTAGAGCTGTCTTTTTTTTTAAGTGGAAAGAATGTATCAACTTACATCAGATTGAAATGAACAATGCTGAAGGGATATATTTTAATAGTGAGGCGAAATGTTTGAAATCCGCCAACGAGAAAGAAAGAAAGAAAAAAAAATCCGTTACTCAGATGGGGAAAGAGGTAATGTGAATTAGAAGTTTAGAATCATTAAGAAACCAAAACACACAAACACCACCTGGAGGTTTCTGGAGCTCGATGTCCATGTTTACAAAATAACCGTGACGTAAACTTGCGACGATTTAAGTTATTCACTTCCAACTACTGTAGCATGTAGTGAGTAATTTACATATTTGCAGATAAAGAAATGGCGCAAAAGTTACCGCTATTTAATAAAGCAGTGTAATGCGAACCATCCCGGAGATGACAAAGCGGTCGGAGAGTGTCTCGTGGAATATGTAAGACATTAACAGAATAAATATGTCCGAAAACCACTAAGATATTATTTGTATGTTCAGGAAGTGTGTAATAAGCAGTATGTTCATAGATCTTTGTTAAATAATAATGTTATATTTTCAGATGCAAAAAGACAACTATCACATAATATTTCAGAGGCTAATTCTTCTGAAGCTGGAGGCAATGTCAGATTTATACGCACAGATCATCAGCTCTCAGAGTGACCTCGAGAACTGCTTAAAGATAACCCTATCAGGATACTTATCCGCTGTTAGAACTATCATGAATAATTTAAAACGTTGTTATAATACCAAATCTGTAAATAAACTTATGATTTTTAAATCCCCGGATAACATTTAACGGGGAATAAATATCATATTTTTAAACTATAATCAAATACAATTAAAATTTAGAAGAGATAAGGATTATTTACAATGTGTTTTTCTTTAGATTATGTATATGTTAAATATAAACTTAGTGACCAATTACGATTAAAAACACAATTTTTACTTGCTTGTACAAAGTTCCACTTTATTTAAATATGTTATACAATATAAATAAAGTTAAAGTCGCCTGATGATGATGTACGAAACCGGTCGCATATATAATTGTAGTTCCATCAAGAATTAACAACATATTCTATAAATTAATGACCAATACAAAAAATATTTTAAAGGAATATAAACAGGAATTAAGCTGTTTTAAAAAAATATAACTTGTCCAAAGACCTTTTGAAACAACACTGAGTTAGTTTTCAGTTAATAGCACACATAAGAAATGCTAATTGTTGACGGTTACTGACGCCGCTCCAACTGTATAAGGTGTTACGACTATAATTAGCTCGCACTTGTCACCTAAACGCATGATCCAGGATTCATTCACTCATATCATTCTACAGACGCACAAAGAAAGGAATTCGCGATTAAAAATACATTTTTAGAAATCAAATTGTTTATTAACAATTCGTTGTGATATTAAATATAAAGATATTTACACATAGCGTAAATTTAGGTTATTCTATATAAATTAAATCTTTTGTACAAAAATAGAATACTATGGCAATATTAGGTAATAAGGTTCATTTCAAGACTTTCTTCTACGGCCACCGCACGAAATAGAAAATAATAAAAATAAAATTATAATTTCTTGTAATTGTGATTTCTTCACTCGGTCTCTCCTCCGAAATATTATAGAAATACTTCGAACAAATGACAACTGTTTTAAATTATTAATAATGAAGCATTAGTAGTTTCGACTATTAACTATTAACAGTAGTATGTCGACGAATTGAGTACTAAAGCTGTGGTTACAGTAACTAACTCTGAATATAGAAACATGACGTAGCGCATGTACTGTGTAGATATTAAAAACAGCTGAAGTCTATAAAACAATATTATTTTACAAATAACTAATTTATTTTTAATTATGTACAATATTATAACTAAATGGACGTTGACGACGTTATTACTAAAATTCAAAAATGGGATAAACTAGTTCCATATAAAAAAATGACCAAAACAAGTTTCTCACTAGTGTATGTATGTATGTATGTATGTATGAATGTATGTATGTATGTATGTATGTATGTATGTATGTATGTATGTATGTATGTATGTATGTATGTATGTATGTATGTATGTATGCATGTATGTGTGGCTGTCTCCTTCCCATTGCAGCTGATACGTCGCCAACATGCACCTTCTGTAATAACTATTATATTTACATGACTATTCGTAATATTCCCTCGAACCAGTATGTACCCTGTTCGACCTGTAACAAAAATAAGTAGTCACTCACGACTTGGGAATGCTACAATGAGCGACAACCAGGAGAAGATGCCTGAACACTCACCATCCGTCTGTCCCTACGATTGGGGCTCGTCACCGTCAGGTACCATCAGGCTCCATCAGGCCCCGGGGCGCGGCGGCGGCTCCGGGGTGCCCGGGGGCTTGAACGTACTGCCCTGGATTTGACGGTGCTTGTTTTTAATATTACTCATTAATGCAATTTAGGACACATCCTTTGTGCTTACGTTTCAAAAGGTTAACGAGTTTTGGAAAATGTCTTATAGATTCTTAACGCTTAATGCTGCTGATGTATTTGTTATTAAGTAGTCGTTGTTCAGAGATTGGATTATGGGAGTTTTTTTCGACGCGGTCGTACCTGGAAGCCGAGAGCGGCCTCCAGCGGCGTAGGTCCTTGCGCGTGCTCGTGCTCGCGTGCTCGCTCGTGATCGAGCTCCAGCCCGTGCTCGAGCTCGAGCCCCCGCCCCAGAGTATCGTAGTCCCCGCAGCGGGAGCGTCCTCCCTGGATTGTGGCATATGTGTTGTCCGACTGGAGGGAGGCGACTTGCATTAACACACAATGACCAACATGGAACAGGAGTAGGAGCGAGACACGACGATATTATATTTGTTCAATTCAGTTGAACAATGTGTAAAACATAAATAGTTTATTTACTTTAGGAAATTTATAAAACGTTTTCTGAAATTATGTTAAATATTTATATTTATTATTATTTAATACATTTCACAGAAAAAACATTACATATTAATTGAAAATAGAACTACCTACAAAATCATAATATGGTTCATGGTTCATGGTACTACAAATTACAATAAAGAAATCATAATATGGTTCTGTTATGGGTGCGTTCCACTAAGCGTTCACAACGATCAAAACGCTCCTTTAGTCGTTCCACATAACGACCGCGGTCGTTATGGTCGCGGCGAAAACGTCACTTATGACGTCATGACTTACGCTCACGCGAAGCTCACGACGACCCATCTATAAAGATGGGTCGAAGTGATCGTTGAGAAAATTAGCGGCGTTTTCAAAAGTCAAAACATCAAAAATGGCGACCGTTAAGCTTACGTTATTTCATGTCGAAAAAGATATTTTAGTAGAAGTGAATGTTTCTGCAGCGGATGCTCAACGTGCCTCCACAGGTAAATATAATTATGTAAAACAAGCTTAGAAAAATTTATTGTAGTTTATAATTAGTATACATGTATACATTTTTCCTCGATTGCCAATAATATAACCTAACTTTAGAAATGAAAATTAACTTAGCCTTCTTTAAATTAGTTTTCTTATTGAAAAAATGATTACATACGTTTAAAATTTCACTGATGAAAATTTAAAATAACCTAACCTTTTAAATCTTTTGCATTTTTTTAATTAACATTTGTATGATTTACCTCTACGCTCAAAACGCTCTATAATCCATTCCACTTGAGTTTACGACAGTAACGCTCACAAGCAAGTGGAACGGAAAAAACTGCGGTCGTGAGCGTGATCGTTGTGAACGCTTAGTGGAACGCACTCTGTGTTGCATCTATTGAAATTTAAAATTGTTCAAATACATTGCTTTATATATTCAGTTTCTAGAACTTCTTCCCAGAAATATATCCAGTCATGAGATCTGGGCTTCGGAGAGGCCGGAGGTTATCACCTCGTATCGATAACAGTTTTCACTAAACTAAACTGAATATAATAGATAGAAGAAACTTCTAAATATATATACATAACAGAATTTTTATACATATAAATATAACAGAATTTTAAGACTATAGAAGATGTACCTTTTTATTTGTATGTCGCATCTTTATGCGATGTCTCCACGCAGCTACTAATAGATGCCGAGGCTGAGGTGATTGTTAAAAGGATAAAAACAGAGCACCTTGTTCGGCGCGACCTACGCTTAAGAGAGTGCGAGCGTGCCGGCCGAGGTAGAGTATTGAAGATGAATTATTGACGTTCAAATTTTAGGAGACCGGGTTACCGTTACAAACTCTACACAATTTAATTTTCTTCAAATTATTTAAACTTACTACTTTCAAAATCTTCGGCCACCGACCACGGTAGTGATAACATTTCGATGAAAACAAGTCGGTAATTAGTCGTATTACCAAATTTAATGACATAATCGACTCTGAAACGAGGGGCCCATATCAGTTGACTTACCACTGGAGGTCGTCCCGCGCTCTGTTCGTTCTGATCTCCGAACACGTTCATGGTCAGCTCCTGTTCTTCGTACGGCCTGAGCTTGGTTTCTAGCCACAGAGGATTTTCAGTAGTACTCAGCTCTTCCAATATCCTTCTCCTCGCTAGACTGTCACCCTTACTGGACTCTACCGACGGAGGTGGTACCACCCTAGAATAAGTTGCCCTATAAATAAAAGTGTCCTTAGTCAAGTGTTTTAGATGAAAGTTTTTGTTAAACGAAAACATCTAAAACCTCACCAGTGTTTGAGACACGAGCACACCACGATGAACGTGACGATGCCGGTGAACAGCACTATGAGCAGCGCGATGAGCGTCGCCAGGGCGGGGTCGAAGCTGTCGGGAGCTGGAACGACAGGCTCTTGTAGGAGAACCACTCTTCTACTACAAATATTATTTGGCAAATGGGCAGTATCGAATTGTTTCAAAACTTAATAAAGTCAGTGACGTATTCGAAGACACTTTTAGTTTTCCAAAAACTAATTTGTATGATATAGAGGTTTAAGCAGAAATGTTAATATAGTTGTTCTTAAAAAACTAAGTCAAATCATACGACACGTAGACGAGATACCCTTGGTGCTGGCGCTGGCGGCGGTGAGCGTCTCGACGCCGTGGTCCCGGTACAGCTGCTTGAGCTGGTCGTACTGACCGTCGATGCTCTCCAGCACGCGCTCGGCCGACAGCGCCTGCAGGCTGGAGGGGTCCACGGCGTGCAGGGACACCTCGCACCTGGGGTTTAGAGTCGGGAATTTAGACGACTAACGGTGTCAACATTAACATCTAAACTTCATTATCGTTATCCCATACTATAGGGTCAGTGCTATGCTTTTCCACAATTCCCTTTCACTTGTCACTTAACACACTCGTTTCTTCTTCAGATTGTATTTCACGATATTCATATTTTTTTCCCTTGTATCCCTTCATTTATTCTACATCTAACACATTTGGGGAGTCATTATCCTCACCAGTCCCTGGCGGCCCCACCCAGCGCCCGGCGCCGCCCCGCCACCAGCAGCGCCCGCGCCGCTAGAGACACGCGCGCGGGCGGGGCCTCCGCAGTCGAGCACGGCCGCGACACCACCATGCGGATCACTGACGAGCGGTCGATGACCCACACCTGGGGGAGAGATTTCGGTATCGGTTACCGGCGAGCGATAACGCCTTCGTATGCTAATAAGGTGAATATCGGCGATGCACGTACGTAGACCTGCGCGGTGTCCGTGCGATGTGGCGGCGCCCGCTCTCGCGCCACCACTTCCAGCACGAACCGGTCCTGACGGTACTCCGACATCGGACTCGCCGTCGTCAGCACCCCTGCGGATCCAAGGTAGCTGGCTTAAGATCGATTTCTACGTCATAGAGACCGAGCGACGCGACCGGACCCACCGTCCTGAGTGACGTTGAAGGGCGATGGAACCACGCTGCCGCTGGACTTCTGCTCCCCCGACTTATAGAGGTGCGAGGCCGCCACCATGTACTGCAGGGACCCGTTGAGGCCGAGGTCGGGGTCCCGCGCCGCCAGGGACACCACGGCCTCCGACACGCGCGCCTCCGGTGACAGCCCTGGGGTTTATGGGATTACGACTGATTCTCGATACTTTTAAATAATAATCTTAAAACTTTCATTACGACCATCGAATGATTCAATTATTCTGTAATGAACCTTCATTGAAACCTATTCTTGTTAAGTACAGAGATTTTATATCTCTATTTTTTTTTTAATTTACCAATTTAATATCTAAAGTCTATATAATAGTAAGTTCTAAATTAAATTTGTTTCGCTTCTTCAATGTGACCTACAATTTTTTAACGGAAAATGTTGATAAATATTTATTCAATATTATTATTAAAAGGTTACCAGCGTAGTAAATCTTCTCATCGAATTTGGGTTTGTTGTCATTTTCGTCTAGAATCTTAATTTTGACGCTCGTAACACTAATGTCTTGACTGTCTGTGCTGTTGTCTATAGAGTTCAAGATGGCGGCCGCGTGTTCAAGTATCGGGTTGTTGCTAGCGTATATTGTCATGGAATATTCATCTTGTATCTCTCTGAAAGTAATTATCAGAAATTAGTATTTTGACATTGCTTCGGGTCACTTTCACCCCAAGTTAAAAACAGGTTCATTGAATTATTTGATAAATAATAATAGTGTCGTAACTCACCTATCAAATGTCATGTTAGCTCTAATGATTCCTTGTGTTCTGTCCAGTGTGAAGGCTCCTCCGTGGTTACCTTCCAGGACATGATAGTACACCTTGCCATTGTCACCGGCATCTTTGTCTATAGCCCTTACAGTGCCTAAATAAAACAGTAATAAAACAGCGATATAGCTAACATAATATTAGGATCTGTAAACGACAACGACAATATAGTTTTGATTTTTCTGCCTTTGTGTCTTCGTACCACTTACATTGAGATCTGTAGTTTCACACGTAATACATAATCCGAAAAATAAATAAGTATGCAAGGGTTGAATGGACGGTCAAGTTCCTAACAAAAGTACTCTTTTTTGTAGCCAAGTAGCACACTTTTCATAGTCGAGGATTAGAAGTAATAAAGTATGAACTAAATTTAATTTAGGACTGAGAGATAAGACATTTTTATTTTTCAGTCGTAACAGATGATATATTTCAGAATGAACGAGATATATCTCTGATATGGTCATTTCAAGTCAACGTCTAAAGGATGCCTATTTTGTACATTTAGACAGGAAGCCATTGCGATGCTATCAAATATGAATAATCAAAAAGGTATTGTTTTTTATTTCAGTCTAACATCAGCTTATTCTCAAATGTCTCCTTGTTAGTGTAAGCAGGTTCTGACGATGTTTCGTGTCAGTAAAATCAGTCATTGAGTCAGTTTGTTGTGATTAAATAAGAGTTCCTTATCTTAAAATAATTAAAAGAGACTATTTTAGGCCGAGGATTCATAGAGGAGAGAGCAAGCCCCTACTCTACCCTATTGTAGTGAAATAATGGTTAGGTATTCTAGTAAAAAAGATGACTGAAGATTGGACACCAGATAGTTTCATGAGCACCTAAACTGAGCTCACCTCGTTGCTCCTCGATTCCACTAAACAAAAGCACATAATTGCGAATTCGATTATATACCCACCCACTATAACACCTGACTATAACCCACTATAACACCTGACTATAACCCACTATAACACCTGACTATAACCCCCTATAACACCTGACTATAACCCACTATAACACCTGACTATAACCCACTATAACACCTGACTATAACCCACTATAACACCTGACCATAACCCACCCACTATAACGCCTGGCGCCATATTCTCTGCGAGCGCCAGCTGGTGGTGTCGGTGAGTGAAGACGGGCGCGTGGTCCTGCTGGTCGCGTACCACTACTGACACCACGCGGAGGGACTCGAACTGCCCCGGAGAACCGTGGTCCGACGCACACAGCACCAGCTACGAAATAAGAAATGAATTATGTAGACGAGTATTTTAGAACATAGACCGATTACTACATTTATTTCTGAATCCTAACTAATTAAAGAATATTAATTGGAAAGAAAGCAGCAGGCCCTCATGTGGTCCTTCCGGTGAGTATTCATCCGTCTTTTCTTTATTTATGCCAGTGACGTTAAATTGAAGTGGTTATACCAAAACTTATCAAAACAGAAAATTAAAGCTATGACCTATGTCTCTGGTAGTTAGTAGTATTTCTATTTTTACACCTAAATATTTTTATTTGTTGTGAATTTGTTATTTCACAGTACTCTTTGCTTCACGTTAACGATACGATTGCTCAAACAACCATCTTCTGTAATGCAAGTATACTTGCTATATCTGATTCATTATCTTATAAAAACCGAAACGTACCGAGAGCGTCCTTGAATAAAAACCTTCTGAGAATCACAACAGAACAAACTGACATTGTCTGAGCTTTTACAGAGCAATCCTGATATTAAGGGACTCGCAGATAAGCATGATAACATTGTCATTCAATAGACTGAACTGGACGTCTTTTGCGTCCAGACTTATAGATAGAATAACAAATAACTAATATAACAAACTAGAATTAAAAAATCTATCACCGGTGTGAAACTGATTGTTGTAATTAATTGGCCATCTCTTGCAGACAGCTTCTCTACACCAATTCCAACAACATTTGTTTTACGACTTTTTAAAATTAATAGTTTTAAAAACTTAAGTTTTCTCATACAACATTTATTTGTTGCCTCTGAACTGGTATTAACTCTGAGCGTAAGTATGGCGCCCGGGCGTTGACCTTTTAAGTGCTTCTTACAAAATACAAAGAGGAAACATTTTTTTTTTTGTTCTTTATTTTTGTGTTGTTTATCAAGGTTTGTAATAAGTCCTAGAACGAATGTTGTTGGAATTGATGTAGAGAGACTGACTGCAAGAGGTGGCCAGTTAATTACAAATAACCCACCCTGCAATTGCACTATAATATTGTAACATAATTTCTTAGTGTTACTTAGCTTGCTCCGAAAAAAAAATCTAAAAGGACAAAGTTAACTGCAAAATTGGGTGCGGAACACAAACATTTTTTTGTATTAGTGTAACGATTAGTGATATCGAAAAAGTGTCGATGGGTGTTAGTTTGTCCATAGCAAGAGAGATCGATATACTTCTACATATACATTAAACGTGCGTCTTTGTGAGTAAACTTTGCACCGAAATAAACACAACGCTTTCAGAGACAATTTCGAATTAACACATGTTATAAAAATCACCCAATACCTGATACTCCGCTTCCGAGTCAAGGGAGATCCTGGTCCTGAGCTGACCCGTGACTGGATCGAGGCTGAACTCTTCGGTTTCCCCGACGTTCTGGTTGTCTACCTTGAAGAAGTACGACACGCGGCCGTTCTCGCCCGTGTCCTCGTCTGTCGCCACGATTGTTGTAACTAGATAACCTGCTTGAGCGGCGCTCTGGAACGTACATGTTATATTTAAAAAATGGAATAGGTTTTTTGAAAATTCCGTCTTGAGGGAGAGTAAAAGGTAAACAAGTGTTAGTGGAAATTATTAAAATTTTAAATATATAATTCAATGAGTGAGTATTAGATTATAATTAAGAATAATAACAATCTAATTAAAATATCATTGTAAAAGGATAGTTATGAACCAAAGGTATTTCGATCTGCCGCACGTCGTCCGGCGGCTGCTCGATGACGGGTGCGTGTCTGTTGACACTGAGCACGGCGATGTCGACCCGCGCCGTGTCCGCATGCGGTCCGTCCCGCGCTCGCACCGTGAGGCGGTGCAACGCGCCGCCGCGCACGGCCCTTGCCGGGTAGATGATGCCGCTGGACGGATCCACCATGAACGTACCTGAAGCACATTATATTAGTGTTCTTCTAGATTCTCTCAGTCACGATCGCCTATCTGCTGCAAGGTGGGTGTAGGAGAGGTCATTAGCTCTCCCGACATTACATGAGAGTTAATAAGTTGTCTTTGGAGTATAGAGGATGGTGGGGAAAGGGGAGGGGAGGGGGGGGGGCAGGTATCGACTAACAAGGGGCCACAAAGCAAAAAATATAAGCCCAGACTCTCACCGGGCTCGCTCTGCTCCTCCAGCGAGTAGGTGACTCGTCCGTTGTCCCCCCGGTCGGGGTCTGAGGCCAGCACCTGCAGCACAGCGGGCGGGGGGCGGAGCGCCACGTTCTCGGAGATGGTACTCTTGTATACGTGCTGGCTGAACACGGGTGGGTTGTCGTTGATGTCTAGCACCTGGATGTGAACCTGGGGATGATGTGATGATCTTAATATTATGTACTCCACATAGTTATCATTTTAATCAATCCCAATTATCTTTATTTCAATAATTATCTAAGAAACATAAGCACATACAGGCACGCTCGTAGACTTGCGGCTCTGTGGCGGCCCACCGTCCGTGGCCACGACACGAAACCACAGATCCGAGACGGCCTCTCTGTCGATATCTGCTCCTTCTACTACTGCGATCTCTCCCTCCGAGTTGATGCTAAATAGATGTGCCGACTCTCCGGATAGACTGTAGGTTATCTTCCCGAAATCTTCTGAAAAAGGGGAGGGTTGTCGTCGAAAATAATTACGAATTTAATATTGTTTTGTGGTTACCATATTTCTATTTGACACTTGTTTGTTTTGATATGTGGCGATTAAGAGAGTGTTAATTTCTTACCTTCGTCGAGATCGACGGCAGACACTGTCAGCACGCTAGTATTAGCTTTGGAATGTTCCTCTAAAGTCGCGTTGTATATATCGGCACTGAACTTGGGTTCTTCATCGTTAATGTTAATAATTTCTACGAAGACTGTAGCAGAGGAAGACAGCTGCGGCACGCCGGAGTCGTAAGCCACCAGAGTGAAATTTAGAGAGTGCGTCGCCTCGTAGTCGATGCGTCTGGTTATCCTGACGACACCTGAAAATTATAATTATAAATCGTTCCGTTTAATTAGTAGTTTTGAGAATCTCCAAAGATAATTACTTTTTATTTTTCCAATTTTCCTTGATTAATTTTTGTTCTTGAAATTTCAAGGCAAAAATCATCTAGCTATCTATTACCGGTAGCATTATCGATGTCGAAGTACTCGCTGGGCGGCTGTATGAGAATGGCGGCCAGGGGCGTCTCCCTGTCCGTGGCGCTGAAGGAGCCCAGCACGGAGCCCCGGGGCTGCTCTTCCGCTGCACGCAGCACGTAGGCGGGCTGAGAGAACACGGGCGCGTGCTTGTTCACGGCCACTATGTTTATTATTAACTCTCCTGGGGATCACAATGTAACATTTCAGATCGACCAACCATTAAGATGCAAGTAATTATTATACCTAGTCTTGCCATAAATATTGTAACAAAGAAAAAAATATTTTTTAATTGCAAATAACATTTATTCTTTTTACAGTGTGTTAATTTAATACACAAATATAAAACAATTAAAAATATAAAAAGCTTATTTGAAGTGGTGTCCACTGGCAGCAATACAGTTCTTTAAACGTCGAGGCCAGTTATCAATAGAAGCACGCGCTCTTTCCAATATCATTATTATTATTATTATTATTATTATATTATACTCCAAATTATCATAGCATTTAGAGCAAGCTGTACTCTTAAAACTGATCATAAATCATAATCCAGCGGATTAAGATCGGGACTAGACGACGGCCAGTCTTCAGCTCTGATGAAGTCAGAGACGTTTGCTTCCAACCAAGACTGCGTAGACCGAGCTTTATGAGCCGGCGTCGAGTCTTGCTGGAAGGGCCATACTTGTTATTGAACATGGTGTTAATAAGGGGCTTAACTACCTTTTCAAGAATAACATGTTGATACACTTGTGCTGATGTTTTGATACCTTTTACATAAAAATATTTCTCAGTCACTCCTTACCCTACCAAACCATCACTGAAGTCGGATATGCTTTGAGCATAAATACGCTCATTTTGTTTATTAAAATGTTGCTCAATTGTAAAAATGTTTTCATCCGTAAACAAAATTTTCCTGTGACCTCCCTTTGCGAACCGCTTCAGTAGTTGTTTCGATTTCACGACCCATTCATCTTTAACTTATCAGTTAGGAAATGACCAGTGCGTCTCTCATAGGCTGCAAGTCCTAAGTCATCTCTTAAAATACGCAACATGGTTCTAGGTGCTATCTTGATTTCCCGAGATAAAATCTTTTGCTTTCGGAAAGGATTTCTTCGAATTTATTCCCTTACTGCTTTGACCACCTTTATCGTACGAACTCTTCGTGGACGATCAGATTTTTCTCTGTCACAAACAGAGGAAGTCTCATTGTACCTATTAATATCCCGGTACACAAACATTTGACTAATATCAAGTGTATGGAGGGTTTTAAAAATTGGATTTGGCTCCATACCTACTTTGTGTAATGCAATCGCAGCGATTCTGTTTTCTTTATCACCTCACTCCATTTTAATATCGCAAAATATTGTACAATGTATTGGCGCCAAAATGAGAAAACACAACGAACAATCGTATAAAAATGACAGATTCTTAAGTAAGAATTCTTGTACCGTGAAGTTTCATAGTATTCTAAAACGAAGTGAATAATATTCATAGTATTCTCTGTCTACGATTGAAATAATTTTTATTTTAAAAGACGGATGTCGACAGCGAGATGTCGGAAATTTCCTAGAACTTTTAAAACTTTTTGAATAAATCATTATTTCGTACGGCAACAACGGTACTCGCCTTCGGTCCTCTGCAGGGTGGGGGCGGACTCATCCGTGACGGCCACCGGCAACGTGACCACGGCGGCACGTGAACGATCCGGCGTCACCGACACCGACACGACTCCGTCGGGAGACACGTCGAACCACGAGGAGATGGTGCCGTCGTCGGACACCTGGGGGGGGTCACGAAAACTCAATTTAGTGTCAAGAAAAGGGTTGAGGGGGTCGCGATTCGCATAACTTTCTTACTACTTTCTATTTCTCAAGGGTGGGCACAAATTCTCTCTCTCTATAGCCAACGTTTCGGTTTGACCGACGGGTGCTTCTAAGAAAGTCCTAAAGATGCAACGAGACCTTAGCTCGTCGTACCTGGTTCCCGTGCTGGTCGACGGCCCGCAGGGCGCAGTCCCCTGGTCCGTAGCGCAGTCCCCCGGGGCGCGCGTCCGTGTCCCGCGCCTGCAGCGTGGCGACGCGCGTGCCCGGCGCCGCGTCCCCGGACACATCCGCGCGCTGCACTCCCGGACTGAACCACGGCTTCTTGTCGTTGACATCCGTCACGTGCACCGTCAGCTCTGTGGTGCCCGTCAGACTGGGGACACCTGTCGGACGATGGTCGTGTGAGGCAGGAGTGAGGTAATCACTTTTTTTACGAGACACAAGGTACATTTAAGCATTAATTTCATGATACAATTTGGCGAAAGCTCGGTCAACTGTCGTACTAATATCGTTGTAAAAGGCTGTTAGTCAGCCAGTTCTCGTTCTCGTCTCTGATCGGTGGACACTTAAATTCGACATTTTTGGGTGGAGTAGTGCGCTGTCGATTGGACAGTGAGATAAGTTCATTAGGTGTGAGTTGGAAACGGTAGAACAACTATATAATGGGCGGATCGCCGAAAGCATTATAGTTAAAAATATAGAGGGGAACATTTGAAAACAATTTGTTTATGTGTTGACAAATAACTATAGATAAATACCTAAGTCGGTGGCGGTGATCTGTATCCTATACGTGTTCTTCCTGTCGTAGTCCAACTTGGAAGCCACCGTGACGAGGCCCGTGACGTTGTCTACGGCGAAGGCGTCCAGTGCGCCCTTCTGGATGTTGTACTTGATCTGTGCGTTGACTCCGCTATCCAGGTCCGTAGCTTGGACTGCCGCCACTTCGGTACCTTTGGGTGTTACAATTATTTATAACGTTAAATTTAATTAAAATAAAATTTCCACGTATTAAAAAGTTTCGGTTATCAAACATGAATCTCTTAATTTCTAAAAGTAGAAAAAAACAATTAAACAAATGTTGGCCTTTCAAAGATTAAAAGCGATAAGTAAACTACTCCTAAGGTTCACTCTTTATCCTATCAGTATAGTAGCAGTCCTCACCGACGGGTGCGTCTTCGGCCAGGCGTGCGTCGTAGGTGGTGGTGCTGAAGACGGGTGCGTGGTCGTTGACGTCACGCACCGACACCTCCACGCGACACGTGGCGTTGTGTCGACCGTCGGTCGCCTGTATATTGTTTTGTTAAATTTCTTAGTACTTTATCAGAAATATATTTTTATGATACTAGTTGTTATTATTTTATTTGTGTGATCTGAATATATGGTGTAAAACTGATGCTCAAAACTACCGTACAAGTAGATCGTACCATGACAGTGAGTATGTATCTATTGTCCACGGCGTCGAGTGGAGCTCCCGGGAGCACCGATACGCGACCGGAGCCCGGCTCTACCCAGAAGGGAGCGTCCCGGGGAGACACGATGGAGTACCGCACGTCGGACGTCACGTCAGGGTCGCGGGCCTGGACCTAGGAAACGTAGATATTATTAGATATCCTAACAGACGTCGTACACCTTGATAAAAAATGTTGTTTAATTCTGTTTTAAATCATTATTTATACATAACCAGTGCTGGACGAAAACCTTTTTGCAAATTATAAAATATGTACGCCACGCTGTAAGTAAGCAAATTTCCAATCAGATGTTTTTTTTATAAGATATTTAAGTTCATTCCAATTAGAGGTTTTGATCATTAAAAGAGGTATGGACCATTATTATAATTAATATCGTTACAAATTCTTATTGAGTTATTTGAATTTTGCACTTTAGGTTCATATAGAATAGTTAGATATATTTACTCCAGCGGTAAAACGAATGTTAAATCAAAATATACTGATAATCATGCACATTTCTTGAAAAAAAATAAACAAAATAGGGAGCATTAGCAGCATTCAACCATACATGACAACAGTTAATACCTGAAGTTCAGGTTCAAATTTCACAGCATCCTCGTCAATGGACGCTTTGTAGACCGGCGTGAGAAACACGGGCGGGTTGTCGTTAGAGTCAGTCAGTGATATCTGAAGAGACACCACTGTGGACTGTCCCTTACCGTCGTCGTCTGTCGCCTGCATTTCATAAAAAAATATTTTATAAGTATTTCCATTACTAATACTTTCATAATTAATTGATTAATTTATGCGTACTAAAAATTAATTAAGCACCAGAACACTAACCCTATACTGCAGGAAGTAATCCTTCCCGGTCTCGTAGTCGAGACAGGGCTCCACGCCGGGGGTGTCGCAGGGCCCTACGCTGATGACACCGCCGCGGGGCTCCACGGAGAACAACTCCGCGCCGTTACCGGACAACTCGTACACTAAGCCCTCCGTGCCGAATCTATAATTTAATAATGAACGATGTTTCATTTATAGCTGAAAACCTTTTAGTATTTTCAGTTGTTACGACATACAAACGGATAAAAATGGCATTTCAGTTTTCAATTGCATTTGGTGTATTAACAAATATATATGAATATCACTATGGGATCTTCATATATATTTGTTAATATATAATACGTTCTAGAAGTACAGATGAGCAATATGATGAACTCGTTCTTTATTTAAGATTATCACTAATATTTTATTTAATATTATAAAAACTTCGTCGTCTGCTGATCCTTATCAGTTTATTTTTTTGAGTGAAGCAAGGTCGTCTAGAAGATACCTAAACATCCACTGGCGATTTGAAAAGCCTCAGATTGTAAGTATCCGGAAACACAAACTCCGGTTCATGAAATATATTCCTCGTCTATGCGTAAAATAGTGCAAATTCGAGCAATAGTGTGGCACATCGTTTTAAATGCAGTCGATAAAACACCGATAAACTAAAGACAACCACGGGACCCACTCTCCGGTCACCGACCGGCAAAGAGGCACATCCCCGGAAATTATCAAACGGTTGCGGAGCAGTCTTTTTCAATTCTCGTTTTTTAGTCTTCAGAGTTCGGCATGAACATGCGATATATAACACTTCCAAATATTGATAATCATATTCAACATAAATTTTGTCCCTCTTACAGAACCCCTTCCCCAATCCCACCTGCCGGTGTCCCTATCGGTGGCTCGCACGGCGACCAGGCGCGTCCCTGGCGGCGCGTCCTCTCTTACTGCCGCGGAGTACGAAGCGTCAGAGAACACCGGCGCGTTGTCGTTGACGTCACGCACCGACACCGTAACGCTGGCCGTGGAGCGCAGGCGGGGGGACGTGTGGAGCTCCTCCGCTATCACCTGGGAGCCGCGGGGTGAGAGTCGATCGTTACACGAAATAGATTATTGATCGTTCAGATCGTTACACGAAATAGAGTACAACATTTATAAGTCATCGACTCGATAGCGCAAATTCGAACCTCCAGAATAAACTTCCTCTGATTGGGATCCTCGAAGTCCAGGCTGGAGTTGAGTCTCAGGGTGACGGTAGCGCTGCCGATGGCCGTCGCGGGCTCCACCGTGAACGCGTCCATTCCGTCCGACAGTCTCAGCGAGAATGCAGAATTCAGACCCTAAAAATATTAATGTATGAATGCCGGTTTTTTTCCACGAGCGAAACGCGATTTGTCCCTAAAAATATATTTCAGTATGGTTTATCCACACTTTAGTAATATTATAATTAGATCTATGTAAACATCACATGACGTTTGGTGGCTACTTAAGAAAACTATTTCCTCCACCCCCTATCTTCTCGTGGGTGTCGTAAAAGGCGACAGAGAGGGCAAACAAAACCGGCATAAAATTGCCGAGGGAGGGAATGGGCAGCAGCGTTCTCCCTTCTTAAGTTATACATTCCAAATGTACTGCGCTCGCCAACCTGCCTGCCCAGACACTGCTACCATCATAAACGGACACTGGCCCTGGTAACACACACATATGCACGTTGAAGACAGACGATAATATTGTGGAGCTCGAAGAAGAATTGAGTAAGTTGAACTGGGACATAATTGGATTACCGTAAACTTACGTTCCGGCAACTTATTCTTCTCCCGGGAGGGTGAACAGCAATCCCAAGTTGCCGATTCACCGTTCACAAGTCCCTTGTAAGCAACATAACAACTATTAAAAGTGTGTCGAGCAGGGTAGCATAACTGATACTCAGAATATCTGAAAGATATTCGATGAAGGTCATTCAGATATACGCACCGACCGTCGTCGTTCGTCACCGATCGTTTTAATCAGATGAAGAAGTTGAGGTGTATAACCTCAACTTCTTCGTGAAGACGTTAGTAGAGCCATACATATCTCCAAAACTCACTTGACTGTTGTTATGGGGGACTTTAACGCGAAACTCGACAGCAGAGGCGATTTAGAGTTGAGAGTGGGCCAATTTGGACAAGGACATAGAATCCATAGAGGTCAGAGGCTAGCCGACTTTCTGAAAAAGGAGGGACTCTTTATGGTGAACTCCTTTTGCCAGAAGCCACCTCAGAGGACAGAGAAACGACTCCAATGATGTTTCAAAATATCTATAAACATGTATAGCCATTTTAAAATTATTTAAACTTATATAAATATAGAATGAAGATAAACCGATAGGGATTCGAACCCGCGACGTCTGGGAAACCGATTCGGCATCAACGTTAACGGCGAGTACATCACTCAGCTTCGATTTGCAGATGATATCGTTGTCATAGCAGAATCGCTGGACTTAGGCACTATGTCCGAAGGCCTCAACAGAGTTGCCTAACAGGTGGACCTTAAAATGAATATGGACAAGATAAAGGTCATGTAGAATGTCCATGGTGTGCCCACCCCTACAAACGCTGGGAACTCTGTTCTCGAAGTTCTCGACCTTTGTATACATCTAGGCCAAGTGGTCCAACTAGGTCCAACTTTGAGAAAGAGATCAATCAACGAATCCAACTCTGAGCAGCGTTCGGGAAACTTCGTCACATCTTCTTGTCCAAAATACTTCAGTGCCTGAAGACGAAAGTTTTCAACCGGTGTGTGTTACCAGTGATGACTTACGGCACTGGAATCGTGGTTTCTTATTATGGACCTCATAAGAAAGCTCAAGGTCACTCTACGAGGTATCAAGAGGGCTATACAAGGTGTTTTTCTACGTGATCGAATCAGAAATGAGGAGATCCCTAGAAGAACAAAAGTCACCTATATAGCCCAGCGGATTAGCAAATTGAAGTGGCAGTGGGCGGGGCACATAGTTCGACGATCCGATGGCCGTTGGGGCCGTGAGGTTCTCGAATGGAGACAACGAACAAGAAGGAACAGCGTGGGTCGACCCCCCAGTCCTAAACGATCTCACATGTCGGTACATGTGGGATGTTGACTCAACAATAATTGTCCCGATGGTAGTTTACGTAAATGGTCTTATAGCGAAGAGTCTCGATCATCATCTCAAGAGGCTCTCATTAAACAACTGGATCAAGGGTCGGATGCAAAGAGCAGCAATTTTGGGTACGGCACGCATTGTGAGGAAGTTTCTTTCGCTGTCGCCCTAACCACCGACGGACTGGTCGTAAGGCCCACGTCGGCCCAATACTATTTTTTATATTTATATTTATAATGTTGTTTTTTTATGTTATATATATAAATGTAAATTATAAGATAAAAATTAAATAAATGATAATAATAATAATATCAGGACAAAATACACACTTTGATCTAACCCCTAAGTAAGCAATTTATTTCCTTGTGTTGACAACGATACAAATACATAGAAATACACATATAAATACTGAGAATATATTTAATAAACGACCAAACTCAGAAACACAGACATCTATGCTCACCACATAAATGCCTGTCTCTGAAGGGAATCGAACCCGAGGACATGTTCGAGAAGGAATCGTTGTTTTTGTCATTCTTTGTCGGACGTGACGCCGCTCTTCGGTAGCGCCGATGTAAGTACCTCGCCGAGCATTGAAGTAATGGACTTAATTTTCTAGTAAGAGTAATGGTTTCAAAATCGTTATGAGAATATAATAGCTACAGCGATGTCTTGCTTGGTGCTCCGCGTGATCGGTCTGGTCGCGATCTCTTAACCTCACAAACGTGTTTATATTAGTTTTGGCTTCCGAGAGTTTTACATGACCACAATTTGACAAGGTAAGTCTTTAAAAAAATACATTTAATATTTAAGAGCGCTCTTTGAAAATTTATAATATCTTTAAAAACTATTCTCGCATAGCAACACCGCTTCGCAATTCTTTTGCGCATCGGTCGACCACAGACTAAATAGGCTTAAGTGCACATAATATAATACCAACTAAACGGGATTCAAAGGCTACAATGATTAACCCTAACGGTGAGTTAATCTTTCCCCTAATTGACCACCTACTTGCACAACAGAGCTACAACTACCAACTACACTGCACTACCACCTAACCACGCGACATCTACAACAGTCAGAGTACAGTGGAGCGGCACTCAAATGGTTGACTAAATGGTATCACTCAACATAACCGAATGGACGAAACCAAAGACACTGACAAAGCTGTGAATATTTAAAAACAAAATACTTTAAGTATAATTAGGTCACTGCCACATATTGAAAAAAGCAACCCATATACCATCAGATAGACGTATCTATATGGTACCACTCATCCGAAGTCCTCACCAGGTCCCTGTCCGTGACGTGCATGGTGAGTCGTGGCAGGGTGGTACCACGCGCGAGGCTCTCGGCGAGCTCCACGCTGTACTCTCTCCGATCGAAGCGCGGCGGCTCGTCGTTGACGTCCCGTATCGTCACCGTCACGGCGGTCGTGGCGCTGTCCGACGGCAGCGGGGACGGGACTCCGTCCATCAGCTCCGTGGCCTGTGGAGGGGGAAACTAAATAATCATATCGTTATGATAAGGTTGCAGCTATTAGTTGGAAAGTCAGGAAATTAGGCTTTCAAAGCCAAACTTAATAATAAAATCTTATCTCTTCGATTGCGAATCGATCATCGACACCACGGTCCCGGACGACCGTTAGTATATTTTTTAAGGCGTTCTTTATAGACGAAAAAATTACAGAACTCTATTGAATGTTAACGACCTTAATTGTGAGATTTAATGGAGAGGAAGGGTCTGCCAGAGCTTCTCTGTCCAGAGGCTTCGCAGTTCTCAACTCTCCAGTCTTGCTGTCTAACACGAAGAAATCCAAGGGATCTGGAACGAATGGACGCTTAGAATAAACAAATAACGCATTCCAATTATAAATCAAAATAATGTAATACATTATTACACTTTCACGGGAGATGAAAATCGCTTAACAGGACGAGCGAGAGATCCAGATAATCGACTCTACTTTATTTCTCTCCCTATGTCTTATATACTCTCCCGCGTCCCTTCCTGTCTCATCAGGAGGGATTGCAATTTCTCATGTAACTGGATGACCATCGGTCGTCCTCTTATACCTTACTACGAGCAATGTAGGAAGATAGAAGCGAGCTGTAAGCTGTGCGAGCAGTATAATAAGGTATAAGGTGTTATCCAACATACTAGTGATGAGGTCCAGCCTGACGTCCCTGGGCTGTGCCCTGTCCCCGTCCCTAGCCCGCACACTCAGTAGCAGGGTCCCGACGGGCGCGTCCTCGGCCAGCGACGCGCTCAGGGCTCCGCTGAACACGGGCGGGGTGTTCTGGACGTCCACCACCTTCACCTCCACGTGGGCCGTCGAGTTGAGGGTTCCGTCCTAACATGATCATCATTTTTAAATTTAAAAAAGAGAATAAGACCTGGTCACTCTGGCTCTTTTGGCACTTTCGGTGTTGAAGAATATATATTCTAACACTAATATTAGTAAGAATATACCTCAATTAGTAAATGAGGTACTTCTGTCGTACACAACATTATTTAAGTACTAATATCTTCCTCCTTTTTTAAAATATAAAAAAAACAATCGGGAGAATTTTTGTAATTGAATACAAAAAGCTTTAGTTAGAGAACTTAAAATGATACAATTATTCTTATCCATTGTTCCACGGTGTAGTCCCCATACTCACTGTTGCATAAATCTGGAATTGATAGAACTGCTTTTCGTTATAATCCAACTGTTTCCTGAGAACCAGCGCTCCGCTGTACTGGTTGGAGGTGGAGTGAGTGCTGACCACCTCGAAGATATTACAAGCTTCCGGCCACTGGAATTATAAATATATTTTTATAACCACCTTGTATTTATATACAAAATTTGGTACGTATTTAAAAAATACTTCCTTGACAAATTATAATATATACCACCAGTATGGTTTTACACTTTAAAAATTACAAATTTGTAAAAACTGTAGGTACCTGATCATTGGGCATGCAGCCGACTTCCAGTCCATCTCCCACGGAGTCTCTGTCCTCAACTTCAATTTTTTGTAAAACTGTCTTCCCGATCTCCTCGTCCTCTGGTACGTTCACCTCGTATGGACTCTGACAATTGAGTTGTAATAATATATTAAAATATATTGTATTAATTGGGATGGTATTAATTGGGATACATGGGAACGTGGGATACATATATTCAAAATAAATTTATTTAAGTAGGCACGCACACATGCACTTTTGAATCGTCAATGAATACAATAAATTGGCCAGTATCAGTCAGTCTGTGAGTAAGCTACCACCAGCTCGGAATGCTGTTCTGCTGAGAAGAGCTGGCCAGAAACTCAACAGTTGCTCTTTTTAAATGAAATTTAAAAATGTTTGACTTACACGTTATAACATCAACCCTACAAAAGAGGTATGGACCCAAGTTCCATACATTTCAATCAACAAAAAATTCTTGAATATTATAATAAGATTTATTTAATAATATACTTTTAATTTTAGATTTAAAACTATGAAAAGGAAGATCTAAGATAGCTTGTGTAACTTTATTATATATGCGTACACTCAAGCCCATGAAGGATTTCTTATCTTTTTGAAGTCGAAATTTTGGCGTTACGAGTTTATTTTTATTCCTTGTATTGATCGTATGTCTGTCGCTGTTTTTAATATAATTTTAAAGTGTATATAGTAAGTTATTAAAAATGCATTCAAAAGCAACCGTAACAACATCGATTACTTTAAAAACGTCTCTCAGGGAATCTCTAACTTTTAAGTTACAAATAGCCCGAATAGCTCTTTTTTGTAAAACAAATATAGAATTAATTTCGGCAGCACTGCCCCATAGTAAAATACTGTCAGACAAAATACTATGAAAATAACTAAAATAAACGAGTAGAGCCTAAATTTGACGTCACGCAAAGCGCGCCGCAAAATGACGGCGTTTGAAAGGCTCAAATTTATGCAATATTTTTATTTTGAAAAATAAGTTGAATATTTTCAAGCCTATTTATATTTTTTTCTACGATATAAAGATGTAAATGATTAATTTAAGTAAAAAAAAAACGTAAATATTTCCCATTGTCTTACTTAAATAATCCGTGTTAAATATCCGGTTCTAGTGAGTGATTTAAAACATCGTAGAACTTATTTGAAAGAAATATTTATTTTAAAACTTACATTCTTGAACAGAGGTGGGTTGTCATTCTCGTCCAGTACTATGACGGTGACTGACTGCGTCTGTACCAGGCTCGGAGTGGTGTCGGCCTCCCCTGGGGTGGTCTCGATAGATACGAGGAATTTTATTGTGTCCTCTTTCTGAAATTTGGTTTTGATAATAAATTAAACATATTAAAAAAGAATAAACTGTTTGTATGTGTGTCCTATAGGTTTTTAAACTATTTATGTAACGTTCAAGTAACTTCATTGAGAAGTTGGTCTTGAACTTGATAAAATATTAAATACTGTAAGCACATTAAAATATTAGCAGTTACAGCGATATTTTAGTGTTCCCTGTGTATGTGTTAAAGTTTAACAAAACGAACTTTGATATTTAATTTAAATAAGCTAAGATGTGACACCTTTAAAGATATTTTTAAATAGATATCAGATATATTAAAATATAAAATGTTTATTTCCACGCATTTTAGGCTTAATAGGTATAAAATATTTCATCATTATTGTTTTGTCGGTACCTCTCTATCTAAAGGCTGTCTCAATGTGACTTCACCCGTGTCTGGATTCACTGAAAATTTGTCCGTTCCCACCAATCCATACTTTATCTGAAAAATAACATTAATTTAGCGAAACCATATTATGTTGTGCAAAAAAATAACAGAGCCAAATCAAATCTTCATAACTGACCGCCGACCCCTCGGGATCCGAGGTGCCTTGAAGAGTATAGATCACGTCTCCCACCGGCAGGCTTTCTGATAGAGCCAAGTTATCCATATCTTGGATGAATATTGGAAGCTTGGATGAACTGACCATGTGAACTATATGAACATGAGAATTAATGTATTAATTAAATAAAATTATTAGGTACTAAAAAAATATTCATTTAAAACGTATGTTTATCGGACTTTTTCTTGATATTTCTTTCGTAACCTAGTGGTAACTATACAAAAAAGTTCTCTTTCTTTGAATAATTAAAGTAGTTCAGCTAAACACTTGTTAATTAAAGTCGAATGAGCTTTTGTTCTTGGAATCGGTAAGTTTTTCCCAATATTCAGAATGTTTGTACTCGTATGGCAGGTTATTTGTTTAGCAAGAAACTTCAAAATTGTATTTATAGTTTTCTTTTTCTGATGAGTCCATTCATCTAATTTATAAACAGTACTTCATGTTATAATCATTGACTCTTACCAAGTTGAAAACTAAACACAACAGCTATCCAAAGAACCGTGAACCATCTCCACTCCATGTTGGCAGACCTGTTTAAAAAAATACTTATAAATATCGTTTATAAAAATAAAATATAGTAAAGAACCAAATAGAACAGTTCATGCTGTTTTGCCTATTTACAATAATTCTAATATTATATTAAACTACATGTACAATATTTACAAACTTACAACTTTTTCTATTGCTATTATATCCTCTATCGTCTAGACTTCATTTACCCAAGGAAACTTATGATACTGAATCTCAAAGTACTTCCTGGGCTCTAATAGGGCAGCTAACAATGGACCCTTAATTGATGAGGTCAATTAATACAAGGACGTGGAAACCGGTTTAATGATATAATTAACAGACTCAAATTACCGTATTAGTCAATTAAATCGCAATATTAAACAATTACTTTAAACATCTTTCAAGAAATGTTTTTATCATTACTCTATTTGTAGATATAATTAGGTGCATTGTTTACATTAATTAATTACATATATATGATGTTAAACTTTAAATCAACTTCATTGATTACATTAGGATAGGTATGTACATAATGAAAATGACAACTGTAAAAAAGTCAACTTCTGTGAATACAAATGCGAACTAAAAAGTAACGAGGATTTCATATTTATTAATTTAACAACCAAACCAGCAAACCAGCCATTAGCGTTGACACACTTGTGAACAATGCTTTGAATATCTTTAAATATTTTTTACCTACTATTAGCAGTGTAGTGTGGAGAGGTCTTTATCCCTAGTAATACTGAGAATACGACTCTCTAAAGAAATTTGAATATGCTAATAACACATTCTCTTTGAAAAAATATTTTATTCATATAACAATAATAATATTCGTAAATGTACGTTTAACAAATTTAGTAAACTCTCAAGTTCTTAAGATCCATATACACTATGCTACTAGATAGTAGATACTACTGGCTAAATAAATTAATCAATTATATTAATGAAATCATTAAATTAATTTATGTCATTACATTTATCACTTTAATTATAGGTAGGTATAGTTTATTATGGGAATTCAAATATGTATTTATTAAAATAATTAAGAGGATGTCTGTTAAATAACCTGGCATATTGTTATAAATATGTATTTATTAAATTAATTAAGAGGATGTCTGTTAAATAGCCTGGCATATTGTTATAAATTTAAATGGACATAAAACAGGTACGTTGTATTTATTTAGGGCAAGTTTTGTTGTTCTAAATAAGAAAATATTGAAGTTATTCCTTCCAATAATAAATGTTAATCCTACTCAACTCAACGAACACGCTTTTAAATCTTAAATGACTTATTACTAGGATCCGCCACAATGCGCTGAGGGAGTAGAGCTGAGCGCCCTCCCCCTTTTTTATGATACTAAAGTCGGTCCAATCCGCGCCCAAGGACTTCCAATGACGTTAAGAGTAACGATTGGCGAGCCCGCGCAGGTTCAGTTGAGCTTAAATCTATGGAAGATTCAAATTTTTGACCATATCTTTAAAGCGAAACAATATTTTTTATTGTTTTTTTTGGAGTAGAAGCCCAGTCACGTCCTTGACATGCGTACCATTTTTGGTTAAAATTGGTCAAGTGGTTTTCCTGTGATGTTGCCTCAAAAAAATTCCCAAGCTTACGCTCAGCTCAATTAATTCGAAACAGTTAATGTTATGTATTATAAACTAAATATTGAAATTAAAACACGACCAAATAGACATGAACAAAATGGCATCAGATGATTTTTATTTCGATTCCAGGGCGGAACTGTCCCGACCGTTTATAAACCGGGCATAAAGGTTCACAACATCATAGACACACCAAAGGATGTATTACCGCTACAAACTCCAGGTGTTTATAAAATCAACTGCAGCCGCGGTAGTTCTTATATACCTAGGCCAAACAAAGCGCTCTATTTCGGAAAGGGTCAAAGAACATATTGCTGCTGTAAAGAACCGACAGACGAACAAATCGGCGATCGTAGAACATGCATTGGAAGCGGGAACCAATCACTGGATTGAATTTCATCGTACCCAGGTCCTCTCCACAGAACGACACTTTTATGCTCGAGCGTTCGTGAAGCGATTGAAATTAAGAAAAACAAGACTTTCAATCGGGAAGATGGATTTAAGTTATCGGCATCGTGGAACCCAGTGATATACACCATAACACCTCGCTTTTTTGCGCATTCGGTTTAACACCTGGATAGGGATGCTGTGAGTGTAGTTTGTGACGGTACGTGGCGGACAGACAATGTTAATAATAACGAAGATGTGCGGGTAGATGAAGAAATTTCTTCCCGACGACGACGGAGAGCCTGCTCCGCTAAGACAGTCAGCCTGTGACCGCGGCCGGTGCAACCTGATCGAAACGTCAGGCAAATAAGAGGTATGTGATACCTATGCCGGACGCGTCAATTCCCGATTTCTTAAATAATAATATACAATGAAACGCGATAGTTTAAAAGTTAGCCGAGCCGAATATTTAGAAAATATTTTTAAAACACGCCAATTTACTATGATAACAACATTTTTGTATGTGATACAGAGATTCAGAAATACGATGGACATGCACAGCGATCTCTGTTGAGATCTAGAAACTATTAGCTTAAGTCTATGGGAGATTCAGTTTTTTGACCATATCTTCTAAACGAAACAATATTTCTTTATTCAGTTTTTTAAAGAACATGTCAAGGACGTGACTGGTCACGTTCTTGACATGCTGCCAATATTGGTTAAAATTGGTCAATTGGTTTTCCTGTGATGTTGCCTGAAAAAATGTAATTCCAAACGGTTAAGAGCTTCGCTTACGCTCAGCTCAATAATAAACTGGATGATATTGTAGGGAAACAATATTATTCTATAACTCAACACTGTACACAATTATTGTAAATCATTTTAACTTTAAATGTATATATTAAATAATATTCGTATATACCTACTTTTATGAAAAAGTTCTGTATCCACGTTATTTAAAACATTTACATTGTCGAAATTTTCAGGCGGATCCTTATTTTTTCTCGTATTAAACCTTTGAACCTATGTTCATCAGAGGCATTATGTAGGATTCTAAAGGTAAATAATTTTATTAAATCGGTCCACTAGTTTCGGAGCCTATTCAATTCAAACAAACAAACACATCTTTCCTTTTTATAATATAAGGATAGATTAATAGAAATACTTAAACAACTGAAAATGAGTGTGTCTGAATGTTCATTTAGTACAATTAAGAAACCAGTAACACAACTTTAAAAAGCGAAAATAAAATAAAATTTAAATTTCAAAAACCCCCGATGCAAAAAGACCTCTAAAAAGAATAAAAACCGTTAAATAAAGGAAGAAATAAAAATGCAAGTAAGTTTACAAGGCAAATAAAGAAATTACGAGATCGAATCGTAATTTAGTCTGAGTCCTCAATGATTAACTTCGTAAAATAGACACCATCGTCAACGTACGTACAACGGTTCCCCGACGCAACGACTTCAATAAGTACATAATAATATTATTTGTATTCTTTTTAGAGGTCTTTTTGTATCGGGGATTTTTAAAATTTTAAATTTAATTTTATCAAAGACAGATTTACTTCACAGTTAAGTCAATCAAGCCATTAGTGTTTCTAGTGCAGGTACACTAATACACATTCTTGTACACCTATTATAAGAAGAGTCCACAAACCCTCGATATTTCTACACGTGTAGAAATGTTTCCCTATTGTCACTAATTATCTAAGAGTAATGGATTTAAAACAAATGCAAACAGCTCATGATGCTGTTATTTATAACCTTAGTTTTGTTTTTGAAAATATTCAATTTATCTATCTACTATGTAGGTACCTATTACTATTTTCGCAAGTTGGTTTTTGATGTAACCAATATATTATGTACATAATATATTGTTTCAAAAGTGAACAAGGTTTGAAAGACTCAGACTTATTCTTTATTGCTAGGGCGTTAATAAAAAAAATAATATGTATTAAGAAAATAATACATTTTAAAAATATATAGATACATGTATATAGAAAGCAGTAACCACTACTAGTGATACATTTCGCAACTCAAGTGTACAGTGAACCCAACGAACCACGAAATTGTTATAAATATGTAAAACTGCACAAACAACAAAACATACCCACTCCAATGTTAGAAAGTATAAGTGGACGATGAGCCACTGATTCAACATGTTTCAATAATCAATTTATATATTATATAACAAAATAATGACGACCTATTATTAACGAATTCAATGATTATTGTATCTTTGTAATATTTTTTTCAATTACTAATAGTGTTGAAAGTTATTCATAAATTATTTTTTTTTATACAACAATATGATAACTTGAAAATAATGTTAATATAATAAGTAGTAGAGCCGACCTGCCGTTTAACTCGTAAACGACCTCTTGATAACTCAATACAAGTGAGTGAGTCAGTACTGTACTCAGTAGTACGCACCACACATAACACAACACATATGATAATAGTGATACTTGTGACACAGGAAAGATATACTTGCCTATAGCAGGTATTTAATTGAGTCGGTACTGGCAGTGGGTTGGTGACGTTCAACGGGTTAGAAGTCTCAGAGAAGGTATGTAAAGATGCTACATGTGTGATAACCAGGTACCGGACTGACCACGTGTTCTCTGGTGTCATAAACCTACCTACCGATACCTTTTGAATTAAATAGCTATCACTGTCCATATTATTTGGAGGGTAATAGAAATGTATTTTTATTTAATGTATCTAAGCTTCCAAGCGGGTACCGAGCAGCTGATTTTGAAGCCTACAATGTTATTAATAGATATATCACGTGTGGAAACATATCTGTACGTGATGATTTTATCTTAAATTTGATGACATGTCCTTAGATCACTGTCATCACAATTAATTACCAAAGTACCTAGATGTACGATTTAAATTATAGTTCAAAGAATATTAATTATTAGACGTCGCAGTCTAGTGAGACGTACCTCAGGGTCACAAACATATATTATAGTTATTATGTCATTAAAACACAAACAGACAACGACCAACCATTAAACGACGATTATATGTTCAAAATTATGTAAGTATATAATTTTAAACATATAATCGTTATAAAAATATTATAATATATTAACAGCTTGATATAGGTACTAGGTACTATCCTGGCTTCGTGACAAACCAACTGACCCATGGTCTATATAGGTACACCTACACATGAATATGTAAATAGTTTAGTAGGTTAATTAATTGTGCCGATATAAATAAAAACATAGTATAAATTATTTTTAAGAATATAAAAATTATTAAAAAACCCTAAGTTGAAAGAAACATTATGTGAATACTCACATAATGTGTGAGTATTCACATAATGTTTCTTTATATAATGTTAATATGTGTGTGTGTGTATGTGTGTACAGTACATAGTAAGTAGGTACATATAGATGTTACTTAATGATGCGATAGAAAAACTGAACCGATCGCACTTGGCGTGTTGAGTAACTGATCTAGCTGAGACGAGTATACCTACAACTCTATACGGATCAATCTGTTTTTAAAAATAACAAACGTAATACCTATATTGTATAATAGTCAACCAGTAGCGGATTTAGGCTTAGGCCCATGAGGCCCGGGCCTAGGGCGGCAAATTTTGAGGGGCGCCAAAATTTTTAAGATGACTAAAATTTAAAATCGATTGGGTTTTCTATAAACTGCAAGACCAAATTTTAAAGTTTATTTTATTGCGCTCTTACTATCAAAACATAGTACCATTTTGAGGGTAGAATTTCTTTGTTAAAATGATTAATCAGGCAAGTCCTAACATTTGAAATATCTAACAAAAAGATTAATTTTTTTTTTTTTATTCTAGCATATTATTTATTTACGAATTTAGATTTTTTCATATTTTTCATTCAAAATTAAGTTAAGTAAACATATGTTTGCGCTTTATTATAAAACGAAACATTATTTCACCATGATAAATTATACAAGTGTCAGTTATTGATAATTTGATCAATCGGAATTTTTTTCAACCGATTCCCGTAATAAAAATAAAATTTTGAGCGAAAATAATCTAATTTTTTTATATTTTTAAGATTTTTGAATTTTTTAGCATTGTGTTCAATAAATCTTGAGAGTTTGATAATTCTAAATAATTTTAAGATCAAATCTATGAAAACTGATCAAATAATAGAAATGTTATAATTGTTTTTGATAACATTAAAAACATTTGTAACAACATTGCTAAGAACATTCTTGAATGGCATTTAAAATTTATTTTTTTAATGACGAAGCGGCAAAAGAAATTATTCCAAAGCCCTCAGTCATATAATAGAAAGACGGATTTATGTATTCATTTAAAGGTAGATTAAAACTGTTATTAGATTTCTTATTATTATTGTTATTATTTTAATTATTTTATACACACACACATATATATACATATATACTGTTACAAAAGATAAAGGGCGCCATATCGTCTCGGGCCTAGGGCGTCCTCAAACCTAAATCCGTTACTGTAGTCAACGCTTAAATTAATATAAAAACATTTGATAAGCATTATACTTATATAGTAAGCGCCTTATAATTTAGTTTTGCTATAGGTACCTTGGTGCGAGGAGAGATTCATAATCAAGACTACCACTGATAGTTGACGGTAGTGTTCGTGTTTAATCATCATCATCATCATTGTAAATAATACAAATTTTTCTTTTTTGTATACAGTTAACATTTAAATAAAGATAATGTTATTGTATATCAATATATGTACGTTGTTGAACTAGGGAATGTGTGGGTGTGTAACTTGGTTAATATAAAATAATTCATTATAATATTAATATTTATTACATATATGATTGTTTATATATTTCCATCAGTTTCTGGAAAATTAACTGTTGTTTGAAAACATCTATAAAGATGTTAAGCCACTTTTGTAGAAGTCAAGACCTTATTACAATTTTAAATACATATAGAATGAAATATACAAAATCTGGGATGCCCAGGGGTCGCGGGTTCGATTCAATGCCGGTATCGGTTTATTTTTCATTCTGCATATATATTTATTTAAACATTTAGTGAACTGTATTAGTTCTAGTAAAGTCAGAGCTCACACAGAATAAACCAAATAATTTAAATCTTTACCTAACATAATGTTGGGTGAATGTTTGTGTAAAACAATCCTGAGAAGCAGGTTACACCTTGGTAAAAGATTACTGCAACGAATATAAATGATGATTTGATACCTTTGTACCTTCACAATATGGACTATATCATTATTTAAATGTGTTTTTTCTCGCCATTAATATAATAATAATGAAAATAACTAACAATACTATCCTCTGTTTCAAATCAAGATTTATCCGCAGAGTAGGGTTGACATCTTCTAAAATAAAAAAGCCTGATGCTGCGCTGTAATAAATAGCTCGTCATTTTGTCCTAAAAGCCGGATAAAATAACTTTTATATATTATAATACAAGATGTTTTTTTCTATATTTAAAATTTTGTATGTTTGGCTTTTGAATCTGCTTTATCCAAATCGTCATTTTCTTTGAAAGTCATTTTATAAAATTCTTGACATGTGCCAAAAATGTCCGGCTGAAGACAGATCTCAAAACTTAGTGAATCTTTTCCAGCTCGTGTTATGTATATTTATTATATTTTTTTTCCGTAGACGGCGTTTAATATCTTCAAAGGTTATTGTAGGTAGGTTGGTTATAGGTTGTTATTGTAGGTACATATAGCTCTTTTCAGCGATTTATTTATACTTTCGAATAAAGAAATTAGTTATACATTTAGTTACAGATAGAGATGACAATTACAATTTCCGACACTTGAATCCGGAATTTTTAGCTTACTATAGAAAAAGAAGGCTCCTCCAAAAAATCAAAAGCGAAGCCTTATACAATTTTAAGCGCGGCTCCTGATTGGACTCTCATGATGGACACGTATGAAAAGCATTACAAAATCCCTGGGGATGTTGGTGTTTCGTCATCCAGACCGGACTTATTCCTGTATTCTAAACATCTGAGGCGCGTGATACTTGTGGAGCTTACTGTTCCTTGGGAAACAAACATCCCAAGGGATCACACATTTAAGCTCAATAAGTATTACGAACTAACCAACGGACTGATCAGGAATAAATTTATAGTTAGTTTGTATGCGGTAGAAGTGGGAGCGAGAGGTATAACAGCAAAATCTCTCTATAGACTACTTAAAGATCTTGGCCTTTCTAGAACATGCATCGATCCATTTCTAGAACGTATTTCAAAGGCGGCATTAGTAGGTTCTTTCCAGATTTGTTTAGGTAGGGAGAGGAGTGTGGAGGGTGAAGGTGAGCGTTTTTGCGCATAATAAAGGGGCCCTTAAACCTAATCCTGGGTCGCAAGTCCCAGGCACTGCCTGCACTTCTCTCCTTGCAACGCGATGGGCCCGGCACCCGCACGGTGAATCCATGGAATGCTAAGAAACTTCGTCTGTCGAACTTTCATTGAAACTTTCATAGCTCCTTTAAAATCCTTAGTTGCTGTTGTAGCATTTTTTAATACAAAAAAATCAGGTCTTCCTTGTTAACAAATCGGAAATGTATCTAACAATGTTCCTAGTTTATTATTAAAATAACGGGTTTCCCATACAATAGTTTAATCATTCATCTGTTTTTAAACTAAATCTAGATAATTAACAGAGCAATTAACAATAATAGTAGTAAGTAGAAGCAAAACCTAACCAATATATACTCGGCGTCACAAAAATCGCACCTTTTAAAAAAGCAACTAATTTTACTCAAACTTTGTGAATTGTAAGGATATGATTGTAGGATATCATTGGAAAGGTAATTCAATTGCCTACTAGAAAATAAAAAACACGTGTATGCATTTTAATTCTTTAATAACAAAAAACTTAAAACATGACAAAGTGACAAAAAATAAAATTAATAACATCATAAAAAATTACAAATAAGGACTTAAAATCTAGTGTTTCCCCCCCTTGCTGTGATGGTAGCTTCCAGCCGATCCTTCATGGAGCTCACGAGGGTCACCACTCTTGCTTGGGGTATGTTGTCCCATTCGTCTTTCACGGCATCCTGGAGCTCTTGTAGAGTGGTGGGAGCAGGATCTCGTGCTCGTACGTGCCTCTTTACATCGTCCCAGAGATGCTCGATCGGGTTCAGGTCTGGACTTCGTGCTGGCCACTGCATAACAGGGATCTCAACCTCTTCCAAATAGTCCCGCACAGCAAACGCAGTGTGGCAACGGGCGTTATCATGCATTAACATGAATCCATCGCCAACAAAACCAGCATACGGAACCACATGGTCTTGTAAGATCTCCGTTATGTACCGCCGAGCATTCAGCAACCCTTGCCCGCGACCACCACCAGTCCGAGAGACGCACACAAGCTCCGTTTTCCCTTCGACGGATATGCCACCCCAGAACATACAGGAACCACCTCGGTATTCGCCGCCTCCTCTCTCGCCTCCTCGCTCTCCTCGTCTTCGGTATACTCTTCTGCGTCTGTCGTTGCAGAAAAGACATACTCGTGTCTCATCGGTGAAGAGAACGGCTTTCCACTGTTCACTCGTCCAGTTGACATGCTCCTGGGCAAATCGTAACCGCTCTCTTCGATGCTGCACGGTATATTTTGGGCCCCTAGCAGGTCTGTGAGCTCTCAATTCCTTTTCTTTCAGTCTTCTTCTAATCGTAGAAACACTCACAGACGTTCTGCAAGCTGATCGGAGCTCTTGTTGCGACTCAACAGCATTGCTGAAGCGGTGCCGCAAGGATGTGGAAACAACGAAGCGGTCGTCTCTTTCTGACGTGCAGCGTTTTCTTCCGGATCCACGTCTTCGAGTATAGCCACCAGTCTCAAGGAACCGTTGGTATATTCGTCGAACTGAGAATCGGCTAAGCTTCAACTGTCGAGCAACGTCAACCTGTCGCAGTCCTGATTGCAATAGCGCAATGATTTGAGCGGCTTTATCAGGGGTTGTATCCATCTTCAGGTACTGTTCTCTTGCGTATGTTGTTCCGGTGTGTTCACTCTGAACTCTGAGTAGCGACTGACCCATTTTTTACCTTTACATGAGCTTTTATACCCTTATAAGGTAGCACAAGTAGTGCTCCTTAAGTGAGCATTTTTTTAAACATTTTTTTGATTGGTCCCTGGTTAGAAATGGTAATTGTTTTTTTAATGATACAGGTAATTAATATAAAGGTATTGAAGTGCACTTTAGAATGATATATTTTTTTCATACGTAGTACTTATGTGCTAGATTCTAGGAGCGATTTACTGAAAAATACATAGAGGTGCGATTTTTGTGACGCCGAGTTTATAATATCTATATTACCTACCTCTAATGGCAATACCACACTACAGCATAATTAACAATCATGAGTTTTGTATAGTTTAGTGAATGTAACTGATAATTAATTACCGAGCACGACTAACTTGACAAGCCAATCAAACGCAAAACATTCAGCTGTTCCAGAAATATGTAGTTTGCAGCACCTAGCTAACTTGGGTAAACGATTAACAATCCTTTAATCAACGGCCTATATTTATGGTATAATAAAATTTACCGCCCTTTGGCTATTTGATAGAACTTGGCTGAATTCTAAAAACAACTACATCAGTTAGTTCAGATAAGTTTAATGTCATTAATTTTTAAAAATATATCAAGAATATGACGTTTCGTTAAAAGCCACCTTACGATTGCCAAGTATAAATAATTCCGATTTAAAGACTTTTTTAAATTTAATAAAATATATCCATCGATTACGAAACAGAGGCGAGAGCAATGTTGCGTGATCGAGTCGGACTGCAGTGGTTGCATTGTTATTGTTGCTGGTTGACCCACCAGAGACCGGAGACCTGAGGCCTACACTGATTACGTGCTGCTTTCATTGCCCAGTGCTTAGATCTGTTTATGTAACCTATATAGGTACTAGAAATGAGGCTAGGGTAATGTGGATTATTTTAATACAATATCAAAGAGGATTTGGAGAAAAAAATAGTTGGTTTATTGAATTTAAAAGAATTTTAAATTGAAATTAAATGAAATTTAATAAATACATTAAAATATGACATCTCCATAAAGTTATGTAGAGTATCTTAACGTTAACGAGACAAACGATTTCCACTTCCGCACTCCGCCTCTTATTTCGGATAGGTAATTTTACTTTGACGACTTTGTATTTTAATACTTATAGCAAGTGTCATAAGAGGTGGTATGCTGTAGTAGGAAGTTACTGGAGTGTTGTTTTGCACCTATTATGAAAACGAAAGTGAAATTTAGTATTGTTTAATGGTGGTCAGTGTCATGACATACAGACAGATATTAGAAATCTTGTCCGTTTACTGTTTTGTATATTTTTCAATAGGTTTTTGTGCTTTGAAAACTATTCTTGCTGTTAAATGTATACTGCTTTAAATTTTAAGAAATCTAATCTTTGAGAATTTTAAAAAGATAAATTTTGTAAGAGAATATATAAAATACTAAGGTAAAGTTCGAACGAAAATGTAACAAGAAGTCTGGACCTGTTTCCTTTTGACAAAATATTCCGTTCCATTTAACTAAAATATTTCCCAAGTCTTTAGGTACTTCATCTAAGTACCGGGAATTGTTCCTTTTTTGTGGATTACATTCTATGGAAGAAACTTTATACTGCAAATACGGGTTATCTAATGTATATATCTCAAATATTTCAATATACTACCAAATTGACACTAAAACTTGTTTGTGTGTTGCAGATATTTTTTTGCTTGTGTTGCAACTTGCAACTTTAATGTGTTTCATTTGAGTACGAACTATGTACCAAATCCAAAGTCGCGGTGATAACCAAACATGTTCTATAACCATAACATAAGAACAATCAAACTTACGGCGTGGACTGAGGTAAAGACGAAGCATTAAAAAATCCACGAGCCATTAAGCATATAGACAAAATTATTAAAAATAGAGATAGCAGATTCTGCAAAATCAAATTATACCTAAATTGAATTCGATTGGGGTTATACTGCATTGTTCGAAAGTGATTCACAGCCACGAGGCGCACGCGCATGACAACTCGCCGGAGAACGGCACCACGGACCTTTATACAAGGTCAGCTAACTCTCCAACACTCTTATTTATTACATACATTTACCCATACATTTACCCATACATATACAATGACCTAATTTTAATATATTCTTCTGCAATTTATAAATTGCCTTTGTTACTTAGAAAAATATCCATAAAAATTGTAAAAAATCAGTTTATATTTCGCTGAAAAATATTTTCCATATATTTGAATCCAATATACGTTACGACATTAGAGCGCAATAAGACTTATTTTGTGAAATCAGAATTGTGGTATACCAAAAAATTTGGAACCACTGTTGACTATGTTCATACACAGAAAAGGTTATATTCCTCATAAATATACCTATTGGACTTCAAATAATTCTCGAAAAAAATTGGGTGAAGAAAAATACACTGACGTGTTGTCGAAGTCTTAACGCAAATTTAGAAATTGTTTTTTCTTATTTGTATGCTTGTGGAACGAATGCCAAAATAATTTGTTACCAAAACAGCGGTTCCCAACAATTCAAACAGTTTAACAGTTTCAGTCTTAAGACTCAATTCTCGTGTGAAATTAATATTTTATATACCTATATTGCTTAATCGACCTTGTCTGAATGTTTGTTTTGACTTGAATTACTATGACACGCACTTGATATAGGTATTTTCCCGTGACTTTTTCTCACGTTTCTTAACAATTATGAAACACTATTTTGTTAATTACCAAAAGCTTTAAAATTACATTTGCTTATTCTTCTTTCTCTATTCAATGGCTTATATAACGGCAATAATTTGTATAAATACTGTTTATTATAAGTTGTTTTTACTTAATTTTAGCATAAGTTAGGTTTTAGTTATTTTTTTTATTACTATGCATGTATGTAATACATCGTGTGACATAAATGCAAAATGCTAATCAATACCGTAATTACAGCGAGCGTTTGCGCAGGCTGCTGGCTGAATAGGAAACATGTCTTACATAAATGCGGACGTAGGAATTTTAAAAAATCTTACATTTTTACAGCACCTTTTATACGCTAAATACATCTCATTTAATATAATTATGAAATAACACGAACATAATTAAGTCATTTGAATGCATAATTCATGTAAAGCAGTTATTTATGTAAGCTTAAAAAAGCACAAGAAATTAAATTAAAATGTTTTTGTTAATTACCTAATGTTTTTTTAATTGATAAAATAAGGAAGAATCAAAATTCCCTCATGGCTGCACATCCGGCTCCTTCCGGGTTACAGCCTCTATCTAGGTGTGTCTCAAAATTCAGACAAAAGTTCACAAGATCCCGTTACATGCAAAGATTCAACATTACAATCGACGCTATAATACTCGAACACTGCACAACGGCCAATTGATTCCTCAATCAGACAAATCACACACTTTTTAATTATGTTTCTTGTACAAAACACGCGTAAACTTATTATTAACTTGGATAATACGGAGTTTCCCAAGTCTTCGTGCTCAACTCTTTCAACTGACTAAAGTTAAAAGTATAACGTGAACGGTGAACGTCACAACAAGTTTACTGTTTAAATAACTTTAAATTCTCCCCTTACATATTTAGTGTCTCTCTCCTTCATACATAAGAAATATTAATACTTAAGAAAGAGACAAAATATATGAGTTTCAACAACAACCTGTTGTAAGTAATAAGGCCACCTAGCGGCGATTTCATGAACTATTACTAACAGCAGATTATAGATTTACTGATGAAGCACTCCTAATGGCGGCAGATGGAGTTGAAAAGAAATAATAAGACCGGACCGGGAGGAAATAATGACCGACTGCGCTGATGTCTGTTGATAGTTTATTTTTTTCGATAACCAGTGAAATACAGGTTTATAATAGATAGTATAGGTATTTCGGGCTTGGATAATATTATTTTGATAAAACATATTATTTTCTAGGAATAGACTTTTTGGTAGATCCTGAAAAACTATATAAATATATATGTACATTTAATTAAAAGCAATTTGTAATCTTTTTAAATATGATAGCCTTAATAAAAATTAGGCAAATGACTATTGGTGTTGTGGGTATTTGATATTTTTTGTACGATTAACACGAGTGTCGTTGTGTAATCCAAGTCGTACTTAAATTAAAAAACTTATTTAAGTAGAACCTCGATAACTTAAAAACCTCTGTAACTTGAAAAATAATCTGTTTCCTTCTTTTTCGACCCAAAAAAATTCTAAAACCTTAAATAAGATTAATAATTAATAAATAAATAATTTCAGTGTTGATCCACTTTAACTCGAACTACCTGTCTGCCAAATTCAGTAATTTCATATGGAAGTACAAATTTAAGAGATTGTAAGAAACAATATACCTACATCGTAGGTAATATTTGAATCCATCTACTGACAGACAAACGTGATCATTGGCTTCTGCCAAAAAATCCTAGGATAGTTACCATTACTGATTATAATAAAAAATATGTAAGCACTTATTTACTTTTTCCAGGTTTGTCCAATAAAAATTATTATGTTTCTTTGTATTATAATATATTTACTTGTTTTTAGTATAGTAGGGGTGTTCCTATATTAAAAACATACATAAATGTAAGAATCAAACATTTATAAAAACTATGGTGTAGAATTTGAAAAACCCCTCCTAAGTGCACCCCTGAGGTAGGTATCTAACTACCTGAATACTGCACTCAGGAGATAGTTCCTCCAAATAACAAATCACTAACCAATAGAAAAGTAATACATTGACATTGACGATGCTGTCATGGTTTAGTATAAACAAAACACTAGAATTAGATAAGTGCTTATCTCAAAGCCCGAGGGTAGAAAGCGATTTGTTTTTAAGATTTCAATGTAAGGAAGAAATCTTCTAAGATTGACAGTATTTAAGTGAGCCACAGCCACAGTATCAAAGAGTCACAGGCGCAATCGTTTCACTCCTGACCAGCTGTCTTGCACAATTTACAATACAAGTATTTATTTAACAAATACCTACGACATTGTAAAAATCTTATTGATATTAACATTCTTGTCAACGACCTCGCTATTCTATTTACCATCACCATAAGTTTTTTAAGATTGTTAATAAAACTGAATAAATATATTTCAAGATGTTCCTTTCACCAAGGTTTTGAATGGTGGGTATGGACCAGACCACGGATTGTCTGCTATTAAAAAAACATTTCTTACAAATGTTCATGGTCTATATAATCCTAAAAAGTATTTTAATGTAGGTATTGACTATTACATACATTGTCGGTATTCTTATTTTATTTAATTCGTACGATTGTTAATCACCAACAGGATATAACAATGTTTTGATACAAACTGTTTAGATAAAGATGTTATATTTGTGGGAAGTGTCAGTCTTGCATATTATGACTCGATGAAGGAAATGCAATGTAACTGCAACATGCGCACGCGCCGCTATCATTTCACTCTCTATGGACAGCTGTCAGTAACATTTTAACTCATCGTTTACATAAGTTTTGTATTATCATTCTGTTTATTGAACTGTTGAATTTGAAATACCTTATAACTATTCTATAATTTTATATAATGCCTTTATAAAAAAACTGCTTGAAATGCATTTAAGCAAATCGTGTATAAGAGTGTTTTGACTTTATATCTTTATAAATAAATAAATATTTACGGTAACGACAAAAGGTTGTCGATCCAGGCGGTGTCGGAGCGCGCTCGTTTTCCCAGTGGGGATACACTACAGGCGCCGGCGCAGAAAAAACTAAAACATACTCAATAATAACAATGGTTGAATGGAGTGCGCGCGCCTTTTTTCCTTCCATTTCTAATTCGGACAGTGACAACTTCGGACGCCATTCGAAATCACTTTTCGCGCGCAAAAAATAACGAAAACTTTTACTGAGATTCTGTGAATTAATAGTGTTTTTATTATTTATTATATAAGTGAAATATTTCATTTTGTGGGTGATTTAAAATATTTGTGTAATATGGCTTTGGTTTATTTGAAGGGATTTTTATTATTTTTATTATGGGCATACGTTTGTAACATATCTGAAGCATACAGTCCGAGAGGTGAGTTGATCAGAACTATATTTGTATATGTATATAGTTTGTTGTTTTATATTGAATATATTAATTTGGTAAGTGGAATCCTCTCATAATAAGAGAAACTATATAATTTAAACAATAACAAATAATGGTTGTTATCGAGTTACTGAAGCTTTCTACCAAGCAACACTACCTGGAAAATAATACTAAAATGTGCTTTAAATAAAATTTGAATAAATCTAATTCAAATACAAAATTTATTTATCACAAAATAATAAAACTATTTATAATTGTTGACATGAAACTATTTTACAACCATTTTATAATTCTAACCTACCTATCTCAAAATCATGGCGACATTAGACATTAGACCTTAAAGTGAAAGAAACAATTAAAAAAAAAACGAAATTGGTTAAGAAAAGCAAACTTTATTATAAATAAATATTGATGATAATAATCAATCAGCAGAATGAACGAGAGTAAAAGTGATCTCATTAGAATTACGAAACGCCGTATCCGGCAAGCAGCCTCCGGACCAATAACGCTCGTCATAAACAATTTCTGTTTTGTTTCTTCTTATTTTAGACTTTACTGGCCTCGTTGAGGTAAACTGTTATTCGTTCCATTCTTGAGATAAATAAATATATCATAAATTGTTTTATCCTAAACTTAGAGGTACAACATAATATTATGTATTATTTGAACATTGACAAAACATTTGTTTAATCAAATCCAAGAAGTGGAAGCACTTTCATTTGCTGTCGAGAAAATAGCAAGTGATAACAAAAAGATCACTAATTGTATATTATTGAGAGAAATTGCGTATCACATAGAGTGGCTAGAATAAGCCAACTACTTCTCTCAAAGCGGATATCCTGGTTAATAAAATAAGTTACAGTTATACTCTATATTAATATGAAAGAATATATTTAGAAGCAAAATAACTTACAAAACCTCAATTAAGGTAAGGGTCATTGCTGCAGGGTCGCTGTTCAACAAGTTATTAACAACAAGGTTTGTGTTAAACTTGGGAATCAAGAGCCTTGAGCCACATCATGCAAATTAATAAATATTTTAATATTACTATGAAATCACCCCTAGAGGTGTAAGATCTATGAAGGACTTTTTGAATATTTCTTTAGGATTCAAAAATATAGACTCTATATTATCTTAATGTTAATTTGCGGTAAGAATTAAAAATTGTGGTATCAGTACCAACTACCAACTACCAACTACCAACTACCAACTACCAACTACCAACTACCAACTACCAACTACCAACTACCAACTACCAACTACCAAGTCAATACTTCAATATGCCGAGGACGAACATTTTCTTGAATAACTCTCTTTTCTGGTGTTTACATTTTACTAAGAACTATTTACCACAATGAACCCATGAAAAACATTATGTAAAGAAGATATATGTGTTAATAAAGACATTTATGTATGTTACACAAAATATGATACATTCACAAATACAACGATGTATAAATAAAATAATCACAGTACGATTGTAATCCGATAAGTTACGGAAGATATTAATGTAATTCCGTACGGTAAGTCGAGATGGTTCAGCTTTCACTCTCAGGGGTCGCAGGTTCGATGCCTGACGACGATAGCGAAATAATGGAACTGGCAAAATCACGATTATATTTATTTTATTAGACAAATTGTTTTTTATTGCTGCTGTTGCTGTTATTGTTAGGGTTCCGCACTATTAGATTTATAATATTTTCTTAGAGTTACGTTATTGTGAGTATTCATTAGATTATTATGATATTAGTACGTCTTATGATTTTTATATGATTAATTTTGTGAGATATTAGTGCGTTTAAATATTAAAAATTTATTATTAATAAAAATATATTTTTAAGTGGTTTCTAAAATATAATTTGTATCCCCATAACGCAGCTTTCTTTTTCGTTGTGAAGTTATTATTTTATAATGTTATGGGATGGCTAATAGATCTTTACGTAATATTTCTAAATGACATAGAGATAGCATTGAATGAACAGTGTTGTTTAATGGTCAGGGTTCCGTGTACAGCGAAGAATGTATCGCAGTGATCGTGACGGTGTGAGAAGCAGGCGGAAGCAACTTACTTGTCCGGTATCAACATATCAAGTCAACATATTTATTACCATTCCTAAAATAACATACCTGCAATTACTTTACTAATTACGTACTTAGGTTAGTCAATATTTATTATGAACGTTAAATCAGCACTCATTTTCAAACCTATTTTTAAACTTTCATCTATCCTGATGCCACATGTATGATGTAACGTCCATGTTACAACTGTATGTGACAAACAAGCAATGAAATGGTAAAGCGAATAATTCGCCCGAATATTCGGTTCGGTAAAGGTTAAACCGAATCGTATTATTATATTCGGTATTCGGTTATTCGGTGAAATCACTTTTCTGCGCACACTTTAAGCAATGGTCGGCAATTGTCTTTTGGAGTTATTGTTTTTTTGTTCTATAGATTTTAATTAAACTATGTGTGATATATATTTTTTATGAAAAAAACTTTCTCAGCTCATTAAAAAACAATATAAAAAACACTCTGCAAGATATTTCACACTGAACCAAAATTATTATAGGGGTTTTTATAAAATAACTTATAAGATAATAAAATCCCTTTTATAATTTATGTGTAATATTAATATAAGTTGTAATTAGTAAGCACAACACAAACCTCATGCATATATTTACTAGGTCTAATAAAACAATGACCAATAGTTTATCGACAGTGGCTGTCGCCTTACACTTGAACCAACCATTATCTAACCACGGTAGCGGTCGCCATGGAACTTAACAAGGGAACTTACGTCACAAATCATGGTGAGAATACTTCGACGAACTTAGGTTTCGAAACTGATTTCAATTTATAAGCTTTTATCATTTATTTGATGGTATGAAGGTACTTAAGAGGTTTTAAATGCCGTAGTCTTGATTGTTAAGTTACGAAGTTAATCTTAAAGTATTATGTAATTTTATACGCGGTAATGTAATATTGCGGTATTGCGGTAGTATTGGTATTGACACCTGATCGAAAGTAAAAGGTGCTAGGTTCGATGAAACAAGGAACTGTTTTCTGGCGACAGCGCAGGAGTGCGTCTAATACGATTTTAATGTTGTGGTTGACGTTTTATAAATTGATTACAATTTTATCGTTATTTACTTATTTCTGGAAATACATCCGCTGGTTATGCAACATATTTTAGAATTTATAGAAATTTTATGAATAAAATAGATAAACAAATTATTTGAACTTGATGCAAATTTACCTACACACAGTTTCAGAACTAGTTAGATTCTTGGAGTTGTATCTTATGTCTTAATTTATAAGTGAGTTTCAACTGCTTCTCAAATATTAATAATATCAGGTGTGTTTTTCAATTCTGAAAAATAAGTTGCCCCAATACCATCCAGTCGATCTCCCCGTAAATCATTCAATCCAAAAAATGGACTACTAGTCAATCAATCGTAAAATAAAAATAGATTTTGAAGGAGTACTTCGTAGATCATTTGTTTAAAATATTTTTATAATTAGGCAGGGTACCTATCCCTCGACATATTGATTTTATTAAGAAATTTCATACAGGTGCCATGTTAAGCTTATTGAAATAAAAAAAAAACTTAATGAAAAATCCCTTCGCTTTACCAATTGAAGTACAGTAGAAACCCGATTACCCGGACTAATTGTTGTCATTAGGTATTCGGATAATCGAAAATCCGGATAATCGAATGAAGATCGATTTATGAAGAATAACGGGTTTTGTGCATACATATGTGGTACATATAATTTTATATATTTATTTATTAAAAACAATAAATATATATCAACGAAAATCAATGCTTATTAAGGAATAATTAAGAGATACATTTTCTTAGATTACATAGGTACATGTATTGTACTAAAATACTGCAGCGTCAATCACAAAATAAAATATTTAGGTATGTACGTATGTACATACGTATAGTTTGTTAAAAAATAATAAGTTTATTTTGGTTTAAAATATTTGGTAATTTTCATTTGACGTTAGCCACTTTTTCTCTTCATTGCTGCTATATCACGAATTCGTTTCAGCTGTAATAAACTCACAGTACCACTATCTGTTTGTTTTTCAAAACACTTGAGAGCTGTCTCTAGGGCATGAAGTGCTTCATCATGAGATGGTCCTGCATCATTTTCCACGTCTAGATTTTCTTCTGTTTCATCATCTTGCTGCTCATTTCTCTGCAATATGTTTTATACGATTTCGTCATCCGACATAATTTGAAAGCCTTGATCATTACTGTCACAAGTGACCCACTCTTTTATATTATCATCATCACAATCCTGGAATATTTGTATCATTATATCATGCTCATTAATCTCCTCCAAAATAGAATCATCCGCGTTGAAATCTTCTAAAAGTTCATTTTTCGGTTGCTTCATCATTTTCCGATGTTTACTTCCGTCTTCACTATCTAATTTACAAGTGTACAACAAAATTGAATCGGCATTCTTTTTTATATCACTTATCGTGGATGTACCCACACCATACTGATCAGCTAACTTACGACCGGTTTCTCCTTTTGTAATTCTTGCCCAATTCTGCTTGCCCAAATTCGACTTGTAGGTACATATTTTGAATATAGCTGGGCTGTCCGGATAATCGCGAATCCGTATAACTGAGGGCCGGATAATCGGGTTTCTACTGTATCGTCTCGCTAACCGCTACAGATATTAGCATTGCATACATAAATGTCTTTATCGGGAAAGTGGTGACATCTATTCTGTTCTTGTGGCTTCTTTCGAAAATCTTATCCATTTTTTTAACTTTTCAGTATATAGGAGTAAAAACAGTAATAATTTGCTAGAACCGAAATTAATGCTTGAAAATATCTACAACGAAAATCGAAATGTTGAAATGTTAAACATAATAAGCAACAGAATAGATTATTAAACTATCTCAAAATCAATCGTATTTTATTAATCAATAAATTCTTATAACTCCTAAATTCAATGACATTGTTAGTAGAGATAGCATCGCAACAGAAGCCGCTGTGGGTACGACTAATTGCTTCTTTGATATTTGTTATCTTGATAACGAGTGAGAAAGGAAAGTTAAATCTAGGGTTCCTTGGAGTTATTTAAGTACTAAAAAAAACAGACAAAATATACCTATATTAAATTGAAACCACATTCAAACCATTAGTTCACTGACATTTGACTTTCGAATTAATTCACAGGAAAATGCTTAGCACATTAGTTATTGAAACCCATGGTATCAATGGGTCTGCCCCATTACCATGGGTAATCAACATCTCATCAACCTAATGGTACTTTCACCACTCATGTGCAACCAGACTTAGAGTTAATTAATTTTCAATACGAGAATCCTTAGGTTCCTTCAATAGGTTTGGTTTATCCGATAGACAAACATATACGTTTACTACCATCTTAGATCGACTAGTTCTCAATACCACAATTATCTGTCCGTCAATCGTTTTTATCAGCGCCATCTTGATTGGTACGTACGTACCTGTCTGTCTGTCGGATTGAGATTGGGCAATTGAAATTATGGCGCACACAAGAGATCAAGAATAAATTAACTTGCTTTCTAGGGTCATTTTGAGATAAACATAAAACGTAGGTATGTGTCTACTGAAACTTATGTTTAGGTACATTATTTGAACACAATGCTATAAAATGCATGTAATTTTTAAATTAGGTACACAAATATACTAATTAATGTACTTTTACATATTAATATAAAATAAAGATATTTTTATATAGTAGGTATCTGGACGAACGGTCCAAAAACATAAATATATGTAAAATTTTATGCAAGAAAGTTTATATTAAATATAAATGTATTGTTATATAAAATATATATTTTTTTATTACAAGTAATCGGGAGCCGGATGTAAATATTTCAAGAACAATTACCGCTATAATAGGTAAGTTACGTAATTTTGCGGTCAAAACTACGAACTGCGCTGTATCTAACCTGTAGCGGCTAGAAAATAAAACACCTTTAGGCAATCACATTTATATTGTGTTCTGTACAGACTGTGGTATTTAGTCTGAGTCTTACAAAAATAATATATAGGTATATTTATTTAAATTGACTGGTGTTTTGTGCTCAATATTTGGCTCGGAAAAAACAAAAAAAAGCACAACAGCGGATGCTTAATTTTATCATAACATATTAAATAACATTATTTATTATTTGTCGCTTCTTTTACATGTTCCTGCATCATCAACTGGCAGTTGTTCCAGGTCTGGAGTCTTTGTGTCTTTGAGTTACGAGTCCAGGTCGTTACAACGCAGACGTCACGTAATGTTTTTTATTTCAAAGAAAGCCAGTTACGACACCGCTTAACGTAATTCACGTACACTTTTACAAACAGAAAACCATAAATTCATCATTTTACTTTTATTACTTACTGTTGCGCTGTTTTTATATCTGGTCTAAAAGAGATTTATGTTCAATTAAGATAATAAGTTTTATTTTATAATGCCATTATAAATTATATTGAAAAGGTTTTGCTGCTTGTTGTGAAGCAAAATATAAAGTTGTTTTGGAATTGGTTGGTCGGTTCGTTGGTTGGTTATAATTGCAACCATAAAGGAAGATAATATATGAAGGTCCCATTGTATCATGATGGATCCAAAAATTAAATTATCCTCCGAACTTACAAATGCCACTCTTTTTCACACACTTACCTATATTGTATTACAACGCTCATATCTACGTGTGAGTGACGCAGGCGCATCCATTATTCATCACCAATCATTACTTAATATGTGTAATAACTACCACTAAAACTACGTACATAGAATATACAGTAGGTAGGTATATAAATAACTAAATGACTACGAGGTCAGATCAGAACATTAATAAAAAAACCGTTACATGTGTATTTAAATGATACAAAAGCCTCAATCATAGTTTCTAAAAATATTGTCATTTTCTGTATTAGCGTTTGTTTTACCTACAGTTTTGTTGTGTTTTATTTACTGGTTCGATCTACTCATATACGAATATAATTAAATTGTAAGTTGATACATTTAAAATAATATACCTTATGATATATGCTATATTTTTATTTTTTATATGATTATTATATGTTCTACACAAAAAATCCAGTTTTAGTTAAATAAAATAGAATAATATATATTCACGTTAACAGTATAACAATAAGAAGTCCACAGTCTCAGTAGTCATTGTAAATGTTTCACAAAGAAAGTGAAACCTATGCGATGACAGCTCATATGTGAAGCACTTCCGTGGGCAGTGATACTTTAAAAGGTGTACGATAATAAATAGAATGTTAAGGAATTTATTCATCTTTAAAATATTATATTCCATACAAAAACTGCGCAGTCATCTGTCTATGACCGTTTAATAGTAGGTAGGGGAGAGTAGGGTAATAGGAGTCAGAGGGTAATGGGAATCACCCACACATCCACAAAATAGCACGCGCCAGCGCCGCGTAAACGATGTCTTCTACCTTGCCCTGGCCCCTCGGCGTTGCCTGGAACGGCTCGCAACATTTAGACCCTGCACTTCTGAGATATAGCCTCATTTTGTTTTTACGCTCTGCTGATCTTATTTTTCGTCAAAGTACATTAAAAGATAAGTGTCGAATCATTTATAGTATTCGATTAAGACATTCACACGAGCTTAGTTAGACATTTAAAATTGTGAAGTGCAGGTCATATTGTGTTAATATGTTACTGTTTTTTTTTCATTATTTTTTTTCCATTTTGTACAGAAGTGGGTAATGAGAGTCGGGTGACTGACTCCCATTTTCGGCAAATGATCACTTCGTCTTTGGTGATGAAAGTATTTAAAAATGTTGCGTCTATTAGCAAAGGAGAATCAGGATTTGGATCAACTGGTATATTTCCAGTTAATCCAGTAGTACTCACAGAAAAAGATTTTCTAGCCGCAGAAATTCTCCAATCTGTAACTATTACAATCCATGATCTCTTGCAACTACTACTACCACTCCCGGTGCAGCAAAAGAAGTTCACTCACCAATCCCGAGCACATTAAAAGAAATTCAATAACAAGTTTCGAGCACATCAAAAGAAGTTCATCCCGCAATACCGAGCACATCAAATTACATTGCATGATTTAATCAAGTTACGGGAGAAGACCGAAGACAGAAAAAAGCAAAAATTTTAACTTCAAAACTTTTAAATGCCAAAATTTTAACTTCAACGGCACTCAAAGAAAACCTAATAGAAAAAGAAAATAAAGAAAAAAGGCAAAACACAGAAAGAAAATAAGAAATGTAAAAGTAAAGGACAGGGAATAGAAACTAAAGTACCGAAGAATGGCCCTGAAAAAGTAAAACGTCAAGTACTACAAGAATCAAATGAAACCTGTATCTGATGTTGGGACTAACGATTTGTGACAGGATGATGACCCAGAAGATGTAAGAAATAGGTGCCTAGTATGCAACGATTTCAGAAGAAACAATGAAATATGGTTCAGCATTTTCAAAGTTGATTGCCAAAGTGATTGAAACTGATCTCAGTTGATAGTCAATGAAGTATATTATGTTTAAAGGCGGTTGCAATGTATATACTGTGTTGAAATTATTATATTTTTAATTTCTCGCTTAGGTGACTCCCATTACCCCCTTCTCCCCTACCCTCTCACAATAAACTTGAAGACTAACAAACATAAGGTCCAACTGACTGTCTTTCTCTTCATCTCTCCTTGATTTTTGAGGGTCCACCGGGTTGGACGGTCCGTTGTTCGGCTAACTGTAAATCATTATATAAATATAAGACGGAACTATTTACAAGTTCGTCAGCCGTGACGCGTGTTCCGTGCAGTAATTAGAGTTGTAACATTACACTATAATTAAGCTATTAAATATTATTACAATACTTTAAAAATATTTATCTACTCTGATACTATAATACAAAGACTATAAAACTAAAAACAAAATTCTTATGACGAACATTACGTACGGGCCAAAAATAAAAAAAAAAAGTTTTATTACGATACAGGTCTGTATGGACACCTGTATCATAATATTACTTTTTAATCATGACGATACACCTATACAACCTCCAGCTGGACCAAGGAGGTTGAACCTCTACTTAAAAAAAAAAGGTTTAATAACCGAGTCCGCGGCGACGCAACACCCATGCGCAATCGATGTTTGCGCCTTGTCGCCAACATTTGACTTTTAAAAAATCTGTCGTTATATTCAGAGTTGTATTTGCAATATTGTTTTACGTATTATAGTATGTGAGTAGATAAAGTAGTGTATGACACTGTACATAACTTGGTCTTATAACACTCGTGTGATATTATAAAAAAAACTCGCCTGCGGCTCGTTTTTTAAAACATACTCATGTTATAAGAACCCTTATTATGCAACAGTATCATATTCTTCTATTTTCATATAAATTTTATTTGTTTATTAAATTTAACAACCAATGGTTTATATTATATAAGCATTAAAACTCGCATCATAGTTAAAATATTAGATTTTATTAAAAAAAAATTAGATCAGAACTTTTTAATCACTTAATATTTTTTTTAACTAGATAGAGCTAAGATCCCGGTAAAAATAAAAAAAATCGTTATACTCTTTACAATATATCTTCTAAGATATTCATATTAATGAAATGCTTTTAAGGGCAGTAGGGATCTACATGAAATGTACTAGGTACATACGTAATGCATTTAATTAAATAAAAAATAATACTGTATTGAACAAAAAGCTTGGTAAATAACATATTATTTTGTGATATATATAAAATTGTTACTTCAGGTTATCCTTTAGAGATAAATATAAACCATTGTGGATTTTCATATTGATCTTTAAAAGATATACCTACATTTTCGTAGTACATTAATTTGCTATATATCTTAAGGTTAAGTCATCTTTTTGGACAATACCTTATCCTGGACTCACCAGGTTAAGGTACTAAGTAAGAAAACTTTTGCGGCTATTAGTTCTTTAAGACGCCTTAGCTTATTTCTACCCATTCCGACCAAAATAATGCTTGCGGAAACTCTTCTTCTTCCTATACTTGATTACGCCGACGCAAGTTACCTTAACCTATCTGAAGTACAATTAAACAAACTTGAGAGGATCCAAAATATTGGCATCCGCTTCATATTTGGACTAAGAAAATATGACCATGTTTCTTTATTTCGTAAACAACTTAAGTGGCTACCTATCCGACTTCGCCGGAATCTACACACTCTTTCACTTTTGTACAATTTATTATTTAATCCTTCTAGCCCTTCCTATTTAAGAGACCTTTTTCTTTTCACGGAAACTGATACAAGAGCTGTAAGGCCATCTCGAAGCCTTACACTCAAAATTCCTTCACACAGTTCCAAATTTTACAACAACTCATTTGTCGTTAGAGCAATCCTTCTGTGGAACGACTTACCACTGAGCATCAGACAATCCCCAAATATTTTTATCTTTAAAAAGTCTTTAAAACTGTTCTTTCTTAATCAGGTTAGTTAGCTTAATATTTTGTGTAGATATGTAATATGTTATTTAATATTTTTATAATATGTATACAGTATAAATTATGAATTAATGTTTGTTTATTATAAAATTATATATATTATGTATTGATAATAATATGTACTTCGCACCATCCCTATCTTTTCACGATTTCTTATTTCTTTACTCGAATAGGGTTGTCTGGAAGAAATCGCTACTTAGCGATAAGGCCGCCTTATTGTACTTTTATAATTGTTTTCGATGTATTATTTTATTTTTCTGTAATGTGGAGTACAATAAAAGTATTATTATTATTATTATTATTTATCTTTTGGGATTTAAGAACATAAGACAACATTGCAACATTACATTATTATTCTCTGACTTGTCCGACTTTTCTGTACAATAATGTATAGGTCTTGAGTCACTCTATCTATTAAAAAACCGCATCCAAATCTGTGGTATAGTTTTAATAATCTATGCATACATACATGGGGACGGACAGAGAGAAGCGACTTTGCTTTAAACTATGTAGAGATGAACTGCAATAATGTCTTCGTCCTCAGAATGCGGCGTGCCCCTGCGACGTCACACCAGACAGCCGCGGGAACGCTCTGCCGGCCAGCTCAGGATCATCAGAGGGAAGGAGTCCAAGAGGGGCGCCTGGCCTTGGCAGGTTATATCTTATACTTAGTCGTTCATACTTTATATTTATCTACTTGGTAATTAACGTTATTGACGTTATAAATCTATAATTATCTATATAGGCCGTATATTCAAATAGTCCTCAAATAAAAACAAAATTCGAGGACCCTATCTATAAGTGCCGGTACCTACAAATGCATCGCTCAACAGGTATCCCTCCAGCTGTTGCATCCGACCTACGGCCTGATCGGTCACTGGTGCGGCGGCGTGCTGGTGCATCCTCAGTGGCTCCTCACGACCGCGCATTGCGTGCACAAGTACTCACTTCTTATTATTATTAATATCGTTAATAATTTAATCTGTCTCTAATATAAATATCTCCAACACGATTTCGTTCGGTTAACGACGGACGTATTATATCTAAATACATGACTTTTCGTATATAAAAAAAAAGTCGAACCGATTCCAGCAACGTCTCTGTGAGCATCACTCTCGGTAATCGAGTAGGGCTCCTTCACAAACGACAGACATCTCGAGACGTGTAGGGCAATGTCGCTCCGACTGTAGTGGGCCGTACCCTCTGTGCAGCGAGCTGTTCAACCTGCCGCTGCCGGCGCTGTGGACGGCGGTGCTGGGTGAGTGGGACCGCAACGAGCAGCGCGGCGCCTTCCTGCCCATCGAGCGCATCGTGCTGCACCACCGCTTCCACAACTACCAGCACGACATCGGTGCGCACGCACACACCCCGTACACGAGACATACACATTATCCGTTTCATCTAGACTTCTTAGCTTTCATTTTCATATAAAATATCAGTGTCACAGTGTAGTAAAACGAGCTATTCATATAAAATGTACATGTATTTATACTACACTACATTTCATTAAAGACACCTAGAGACGCACGAAGAATAACGTCTATTAGTTAATAGTTAGTTAATGTCAATAGTTAATAATTATATTGGCAATGTTTAATATTTCAGCTCTAATGAAGATGGCAAAATCGGCCGACGTCAGTCCCGGAAGTAGAATCCGCACCATCTGTCTGCCGGCGTACGAACCCTCCACCAACAACCACAACACAGAGAGGAGCACCGCGTTTTATACGAAAACGGATTACGCAATGAAGAGGAAACCCAGACCTCCGCGGCCGAAACCGGACACGGCTAATAAGTATTTAGAAAAAATAAACAACCTCACCAGAGCGGCGTCCACGGGACACAAAAGGAAACACCAAATTACTAAATATAACGTTCGAGTATCGAACGATTTCGACGGAGTATCGGAGAGAGAGACCGGCCACAGAACCGGAGACGACTCGAGGCCCAAGGACGCCGAGTACGACGGCGCCTCGCTCGACAGCGTCGTCCGCTTGATTCGGACCAAGGGCGGGACGAAGGCCGACATCAACAGAAGCGACAAAAAACTGACGTACGGCGAGGAGATAGATCCCTTCATCGACGACAACAACCACATAGACTTCAAGGAGGAATGTTACGCCACCGGCTGGGGAAGGGAGCAGACCAACGGGACCCTGACCGACGTGCTGCTGGAGGCCGAGGTTCCTATACTGCCCCTCCAGCTCTGCAGGGACAGATACTCCCTGAGCCTGCCGCTGAACGACGGCCACCTGTGCGCCGGCAGCACCGACGGCAGCACGGGCGCCTGCGTCGTAAGTCACCGTCGATCTATACCGACCCCGCTCATAGGTACGGCCGTAAGTCCGACCCTGGGAAAGAAACTGTCCGTCCCAATTCACAGGCGCTCTCGCCCGTTAAGACAGAGAAGCGCTCCTCGGAGTTCGGCCTCGCGGAGTCATTCGGCAAAAGGAGGTCACCTCCCGTAGCGGAGCTCACGCGAAGCCCGAAATCCAGAAGTTGTACCGCGTGGTGCAGCGGCTGTAACGGTTGCAGCGGCTGTAGCAGTTGCAGCGGCTGTAGCGGTTGCAGCGGCTGTAGCGGTGCCCATGTCCCGTGGTGTGTATGCCGGTGTGTGCGTGTTGCAGGGCGACAGCGGCGGTCCGCTGCAGTGCTCCTCGCGCGGGCGCTGGGAGCTGCGCGGCCTTACGTCCTTCGGCTCGGGCTGCGCGCGCGCCGGCGTGCCCGATGTCTACACGCGCGTCACGCACTACGTGCCGTGGATCTACGCACACCTCTACGACTAGACACGCGCGCACGCACGAGCTGCGCGTGCCTGCCCCGTGCGGGCGAGCGAGACGAAAATATAGTGTGAGCGAGCGACCCCGGAGGTCGCGGAGAGGACTCCCGGACGACTCCCGTGTCGTATCGTGAGTGTGATTGGTTCGTTACTTCCATGGCACCTAACTGCCGACCGTCGCGTGTGAGAAGAAGATGGACGGTTCCGTTCAGTTTTATGCGAGCCTCGCGCCGCCGTTACCGGGGTTCGGTTCCTTCAAAATATATATTCTTAATCTTCCTAAATTTATTACCTAAAATGACCGAGTGGTTCATTTTAACATTAATATCTTTTAAAATATGGAATATCTATTATCTCACCTCCGATATGAGTATGACGTTGGTTCTTGGTGGTTGGTGGTTGGTTGGTTGAGAGGGAAGCCTCATGGCTAACTAATGGAGGTACGTGACGGTTATTTTAAGCGAGCTTAGAGTACCCTCCGCTAGCTTTAAGGGAAGATCTCAACCGAACTAAACAGTCGTCTTATCTGACCGTGACCGTCTCTACGTAGTACTCTACGTCTGCTAGTTCTAAATGTCCAATCGCATCTCATCTATCGCAGCGTCATTTTACTCGCAAAGTTCAGTTCGTTATCTCCGAGTGCAATGTGATTAGCGCTTTTTATGTATTTATATCTTTTTCACTTTGAATCAATATCAGCGATCACTTGTGTACGACTAATGAAAGTGGCAGGATACTATTTAGATACCAGATTGATCGTAATAAGCCCTTGTGTAAAGGCACTTTCCATCTTAATGTAAAAGCTTTGAGGTTCCAAACGCGTCCTGGTCTGAGAAGAACCACACAACAAGCTCAGCCGGATATATCTTGTTACTGTGATCACTGTTTCACAACCAACAATATTAAGAACAATTTTGGAACAACTAGAACCGTCGCAATCAATCGGATATGAAGCCTAATGATTCCAGGCAACAAATAATAAAAATGGAATATCTTATGAGTAGAAAAAAACATTATATGTAATAAGTAATAAAATCTTCAATTTATTTTACTAAGAAATATACATCGATGGTAAATGTTTTCCCGGAGATCCGACTCCTACCCTGTGGTAAATAATTATCAATTCTATTTAATTCAAACTATTTATTAATTCAAATTATTTTGTAAATATTGTAATGATAATATTTTGTAAATATTACGTATAAAATATAATTATAGGAATAAATGAGGTATTATTTCTAAAAGTATTTCAATTAACATACACCTTAAGTTTATATTTACACCTTTATTATTAAATTATTAACAATTAATATCACATTCTTAGAGAAATATGTAAAGAGAAGAATAATCATATTCTATTTGATCTCAATAAAAGACATTAATAACTTTCCAAATAATACATTAGTAAGATAGCCGGTATGCTCTCGTCTATTTCCAAGCGAATACAAATGTTTGTTAATCCATTATTATTTAATACTGTCCCGGGGTTCAACTTTATTAAAGTAAAAATTAAAATTAAAGTATTATTCTCTAAATTCTTAATTTTAATTTATTAACATAGAATTCTGAGAAAAAAGCAAATTCAAAAGTATCTAAAATAAATTAAAATGCATTCATTTATGATAATATTAAACAGAGCGACTGACGTCTATTTGAGCAAATGATTTCAGGTTTCTTCGGACGAATGCACAAAATATCCTATATTGGCCATTAAAATTAAGGCAACTTTGCGGACGAGCTACAGACAGACACACATACTACATTCAAATCAGACACAGTAAAAACACAAATATACAGACAAAATTACTGGCGTGTAACTATGAAATAAAACTTAAACACTCTTAAAACAGATTGCATCTTAAGATCTCTTAAAGATGATCTCTTGACCATGGTTTATGGAAGTACAAGCAACATACTAACATGTATTTGCTGTAACTTAAAACGTTCAAATACCACACGAGGGCATTGACACCACAATGAATACACTCCAGAGAGATTATATTATAAATTTAGCAAAACACCGGGCATGTCGTTATCTTCTTCTGTTATCGCCAACAAGGAAACCGCCTCCTTCGCAAGATCCTGTTCATCCATGTATCCATTATTCTCCATATTCAGTATGACGCTACTTCTTCTGCGCTCGGAACTTTTTCTTCTAACATTCTCCTTTGATTTCTGGACTAGCTTGTACTGGGGCTTCCAGATCCTATGGAAACCCTGAATGCCGAGAAATATACCGAGGAGGAACAACACAACCTCCAGGGTGATGATGAGGGGTGGCGCTATGACCAGTCGGAGACGCAGTAGAAACATGATCTCTGATGGTGGGGCTTTGCAGTACTGGAGATGAACAAATCGCTTTGTTAGTTATCCTTACAATTTTAGTGACTAAATCTAAAGCAAGTTACGACGACTCGCTGCTCAGAAGTCTTTTAACTCCTGACCTGATCCTTACAGGTACTCTACTTCGAAAGTCGAATAAAACATAAATACGTAGTTTTTATTAACTTACCATCGAGATCCACAGGAGTGGCAAAACCTTATCCTTAAAAGGTCTCGTTATGGGGTTCCCTGCTGACATCCGCACCGCTATGTTCACTTGAATGTTTGTCTTCACCGCTAGAGGCACACCTAACACCTGAACAAGTAGATCATTAAACTAGACATACAACTGAACAATCTGCCTGCGTCGGTATTTCCGGCAAAATATAATGTGGGTGTCTTCAAGAGGAGAGTGAATAGGCTGCTAGGTTAATGCGCTTTACCACCTAAGACTACATTTCACTTTCCATCAGGTGGAATATAGTCAAGCATTAACCTAGTTTTGTATAAAAAAAAAAACAACTATAATACCGATTATAAATCAATAATATACTAATTTAAAACTTACAATAAATATCAGTTTTATATATATATATATGATAATAAAATTATAAGAAATTAATATAATACGTCATAATTTCAATACAGTGAAGTACATTTTAGTAATTTCCACTAAACATTTCAAAGAGATAATATATAATAGTGAGTCATTTAATAATCTTAAAGGATGTTACATCTTTGACAGAAACGAGAATTTATTAGCTGCTGAGAGTAATATCTTTATTATAGTATTGCGTGAATTACTGATAAATATAGTTATTACTTTGAATATTCATCATTTAAGGAAACTAGCTTCACGTTGCTTCTGAATAAAAACAGTTAATATTGGGTATGATGATATTGGAATTAATATTAGGTATTAAAGGTAATGATTTTTTAAATATATTATTAAAATATTTGAGTGCATATTTCTCAGATTCAAAATGCGCTAAATGAAATTAACTAATTCATCATGCATGTCCATTTTAACTTTAATTATAAAGAAATCGTTATTTTTCTTCAATATACAAATAATAAATAGTCTGGACTCACACGTAATAGTTGGTAATAAATGTAATAATTACCGGTTCCATGTCAACTGTTGACATGTGCTTTATGGGGTCTGGGGCGAGCCCTCGGAAGAAGTCTTGCTGTTCAGGATCAGCGTCCAGGAAGTGCGGCTTGGAGAGTGCTATGGGGAATCCTGGAATGGTATATGATTTTATATTAGATACCAGATGTAGATAGCATAGCATCATATAGGAGTCATAAATAATTAATAAGCAATGACTATATACATTAATTATTGCTCTTCCTTGTTTGTTGTCAGGTAGTTACACTAAAACATCCTATCCATGCAACCAATATTAAATCAATAACTTCAAAGAATTTAATTAATTCTGTGGCCGTGTTTGCATTATTATAAGCAGTATTCCTATTATTAGCAGCAGATATTTTCCTCCACTTTAAATTTATAAACTACATTTTATTAGCAATTTTAAATGAAGACATCATTCAGGTATGTAACCCGTAATTGAAATATATAAATAGTACGTCCATGATAATTTTACCAAGCCTGTTTGTAATTTTATAAGCTTAACAATCTATATCTATTGAAATAAAACTATTTTTACGGATTTAACTCGCGTATATTGAATTAAATTTTAAATTTACTTTTCAATCCAATTCGACGTTTCGAATGCTTTGCAGCAATCGTGTTCACGGTAAGACGAGATGGAGGTGTCTTAAATCCGTACTACAGTACTCGTGAAAACCTTAGAAAACACAATCTATATCTCTATATAAACTGTAAATGTTTACTGATATTTTGAAACATTAATTTCGGTGGTGGCATCTCTTCAATCTTAATTTATACTGCAAAGAAATACTGGTTAAGATGTAATAGAACCTAAATGATAATTTTGGGATTAAAGTATCGAGAAAGTTGAGAAATCACCAATGGCTGTTGACTCCAGCTATATCGTGTCAGCGGAGTGGTGCTTTAAATTATGTGAATTATGATAAATAATGAACAATAATACAATTATCGTAGTAGAAACCCTTTTTTTACAAGTAGAAGTAAACATGACATTTACTACAATTACCAATGTAATCTACAGAGAACAGTCAGATAACATAATTCAAAATGATTCTAATCTCTAAATCCATCTGTAAGTGTCAGTGTGTATGTGTGAGTGGTTGAGTTTTATTTAGTTTATCCCAATGTTATCAAACACACCGTAGTAACAGTTGCTGATGTCTACGAAGCCGTCGGGCACACAGTTCACCTCGCAGGGGCAGGCGTACCGAGACGTTCTATTGAACGATGACTCCTGCATCTTATATCTAAAACAAACAAAACATCTTATATTTAATTCAGTTAACGTTAAAAAACTGCACGGACAGTCTTCCAAAAGTATATTAATGGATATGTAGCCGTAGGTCAATACCTACCTATAGAAGTTAAATCCAGATTCTCCTTTCAGCTCTTCTTCAAATCGGTAAGGGTAAACCCTGCACGCCTGTTTCCTGAACATAGGGATCTCATAGTCTTTTGGGAGTCCGGGGGGCAGTATGAGACCTTCATAAGTGCCCCTCACTCGGTTGCAGAGATTACTGGAGATAATAAAAATAGTTTGTGAAATTGTAACAACTATATATTTAGCAAGATACGTAAAGTAGCGTATAATTCACGTATACTATATACACACGCATATATAATTCACGTATACTATATACACACGTATATATAATTCACGTATACTATATTCACACGTATATATAATTCACGTATACTATATACACACGTATATATAATTCACGTATACTATATACACATGTATATATAATTCACGTATACTATATACACACGTATATATAATTCACGTATACTATATACACACGTATATATAATCATACTGTGATTTAGTATTTATTTAAGTGAAAAATTTTCAGGGTTTTCAGCGTGACATAGAATAATAGTGATATTATTACCTATGTGAATAGGTAATGTATATTTTCCCAAGTTAATCTATACATATAATAAAATTGTCACTGATCCATTTATGTATATAAGAAAATATTAAAAAAAAACCTTCATAGGGGCGTTTATAAGAGCAAGAGAACCCAAAACAATGGTTTTTCAGTTTGTCTGTATGTCTGTATGTTTCCGCACGCTAATTTCAGAAACGGATTATTCGATGTGGGTGCAGTTTTCAGGAATATATAGTCATGGGAATCACTTCTGTTTTTTTTTAACAATCGGTTAACAAATAAAAGAGTTAATAATCTCTTTTGGTCGTACCATTGCTACTTATCAGTTTAAAGGTTTATAGTTTCTACATACATTGGTAAGTAAAAAGGGTACGTTTTATCAAAAATCGAAATCTACGCGTACGAAGTCGCAGGCACAGCTAGTTTTGAAAAAAAAAGAACTTTATAAAAGTAAAGTTGTTGATAAAGTGTTTTGTAATGGTGACCGTGACAGGGCATGCTCATTACACCAAGGGAATGCTTTCAAAAATAAAATATATATCACATTACATACGAATGACAACATTACATCAAGTGACCCACTTGACTACCAACCGTATAAGATTCAAGAAAAAAACTTTAGGTAAAGTAATAATTTACGAGTTGCAACGTTCATAAACGAACTGACCGACGAAAAATCAACTTATTACGTCACATAGAGTCTAATTTCTTAAAAAATAAATTATTTAAAACAAGCTAAAAATTAAACTAAAAAACCCATAATTAATATTGAAAAGTATTTTAATAGTTTTCTAACTACTGCTGTACTGTCAGTTATGCTCAACTGACAGTAGCTATCACTCTATGTTAGCTTAGCAAACACTATGTTTGTTGTGACACTGTGAAGGTGCTCTCATACTGTTACAAATTTTACATAACCGAGTACATGCTTTGAGTTGTGTAAAATTGGGTTTGGAAAATAGTTAACAAACTGTTTTGGCTTATCAGTAATAACATAGGATTCGTGAGAAAAACATTTTTAGACAAAAAAAAGTTGTAAGTATTAAGCAAATTAATTTTAATCATATTTAGCACCCAGAAATATATTTATTATTCTCACCTGGTGTTCCAGTCCGTGAATCCTTGTTCGGGTAGACCGGCCAGTTTGTTCCAAGAATTTATGGAGAACTTTTTGGGAACGTTCCTCACATCCATTTCCACTTCTTCTTTTCTTTGTGCGTAGAACTAAAGGAAGATAAGAAAAAATTCTGATAAAGTAAAGTTTCACATTAAGTAGAATAACAAAACTATTTCTTTGTAACATGTGTGAGAGCGTGTCTTAATTAGTTTTCGGTTCGTCTGTATATATATATATGATCCTTCAGTTCTGTAAGTTTAAACGAGCTGGCTAACTCTTTATTACTCGATATTGAGAGGTCCATACCTAACATTTGATGAAAAAGATCTTATGAAGCGGAGTAGTATTAACAGAAGTAGTATATAGTAAATAGAAGAGAAGAACACGTGGATCTATATATTTAGAAATAACTAAGAATCTATGTTTAGAAGAAACGTTTACGTTAGTGCGACAAGGTCAAAGAGCCTTGCAGTGGTAGGTATTTACAGCGTTCACTGAATAATACTAAACCACCAACTTTTACTTAACCTCAGATTCTAAGAAGCAATTTATGTAAACTTGCGAAATAACCTTCAAAAAAATTATCCTCAAATACTTCGTAATCACAAAAAGAAGCAAAAAACACCTGAAGACTATCAAATCAGGAAGCTAAGTATCCATTTCTTTTCATCTTCCTTGCTTAAAAAAACTCAGATTTTAATTCTTCCAAATATACTTAGGAGCTGGTGCAAATACATTTTACAAACTTAATAATCTAATAAATAAAGTACAGACATCTAAAAGAAAGTTACAGCTTGAATTACTAAGAATAACACCAACTCATAGAGTTATAAATGGTGTTGATGGTACTCACTCTATCCATTATCCCAATTTTTCCGAAGTCTATCCACCCTGGTAAGAATTTGTTAGCAATGTTGACGAGTGGGTCATCGTAACCCCAGAGGAGGCCTTCCGCGGTCATGTCTAGAAAAAGTTTGGGTCTCATTGCCGATATCGAGTAATAGGCCCCCGCGTTAGCGAAGTACCCCATCCTATCTGCCAGAAGTGTGCTGATTGCCTGATAAAAGAAATTAGGAAAATAATTTGTCTTTGCCTGTTCTTGTATTATGGCGTGCTACGTGAAGTAATGTATTAACTAATGGTGCCTGACTTTAACAACTTAGAAGAGCTTCATCTCACTATGTTTTTCTAATTTATTACATTTACACAAAGCTGCATTAATTATAATTACGAACTTTTTATTACTACCATGTTTACAAAAGATAAAAAAATAATTTTGAAAAAAAATATTAAACTACAAAGTTAATACCTAATAAATTCCAAGAAGAAATTTTTTTTTTTAGATATTCACTATTGAATGTGACATACAGACACACCACATTTTATGTAGAACGTTATGTGATGACCATATTATTCAATATCCTGTTTAAAACTACAAAGTAATCACAGGTGATTGACCAAGGCCTAAGAATTAATCAATTATTATAAATAAATTTATGCAATAGATATTACTTTTCACAGATATTGGTATGGAACTGTAGACTCGATTGTTAGTGTTGTATATACTATTATGCAATCACTAAATTAATTAATCTATATATAAATCAGTGAAGTAAAAACTTTGGATCCCTTTTTACGAAAATGGCGCGGACGAAGGAGTATGAAATTTGGCATACTTATAGTTTATATGTAGGAGAAGTGCAGACGCTAATATTTTTCAATAATAATGCACTTTTAATACATTACATCAATTATAAAAACATTACACACACTGCGATGTGATCATTACACACACTACTTCGTTGGTAACGTAAACATTGACATGTTCAATGTATATTTGTCTGATGTCAAAGAGTCGCACCGAGTTGACAGTCACTTGACGTATTAGAATAAAAATCAAAAATAAATATGCATAGAGGTATTATTAATCGAAACTTTCATAAATATTAACACATTTTATTACGATCGAATTTCGGTCGTTGGGCGATCACTAGTTATAATAAAGTCACAAAGACTAGACTGAAGTAGGTTTTGTTGTTTTTAAGGTTATTAAATGACACAACTATAACACGTCAACAAAATGTGTCAAATGTATGCACACCTACGTTGCTAATTCATGGTAATTGTTATTTTAAATGTTTAAACTAGACTGACTCGATTATTTGCAATGATACAAATAGAAGAGATAATTGTTACTTAGGTAAATATACATTACCAGGTAGATATTAAAAAATAGATTTAGCGAATCCTGTAAAAATATTAACCTATTTTATTTTCTGATTATATTTATCTTGAAATATTGTACTCATCGAAGCGGTTTCTTTCTTAATTAAGAATAAACTAAAAAAAAACAGATTTAGACCCGAAAAGTAGTGAGAGTGATTAATAAATGTCTGACCTCGAGCCGGAGATAATTACGTTAAATATGAGTACGAGGGTATGTTAAGCAACTTTAAAATCATCTTGAAGTGACCGTGACACTGGCGACTGTAGTTTTAAGTTTGGACCTTGAACTAGTCACTAACTTGACTTTTAACATTTCCAAGCCAAAACAGCAGTGGATTTCCCATAACCTACATTTGGATAGATACCTTCGGGTATCTGTTTTGATAAGGGCATAGCTGTCAGATCACAAATGACCATTCTTTGATAAATAACAGTGGAATATTTAGTTTTCTGATAAGAAATATTTATTATTGATAACGGTGTTCTGTTTTTAAACTTAAAACGATTTTCTATGTAGAGAATTGAGTGAAGGAGGGGACTGGTAGGCTATATACCGAAACTTAAAGATCGAAAAAAAAATGTAATATCATCGAGAAACCACAACATTTCAAAGTTAGCAATTATTTTAATAACTATGAATGGGCATAACTGTATCAAAAACATGTGGAAGTTATTCACCCTGTAATGAAAAACTCAACAATTATCTAAATAAATTAATTAAAATTAACATATAATAGAAAACCATAATAAATATTAAGCATGTCTTAAACTTACAACAAGTGCGATATTTGGTACTTTGACAGGAACGTCCTTGTAATGGGCCACAGATTTTTCGGGTAGGAATTTGAGAATAGTTTTTGGGTTAATTGTCAACACCCCCCGGTCCTTGTCCAGAGTCATGTTCTCGTTCGTCCTTATCTCTCTGCAATAATGTAACGTTTTTTGTTAGTGCTGATAGTTTTCCAGATGCCATAATGAATAGTAGTCGTAAGAGGTTATACGAACCAAGAAGTGGAACTACGCATTTAGGTGATTAAAACCTTTTTGCCATTCAAACTTACAACTTTTAATGCAGACTCAAAACGTTTTTACATACCGCTAAGTATTATACAAAAGTAATATTAACTCACTGGAACACGAATGGCCCAATTTCGTCCACTTGCAGCTGCGTGTCCTCTCCGCTCAGAAACTCGTCGACATTAGTGAAGTTGAAGATATAGACGTCTGAGAAGAGCTCATATGTAGGGTTCTCGAACATGCGGTACAGGAGCCTGCCTTCTTTAAAATCTAGGAACTGTGTACAAGAGAAAATACCTTTTATTGCTAATATATATATGTATATATATATATTGCTTGCTTTATTCGTTCGACATAAAATAATAAACAAATGATTGTTTACTATGAAAATATTATTCTCGTTCATATTAAACACACATTGTAACTTTTTATATACAGCTATATTTATTATATTTTCCGGAAAACGTAGTTTACACAACATTCATAATTCCGGATACATGACAGATGCGCAAGCGCAGTGACTCATCGAGCGTAGTAATTATTTCCTTAACGTAAAAAATACTTTGGATGCTTACGCCTTTCACTAATTATAAATAAAAATCAAATAATATTAAAATTTTAAAACATTGAATACCTGTAGAATAGGGAATATTCATGTTATATTTTAAAGAAAGGAGTTTTGAAGAAAGGAGTTGTGCCTCATATATTCCTGTGTCAAAAACAAAAAGAATAAGAATGTTAAAAGGCAAGACTGACACTGGTTAATGAAGCTCTTTCACAGTTAGTTATCAAAAGTAGTAATATAAACACGTTTTAGGACTTATATTATACCTTTTAATCACCATACACCATTTTTTTTGTATTTACGCATCTCTTGGAATACAAAAAATACACTTTGTCGGGTGTTTTTCTAATACTATTTTTGCACTCCGGTACTATACAATATTTGTAAGATGGATTTTGTCTTGTTCCATGGTTTGTATAGCAATTAATAAATAATAAATATTTAAGAAGTAACTAAAAAGTTTAGAGTAAACATTCACTGGACGGGTCATTTGACATTACGTAAAGCGCGCATTTGAAGGGCTCAAATTTACTCAATGTTTTAATTATCACTTTGAAAATAACTAGAATATTTTCAAGGTTATTTATATTTTTTTCTACGATAGAAAGAGTTTCTACGATAGAGAATGATTAATTTAAGTCAAAACATAACATGAATTTTCCCTATTCTACAGGAATTCAATGTTTTAAAATTAAAAATATTATTTGATTTTTATTTATAATTAGTGAAAGGCGTAAGCATCCAAAGTATTTTTTACGTTAAGGAAATAATTACTACGCTCGATGAGTCACTGCGCTTGCGCATCCGTCATGTATCCGGAATTATGAATGTTGTGTAAACTACGTTTTCCGGAAAATATAATAAATATAGCTGTATATAAGAAGTTACAATGTGTGTTTAATATGAACGAGAATAATATTTTCTTAGTAAACAATCATTTGTTTATTTTTTTATGTCGAACGAATAAAGCAAGCAATATATATATATATATATATATAAATTTTGCTGGTTGTCGGTTTATTTCAGGTTAAGGAAGATACAGCAAATCATATTGAATATAATAAAATGAAAAAGCAAGGAACAAAATGTAATCTAAGTTTGAAGAAAGGAGTTGTGCCTCATATATTCTTGTGTGTCAAAAACAAAAAGAGTGAGAATGTTAAAAGGCAAAGATTGACACCGGTTAATGAAGCTCTTTCACAGTTAGTTATCAAAAGTAGTAATGTTTCAAAAAATGGTGAACCTTCAAAAATTAAATTTAAAATGTAATTATACCTGCTGAAAACAAAATGTAGTATTGTCACCATTGGAACTTTACAAGTATAACTATCTAATTAAAATTGTTTACTGAGTATTAACTTATTCGCCGATAAATTGAATGTCGTGTCAGATGACGTCACATTTCCTTTCGACCAATGGTGGCGCGTTTTGGAAGTTTGAATTTCGTTCCCTTAACTTACACTATTCACAAATTATTTTATGGCCTTAAATAATAATAAAAAATATTTTATTACAATAAGATGATAATAAGTATTCGAAAAATATTTTTTTTGAGACCATTTTAAATTTTATGCACCTTGAGCGACTAGAGAAATATTGAATTTAATAATATATTCCATGTAAGACAAATAAAGAATAAGAATTCAATACAACATTTATTTTTGTAACGAATACTTTAATACCAAGCACAGGTCATAGAAAGCCGATGTAGGTATATCAATTAATTACTAAGTATATATACTTCTATAAGATCCTTGAAAGCTATTTTAAGAAGGTATAAACTGTGTAGGTATGTATCATTAATTGATTATGAACTTTCTTCTGTTAATTTAGTTTCGTGACACTTTCGATATCTAAACGATCGATATTTAATCAATTCGTGATAAAGATACCTCCTGTCGCCCCACTCAGGCAAAGATTGACACCTCAGGGGTCTGTGTCGATGCGTATCTCGCTACCGGAGCCCGTAGGGCAAAGTGAGAACATCAAAGCAATTAGTGATAACAGCATTTAAAATATTATGACGTAAAAGAATTAATACAGCGTTCTAGAACATTTCAAGGGTCAGTAAATCACCTTGACTGAGTGTTGTAAAAGCTTACGGAATCCGAGCATATTTTTAATAATTTAATGTTTAGTATGTAATTAAGTTACTTAATTAGTCAGTGACAGATTGTATAACTACGACTGGCGCGGTCTTCAATGGGCATTTAATATAAAAATACTATACTATAAAAATAATACTACATATTAAAAACTAGCTGTGTCCTTGTGAGAGGTAAGCTGCAGTGAATATTCTAGCACAAAAAATACATAAATTCGTAAATGAATGAGTTACCAATTGAGACACATTGTTACCAATAAAAAGTAACCAATTCATTCGGGTATATGGTGTCTATAATAAGCAGCGGTTACTTTGTAAAAACTAATGGGTTCAGTTACTATTTGATCATGCGTACACAGATCACTCTCAAGCTTTACAAGGAAACATCAACTATGTTATGATAATTAACAAAATATACAAACAAAATTACAAAGAAAATTCAGGTTTTGAAATGCTTTAGTTAATAAATACGTATTGCACGAAAATGATAACAACTAGTAAAAAATACACTAACCTATTAAAAGATACACACACATATATAAGATACATACATATAATAATGATAATTTTGTTGTTCGGACATTTTTTTCAGTTTTCTATCAGCCTGCGTCCATCGAGGGATCAGTGACCTTTACATACTATCTTAAATATTTATTGCTTAATTGAACTTGTTTAAATCGTACTTAATATATGGTTTCGATGTGCACTCGGCTCTTGAATGTATGATCATCTACATTTATCATATGATGTATAATATTCTGTGTTTGGTACACCTTCTGCCCTTTCCATATAAAGGGTGGAGGAGGTCTTGATGTAGTGGAACATTTTTTTAACAGCTTTGAAGTCATAATATCTACTTTACATCTATAATTATCTTTAATAACAAAGGCAAAAGGTAGCCGATGATTATATTTTATATGCACTGATATAAGTTTTAACTATTATTTGGTAATTTAGCTTTGAGGCCATTGTTTGCACCGCAGTAAGTACGCAATCTCGGTAACTCGTTATTTTTAAGCTACCTTCTATTACATAACGTGTTTGGGCAATTCAATTAAAAATACTAAAATTGATCTTAAAGGTTATGCAGCGTACATTAAAATATTATTTCCTTTTGAATAATAAAAACAAATAATAATATTTTAAATTATCTACATTATAAAACTCACAATCAGTTTGTCCCTAAAGAAAAAGAATCATAGAATAAGCCGATACACCTTCAGTTTTACAATGGCCAATATATTGCTGATGGGAAATTAGAAATGACATATTACTAGTCTATATTAATATTATACAGTTTGTAAGTTTGTGTATAGGAGGTATTTTTCTTTGTAAATTGATTCAGAAAATTCAGTACATAAAAATATTTAAGATATTTTAAGGGGTCTGTACATAACTGTCTGTATATAATCCTGGTTAGATAGAAGGGCGATTCATTAAGATGAAACTCGTAGGAAACGAGCGCTGCTTACACGTCACTAGTCCATGAGGATGGAGCCATGGACTACTACGTGAGACTACGAACTACTATATTTACTACTATATGTGCTACTATATCTGATATTGTAAAGCAAATACTTTTAAGTTTATGGCTGCCTACATCAATAATGTTCTGTCTGTAAACTGTGAACAACTTTGTTCAGAACTGGGCACCTCTACAGTAGTATCTTGTATAAATGAGATAACAGATATCACAGAGTGATGCTAGGTGTAAGAGAGTATGTAAAAGACCTAATCGATTTGCTACAAAATAATTATGTATTTTTTCTGAATAAAAATCATATTTGATCCATGTTTAACTTTTACAAAAATAAGTATTATTTCAGTGTTATTGACGCAAAGAATTCCTCAGTATCTAATGTTTTTAAAGACAAGCTTATAAAAATTTTTTTTAGTAAAATAAAAAGATAATAACGACAGTAAAATCAATATTCGAAGATGAAATTTGCAACTAAAATAATCTTGCATCGAAATAGCAAGAGGTGCGTCAACCTCCGTGATAACAAAAACATTTTAATGTTTTGATGATAACCATGGGTTGCGACATGAGACGGGTTGCGACATGAGCGTCACAAGATGGGGCAAACCAGACCAGGCCCAAACAAGTATTTTATAAGAACGCCTTAAACGAATCCTAAAAAATTAGAAAATTACAGAGGCTAGATGTTACAGAAGTTATGCATTTGTAAACATACAAAAGGACAAAATGACTGGTTATTATTATATAAGACGCGTATTGCAATTACGGTCTTTTATTACATATACTTTATAATTATTTCTTTGTGTAAGCGTTAACCTTAGATACAACATTTTAATCTGATGACAAGATATCCATCTATCTAGGGTTACGTATGCCGTGATTACGATTTTCCGTAATTAAAATGATTGACTTGTGTTGTGATAATTCTTACTACATATATAATTAACAATAAACCACAAGGATATCTTTAATATCAGGTTTTAAAAATAGCAGTGAAATTATCATTATAAAAAAATATAATAATAAAATGACTGTCACTTCAGAGCAATTATCGTGAAGTTTTACGTATTATTTTTATATTTTAAAATCACCAAACGACTCTAATTTATGTTGCTTATACACTTTTTATCTCCATTTTATATGAAAATAGTGCAAAGGCATACATTTTTACTTTTATTTATCTATTTATTAAAAATAAAACCTAGAACTAATTAACACATTTCCTCATAAAAATAAAAGAACTTACCGGAATAAAAGACATTAATTTACCATTAATTAATTTAACGGAATAAAAAACATTTATATATTAATTTTGATAATAATTGAACATTACATCTAATCTCATCAATATCCATACAATAGTTTATCTTTATTGCTATTAATATTTAAATCATTTGTAGTCTTTCTCCGCAAAAGTAAAACAATTTGCCGGAGTAAAATTGTCCCATTATTATCAACTGCTAACAACTTTACAATTTTAAGAAATGAAAGCTAAAATAATAGTCTTTACATTTAGACTTAATAAAACAAAAACAAATATTTTTAGGGTAATGGAATTAGTTTTACAATAAATTAACGAAATTGAACAATCGGTCCATTAAATAAACAGCCCGTCGATAACCACCCTGTTGACAATGCTGCTAATGTAGCTTCAATGACAGCTGAACCATTTCCAAGATATTGTTTAGTCTGAAGACAAGGCGATTTATAATTACTATTTTACTAAATGCTTAGACTAAGGTCCTTTAAGACCTTGTACATGTTAGAGCCTCAAAGAGTGGCGTTGTTAGTTATTCTAGTTTTATTCTCATGTACCTACCTATTGTAAGTGTTACTCGGATAAGCAATATTAGAAAAAAATATAACTTTCATATCGGTTTTATTCCTATAAAACCTAATTTTTCCTAACCTAACACCTCAGAAGTGCAATAGGTATCTATTTGATAAAAAAGGTCTTGACTTTGATATTGAAACGTTGGCTAAGTAAAATAACTTAACAACTGGCAATAGCAAAAGCCAGTTTGGTCAGAGAGACCAGTATTTATTAGTCAACTTTGTTGTTAATCATCAAAGTATAAAAATTCCAATACATAATTTTAAAAGTCGTTTCAACTGGTATTAAGACGTTTCACTAGTTTAAAAATTAATACAGCAGGTAGATAAAAATAACATACCTTAAAAATAAATTATTATAATAAAGATTCGAGATTCTTATTTGAAGAACCCTAACTAGTTTAACAACTATAGATCAACTCTTTTACTCATAAACCATTTATAAATAAAGCAAGAATAACATATTTACATATTTCATATTATTGAATCCATTATTTCAACTACCTGAGTAAAATCAAAATAATTAATAAATAAATAAACTTGATAAACGACCATCTGAAAAAACATATTTTTCAACTAATTATGAAAAAATATTTTTTATTTTAAATGTACTTACTAATAAAATCAGTAGTTGTTAAATATAATACATTGTAGTTCGTTATTCTCGCTAACAATCGAAGTGACTGCACCAGTATGACTTATTTTGGTCATGAATTATTTGTATTGGTCTGTGCAATAATTATCTAATTCTGGTCTGTGCAATGGAACAATTTTTGCAAAAGTTTACCTTTTTTATTTATGATGTAGGCAGTACAAAGTGTCTCTTGTCAGCTAGTAACTAATACATTTTAATTTCAGTTATTATTACTTATAATAAGTTCATTTGTTCCTTTGTGTGCATTTAATAGTTTTATCAATTACATATATTTGTCAGTTTTGACAGATCATCTATACAGAACAAGATATACGATATTTTTTTATGATTAACAGATATATGTTATATTCTATCCGACAGAAATAAAAATATCAATGATTTCTAAAGCCGTGTTTATTATGTTTTATGTATCTGACTTATTTCACCGATTCACTCTCAAATAAAATATTTTCGAAACCAAGTTATTTTAAGCCGTTGTTTCGAACGTATGTAGATAGTCAATAATTATAATCAAGTTATTAATTATGAAGAACAGTATTTACAATATATTAAATTTTAGAGTCCATATAATAATTTACAAAACAGACTTATATACTAACAAAAGCTAGTGTTATACGACTGAGCCGCACTTACCCAGTCGGTGACTAAGGAGACTGGGTTCACAGCTGCCAGCCCTATGGAGATGGAAATGAACAGTGAACCGTATATCACCCTTATCACTGATTCTGTAACAGATTAGGGTTTAAGTAATAAATCTTTTCTGAACCATAATTATGTTTTCCAATCAAGGAGATTTAATTGTTACTTACGCCTTTTTTCAACTGTGAAGTTTTGTATCTTCATAATTGAAATTCTACCTTTGCTCGGCACGTGCTGGATTGTTTTCTTTGGCCCTAAAACCATTTTGAACCTGCGACCAAAATAAAGGTTATATTACATGTATAATCATATTATAATAGCATACTATTAAAACAAATATTAAATATACATATATATATGCATATATACATATATATATATATACATATATATGTATTTAAATTTTAATTAAGCATAAACTAAATCATGATTTGGATAATTATAAACATAAATCCGTCCACGCGTTTGGCCCGCTACGTCGCCACAAACAGACTCACAGATACACATATCGACAGGACAAACTTATAACAGCCCTCTTTTAAGTTTTTAATAAACTAGAAAAGCTCCTACAACCAAAAAGTACTTGACGGTGTTTGATGTAAATTTTGAAGGTTTATAGTTCATACGAGGGTACGAAGTATTCTATAGGATACATTTTGGTGAGTGTGCGCAGGAATTACACGATCTAATTCCCCCGGCCCCCTTCCATCATCGGACTTTCCGACGCACGGCAGGAATCCATCCTTTTGTTGTGGACATTCCACCTGTCCGAACGAAGCGCCTTGCTTCGTCTTTTTTACTTCGTACAGCAAAGGATTGGAACAGCTTGCCTGCGTCGGTATTTCCGAAAGAATACAATGTGGTTAAATTCAAGAGAAGAGTGAATAGGCTGCTAGGGTAATGCGCCTTACCACCTTAGACTACATTCCACTTACCATCAGGTGGAATGTAGTCAAGCATTGCCCTAGATTATATAAAAAAAAAAAAAAAAAAAAAAAAGTCGCAGGCGCGGGCGCAGGCACAGCCGGTTTACTAATAGGTAAAGGCGGTGCCAAACCAATTATTATAGGAATTCGGCGGAATACATTGTCGTAATTATTTATTTTATTGTTTTTTCTTCATATCGATTGAAGCTGATAATAATATTAAGATTTAATTGCTTTTTTATACGTTTATTTACGGATCTTAATTTTTGAAGCAGTTATTTCATAATTCACCTGACCATTTAGTTTAAAAATTCTGTTCAATACATTTTCATAATTTTGTTTTTTTTTTCATTATTCTACATATTGATGGAGCTGCTTATAATATTAAGATTTAATTGGTCTAAAGTAGGTATTTTATTGTATTAATTTGCTCGTATTCACTTAAGTGAGTAAATATAATTATTTGTTTAAGGCTCGGCACTGACTTTAAACCTATTAATGTATATGGGACATATAAATAATAGGTACCTAGTATAAAATAAATATTAAATCTTCATTATTTTTTACTTATTAGTTTTGAAGTCGGTTTTTTTTTATCGTCGTTATTTTTATTTAATACTTTTAGTTTATTGCTGCATTGTCATTATATGGGTAGACCTACAAACGGTGGTGCGCGCCTTAAAAAATATATCACATCACAAAAAACGGGAACGGATAAAAGTAGTCGTCTCCATAAAAATGCTCTTCGAAACACAATTTCACGTTCTTGTGAGACTATTAAAGATCGTGAAAAACGTTGGTTGGCCAGGAAGGCATATATGACATCACGATTACGTCAAAAAACTCTTGATCAGTATAATTAGACTCTGAAAGATCCAAGAGCGTCTTGGGAATGAATATATTAGGCAGAGAGCTAATAGACTTGGCCTCATTAATGAGCGTCTGGCCAACGAGTCAGTTAAGCAGAGGGCTCAGAGACTTGGTCTCATTAATGAACGTTTAGAGAACGAGCCGACTGAGCAGAGGGCTCATAGATTAGAAGTGATACGAAACCGTACAGCAACCGAGTCTGCTAAGCAAAGTGAGAACCGGCTAGCAGCAGCGCATCAGACTTTACAAAGACTTCGTTCTGATAAAAAAAAGTAAAAAACATATATATACCTCCTCCTTTGTGAAGTCTGTTAATAAAATTATTAGTTTTCTTGCTGTCCGGGTGTCTCCACGTGACTCACGCGGACTGGACTCAATAGTATATATATGTATGTATATATCAATGTATAAAATATATACAAAAACATGAATATTCAATGATAGAAGAATATCGGCGACACTAAAGTACCTAAACTATTTTTAAGCGGTCATAATTTGTGGTTAATATCAAAATCATTTGAATACTTAGATGTAATTAAAAAAATAATAACAATAACAATATAAGCGTTCGTATAGGGAAGAAGGGCCCAAAACGGATTCAGTGACAGAAACACGAATATTAATACATAAATGAAAAAAAAACTATTAATGTTATTAGATGCTAAATGTATTATAGTTTCATACCCAATATATATATTTTTTTGTATGTGTCAAGAATATTCAACTACGATCCAAAATATGGAACCCTATCGAATGCTCATTTTGCCAGGAGGCTGGCCTAAAGCGGGCATGAGCATAAGGGCAAAGCGAGCATTCGTCTAGTTTATTATCTAATTTACAAATAAGAAGAAATATATTTATAGAAACATCAGAGCGTTAATGATAATAAATCTTTATTGCACAATAATATCATCAGTAATATCATGTTAGTATTACCTCAAATGAATTAAAATTCCAATTAAAGAAAATTAAATCGAACAATAAAATCTAAATTTTGAAACAAGCTTGTAAATTAATTTATATTTTTAACAAAATAAAAAAGTTATTAAACTTAAAATTAAACAAGGGAAATTGAATTCTATCACCCTTCCAATTTTTATTTGATTTAACTACATTTTTCTACATAAATTTACTACATAACTAGATTTTTCTCCTTTGAAATCACAAAAATGCCCCAAGTCCGGAGTATGATCTGCATTTTTCATGAGCCCACATTTTAGCATCTTTGCATTGGATCCAGTCCCCTTATTAAATGAAAATAATAAATGAGCATCATGTCAACAGAAGACAGCAAACATGACACCGAGGATAAAGTAAGCATGCTCGTTTTGCCCTCTCCGCTTTGAGCGTTTACGTCGCGCCCTCGTTTTCATCAGACCTACCCTAAAATTGGACTATTGGAATAGGAAAGATATAGCCAGAACCCAAGACATATCTTTATAATAACGAAAGTTATTTCAAGATAGACAACGCACAATCTACATTCCTTCCTTTTTTTGTATAATTACTTTTAAATAATATATTTTTTCCCAAGAGCCTTAAAGTTTGTCCGAATTGTTAGGTACGACTATAATATAAAGTAGCGAGGGGGGGGGGGGAGGAGTTAGTTTGGGGTAAGGGCTATGAGATCTGTGAGGCTGCGTAGGGTTTGGTTAGCTTGAGTTTTTAGGGGCTACCAGTCTTAGGCTGGTGCCCACTTTTGGCACCGTTCCCCTAAATATTAGAAAATTATGTTATATTTTTATAATAAATATAATGAGTAATATATCTTTGTCAATTTATATAATTGCTCACAGTTTATCGTTTATATATTATTGAATCACAAACAAAGAACAAGAACATTAAATATATTTAATGTCATTACTTACATATTTTTTGTTGCATGATAGAATTAAAATGTTATTTACTTAGTTCCTAATAGCAATGGGTACTTACTTCTGTGCAATTTATTAATCTACGTAAATAACAAGAGGTGAATAAATAAATAATAAAAGGTGGACGCAATATAATGAATTCAATATAGACTGAATATCTTCAACCTATTGATTTTAGTTCTCTAGAACTGGTTATAATGAGCTCGGACGTCGTACTGATCTGTCACCAAGATCATATACGAGTAACAGGTAGTCGCGTAGTTTTGTCAAGGAAGGGGCTGTTCTTAAATAAGGATTAAAAGTTTTATTGATGTTTCTTCAAGCTTTACCATTTATGTTGCCTGTGATATTGAAGTTTTCAATTAGTTACTAATTAGTTAATAACTGACATGAAAATAATGTTATCAATGTAATGTCAGTGAATTGACAACGATAAAGTAGATTGTTCAACACGGACGAATATCGTAAATCATTTTTTTGAACTCTTTGCACTTGTTATTGTCTGAATTGATATTATTATATCGTAATCGTTTATGAATACATTGTTTCTAACAATCTCTTAATAATAAAGATATTTTTTTTTATGTAATCTGTATATGTTGCGTCAACAACGCCATTTTGATAATGTTTTCTTTTTTGTTATGACCTTGATGGTCTTATAGCTATACTAGAGTTAATGATTTCGACTGATCTTGTGCGTCATCCTTGTGTAGCAATATCTGAACCGGTCGGAATTAAATGTCTTACACGTGAGCGGCAAAACTTCGGGTTATATTGGTTAAATTTAAAATGTAAATTGAAAATTTAATAAGCGAGGTAAATTAGTAAAAAATTATTTTATTTCAATTTTTATGAAAATGTAAATTAAATTACTTTGAGTTTCTGAGATGTTAATTATAAAACGTAATCTGAATCAAAACTTAATTGTAATAATCGCATATTAACAAAAAACACGTCAGACCAAATGTTGATAATCATGTTATTTATGAGACGAGCACTGATAAAAAGTAGTAGTAGTAATCGTATTAGTATTTTTTACCCGTAATTATTTTTTTCTTCTCATTTGTGCGTGTTGTATGTATAAATATAGGTAAATAATAAAAGATCATAACAATCTTACCTACGTAAGATTGTTATTTTTTTATTATTTATATTTTAATATAAATCTGTCATTTAATTCGTCTACGTTTGTTTGTGTCGTCATACTTTCATTGGAAAATTAATCAAAGTAAAGAAGAGGACAAAACCTCTGTCAAAAACTAGTAGATATACCTATTAAAAAGCTAATATCAGTATACACAACAATATCAGAACCAATTACAACCAATTACACATTTATACAATGCATACTCTTTTAAAATGTTTTTCAATCAAAATCTCTTCTCTGTACATTGTTATTATTTATTATTAATACAAATTTCTCGCATTTTTATTTGTAATTTGCAAACAGAACACACCGGTCTGGCTATTGCTATTAACGCACACATTCACACTGTGACGACATGTACGCATGCGCCTGCGCATTCATATCGGTCACTATAATAGTGCGCGAAGCAGATCGGTTCTTTTCCTGGTTAGCATTTGTTATCGTTTACGCAATCACCTTAATTGAAAACAATTCTCTTAATTTAATTTACTTTATACAATATGTTTATGAAAAAAAAACTCCTGTCGGTAAAATATTATAATAAATACTAATTATAAACTATTATCTAGGCATTTAAAATTTTAAATAAAATATTTGGTTTGTTTTTAGTTTATATTAAAAAAATAAGGAAATGAAAAGACTCGCGTACCGCACTAACCAAAAATCATAAGAAGTCATACAGTAATTAGCTCAACTTCATTCATTAATATTTTTAAGACCTAATATTATACAATTCATACACTTTTGATAGTCGTCAAACGGAACTTTAACTTTTTTTATTTATAATATTTAAACTCATTAATCAAAACTATTTAAATTTAAATTATAAAGAAAACAGTCGTAATTTATTTCACTATATCTAAGCAATACAGACAGCAAGGTACGCCCTTTAAATAAATAACAAATACACTTGGATGTTTCAACTTTTAGATACATTAATTTAAATTTAATTCTCTTTTAACACACTTAAAACTCTGTGACGTGACCTGAATTATTATGAAATATGTTCGAGACAAGTTCAAACAAGCTACGTTAATTTCATTCATTCATCACTCACTTCGGTGATTATTCACTTATACTCTTAATATCGAAAATAATTTAATCTTCTTCAGTTTTATTTTGAAAGTAATAAATGTATTTGTTTTCTCATATCGTACAACAAATAATTTACCCTAACTGAAAAAACACTTGAACCCGATTGTACCTAAATAAAGGATTTAATTAAATCAATTGTTTTGTAACATGTATCTTTAAAATAAATAATTATATAACAAACAGATTCTCATTTCAAAACAAATAAATTCATTAACCTTAATTAGTTTAATGATCTTTAGGGATGTAATCTATTACATGTGACTATTTACAAATGTATCTATGATAATAAAAACACAACAAAGTACCTATCTTCTTTATAATAAACTCTCATTAAAAGCAGGTCACTTGTACCTAATGCGGGTCATGCCTCGACCGGTTGTTGTACAATGTTACCAGAGACACGGAGACACGGAGACACGGAGACACAGAGACACAGAGACACCCCCATCAAGGATACTTGTATCTATATTTATATACGTAATTAGATTTATATTTTAATAATAACTACATTATTTTCACATAACATGAAATGAAGTCAGCTATCGTGTTACTATTATTCTTGATTAATTTTGTTTTTTTTTTACGTTTGATAAATAGGTTTATATAATAGTCATTTGTTAGCTGCTAAAAATATTATGTGTAGTAACATTCTCTAACTCCTCGTAGCTACTTTTGAAATGCTTTCGACATAGTGTCTTGACATCCTAACATCATTGGATAGTTAACCGACAGCTGAGAAGAGAGTATTGACTCGATAGTGATATAATATGTGGCTGTTGTTATTATCGTAACAATAGTTGATTTGTTAGTTTCGTGTCCTTAGTTCTTAGACAGAACAAATAATTATTTTTTATAGTCTCATGATGTATATTTAAAGATACTTGTCCTGACAGTCTCCGACCTACATACATACATACATACATACATACATACATATATACATACATACATACATACATACATACATACATACATACATATATACATACATACATACATACATACATACATACATACATCTTTATGAAGTAGAAGCATTACTGTCAATATAAAAAAACAGTAATAAACAGTAATACTTCATAAATGTGTAATGTTTTTACTTCATTTTTAAGGACAGGGTTTATAAAATCTCTCTCCCCTAAATATAAAGTAGAAATATGCCTTAAACATTTAAGAAAAAATATAATTTTATAGATTTCATCTCTGTTTTAAAACAAGTGCCAATAAGTGATAACTAATTGTCTGCGTTTCTTATTTTCTACAATATTAATTTGTTTTGGTGCTAAGCTTCGGACATAATAAATAAATAAATATACCTAATTAAGTTTTCTGAAATATTTTATTTTTTGTATTTGTATTTTTTATGAGAGTAGACACTCATAATCTTGAACGTCGTTTTATGTTTAATTTATTGCTTTAATTAAGCATGGCAAAAAATCGTTTTATTAAAATTATCTTAACCCTCGACTAAAACTAAAATAAACCATTGTTTATATATTTTAACAGCTATTGTGCGTCCATCACGTTTACATACGTACAGAAAACATCGAAAAGAGAATCAACGATGCTTACGATTTTTTTATATTGAAAATCGAACTAATTGTTAAGCGCATTTTCCCATACTTTTTAAGCTCTGCAACGGCAACTCTGTTTAAAAACACAGAAATGATTCTAATAGCATCAAAGTGTTCAGCAAATACAATAATTACTTAGTTTTATTACTTAGTTTTTTAGTTTCATCACTGATTCGTTACGTACACATACATACGTGTACACGCAAACTTACATATTTGTTTTATGTAACAAGCTAGTTTGTTATAACTAGACTTAATAAGCCAGGCGTCGTTTGTTGCATTTTACATTGTTTTGAAGATTCTCTAAGATGACGTGTGATAGCAGCCAGTGGAAGGTATTGACGTATTGCTCCGACCAAAAATAATAACGATAAGGGCACATAGATGATGATGTATATATATTTGTCTGTCTGCTATCTCTGTCTGTCTGTTTTTAATCGAAAGCAGTTTTAAACGTAATCTGTTCTGTCAATTCAAGGTGAAGTCGGGTTTTTTGTTTTTAACTTATTACATGCAAGTCAATATAATATGGATAAAGTAGTTAATATGTTATTCACTTTAAGGCTAACAGTTTAATGTTCTAGTACCTTCCAATACAGATTATTGTTAAGTTGAAACTAAGTAACTAATGTTGGTTAATGTTTTTGATTATTATTAAAGATCTGTCAAAAATGAAAAATCGTATAAAATATTTCAATAAAATAAAATCAATTTGTTCCAAGGTTATCACGAACGAACAACGAGCGGTACAACTTTAAATAAAATGTTGATATGTGCGCTGTTTGAGTGTTCTGTGGTCCTGGGGTCCACGAACTAACAGTTAATTTGTCGCCTACCCTCAATGCTTGTTTTATTTTTAGAACTGAAGTGATACATACAGAACACACTTACATGAAGGATATTTGTAATAGAATAGAATTTTAAAGACATTTCACTTTATCTAATCTTGTTTAGCCATATTTGTATTTAATTACATTGAGGAAAATCATCTCAGAAGATCTATATGTCATATACATACATTACTATATATGTATATGATGAAGAATAATGTAATCTCTATATCCTGGATTTCTTTACGGAAACCAATCATATCACCTCCTTAAAAACTATGAACTTTATATTATAATAGAATGATTATACATATTTTATAAAGTTTGAATAATCCGTGGACACATGGAAAATTTAATTTTATCAAAATAGATATTCTTTTACTGCCTAAAAATGTCTTAAAAAATGTAAAAGTAAATTTGAAGCTTTTAATTTATTGATTTTCTTTAATAAACTTGACCTTGTTCTTAAAGTGACCTCAGTGATATGTTAAGTGTGGAAGCTGCGAATAACCGTAACACTTATAACGCGTCGTCTGTACGTCATGTAGGTATACGTTGGAAATAATAAACTTTTAATTATTATATTTTACTATTTTCTTATATTTTATTAAAATTTAATTCTTTTATTGTTAAAATTTGCTTAAAAATGTAAAATCTTTTCCTATCTCTATGCACAAAATATTATTTCTAATAAACGTTTATTATAAAAAACTGCACTGAATTTGTTTAAAATCAATTTTGAAGTTGTCGAATGTTAAGCACATCACCTTGGCATTAATTATTTATAGATAATAATAAAGAAATATTAAGATATTAGTGAACAATCTATTTAAGAAGCAAGTTCTCTACTTCATAGGTAGTTGCTTAGTATTTCTTGTCTTTTCTCTTTTATTGTATATTGTGATATAATAAATTATTTTTATGTGTACATTATATTTAATTAATTGTATGTATTTAAGTCTCGTTCGCCTTCGCTCGTGTTATTGAGTTAAAATTTTGAAATATTAACTACCTTCATATGACTAATAAAGGATTATTTGGTAATGATCTCTAAATGGATTGAATATTTTATTCTGTTTGGTTTCTGGATCAATTAATATCTTAAGTTTAAAATGTGATTAAATATTTTTAATTCTAATTTTATTACTTTATAAATATTAAATTTAAAAATATTTTTCTGTATAAAAAATAATAATATTGTTAATTGTATACCATCTGTTTGTTATTCTATCACATCCAGTTTCACTTCCACCTTACAAAAATGACTTACTTTGAGCGACACGTTAGGAAATCACCCGCGAGGCCAAAGCGACACTACTCATTGCGAGCGCTTACAAAACTAAACTGGTGGACACCGGCCGCGGCGCTATATACTCGTTATATACTCGTTATATACACGCTGCCTGCTTCACTCTGATCTTATTTCACGGATATCAATAATCTATTTACTAATAAGAAATATGTGAATTCATCTAAAATTAAAAATTAATTATTTTTAAAACAAACAGAGTTCCTCGAGATTCGTTCACTAAATTCAATATTAAATTCAAGGTTGTACTGAAAATTCGGAAAAATATATTGAACATTACAAATTATATTTCGAACCTTTTATTTTGGTGTTATTTTTGTTTTAAAAATCCTGAGAAATACATTTTCAGACCTTTCATTATATTTTACGTGTGTTTTCAATAGTTAATACTGCCACAGATAGGCAGCTATTGGAGATAAATAGAGTGTTACTATAAATCTATCTGTGATTAGCTCCTGCACGTACAGTTCATCTTTTATTATTAGTATAAAAATATATCCGTCAGTAGATCTAGATCTAATAAAGGTTAATGTTTATCTTAAAAGATAAGACATAAATTAAATAATATATAATATTTTATTAAATAATAGACATAAAATTAACACTATGTAACCAAATATAAGGAAAGTATATTATCTTGTTAAATGTTAATTAATACTAAAACAACGATTAAAACTAATTAAGTAATGACAGTGTAGGTACACAGTGAGCTACTTACTAAGTAAATAATATTTATTATAGTAAATAAAGAACAATGACTAATTATATTTTAAAGCTAAGTAAGCTCTGGAAAATACTTAAAAGTGAATACCAGGCTTTTGGTCACTATTTTCGGTCTTGAGTAAAATATTAAATCCGACTTAAGTAAGACAATCTATCCAGTCTATTTATCTCTGTCACAAAATGCCATAAACACATTTAACATTTTATTATGGCTATTGCTGCAGATAAGATATAAGATGAATCATAAATAGGTGTTATTTTAAAATCAGCAAACTGGCGTTATTGTTTGTGCGTCATAAGAATCTCATTATTTAAATACGACAAATTCATAACTCCAGCACAGCAAGAGAATATTTCAACTTATTTCCCTAAAGGGTGTCAGCTACTTATTAGGAAAGTACCTTTCCAGAGCTAATTTTAAGTATCTGTTTTAATGTGATAAAAGCACCTGTTCTGGTAGCGGACACTTAGAAATTTAAGGGGAAGAAGAAGTCACGTGTTACAATCCTTGAATTTCATTATCCTTATACAAGTTCAACAACATATCAGATTAATTTGGAGCCTGTTGTCTGTGCATTGACCTTATCAAATACATCTATTTATTTTATCTTTCCATTCATTTACCTTCCATTCCATTTTTAAACAATCAGACACTTGCATTGTTTCTCCACAATATGTATTTTGATATATTTTACAAGATGAAAGATTTAGAGAAAAACCTTGCTACTCTTAAAGTAGAATATATCTTTAAGATTTGCAACATTTGACTGTAAATAAGTAAACAAATCAAACAAGCCTCAAAAAATATCAAAATTAGTAATTTATTTTAATAGATATTTAGTTTAAGATTTTTCGCGTTATTTCTTATGGATTTGATTTTCCGTATAAATATGAACACGGTAGTATGAAAATCGTATTTGATATTCATTATTTTTACATTATTATTATTTAGTAATATTACTACCAATATAGTATTCTCCGATTCATGTCGAAGACTGTTGCTGAGGTAACATGGACCGGCTCGCCTTACGTAACATCTTGCACCATTCCGTAGTGCTCACTGCATCACCAGGGATTGTCCAAGGCGAGGAGTTACCGATTCAGTTAAAACACAAAACACTTACTACTTTCCTTCAATAATATTCCATCTTCAAGAACAATTAAGAGTGCACTGAGATGTTATTGCACAAAATATGAATGTAGTCACATCTCATGTTTTCTTTCTGTGTGTGCACGCACCTTCACGTCGATACAATACGTTTGAAATAGACGTACATTTTATAACAATAGGATGTTACGTAACTTGAACTAATAGAAATAGAAATAGAAAACTTGAAGTGAAGTGGTGTCGCTGTAGGTGTTAATGAACTTATACCTCGGATGTACCTCTAATTTTGAATAGTCTGACCTCGAAATCATTTGACCATTTCCTAGTTCCCACTGTATGTTTTCGTTAACCCCCGAATACAATAAAAATATATTTAAAAAAATAAAAGCATGTAATATGACTCACTAGCATTTTCACCCCCATTTTATTTAAATATTCTCTGTTAATTTTCTCTTAGTACCTAAACTATTCATATATACTATATAATATTCATATATATTATTTTTAATAGAATTCTTAAATACCAAATATGAATATCGATTGAACAATAACATTATTTTCTAAGACTAACACTTAAGCTTAAGACCTAAATATCGAAGCCTTTGTCATACCTATAGACTTTATAGATTTAGGATAAGCATGTGACTTATGAGAATAACGTAATAATTAAAAAGCTATAAGATAAGAAAATTATTAATCTAGTATGCCAAGAGAGTAAAATAAAAATATAAAACAAAATTGCTAAACTCATACTATAACAAGTGGCCCATTAAAAAGTGCATTGATTTTGAAAAGATGTCATTCAACTTTAAAGTTGTTTTCTTTCTCCGTGCACTAACGCATTCTGCATGATGACGGATCTCTCATTTATGAACCTTTTACAATACAATCAAAATTGTTGAAATAAAAAAAAAGAAATATGCTGTACCTAAACTACAAAGATAATTCATTGAACTCGCAGTGGGTACACTGGTTGCCCTCCAGCGACTCCGCCCTCTGTAATCAGAACATTCCAGGCGAAACTGACTTCCTGCCACTTTATTTATTTGTGATTAATTTTAAACTAAAAGTTCTTACCAATATAATTTTGATATTCAAAAGGTCAATTGTGAATTAAACTCTAATTATAATTACTTAATATGTATTTGGTACAAATAAATATATTGAATAGTGCTGGGAACTGAACATTTTAAATTACTTTACCTTTATACGTTCTTTATGATAGACTTTAAAAATCACGATTGACCAATGGTTATAGAGTTTTGAACGTTTTCTAGAGCTCGATGATTGGGCTTTATATCTACCTATTATAATACCAGTGTGTATAAGAATAAAAAGATAAAAAATATATACAATCGGCCAAGTTTAGGAGAACAATTAGAAAATCAGAAATTTATTATATATTTGATTTAATTTTCTAATTATTTTAATAATTCTGCAGCCATCACTCTTAATTGTTGTTATTTCTGATCTCAACGCACATGTTATATGGCTATTATATTGTAGTAGGTCATTATAAACGTGGATATTAATTAATACGGACTTCCTGACCTCAAATAATTTCTTATGATAAGGTCAAGCTTGTTTTCTTGTCTTTAGAAATAAATGCCTCTGGTATCTACATCCTACACTTATAAAGAAAGTTGTATTTACTGAATGACCGATTCATTATCATCGAACCTATTAAATTAAATTATGTCACGTAATATGACAACACTGCTCAATAAAATATTTGTTACAATTTTAAACGAATATTAAATAATACGAACAAAGAAAACAAAATTAAAATGTTTTCCATCGAATCTTGGGGAAGTCCCGTGTTTTGAGAAATATTATTTAACCGTTTATTTTCGAAGCTGTCACCGACGCGACGGCACTTTTAGAATGATTTAATTAAACCCGACGTTACCAAATATCTAAAAAACTGGAGGCTTTAGAAAAAAAGCTATGAGTTAAATGGCGTACGTTTAATATAACTTAAATTATAATACTTACTGATTCAAATCTGGTTTAAGGTAATGGAGGTTAAAATTATAATTAGAGGCTTTGTATGAAATAAAAAACAGATCAGCGGTGGAAAGGTCAGCAACCCAGATTTGTTTCCTTTAATTTAAGTACGGAATTAAGTATTTAAGGACCTGAACCAGCTAACCTAACCAGCTGTCTGTACTTCTCCGACTGAGTCCTGGACATATCCAAGTATTGAGGATTCAAATATTTTGGAAGGACTAACACCATGTGGATATTATATGTTTTAGTGAAACTTGTCGAAATTATATGATAGCCGGTTCTATATACAAAGAAAGAAATATAATATAATTTATTTTGTAAGTCGTTTATGTGCAGTAATATTAGCAGATATAAAAGGAAATATTATTATTTGTGTACAGTCTTCCCTCATCTAACTTAATATATTTTATAATCTTCATGGAAGTTATTATTATGTAAGTAAAGTTGTTGTTAGTGATTTAAATGTTAATATATAAATTAATTCGGCAAGAATAAGCTTGTTTCTTATATTTTTAATAAGATGAATGATGAAGCTGCTTATATTACGGCTACGTTTGTTTTCCGTACAGACAATATTAACATTCATTACAATAAAAACAAGTTCTCTCTAATCAGTAGTTTTGAAAGAGACCATACTATTAAAATATTACCGATGAATAAAAAACAAAATTAATTACACTTTTTATTTTAATGGAACTGCAGAATTAACTTACAACAAAACCTTACTTGGTTTAGTAAATGAAAAACCTTTGATAACTAGAACAATTATCCGTTATAATGATAGGAATTATAATAATATTGGAGTGAGTTTATATCTGTAAACCAAATCAAAGGTAATTAATAATAAAATAGCGTCTTTGAATAATAAATTAAAATATCTTCGGCCGGTTATAAACTAGGAACAAGATATCGATATTTAAATATATATTTGATAAACCAATTTCTGCAAACAGTGAATAGCTAAGATCGTCATTAAAATGGACGCTGTTTAAGATAAATTTTTGATGCAATACTTTAAAAAAATGTTAATTTAAAGATACCTAGAAGATGGAAGAGTATCCCTAAGGATGAACGCGCAACTAGAGTCTGCAGAGTCTGACGATTCCTAAGTGCTATAAATATTTATTAGAATAAAACAAAAGAGTTTTATTCTAATGAATATTTTGTCTAATATAATTATAAATAAGTTTTAATATAATTTATTGTCTTGTGTGAATTCAATTATTTATCAAACATAATTAGCTTTACTATTAAAAACAATTTAAAAATAAAATTCCATTTCAGTAATTTCGGTTATATATACGAATGTGTGTTCACATTTTCGTATCTAATACAAATCATATAATAAAGCTCAAATCAAATTAAACTTAATTCTAAGCAAAGATAAATAAAAAACGAATAAACTAAATAAAATAAAACAATTTACTAGGACCTAATTAATACATTTACAATATTAAAGACGTAAACATGGATGAGACATCTGATATTGGGTTTACCTTCGAGACGACTTAAGTAGTTCCGATTAATAATGACAGTGATACGGTGATCTGGAATTGTATATAATAAAATATATATACGTGGAAACAGGATTATCATAGTATATAGTATACATTTATTAGTTTTATATATATATTTATATTTAGTATAGAATAGTAAAGAATTTTATTATAATTTCAATAAAACTTGACCAGTCATAAATTCAAACCGCCTAGACAGGGCGGGCGGTGATGTCCGTCTCACCATCTTTTAAAACTATGACCCAATATTAGTTTTCATATAATTCATTTGCTATTTAGATATTTTAGTAATAGAGTTATAAACTGATGTTTCCGTTATCCGATTTTAAGAAATCATAAATCTTAAAAATAAGCAATGAATTATAGATGAAACTAGTTAATGAAAAATACCTCTTATAAAAACTTTCCATCCTTTCTTAAATATGTATAATGTAATTAATATCTAAAATAATAAAATATCAGCGCTGGTTTCTTTAATAAACGCGGATGCTGACGTCACAACTGACCGCAAGATGTTGAACACGAGTACCAAACATGTTATAAAATATTATAAAGATAAAATATATCTTAAGCTATGTCTATAACCTGAGTTTTAATATATACATCATAATAAAAGCCAACTTCGAGGATATAATAAACATCGATTTATAGAAAGAATATATATATTTTTTTTATAAATATTGAATAAAAAATAAACCAATACGGGCAGAGATTCGAACGGGACGCTTTCCCAGTAGTCGCAGATTCGAATCCCTACCCGTATCGGTTCATTTTTCATTCTATATTTATATAAATTTAAATAAGCTTAACATGGCTATACATGTTTATAGATATATTCAAACAGAAAGAACATCCGTTAAAATAGTGTTTGTTAAATAAATATTTGAGTACAGCAATAACTTAAAAGATGACATGTTGATGATGTTTCATTAATATTAATAACAAGAACACATTTATTTAATTTAACTTGTTTTTAATACAGTTCTTATCACGAAAAGGTTCTACTATTTAAAAAATATATAAAATTTCAGGATGTTATTTTCTTTATTGGTTTTATCATTTTATTAAAACTAAAATAAAATCAAGATATGTCAATTATATTTCCAGAATTATCAAGGTTGATTGGTATAAGCAATATGACTTTCAATATATTAAAAATCTAATATTGAAAAATTATAAAATACACTTTTAAAAATAATTTGAAATGATAAAGGAAATAATTAAATTCAGACACGAACATCTTCAGCAGTGATATCTTACAGACCTTGTTAAAAATGCAAGTAAATGAGGAAGGTTAAAAATATATGATGTGTTTTATTAAGATTTCTTAATGAAACAATATAATATAGGTGAGATATTTGACGGGTCGTATTTTAAGCATCTTGCAGCATCCTGTTCTCAGTAATCAACTGACTACTGACTACCACCATATGGTCAGCCATCTTTGAAATATTTGAAAAGGGAGAGATAATATCTTTCTCTCTTTCTATGCATTGACGCAAATTCAACAAAAAAATGGGAATACCCAAATATCCCAAAATAATATTGTGAAAAGTTTCAATATGTTTGTTTGTAACAGTTAATCTCTGAAATAATAAAGATAGCCTGCAAAGTCTTTTCCTAGCAGACACCTTTGTTATTACATGAAGGGTGTTAAATAATGAAATGAAAATTGGATACTTAAATAGAAAACACGATAAAAATGTATTAGTGACATAAAATTTGTAAAAAACTTTAATAAGTGTGATAAAAATATTTATTAAGCGCGTGAGGTCAAGAGTAAAAGCTAGTATGTAGTTAAACAACCCACCACTCAAATGGTGGCCGCAAAAAGCTTAATTCCGTTAGGTTTAATTGTTGCTATTAACAACATATATATATATATATATATATATATATATATATATATATATATATATTGATTGTTATATTTATTTAATCATTGAGGTTAACTGTTGTTTAATTTCTCATCACATTTCTGGTATAATTGGCAACATTGACCTAAACCTATATTTGGTTGATATTAGAAAGCTGGGTTTGATCCTTATTTATTAACTATAAATACTCAATAATATTCACAAAAATTAAAAGTAATATTAAATGTAGGTTTTAAAATAGGCAAATAAGAATTATGTGCTGGAATATTTATATAGGTTGCAGTAAAGAAGGTTTATTCCCTCAAAATTTAATTTTTGCCTGAACATATGGATAGTTCATTAATAAACAAAAAGGAAACCACGGGAATATGACCTCCGTAAATTTTAACTGCTTACAACATTCCTTCTTCCAAGTTATTTAGTACCGCGATACGAATGATTCGTCAGTAAAGAAGACTTCAACGCGCCACCTTACAAGCAATGTATGAAACATAATATAATATTTATTAATTATAACAGTATTTATTAATTATAGCATTATCACAATTAAGTAAATATATATATATATATATATATATGTAGCATATTTATGACGTCTAGCAGATTTAATAAAATACGTCGACATTACTAAGTTATTTTCCATCTTGTGTCAATGTAATGAAATAAAAAAATGGTGAAAACGTATTTCATGATTTGTTATTAGAAAATAATGTATGCTTTTTCAGGTTATTTATAAAGTTCTAACTAGATATGGTTGAGTCAGTGAGTTGTTTTACACTAGCCGCTGCACCCCGGTCCCCGTCAGACCTCAGAAATAATAAACCACCTGTAGTCACTTAAAATTTATACAAATTAATACAATGTTATAGTTTATGTTACTATAGACCAAAACAAGTTGTGCGTCTGTATGTACTGAACAGGAAGCAACTAGTTTTTTATAAAAAATATTTTTTGTACAGTTTTGCCTCAATACTATTATTATTAACAGGTTTAAGAATAATAAGGATAATAAATTATTAACGATAAACATCTATTGATAAAAATAAAAAAAACATTTAAACCATCAATATTTAGACATTTTTATTATACCTAAGTTTCTCAAAATTAATTCCAGCTCCTACGAGTGTCACAGTTCGTTACTAAAAAATGAATTAATTGATTATTAAACAATAACTACTAGTATTAAGGATATAAATAAACAACACAAAAATGTCTCCGTGTTTTCGTTTGTTCGTTCAGTTAATTGGTGGTTTTGATTTCCGCGTACATGATGTAAGAGAATGTAAATAATGTATTTAATTTGAAACATGGTGAGATAGAGGGAGAGGCAGCAGTAAGTTTAATTTAATAATCGGTCGATACTTGCCCTACTTTAAGAACATATGCTTTCGATACAATTATGGAATGATTACTGCGAGTTGGCAGGTTATATCAAACTGACAAAACGTTACTGCACTGTTCAATACAATAGTTGTGATTGACATTTACTAATATCTAATTCTACACACAACACCTGTGTTTGCCGAGACGTAGTATTGACTGTTATTTTTCAGAAACGAGGTCAGATTTGTATGTACATTTTTTTATAATTATAGATGTTGACTTCATCACCTCACATCTCAAAACGTTCCATAGGATGCATGTGCTTCAAAAAACGTTACGATAACTGACCTCAGTTAACCGAGTGACGTTAAGGAACACCCACCCGTTACACGTTCGAGTTTGGCTTGTTTACATTAATTATAAAATTTAAGCAATTGTAGGTACATAACTAATGTATTTATAGACAATTTTGAATGTCTAAAACGATTTATCATGTTCAAAAGGTACTGCATCAGGCGTGAAGACCTAACGTAACAATAACACATTATTTCAATCGATGGGTCGGCTTGCAGTGAGTCGTCTTACTATGTACTGCTAAATAACGGTATTCATAAAAGAAAAAATATAAGGTTATTGCTCTCATCCAACCGACGTGACCGGTGACACGCTGCAAAACATTATCAGAAAGAAATGTAATGATTTCTTTGTGCTGACAGTAATAATTATATACATATTTTATTGTATTATAAAAAACAGCCGTCAAGAGCTCCCAACCTTTATCCATTAGTTGTTATTGACGTCGGTTTTTATACGATCTGAGGCCCAACAAAGATTGAATAACCCTATTAAGATAAAATAAGGTGACTAGTCACTTGTACACGACGATAAAATACATCAGTTCGAATTCCGGTAATTACAAGTTATTTGAATACCTCTAACCAGATGATCTTGATACATCGAGTGCGTTACGATCAGCGGAACACAACTCTCGATGGACTGAAGGTTGTTATTCTATTAATTACTGCAATTGGATATCACGTAAATAATAGTTAATGGTTAAGGTCAAATGTGAATGAAATAACTAAGTGTCTTTGTTTACATTTTTTATACATGTTCATAGATATTTACAAACATTAATATTGGTTGTGGCATCTTTTCAATGTTCAACTAAACCGCAAGTTAGAAGCACTGGTCAGGTTTTTCGAAAGAAGCCTAATAGATGTCACCACTATCCCGTTAAAGGATCATATATATAAAATGACTAATTCACCAAGACCGGTAGCAATACAGAACCTCAATTGGTAGAGCGACGGAACGGTTTCCCAAAGGTCGCGGGCTCGAATCCATGCCCGCATTTATTTAAAACATCGTCTCCATGTTTCCCGTGGGAACATGACATTGTCCGTTTGTTTTTTATTAAAGTTAAAATAAATCTCTTTTATAATAGACGTAATTCAAATATAAATAAACAATTAGTGCTCTCTTGGGTAAAATTTATTTCGTCAAAAATGCATTAATTTGTTTTTATCTGCTTTTATTGGTATTTTTTTACAAATCGGTTTTCCCTACAATTAAAAACCAACCGACAAGATTCTTTGAAACAGTTGGAACCGTTTCCGCGAAACCAATAATTCCGCAATCTAATAATAATATATAGTTGTTATTCGGTTGATAATATCGGATTCAATATAGAAAATGAACTCGGGGTATTAAAACAATATAGTGTACAAGTACCCCCGTAATGTACAGATGGAATTTTTATTCCTGGACAGTTCGTTTATCAGTTCGTAATACTTATTAAGCTTGAATGTGTGATCCCTGGGGATGTTTGTTTCCCAAGGAACAGTAAGCTCCACAAGTATCACGCGCCTCAGATGTTTAGAATACAGGAATAAGTCCGGTCTGGATGACGAAACACCAACATCCCCAGGGATTTAGTAATGCTTTTCATACGTGTCCATCATGAGAGCCCAATCAGGAGCCGCGTCTACTGACTTTTCGTTTGGTGGTTGTTATACCCTTCCGCGCTCTTGCTACTGAAAGACTAACCGCTTATATATTGAAGATATATTAATTATTTGAGAGTTTATTGTAAAAACGTATACATTGAACCTTCAAGGAATTCAATATGTTTATTGAGAATAACCTAAAGAAGAATAAAATAAGAATTACAGTTGCGAAGTGTATAACACAATTCGTATAAGAAAAAGAATAAAATCAGATCTTAGATTTCAATTTATTATTCTTGGTTACATAAATAATTTATATTTAATGTTGTTATTAATTAAAAGCTAGAGATGCCGTGAGAAATGTTATTTAATAAATTGGTATTATTACGGTCGCATCTCAATACATTTTTAATAACATATTACATACTAGATGTCGCCGGTGACTTCGTCCACTTAGAGTGTAAAAATAATATTTTTATGGCTAGGAACATAAGCCATATAAATATTATTTTCGATAATCTTTGACGTATTTACCGATACTTCATATGAAAAATCCTTCAAGCCGTGAAGATTGTAGCAACTAACATAAAAATAGCATAATTGGCCATATTTTTAATGACATACAAATATTTGAATAACGTAACACTCCTTCTAAAGTAAGTCGTCAGGCAATAAGAATCTTATATATTTTCAAACATTAATTTCGGTAGTGGCATCTTTTCTATGTTTATCTATATTGCAAAGCTAGAAAAATTGGTTAGGATTTTCGAAAGAAGCCTAATTAATAGATGTCACCACCGTCCCAATAAAGACGATCACATGTAGAATGCTTAATTTACAGAGACGGACAGCGATACGGACCACGGTAGTTCAATTGGTAGAATTACGCAACAGGACGGCTTCCCAGCGGTCGCGGGTTAAATAAGTTTAACATGGCTATACATGTTTATAGATATTTTCAATTTATGTGTTATTCTGGTATATAAGCTACAATATTGCCAAGTTTCATCAAAATCCGTTCAGTAGTTTTGCTGTAATTGAGTAACAAACATCCAAAACATTTGCACCTATATATTATTAAGATTAATAAGAACGCTGGGAACCTCCTCGTGGTGCTCCCTGGGCAACAACGGTTACTGAGAACCTTCGGGTTCTCCCGTTGGCTAATACCCGGCGCGGTGGGGGTTGATCATGGGGGTTTGTGCCCGGTCCATGAATGGCCAGGGCGGGTAACCTTTCGGGGTGGCCTGCCCGCGGGGGGGAGGGCTCGGGCCTCTTTCCATCGACCTTCGTTGGTGGAAAGTTGGCCTGGGTGTCGAAGGTGAAAGGGCGCAGGCCCTTTTTGCCGGGGCTAGCCGTGGGATCGCTCTTGGTGCTTCTCTGACTAGCAGAGTGGACTGTGGAGTGGTCCCGCGGCTGTATAGGGAGGGCTGCGCGGCGGTCTCTTTCTTGCTGAGAAGGAGGCCGTCTGCGTCGTTTAAGGGTCTGGACCTCATTCTACCAAGCATTGACTTTTACAAACATTGAACATTGCTTGGTGGGGAGACGGTCCGAGACGTTGCCTGGGTTGATCGCTGCCGAGTGCGATGCCACTCGGCGATGGCGATGGTTAGTCTGGGCGTGGTGGGTTCCCGACTTGTCGGGTTCGACGTTGGGTCCTCTGCCTTGAGTGGGCTTCAGTGCGGCCCGGCGCGTGGCTCGTGGCTTCACCAGAGCCGCTGAGCCCGCTGGGTCGTATCGAGAGTCTGTTCTCCTAGGGGGCCTGACCGGTGGTCTCCTCTCGGGGACACTACCGCGGTGGGGCTGGGTACGGTCGATGATGGTCGAGTCGGGTTTTACACCTGATTCCCTGAGACCGAGTCCGGCCAGAAGGGGGTCTCAGCCCCCTTCAGAGGCAGCAGGCTTGGGTGGGGGGAAGGGGATCCCTCCACAATCTATCAAGCCTGCGAAAAAGGGATGGGTGCTCCTCGTTGTGGGGTGCCCTCTCCTTGGATCACGTCGAGGCATCGCGGTGAGTGCGAAAGCGATCCCGTGGTGTCCCATTATGACGGCGGCGGCAACCGTCAGGTTTAGTGAGTAGGAGTCTCACATAACCACTCCATCATCCCCTGGATGGAGGTGTGTATCCATGAGGATTCCTGACGTTAAAAAAAAAGGGGTTAATGTTATAATGTATATTCAAAAATGGTTTTTCATTTTAAAAGAGCAACTGTTGAGTTTGTTGCCCACCCTTCTCAGCAGAGCAGCTTCCGAGCTGGTGGTAGTTACAAACTGACTATACTAACCAAATTAAAGTAATCATTGACGATTAAAAAGTACGTGTAAATTATTCATACTTTGTACTTACACAAGTAACTATTTGGATGCTAAATTTGGACTTTCTAAGTTATATAGTACCTACTGGGTAACAACATTTTTGATATATGTCAGTTAGTGATAAAAATGACGATAAAAATAACGTTTCTAAATTTAAGTCAAATTTGACTTGTATATCTTAAATAGTTTGAGTTATGAGAGATTCAAAATTAGCTCGAAATGGTCCGTGTAATATAACACACACTGCGTCGCGCCAATTCTGCAAAACTTCAACTTTCCTTAAAACGCTACACGGGTGTCTCGATTTTATGAAATATATAGTATGTATATTATATACAGTCATAATTTTTAATTCTTTAATCTAACCAGTCAATGAAAATTGGTCTTGAGTATAAGTGATGTAACCACCCCGACTTCATTTTATATACAGAGTTTTGAAAGCTATTTAAAAAATGATATTAAATAAAAAATGGCTTTACCGTGAACGCGGCATATCATGAACCACGCCCTCTCACCCGTGGTGGTGGCAGTAGACTGTTCGAGGATACCATCTATTCGTTTACTCATTATGTTAATTTTTTTTGGATAAGTATAGTTTAAGTCAACCTATAAATACTATAACACAATCAAAAAGGAGGAGTGTCACGAAAGGTTTGAGGCAGGGTAGACAACGAATAATAAATAAAAAACTTTTGGTCGACTACCTACCAATTTAACTAAATTACTAAGCTTTAGGAATAAACCAAGAGATCAGTTTTTGCATCGCTTTACTTAAAATGGAGTTGAATGACAATTTTAGGAAAACTAGTTTAGTATTTTAAAGCAGCAAGTAATTATTATAAGTTGAAATATGAAGGACATAATGAGTAGACAAAAAATAATGTAATTTTGTTTTTTAATAAAACATGATATTTTAGAGGAATCGGGCGGGGCTGCAATTGAGAATAGTTTTATATTTTGTTGTAATTTAATTAGAAACGTTTAAACAGTAGGTTGATTTGTACGACGAGCAAATTCGATGGAATTTGCCTTTTATTATATTCATGTCATTAGAACTAAACTTAAATAATATCTGAAATATTTTTATGCAATGTAATAATTACAAAATTATACATGAAAATTAAAAAACCAATCAAATTGTTTTATACTTAGGTAAACAACAGCACAAAATAGATTTTTTAGTTTATTAGAAATTGGAATGTTGTTAACCTTATCAAGTAATTTTCCTGCTGTAACACAACGTGCGTACGTTGATTTTAATTAGTTTTATAAACAATTCGACGACTTTTGCAAACTATTTATCTATTTAGCCAAAACGTACCTAATGTATCTTTATTATAAAGCCCGCCCCATTGGTCGAGTGGTTAGCGCAGACGCCTAACGTGTCACGGCGCTATGGGGTTCGGGTTCGATTCCCGGCAGAGACAGGCATTTATGTGATGAGCATAGATGTCTGTGTTTCTGGGTTTGGTCGTTTATTAAATATATTCTCTGTATTTATATGTATTTGTATCAATGTCTAACACCCTTAACACAAGCAAAATAATTTGCTTACTTAGGGGTTAGATCAATGTGTGTAATTTGTCCCGATATTATAAATTATATTATTATTATAATTGGAATTATAAGGATTGGCGCATATAGTAGTGGTGAACTTCCTGTGTACTTCGGCGTTCCACAGGGAAGCGTTTTGGGTCCTACTCTGTTTTTAATTTTTATTAATGATCTGTGTTATATCAGAATTCTAAACTGTAGGGTTGTGTCTTTTGCTGACGACACTGCCTTAACTTTTGTAGCCGACCCATGGCCTGAACTTAATACTAAAGCAGAACTTGGATTGAATTTAGCCTTAAATTAGCTTCGTTCTCATAAGCTTATTCTTAATACCACGAAAACCAATTTTTTGGCTTATTCAATCTCTGCGGCATCTCAGTCGAGGTCAACTTTATCACTTAAAGCTCACGTTAGCTGCAATGGCGTAAAACCATCTTGTGATTGTCCTACAATAGAGTCGGTGGACGGGGTGAGGTACTTGGGTGTTATGGTAGATAAAAATTTAAATTTCAAGGCTCACTTTGGTCTTTTAACATGTATAATTCGCAAATTAATGTACTTATTTAAAACCTTAAGAAGTGTTGCTAACCAATTAATTGTAAGAAGAGTTTATTTTGCTCTATGTCTTTCTGTTGTCACTTATTGCATTACATCTTGGGGCGGAGTAGCCAAAAGTAATCTAAAACCACTTGAGATAGCACATAAAGGCGTACTCAAAGTAGCTACATTTCGGCCAATAACTTTTCCTACTGTTCAGTTGTATGATGAATTAAATATCCTTAATGTTCATCAGAATTTCATACTTCAAACTGTCCGTTTACAGCACCATAAAACCCCATAAGTAAAACACAACAAGTGACGTAGGAACTTTATATGTTCTCTTCCACGTACACGGTCTATTTTTAGTAAAAGATTCTTCTATTATCTTGGACCATCCGTTTACAATAAAGTCAATAAAAAATGCCAAATATATTATAGCTTGTCTTACTACAATTGCAAGAAATGCGTTCGTTCTTTTCTCCAAAACAAAGGTTTTGATGAAAGAGAAAATTACTTAAACTAGATAAAAATACAATACATTAATACTATACATTAATAATACACACACTACTCACTTACACACATAAGCACACACACACACACACATACAGTAAAAATATGCTATTTTTCAGTTGGGCCTTAAAATTTATTACTATGTCATATTGTAGAACACCGTAGATAAATATGTACAAAATTACATTTTAACAACTATGCCGGGGAAAAGGACTGTTACTCCTAAATATAGATTATTATATAACCTAGCTAGGAGTACAGAACTTCACCCATATAAAATAGAATTTGAAACTGTACTGTATTTATAAATAAATAAATAAAATAAATAAATAAATTATTAATCTTTTCCACTTTTTAATCTGTAGTTTTTATTGTTACATCTCCTACACCCTTATTTCTACCATTTCCATATCACCTTTACATTAAGTTCTCTCAGATAACTTTTTCTTCTAAAGCATTACTATCTGAAGAAATACAATACTACTGTCGTATAGTATAAATGTCTTAAGTATGAGTTTTGGTTGTATTTTAAAAACAAAACAGGATCCTTTTTTATCGGCTTCACATGATGAATAATGTTATCAAAATATGTTTTAAACGAAAAAAAAACAACGGAATGTGACGGCTTAGACAGCTTAGACATATGTACGTACATAATACATATGTACGTACATATTTCCGATCAGTATATTTTAGAAAATATTAAATATATAGTTATGCCGTTAGCATTAGTTGGAATTGGTAATGTAACGATACGAGAGATACGTAGTTATTTACAACTATCTGAACAACGGTAACTAAACCAGGTTTGTTAACTTTCCAAATCTTCTATCACAGGTCTACGCCGCAGCAAACTCGTAGGCCTCTAAGGCTACTGAACTATAGTATTTGGAGAAGCTAATGATTTGTAAAGGATTCTTAGATCCCGCTAACTAAACTCTATTAAGATCTCGCTCAGTCGTTGCATTGTTATTAAATTCGTTATTAAACTAGTCCATACTAGTCCATTGTAGAACTCAATGTTTTGGCTAACTGGACTAAGACTCCTAAAGTGGTAGGTATATTTTATCATACTAAGTATAACGTTATACTGATAGGTCAAGGTATTAATTTACTCTTGTCTATAAACGGTGTCTGTTATTACTTTAATGTAAATGCATTAAGGGGTGTTGTGATAAAAAGGTGGCGTGACTATAACTCAAGTATTTTAAAAACTAAAATGTTGCTATATCTAACTTCAGAGTGTCGAATTTACACTCATCGTTTTTCCCTAACGCGCCAAAAGATGTATAACTCAAACTTCACAGCCGGCTCTTCTCAATTGAATTGCAAACAACTATTCGAACCGGTCACAACTTTTGTCAACTGAACTACTGTTCACAATACTTTGTAGGTGAGCCCAAGAGGGTATTAAGGTATTCACTCGAGCGCAGCAGACTATAATACACGAGATTCCTTGAACCCAGTTAAGTACTTCTAGCAAATATAAGCTTCAAATACATGGCCACGCCTCAGATATAAGCGGTCAGATTAGTAAAAAAAAAAAATCATCAGAAATTCCCGAGCTCGTCAGATTTTGAAATGGGGGGTTAATTACATGTTAAGAAGTCTACATTCTACTTATGTGATGATTCAAGAGTTAAGTTAAGTTAAGAAGAGGGAGGGTTACAAATTATCCAGTGTGCGGTCGCTAGTGCCGCCACCTGGCGCGTCCCCCGGGTTGCGGATAGGGGAGCTCAACTACTAGCCGCTGACAACTACTAGCATGTGTGGCTGCTTGCCTTTCGGAGCGAGCATTGCACGGCCACACGATCTCGTAAGCCCGCACTGAGCGGGAAAGAGAGCTGGACGGATGGAGCTTAATTTGTTCGTCTGGCTGCGAGGAAGAAAACCTCTATAAAAAATTACCCTGCTGGGGGTCGGTCATGGGGGTGTCAGGGCCCAGTCCATGGCTAACAGGGGGGGAAAGGTGGGGATCACCTACCTTTGGGGAGGGGGCTCTCGTCGGGGGGTTTGTGTCTTGTCTTTATCTTGTTTTGTTGTCTCTTCTTCGTGTCTCTTAGTCCCCTTTTAGATGTTTTGTGTCGGTCCGGCGGTTCGGCGTTTGCCAAAGGACTGGGTAATGGCGAGAGCGCCGAAACAAACATGAAAAAGGCTTCTTCTAAAAGAAGTCCCCGGGAGGGTGTCAGCGCTGACGCTGTAAAATCCCTCACAGTAGGGGAGGCAAAAAGAGCCTAGGAGCAAGAGTCCCTGCACAGGTCGTGACCACACCGACCCGTCCAAATAAATCGAGTGTGAGGCGTGGAAGAGAAAGTCCGGTTGTGGTTCCGACAGCTTCTGACGATCTGTCGGAACCACGGCTGCCTGCTGGTAGAAAGCGGACATACGGGGTGATCCGCAGTCCCCCGGACGACGCATCTGAGTCCGATCCCGAGTCCGGCAAAGAAGAAGTCGCCGAAAAACCCGAGTGCGGGACCTTTGAAACTGAAAAAACCTCGGTCTCCTGTAGTTATAATCAAGCTGCGGGCCGAGGCGGCAGCAGCGAAAGTGACTTACGCCCATTTCCTGAGGCGTGCCGCCGAGATAGTCAATCTCGGCGACATTGGCCTCGGGGATGGGCTTAGGATTCGCCGATCAGCGGCGGGTGCCAGGCTTCTGGAGATGCCTAAGGGTACTCCAGGGCAGGTAGAAAAGCTGGTAGGGAAGCTTCGCCCAGTTTTAGACGGTGTGGCAGATGTCGTCCGGCCTGTTCGGCGGGTAGCCGTGAGGCTTAAAGGCCTGGACAACTCAGTCACGAACGACGACGTTGTCGACGCGATTAGTCGCATCACTGACTGCGCTGGCGAGGCCCTCCACGTGGGGGAGATCCGTCGGGGTGGCTATGGGGATATGGACGTTGCCTTTGCCGGACTCCCCATCGATGCGGCGAGATGTTTGGTCGACGCCGTAAGGGTCCTGGTGGACTGGAGCTCAGCCAGGGTGGAGCTGCTGGAGGTGCAAGTGGCTCGGGTATGACCCTCACCACCGCACCGGAATCATGCGGTGCGCGGTCTGTGCGGACCGAAGCCTCTCAGCAACTCACCTATTGGGAAGCCGTGTGCAAGGCTCCGCGAGTTCAAGGATTAGCACCTGGTGCAAAACCCTCGAGCGCGGAGCCCAGCATGGAGCTGGCTGTGGCTATGGCAACATAGTCACATCGAGCTTCAGCGGGGGAGGTAGGGAAGGAGAAGGGTTCAGCCAGTTCCTTCCCAGCCGTAGGCCTAGATGAGAGGGGGGAGGGGGCGACCTCTCTCGCCATTGCACGGGTCTAAGACGTAGGGGTACACTGGTTGCCCGGGGTACCCTTAATCCCTTAATGGGGGGAGGGGGGTTCCGCCGGGGCGTCACGATGAGTGCGAAAGCGATCCCGTGGCGTCCCATTGCAGCGATGAGGGCAGCCGTTGGCTTTTTAGTGGAGTGCCTTAAAAATGGCAGCATTTCCTATGCTGCCTGGTGCCGCTGATTTTGAAATTCTTTGTGTGTGTTCAAGGGGACTTGAGAATTGTTTAGATTCACAATTTGGTCCACTGGAAAATGGTTTTTTGATTAATTTTTAATGTGTAAGTAGGTGGTGATTTTGGAATGTTTCACATTGGTTCCGACGTACTGTGTTACCATGGCAATGTCAAATATTAAATAATATTATATTTTAATTATAGTCTGCCCTGACAGTTGGAAATAAGAAAAATATTTTAGTACTAGCGGCCCGATACGTACTTCGCTACGTAAAAAGTGAAATTTAAAAAAAATATATTCGAACAAATTAATTTATTCAAACAAAAAATCTTTATTTAAATATTCATACGGTATCGATTGGTCGAATTATGATAAATGTATATGTAATGACGTTAGACATTGGGATAACTTTTTATTTTTTTATTTTTTAAGTTTGATTTTTTTAAATTAAAGACGCGTGTACAAGACAATGTCTGTCGGGTCCGCTAGTATCTTTATATATTTCTTGTGTGCGTGTGTATATCACTGAACTCCTCCTAAACGACTGGACCGATTTAAATGAAATTCTTTGTGTGTGTTCAAGGGGACTTGAGATTTGTTTAGAATCACAATTTGGTCCACTGGAAAATGGTTTTCTGATTAATTTTTAATGTGTAAGTAGGTGGAGATTTTGGAATGTTTCCCATTGGTTCCGACGGACTGCGTTACCGTGGCAATGTCAAATATTAAATAATATTTTATTTTAATTATAGTCTGCCCTGACAGTTGGCGTTGCGATAGAAATAAGAAAAATATTTTAGTACTAGCGGCCCGATAAGTGCTTCGCTACGTAAAAAGTAAATTAAAAAATATATATTGGATCATCAAATGCATTTATTCAAACAAAAAATCTTTATTTACATATTCATACGGTATCGATTGGTCGAATTATGATAAATGTACATGTAATGACGTTAGACATTGTGAGAACTTTTTAATATTTTTTTTGTTCGTTTATTCTGAGTTATTTATCAAGATTTTTTAAAAGTCGTAGAACAAATGTTGTTGGGATTGATGTAGAGAGGCTGCCTGCAAAAGGTGCTCAACTAATTAAAAATAACCCTGTATATTGAAGGTATAAAATTTAAATAATAGAATAAAATCTATATAGTTTCTTTGTTCAGTTTATAGTTTAGGGGTTTTTTAAATTATTGTTAGGAGGAAACCATTTCAATTGTTGGTGACATTTTGTTATTTAAATATATTTAATGTGAATTAAAGTTTACAACTATTTAGTATGAGTCATATATTAGTATCAACTGTGTATTTTGTGGTACCACCGATGAAAGATATACATTATATTACATGTGGCAACCCAATAGATCTCTATGACCGCATTTAAGCACAAAATATTTTAAGTTATAATATATTATTTTATATATGTATATAATATTGTTTTATTTTGAAAATAAAAAATCGCTAAATTTATTGCCTGGAATGTATTTACCTATTGAATTTTACAAATCCCTTAAATTTGTACTTACAGTGATTCGGTTCGAAATACTGGAATTTGGACATAGTTTCAGTTAGAGAGTGCATCGAAACATTTCTTTATATTATAGAGGGTCAACACTGAAATTTTTTATTTAAGTTACAGAGGCTTACTTTATCCAGATCCTACTGAATATTATTTTAAATTAGATTCGATTAAGAATGTAAGTTTATATTCGATTATAAAAACATATTATAAGGTAAATCATATAATATAATTTATGCTTTTGAAGACTTAATATTTTATAATATTAATTAATTTTGAAAATATTTGTTAATATAATAAATAAGTCTATCTCTTTAAATCAATAACACTAAGAATCGAGCCCAAAAAATAAAAAAGGAAGACGTAGAGTCTTACTAAATAATGTATCTTTTTCCTATGAAACACTTAAATGTGTACTTAAATAGTACCTATAATTATAGTAGGTAAGTACCTAAGTTACGTTCAAACGATACACCAATTTACAAGATTACGTAACCTTTATTATTAGGTATTCAATCATCATCATAATATATAAAACAAAAAGCATTTTAATTTGTTTACTATAGGTACATTTAATACATTATGTAACTAGCTGTGCCTGCGAGTTCGTACGCGTAGATTTCGATTTTGATAAAACCAATACCAATGTATGTAAAAACTTCAAACTGATAAGTAGCAATGGTACGACAAAAAGAGATTATTAACTTCTTTATTTGTTAACCGATTGTTAAAAAAAACAAATGTAAATTGAATCCCATGACAATATATTCCTGAAAACTGCATTCAAATCCATTAATCCCTTTCTGACATTAGCTTGCACAAACGTATGTTCTGACGTGTACAAACTTGTGTGTAAAAACAGACAAAATGAAAAAAACATTGATTTTTGAAACATTGGGTTCTCTTGAATGAATTTTTGAAAATATTTTTTTTCGTGTTGTGTGCACAACTAGAAGACAAACAGATAAACATACAAAGAATTAAAAAATGCTAAAAATGGATTCTGTTAGTTATCACTTCACATCCTGGTATTTTTTTTTATATTTTCAATGTACAAAGACTACCTCTCTACAGATTTATTACATGTATAGAAAAACTGCATTCAAATTGGTTAAGCCGTTTCTGAGATTGGCGTGCACAAACATATAGACATACAGACAAACTGACAAACTGAAAAACCATTGTTTTGGGTTTTCTTACTCTTATAAAGGCTCCCTATGATGTTTTTTTAAATATTTTCCATGTATAAAAATGGATCAGTGACAATTTTATTATATGTGAGTATATATAACTATTCTCATCCCTGATCAATCTTCTTTATTACCCAAATCAACAACTTATTTGTTCATCATCATAATCATCTTCTCCGAGACGGAAAGAAACATATTCATAAAATTTGGCACAGATTAAGAGAAAAGCAAGAACTTTTTCTGAAAGTCAATTGAGTGAAATCGTGAAAATAGTTTTTGAGATAATCACCAAAATCTGTTCCATAGATATATCATATGACACTTGTTTTTTTTTCGCGCTCTAATGTACCTACAGCTTTCTTAATATTGAGTGGTGGTAGGTACCTCAGATTTGTGGTGGCCTAATCTTCAGCTCATCTTCAGAATAAACCCTACTACGCTCCGAAATGGGCGTATCGTTTTCCATCGAATGTAATGGAAAATTAATGTCAATCCAAAGGTAACTAACGAATATTTCACCAAGCGATTCTCCATTTTCTTGAAGATTATATTTAAGAAACGAGCGGCAGCACCAAGGGTCACCCCATGATTGATGATGCATCTGACGTTCTCACTTTGGACACATGGCACCATATATAGGACCTATATATAGGATTTTCTTGGTGGTAGACCATAACATCGGGTCGCCGGCAAAGTTACCACCCATCGGGCAAAGTCGTGCCGCAAAGCGACCTAGTCGAGTTCCGGCACGTTGCTCGATGAAGCCGTATATGGGAAATGGGTCTGAACAGCTGCGGTACGTTGGCGAACCGGTTGACGTCGAGTTGGTGTTTGTTTTGTCGGGTGTCTAGTCGAGGAGGGTAGCGGGATCCGAAGCGACGGCTTTCCGCTGGCCGCCCGCAGATAGTTGGGGGCCCAATTAGTGGGTTAGCCACCCACGAAAGGCTGCCCCGCCAGCTGCGAAAAATCCCAGGGTAGCTCCATCGTGCTGGTTGGCGACCAGGTGAGGAGGCCCGATGGCGATCCCTGGGGGGGTTCGGGCGTCCCCGCAGTCTCCAGGCTAGCCTCCCAGCGGCAAGACATCACCAATTTCGAAGTCGGGTTTGATACGTACCGCCTCGTTCAACTGCCATTTCCCATCCCTATTCACTTTTATTTATTTTTACCATGAAGAAAAACCAAAAAAGGAAAAAGTTTGTACAGCGGTTGCACTCCTCCTCATTTAAAGTGCACCTCAGTAATATTAGGGGTTTGCACTCTAATATCTTACCTGTCCATCACCACCTGGAGACAGAACAACCGCACCTGTTCTTTTTGACGGAGACGCAGATACAATGTCCCTTAAGCGCTGCGCACCTACATTATCCCGGATACACGTTAGAGCACAACTTTCGCTCACGTGCCGGAGTCTGCGTGTATGCGCGGAACGACCTCTGTATCCAGCGTCTCCGTCACCTTGAAGACCCCACTTTTTCTTCTTTATGGGTTTTAGTAGACACAGGAAAAGAAAAAATCCTGTATTCCTGTGTTTACCGTTCGCACAGCGGTGACCAGGAGACAACTATATTATTCGAGTATCTCGGTGAGGCTGCTGATATGGCTCTGCATCAGTTCCCTTCAGCGCAGCTCGTCTTTCTGGGGGATTTTAATGCCTGTCATCAGGACTGGCTGTTCCCGTACCAGAAGACCGACCATGCTGGAAGAGAAGCGCGGAACTTTGCGTTGTCCTTGGACCTCTTTCAGCTGGTGAAGCAAGCGACAAGGGTACCAGATGTGGTAGGACATACAGCCAATTGCCTGGACCTTCTGCTGACAACTGATCCGGACAGGTATCGGGTAGAGGTTACCTCTCCCTTGGGAACCTCCGATCACTGTCTGGTGAAATTTGTGTTTACATATTCCCCACCAGCTTTCGAACCTCATGGTGTTAGGCGAGTATGGAAATACAAGTCAGCAGATTGGGATGAGATGCGGCACTTTTTTGCGTCTTATCCTTGGCGGCAGGTCTGCTTCTCTTCTTTGGATCCGTCGAGTTGCGCGGATGCTATAACCGATGTGGTGCATCAGGCAATGGAGTATTTTATTCCTTTTGCTGACGTACCCATCGGTGGCAAAGCTCGCCCATGGTTTAATGCCGAATGTGGTCATGCTCAAGACCGAAAACATTCGGCATATCTCATTTGGGCTGATGCTCGAAGCCGCAAAACTCCGGATGTAAGTACAAAGAAGAGAGCCTTTAACCAAGCTGCCAAGTCCTACAAAAAGGCATTGCGGAAGGCTCGTCTCGATCGAATCGCTAAGAATGGCGGAAAGCTCTCTGTCAGACCAACTGGCAGTCGAGCTTTCTGGTCTCTTGCGAAAGCGATCGAGTCGAATTTCTGCCAACCCTCACTGCCTGCTCTGCTGAAGCCGGATGGATCCCTGGCCCACACAGCAACAGAGAAAGCGAACGTACTTGCTTCTCTGTTTGCTGATAATTCGCATCTAGACACTGGCAATGCTTCTCCAGCACATCTTCCTCACTGCGGTGTTTCGATGCCTGAAATCCGCATCACTAACAAAGAGGTATGGAGAACATTGTGTCGTTTAGATGTGAATAAAGCCAGTGGTCCTGATGGTATACCAGCCATTCTGCTCAAGACATGCGCAGCTGAGTTGTCTCCTGTACTGACACGTCTGTATCGTCTCTCTTTCATGACTGGAATAGTGCCGAAATCCTGGAAGCTTACTAATGTGCAACCCGTGCCCAAAAAAGGCAGCCGTGCCGACCCTGTCAATTACAGACCGATTTCAATCACCTCCATACTCTGCAAGATTATGGAGCGTGTATTGAACTCGCGTCTACTAGCATACCTAGAAGGTAACGATCTCCTCAGTGACCGACAGTACGGGTTTCGCCGTAATAGGTCTTCTGGGGACCTCCTAGTGTATGCTACTCACATTTTAGGCGAGGCCATCGAGAAGAACGGAGAAGCGGTCGCCGTCTCTCTGGACGTCTCGAGGGCATTTGACAGGGTCTGGCATGCGAGCCTTATAAGCAAGCTTTCAGCATATGGTATATCTCCTGGTCTGATCGGCTGGGTAACGGACTTTCTGAGCCACAGATCTCTCCGAGTAGTTGTCGACGGGTGTTCCTCGGAACCCTTGACAATAAATGCCGGAGTGCCTCAGGGGTCCGTTCTTTCTGCAACTCTGTTTCTACTGCACATTAATGATCTGTTGAAGCCCGGTATCTATGGGTATGCAGACGACAGCACAGTTGTAGAAAGATATCTGCCGAGTACTCGGGCAAGTCGAGATCAAGTACAGTCTGAAAGAGAAGCCATGGTGCAACGTTTGAATGACAAACTTCAGGCAGTCTCCGCATGGAGCAATGCCAATCTTGTCAAGTTCAACGCCACCAAAACGCAGACGTGTCTATTCACCGCCAAAAGGAGCCCTTTCACCTTGGCTCCTACTTTCCAGAATGTATCCTTGGAATACAGTGACCGGCTTCAGTTGTTAGGCTTAGAGATTTCCTCGAACCTCAACTTTGGTCGGTTCATTGAGTCCAGAGCAAGAGCAGCAGCAGCAAAGCTTGCCGTTCTGGCGAAGGTTCGGCAGTACTTTACACCGGGACAGCTTCTTGTTTTATACAAAGCACAGATCCGGTCGTGTGTAGAGTACTGTGGTCACATATTTGCTGGTGCCGCAAAGTCTCATCTTGCGGTTCTGGACTTAATTGAGAGGCGAGCAAAGAGGCTTATAGGCGATCCCGAATTGGTCGGAGCCGACCTCCAAAGCCTTGAGCACAGGCGTAGAATTGCTAGCCTCTCAGTATTCTATAGGATACATTTTGGTGAGTGTGCGCTGGAATTACACAATTTAATTCCCCCGTCCCCCTTCCATCACCGGACGTCCCGACGCACGGCAGGTTTTCATCCTTTTGTTGTGGACATTCCACCTGTCCGAACGAAGCGCTTTGCTTCCTCATTTTTACTGCGTACAGCAAAGGATTGGAACAGCTTGCCTGCGTCGGTATTTCCGACCGAATACAATGTGGGTGTCTTCAAGCGAAGAGTGAATAGGTTGCTAGGGTATAATGCGCCTTACCACCTAAGACTACATTCCACTTACCATCAGGTGGAATGTAGTCAAGCATTGCCCTAGATCATATAAAAAAAAAAATAAAAAAAAACGCAATAAGCATTTATAGGTCTCTACGGATCACTGTGAAGAAATCAGTGGTTGATTTCAGCCCACTCAAGATCAGCATAGGTTTATTATATGTTGCTCGTTTAAGAATCAAAACCATCACAGGTTTGCTGGTCGTGCCAATCCCCGTAAGTCGATTGATGGCCATCAATGATCAGTAAAGTTTACTTGAAAATGCAGCTTCCACTCCACCTGAAAGTATATTTCAATAATACCGTTTGATAGTGATAATATGTGTTGGAAAACACATAATGATGTATGCTACGTCGCAGAATAGAAACAAACATGCTGGATTTGTAACAATCCATTTAATGTATCCGTTTATGGAAGAGCGGTGTCTCCTAACAGAGATATCTTTTTACACAAAAGTAAACTCTATTCTTCTTTCCAATTGTATTATGTAAAAGAGCTAAAAATTAAATAAAAATTATTATTATTATAATGGTTCCAGTATAAAGCTCTAAGTTCAAATTTAGCATCCTAATGCAGGTTTTTTTAAAAAGGTGTACCTAGTTGTGTTTGTACATTCTAAATCAGAGTATTTTTTTTTTATTGCAAATATCCATACATTGCACTTATGAAACGTCCGAGTCTACTTGCACGGTTCCAAAAAGAGAAAGAAACTTCATGAATACTCTTTTAACTTATATATAAAATTACAATTACCGATTATTTTGACGTTTTGAGTCACAGTTATAACTAATATGTGAGAATCAATTAGAACTCCAGTAATTCGTGGTACCGAAAACTTACTTTAAAAGTAACCAACCACGCCTCTACCAGTTCTAGGATGTTCTCACATTTACAACGCTTTAAAGATTAACTTTTAACATTAAAACAATAGTAATTAAACACCTTATCTTCGTACTAAGAACCCCGAAAGTTATTATAGTAAAGTTACAAATGCAGAATTATCGACAAGTTGGTGGTTGCCAAACCTCCCCATCGACAACCTATTCTTTAGTATTGTAATAAGCTTTAGATGTAACTAAGAATGCCTTTAATTTAGGTTTAATTTTTTTTTATCCTATCAGTATGTCAGTGACCAATTTTGGCAGTTAATTGTAAAAACTAATTTCATTGCACAAAAATGATTTTTTGGTTTTCGTGAGTCTAAATTTAGGAACTGTTACTTTACGATTATATCGAGTATTAATATTTTTCAAGTCGCGATTTAACTTATCGTTTTTAATTTTTTCTGAACAAACATACATATAGACATACATACATTGATGGAAGTGTTAGAATCGCAGCATGTTGGAAAATAGTTTCGAAATGACCCCTAAGCCTCATGTTGAATATAGCTCGAACAATTAACATAATACTATCAAAGTATGCAAAATAAACCAACCTAGCAATCGTGACATCAGTTAGGTCTTTAGCTGGTCGGTTGTTGTCGGTTGTTGTCGGTTGTTGTCGGTTGTTGTCGGTTGTTGTCGGTATGTTGGCACTCCATTGCCATTATGAATCTAAAGATAAACCTAAAAATACGATATCACTAATAGTGCCAATTACGTTGTCGTCGGAAACTAAATTTGGGCCTAATTGGGAAACAATAGGTAAAGACAACTTGAGACATTTTTAATTGTTGGTTCGTGTATCCTCAAAACAAAAACTAACAATTAATATATAAGATATTTTTCAAATAGAACATTTGTAGTAATTAAAACAGAAAAAAATATTTGGGTGTAAATTATAATATAACTTTAAATGTATAGATTTATATATAAATTGAGAAAAGATAATCATTTAAGTTTGCCTCTTCCCAGGGTTGGTACTAGGCAGACTAAGTCGCTGGCAAAATCTAGTAACTAATAACGATACATTTAAAGAATATGTAAATAAGCTTGTTTTATATTGTACATTTTTATTTCTCTAATACTCGTATCGTAACCTGGTTTTATCATTTTAATTGCATAAAATCTGAAGATAACTATTTATTTTTTAAGTTTAGTTCATGAAGTCGCGGAGAGCTCGTACTTTATTATTATTTTATAAAAATAACAAGTCAAAGTAACACTATAATATAAATTAATGTTTTATGATTGTTACAAAATATTATAGAAATATTAAGTGGCTGACCTTATTCTTTAACAAGTTGTTACAAGAGAAGGCAATCCCAGAGATATGGTGCAGCAGTTTACTGGTGCCCATTTTTAAAAACAAGGGTGATGTACAGAACTGTAACAATTTTTTTTTATTTCAAAAAAATGTCCGTGGATAAAAGTAGAAATTAATAAAAAAAAAAGAAGAACTGTAACAACTATAGAGGAATAAAGCTCATGTCACATAGTATGAAAATTTGGGAGAAAGTGATAGAAAAACGAATGAGAGAATAAAGTCAAGTATCACAGAACCAATTTGAGTTTAAGCCCGGGCCAGGAACAAGTGCGCCAAGTGTGTGAAAAATACAGGCGAGCGCACAAAAACCTGCACATGGTGTTCGTTGACCTGGAAAAGCCATACGATAGGGTACCGCGTGAGGTTCTGTGGTGAGCCATGAAAGAGAAGGAAGTGCCTGAGAAATACGTACAACTTATACGTGCTATGTATGAAAGAACGAATACGCATGTCCGGACTGTTGCCGGCGTAACCGTTCAATGTGGCTGTAGGCTTACACCAGGGATCGGCTTTAAGTCCTTATTTGTTCCTCCTGGTAGTGGATGCATTGACATCGGACATACAGGAGGAGGCACCCTGGTGCATGCTGTTCGCCGACGACATTGTCCTTGTTGGAGAGGATGTGTCTGAGGTCCAGAGAAGGCTGGAAAAGTGGATGTAACAAGAAGAATGCTAGATTTGGATGTGGAAGGACATTTGGGTCGAGGTGGACCAAAGAAAAGATGGATGGATTGTGTGGAGGATGACATAAGTAAAAGAGGAGTGACTGTTGAGGTGACGGCTGACAGGCAAGAATGGAAGAGGAGAACATGTTGTGCCAACCCGACATAAAGTGGGAAAAGGGCAAGGAGATGATGACACAATATCATACAAGTAATATAAGTAAAATTGAAAACATAAAAAAAACCTGTTTGACTTGTAAAATCAAAAGTCCGTTGGATTAAATAAGCTCACGACAAGACCCAGGCAAAAAACTCAAGGTGACTGTTTCAACTGCCAATATGATTGTAACAGAGTTTTTTTATATGAGGTATGCGTACAATAGTTCAGATCTATATAATATTTACCATAGTTTGTGTATAGACCAGCGTGGTCGAACCTCATATCTCAGGATCAACCAATTTTATAAAAGCGAGTGGGGTAAGATTACGTTTTGAACGTAGGGCATTTAAGCACGGTACGTTCGATTAAAAAAATAAAGAATTGTTTATTTCTAACTTAAAATCACAAGCCGGGAAGGACGTCTCCTCGCATTGTTTTTATAGCTAACTGTTTAGACTTTCGCAATATGAATTCTACAATGTTAAACTACTTTGTTTTTTTCAGCTTCAATACTATATATCTATTTCATGGAGTTTTCGGAGCTAATAAATGACGACTTAGACTATACGATTCGATATTATTACTATTATTTCTTGATTTGCTTATTTCGCGGCTCCCCAACGGCTCCCCAACTTCAATAAGTACATAATAATATTAATATTATCCTTTTCAAAGGTCTTTTTGTTAGGGGTTTTTTTTTTATTTTTATATTAATTTTTTCCCGCTTTTTAATTTATGTTACTGTTTGCTACATTGTACTAGATGAACCTACGAACTAACAAATTTTTTCTTGTCTAGGTTTTTACTCTCAATATTGCGTAAGAATCTTTCACTGAGCCCAATAAAAGCTCAATATTATCATGAAGCTTTAATTTCTAACAAACTAACTACCGTATCGCTTCTCCTCTCGGTGAATTAAGCATTCAAGGTCACGGATTGGAATATTTTTCATTCTATATTTATTAAATAAGCTAAACATGACTATACATGTTTAAATATATTTTTAAACATTAAATTCGACTGTGGAATCTTTCAATATTTATCTATACTGCAAAATTAGAAAGATTGGTTAGAATTTTTGAAAGAAGTCTAATAGACTTCCCCACCTTCCCGATAAAGAGGATGAAATATAGAATGCTTAATTCACCGAGACGGACAGCGATACGGTAGCTCAATTGGTAGAGCGACAGAACGGTTGCCCAGAAATCGCGGTTTCTAATCCCTATTCCCTGCCCGTTTCAGTTTATTTTTCATTGAATATTTATTACAATTTAATTACATAGATTTTAAACTCTACTTGTATTCCTTTATGAACACCGGTTTGTTTCCATATTTATATTTAACATTTAATGACATCATTTACGAGGTGTGATCAATATGTACGGTGAACGAATTTTTATACCGGCAATGACTGATGCTACAGCCATATGTTGTAATTTGTTAAGTAGCGTGATCCGCTGACACAGGCAGGGACAAGTTGTATCACGTTTGAACATGTCAGTCAGCTGTCAGAGCCGCTAGAGTGAGGTTGTGTTTATCGTGTCTGTCGCGCAACATGGATTTCGAACAACACTTAATGTTAATGAGTTTTGTTTTAAGTTGCAAAAAAGTGCTAAAGAAGCTCATGAAATGTTAAAATCGGTATACGGCGATAATGTAGTAACTCTAAAGACTGTGTACAAGTGGTATGACCGATTTAAAAATGGAAATGAGTGTGTTGAAGACGAGCAGCGTGCGGGACGTCCAGTCACTTCAAAAACAGATGAAAATGTGCAAAAAGTGGAAACAATGATTCGTTCAAACAGGCGACTGACTATTCGAGAGCTATCTGAAGACCTTAACATCTCGTATGGCTCCGTCCAAAGCATTTTAACAGATGAATTGCATATGAGACGAGTGAGCGCAAAATTTGTTCCCAGACTTTTGAGTGCTGAACAGAAGGAAAATCGTGTGTCAGTTTGCACGGACTTGAAGGATCGTCTTCATGCAGATCCGGACTTTATGGGAAAAATTGTGACTGGAGATGAGAGTTGGGTCTATGGCTATGACCCAGAGACCAAAATGCAGAGTTTCCAATGGAAAACCAGTTCATCTCCTCGCCCTAAAAAGGCACGTCAGTCAAAATCAAACATCAAGGTCATGCTCATTGTTTTCTTCGATAGTGAGGGCATAGTGCGATCAGAGTTCGTTCCAAGAGGAACAACTGAAAACTCGGAATTTTATAAGGGCGTACTGCAACGCTTGCGAAACGACATACGAAGAAAGCGGCCAGAAAAATGGGCCAATGGCTTCCTTCTTCACCACGACAGTGCGCCGTGTCACTCCTCGCTTCTCATTCGTGAGTTTTTGGCAGAAAAAAATGTTCCTGTCTGTCCACATCCGCCATACTCACCGGATTTAGCACTGTGCGACTTCTGGCTCTTCCCAAAAATTAAAAGTGTGCTTAAAGGAAAATGTTTTGATACCATTGCTGACATTGAAAGGGCCACGACCGAGCAGCTGAAAGCCCTTCCAAAAGATGCCTTCCAGAAATGCATCCAGTCATGGAGTCAACGTTGGAATAAGTGCATTGCTAGCCAAGGAGGGTACTTTGAAGGAGATTAAATCAGATTCTATGTAAGCGTGATACTTTTTTTAATATAACATTATTCACCGTATTTATTGATCACACCAGGTATAATCGATAGATATTTCTTTGATTTAGTTATAAGTTTTAAATTATTAATTATACATTTTTGTTACGTTTGTAAAATGTTACGCTTATTTTTAAATATTAAATCTAAATTATTTTTTTGTTCTAATGGGAAAATATTATTTGTACTGTAAAGGCCAAAATCAACACATAAATTGATATTTATTATCTCAGTTAATATCGCAATGTAACAAATATTTGTCGGATTTTAAAATCAGTAACTATATAGTTTATACATAAATATTTTATTTTGAAAAAAAGACATGTGTTATCATACTTTGACATTGTTCTACGACATCTTTAGTTAATAGTCACGGGCCGATAATTTTTTAGTCCAAAACAAAAATAGAAACAGGACGGAACCTTTTGGATAAGAACAAAAATGTTACAGAAATAAGAGAAAAATAACTTTAGGGTCATCTGAGGTCGGCAAGGGATCTGAGATCTGATCCTTTGCCATCGTTATTTGTTGGTAGAGCGACGGGACGGTTTCCCAGTAGTCGCGGGTTCGAATCCCTGCCCGTATCTTTTTTTTTTCATTCTATATTTATATAAATTTATTTAATAAATTTCATACTCATTAAATATTGTTAAATAAACCATTTATTCCACTGGTTTATTTGTATAGTTTTTTAGAAAGTGAGTGAAATTATATAAAAGACAGTAAGCGTCCTTTTGGTTTCATTTAAGATATGGAAGGAAAATCAGTTTCCCGCGCAAATGTAAGACGCTAAACATAATCACGGTGACAAGTGACGAAAATAAATAAGGTGTTATGAATTTTCATTATTATTAAGGTCGCGTTTACAATCTTACAAAAAATATATGTACGTTAGTATTAATTTACATGAATATAATTTTACAGAAATCTGTTTTTGCTGAAAACTAAAGAACCATCAATAAATTACAAAATCATACAAATAATAATGTTAAATAAATGATTAAAAAATATATACATTTAAACAATCCATCAGACACAGAAGTTGAACCTAGACAACAGTATTAGAACAAAGTGACGGTTAAAGTAATTGCTAAGAACAATTAACAGGCGTTACTTCATGTTCTTAATTATTGATCCAAAACAATTTTACTATTTATTTATTTATTTATATCTTTTCCACTTAGAATCATAATCAGTGATCACTTGTGTACGTCAACATAGAAGTGTCTTCTGTAAAAGCACTTTCCATCTTAGTGTTAAAGCTATGAGGGTTCCAAACGCGTCCTGGTCTGAGAAGAACAACACAACAAACTCAGCCGGATATATTTTTTGTTGTTGTGATCACTGTTTCACAAACGCCAATCTTAAATGTAGTTTGGAACAACTAGAACCTTCGCCATCAATTGGAAATGAAGCCTAATGATTTCAGGCAACGAAAATGAAATAATAATAACAGTAAAAAATATATATATATAAAAATACACACACCACATATTAATTAATGGAAACATTTCTTTTTTCGAGGTTATTATTGTACAAAATCAAAATGTTTTGGTACGTTTCGTTCACTTTTGGACCAATTCATTTGATTCAATACTACATCATATTCATATACTCCACAAATTTTATTGTTTCTTAATCTCTTACTAGTTTATTTGCTTACGACTCACAAAAACCCAAAATAAGTTATTTATCAACTGTGTTTGACATAATTAAATGCATTCATTTACATTATCGGTAATTAAAACCAAAAACAAACATGTCAACCGTTTCTGAGTTTAACCTAATTACCCCTAAATCTTACTCCATACCATTAATTGTTTTATTCATAATAGATATAATTAAATAAGCAGTGCAACTGCAGGCGCACATTTGATCTAAATAGTTACTATTCATTATTAGGAAACAAACCTTAATAATCTTCATTAGGCATACAATAGAGTTGGATGTCAATAGTACGAATATGTTTACAAAATACTTTTTAACAGTTTGTAAGTAGGTGACACTGATATTTTGTTGTACAATAGTTTAGTACAGCTAAGGTGTGTTGATATCAAAATGTATTTTTTCATTGCTATTATTCTCATATGAACCAAACCTAATCGAAAATTTAACAATATTAATATTCTATTTTGTAATATTATCAAAAACATGAAAATAATAATGGGTATGAGGGTCATACTAGAATTTCTTAGAAAATCAAAAACTGAGCAAATTAGCAAGTTATTAGTTTAAGCATTTCTTTTCAAAATAGTGTCTATTCACATAAATGTACGGAACCATTGAAAAAGACAATTTGTCCAATCGTCCTTATAGATCTTTTGGACAGCATTATGAAACAACCACTGCTTCCTTGGCCTCCATAAAACCTTTCCTTCAAAGTTTTGCCTTTTATTTTCGGTTTTTCTTATTAAAAATAAATATCGCAAGGTGGTGGTGGAGGAGGTATATGTCAGGTGAGCCAGTAATTCCACGTCTGACTTCGCCAAAGAGTCGATCGTTCGCCCGGCGGTGTGAGACGAAGCATTGCGGTGTCGAGGTTTGACCCTCGTACCAACCCTTCATATAGATGTAGTTTCTCATATTTTTTTAATTTATCTTATTAAATTGTTTTAATAACTTTCTTTCAATTTAACTTAAAGAAGGGGAGACTGGGGATGGTAGGCTAAAAGGGCAGGTAGATTAATCAATGATAACTCGTCACTATCCCGTGATTTTCGTCAACTAAACACGAAGATTGATGTCTTACCGCGATCCGCAAACTTGTGCGAAGTCAACAGCGACTGTCGCGAGGCGTTTGCGATTATGATCAGATGTTGTGTTTTTGGTCTCGTTAAGCATTTTTTTTCGTTCGTACTGTTTTTGTGATTGTGCCTACAAATCTGTTAGAAACAATATTGTTCTTAGGCCAAATTAAAATATAATAGTTCTATTATATATAGTACAATATTGCTTCTATGTTAATGATAGAGTTTACACGCGATTAGCAGGCCAAATTTAAAATGGCGTCAAGGGCTGGTTGACAAAATTTGTTCGGGGTAGGTAGACTAATCCTATTCCGCCAGTAAACCTGGAGAACAGTGGATTTAGTATATTACGTGTAAGTTATGGGCTCATTCTAAATGTGCAAAAGGTGATTTGCTATTTGTAAGAACTGTGATTCTCATTCAGAAGTCTCAATTTAAATTTTAAATAAGCCTTTAATAAAAGTAGATAACATGAGACAGGTTGTACTCCAAGTTATGTTTGTTTTTAGATTATGTTTTTTGTTTTGGTAATTGATTGAAATTGTTTATAATAAATGCACATTTTAAATATGATTTTCATAGTTTTTTAGTTTATAATATTACATACTCACAGGTTTATGTATGTTGAAAATTATACAATATAATATGAATGCAATGTGATTTTTGACTAGGGATTTACTATAATAATTCAAGTTACAAGGTAAGGTATGGTAGGTAGGTAAGGTTGGAACAGAAAATACAAATAATTATTGTTACTTATTGCAATTTTTAAGTTTTCTTAATCTGTAAAATAAGAGATTAAAATTTTTGTTTATTTTAAATAGTTTCTATCATTTAGTAAATTTTGGTACTTTATTTTATATTAATCCTCCTTATTTACATTAATCACTGCCTAGGTCAACCTACCCCATGCGTATGGTTAACTTACCCCGGTCATGGGGTGGGTTGGCCAAGCGTCAGGGGTTTACAAAATCGGCTAAATAAGTATTATAGTGATGAATATTTAGGTCATACTATAGTATTTTAAGTACCTGAATAGTTTTTCTATCTAGCAATTGTTGTTTTTGTCATATTAACTTAAACATCAGAGATGTACGAGCTCAGGTCAAAAGTTAGTCAACTATCCCCGGTCTCCCCTACAACTAGCAATATTTATTGATTCATATTATTCATCCAGTTATGTCTGCTGTGTACTGGACTCTCTCTAATATATTCAACTCTGCCATACCTTCACAAATTTGAGCACGGTTTTTCATATCTATCCCAGCTAAACTGGTTACAAACCCGTGAAGGTAGTTTCTTAGGAATCCAGCGTACCCTACTCTCCATCCTTTACATTCTTTTCATAGTGAGCTACTTCGTTCTAGTCAAACCTCATTGTGGACTGTGCCCACTCTTCACACTGGTTTCATGGCGAATTCGTTCGCTATTGTCGCTGTCCGTCTGTCGATATTCCGTCGGGAAATTCTTTTAAGATGTAGGTAAAATATATCGCAACAAATGTGAATGACAGATATATTCCCTTATTCGTCAATGAATATTGTACCTATATAGTTGTATTTTTTAATATGTATATTTATTTATGTGTATAAGTACTGTTATGTAAATGTTTCCGAATTCGTATGTACTATATAAGTCCAGGTTGGCTGGCAGAGCTTGCATTAGCGTTAAATTGCATTTGCTATTTAAAAAAAAAATTGGTCTGGTGTCTCGGTCAAACAGTCGAGTTTGAAGTGTCGAAGGTCCCTTTGTGTCCCTTCGTGTCCCTTTCGCCAACTGTTCTAAGATCTGTGGACACTGGACACTAACTTGGAAAGTTAAAGTTTTTCATTAAACTTAGGTACTTTTAATTTAAAAAAACTCTCTCCATGCAACTTTATCAAAAACGAAAAAAGGACGTTAAAACTTATTATTCTTTAAAAAAAACTTATTTATTAACTTTACTATTAAGTAATTATTAAATTACGATTAAAAACACATTTTTTTTACTTGCTTGTACAAAGTTCCACTTTATTTAAATATGTGATACAATTTTATATGCGACCGGTTTCGTACATCATCATCAGGCGGAGTAGTATGTAGTCGGAGTAGTAGTAGTACAAGCAAGTAAAAAAAAATGTGTTTTTAATCGTAATTAAAAATGCAGTTCCATCAAGAATTAACAACATATTCTATAAATTACTTACTTAATAATAATTGTTCCCCAAAATTTATGGGTATATATAATTTAAATAATGTTTCGTCTCCACATAAACACAAGGACATAACACATAACACGCATTCTGCAATAAAATACTAAGTTATCCAACTTATACTTTAAAGTCCCAAGTAATGTGACGAAACGTGCTTTATTGTAATGGAATAAGGTATATAATAGAAAGGCGAGATGAAAGTAATACCGCAAAAAGATTTACTCTATCGAATAATAAATGACTACTCACTAGGTACTACCGTCTACCACAAACTTGTGACTAGCGACTAGCGAGTAGCGACTAGCGAGGTACTAACTTAGTAAGTAGCGGACCGTCTGCGGCGACGGTCGCTGTGTTTATTAAAAGAATAAGTGCGTGTAATACACATCAATAATCATGAACACTATATCACTGATAGTTTGGACGTTAGAGAGCAACTGTTTTATAATTTACACAATAATGATAGTGTTTTTTATTGCTTTTACATTGTTCCACAAGAATAGATTGGAAGTGCATCAAAATAGAATTGGCGCGAAAAGGAAATTTGCGAATAAAGATAGCGGAAGAGGTTTGTACAAATATTTAAATAAATCTGTTCATAGCAGTTTAATAAATAATTTTACTTATTGATTATACATAATGGTTCGGTAAATAAAATGTATCGTAATAGGTATTTAGGTTAAATACAAACAGTAAATATTGAGTAAAAATATTTTTAAAAACTTGCCTATCAGTATCAGTATTACAAACATCGAAGTCATTTTTACCGACCGTTATTATTACTAAGTAAACCAAGTGAACTAAAAATATACAATAATAATAAATATTGTTTCTTAGAGCGGTTATTTTATACCTAAATGAGGTTAACAAACTAATTGTGCTTCATATACCTAACTAGAACAGTATTCCCAATGAAATGTCAAATAAACAGGAAAAACTGCAAACGAGAATTAACAGCATTCTAGACTTACATTTATGAACCTGAATTCCATTTATGAACCTGTCAGTTCATTGAAATAAACTGGCAGGTTCATAAATGGAATTCTAATCAAATATAATCAAAAATAAAAAAATAATATTCTAAAGAGAATACTGCCTTCAAGGGTCGATCTTTATAACCACTATAGATATATAATAGTATGAAAGTCATATTTTTTTAATTAATACTCTTAAAGAAATAAATGATTAAGAAAAGATTCTAATACTCTTAAAAACGTATGTCTCTTGGTGTATTTATTTGAAAGTTGTAACTAAAGAGGTAGTATGTTATGTCATTAACATGTGAGTGGCTGATTTGTTATATATACAAATAAGGGCGCCGACAAACATTAGTATTTAATTCTGATAATCAAAGCAAGATTAGAATTGAATGAGGTTTGTGCAAAAGAAATGTAAATGAAAACGTTGACAGAACAACATCACTGTTATTATATAATAGTTCATAATGTTATCACTTGACCCATTTATAAGCTTGCGATAACATTACTTTTGATTTAACAGTTAGTCGTGCAGTAGCTATTTGAGTAGATTGGCTTATGTAAAGAATAATGTAATAATAAATAAAAGTACTTTTATACTAAATAAGGAAGGATTATATGGAAAACTAAAAATATCATCCCAGAATCCTCTAGGTTTGTCTAAAACTTGGCTTTACCAACATGTTTGACCTATATATTTAGTCTCCGGATATGTCCAAGCCACAGCAATTTATTTATTATTTATATCTTTTCCACTTTAAATATATACCAGAGACCAACTGCGTACATCAAAGGGAAGTAAAGTATTAAGAGATCCTATTTTGACACCATAATTATCGAAATAAGCTCTTCTGTAGAGACATTCCCCACCTTAATTACGAGGGTTCCAAGCGCTTCCTGGTGTGAGAAGACCCACATAACAAACACAGCCGGGTATTTGTTAAAAAGATGATTTTCTTTCACAAAAGTCAATAATTTGTAAGCAATTAACAAACTAGAACCAACGCAATTAATATGGCTTCAAAAATCTAAAAATTTTATAAAATAAGTGAATAAAATATATGTAATAAATAAAAATAATATCATTAAAATAACCGTGACCAGCAAGGCCCAGTCACCGCAGGCAGCACCACGAGCAGCACCACGAGCAGCACCACGAGCAGCACCACCCACTAACCGTCAGACAAGACTTCCATTCGAGAGTTTACCGGACTATCTTATCTTATCTTCGAACCGACCATTTCCTCTTAGTTAGGAGAAGAAGAAGGTACTGAAAACATATTTCGAAGCCGTCCACGAAGACGTCAAAATAGTGATAAATACATCTTGAGGGAGACTTTTAAGAATAGTGTGTTTGAATAAGATTTCTAATTACCCATGTGATGTAAATAAGACAATAACAGCATTTAATTTACAGCAGCAAGGAAATAAGAAAAATAAACAATAACAATGAATATATCAATAACAAAAACAATAACAATGAATATATCAATAACAAAAACAATAACAATGAATATATCAATAACAAAAACAGTAAATAAGACGTGTCAATGAATGAGAAGTGGCCAGATACCAAACCGCTAAAAATTTAAATTTTGAACATAATTATGCGTACTGTAAAGTAATTAAATGGATAATCTTTATTTTTTTAGTTTAATAATTAAAGCCCTTAAATATTACAACATGTGCAATTATTATTGATCATTATGATATCTTAATCATATTATAAAAAGAATACAATAAATACCGTGAGAAATAGAAGATAATTGGTAGAACAACATATATATTTTTGTAATTATTCAGCTTGAACTAATAGCAAGTACTTATTTTTATGAGTATATTTGGTCGTCTTATCACATAATAATTAACATTAAATTCTCATTCACACAGTAGGTTATGTGAATGTTCATTAATTTAGTTTGCTCCCGACACGAAAGATAGGAATAAAGACTATATTTAAAAATATAGTTTATAAATATATTTATAGTTGGTTGAAGTTGTTATTAACATGACTCGATCCACAATGCTATTATAAAACAATTTGATTTATATCTTTTGTTCCGGTCATTAAAAATATAAATATTTACTTTCAAAGCAAAACTATTTTTAATTATTCGGCATTATTTAGTAACCATCAGACCGACATCTTATTAGCGATGCAGTGACGAGAACACGCTGATGTCAGTAGATAGTAGTAAGTTAGAAAAACGTAGTAAACAAATTCCACATCATAACAGTTAGATTAAATAACTAAATTTATAGTTTTATTTCAATCTTGCATATTGTTAAACCATTTATGTTAAAAGATTTGTTACAGATATACCTACAGATGTAGTTGTATATTTAGACCCAACTGACGAAAATAACATAATCTTATCTATTATATTTCGCATGTTAGATAATATTAATAATTTTGTCGATTTCTTGCAAAAACTTTAATAATTCAAATAAGTAGGGTTTCTTTGAAAGAAACTAGCCCAGGTAAAAATTATACATTCGTATTAAGTATGTTAATTTAGTTCATTATCACCAAAAATATTTAATCTTTTGTTAGAGTTCAACTTGTCCTGTCGATTACCTAACGACCATCACGCGACGGTAACGATGTAGAATTGATAATAAATATTACAATACGATTACTAGTAAGTGTCTGTACTCTACTCCCTTACTATTAAACTAGCTTTGGGCTCGCTATATTAATAAATATTTGTCAGAGTATGTAGTTTGGACTGAAATTATGTAAGGTTTTTAGTTAAGTTTAAGTGGTGATGAGCGAACGTTTTTAAGAATTTGAAATGGACCAACAGATAAGATTTAAAAACTGTATATTCGTGATTTGCGGGTTTTTCTTATCTTATGTGTTCACGTTTTTTTGTTACGATTTTATCAGGTATAGGTAAGTATAGCAAGAATGCAGAATAGGTATGCGGCATAATAATAAATTATTAATTCCATCAGGATGGTTAGTTACTCTTAATACTATGTTCTATTATAAATTATACTTGTGTGTGTTCTTCGCTCTGATAATTATAAACAATCAATATACATACTACAATTAATTTTATATGCTTGTCTATTAGTTGTTGATAATTCGGCTTCTAAATCTGTTTCTAGGTATTAAATTAAATATGGTACATGTGATATACCTACTAACTTTTATGTTTTTGTATGTTTTATAATAAAATTTATTTAAGTACATATCATATACCTTTTATTTGGGTTGTGTTTCGAGCAGGTTGCACCGGCCGTGGTTACACAGGACAGGCCTAACACCACTGACACTACGGCCTCTCGTACGCGTTAATTTCTGATTTCCAATAATTACATATTCAAGTGATATATTTGTACATAGCGGACAGTTGAACAAATGTCCTGTGTGATTATTTCTTCGTGGGACTGCACCGGCTTCCACTCAGATTTTATAATATTTATAAAAAACAGGCATACAAATTAAGTAATTTAATATTTTTCGTAAATAGTGTTAGAACTAAGTGTATATAAAATAGATGAAACTGTTCTTAAATATATTATAAAGTTGTCTGCGCTTACCATTCATCCTCTTCTAATAATGTCTAATGTCCACTATTTTCATGTTTGCAATTAAACCCTCAATAGTTTCTCACTGTGATCTCGTGATGCGTTTAGAACTTACGGTTCTCCTATTAAACCAACACATTACATTAATAAGAACATTATTTTCAGTAATGGAATACCCTGATGATGAAGACGACCAAGACTGCCTAATACCCGCCATTCCGGAAGATACTCCCCACATTCCATACAAACCACTAAAAAGGTCACCAGAGGAAGTCCTTAAAAGATCTAGCGACTTTTACAAGCTGATGGATCAACGGAGAACGGTCAGAAGTTTCAGTACTGAGCCCATACCCCAGGAAATTTTGGATAATATTATTAAAACTGCAGGTAATTCCAACCTTTTCAAAATTGTTAATGATGTTAGTATTTTATCCCTTAATAATTGGTACCTGCGTTTCATTCTCTAAGATCCTTTTAGTAGAAATAAAAAGTTAATCGCAATTGAGCACACGCTTTTACGAAAGAGCAAGTATAGGAACGTCTCCACTGGTTTCACGTTCACTGAGTCTCTGACAAGTAGGGTAGGTTTGAAACTATTTATGTGTTTTAAATACACCGAACAAGCATATTTTATTAATATATTTAAATACTTGATAAGGGTTGAGGGTATTATTATGTGAAATGACTAACTATCCAAGCAGAATAAGTTTATTGATATAAACAATCATATAATATAAATTCATTAAGAATCCTGTATATTTCTCGAAAAATAACGACATAGTTCATGATCCCTAGAATCAGCCCAACCTCCGTTACCCTTGCCAATTGCTTCTACACTTTCTTTCCTATTGATCTGCAGTTTATATGGAAAGAGTCTATTTGTAATGTTACTAACAAATGTTTCTACTCGTCTGACTTTTTCAAAAACATCGCATGTTTTCTTGTTCATACATTTATTAAATTGAAAAATTCTTGAGCTCTCCACTGTTAAAACGTAAAACTTTCCTAATAGTGTCTTACTTGCAAGAAACGATAATGATGTGTCCCACCGGTTATCATTGAAGCGACAAAACTCATCAGACAAACCTTTCATTTCCTTCCACGTGTCTCTGTTAAACGCAATACCAACATTTTCTCTAGTACTCCACGGTTTAACAATAATAGTGGTATTTCCTGCAAGATAACTTGATATGTTAGGTTCATTTGATCCTAAACTAATTATATCGCAATGTGGAGACGACGCGTATATAAGTCCCTCTAGAACTTTGAAAATATAAATAAAATCCTTAGTAACGTATTGGTTTTCTTCAAGAAAAAGCACAGACCCGTTGTATTTCTCGATCACCGAAACCGACTCAAAAACGTAGGCGACCTTCCACCACCAATGATGTTTATTTTGGTTAAGAAGTGCTTGTCTGTTTGACTTCCGACATGCCATAACCTCGTTACAAGTTTTTTGATCATTACCAGGAAAAACGCTAGGATGCAACTGCACACTGTACGGATAATAAATTTGCATCACCTTAGTGAACGAAATAGTCCAGATGACTCTATTTATATCTTCATTATAGTAACTATGAGAAAATATGATTAAAGTTTTCGAGATACCGGTCGCGGCCTTCAAGGAATTCACCAGATGCTTGAGATAATGTATCCTGTCGTGCACTTGTACCACTATGACCAGACTGACTGTGCCATTAAGTTCATCATTGTGAATTAATTGTTTCTCGTTAGCATGTCTTATGTTTTGTTTGAACGTTAATATTCTATTAATGTCTCTATTAGCGGTAGTCATTGTAACATCAGTAGCGAATTCTTGATCACTGTTATATATAGGAATAGTTGGTTTGCTGACGAGTGAAGGCGTCACCTCTAGGTAAATGTATATAAACATGGCGCACGCTACTACTGGGTACAAAAATGATTTCCTAAACTTCACTTTTCTGGAGTGCATTTTGATTTTTAATAGAAATAAAACTCACTTAAATATATTTTCACGTAACTTTTTTGTTGCGACATTAAATAATTGTCAAAATATTTGGGTATATATTAGGCTCGGTGCATATTAATAATGTCATATTATTTCAATTTTCCAGGCCTATTATAGTCATATTTTTTAAATCACGAAGTATTTATATAATTAGACGACGATGCTTCTTAGCATTCCATGGATTCACCGTGCGGGTGCCGAGCCCATCGCGTTGCAAGGAGAGAAGTTCAAACAATGACTGGAACTTGCGACCCAGGAGTAGGTTTAAGGGACCCCTTTATGATGCGCAAACACGCTCGCCTTCACTGTCTACATTCCTCTCCCTATCTAACCAAAATGGAAAGAACCTACTAATGCCGCCTTTGAAATACGTTCCTGAAATGAACCGATGTTAGTTCTAGAAAGGCCAAGGTCTTTAAGTAGGTTATAGAGAGATTTTGCTGTTATACTTCTCGCTCTCACACCACGTACAAACTAACTATAAATTTTATCCTGGACAGTTCGTTGGTCAGTTCGTAATACTTATTAAGCTTAAATGTGTGATCCCTGGGTATGTTTGTTTCCCAGGGCACAGTTAGCTCCACAAGTATCATGCGCCTTAGATGTTTAGAATACAGGAATAAGTCCGGTCTGTATGACGAAACACCAACATGCCCAGGGATTTTGTGATGTCCATCATGAGAGTCCAATCAGGAGCCACGTCTAAAATAGAATAAGGCTTCGGTTTTGACTTTTTGGAGCAGCCTTTTTTTACAAACTCCACAGATCGTTTCGTGGTTGTTATACCTTTCCGCTCTCTTGCCACTGAAGGACTAACTGCTTCCCGTTCGATTTCTAACACCTTATCGTGGCTACACGAGTATTGACCGCTATCAAGAAGTACCCTACACCCTACTAATAAGTATTTCGCGGTTCCTATGGCCTCCCCACAGATGTTAACGTATCCATTATTTCAATATCACTAACGTAATATGTTCTGCTTCTACTCGTAAGTGAAACTTGAGGCCGTGATAACAATAAAACACTGTTACTCAATAAATACCCATATAAATTACATTATTTTTATGTTCGTTCAATAATTTATAAAGCTATTGTTTTATACATTGTTAGAAATAATAACAAATTTCAAAGGCACTGCTCCCTCCGGCGCTCACACTGAACCATGGACTTTCGTAGTGGTTCAGGACCCCAATATGAAAGCAAATATCCGGGATATAGTGGAAGAAGAGGAAGAAGAAAATTATAGTAGAAGAATGTCCAGGCAATGGGTGACTGACCTGAAACCCTTCGCTACAAATCATCAAAAACCATATATATCTGAAGCTCCAGCTCTCATTTTGGTCTTCCGGAAGACTTACTCTTGGAGATCAGACGGGAAAAAGAGAATGCACTATTATAATGAAATCAGCGTGGCAGTGGCGGCTGGCTTCCTGCTGGCGGCGATCCAGGTAATATTGACCGTAGTGATTAAATAACCGTCTTGAAAATGAACATCGCAGTATTAGATATCTTATTATATTATTAGTTAATTAAATCTATTTTGATAACTTTTTCCTCCAGTACTGCGGCCTTGTCGCATTGACCTCTACCCCCTTGAACTGCAACGCTCGTCTCCGAGATCTGTTATCTAGACCTAGCAATGAGAGGTTAGAACTACTCCTACCAGTAGGACGACCTCACGAGGACGTCACCGTCCCAGATATACGGAGAAAGAATCTAGATCAAATTATGATTAACCTTTGATCTTACCGAGAATTTCCTAGGATTGTTGTTATAAGTTTAATAAGTAATAAACATTTTAGGAACATGGTTTTTCATTTCTTTGAAATGGATTTGAAAGAAAATTGTTTTTTTAGTTTTCAAATGGATTCAGAATTTTTAATAATTATATCCACAACGCATCGTAAAAAAATAATTTCATCTTTCATCTTTCCCTAACGCGCCAAAATACATTCATAGCGTACAGAAGTCTGTATACATAATAAACCAAATCATAATAACAAGAAAGTTTAATAATAAAAATGGTTTTTAAAACATCAAAGGTTTTCAAAACAATAAAAAATATATATAAAACAAAGCGACTATCGGAACATCGCTTAGCGGCAGCGGCGGCGGCATCGACGCCTGCGACGGCAACTGCGGCGACGGCGGCGGCGGCGACTGCAGCTGCGACGACGACGGCGACGACAACTGCGGCGGCGGCGGCGGCCCCGGCTACGACGCTGGAATAATAATAACAAAACTATATAACTTTACCCGCTGAGTAAGCCAACTATGATAAGTAGAAAACTAGCTTACTTAACTTTGCATGGACCTTACATGCGTGTAAAAAAAAAGATATATCATTTAAGAGCGAAACTGATTTTAATAAATAAAAATTGCAGTTGTGTTTGCAAAATAATCCCATAAAAAAGTCGTGAATTGAATGATATTTTTATTTGATAATTACAATTATAAAAACTAGTAATTTAGGTATATACTTGATAGGTATATACTATGTATATTGAATTTAATTTAGGTATATACTTAGATATATCACCTTCAAAATGGAACGAAAACTATGAAAATTGTTTTCATCATTATCAGCTCCTAACATACCAAACTAACTAACCTTCTATCTGTAATCATTTATTCAATGAACTATTTTATAATAGCAGTTCTAGTTGATCCAAAATACCAAAGCGTAAATATTATTTTATTCAGGTACATAATTTAGGTAATTATTATAAAGCTGTACTCACACGACACGACCGACGTCGACGTCGCTTACACGAGTCTACAGGTTCACCTGATCTCGAGGCCGACAACGAGCGCGGCCGATGAGAACACTTATCTCCACCCCGTCTACTTAGATATTGAATAGTTACGTGCAAAACCTTAACATAAGTATAAAAGAGAACAGACATTTTACTTTAACCTTTCAATAAATACCTTTTACTCAAATGATCATCATCACCGCCTCTATGGTCACTAAAAATGAATTTTATGTTTGAAACTATTGCGAAGTATAGACAATTTGAGTTTCCAACACATACTTATTCTCGGCTGACTTTTCTCTTGGCGGTTCGTTATCTGTTTTTTTCTTCCCCGACACATTTTTCTCACACACGTGTCCGTACTCGGTGTGTCGCCGCGCGGCCGCCGCTCGCCGACGCCTGACACTTTTGTATTAGCAACAGTGCAAATAGGAGCAACCTACTCGGTCTGTTACAGATGATCTTAATACTGATAACGTTTAATAAATACGATTTTTCTATGTATGAAATATATTATTTAATGTGCACAAAATCATACTAGTAAAATTAATATTTATAAAAATGTCCTGGAGATAAGGACCTTAAATATTTATATAAGAAAATTACTTTTGCTGAAAGTCCACGTAAGTCTTCAGGCGCGCCGTGTAGCGTGGAGCGTCAGTTTCGCTGCGCTTACGCATAAACACCACCAAGTCATCGTTCAGTTTCTTTTCCTCGTCGGCCTCCATACCGCCGCTGCATCCACCCACCATTACCTTTATTATTATTTTGTTAACTCTTAATTTCCTCATTTAGATTTAATCAAGAGTATGCTTATCGCACTTTGTTGCAGAATTAAAATTTGACTATATATGTACGTATCAACGATCGAGTCTGAGGTACAAAAAAGAGAATGAAATTCTTTATAACGTAAAGTTAATCATCATAATTTGTAATCTTTTCCAAAATAAACATTAATCGTCCATAAAAATATATTTTCGATTTTACAAAATAAATCTATGCGATCAAATATTTCAGAATTTCTCAAATTGATACCAGAACTAAGTCTCTTTTCTGAACTGTTCGGCTCTTGTACAATATCTGACAGATAGCTCATTTTGTCAGCCTGTGTCTAGTACCGTCTATCTGTTCTTATGTTCAAGAGTAAACAATTGTATAAAGCATCTAAGGCAAGCCGAAATCATCAAAATTTAAAATAGAGAACCTCTTTCCTCCCGCTTTCAAAACAATAAACTAACTTTTAATAGTGGATACGCTTACTCTTACAGATCCAAACAAATGTAATATTTAAGGAATATTATTTGTCAGAAATCTTTGGAGACAGACTTGTCCTAATAAAGTGCCACAATTATCTACTTGCATGTATGGACCCTTCAGTGGACATTGTACTTGAAAATTTAATGATGAATGAAACATGAAAAATAATATGAAAAATGTAAAAAGGCAAAACTAAAATCAATCTAAAATAATGCTATTTAATAATTCTATTTACCACTCAGCAGACGGCCGCCAATACATTATTGTTAAACATTGAATTAGAAATTTGGAAAAATATGTAGAAATTGATCACAATCAAGACCTCGACATTACAAAAAATTCTTTATTTTAATGAAAAATTTTCTTCTTTTTTTCTTAATAGAAATCGATGTGGCCAGTAACTTAAAAACCGGCCTAAAAATAATCAAACAAACTAGTAAGAAGATCGTAGGTCGTACCCAAATTGTGGCAAAAGTTTGACTATCTGTCCTACATGTAATTTTCAGTTTCTATGTTTATTTATTCGTCTGCTTATTAGTGAACTCATCACACAATAAAATACTGTTTCGTATTTGAGGAGGCAACATCTAGGATACTTTTTATAGTGGAAAATAACACGTTAAGTATAATATAAAAATAATCAATATTGATTATTATTTACCCTCTGTTAAGTACATGAAGTGTATCTCAATAAATTATATAATTATCAAGTATCATGCAGACAGAAACTCAAATTGTTCATTTATTACAATAAAAATATAGGTTAATGGGATTTCAGTTTCCAGCATTAAGAAAGTAGGTATTAATAATACTCCTTGAGTTGTACTTAAAAAACCTTTTGAATATATAAATACGGCTCGCTATTCCTTAACGCGGCTGAGAAAGTTTCAGTTTAAAAATATGCATCGGTGAGATTCGTCAAAGTCCGGGGCAGTACGCCCGCCCGCCTTGTGAGTTGCGCCCGCGCACTTAGGCGGGAAATGTATAAAAAACAGCATTAGCGCTTTAATTTCTTGTAAATTAATATGCACGTAATAATAATTACGAAATACAATAATTGTTATAAAGAATTGAAGTGTAAACTTAAAATCGATAATAAAGGTAACTAACTGGTCATTATCCAACACTAGCGGTATATGGATGTTCAGTTATTTGTGTAATGCTAATGCTAAAGTGTATACGCATGGTATACACTGTGCAAGCTAGGAATAAATCGATGTCTACCGATATCAAATGATTTTCATTAGGTAGTTTCCGAATGAATAGTGGTGTATGTTGGTGTAAGTATTATAATGATATTAGTGCAGTGAACAGTAAAGTGAAAAGATATTCTGTATACACGTTGACTTTAGTTCATAAATAATTACAGATGCATTCCAATAGCATTCTTCACATTTGCCCTACATTGCGTTGTACGCGTGCGCTTATTTTCAATCAAGAATAGCCCACACACAAGTCGACATCCGCAATTTTTCCAAGATGACATCATCAAAAGAAAGCGTTGACGTCACTTGTCATTTAGGAGAAGAAAAACCGGTTAGGCCCTGTAGAAAAGAACAAAAAGAGTTATCAGTATTACCGCCGAGTGGTACTTCTCTACATAAACGACGCAGAGGTGAGCCACCGGCTACGTTATCCGTGAAAAGTCCTCAAACACCATCAGACGCTGAAGGTTCTTCACCATGCACTGCTGGACCAACTCCAGTAGATGGCTGGACCATACCAGATGCGGAAATCACAGATCCGGAAGGCTTATGCGAAAGTATGCTTCAAAGACTCAAGGGCAGAGATGACCCATTGTCAAAACGAGGAAAAGACTTAGCATCCAAAACAAAAGATACACTAGAAAGCTTAGATCAGTTAGAAAAACTTCTTGAACTTCTGGATCAGTTCGTTACTTTGAAGGAGCATAATGCTCGTCTTTTAAAACGGCTGCGAGATGTAAATCATTTAAAACGTCTCGACAGCGCTCACAAAAGAATAGATCAGGAGAATGAACAATTGAAAGATGAAACTAAGGAGTTGGAGCTTATTAGCGAGGCATTAGATGCGGAGTTGGAATGTGAGTATGGGCAAGCAATTTTCGACTCAATGATCTCTGGCGGTAGAAGTATGAAAAGGACTGGTTCAAGATGGAAAAGCCACTCTAAATTTGGTGGTACGTTATTAAGAAAACAAAGGTCAACATCTGCTGGAGGGGAAGAAAGTGATGCGTGTCCTGGCACTCCTTTGAGAAGAAGATCTGACGGGATTTTCTGCAAGGAAGTGGAAAAGTCAAAAGTTTCAAATTGGACTAGGGTTAAAGCGGCTTTCAGGTAAATTAAAATAGCTTTAGCTTGTTACTTCCAGAAGTAAAACAAACGTAATTAAACAATAAAAGTCAACAACTATTTATATTTTATGACTTATATCTAGTTTAAGACTGTATTTCAAAATATCATAATATAAATTCCAGAAAATGGTAAAAAACGATATTATTACGATTCACAGTTTTAAATATCTTTATCATCTCTCAGGTATTTTAATAGATTACAAACAATGTAATAACGGAAATAGATGTTCGTGGATCAGGAATTCATGATGCACTTCGAGTGTAATTTAAAATTCCTATCTATACTAATCTATACTAATATTATAAAGCTGAAGAGTTTGTTTGTTTGAACGCACTAATCTCTGGAACTACTGGCCCGAATTGAATAATTCTTTTTGTGTTGAATAGTCCGTTTATTGAGGAAGGCTATAGGGTATATGTCATCTCGCTGTGACTTATAGAAGTCGAGCAGCAATGAAAAATGCTGCAAAAACGGGAAATGATTTCTTTTTTGAGAGCTTTCCTCGCGTACGCTGAGGAAACACTAAAAACCGCGCGGACCGAGTCGCGGGCGACCCCTAGTTATATATTTGTATCTATTTTACAAAATTAGAAAAACTATAACGATGCACAAATATTTGTGATATTTAATAAAGATTATACCTACTTTTATTCATTCTGTTATGTAAACGTTCGTACATTCTACATAAATGCAAATAAAGTGTTGGTCAAGTGCTCATTGAGTCCAAGGTGGGTTCATGATCCCCTTGCTGGATCCGCGGCTAGATGCCATAACGTTATATAAATTGGCTAAAACACCACATGCAAATTTATTAATCCTAAAAACTTGAGAAAAATAAAGTTAATTTTCTCGTTTTGTCATTTCTAACCCAACCTAAACAGTGGACCCTCTAGCTAAACAAATGACGATATATATTTTTAATTGGATATATAAAAAAAGGACACATTACTAACATTTTTATAAACAATTTCAAATATGTGAACTGTTTTTTGGTTTCTAGGAAAAAAAAATCTTTACCAAATTATTTTATCTTCTTTAATTGATCTTTTTATCTTAAAGTAAAAGTCTAGATTTAAAGCCTCTAAGCTGGTCTCCTGACTATTGGCTATTATTACTTGGAATGTACAAAATAATCAACTCTTTCAATCTAATTCGCATGAAAACATCGCTTACATCACACTGAAATATTAAAAGGTGGGAGAAAGCTCAATGGTCAGCATCTACAATTGGTGGAGCAGCAGCAGTTGCCGCTGGTGCCATGGTGGGGGCAGTGGCCCTCGCCGGCTCAACCCCAGGAACACTTCCCAACCCTGAACCAAGGGACTCCGCGAGTTTGACTCCCGGAAGCGCAATATCTCTAACCCCTAATTCCTCTTGTGAAGAACTGAGGTTGGAATCAGGTAGGTCTTTCTTTATACTGTTCTCATATGGATTTCATTTTTGAAGTGCTTCTATGAGCCCATATCAAGCAACTTTATTTATTTGGTTGAGGCAGATTGTAAGTGAGTTTTAAAAAAATTAAGATTGTCACAATTTAAATTGATATTATAACTTAAATTAAAATTAAAATTGAGTCACAATTTAAATTTACCTAGTTTAAAGTAGATATTTTTTTTTGTAAAGTTGTTGCTCCTTTAAACTTTTATATATATATTTTTTTATAAACTTTTTTATAAATTAACAACGATATTTATATCATCATAATTCGACATTTTAAATACATATGCTTTAACAGTTAACAAACTGTGAGAGAAACCGTTGCATGTTTTAAAGATAACTTTTGAAGATTAAAACAATAAATTTAAAGTGATAAAACATACCGGAAACGTACAGGATATACAACCGCAAATACGCTATAAGTAACTATTTGTTTTAATTGATATTTACAGAACTATTAAAATATATATAATTGTACAACTGCTTGGCTCACTTTCTTTTATATGATTTTTCTACAAATCAGCGTTGCATTTTGAAATAAATATATTTAAGACTTTAAGGTTTCATCTCATTCAGGAGCGTGTCGACGCAGCTTCATGCGCAGTGACGACCAAGAAAATATCTACTTACAAGCACCAATGCAGGTGATATTAACGTTATAATGACAAATATAAGTTATAACTAGGACGAGATGGAGGTGTTTACATAAGGCAGTTAATTAGTCACCTATCTACAATGGTTTAAGCTTGACAACGGGTTTTAGTGTGAATTATAAATAACCAACTATACGAAAGTTAGACCCGTTAAAAATAGTTTTATTTAATTTTCTTTTAATTTAATTAGTTAATCTGTTTCATATAGGATGATAGTTCAACGTCCCCATCTCCAAACAAACTTCATAAAAGCCCGTGGGTTAAGATGCGTCACATCATTCAAACCCATCGGGAATCAGTAAAGAAGAAGACCAGGGGGCCGAAGGGCTCCCCTGACGTAGTGTCTTCGAGGCGACGCTCCTTCAGCGACGGTGCGGACAGCGACGCGCCACCAGTCTTGACGCTGACTATTCCCTCATCTGAGGAACTTGGTACGGGTTCTTTATTATTTAAATAGTATAACATAAAGTCGCTTATTGCGTCTGTCTGTTAGTTAGAAGACTTCTTCTTATTTTTTTTACATACTGAAGAGACATTCTACAGTTTTTAGCAACATTTTTTTTTAAAGTAAGGTTTAACTTGTCGATAACTTTTTGTTCAGTAATGAAGAGTTGTTAATGACGATGTTTAGAGATAAATACATATATATATATATATATTACTATCAAGGTCAATGCTTGACTACATTCCACCTGATGGAAAGTGTAAATGTAGTCGAAGGTTAAAGTCGAAGGTAAGGTTAGACACCCACATTATCTTCGGACGGAAATACTGACGCAGGTAAGCTGTTTCAGTCCTTCGCTGTACGAAGTAATAAAGACGAAGCAAAACGCTTCGTGCGGAGAGAACAGGTGGAAAGTCCGCAACAAAAGGATGGATACCTGCCGTGCGTCGCAATGTCCGGTGATGGAAGGGGGCCGGGGGAACTAGGTCGTGTAATTCCAGCGCACACTCATCAAAATGTATCCTATAGAATACTGAGAGACTAGAAATTCTACGCCTGTTTTCGAGGCTGTGAAGGTCGGCTGCAACCAATTCGGGATCGCTTATAAGCCTCTTTGCTCCCCTCTCAATTGAGTCCAGAACTAGAAAATATGTGACGGCAGTACTCTACACATATACAGATGTGACGGTGTAAAGTACTGCAGGACCTTCGCAAAAACGGCAAGCTCTACTGCAGGTGCAGGTGATCTGAACGAAGTTGAGGTTCGAGGAAATCTCCATACCTAACAACTGAAGTAGATCACTGTTTTACAAAGATAGATTCTGGAAAGAAGGAGTCAAAGTGAAAGGGCTTTTGGCGGTGAACAGACACGTCTGCATTTTAATGGCGTTGAATTTGACAAGATTGGCATTGCTCCATGCAGAACCTGTCTGAAGTTTATCACTCAAACGTTGAACCATTTCTTCCGTTTCAGACAGTACTTGATGTATACTAGTCCGAGTACTCAGCAGATATTTTTCTACAACTGTCCGGTCGTCTGCATACCCATAGATACCGGGATTCAACAGATCGTTAATGTGCAGCAGTAAAAGAGTTGCAGAAAGAACAGACCGCTGAGGCACTCCGGCATTTATTGTCAAGGGTTCCGAGGAACACCCGTCGACAACTACTCGGACAGATCTCTGGCTCAGAAAGTCCGTTACCCAGCCGATCAGACTAGGAGATATACCGTACGTTGAAATCTTGCTAAGCTAAGGCTCGCATGCCAGACCTTGCCAATTCCCTCGAGACGTTCAGAGAGACGGCGATCACTTCTCCGTTGCTCTCGATGGCATCGCCTTAAATGTGTATAGCATACACTAGAAGGTCCCCTGATGGACCTATTTCGGCGAAACCCGTACTATTGGTCACTGAGGAGATCGTTACCTTCTAGATACGCTAGAAGGTGCGAGTTCAAGACACGCTCCATAATCTTGCATTGTATGGAGGTGATTGAAATTGGTATATAATCGGCAGGATTGGCACGGCTACCTTTTTTGGACTCTGGTTGCACTTTGGCAAGCTTCCAGGATTTTGCCACAATTCTAGTCTTAAAAGGGAGGCAATAAAAACGTGTCAATACAACTCAGATGCGCGTGTCTTGAACAGAATGGCTGGTATACCTTCAGGACCACTGGTTTTATTCGCATCTGAACGACAATACTCTCCTTACCTCATTGTTCGTGATGCGGTTTTCAGGCATCAACATACCGCAGTGAGGAAGGTATGCTGGCTAAGTATTGCCAGTGTCTAGATGCGAATTATCATCAAACAGAGAAGCAAATACATTCGCTTTCTCTGTCGCTGTATGAGCCAGGGATTCATCCGATTTCAGCAGATCAGCAGATCAGGAGCTTGGTTGAAGGCTCACTTCTTTGAACTTACATCAGGAGCTTTGCGGCTACCATCATCAGCCTGAATGAGGTATGCCGAATGTTTTCCGTCTTTAGCATGACCACATTTGGCATTAAACCATGAGCGAGCTTTATCACCGATGGCAACATCAGCAAAAGATATGGAATACTCCATTGTATGATGTACCACATCGGTTAAAGCATCCGCGCAACTCGACGGATCCAAAGAAAAGAAGCATCCGAATCTGATGACTTGTATTTCCATTCTCCCCTAACACCATGTGGGCAGAAAGTCTGTGGGGAATATGTAAACACAGATTTCACCTAACAGTGATCGCAGGTTTCCAAGGGGGAGGTGACCTGTACACGATACCTGTCCGGATCAGTTGTCCGCAGAAAGTCCAGACAATTGGCTGTTTAGCCTACTACATCTTAACATTACTTGGTACCTTTGTCGCTTGCCTCACCAAATGAAAGAGGTCCAAACACAACGCAAAGTGCCGCTCTTCTCTTCCAGCATGGTCGGTTTTCCGGTACGGGAACAGACAGTCCTGATGACAGCCCTTAAAGTCATAAAAGGACATTGTATCTGCGTCTCCGACAAAAAGAACAGATGCGGCTGTTTTATCTCCAAGTGGTGATGGACAGGTAAGATATTAGAGTACAAACCCCTGATATTACTGAGGTGCACTTTAAATGAGGAGGAGTGCAACCGCTGTAAAAAGTTTTTCTTTTTATTGTTCTTCCTCATAAAAAACTTTAAAAGTAAATAGGGATGGGAAATGACACTTGAACGAGGCGGTATGTATCGAACCCGATGCCGAAGTTGGTTATGTTATGCCACTGGGAGGCTAGCCTGGAGACTGCGAGGACACCCAAACCCCCCCAGGGATCCAGCCGTGCGGGATAGCGTTTCGTGGATGGCTAACCCACTGATTGGGCCCCCAACTTTCTGCGGGTTGCCAGCGGAAAGCCGTAACTTCAGATTCCGCTGTCTTCCTCGACTAGACACCCGACAAAACAAAGACCTATGCGACGTCAAACCGGTTCGCCAACGCACCGCAAATGTTCAGACCCATTTCTCATGAACGGCTTCATCGCGCAACGTGCCGGAACACGGCTAGGTTGCTATGCGGCACAACTTTGATCCATGGGCGATAACTTTGCAGTCAACCCGATGTTATGGTGATGATATTAGGTATATACCAGAGATAATGCCTCGATGGTGATATTTATTTATTTATTTATTCTTTATTGTTCCAACAAAAACTGTTACAATTGGCCGACTTAATGTTAGGTAGCATTCTCTAACAGTCAACCTTGGGGATGTACAGAGACTTAAAAGACGGTACAATAAAACAAAAAAAAAGAAATCATAAAAATAAAAAAATAAAAATCGGAAAATAATATGGAATTGAAGAAATGGACATACACATATACACCTACATACACATATGTACACATACACATAATATGTTTACAATTTAATTTTGATATTCACTAGAACATTTTTTTCGTTAAATGAAGTGTGATTAATTTATTAAAAATATCAACAAAACACTAAATAGAATTGTACCTTAAAACTCTAACCTTATTGCAAACTTTTGAACCAAGTGTTTGCAAAAAATAATTCTTTTTTCTCAAAATATTTACGTATAAAAATATTCTACGAAAACTATATTTAATACCATTGTTACCACTATCCAATGTTCGTTAGTGATATTATAACTTATTAAATTGTTTATCGGCCAACCACTGGCTGGCTCTTATTCAACAACTGAAGTGGGGCAGCGTGGCCTCTAAAGTCCAAATTAATCTCATTAGTACCTCTTTACAAATACTATAGTATATTACTCCTTCATTTCATCACTTAATAAAATTATATCCATTTCACTTGTCCTCGGGAAGAGATTGATATTAAACAGTAAGGCTGCCTATTGTACTATTTTCTTTATATTTTTCCTTTTGTTTTATACATGTTTACATATTATAGGATCAAACGGATGCCCTTGTATGTAGATATTTGGTGTATCATAATTTTATATCTATTTGAGAGGAGACCAAAATCACTTTATCAAATGTTTATAGACAATAAAAGGAAGGACATTATTATTTTAACGTATTTCATTGCAATTTGAAGAGTTATTCTTTACTTCGACTATGTTGATTTAGAATCCGAAGGCTCCCACCCAGTCCTTCGTAAGCAACGCTCTCTGGAGCTCGGAGCTCGTCCTCCACAGCACAGGACCCCTCGGGACTCCAAGTGGACGAGGGTCAAGCGCGCGTTTCTCACCTCTGCCTCGGCTTCCGTGCCCTCCAGCCCTAACAGACACTCCGCTTTCTTCACCGATGGAGGTGAGTGGACTTTATAAACATGCACAAAATACAACCACACTCCGAATAATATTCAGTCGATCACTCAAACAATAGGGAACATGCATAAAATTTTAAATGGTCTCAAATATTTTTTTTTCTATTACTTATTATCATCTAATTATAATAAAAACATTTTTTTTATTTACTAATCATTTAAGGCCATAAAATAATTTATGAAAAGTGTAAATAAAGGGAGCGAAATTCAAACTTCCAAAACGCGCCACCATTGGTCGAAAGGAATTGTGACGTCATTTGACACGCCATTCAAATTATCGGCGTCGAAGTTCATACTGTGGTATAAATGTTACTGAGAAAAAAAATAATTTAAACCTATATTTTCGTGCTTAAAGGTTTTATTAAATGATACAATTGTTTAGGTAATCAAACTAACAAAACAAATACCTACAAACTCTTTTTCAATAGCAGTTAGCATGCTACTACACATTACTTTTTTAAAATGTTTCTTCCTCTGAATCATTTTCCACTTCACTTAACTCAGATAAACTTGGTTGATAATCAGCACATAATATAGAAGATATAAGAAGCTATAGAAGTATTTTCAGCTGTGTTTTCAGTAAACAATTTACTTATTAAAACAGATAGTTTTTCTGGTAAAGTACCAATATTGTGAGTTGAATGAGGAAATGGTGATAATGCTAAATTTTTTTTCAGCAGGTATATTTACATTGACACTTTTACTTCCATACTTCGGTTTAATATTAACTTGGACAGCTTAGTCACTTGGTAATTTATCTTCAATATGCGAAAAGAAAGGCTCTGCCTTATGATCATCACCTTTAATAGGAGAAGTACTGAGACCTGGATGATTAATATCACAGACATTTATATGGGCAGTACTAGGACTTACTTAGTATATCACTTCTTTGTAAAGGTCACCATTTTTTAAACACTACTTTTGATAGCCAACTCTGAAAAGGCTTCATTAACCGAGGTCAATCTTTGCCTTTTGACTATGCACATTTATGAGAATGTTCTCTCAGCTGGTGTTTTTGTCACAAAATTATATGAGGCACAACTCTTTTCTTCAAACTTAGATTACATGTTTCTCCTTGTTGTTTCGTTATACATATTATATTCAATACAATTGGCTGTATCTGCCTTAACCTGAACCAAATCGACAACCATAACAATTTCGTAAACCCAAAAAAAGAATACAGTTTTTATAGAAAGGTATACTAAACTTTTGTAAGCTAGGTTAGGTTAATTTTAAACTCAAATTTTCTAATGTTCAATACTTACTATATATTTAAACTATTAGATTAAACTTATAATAAATAAAGTAGACTTGCGTTAAATTGAACTTCACAACAATATAAACAGGATTTAGGACATATATTATCCCTTTTAATTATCATACACCATTGTTTTTGTATTTTCGCATCTCTTGGAATACAAAAAAAACTTTGTCTCGGGTGTTTTTCTAATACTATTTTTGCACTCCGGTACTATACAATACTTGTAAGATGGTGTTTAACTTCTTCCATGACTTGTAAAGCAATTAAACTTAAAATATGTATGAAGTAACTAAAATGTTCATAGTAAACATTCACTGGACATATCATTTGACGTCACGCAACGCGCGCGCAAAATGGCGGCGTTTGAACGGCTCAAATTTACTCAATGTTTTAATTTTCACTTTGAAAAAAAACTAGAAGCTTTTCAAGCTTATTTATATTTTTTTTCTACGATATAGAGAGGTAAATGATTAATTTACGTCAGAAAAAAATTACATGAATGTTCCCTATTGCCAAGAATGCGAATTGCGCGGCTTTGACCCAACAAGCCATAGATAGTAATGTACGCACGACAATTACAAGGACGATTTCAGATTACAAATAAGTTGACCTACATGTGAAGCTTCAATACATAACAATATATTATAATGTTTGTATAATTAATAATAATAATAATGTTTATTTATTCTTTAGCACATTTACATCATATTGAAAAATAGAATGGAGTTTCCTTTTGGATAAGAAGATACCTCTGTTAGGAGACACCGCTCTTCTATAACTGAATACATTAAATGGATTTTACAAATTCTACACAATGCGTACATTATTATATAAATTTTAATTAATTATTAAAATAATAAATACGATAATAAAATTTCTCACTGATAATAAATCGGCCTGTAAGTAGAGACTGTCCGAAAAAAATCTAAATGGCTTAAAATGCATAATTTTTAGGAGCGATCTATTGCTGCTTTATTTTCGTTCAATAGGTAATAAATATTGATTGAAAATATCTATAAACATATACATGTTAAGCCTATTTAAATTTAAATAAATATAGAATGAAAAATAAACCGACACGGACAGGGATTCGAACCCGCGACCTCTGGGTAACCGTCCCGTCGCTCTACCGATTGAGTTACCGTATAGCGAATTTATAAATATTTATATAAATTTGAAAAAGGCAATAAATAATTTAGTTACGATTAAACACAATTTTTACTTTCTTGTACAAAGTTCCACTTTATTTAAATACTAGACTAGACTAGTAGTCGCCTGATGATGATGTACGAAACCGGTCGCATATAAAATTGTATCACATATTTAAATAAAGTGGAACTTTGTACAAGAAAGTAAAAATTGTGTTTAATCGTAATTAAAAATGCAGTTCCATCAAGAATTTACAACATATTCTATAAAATAATTTAGTTTCACATAAAATGTGTTTACTTGGGCGAGAAGAGTATTATATCTTACAAAGGTGCACATTATGTCCATTCCTAAAACAATACTGCACTTGTAGATGGAGCAACTATTAGTAGTACACAATTAACTTTACGTGATATAAAGAAACTTAGAAACAAATATTATGTGATATCCAATCCCGATGCCAAGGCTCGGGATGACGCGCATTTCAATCGTTTAGCGATACTAGAAGCCACTTAAACGATATGAGTAACGCTGCGAAAATACCAACACTAACAAAGCAATAGTATTATGATAATACTAACCAATGGTGATGATTGGCTTCAATATAGGAATGTTGGAACACGTTGCAATGGCCAATACAATTATAGTTTATTGGGATTTGTCGAATCGGATAAGATATATTTCTATCCAATGATTCAATAATGTTAAAGAGAACTAGATCATTGACATACCTTTTCATTAATTGATATCAAACTCTAAACAGATAAGAACTCTAAGATAGACTTAGATTACACAGACATACACACAATTAACATTTAATAAAACCACAGACACATTTCCTTCGTGAGTGCAGTATGTAAATGTAAATAAAATATTTGGCGGCGAGTGGTTCGTTTTAGTTGTTATTCGGCGAATCAATATTGTTTACGTTTAATCCGTCATACAATATATTTGAATACACAATAACAAGAATAAATCGAAATCCTATGCATAAAATAATGTTTCAGTTCTCTTAGAAATAAAACTTAAAATATATTTAGATAAAGATAAGATTCATTACTTAAATGATTTTAACATTTGTCAGCAGGCGCTTACCACCAGAAGTTCACACATACAAACACATTTCGTTTTAGTAGTGAGTATCCAGTAATTAATGAACAATTTCCAAGTAATGTAATGTCGTTATATTTCGTTTATTTGCTTGTTTCAAAGCTCTTTTTGATTAAATGTTTTTAGTAAAGTCACGTCGCTTCGCTGTTTAAGTTGTCATTTCCTGTTTTGATTACAATATCCGCATTCTGGTACAATTTTAATGTATTACAATTCTAAATTAAATTAAATTAAAAGTAAATGTTGTTGGGTTAAGTTTGTTTAGTTTTAGAGGATTTCCTTTTCAAGATGTTGCTATTATTCTATTTCTTTATGTATTTATTTAATTAATAACTAGCTTTTTCCAGCGGCTTCGCACGCCTTGGATTCTTTTTAAAACAATTCCCCTTTCCCTTTTTTTGTATTGGCTTCTATAGGACTTATTTTAAGTGATACAATAAAAATTACGACATCGGCAGACATCGCTCACTGTCAAAAATCTATTTTATGTTTTTAATAAAGATACAATATTAGATATTGTAATTTTTTTATACCTCTCTTGTTTTTACTTAAATGTTAATGCTTTTTAAACAGAGTACTTAAAAACCATTATAACCATATATCACACTTATAGATTTTCATTTAAAAATTATCAAAATATGACCATGTAAACTTGAGGAATTCTGAGCTACACAATCGACGTTATTGTGACCATCAACTTGCAGGTCTGTTTTATTATATATATATATATATATATATATATATATATATATATATATATATATATATATATATATATATATATATATATATATATATATATATATATATATATATATATATATATATAGATATATATATATATTCTATTTAAAATGCTAAACAGTATGTATTAGACATTCAATTAGCTATATGACTTCGCATTAGAAATCTTGATATTATCAGTGGTTCTCTAATATATTAAGCATGTTATTATACATATAAACCGCTTTATACTATGTAATGATGAAATACAAAAAAAGTTTGAATTAAAATAGAATGAAAAATTAACCGACACGGGCAGGGATTTGAACCCGTGATCTCTGAGAAAACGTTCCGAGCTCGAACAATTGAGTTGAACGGGATGCCTATATACCTACTATTACAAATACGTTGCTTTTAAATGATTTTTAAAGCCTCTCATCTAAATAGTCTATTTTAATCAAATTTAATTATCATCTTTCTAAAATATTAAAAGTAAGATACAGTACTGCTGCTGTATCATGTAAGTACCGTTATACATCTGTCAGTGTTCTATTTAGCTCGCACAGCTGTTCATAAACAATGTAAGCTTATCTAATGAATTTAAGAGTTTTGTTAAACAGACCACCTCATAACGAACCAGAAAACGCATTTTAAACACAATTCAATGGTCTAAAATGTAAGGAGTTCTGATCTTTACAACATCTTGCAATAATCTACCAACATATCACATGGACCGATTTCCAAATACTCTATTTACTTTTTCAAGGCTGAATTTTATTTTATTGTCACTAAATATGTCTAATTTAGAGCTGAAGCGGGATTCAACGCGTTTAACCAACGATGCATATTGAATCACAAATCCATTTAATTCAAATCTCATCTCTAGCGAAGGTGAATGTCCTATCTGTCGTATATAAGTCATTTCTGGCTGTTGGCTGTTCGCCAGCTCAACACTGTAGCAGACGTGGTTGCTTTTAGGTGTTTAAGTTCTAACCCATTTGGTGCTTTAGCACTGTTTATGAAGAATTGGATAAAATATAATTATTAGGTGTATAAGATAACCTCATTACTAAGTATAAAGCAAAGTTGATCCCGCGTCTGTCCCTATGTCTGTAAGTATGTATGCTTAGATTTTTAAAACTACACAACGGATTTTGATGCAGTTTTTTTTAATAGGTAGAGTGAGGCAAGAGGAAGGTTTATATGTATAAAAACATGCTTAATATTTTAGAAAACCACTGATAATTTCAAGATTTCTAATGCGAACTCGTAAACAGACTCATTGTTTCTCGCTTATATTGCAAACGCTGGCTGAACTCTACGAGATAGACCAAAATAATGTACTAAGTGTTGTATACCTTAACAAGTTCTACAAGAAAGTCCGCGATGGTATATCTTTATTTCTTAGCGATAACCGACAATAGCCAAATTTTATCCTATACTTTTTACGAGAAATAATGGTTTTTTTACGAAGCGGTTTTAAGCGATTTAGCATTAATCCTTACCTAATTAATTAACTTAAATACATTTAACATTTAATATGGAACAATATGGCCCTTTACAGCATGTAATTTATAATGATTTATGATTTAAAATATAGTGACATCGCGTTTGCGGCGCTAAGGTCGGCCGGCGCACTCTGGTATAGAACGGTGCAAAGCTTCTCAAAAAGGCTTTTGTGGTATTGAAAAATTTGTTAATGCATATAGCTAATTGAATGTCTAATACATACTATTTAGCCTTTGAAATAGAATATATATGTAATAAAACAGACCTGCAAGTTGATGGTCACAATAACGTCGATTGTGTAGCTCAGAATTCCTCCAGTTTACATGGTCATATTTTGATAATTTTTAAATGAAAATCTATAAGTGTGATATATGGTTAGAATGGTTATTCAGACGTTTAAGTAAATACAAGATAGATATAAAATAATACAGTACCTAATATTGTACCCTTATTAAAACCTTAAATATACTTTTGACAGTGAGCGATGTCTGCCGATGTTGTAATTTTGATTATATCACTTAAAATAAGTCATATAGCCAATCCAAAAAAAAGGGAAGTGGGAATTGTTTTACTACGAATTTAAGGCGTGCGAAACCGTGGGCAAAAGCTAGTTAGAAATAAATTCTTAAATATTTATGACTAAACTTCCGATACAGGTTATACCTAATAAACTGCATTTTTTTAAAATAATAAACAACAAATTATATGGCATTATTTGTCTGTAACATTACAAAGACCTAATTGTTTTTAAACTTGTCTACCGTTATATTTAATACCGTATATTTAATATATATATTTTTTTTAACTTTTAAAACAATTATATTATTGTAAGCTAAAATACTTTTACTGAATCTTCTAAAGAGGTCTTGTAATTTCATTACAAGTTTTACAAACATTTAATAAACTATATTCTGACGTAGATATTTGTCAATTTTAAATTAATGGATTCTAATAAATTAGGTTATTATTAAAAGTACTATTCATAAATATCAAATGTAGATAAATAAAATAATATTATAAATGTCAGCATTTTAATAAAAAAAAAATAATAGTATAAACTGTGTGTAATATTAATTAGTAACAGCAATTTATGAAATCGACAAATAATTTAACAAATCAAAACCATGGAAATCTATATCGTTGATGTGAAGATATTTATGATTGGACAAACACAAGTTGTTATATAAACACACGTGATGCTCTCATCTACGAGTATCATAAACATACATGTTTTGCAACTGACCTCTTTTACACATAAATCTGTTAATATTAGATTTAAATCCAGATCCAGACACACGGAAACTATTATTGACCTCAACGTTGCTTATCAAAGTTTAATACCTTACCTTATATTTAAAATTTAATTTTCCAAGCTTCATAGAAAACCCAACAGACTCGAGCCCAACTCGAGCGTTAGACAAAATTTGTATCAGAAATAGAAGTTTCATTTAATTTTGAGAGGTTATCTTTTAAGTCTATTTTCATAGTATTATTGTTATCTACTAACATTTTTTTTAAGAGATCTTGCATCTCATTCACGTTCGTTTTGTTAAAATTATCAATTTTGTTTACGCCCTTTGGTATGTCTAGTATCGTTGCGTTATTTTCAGCTATAAAGTTGTCAACATCAGGAAAGGTATCTCCGAAGGCACATTTTCTGATTTCTTTGACCAGCTCAGTGGCTTCATCTTCTATTGTTTTTATAACTTCTATAAGACAAGCCTCATGCATAGCCCCGTGAGCCATTAGTTTTGTTAAATCAACAACTCCCTCTATCAGCTTGCCAGTTATTTCCATCATAGTTGATTTAATAAGCGGAGACTGTTAGAACAAACTAAATATTAATCAATAATATCGGAGATAAAATATGAACTGTTTTCTTTATAATTAGTACAAAAACATGAAACACAATTTTATGAGACATTATTATTAAAAACCAGTCGATATCAATTTGGGGCAAAATAAACTATAAATGCTGATAAGATTAAGCTTTTCCAGAAATTTTAGAAGGTTCCATGAAAGGGGCAGCTCATGTAAATATTAAACAGTTTACAAAAACTATATTTCTTAAAGACTACAATACGAAATATTCATTATGATAATCACATAATATTCAGAATCTAAATCCATAACTACTTGCGAGATACCAACACCTCTGTCACCTATTCTTATATCTATTTCAAATGTTTTTCCTAAATATATTGATATAATATTGATAAGAAATTTCAATTTATCGGGTAATTTGTCTTCAGGATGTTTTCAAACATTTGCATTTTATTTCTCACTTCTTATAACATGATCTGGTTAGTCTCGGAGTAAAAAAAAATGTATAAAGGGGTTTAAATGAGCCCAATAGTAATTACCTTCAGTAAAAAAACGTCAATCGAGAGATAACTTAGACGTATAACATTTTTATTCAAAGCGACAAAAAATCACTGAGATCATCTACTTTTCAACAGATTTGTGGCCTGAGAAAAATAATTTGAACGTCATATAAAACACGTTTCAAACCAAACTGACCTTCGATATGACACATTTGATGACTTTCTTCAAAGAGTCGTGATCGTGTCCGCAGACTTTTAACAATTCATAAATCTCTTTCTTTTGTTCGTATAACTGAAAATTCACTTGTTAATGGGCTCTCTGTCTAGTTATTATTAAATTCATTGGAAGTTATATGCTTGCATGAACAACAACCCGTCAATCTAATTAGAACTAATAAAACTTCTTTGAAAAAAGACAAGAGAGTAGTTAGTTATGAAAACGAAATAGGAGTTCTTATTATATAAATTATATGATTTGAAAGAATATTTCTAAATGTATGAATTTGGCACTCAGTTACCGGCTTCACTCCTTCTTTGATCATATCCTTCAATGAAACAACTTGACGCACAGCCTGTCCAGGGTCCTGACCGATCAGGGCATACCCACATACAACCATTTGATGGAGAGCCTTCTCAGCTAAACCGGATGTATCGTTTTGCATCTTCGTTAGACATGATTCCACCTACAACATTGTTTTGGGTTTTTAGTTTTGTTTACACCCTCGTTTTTTACAAAATTGATTTATTACAACTTTTTAATTCTTTTTATGATATTTTATTTTTTACCTGCTTCTCTCCAGTACTCTTCATCATATCCAATGATTCTTGTATAACTATAAGTTTTTCCTGTATGTGCTGGGTACCGTTCTGTAGCAATAACTTTATCTTGGTAAGCACCGTATCTACTGACCTGGTAAAAAAACATATTGACTATCTTATTATATACTTAGTCGGTTTTACTGATTTGGCAGAATCGGTCGTAGTATACATTTTGAAATATATCACAGGAGTAAATATTACCTCTCAAGATCAACTTGAAATTTTCGCTCGAGGCTCTGCAATAAATCTTCTCCCAATTTATGAGTTATTTCGTCTTCTATAACTTTATCTACTGCTTCCTCTCCCACTTTGAGACCATGCGATATTCGAACAAAAACTAACTATATCGATGCAAAACAATTTAAGCTGATTCTATCAATCTTGTTTTAAAAATTACTAAAATAAGTTTGACATCAAGTCCTGACAGAAACGCGTGTCGGCAATACGAATTATAATTACAAGAAAAACTAAAATTAAACATCAAGAATAATGTCGAACATTTATAACATTTAATTATATATGTAACAAATAATATAGGTTATTTTTTTAACAATCTTTCAAGTAAGAATTAACAACAAAAAATATATACTAGTTAAAAATATTCTAAAAAGAATAAGAATTTAAGAAATGTACTCGCCAATATAATAACATAAAACGAATTCTCGTAGAGGCTCATAGCGTCGCTAATTTCTCAATATCGGTTAAAAATAGTTCGACGAAAATACACGCGCTACGATATCAAATGATATAGAAGTGTAAACGATATAAAAATCGTAAACTTTATAGCCATCGGCGTTTACATGATTTCTGAGCGGAAATAAATTATTTGCGTGATTTGGGTATTAGATGGTATTTTTTTCGAAACATATCGTAAATATATACCTAAGTGTTAAAGCCACACTTGATTTAACAGAAGAATTGTTTGAAATTAATATTCTAAGCTTATAGAAGTTTATACCATAGGTTGCCAAAGGTTTTTATTGTATTTTATAAATAAGCAAACAATTTAAATGTTCTCCGATCTCTTCTTACTACACTTTTTTGTGCATCTGCAAGGAGGATGTCTGCGTTCCTTTTTGACATCAGTTGAAACCTGGACCAACATTACATGATCAGAAACACATAAATCATTGGAACATTTAGCAAATGTTATCTTTCTCACCGAGCTGTCAGAGCAGCAAACGGATCGACAGAGGTCCTCTCTGTCAATCTTTTCCAAAATTGAGTAGAGCTGTATTGGAAATAACTTTAAATATTTTTTGCAACTTATTGGGTTCATTGAAAGACTACTCAAAGTTGCATCTTTTAAAAATCGAAAAGCTAGATTATATTTATTATACTTCTCGTTTGACCTTAAGCTTCGTTCCATAGAGTAGGTCCCCCAGAGCACAAATCATGACTTCCGCCATCTGACTTGTTTTACTTACAACTCTGAAATAATAAAAGATCATAATAATAATGATTAATATAACAATGATAGTCTAGAATTTCCTTCTGTCAAACTATGAACAAACTATGAACTATGAACACCGCGTAAATAGTGGCTCCGCATTTAATAATAAAAAACAGTGAGAAAGTGAATAATCGTGTGCAAAAACGTGTTAATCACAAATAAGAACTAGTATAAATTACACATATTATATAATAAACTCTAAGTAAAAAGTGAAACCTGCTCAAAAAAAATCGTTGAAAATCGGCAATTATAATTTAATAAAAATTAATAACCTCCGACTGTAAGGAAAAAATAAAAAAGTAAAAAGGTACGAAGAATTATAATAACAATAAAAAAAGAAACAAACAGATCTTACGGATAATGAAATTACGAAATGACGAAAATTACGAAATTACGAATGACGAAATGGAAAAAACAAAATAAAAAACAATCTGAAAGCTCTAGAGGCTTTGAAGAATGAAATCGAAATATTGCGGTCTAAAATTAAATTATTCGACCTACAAACTAGAAAAATAACGTTATTCTCTATGGTGTCGTAAAAAAAGTAAGGCAACAACATAAAACTCATGGATGTTGTAATACATATATTGAAAAAAACAAATGACACTCAGGAAGAAGTTCATGTATGGGACTAGTGGGATATAAATAAAAAATTTAGAATCGAGAAAAAAGCCGAAAATAAAATTACACCTATTAAGATTACTTTCACCCTAACATGGCGCAGAAACAAAATTTTGAAGAATAAGGAAAATCTACCTATACAGGGTTATTTGTAATTAGTTGAGCACCTCTTGCAGGCAGCCCCTCTACATCAATTCTAACAACATTTGTTCTATGACTTTTCAGAAATCTTGATAAATAACTCAGAACAAACGAAACAAAAAACAAATTTTGCTCCCTCGGTTATTTATTACTCTGTATTTTGTAAGAAGTCTAAAGTATAGGTCGCGGCAGTCTAGCGCTGCACGAAATTTGTAACATACGCACCTAATACTATTATAACTTTTTTTTTCTTTTATTTTGAATAGTATTGTAATAATATTGTGTATTAAAATTTTAAAGTAATGATGTAAAAAAAATAATAATAATTAATTCCTACTTGACGTTTATATTTACTTACAATATCCAAAGATTTACTTTTACCAAACTTTTATTGTTTAATGCAGGCGTATTTAAAAAGTAGAATAAGCTAATATATTACAATAATCTAATCGTTTACAATGTAATAGAAAAAAATAATTACAAATTACCTCTTAGATAAAATCTCGCAGATGCCGGTGGACATCTAGCACATACCGTTCAAAGTAGTCCCCTTCGCATCCAACACAAAGACCACACCTAAACATTAACTGTTCACCAACTCGTGACTCTCTCTCTCTTCACTCGTTCCCTCATTACTGAGGATCGTGACTCCTTCGACCAAGCTTTTTCAAGGCCACTTTCCATCGGCTTCTGTCTTGCGCTTCCCGCAGAGCCGCGCTGACCGTCATGTCCAGGCTTTCTTTTAATTGGTCTGTCCATCGTTTAGGCCTCCGTCCACGAGGCCGCTTTCCTTCAACTTTCCCGGTAACCATGAGGCGCTCTAGGTTGTCAGAGCTTCTGCGGGCTACGTGACCAAAGTATTGCAAAATGTGGCGCAGACACGTCGCAGAGAGTCTTTGGGAGTGTGTGATGTTCAGCTCTTCTAAAATAGACACGTTCGTGCGATATGCTGTCCAGGGTATTCGCAATAGACGCCGCCAGCACCACATCTCAAACGCATCTATCCTTTGCCTATCTGCGGCTTTTATAGTCCAACTTTCAGAGCCGTAGAGAAAAATGGAGAAAACCAAGGATCGAACTATGTAAATTTTTGTACGATTTGTAATACTCCGGTCTCTCCAAATTTTCTTAAGTTGGGTCATTACATTTTTCGCCATTCCAATTCGCCGTCGGATCTCTGGTTCACAACTTCCTTTGTTATTGATCGCCGATCCTAAGTATACGAATTGATCAACACGTTCGTATCGGTCGAGGCAGGGCAAACGCTGGACAGTTTCAGATCGATCGATAGTCATTAGTTTGGTCTTGCTGCAGTTTACGTTTAGACCCATCTTTTGGCTTGCATTTTCAAGGCGATCCAGCAGTCCTGCCATCTCCTCTTCTGAGCTTGCAAACAAAGTGGTATCATCCGCGTAACGTAGATTCGATACCTTAGTACCTCCCACTTTGATACCTCCCTCCCACCCATCCAGGGTCTTGCGAATGATATATTCCCCATATATGTTAAATAGGATGGGTGAGATAACACAGCCTTGTCGAACTCCTCTCTGGAATTTAAAACAGTCGGAAACAACGTCACCCAACCTAACTGTGCCAAAACCTGTTTCGTAAAGGCTTTTTATCAGTTTGGCTATATCTACCGGGACACCGGCTTCCAGAAGCACTTTCCATAGGTCGTACCATCTGACGCAGTCAAAAGCCTTTTGGTAATCCACAAAGCACATCACAACCGGGGTGTTATACTCATAGCACTTCTCCACTATCAGTCTTACGTTCAGTATTTGTTCTCTGGTACCTTTCCCCTTTACAAATCCAGCTTGCTCTTGTGGAATTTGCCAGTGCAGAAAAGCTCTGAGTCTGTTATTAATGATGTGGAGAAGGACTTTGCTAGTATGCGAAATGAGTGCTATAGTTCTGTAGTTGCTACAGTTGCTGGCTGAACCTTTTTTGTGCAATGGGAGTATTGTGGAGTGAACCCAATCCGTTGGCCATTTGCAGGTTTCCCAAACAGTCTGGCAGATATTGCGAAGGACAGACAAACCTTTCGGTCCTATGGCCTTTAGAGCTTCTGCTGTGATTTGGTCACTACCTGCTGCTTTATTCGTCTTTAGTTTCCGAATTGCGTCTTCCACTTCCGATATTAATATATCGGGCTCTAGTTCCAGATCGCCATTTGCAACAGGATCTTGAGTGTTTGTGACGTCATCCTTATAAAGCTCCGCACAGTACTCCTTCCATCGGTTTGCTGCTTTTTCCTTGTCATGGATTGGGTTTCCTTCATCATCGTCGACTAGCCAGCTAGATGGCTTGAAACTTCTGGTGATATGCCTTATCTTTTTAAAAAAGTCAGCTGTCTGGTATTTTTTCGCATGATGTTCAATCTCAGCACACATTCCTTGGAGATATATGTTCTTATCTCGTCTGCATAGCGCCTGCACACGGTGACTCAAAACCTTGAACGTTTCTCTCTTTTCGTCTGTTGTTTCACCCCGTAGAAGCTGCTTTTTCTGTTCTATAAGGGCCCATGTCTCATTCGTTATCCAATCCTTGCGGTTGGTTGGTGTTTTGGCTAATGTTCGTAAAACTTCAGACATTTGAGTACGGAGAAACATCCACTTGTCATTCACATCAGCTGCGTCGGTACTAGTAAGGTCACATTGCGCTAATTTTGCTTCCGTATGTCGTCGAAAGCATTCAGTTTCCGGTTGTCCAATTCTAAATAAAGACCTTAAGTGTTTTTTGGTAGATTTGAGGCGCAATCTTAGGTCTGCTACAAGTAGTTGATGGTCACTACCATAGTCTGCTCCTGGAAATGTTCTCGCGTTCAAAACCGTCGATTTCCACCGCGACGCAACTGTTATGAAATCAATTTGGTTGCGGTACCGGTCTCCAGGAGATTTCCACGTGTAGCGCCTGCGTTTATGGTGTTGGAAGCAGGTGTTAGTTACTGTGAAGCTGTTACATATGCAGAAATCCAGGAGCAGTTCGCCTCTTTCATTTCGGCTACCCAGTCCATGTTTCCCTACAATGTGGCGTATGTGGTCATCATGCTCTGTGTTACCTATCTTTGCATTCCAGTCACCTTGTAATAAAACGACCTCTCGCTTCGAGATTCCGTCCAATGTGTCCTGCAGCGAAGAATAGAAACTTTCAATGTCCGCCTGCGTGGATTGAGCGGTTGGCGCGTAAACTTGGACGATATTAATGGGCACCGGACTACTGTTCAGACGTATGCTCATAACTCTATCGCTAACAGTGTTATATCCCGTGACAACACTTGCCACCTTTGACGAAACCATAACAGCTACTCCATTCTTGCTTTCTGATGGATGCCCTGAGAAAAATAAGGTGTTTCCGTTTTGCGTCTTGTAATGGCCTGCGCCTCGCATGTGGGTTTCGCAAAGTCCAAGTATAGATATTTTATACGCGGCAAGTTCTTTCTCTACTACTTCAATTTTGCCTGGTTTCAGAAGCCCACGTACATTCCATGTGCCTATTCTGTGTCTATGGCGAATGTGTAAGCGCTTCGTGGGGGTATCCTCAGTAACATGATCTACTATGGGAGCCTGATGACTCACTCCCATAGCGACATCGGTAGCATATTTAACACCTTGTGACCCGGGAATCAAAAGGCGCCGGGCGTCAGCCGGGTCGTCCGACAAAGCATCTCTTATATTCACTTGCATCATCGGAGTTCTCTTGGGATAATAATCGTAGTGGCCTCCCATTGCCTACTACGTTGGAGTGTTTTGAGGGTATTTCCAGCCTCATGGTCTAAACAGTGACAGTACTTGCGAATTCGTTTTAATTTGGTCAAACGCACAAACAATTTTGTCCATTAACATAACGCGGTTTGCTACTTCACCACTGGAATATACAAAGGCAGACTTTGCGGTTTGCGCACATTGTCACCACACCTAGCTAACAAAGTAATTATCAAATAACAAAGATAAAAATATCAAATTACAATAATTTTGGAAAATTAGTGTTACCATTATTTAAAATAGCTCCATCTTTGGATCAAGACTAAAAACTTTATTCAAAGTTTTAACACCACGAACTGAGCATGGTGTTATAACGTAGAACAAATAGGCTCAAATATTAAACTTATAATTTAAATAAACTTCCTATTATTTATATTACTCCTTGTGTCTCTTAATATTTTATTTTGTCGGATATCTGAATGAAGTTTATGATTCGGATCACAAGATGGAGCTATTTTAATGGTTTTAATTAATGGTAACACCAACTACCAGTACCAAGTCTCTAAAGTTATTGTAATTTGATATTATTGTTTTTGTTATTTGAGAATTAATATTTCATTTGTCTCGTGAGATTTATGTGATGAAAGTGTTAGTATTATTGATACTTTATATTAACTACCTGGATTGTTTCTGTATACCGACGCTTCTACTTGTGACTGACTGCAATTTCTAGGAACTTCGTAAAGAAATACGTAAGTAACTTATTGTTTTATTGTCATGATATAAATATTAACAAACGAGATAAAATGATATGTATAAAGTAAGTTAAAGAGAGCTTATTGTTTTGTAAAAATAATATTTATTTAGTTTCATATCGAATTCTCAAAGAAAATACGCTATATTAGTTACTATTCCAAATAATATTGGGATCAAACTAGATCTATTAATTTATTCCTTTTTAATAGGTGTAAAAATTTAATTAGATAATAAAGGCTGATTTTGTAAAAAATATATTATACAAAAAAAATAGAAATTAAAATCATGGTTAGTAGCACTGTTGCACTAGTCGGCGAATAGTTTCCTGTTCCTGATCAAGAGATGGCGCTTTGCGCGAAAGTACTCTGTGCGACTGAGACCAAATTCTAACGTGCATAGCCGCCGCTGCATCACCCCGCCACCCTGCGCCCCGGTGCACATGGCCTTGGCACGTATTTTGACTACGCAAGGTGCGTGGCCTCTCTTTGCTCAAGGTTAATGCACGTTCGAAGCAGTAAATAAATTTTGTATGGGAAAAACTAAATTTTTAAAACTATTAATTTCAAAAAGTCGTAAAACAAATGTTGTTAGAATTGATGTACAGGGGCTGCCTGCAAGAGGTGCTCAACAAATTACAGATAACCCTGTATATGACAAAAAAAGAGGATATGGAAATAAGGTAGGCGCTTATATCAAAGCTAAGAAACCCAGAGCGTCTAAAAATATACAATTATAAAAAAATACAAATTTATATTCAAAGAGAAGTCTGAAACGTAAAAAAGACAAAGAGTACAACCGTCACCTTCTACCTCACCAAATAATTTTAACAAAGCCCAATAAGAAATAACAAATAAAACACAACCTGCTAAACTATATAGAAAAACCCCATTTCAAGCTATGAAAACCAGAACAAATTTAATTCACCAAATTCAGAAGAAGCATCAAAAACCTAAATAATTGTACCTATAAAACTACGAACACTAAAACCACAACTAACAAAAATCGGAAACAAAACATCTCCCCCGACCCGACTGGTGACCGTGGAGAGAATGACCATTACCCTCCATGTTCACACAAAATAATGCGAAACAACAACATCAACAAATAAAAACTGCAAACTCTCAAGATATGCGCATATAACGTCAGATCATTATTATCCACAGAATTCCTAGATTCCTAGAACTTGCCAATTCCTTAGAAGATATAAAAAACGATATAGTAGGACTCGCTGAAGTGAGGAGACTGGGCTGTAAAATTGAAGAACACCAAGACTACATTTTCTGCTCCATAGGAGACGTCAGGACTACACGTTGTGTGTTTCTTAATAAAGAAATACACACATCACAAAATAAAATGTGTATGTTTAGAAATTTTCGGCACTATTTTGTCTGTACGAAATTAATTTTAAGCTCATGCTTCCATCCATACTTGTTATTGACTGTTTGTTGCCAAAATAAATTAAAAAACAAAAAAAAAGAAATATCTCAAGTCTGATATTGTAAACGTTATTGGAATATCGCAAAGCATAGCAGTATTGAAACTAAAATTAGATACCATCAATATGTCATTAATTTAAGTCTACACTCCAACAGACAATTCGACGACAGGCAGACAAAAATTGAATAGTGATAATTTTGATTTAATACTGTAATGCAAAAATTATCAATAATGAATACTTTGATCAAAAATAACCAAAACAGAAAATGGACCTGGATCTCTCCAGAATAAAAAACTGGGAATGAGATTTATTTCATTACAAGTACTAAAAGTTATAAGTACCGTCAGCAAATTAAAAACGTAGAAGTCTTGAACAATGTGAAAAAAGTGTTTCATCAGACCATAGAATGCTAAGAATCCTGTTTGAAATAAAGATACCAAAATGGAAAAGAAAATCTTTTAAAACCGGCAAAGAGATAGCCATTTAGGTACCTCGAAAAGTTAAAGGAAAAATTTAATAAGCACGCCAATTTAAAGAACAACGAAAACAATGTCGATATACAAAAATATTATTATTATTAGCCTAAAAACAAGCAGTACGAACGAAAGCAGAAAACAATAAATATTTAGATTTATTTACAGAACTGATAAGAAAGAGATAAAATAATAAACAAATGAAAATTAAACTCAAAGAATTACACAAAATAATAAATAAAGCCATAAGAGAAGATTACCAACTGTACGGAAGAAATATAATAGAAAAGAACTTACGATACTATAGAACCTCAAAACGAGCCACTAAAGCACTCAGAACATACAAAGAATGGATACCGAAACTGAAAGATGAAGAAAAAGAAGAAACAATATCTAGAAAAGACTTAATGGACTATGCTATGACATTCTTTGAAGAACTGTACAAAGAGCCAATAGACAAACGTGGAGAAACAGATAGCGATCTAGATGATAAAGAAGAAGATATAATTAAAAATATAGATGAAATAGAACTTCTAAACCATATAAGATAATTGAAGCCAGAGAAAAGCTCATTATTCGACAACATAACGTAACGAATAGTAACGATTCATTAAAAATTGCAGGTAATATTTTCATCACTTATTTGGCTAATATTTTCAATTTTATACTGGCACAAGAACAAATACCCAAACAATGGTGCATTTCCGACATAATGCTTCTGTATAAAAAAGGCAACCCATTAGATATAGGAAATTACAGGCCTATCAGTTTACTACTCAGTCTCTACAAATTATTTTCATCAATACTTCAGAGTCGAAGGACACTTAAGATTTACACTTAGTGCCGCTCACGATTCTCTACGATGGATCACTTGCATACAATTAAGCAAGTAATAGAAAAATACAAGGAACAAAACCAAACATATATATATATATATATATATATATATATATATATATATATATATATATATATATATATATATATATATATATATATATATATATATATATATATATATACCTATATATATATAGCCGTCGTAGACTATTCAAAGGCCTTTGAGAGCATATCTCACAAATCAATATGGCATACCCTTAAGAAGTGTAATATCAACAGTGTAAAATATATATAAGTGTAAAATATATATAAATATATTAAAAAACTTCTATGCAAAAAGTACAAGAAGATAAAAGAGGAGAAGACAAAAATTAGCAAAGGATTAAGACACTATCACCAAAGCTATTTATAGCTGTATTAGAAAATATATTCTAAAATATAGATTAGACAAACAGGGGATTACCAATAAAGACCAACAATAAAGTCATCTAAGATTCGCAAATTATATAGTTCTTTTTAGCCATACAGCAAATGAACTGTAGGAAATGTTACAAACGCTAAGTAGAGAGAGTAAAAAACTGGTGATGAATTCTGAAAAAACTAAAATAATGACAAACAACATCGAGAAGCCAAATGAAGCAGAGGGCAACAAAATTGACTATTTAAGGGAGTATACCTAATGAAACCAGAGTAGTTCAGTTCCAATAATAACGAAAAAGAAATTAATAAATGAATAAACTTAACTTGGAAGAAAATCTGGACAGAAAAAGAAATCCTAAAGGGCAACTACGACCTACATCTAAAGAGAACAATAATATATACGTGCCTTCTTCCATGCCTAACATATGGTAGCCAGACATGGACATATACAAATAAAATAAAAAATAAAATATTTACCTGCCAAAAAGAAATTAAAAGGAGAATTCTGAAACTTAGAAAAACTCACAAAGTAAATAGTAAAAAAAATAGGTAAAAACCAAGATAACAGATGCTCTGGAACATGCTCTAAAGCAAAAAAAAAGCAATGGGCTGGACATGTCTGCAGGTACCAAAATATGAGATGGGCATATCAAACCACAAGATGGATCGGACTAAGGGCAAAAAGACGGGTCGATGATCTCATAGATATAATAGGAATAGAATGGATGGAAAAAGCAAAAGAAAGAGAAAACTGGAGAAACATAGAGAAGGCTTTTACCCGGAGGGGAACCATACCACAACCTAACAATACTTACAACTGGATATAAGATTAAAATTATTCTAACAATGCTAATATATACTTCAAAAATAAAAATAAATATATATAAGAAAAACTTTATGTATGGTATGAAAATGTGAGCTTTATAGATAAATAAAAGTCTAAACTATATCTAATTAGATAATTTAAAGGAAAATATTCTTTAGAGTTTTTAAAATTCTTAAAAAAGCTACTGACCTGACCGACATTAAATAAATATTGCACAAACAACACATCGGTCCTTTCCTGTTTTGAACATCAGTGTTAGAGCAGTAATTAGTAGGGTCACCCAAAGGCAAATACTAGAATATGGATAACATTAGTACTTCTTAATTATATTTTTTGCTTCAAATTCAATTAAACTAAATATTACCAGAACAAACACAGCCACAAGGGCAAATAAAGCGGCTTTCACAATACATAATATTACACAACAGTTTTCTGAAAAGAGATGATAACAACTTTATACTTTTCTTATGTATTCTTATAAATAACAGACATAAACTTATCAGTAACACATAAAAATGACTCCTATTAAAACCTAAATGGCCCTGGTTCAGTGAGATACCTAGGTCAATTTAATCTTCAACATCTAAATAGATGAGTACGAGTACACAGAACTACACGAGATACATTATAATGGTCTTGAGATTAAAATAATTTTTGATCTAAACTAAATTACTAGATCCACCTTAACTAGTAATAACGCTAAATAACAGTGGATCACTACACTAAAAATAAAGAAACGGAGGAATCGATTGACTCCTACTTGTGCGAGGACCAACGGCTACAGTTCCCAGTTCCATCTTCTTATAAACTCTGTTTCATCTTAGATAAGCACGTGTTGTTATTGTTGACTATATATTATCAGTAAATTTTAATATAAAACCATTTTAATGTTGTACAATAAATTTGAACAACAGAAATAAAATAAAATGTCAATGTTGACATTAATTACAGACCAAGAAAATAAGTGTAAAGAAGAATAACTATCTATCAAAATTCTTTAAATATCAATATAATATTAATTGAAATGAAAAACAGTTCAGTTTGCAGCATATGTTTTTACTTCTTGTCCTTCGAGCGCGGACAGTTGTTCATACACACTTTACCCTTTTCAACGCACCTAGAACAACTTTTTGAAACTTTAGTGGACTCTTTCGATTCTGATTTAGGCTTCAAAGAATCGCGATGCAAGTTTAAAGCTATGTTGTGACCTCCTGTACTGGTGTGCAGTTCAGCATTCGCCAATTCATCCTTAGATTGTCGTCGAAAAGAGATCGCAGAAGGTTTTGGACTTAATATCTGTTTGCCGCGTTTTTTTGCGGTATCGTCCTTTACCGAAGGAGACGCTTTGACCAAAGTTATATTTTCTGCCGAATTTAACTTTAGAGCAGTCGACTCAAAGTGGTTGACCTTTAAGTTTTTACACTAATCAATTAATAAATAACTGTTTTTGTTTTAACTATTTTCTAAAAGTAATTACGTACACAATATTACCTGGGCCGGTCTCTGACAGGACACTCCGCAAGTAACCACTCGTTCCATATACACATACAGATCAGTGAACTAAAACATAACTATATCATGAATAATTAAATATTCTAAAACATATATTTCCTTACAATTTAAATGTATGTAATATCATTATAATTCATATTAGATCATTACGAGGTCTAACTTACTGCTCTCACTATTGCATAGTAGATATTAAACAAGATCTCTATCAATTGAGAATACAAAGTAGTAGCGGGACTGCATGTTCTAGAATACAAAAATATTAAAACAGAACAACACGTAAACAGAACATCACATTTAGATAATGCGGTCTACCTAATAAATAAATACCTAATGAGACTTGCGTCCTCATCACTTACCTAAGAACTTTTTCTAGAACAGCGCAGGGGCATGTTTCACAAACGCAGATACTACTTGGGCCAGCCGGATAATTGGTTGAGGTCTGACCTTGTTTGACTTGTTCTGAAAGCCTCGAGCCATTATCCTGGCTCTGAGACTGATTTAAGGCACTGAGACCACTGAAGCCACTGTATTCGCTTTGTCTGCAGGAGAAACGACAACTGCCAGACCAAATTTGGCGGATCGCAGATGCTGTGGCCGTAAACTCACTGTTGTGATTAGTCTATAACGTAAACTGTAGTTAGGTAAAGATTTACTTCGTCCATAAATAGTAAATAATTGATAATATCTTACATAAGCATAAAGCAAAGAGGCTACCAACAGGCAAACAAAGATCTTTGCAACCATTTGTTTGTCGATGTTTGGACGTCCTGCAAAATATTATTTATAATCTCAATGCACTTGATGAAAACATTAATAAAAAATACCTGAAAGCTTGAAAAAAAGGTAACTCTTTCCAATTGAGTTGTAAGAATAGAAGGGAGAGGGGGATAGGGAGAAAAGAGGGGTCGAAGCCCTATCCCCTGACACCATTTTTATTGTGCGAAAATGTTTAGTTTTGGAGATATTTCGATTTGAAGTTTCGTAAAAACTAACCTAAAATGTAAGTAATTAAGACTTCTGTGACGTCTCCGGCGCTTCAGGATGGCCAGCCCCTTCACCCTTGCGTAACACTGAACTGAAACCCAAGCTCGCCTTCGCCACTTCGGCTTGTTGGTCGCCTTCGGCGACCAGCCTCAGTAGCTACGGCTCGATTGGGTTTCAACTCAGTGTAACGGCGGGTGGGGGCTGCCCTCCTTCCGCGCCTCCGGATTTACAAAAACACTCTAGGGGTAGGGCAGACAAGACTACGTGGAGTCGGGGTTAACAAAGTCAGTTTTGACAAAAAAAGTAATATAAATATTAATTATTTCAAAAAGCATTTTAAATCACAAACGTCATATGTCAAGTTGCCGCCATTTAACATTAGGGAATCTAAAACAACAAAGTTGTTACGAATTGTGTTTTTCTTGTTAAATTAAAATGAAAAATTGATAATATCATATAAATAATTGATAAACATATTGCATAGATGTGAAGTGTTCTTGTGTTAAACATTGTGTTTTTGTGCTAATATTGGTGAAAACACGGTAAGTTTATTTCACACAAAAAAACATATAAAAAAGAAACTACGCATTTTCGCAGGCTGGGAATAGTATTAAAAGAAAGGGGAGACCAACCCCTTTCAAATGATACCATTTTCAAACCAAAACTCTTACAACTCAAATGGAAATTCTAGCCGAAAAAAAAATTAGAATAACAATATTTAATTGTAATAATCCATTTTTTACTATAATTATAAGATCCAGATTAATCAAATAATACTCACATATTTTTACATTTTACTAAGTTTGAAGTTTAAAGATGTGTAAAACTATATTTATGTTAGATATCATTATTAAAGAGCAGTTGTTAATTTTATTTAGTAATAATTAATCAGATTGGTGAAAAGTTACATATTTACAATAAAATTGACAATAATAGACAATTCGGCATAAACCGTAGTGGTTTTTTTATAATGGTCATAATAAAACCTTTCCGTGTACATTTTTTTTTCATTGCTTGTGAGCAGTGAGTTTTTTCACTGAAGAGATATAAAATATATATAAGAACAGTAAAACAAATTTTAATCTTAGAGTATATTATCAGTGTAAGTATAAATTAATTGTGTATTCTCCCTGAGTTTTTAATTATTCTTTTGTAAAAATAAAAGATAGAAAAATGATAATATGCATTTTCCTATAAAAACAATATTATAGATACAGAAGGTGTTAGCAGCGGGTGTGAAGCGAGCGGCGTGAAGGACGAAATAGCGCGCGACTACGCAGCACTGCAGTCTCGTCTGGGAAGGGAGTTCTCTGACAGACGAGGCAAGCTTTATCCAGGTAATTACATTGCATGCTTATAAAAAATACTTCAATTAGAAAACCGAAAATATTTTCCTTGGTTTGGCAATACGGAAGGATGAAAAACATGTAGCAAGACGAGTCTTTAGTACGAATGACGCTTTCCCCAAATAATTGAGATAAGGACAGATGAATAATAGTAAAACTGAATCGAAGTGAAATTTTATTTCAATACAATTTCTGTTATATATATTTATTTCACTATTATGACTATCAGCTATCAAACCCGTCGCAACTGAAGAGCAGCTGTCAGCTGACTTCAGAAAGAAGTTGGAGGAGTGGCAGAGGATGAAAGGAGTGAAGCAGCCGCCTCCAGTGCCCGCCAGGCAGGATCTTAGTGAAGATTTTCTGAAAAAATGGGGTAGAGTTTTACGTTTGATATAAATTAACTTGAAGAATTGTGAGATATGGCTGTCATTTACATATGAATATATATGAATTTACATCTCAACATATATTTTCAAACATTTCATCATAAATCAAAAAATGAAACTCATCTCTTCTAGATGCCTGGAAGAGAATGAAAGAAACAAATTCTGTTCCTGCTTGGAAAGAAGAGGAGAAACCGGATGAAGTTCTAGTGCAAACATCCACAGGACTATTTAAATTTCACGGTATACAAATCACCTAGTAATGAGCTCATCTACTATTTTGAAGTGACATTGTATAATAATATTCTTTCCAAACTTTTAGGAATATCCCGATCGTTTACTCGCAAACTGCACGAATGGGAAAAGTCTCGTGGGATCGCTCCAGAAGCATCCACGTCCGCTCTGCTCCGCGCCGCACGTGCCAAGGTGACGCTGCCCGCTCTCACCCGCACGCAGTCCGACGGCAGCGTAGCCCCTTCCAATTCAGGCAGAGTACATGCTTCGAGTCTGAGCGTTAACGACGTGGATGACTTCGATTCGGAATATGAGAGAGAACATTCTGTAAGATATCTTTAAATAGTCCCGATTCCAGATTCAATACCTTTTGATATTTTTAAAGGTTCTTGCTATAAATATAAGGTAACTTTTCAGCTGGACTGTGCCAACTGTAGTAAAGGGTCCGCTCGTGAGGCCGTGCTAGTGGAGGTCGAAGCCGAAGAGATCTGTACTGCGGCGCCACTAGTGGCCGTCTCCCCGCGACACACGCCACAGAAACCTGTCTATACATACGGACAAGTGGAGGCACGACATCTCTGCGAGACTAGGTCTGCGGTTACGGGAACAGCTTTACTGCGGCCTAATGGTGCAGGTACGAAGTTCACATGACTCAAGACTTATAACTTTATATATTACTTCATTTAACAAAGATTAATGCTTCTACTATAGAATTTTCGCAGTTGTTCTTTCAGATTTCCGTAATTTGAAACAATATTCGCCTAGAGAGCATACTAAAACAAGAGCTTCTTTAGAACAGGTTCGTCTATTTCTATATTTATATATTTAAAAGAAATAATTTGGTTCAAGAATCCTTATTATTATTTTAGGCAACAGTACATGAAAAATCTAGTAAATTAAAAATGAGCAGGCAACCTAGCATAGAAGAAGATGCTAAATTCATTAGAAGAACGATTGAAGAAATAGAAAGGGGTAGCACAACTCGCTACAGAGAAGAACTTATTTCAGGATACGAAAAATATGAGAAATTCAATGATTTAACCATCCCGTCAACCAGCAAAAGTTCTAGTATAAAAAATTTAAAACAAATTGATAATTTAAAAGATTCAAAGAACGGAAAAGATAGTAACGAGGAAGTAAAAGACGAAAATAAGCGAAAGGAAGTAGATAAAGGTAATGGTAAAAAGAAATCCAAATGCCGGGCACGTTTAGAAAGAGAACAATCAAAACCATCTGAAAGTGATACTGAACCTGAGGTTGACACTGTGACTGTTGAGATTCCTCGAAGAAGAAAACGACCTCGTAGACCTTCAGAAAAACCAAGAACACCACCAGCTTCACTGCATTCAGATTCTGATGGAGAGGTATCTAAGAAAATGGATTTAAAATAAATAATGTTAACCTTAATTAACGACATTGTTTTGCAGGTATTTGTTCTAAAGTTAAAGGCTCCGGATCAAAGAGATATGTCTCCTGAAGTTATAGTAAAGACCACAAGAAAAATATTTTCTCCTGTGGTCCGTAGCGGTGAATCCATACCTCGGGCTGTAATACCTGTAGATGTCGAAGACCTAGATGATGTCAGAGCCCCTGGCCAGTTGAAATATAAATGCGAGTCCGGCAATCAATCAGGACAGAAAGTAAAATTAGATACAAAAACAAACAAAATGTCAAGAAGTGTGCGTGATCTTCAGGAAGAGGAACAGAAACCTCGAAATCGGCCTCCCCTTCCACTATCGCCATCATCACAACGTAAACCTCCCCCAAAAGAGACTTCACCTTCGATACGTATAATGATTCAGCGATACAATAAGAAAATAAATGAGGAAGGTACTGTTTTCAAATACCATACATAAATAAATCACAAACAAAAACCATACAGAAAAATAATAAAAGATTATTTGAAAACTCCAATTCTAGGTCCTCCATCAGGAGAAACTAGTGGTGCCTCTTCTCCAGCCTGGCGGTCGCCCAAATCTGAACGACGGCGACCTCCAGATATGCCAATTGGTGTTAATATAAGGTATGAAAAGATTTTCTATAAAAAAAATCGATTATACTTTAATTTAATAGACGGCAAATAAAAAAATCGATTATACTTTAATTTAATAGAATAGTTAATAGAAGGCAATCTGTTATTGACGATGTAAACAATGCTCTCTCAGAAGTTGTACAATGGTTTAACGCCAATAATTTGTTGCTTAATAAAAAAAAGACAAAATGTGTCAAATTTAGTTTACCAAATGTTAAAAATGTTAGAACCAATGTATAATTAAATAATGAGGATTTAGACTTGGTCAAATCTACTACTTTCTTGGGCATTACTTTAGATGAAAAATTGCAATGGGGTCCTCATATATTTGATTTGTCAAGCAGACTAAGTTCTGCTGCATACGCGGTTAAAAAAATACGTCGACTAACAAATATGGAAACTTTAGTTACTTTCATAGCTTAATGTCATACGGTATACTCTTATGGGGCAATGCGACTGACATTGATACCATATTTACATTGCAGAAGAGGGCTGTTCGCGCAATAAATAATATGAGACCAAGAGACTCTTTAAGAAACAAATTTAAAGAATTTAAAATTATGACTGTTTACAATCAATATATTTATGAAAAATTAATTTACGTTCATAAAAATATTTCAAAGTTCAAGAAAAATTGTTATTTACATAAAATTAATCCAAGACAAAGAAATAAACTCGCTATGCCCGGCACTAGGCTCCATAAAATAGGTAAATCCTTTAAGGGTAATTGTATACGTTTTTATAATAAGCTCCCAAATGAAGCCTATCATTAAATAAATTTAAATTATATGTTAAAAATAATTTAATAAAAAAATTCTACTATAGTGTAAAGGATTACATCGACGACGGTATGGCCTGGGAATGAATCTGTATTGTATTGCGAATTGCTAGTAATCTCCGCAATTTGTTTTTTGTCGTAAATTATTTTGTTTTATCGACCTTCTGCATCACACCGATTCCTTAGAAGTCACTACTTGCGGTAGCATCGGGAGTCGGGTTGCCTCCCTCCCTCAAATATGTGCGAAGGGGGTGATGGCTGGCTCTTGTGTTATGCTCGTGAACGGATGTTGCTTGCGGTGACTGGTTGTGTGGCAGGCCGAAGATTTATATATATATATATATATATATATATATATATATATATATATATATATATCTTTTTTTTTTCTGTTATTATTATTTAATTTTCGTTGCCTGAAATCATTGAAATCATTAGGCTTCTTTTCCGATTGATTGCGACGGTTCTAGTTTTTCCAAAATTGCATTTAAGTTTGACGTTTGTGAAACAGTGATCAAAATAACAAAAAATATATCCGGCTGAGTTTGTTGTGTGGTTCTTCTCATAGCTTTAACATTAAGATGGAAAGTGCTTTTTCAGAAGGGCTTATTACGATAAATCTAGTATCATAATAGGCCCTCCTGACACTTCCATGTTGACGTACACAAGTGATCACTGATTATGATTCTAAGTGGAAAAGATGTAAATAAATAAATAAATTGTATTTTATTTTTACGTTAGTTTTAGGTTATTTACAATAAGCCTTTTTTACAGAAATAACCCCTTCCTTGAAAGAGAAGTTCAGAAATCAGCCAGCGCAAGTCAACTTTCAAGGCGAGATCCAACTTCAGCAGAAAAAAATCTCTCACCTACTTGTCAAACACATGAGGGTGTTTTAAAGTCCCACAGTGCCAATGCATTACACCCTGAAAAATCAAGAAGAGAAAAATCTTTACCGAAAATTGAGGACAGTCAAGAAACTGTACACAACACTACTGCAAGCACTGACACTATTGTACCTAATCAGAGTGAAGATTATTCTACAGATAAAGTTGAAAAAAGTTCTGAATTGCCAGTATTAAGAAAAAAATCTGAATCAAATATACCTAGTCTGTCCAAATTCATGGCACAGCATCCATGTTATTTTGAGAGGTCACTATCAGCTGTAGACTCAGCGGGTCCTGTAAGAGAAATAGAGGTAGTTTCTGCTAAAATATCAGAAAGGACGGCAAGAATAAGAGCAGCCAGAGAAAGGTTTCTATCTTCGTCTACTCCAATGAGACGCGAAGGAACAAGTTCTGCTACTGATTTACGACCATCGGACCGGTAATTTAGAACTTTATTTATGATTAATTTATCATTGACAATTCATTGTAATTTGTTCAACATGAGTTTCACGTGTATTCAGTTTATACATAGCGAAGCTGACTGAGTGAGTAGAGGTGCGCAATCCAAATGTCTGAAGATATACACTTTCAGCACGAGTCGCATCAGCTACAACTCCTTTACGAGCCAGCCTGCAGTAGAACAGCTCGAACGTAGTGCTTCGACAGGCATGGTTAACGTGGACAGGGAGGCTTGGCAGAGAGTCGCTGAAGGTTTGAGTTTACCTTTATATACTATCAACGGGCAGTTATAGTACTGTGTGTCGTCTCGCAGGATAAGACTATATGAAACTAGCAGAGGAACTTATGATCAATGTGCATAGACAAAAAATATAGAAAAAGATTATCGTTTAAAGACCTATTGAAAATTACACGTAATTGTTGGTGTGAATTGACTTTCTCGAACTCGATTAAGCTATTTAACTCACTAACTAACCAAAGGTCCTTCCATCCTTTGATAAGTGCCCATTTTGCACTATTCCATATTTCAATTAATCCCTCATTCTAAATCACTTACATACATAAACACACACATTTACTTGCACATACATTGCACACACACACACACACGTACATTGCACACACACACATACATTGCACACACACACATACATTACACACACACACATACATTGCACACACACACACACACACATACATTACACGAACTCGTAAAAATAAATAAATAAAATAAAATATTTATGTTATACTATGGATATTGATTGATTTTTGTAAGCCTTGGTGGATGAGCGGAGTACCCAGTAATACGGGACACCACCCAGTACAGGGGCTCTTGCGACTTTTTTGTTAATTTATTTTTCTATCAATAAACTATTTTGTATTTTTTGTATTTTGTAAAGGACTTTTACTGACGAAGTTCATTTCTCAAACCCAACTGCGTCTAAAAACTTTTTCGCGCCCTGCTTGAAATCAATATACCCAAATAAAGAGTATGAACCTTTACACACCCACAGCACCCCGCAGGGAGCGCCCCAAGTCCCGCTTTAGTCTGTCTCGTCTGGCCGCCAAGCTACGACGCAAGGAGGAGAGCGCGGTGTCACGACTGTGCAGACAGAGCCTTCTTGTGCAGTTGAGGAAGCAATAAATAATATAGATGAATGATTGTTTTATTTGTTAGTCAACCCAACCCTTCTGCTATTCCAGTACTCAAACACCTGTCCATAGGATGACCACTGACAATCGGGTGGACTCATTTTGTAGCTCGGTAGCTTAAAATTATAAAGACAAATGAGTCCATTGGTTAATGTTATTGCTTATATAAATAATCTATTTCGAGTGAAGAGGGAAGTTTAGTAATGACTAATATACTCTTCTTTACAACTTCTTTTTTGTAATCAAATCTAACCAACTAATAAAACAACAATATACGATTACGAGATATATACATATTTTTGGAGCTAAGTTCCTTACGGCAGGGTTGGAGAATATAGGGATTTTGCTGCGCGACCAAACTGAAAAAAAATGTGATAGTAAAACCGTAAGAAAAATTTATTACAGAAGTGCTGTCACCTCTTTCTTACCGTTTTGTATACTATTTGGTTTGAATTTTTAAAAAACAAAAATTTAATATGAAAAAATAAGCTTTACCCACGTAGTTCCTAAGTATTTAATTCTGTTTATCTTATATTTTACCCTAAGATTTTTTCTTTGTCTCTTTCTTTCGTCTGCTAGCTAGCAATCGTCAATGTTTTAGCGCGAAATTTTGAAAAATAAAAATTTTAGAAAATATACCAACTAACCTCATCTTTTTTTTTGTTGCCGGTAGGGAAACCCTCATGGGCTTCCTCCGCCTCTTTTGTGTCAGACTCTTACTGCCTAACACCCCACCGGTGGCTTGCGTCCGTGCGTCTTAGAGAGCCTTTTTTTTAAAGGATTCCTGTCCTTATGGATTCACACACACACACACTTCCGTCCAGGCGATAATGGAAGAGGTTATGTGAAACTCCTACTCACTAAACCTGATGGTTGCCGCCGCCGTCATAATGGGACACCACGGGATCGCTTTCGCACTCACCGCGATAACCCGACGTGTACCACGGAGAGGGCGCCCCGCAACGAGGAGGACCCATCCCTTTTTTGCAGTCTTGGCTACTCTAAAAAAACCTGTTCAAGCATCGTCAATGCTGCGTAATGACAGCTGAGGCAATCAAGCTTGCCGCCTTAACCTTCTTGCCAGGCTTCAGGGCCGGTTTGAATGAATCTTTTTTTTAAGCTGAGCTCCTCTCGCATCCCCACGTTTGCCCATGGGACAGATGTAGAATCATTTATTTTTGACAAAAGAAAGCCAACAACATAAGTCCTCGGGAATCCCTTAAAACTATTTATACCAGATGCTGCGATACTAACGCTTTCATCTGTCATACTGTCTATCTTGAAAACTATAATGTACGTTCGAAAACATTTTAAATTTTCAAAGAGTGGCTCGAAAAAAAAAACTTTTTTTTGCGATGGCATTCGTTTTTAAAACAAATTTTGGACTGACCTATGGGATTACAAATTTAAAGCTCACATTAAACGCTTTCTTATATCTAAAGCTTATTATAACTCATTATAATATATAACTATAATTATAAATCCTGATCAAAATTTGGAGGGGATAACTGCGCATCTGTATAATAATTATAATACAGGACAAATTACACACATTGATCTAACTCCTAAGTAAGCAACTTATTAGCCTGTGTTAAGGGTGTTAGACAACGATACAAATACATAGAAATACACATTATAAATAGTGATAATATATTTAATAAACGACCAAACCCAGAAATACAGACACTATGTTCATCACATACGTGCCCGTCCTTGTCGGGAATCGAACCCGAGCCCCATTGAGTCGCTATACGTTAGGCGTCTGCGCTAAACACTCGACCAACGAGGCGGCTAAATTGTCGCTCACACAATACTTCTATAACAAATATATTTTATTATTTATTTTAAATAGTAGGTAATGTAATAATTACCTAAAAATAGTATTGTTTTAATTTAAAATTTATATTGTAAAAATTGGTTGATAATTATTGCCTACCTATGGTTTATATATTGTAATCTACGATATTATTTATTAGAACTTATGATGATTACGTATAGTAATAAAAAAAGAAAACGTAATAAAAAAAAACAACAATAAAATATTAATAGCGATAACGATTGAGTACTCAAGTGTACACTGGAAGTAGGCGGGGACTTACGTAACTGGAGAGTCAATCAGCCCTTCACTGAGAGGGGTCTCAGTTCACTCAGATAATTTAGACTTCTGCACAGTCAAGTTCCTCAGATTTATACTAAAGAATATGCTGAGTGCTGGCGATAGGGAGATTTGGCAATAGGGAACATGCAAAAAAATTAAAACCGTCTCTTTTTTTTTCGATACTTATTATCATCTTATTATAATAAAAACATTTTTTTTTATTTTTGACCATTTAAGGCCATAAAATAATTTATGAGAAGTGTAAATTAAGGCAGCGAAAACAAACTTCCAAAACGCGCCACCATTGGTCGAAAGGAATTGTGACGTTATTTGACACGCCATTCAAATTATCGGCGTCGAAGTTCATACTGTGGTATCAGTGTTACTGAGAAAAATAAATAATTTAAACCTATATTTTCGTGCTTAAAGGTTTTATTAAATGATACAATTGTTTAGGTAATCCTAAAAACATTGTTTCAATACTCAAACAACTCTAACAAAACAAATACCTACAAACTCTTTTTCAATAGCAGTTAGCATGCTACTACACATTACATTTTTAAAATGTTTCTTCCTCTGAATCATTTTCCACTTCACTTGACTCAGATAAATAATTTGGTTGATAATCAGCACATAATATAGAAGATATAAGATTCTATAGAAGTATTATCAGCTGTGTTTTCGGTACACAATTTACTTATTAAAACAGATAGTTTTACTGGTAAAGTATCAATATTGTGAGTTGAATGAGGAAATGGTGATAATGCTAAATTTTTTTTTTCAGCAGATATATTTACATTGATTCCTTTACTTTCATACTTCGGTTTAATATTAACTTGCACAGCTTAGTCACTTGGTAATATATCTTCAATATGCGAAAAGAAAGGCTCTGCCTTATGATCATCACATAAGTACTGAGAGAAGTACTGAGTCCTGGCTGATAAATATCACAGACATTTGTATGGGCAGTACTAGGACTTACTTAGTATATCACTTCTTTGTAAAGGTCACCATTTTTTAAACACTACTTTTGATAGCTAACTCTGAAAAGCCTTCATTAACCGAGGTCAATCTTTGCCTTTTGACTACGCACATTTATGAGAATGTTCTCTCAGCTGGTGTTTTTGCCACAAAAATATATGAGGCACAACTCTTTTCTTCAAACTTAGATTACATGTTTCTCCTTGTTGTTTCGTTATACATATTATATTCAATACAATTGGCTGTATCTGCCTTAACCTGAACCAAATCGACAACCATAACAATTTCGTAAACCCAAAAAAAGAATACAGTTTTTATAGAAAGGTATACTAAACTTTTGTAAGCTAGGTTAGGTTAATTTTAAACTCAAATTTTCTAATGTTCAATACTTACTATATATTTAAACTATTAGATTAAACTTATTATAAATAAAGTATACTTACGTTAAATTGATCTTACAACAATATAAACACGATTTAGGACATATATTATCCATTTTAATTACCGTACACCATTGTTTTTGTATTTTCGCATCTCTTGGAATACAAAAAAATCTTTGTCTCGGGTGTTTTTCTAATACTATTTTTGCACTCCGGTACTATACAATACTTGTAAGATGGTGTTTAACTTCTTCCATGACTTGTAAAGCAACTAAACTTAAAATATGTATGAAGTAGCTAAAACGTTCATAGTAAACATTCACTGGACATATCAGTTGACGTCACGCAACGCGCGCGCAAAATGGCGGCGTTTGAACGGCTCAAATTTACTCAATGTTTTAATTTTCACTTTGAAAAAAAACTAGAAGCTTTTCAGACCTATTTATATTTTTTTCTACGATATAGAGAGGTAAATGATTAATTTACGTCAAAAAAAATTACTTGAATGTTCCCTATTACTACCTTGTTGACAATTCTGCACTTGTAACTTTACTGTAATAACTTTCAGGGTTTTGATCTATTGGCGTTCTTAGTACGAAGACAAGGTGTTTAATTAGTTTAATTATTATTTTTTGAATGTTTAAAGTTCAATTAAGTCCTTACAGTAAATGTGAGAACTAACAGTGGCGTGGTTGACTATTAGTTTTCTTTTCGGTAACACATTTTACTTGAATTCTAATTAATTCTCACATATTAGCTGTTATGACTGAGACTCAAAGCGATAATTGTAATTTTATGAATGAGTTAAAAGGGTTTCTTGCCGGTTTTCCTCCTTTGGAAACGTGCAAGTAGAGTTTGACCATTAATAAGATCAAAATATTTATTTGATATTAAAAATATGGCCTTGACTTTAATAAATAAAAAACACGATATCATTTATTCTCAAATTTATTATCGTTTTCAGATGACATACCGCGGCAACACACCGTCTACCATTCAATACGACTGGTAACAATAATTACCTTATCAAAATGTCAGGTGGAACTAGTAATAACATTATTATCAAAACACTACTGTCATTAGTAATAAGAATCAAGAGAACACTTACAAACAATTTTAATGGGTAATTTGGTTGAGGTAGATTGAATCATACGTAGACTCTTACATTTATATATTTTTGGGAATACAAATATTGTGTTATTGGTTTTTTAATACTTGTTTTTTAGTGTTTACTTTATGTTTTAATTATTATGGTGTTTATGTCTAAACTATTAATAAAAATATTTAACCTGTTCGTACTACTTGAATTTACTTATTTTACCATACGTATATCCCCAAAAATCGGTTTAATTAATCTTATGTTATTTAACAGCAAATTAAAATATTTCGTTTTAATTTCGTGAATTCATGATTAGTACCATCTCATTAATATTAAGGCCACGATTAATGCAATTTAGTTAATTTAAAAAATGTTCACTCATTATAAATACGAAAATAAATTTAAAGTAATACCAATTTATATAATTCTTAAAAATAAGCAAATCAATTCACCCTACCCGAAATAATTAAATATTGTATTTAAAACGAAATATTTTATTTACCGTTTTTACGCCCGACCTGACCTGACTTGGCAGGAGCCGAATTACTATTTAAGATATATTAAATTAACACAACAAGTTCTCGTACTCAACGCACGGTAACAATGCTCTATCAAATAATTCATATTTATATTATTGAAGCTTTGTTTCAATCTTTAATTTTCTATAACAGTGTCTAGATATTAATAATTCTTATTTACTACAACTGCCACTTCGAGCTACCCTCGTCCTCGTACCTCCTGAATAAAATACCTAACCATGCGATAAGCAATGTAAAGTGTTAAAAACAAAACAAACTATAAATAAATATATGAGACGTGAATAGCAACTTGGACGCTTCTTCCTAAGTACATAGTTCATCACTTAATTTCCTGGTAGTATATAAGTTATTCTAACAAGACGTAACAATAAAATAAAAATGATAACCCTTAAAAGAAGTGCTATTAACATGATATTCGAGATTAAGCGTTACAAAATGTATAAAATCTATTTGTATAATTCATATGTACATGAAACAGTTGTAGATCTGTATAACAGTAACTAAAATCTGTTAGGAAAACTATTGCAGCTATTGGAATGTATTATGTATTAATGGAATGAAAAATAAAAAGAATCATTCCAAAAAGAAATCGATAGATGGCGCTATTTGGCATTAACACTTCATTAAATATCTCGTTTTGCAGCATATTGAGTAATATTGCATTCAGTGGTAGCAAATCAATACAGGAGGATTATATTATTTTAGAAATAATTGGTAATCATAACGCCATCTAGTTTGCTACATGTAACTAAAAAGTTTGTCTTTCCTTTAGTGTACAGGTATTTATATACAATTGATAAAATATTGCAAAATGAGATTCGAATTAGTTACGAGGCACATAATTCAGGCTTTTGTTAAAAATTTACTTGACGGACGGACAAGCCACGAGTCCATCAATTCATATATTTTAACAATAATAAAAAAATAAAAATAATGAATTAAAATCCAAACAGTAACGGATCGTTGTAAATTATTGTTTCATGAATGTAGTTATTCGTGTTCAAAAACTGGTATATACATATTAAATTATTTGTATTAATAGTAAAAAAACAGAATCGTAAATAAAAATTAAAATTATTTTCCAACGAACAATACGGTTGCAATAGGGTACGACAAAAAGTCTGTCCACAGTTGACGACACGACATTAATTAAATCGGTCGAGTGACAATTGACCGATTGTTACTAAATATAGCCTGACGGAACATTCTTATAATTAGTAATATCTGTAAATAGGTACAATGTAAGCTAAAACCAACGTTACAAGATGTCGAAACAAACACAACCTCGAGTGACCTTGAACGCGTACGATACATTTTTTATTGCTCTGATGTTGCATAACATTGTTGAACATTTTTTATTTGTATTTATAATATTAATATTATTATAACCATCGCTTAAACATAACACCAAAGCATTTTTAAATATATAAATTATTTGTCATATTTATTTGGCTGTAATTGGTCCGTAGACTATTTGTATCCAATATGAGATATGCGAGAAGTACTTTAATATGTAAAAAAAAATATGTAAAATGCAGATAATTAATAATAAATAAATATTTAAATACTTCTCATTTTTTGACAACAGCTAAATTCTTTCAACGCGACAACAATTAAAATGGAACTAAAGATCCAGCATCCTCCGTATCAAAATCGAAGCTAAAGACCCTGTGATAAAACCTAGCTCAATATATAATTCTAGATTTTAGACCTAACACTACACATAAGTTAGCTTAGTGTAATTGAAGATTCAGGTACATAGTCGGCGATTACTTTAATTAAAATTTAAACTGACTTTTTATTTACAAATGCCGTTGGTGTTTTAAGAAAAAAATTATTCAATTCAATATGGACTTTATAAATAATGAAAATAAATGTAAGTAACTGTATCTTACACTTAAACAAGTTCTTTATTATAGAACTTATTACACATAATTGTACCTAGGTGCTTTGTTTGTTAAAATAATCATAATAAAAAAACAGATACTTTTCTACTTAATTACACGGACATATTTCTCAAATTAAACACTTTGTAGCTTACTTTGAGAGTGCATTTATATTATTATACTATAAACATACATTACTATTTATTACCTATGAAATAAATATTGAATTTGGAAATTAATGAATATTTTTAATGTGATAACCATATTAAAAGCTAAATATAGGTAATGTAATTTTTGAATATCAAAAGCGGTAAGCCTCGTAAAATATGTATATGAAAGTCACGTTTTTAAGCAGTGTGGTAAAAAAATATAATCACCTGTTTTCTATAAGTATAAATAAAATAAATTAAAACAAAACTAATTAACCGGATCGCCGCAGTCGTGTCGATGGGCGTTTAAAAACTTAAATACAATAAAATCGTAACATCTAAAAGAACCTTACAACGAATAAAATGAGGTAGATTCGAATGTGATATGAAATCAACGACGAGCTCGTTCTCGCCCTCTGGGGGAAGTAGGGGGAGTAGGGGGTGGGGGGAGGTACTTAATTTGTATTATTAACGATAACACCTCTATAACTATGTGCCAATATATACATTATTAGTATTTCGTTGTAATAATTTCATTAATTTAATGTACTACATTATATTTTTAAACTATCTAGGTATATTATCGGAAAATAATGTAAGTAAGACTGCTACTAAAACTTCAACACGAATATAGTATATGAAATAAGGTGTGATATAAATGAACTATTTTCTTGCTGTGGTATATATAATAATATTTGTAAAGTGGAATGTATATTATGAAGATAACCGATAGCTTCTAAGGCTTGTCTAAGGGCTGTATGAAAAAAATATGAGAAATAAATAGTTTTTTCAACATCGTTTGTGTTTTTATTTACATATTATGTAGTCGGATATAGTCTATAGTATATGCTGTTTATGTATCATTGGTCTATATTTTGTACGCTCAAGTTGCACTAACGGTGAAGTATTATAATATTTAGGTGTTTTGGTGTACTATACTATACGCAGGCACTGTGATATAATATAATTTATAATATAAATATTAAATACATATGAAGTCACCGAATATCGGCAACTCCACGTCACGACATATCTGACGTCGTATCCGCGCCGCTAAAGTTATTGTCTTGTAGCTATAATCTCAGGCCGATGAATAACGCTATATACACAAGCCGACGACCGTCCAGTCTATATCTATATCTGAACAACAGTCGATGATTCAAAATTACTTTATTCCAAGAGCGTTAGAGTTTAAGCGAGAATAACTTTACGTGAACCAAAGCGACTCCAAAAAACTAAACGAAACCCGTACTATTGTTAAAATCAGCCTTACTTCATTCAAAATAAAGTCTATTAGGAACAAAACACGCCAAGCTATCCTCGCGGAAACCGGACTCCCGACTATAAAAACTGTCGGTCTGTACAAAGCTCATTCTATTGATGTAAAGTATGTTCGAGACCGTGTTCGCGGGGGGGGAGGGGGGAGGGGGCGCCATCCCCAGTGTAGTTCTATGAGGCCTGGGACCCTTTGCGTTTCAACCGTTAGGCTGAAGCGTCGGATGAATTTTGCTGTTGTCAAGCTGAAATTCAGAACTCCTCGTTAACTCCGAATTCATATTGTCGTCCGGCAGCTTGTGGAAGGAATTGTTGGCGCTGAGTTCCCTCGACGAACGAGACACGTCGAACTCCGGCCTCCGGGAGGTGTCCAGGAAGTTGTAGGTCTCTACGGTCGTGTCGACGTCGGGTCGTGACATATCGAAAGCGTCATAAGCCGGTGTCTCGACGCGGCGACCCTTCATCAATCTTCCATTCGGAGTTTTGGTCTTTTAAAAGAAAAGAAATTATAATTAATAAATTTTCTACTAATAGGTTTTATTTTGAAGCATTTAAGAAAACAACCAAGTTCATTCTCCGTGATGTGTACATGTGTGTGTGTTCTCTGCGATAAGTAAACTTGTGTGCGTGTGTGTACTCACGGCGGGGTTTTCCGTGATGTGTACAAGTGTGTGTTTTCTCTGTGATAGGTAGACTTGTGTGCGAGTGTGTACTCACGGCTGGGTTTTCCGTGATGTGTACATGTGTGTGTGATCTCTGTGATATGTAGACTTGTGTGCGTGTGTGTACTCACGGCGGGGTTTTCTGTGATGTGTACATGTGTGTGAGTTCTCTGTGATATGTAGACTTGTGTGCGTGTGTGTACTCACTGCGGGGTTCTCCGTGATGTGTACGTGTCCGTTGAGCAGTGGCTCGGCGGCGGCTCCGTTGTGAGCGCGCGTCACCTGTCATAACATCTGAGAGATTATTACGTGAGGACACGGACGCAACATACCTGTATGCCATAGTTCATGCCGGGAGTCGATTTTCTTTAAGTTTCGAATTTATGACAAAATATTGTCAATAGGTGTACACTCACGCTCGTTAGTAATTTATTAATGTCAGGCTACGATAACCCAGCAAAACGGCGGTTTCATGAATGGATCGACCGATAAATAATTGGTATTAGTTTTACTTACCCTCATTTCGGATCCTTCCTCGGCACCGTCCGTCGTAGCCGCGTGCGTCCTACGGGACCTAAAACATACGAGTGTCATAGTTATATATTATTTTAAAAGCTATTTTCGTACCAGCTTGTCTCCGGAGCCGCCCACCTGTCGGGTCGCGCGTCCTTGGCACGCCTCGCACACAACAGCGCGCCGCCCGCGCTCACGCACACCACGCACAGCAAGCACGCACCGCCTGCGCCTGCGACACACAGCACGCGTCAATAGTGAGTGAGGAATAGTTTTCAGGAGAAAGATAGCGAAGATGGAAGGTAATGATAAATTGGAATAAAAGTAAAATGTTTAGCTTTATTTACTTTAATATTAAAACTTTGACATAGTGCACCGTCACTGCTTGGTTTTTTGTCGCCGACGAAAAGAGCCGAGGAAGGGAGAAAATATTTCGGTTTTGCAACGTTCTTTGATAGAGATCGTTGATTTACACTGGAAACGATGTTGGGCTTAGTGTACTTCTATATATTAAATGGGCTAATTGACCACTCGTAAGTAACTCAAAGAACTAACGGTTCTAATACCATGACGTGAAGAAGTACATTGCTACCCGAAGCCGACGCTGATGAGCGATATTTAATTAAACAAAATCAAATAAGTACTTTCGCTAACTCGGCAAGAGTCAAGACGTCATTTTGTTTACGAAAGTTTGTTAAAATTGTGTCGGTAAGTTAGAAACGGCATTAATTATAAATTTTCTTGATCTTGACTCGGACGGACTTAAAGAAACATTATGTGCTAGTCGACCTCGAAAACGCAGTCAGATAAATAATTACAAGGCGTATTCGCGTTCATTTTTAAAATTATAGAAACAAAATGACTCAAACTCTCGCGAACTCGACAATCAATCGCAACCAAAAAACAAAAAACAAAGTAATTCAAATTTAAATTATGCCATCGTAATGTAAAGTGTATATTTAAAAATATAATATAGATACATACATATCAAAAACTACACCATGCATATATAATATATTTATAAAGCATAAACATTTACTCATTATATTTTTGATTATTTTAGGAAATATTATATAATTAATAATAGAAAAGTATAACAAATGTAATAATATATAAGTACTATTTATTAGGAAGATGAGGAGTGATAGTATTTGTAATTCAGTTGTCGAGTGCCATGGAGGTACTTGAATCCTTAAAGTACAAGTGAAAACTTCTTGATTTATATTTGAAAGTTATGTAAAAAAATCACCTAGATAGTAATACAGGTAGGTGGTGGGCCTGGGTGGTATGGTGAGAACGTGGTGGCGCTGCGCCCCGCCCGCCGACACCATCACGAACACGGGCAGCTGGGGCTCCGGCACGGGGATCTGAGACAACCACGGGTTAGAGGCGCGGCCGTGATGACCTAGGTCGGTGGTGGAACAGTGGTCGGGAGTCACGGCCGCTGCGCCGATTTGTTGTTATATAACCGAGGGCGCTTTTATAAGTGTCCCGGGCGAAGTCACCCTGTATCCGTAACTTAAAGCCCCACTCCGCTCTCCACTCCGGAGGACAACAAACTGTCCAATTCATATAATGGTATATTTAACACAGTGTGTAGTGACCCTCACCTCGACCTGGGCCGTCGTGACGTTGATGCTGCACCAGTTCTCCAGCGGCTGCGTGATGTTCTGGGCGAACCTCACGGTCCTGGGCCCGGCGCCGCTCCAGGACACGGACACGCCCGAGCTGATGTACTCGTACTTTAGGTCTTTTGCCTCTGAAATATTGTACAGAAAGTTACTAAATGCGTACCGATAATTATACGATACAAAAATAATAACGTTAAAACAAAACTAATATTATTTATTGCGTGATGAATTTAGTAGCTAGTAAGTTTATGTAGAAGAAGAATTATAGTAAACAAGGAAGTACTATTGTGAAAAAAGTATAAGGTTAAAACATAGTCATCGCTTATTTAATTGTGTTTTCATTAGGAGTCAGTTTTAAGTTCGTAATGTGGAATGAATATTCTTTCAGTATTCAAATATATTATACCCAGGTCCTTAACCCGAGCCGGCACATTCAGTATGGTGCTGTAGGTCGGGGGGTCGTGGCCCTCCACCATCACGAATATCTGCTCGTCGGGGTTGACTCCGTTGATCTGAGATGACATGGAGGTCGGACATATATAGGTTAAATATTTCATTGTCACTAAGAATTAAATATTCTACGTCTAGTGAGAATTTTTTTTTTTACGGTTTATTTTCCTCCCTTCTTCCTACACTCGAGTCCGTCTCTCCATCTCCGTCTATTCCTAAGAGATGGCAGATTCGAGGGATGCTATTCTACTTGACGAATTTTCTACTCAATCTCAATCAATATCTAGTGAAACAAATCTACAAATGCTACAAACAAATGCTACAACGATTCCTCGTAAATAAAGCGGTGCGTCCACCCACCAGCGCGCTGTTCCCCACTATGTGTCGCGTGTTCCACTGCTCCAGGGGCAGCTTGAGCTGCGTGCTGTACTGCATGGTGTACCTGGCCACCTGACCTCTCCACGACACGCGCACCGTACTCGCGTTCACGAACTCGTAGGTCAGGTTGAACCGGTCCGGACCTGGACAAGTCATTTAATGATGCAGACTGCCGGCGACCGACTGACTTAGCGGCACCGATGAGTGTGAAAAATGTTTTTCGACTCCGCTCGAAAAAGGAGAGGTCCGTCTCGGAGGACGTTCTATTTAATCCCTAGTGAATATTACTTTGTACCCGGAGTTTTATTTTAAACAGCTAGGAAAAGTTATTTGTACCTTCCGGTTGTGTAGTGATGTGGTAGGGCTCCGTGAAAGGCCCGCCGAGCGTGCGCCCTGGGACGCGCACCTGCACTCGTACTTCGTACTGCGTTGCCGGCTGCAAACCCTCGATTGTTGCACTCGTTTTGTAGCTATAAGAACGTCGTCTTATATTATTCGTGATAAATAAATTCCTTTTGAAGATAAGGTATTTTTAAAACAATCATTTAAAAAAAAAACATGTATATAGATGATAAAAAGTATTTTTCAAAAGCACATGTGCTAATTTAAAACAAAATTTGAAAACACACAACGGCGATAACAAAACAAAAATACATACCTAGAAAATAATAAATGCGGAAACTAGAAGAAGTAAATCTCAGAGGATCGAGTTTAAATTAAATATTTTTAAATATTTAGAAGAAATGTTTTGAATATATCTATAAACATGTATAGCCATGTTAAGCTTATTTAAATTTATATAAATATAGAATGAAAAATAAACCGAAACGGGTAGGGACTCGAACCCGCGACTTCTGGGAAACCGTCCCGTCGCTCTACCAACTGAGCTACCGTATCGCTGTCCGCCTCGGTGAATTAAGCAGTCTATATGTGATCGTCTTTATCGGGATGGTGGTTACATCTATTAGGCTTCTTTCGAAAATCCTAACCAATGTCGTTCGTTTCGTTGTTGGATGAATGTCAAAATCAGACAAATTATTATCAAAATTTACTTATGTATAAAGATGAGGTCTTAATTGTATGGTACATTGGGAATGAAAGTTTAACATCTACTCACCTCTCCTGGCAGTCGTCGTTCCCGTGGTGTGTGTGTGTGGCGCGCACACACACGAGATAGCTGTACTCCTCGCGGTGGTCTATGGACCAGTGCACTGTGAACCCTCGCTCCGACACCTCCGCCAGCTCCAGGTCCCGCGGCACGGACCAATACACGCTACGGAGTGAGCCACACATATACGACCTCGCCTACTATATTATTATTAGTGTGGCGCTGACTACGCATTTGACCGACTAGACTAATAATAACTAATAACTAATAACCGACCAATCGGCCGGACATACATATATATTCGGACATGTTCATATTATATACGGATTTATTCGGACAAAAGGATGATTGATTTTGGGGTTTTTTTTATATTTATGTTTATTTTAGTAACAAGTTTAAATAGGGATTACCGAAGGGTTACTTTTACTAGATTTATAGAAAAAAAATATTTAATTTAACACAGAATACTTTTTCTTATCAAAGGTTCTTAAGTATTCATATCCCATATGCTATGCATAACAAAGTAGTTTTTATACTAGTATTTGTCCTTTAATTCAATGGAATTTGCTTAATATTCTTTTATCTTTCTCAATATCTCCATCCGTTAGTGGCTAGTTTGATCATGAATTTTCGAATGAATGATCTGACGATGAATCTGTCTGTAGAGGGTAGGTACCGCAAGACGGCGTTCTAACTCCCTTAATATGTAATATGGATAATAACGCTTTATTTAAATTTAAAAAACAAATTTAAAATTCCATACAAAAAAAAGTATTTATCTTAACTCTGCTTATAACAAAATATAGTGGTAAAATAATAATAAAAGTATATATATATGTATAAAATGATGTAAAAAAACTTAACATAAGTGACTTTTCAGTCGTTATTCTTTTTGTATGGACCCCCTTTGGGTAAAAGCCTTCTCCAAGGACTGCCATTTCTCCCGGTCTTTTGCCGTAGTCATCCAATCTCGACCCGCTAGCCCTACTACCCCCTCATCTGCCCACTTAGCACAAGGTCGACCTCGCGCTCTAGTGCCTCTTGCCCCCGACCATTTTACAGATCTAAAGGTCCATCTGTCGTCATTTTACCGTCATGGCTACGTGGTCAGCCCACTCCCATTTTCTTTGCAATGAGAAAGTTAAGGCATCGATAATATTTGTTTTTTTCCGCAAGGTCTCGTTACCTGGTCAACTACTTGTATGTGATCTTGAGTACCAAAACCAGTTCTGAAACCAGCCTGTTCTATGGGCTGTTGTATATCAATTGTTGAAGTAATTCTATCATGTAAACAAGAAGCAAACAGTTTGTAGAAACACTGCAGAAGGCTGATTGAGCGATAGTTACCTATGTTAGCTGGATTGCATTTTTTATACAATAAGATGATTATAGATTCTGTCCATGAGTCTGGTACAATTTCCTCGACTAATATTTTGTTCCATAGAATTGTGATAAGTGTAAGTAATTAAGTTCTTGCCAGTGTGATACATTCATTTCTAATGCTGTCGTGACCCAGACTTATTTCCGGCTTTAGCTTCCTTATCTGCTTCAGGATTTCAGGTTCCGTAAACTGTAAAACGGGGGAAGTATCTTTATCTTGATGCCCCGCACTAGTTGGTGTTGCTGACTGTGATTGGCTATATAGTTTTCTATAAAAGTCAGTACCTATATTTATTAGCTCTGTTCGCGATTCTGCTTTAGTAGACTCTGCTTTAAGAGTTGTGATCCAATGTTTTGCTCTGTCCAACTCTTTATATGCTTTTTAGTTGATCTAGATTATTCAAGATGTCTTTGTATAATATTACTTCTATAGATATCGTAGCATCTTCTTATTTCTTTGTTTGTAGCTTTGTAAAGGTATTTAAGATTTTCTTTGTCCCTTTTGTCTAGTTTTTGTTTGTTTTGTAATTTATTCCTTTTTTTTTCATGAGCTTTAAAGCCTCGTATCTAGTATAAGTATATGTGTATGTATTTTTATAAGTATGTGTATCTGGTATAAGTATATAAATCCGTCCATATGGATAAATATATAAATATAAGTATGTATGTATATTATATTAGTAATTTGTATATATTTATTGATATGTAGTATACTTTATTTCTATAGCATTGTTACATGTATTAGTTTGCATTGTGTACGTGTAAGTAAGTAGTTTTATGGATATTCATCCCATTATTTTAATTGTTTTTTTAATTTTTAATATTGTGCCCCCTCATTTTTAGATTTTGGTTTACTATGTCGGTTGACTGGCAGAGAATGCTTAAGCATTAAGTCCGCCATTTTTTTGTGTGCAGTAAAGATTTTAAATAAATAAATAAATTTATTACACCTTTTTTATTCTTAGTGTTCTTTAAGCTTTTGATTATGGATTGTATAATATTTTGGTAGTACTTATCGCCTTTGTAGTTTTCCCGTGTCTTTATAAGTTCTGGTACATAATTATTTAGATTTTTAAGATAGATATCTTGCTTCAATGTATTTAGTGTGTTTGAAAAGTTACGCCTACTTTTTTTCGTCGATTTTAAGTGGAGGGTTACTCTTACCATCCTGTGATCTGATCCAAACGGGACTGATGAGAGTATTTCATACTTAGAAATTAGGTGGAGTTTTGTAGTCATGATGTAATCAATCTCATTTTTTGTGTTTTTGCCTGGAGAGATCCATGTCCACCTTTTATGGGTTTTCAACGTGATTTTTAAATTGTATTCATATACATATTAAATGAGTCTTTCTCCCCGTGTACTCCTGTTCCCAAAGCCATATTTTCCAGAGACTAAATGTTCGTGTTCTTTCGGTATCCAAATCTGTGCATTGAAGTCACCCATAGAGATAAGATATTTTGTATTGATATATTCATGAGCTTTAGAAAGGTCTTCATAATATTTATCAATACCTTCCTGCGACGAACATTCAGTAGGTGCATACGGCTGTATTATTGCAAAAAGGAATGTTTCCCAGTTCAATTTCTAGAATACAAACTCTATCCGATGTACCAGTGAAAGTTTGAATATATTCTTTGTATTTCTTTTTAACTAGAAAGCCCACCCCGTAAAGATCTTTGGTTTTTCCTATGTAATACATAATATAATCTCTCCCAGTCGACGGACTTCACTTAAACCTAGTATATCATGTTTAATTTTTTGTAGCGCTGCTTTTCGTTCTATAAATTTTGATGCAGATGATAGTGATTTAACATTGAAAGTACAAATGTGTAAATTATTTTTTTTCATTTTCCTTGGAGGTTTTTGGTCGTACTCTCCCGCGGAGACCAATCGTGTTGGGAGATTAGAGATAAGTAGAGAGTCCATTTGTGGTTGCTATAGTGCGTTCGGATGTGTTGATTTCGTTTTATTTGAAGTACTATCAGTGTGAGGTAATTTCGGTGTAGTATGTAATCTTTGATGTTTGTTGCTTTATTTTTCTTAGACGGTTGTTTAGAGAGATGCTTAGAAACATGACTGGAGGCGTGTGATGGCTCCGGGGACTCAGATAAGTTTCTCTTGTTTAGTTGCTTACGTTGCGTATTATTATTGTTTAATAAAATGAGTTTATCATATTAGATGAAAGTGTTATTGCCTGCCTCTTTTGCCTCTAATTGAATTTGCAATTCCTTACGTTTGTTAAAGACTTCTAGGGGATAATCTTCCTTTATGTAGTACGAGGTGTTTTGTAAACAGTATTTTTTCGTTGTGTGTATTTTTATTTTGATGCCCATTATAGTGAACGATACCACAACTGGTCTGACTTTGTTACTTTTCTTCCCTAGTATTCCGACTGCTTCAATGTTATTAGTGTCGCAAGATATATTAAAGTACCTAAGTGTTTACTATGGTAATTATAGATTTTTCTAAATCGTGATAGGATCTCTCTCGCTCTTCTACGCTGAAGAAGACAACGTTTTTACGTCTTATGTATCTTTCTAAGATATTTATTTTTGTACTTTGTTCTTCTTTTCCTTTTTTTTCCAGAATCGCGTTTTTAAATTCTAAAGATTTAAATTTCTCATTAATGTTGTTGTTATCGTGCATTTTATATCTTCCTTCATTTCGACCATGTCTTGTTTTTGTTGCTTTAATTCATGTTGCATGTTATAATTAACATGTTTCTTATTTCCTCCATAATGTGTCAATATCTATTGCTTTGTTTTTGGTTACTAGATGGCGGCAGGCGGTAATTCGATCCTATAAAGTCAGCAGTATCTCATTGGGTCTGATAGAGTATAGTCGGCGCTGAGACGATTAAACTCAGATGATTCCTGTAGATGTCGTTACTGGTTATTATTTTGAAGTAATTAGAGAATCGTTACTTGCACTTTTGAAGTTATGATGATAATGTTTATTATTATTCTTTTTAACACTTTATACACTTTGATACCTGATGATTGATTACACAACATGATTTATACATGTATATATTTTTAATTATTTCCAGTTGATTGTTGATGTTTGATGATGGTTCACGAATGACTTTTTCACTTTTACTTAGAATACAAGTATTCACTGCTTGAAAACTGTTTGGTTTATATTTATCTAAGTCTAATAACAACTATTTTAAAATTTCCCACTTATATTTTTTAAATATGTTTATATACGGCAGGGGCAGTGTGGCTCCCTCAACTTTTTAATACTAGGTTATATTTTTTTCGATAATAAATTGAAATTCTCATCACTGTGTAATGTGTCAAAACGGCCATCGGCGAGCAGTTCTTGTAGCACATGCTTATTTGCAATTTTCTATGAACATGTAAAGCGTGTTATGGCTACTTATATCCTATAGCCTAAAATGCCACTGGAAAGTCGTGCACCCGTCGCGTGTGTCACCTGCCTTACTCATCACAATATTTATTAACGAAATTTCGTAAAAGTTATCCCTTGTAGTTGCCATCTACATGCAGGTGATTTGCATCTTTAGACATACCAAGTTGTCTCGGCAGCAGAGGCTGTAAATGCGGTAAATACCTAGCCTCAAACGATAGAGTTGCGGACGGGGAACCAGTCTACTACTTAATCTTAATAACTCGTAAGATTTGATAATTGATAGCAGACAATTGTATAGCAGAATAATTTTTAGGACCGTACCTTGTGTATTCTATGACGGCACCTCATTACCATATCGATTTAATCTGAGCTGATTATAACTTGCACCTTTTCAGTTTTATTCGTAATAAATAAATAAAGTCTAGTATAAACTGAAGTTAGTCTTGGAGACCAGAACCTCACCGGTCGTTGTCGTCCTGCCCGTTTGAAGTCGTCGACGTCCAGGGTACCAGCGTGAGGTTCTGTTTCAGCCATTCCGTGGTTCTCGACCCCAACAACCTCACCAGAAGTGGTGACGACGAGGGCGCTGAAAATAAACAATGTGGTTACAACAACAGTAAGAAATAATGTAAGTTGACTATGGTTTTTTGCGTTAACAAAAAAAGACTTCATCCGTTAAACTAATGTACCGACCCGCCAAGGTATAATTAGTGACGTGAGGGGCCAGAGTGACATTGTGCTCATCTTCAGTGTAGTTTTCGTGGCGGTACTGTAGGATCCACTGCGCTACGCCGGGATGCTGCTCCGAGAACTGTTTCCATGACACCAGCACTTTGTCGTGTTTTAACTTGGTTAACTTTATGGGCACTGAAAGAGAGTTTTCGATAAGTGATGTTGCAAAATCTCGTTAGAGAGAAGAGTGAAATTAATTCCTTACTTTTTAATTAACTGAAAAATTTTGTTAGTTCGAGTAACTAAATCTTACCGCCTTGTCCCTGACACACGACGCTCTGCGACATATCTGTCGCGAGGCTCCTATTCGCCGACGTCACGTACGCACGTACCTACAACAGTTCACAGTTTTTAAGTCAGTCTGAATTACTTTAATGGTACTATGAACACAAGGGAGCTGGTAATTTAAAAAATATAAATATACCTACATATTATGGATTTGCTTAAATAAAAATGTATGAAAAATTAATTACTATTGCCAAGAAAAATTACACGATAGTAAATTGATAGTGTGCAAATTTTACGGGAAGACGGAAACGGATTCGATAAAAGATACCTGAAACACGTATGGCTTCAGAGGTTCCTTCACTTTCACGATCATCTCCGTCTTGACCGTGGGTGCTCCGGTCGTTCCGCTGCCGTGCTTATCTGCAACACAGAACATTTTTAACCGATACGGTCACAAGTGAAACACTAGGAGCTATTTTACACATACTCCTATGAAAATACACTCTACGACGCAGCAGACTGTCAACAAAAAAAAGGGAGTCCAGTCGTGAGATAATTGTAGTCAGATGCTTCAGTATACCGGCAACCAGAGCAAACGATCTCTCGTGTGGCTAGAAGACGCGACGTGTACGTGACGTGCGCCTGAAAGATACGGGTGCTACTGCCGCCAGCCGAGGACCAGGCGAGCTGCCTGGTCTGCCGTGTGAACACGTGTAGCAGTCTGGTATCTTTGTAGAAGTGGGTGCTCGTACCAGTGTAGTAGTGGGTGCTCGTACCAGTGTAGTAGTGGGTGCTCGTACCAGTGTAGTAGTTGGTCCTCGTATCAGTGTAGTAGTGGGTGCTCGTACCAGTGCAGTAGTGGGTGCTCGTACCAGTGTAGTAGTGGGTGCTCGTTCCAGTGTAGTAGTTGGTCCTCGTATCAGTGTAGTAGTGGGTGCTCGTACCAGTGTAGTAGTTGGTCCTCGTATCAGTGTAGTAGTGGGTGCTCGTACCAGTGTAGTAGTGGGTGCTCGTACCAGTGTAGTAGTTGGTCCTCGTACCAGTGTAGTAGTGGGTGCTCGTATCAGTGTAGTAGTGGGTGCTCGTACCAGTGTAGTAGTTGATCCTCGTACCAGTGTAGTAGTGGGTGCTCGTACCAGTGTAGTAGTGGGTGCTCGTATCAGTGTAGTAGTGGGTGCTCGTACCAGTATAGTAGTGGGTGCTCGTACCGGTGTTAGTATTGGGTGCTCGTATCAGTGTAGTAGTGGGTGCTCGTACCAGTGTAGTAGTTGGTCCTCGTATCAGTGTAGTAGTGGGTGCTCGTATCAGTGTAGTAGTGGGTGCTCGTACCGGTGTTAGTATTGGGTGCTCGTATCAGTGTAGTAGTCGGTGCTCGTACCAGTGTAGTAGTGGGTGCTCGTATCAGTCTAGTAGGAGGTGCTCTTATCAGTGTAGTAGTTGGTGCTCGTATCAGTGTAGTAGTCGATGCTCGTACCGATGGCGGTGTCGACGGTGTAGGCGATGACCCCGGCGGCGGCGGCGGGCGGGCGCCAGCGGAGCGCCACGGCAGCGCCCCCGGCCGGCGCGCACCACACGGCCTCAGGCGCTCCCGCCCCCGAGCCCAGAACGCCCAGCCGCGCCCACGAGGACGCCATCGCACCCTCCGAGGACGCGAAGCACTGATAGATACCTGATAAGAGAGTAGTAGTCTTAGTCTTGCCGACAAAAAGGGAGATTATTACGCGATGGCAATAGGAATTATTTAACTATGAGGTTTCAGGTGAAACGAAGTAACTTTTCAGGGATCAATAGGTGTTTCGGAAACTTTTTTAATTATTACATAAAGTCATAATTAATAGTCGGTTTTGAACCGATGTGTCCTCTCTTTCGAATTAATTAATTATTGTTTTAGTTAAATTTCCCGATACTTTCGAGATTATATAATCGTTTTACGTCGACTGACCTGCGTCGTCGGAGGTGACTCCGCCTATGACTAACTCCACGCGGTGGCGATCGGCGGATTTCCGCATATTTATCTGCAATATTAGTAAATCATTGTTATTCTGACATTTTTTTGGTTTGGTGCTTTGGTGTTACATTGATGGTCTCCTCACCCGCCCGGCCAGGGCCAGTATCTCTCCGTCCTTGTACCAGGTGACGGCGGGGTCGGGGCGTCCCTCCGCTGTGCAGTTGAACCGCACCGTGCTGGCTCCGATGGCTTCCTTGGACTGAGGAGGCAGCGTGATTTTCACCGGTTCCATCAGGATTATGGTGAAAGTCTTCGAGAGAAGGTTATAATATAAGAAATCATAATAAAAACATTGTTAATCTAACAGTCTGGAACGGTTAACGGAGATGTGTTTACGACTATGCAAGTTAGTTTAGCTTTACCGAATACAATATAAAAACGAAGTCGGACAGCATATAAAAAGATATATGTACATTATAAAAATCAAATTTAAGATATAATGTTCTCCTTTTGGCATTTAAAATATATATTATTTTAATTCATACCCTGCTTTCTCGTTCAAGAAGGACTTTTACGAGAACAATTATGAGAAGGAATAATAAACAAACACTTGATCCTTAAAAATATAAAAGTAGCCTTAAAAAAAAAATATTTTAAAAGAAAACAAAAGATGTAAAATAATAACAATAAAATACATAAACAAAGGCCAAAGTCCTTTAATATTACGACTTAACATTAACAGTATGCTAGAAACAAAAGAACACGCGACATCATGATCCTCTCTCTACCAACCTCCGAAAACAAACACGAAGTGCCCTAACCGTAACTCTTAAACTTACCTTGCTTAATTCGTTTTGACCTTCCACCGTACAACTATAGACACCTTCCTGGTTATATTCCAATTTATCCAGAACTAGGACCTCATCCCGGGACTTCAGCCGGCGATAGCTCCCTCCTTTCGGAACCAACTCCCATATCAACTGCAACAAGCGTAATACTATTTTATCCAAAATTGATAATGATGTTCCTTCCAAATTTTTAAGGACAGAAATTGCATTTAAAAATATATGAATATATTACTAAACATATTATATCACTATCTAAAACAAGTCGGTACTTGTTTAGTCAGTCTGGTGTCAGAGGGCCGAGCCGAACTAAGGTTATCGCCCGCATACCTTAGGTCTAGGCCAGCCCACCAGCGGGCAGGGCAGCAGCAGGCGGGCGCCCGCGCGCGCGACCAGGCGCCGCTCGTGCTGCACGGGAAGAAATGCCGCCTGGATGAGGGGGGAGTCTTCCACCTCCACGCGACCTCCAGGACTCGTGACAGTTCTGTTCAGATTTGAGTTCGTGGCGACGCATCTAAGAAAAGTAATACATTATTACATTTTATTTATTATATTTTTATTTTTTTATAAACATGACCTTTTTTTTCTCGAAAACGGTTTAAACAATCTTGTAGATATTTACAAGTGGCTCAGGAAATTGATTCATATGGCATATATATATTTATATGTCAATATTGACCTGAGACTATAAACAATGTTAGTGATTTTCAAATATATTTATTTAGTGCTAATTACAAGAGTGTTCATGACGTCACTTCATGGACCTCGCTCTTGGTAACATGCAACTAAAGTCTGACGTACCAGAAGATAAATGTATGTATATTTGACTTAATAATAATAAGTATAATAATAATAATAATAATAATATCAGGACAAATTACACACATTGATCTAACCCCTAAGTAAGCAAATTATTTGCTTGTGTTAAGGGTATTAGACAACGATACAAATACATATAAATACTGAAAATATATTTAATAAACGACCAAACCCAGAAACACAGACATCTATGCTCATCACATAAATGTCTGTCTCCGCCGGGAATCGAACCCGAGCCCCATTGCGCCGTGACACGTTCGGCGTCTGCGCTAACCACTCGACCAACGGGGCGGTATGATATAAGTATGACTTTGTTTAATAGTTGGTGACTCTGAATGATAGTAAATTCAGTGTTTTGTATTCACTACTTTTTAGATAGTCAAATCTAATTTTAGAACAAAACGTACCTATAAAAACTATCATCCAGGATTTTTTAATTGGCTATCGTTTTTAAATATAGATAGTTCGAATCGTTTTTAAAGATAGACTACCTGTACAGTCCCGAATCTTCTCTGCGGATGTCTATGATCACCAACTCACTTTCTAAAAAGTGGTATCTGTACAGAAAATATATAATTTAATTATTATTATGAAACCTTTAATCAAAATAGATATATACATGTATAACTTGTACCTATGTGTACGCGGGAGGTGGACTCCGTCACGGGTCCACGAGATGGAGGCCGGGGGACCTGAACTGATGCGACAGGGGATGGACAGGGGCTGACCTAACCATGCCGTCACATCCTCGGGCTGCGAGGTGAACTGATTATCTATAACTGTAAAGTTTCTTACATTAGTTATTTTAATTGCTCCTAATACTCACTGCCTTTAGACAAATCAACTTCCACGTTTAGTTGTTATTTGAGATGGTAACTGTGTCATTATCAATTCTTTTCAGGTTCTTAAATTCCAGGTCAACGAAGGCGTGTCTTCTCTAAATAACATTTACATTTAATTACATTTCCTAGAAACTTTCGTAGTTTTTGTTGAACACAAAAAGATTTGTATTTGTAAAAATCGATTGTAATGTAATGTAAATTGAAAATAAAGATTAAATTCAGAAGAATGAAATGCGAATAAAAAATGTAGTTGGAACAGTTTTTACGTCTAAAATGGTTTACCTCTCGCACCTGGGTAACGCCTACCTACTTTAAAGTCTTTAAACTCTATTTGATGGCAGTTTATAAACGACTCAAAAGAAGAAGGTCATTTAGAGATACAAAAAGGTTATAAAAAAGTTTTTGTATAAGTTGTCAACATGTATGAGTAGAATATAGAATAGAAATTATATAAAATCGAACGTAGATTTAATGCCTTTAGATTACCAACTAATACTAAAATACTTTTATGTAAATACAACATTTAATGTAAAGAAAACAGAAAATGCTAACATCTTTTATCCATATTTGTGAGAACTCTCTTCGTATACAGGGTTATTTGTTATTAATTGGCCACCTCTTGCAGCCAGTCTCTCTACAGCAGTTCCAACAAAATTTATTCTACGACTTCTTACAAATCTTGATAACCCAAAAAAAAAACGAAACAAACACATTTTTACTCCCTCTTTTACTTATTACTCTGTATTTTGTAAGAAGCACTAAAAGGGTCATCGTCCGGGTGCCATGCCTACGCTCCGAGTTAATCCCAGTTCAGAGGCAAAACATAAATATGGTATGGGCAAACTTGAATTTATAAAACTATTAATTTTCGTAGAACAAATGTTGTTATAACCTTGTTTATTTGCCTCCTTTGAGTGCCACGAGCAAGATGGCTGTTAGATACGTTAATTGTTAGGTAGTAGATAAGGTATGAAGGTACTCGGGTCATACATTACAATAATCAGTCATGCTTGGTTTGCTGAAGTACTGTCATGACTCATGACTCATGACGTCAACACACGACGTTTAGTTTAACAGACTCGCTGATGGACAATCATTAGAATTATTAATTAGAACTAAACCTATTTATGATTTATTAATATATATTTGTTTTCTTTATATAAGTAGGTATATTGATCTAGATTTGAAAACCGCTTTTTAAAAAATCAATGATTATTTCTTCAGTGATGTAACTTGAAATATATGTTTTTTTTATTAGTCTAATAGATAATACAATCGTATCTTTATTTATAAAGCAGTCCTCGCGATCACTTCAGTTTCTCTTTCCTCATCTTTTATACTACAATAACAATATGTAAAAACTTTCTGAATATATTATGGTTTGATAGAGAATATTAAGTGTACTTCGTTAAACGTCAATTAGTAAGTTAAAAAATATAAGTGGATGAAGATCCGCCATGCTTCCTTAGTGTCGATTGACTGTTTGTCTGTTACATACAATAACTCAAATATTATATTTTTATAAGATGTTCACTTGTTTTATATTTATTGCATGTATTCTTCAGGTATTCTTCAGGTATTCTTCTCACTTCTATTCTGTAGTTGGCATCTTTCTCAGAACCGTTAATTTGATAGGCTCTCATCACCACGATAATAGGTAATATAATATTTTCAAATATATTAAAATTAGTCTGATATCCTCACTGTCTGTATATACAAGCCCTAAATAAGCTTCAAAGCCAAAATATTTGTTCAGGAACGTTATATCTTGTTATAGAAATTTTAAACGCGGCCTCATTAAATAATATACTGTATATATAGATATATACATATATACTAAATAGGACAACGACCCCGGAAGGAAGGGGTCCATGTCTTTGTAATTTATTAAAAGGATTATAAAAATATATATTTAATTGATTAAAATGATTCTTATCCAAGCCAACAGAAACTTTAAAGCTTAACTTATCATCATCTAAATATAATGGGAAGAGAGGGATTCTACAAAAAACCTGTAAACATCTGAAATGAGGAAAATAACAAAGTATCCGTTGAAGTAGGTATCTGAAATAAGACACTACAGTTTTGATTTAATCAAATATAATGTTCGTTCGTTTTAATGCAATATTATAAAGATACATAAGGAAATAAAGGTATTTATTGTTGATTTTCTTAGTGAGTGCGCTCTGCGTAGAAGCAATGAATATTTTTAATGCGATCGATTTAACTAATTAACCCGAACTCAATCGTCTTATTTCGTTCTCAGAAACAATAACTAAATAAATTAGCAACCAATTGAAAGTTATTTCTTAGAAACATTCCCATACAATTTGTATTTGCGTAATTTATATTATTCATATACTATTATCTCCTTGTTTTTCAATGCAATTATCAATAATATATAGGTATATAAAAACGACAGAACTTATCTAAGTTATATTCGCGGCAAATATGAATTATAATATTCAGTATTGAATGTCAGTCTTGATGTTTTTATAATATTTAATAAACGACCGCGTAGAAGAAGAAACATTCAAATGCTGTTGAATGTAATTTACGAAAATAAACAGATTTATCTACATTTTATTTTATCTTAAATAGTTTATTCAATTATCTTAGATGATAGAAAGAGATTTCGTCATTGCTATGTAAAAATTGTTTTATTTTTTTTCAAAAACAATGTAATTTTTAAAAACTCCAACAACTACTTAACTATCTACCATATTGGATTAAAGAATTCGACCTGATGCCTATTAAATACTGTCAGCCGCTGAGAATTGAAACTTGCGGTACTTTTATCAAATATTAATATTATAGGTAGGATTTGTCGAGTGGTACCATCAAAGGATCAATATTGATCCCGATATTTTAACGTGAAGTGATTGTTAAATTAGGTTTAAATTAAGGTTAAATTCAGACGTCAATATTCTGTTATGCGCGCGCGCAGCCAGGGAGATGCGGTCAAAATTACACAACTCTAAAGCTCTCTGGAGCGGAATATGTTGCCCTAATTACAACAGGATAATCAGTAATCTGGTAATATATGTCAGAACGGTCAAAACCTAAAATAATAAGTATACAATTGACTATCCTAAAATGATGGTACAAAATCAATAAATCAATTTTTCGAGATTTTTATAAATGTAACTAATAAAAAACTTGCTGTCTGTAACACAAAATCATGTCTTCGTATTTATATATAATATTTTAAAGATTGCTTTCTATTAATAAAATGTGTATTCACAGTAGTAAGTAATCTTTGTTTTGTAATAAGATAATTAAAAATGAAGTGAGCGTCTTTATCTTTCGCAAGATGGCCTCAGGGAGATGAAATGTAATTTGTAAATTGGACCCACATTAATATTTGTAATTATTTAGATGCTCGACCTCGGGGAATGAGAGTTTCATAGTTGAATAGTTAAATATACTTGTCATATTTACCTAATATATTTATTTAACTGTTGCATTGCACTTTATTCTGTATACCTGTGCATATTGAAACTATTTTTTTCTAAACCCAACATAATCCTAATAATTTTATATATAATGTCAGCCTTCAATTTGTGTCGTTCTTAAAATAATAATAATTGAGTTTCGAGAATTATTTAATTTATTTATAGTTTCCAAATACCTACTCGTTATGATATTTAATATAAAAACTAGTACAAATGTCTTCAAAGTTCCGATCACATAATAAAGATATAATGTGATGTATGTACCTTAACATTAATTGCCAAATATCGACAGCTAGTAGTACTTTTAATAATTGTCAAAAAATACAAAGAGCTTTAAAAATCACCCATCAGCGCAACTGAGGGATCATTTGGAGATGACGTCATAGAGGCGACCCCATGTGTGTGTGTATGTGTGTATGTGCCACACAGTATACCCACAGTACCTACAGTACTCCCCGAGTCGCAATCAGCACCCTTCGAGAAAAAAAAGTAATGTAATTTAATTTTCACTTAGGCTTTACAGCAATTATACTTCTCATATTTACCAAATGGTGCCTCTGTTACTATCAGTTATAGGCGATATTGTTATTCACTTCTTCATGAGTTTGTTTGTTTGTAGATAAATTTATTATAATAGTGTACTTAATAAGTTGTTCAATATATTTTTAAAGTTAATACATTTAATATGCAATATAAAAAGTTACGTTCGTTGTCTATTCGTAAAATTTGTAAAATATTCGTATTCGTAAAATATTCGTGACACTCCATTTAATATTGTGAGTCTACTAAATATTAAAGAAGTTTAAAAATCAATAACTGCTATTCAAAAGATGTATATGTACTCACAGGAGAACTTAAGGTGTGTCGGGTAGCCCAGCACGCGGCCGCCGCGCTGCTGCACGGCGCACTGGTACACGCCCTCGCTGCCGCTGCTGTTGCCGCTCACCTCCAAGGAGCCGTTCTGAGACACGCTGCGTGCAGCAAGACGGACCCATCACTATTATATCTTATAAACCACCCTTTTAATACAAACTACTGCTTTGTATTAAAATACAATCTTTGAGGTTTTTAAAATGACTTTTTATAATGACCTGATATGAATTAACAAATTTAAACTTATTGACTAGTACAAGAAAACACGTTTTATTAATATTGTGATACGCTGATTAAATTCAAGAATTAACATGATTATTACTTTTAATATAATCTATAGAGACCGAATACTATTCGGTTTAACCTTTACGGAACCGAATATTCGACCGAATTTTTGATTTACCATTTCTTTGTTTGTTTGTTGTAACAAGTTCTAACATGTACGTTTAACTCATGGCTGCTGGCGAGATGAATAAATACCTATGTTGATTTGTGATTTAAAACTATTGTTTTGAAACTTATAAATAGACTTTATTTATAAGACTCAAAACAATATTTAAGTTTCAAAATAAATGTTGATTATGCTACATGCTAATTGTAGGTTCGCAATAATAATATAAATATGTTGACTTGATATGTTTCGAAATAAATGTTGATTTGAAGCTAAAATGATTTAGGTATATGATTAAGCTTTATTCAACACATTATTTATAAGATTTCTTTGACTTCCGACATACGTCTTAGTTTTGTCTTTCAGTTCTTTAACGTGTCGTTTAGTCAAAAAATAGAAATACTCGAAACGAATATATTCGGCACCAAAACTGAATAATTCGGCCGAATACGTATAGCGAAAAAGATGCTGAATATAAATAATACCGAATACTTGCCGAATATTTGGGGCATCTCTAATAATCTATATTTCGTTATTGAAAGAGGTATAAAATGAATCAAAGAACAATTTAGAGATTTATGTCTAAAATACACTTACCGTTTCGGGGAGATGAGTTCTCCATCTCGCGTCCAGGTGTAGGGGTTCGGTCTAAAGCGGGCGTCGTCAAGAGGCAGCGTGCGGCGGGGCTGCAGGCTGAACCAGTCAGCCACCTCGCACTGGAGGGAAGCACTACCAGCCTCCTGCGACCATGTTATTGGAATATCTAGAATGAAAAATAATTCAATTAAAACTATACATATTCTTTGGTTTAATATAATACATAATATTGTTTTAACATCAAAAGGTCTCAACCTAACAGTAACAATATTTGAATAGTTTGCTAAATGTCCATCGCGATGTTCGGAGAAGCTCAGCAAACGCCTAACGTATAGCGACTGAATGGGGCTCGGGTTCGATTCCCGACCTCTAACACCCTGAACACAAGCAAATAATTTGCTTACTTAGGGGTTATATCAATGTGTGTAATTTGTCCCGTATTATTATAATAATATATTTAGTACTTACCTATATCTATGAATTCACCCAAATTCTGTACTAATACCTACTTACCTATACTAATATGAGGGCCAATATATATTACAAACTATATTTAAAACCTCATCGACCATTTAGTAAAGTAAATTTTTAATTACTTGCTAGGTATTTGGCATTTGAGGATTCAATGTTATTTTTTTTCGTTGTCTCCGTCCCAATAAAAGACTAGAGACTTAGTCATGTCATAATATAATATAATACTCGATTCATTAATTAGTTGCGACTTGCGCGGTAGCTGAATTGACCAAATTGGCGGTTTACCAGAGATCGCAGGATTGATTCCTGATCGAGTAAATGAATAGGGTAGGTTTCAATTTTTCTTGTGAACACCTTGCAAAGTCAATAATATTATTTTTGTATATAGTACAGTTACACGAGTAACGTTTCGTCGTCGACAGCCAGTACCTACTCTATGTGCTGAACAATTCTTCTTCTGCCTGTTTTGCTTATTATAATAAGTTTAATTCGTCGCCATAAGTAGGTACTTTGAGTGATGCAACTACATTAGGTTATCGTTATAAACCAGTCACTATAATACGCGCCAATATCTTACTACGAAAATGAAAATCGTCACAACGCGGGGAGCTCTGAACGCAATTACTGCGCAGGTCAAGGCTACGTCACCCGTCTCGCTCCCTCCCAGCTTGGAGGACGTGCATCCTTGTCTCTCGTCGCAACCCACGTGACCCGTCCGCTTCCCGGGTGGAACCGTAGGACAGCACTGTGTCAGTGTGTTAGCGCGCCGTCCATACTGGTCAATACTAACAGCCCCGTAGTTGGAAAACGACTCACGCTCACCTTCAATAAAATGTTTTCGTTGCGTCTTACATTATTTTCCTCGTGTGTAGTATTTGTATTTTGAGGAAAGGCGGAAGTATTTTTATGGCACTTTAAGAGCGATGTTGCGACGTCCGTAAATAAAGCATATAAACGATTTGAATGTAAATCGTACAAATATATTTAAGTGGATGTTTCAGTCCGGTTACCTACCGTCTGCCGCTAGAGCAGTAAATATAGTAGATATATATTGAGCCCAATCATAAAATAGTTTTCATATTTCTGCTTATTACACATAAAGTACATAAAAATAAAATAAAAAAGGATAAAGAAATTATTTAATAAATTGAAGTAGGTTTGATGAATACAGAGTTATAAGTTATTTAAAAGAACACCTCGCTTGGGTTATATTTGAGGGGTAAAAATAGATTTGGGGTAACTGGTAGTACCTACCTAAGGGAAGAAAATTTCTACCTACATATAAGAAATTGTAAGAGAAAATCTACGAGTGTAGGTCTGTGCTTTTCTTCGCGATTATAAGAACTGTAAAAATATTTGTTTTGTATGTAAATTTAGATCGTCGTTACCTAATTTTTTTTTTTATGTCATGATATGCACTGGATTGAATGTCGTTAAGAAACTATATAATAGAGGATAGGTATACTATAGGACAGGAATCCAATCGACAAAACCAAAACCCACTTAGAGATTAAAAATTTGCAAATTTACATAAAACATACGGAAGCAGTAACATTAGGTTTTAAATATTCCTTCCATTATAAAAGTATAAGTGTGTATATCTTTTGTTTTATTATTTATATATCTGATTGGAAAACAATTCTAAGGTGTAAGAGAAAGATGAGAGTGAGATACAGTCAATCATTTGGTTCTAAACTGACCTAAAGAACTAAAGAATACATATTAGACGAATTAAAATTAAAAAAATAAAAATAAATTACCAAAAAAAAAACATGTAACCCTTAAATCTTTGAAACATTTCTCGTAGCTCTGTAAATAATTGACGAACCACCCCCGCCCCGGCACCCTCAGGGGGTGGGTCTGACGCACTCTCAAGGGCAGCGAAATTTGGAACAACGATTACAACTAATATTACGTACTTTTATATTTTGGTGGTTTGTTAAGTTTGTACTATATTACATATTATATATTATATATTATATATTAGGTATATATTATATATTATATATTATATATTATATATTATATATTATATATTATATATTATATATTATATATTATATATTATATATTATATATTATATATTATATATTATATATTATATATTATATATTATATATTTAGTTAAAAGTTTGTTATCAAAATAAATTGTTCTTTACTAAAGACGCTATTTACAATCTTTATTAATATGATATATACTTAATAACGTGTTACATGTGTTGTTTGCAGAGTTATAGTTTGGAATGAATGGTCCCAGATTCAATCTGATCCGTTTGTAAAAAGTTATCTCCATAAATTAAAATACTGATATTTGCGTTTTGTTTGTTAATATTGTTAGTACATTAAATATATCCGCCATTTTTGATATGCACTTTGTTAAATTGCACTTAATTCAGCTGCAAATAATGTATGTCGTCATTAAGACTATAAATATAGGTAGTTATAGTTCAAAATGTAATAAGTTGTCAGAGTCGTTATTTACAACATTTACAGAATGATACCACACAAACAGGAAACATACCTATGCACGTACAGCTGCTACCTTTATCAATTTGATTTAATAATACGGAAAGGATACTCCCAGAGGTCGGAGGTTCGAGTCCTACTCGTGTTGAATTTTTTATTGTATAAATAAACTGCTGAACAGATAAAAGTGAAAATTTAACTAAGTGTAGATTGCACCCTGGGGACCGACATTTTGACCCAAAAAAGAGGAATTGTGCACGACGTTAAAAGAGACTATGAAATAAGTTTTAGAAAACAATCATTTCTAAGAATAACATAAATAAATAATATATACAATAATAATAATTAATATTAAGGTAAGATATAAATAATGATTTATGTCCTTGTTTTATCAAAAACAACCGCCTTATTGTTATTTACTTCATATTAATTTTTTTTTATTAATAAATGTTTAAATTTAATTAATATTTTAATGTATGTCTGTGATTCATGTGATTATTTTGCTAATTACATAAAAACACGTTTTTGTTTAAATTTATTCCGTCTGTCTGACTGGTTGGGCTAATATCGTAAACATTGTTGTATACGGAACACTGGAATATTACGTCCGTATTAAGTTATCTCTATTTATAAAGAGAACCAAACATCACAACGTTCAGGACGTTCCCGGCCATCACGGAACAAACATATAAATACGGATAATAACTTCACGACAAAAACAAGATAACTTATGAAAACTACTTTATGTTTTATATTTGCTTGTTCAGAAAAGTGTCATTTTGAGGTTTAGGTCTAGTTTTGTGACCTTGTTAGGTACCGATCTATGGGATCAATAGCTCTCCAGAAATCAAACCCGGCACCCTGCGATTCAAGGACAAGCAATAAACGCATTGTTATTCTAACCCAATACAAAGAAGTTTCGAACAAATATAATATATAAAATGTTAATAATAACGCATCTTACCAACTTCACTTAGTGTTATGAAGAGTGACATCAGCACACATAGACACATAGCCACATAGACACATAGACACATAGACACATAGACACATAGGATACATAGGATACATAGCAATATGATGGTAGTGTTCGTCACCCGATAGCGGTTCAGATAAATTGTCTCTTTACAAATTCTTATATTATTTTCTATTCAGTTATTTTCAGGATTCTTTAGTATATCTTTCAACACATGATAAAACAGGTTTCGTAGTTAGTATGACTTATAAAAAACTATAATTATATTTATTTCACTTCTAATCTGTTTTCAGTATAGGTTTGTGTTAGTGTTGTTCCGTGTAATTTAGGTCCTTACTTATGAAATTTGCGTTTTCGTACTGGCCACTTTAATCACAAATATATCCTGTTTAGTAAGGGATTCCAAATTTAAATTGTTACAGCTTGTAATGATTTATACATGTATTTTTGTTTCGTTGATTCATTTGTTTTTTTCTTCTGTTTTTTCTGTTTGCGTTACTCAGTTTACAAAATGAAAAAAATTAAATATTGCATTCCACCGTGGCACCAGCGCTGCGGAAACGACTCGAAGGGTTAATGATGTGTATGGTGATCGTGTTGCACTAGAAAACACAGTTCGTTTTTGGTTCCAACGTTTTCCTTCTGGAAAATTCGACCTGCAGAACAAGCCTCGTGGACGGCCGGAGACCCAAGTTGATAATGAAGGATTGAAGGCTAGTGTGGAAGCGGATCCATCACAAACCACGTCCGAGTTAGTTACAGACTGTGGTGTCAATGATAAAACTGCTTTAATCCACTTGAAGCAAATTGGGAAGATTAAAAAGCTTGAACGATAGGTACCTCATGAATTGACTGAAGCAAACCGGCTTCCTGTGAACGTTTGGTGGACTAGTGCTGGTACTGTTAATTACAGTATTCTCAAATCTGGCCAGACTATTACGGCAGATGTCTATTATCAGCAATTGTAAACCATGATGGAAAGGCTAGCTAATAAACAACCTAGGCCGGTCAATCGCTCCACACCACTGCTGCTTCACGACAACGCTAGACCACACACTGTAGAGGACGGCTACCAATTTAAAAGTCCTTCAATTAGAATGTCTGAGACTGGGTGCGGGGTGCCTTAGTCCGTACTTTCTCAACCAGATTACCATTTTTTCCAAACTTGGATAGCTTCTTGCAAGGGGAAAAATTCAACTCTGATGCTGCAGTCCCAATCGCCTTCAAAGATTTAATTTTTTCTCGTCCGACTGGTTTTCTTAGTAAAGAAATCAATGAACTACCTATAAGATGGCAAAAGTGCATAGAAAACAATGGTTCCTACTTTGATTAATTTAATACATTATATTAAAAAATAGTCGACTTTTTGTTCCTCCGATACAAAACGCCAATTTCATTTATAAGAACCGAATATAACATCAGAATCACATTAATAGACCGGCTATGAGATGTAATAGTATCTTCATTATAAACCCTACACAATTACATATACCTAAGTACCTACTGTCTGAGCTTTTCATTTATTTTCTGTATAGATAATAGATTCTCATATTGTGAATGCTTTTACCAACTTAGTGTATGTACAAAAGCTTAAATTTCCCTTTACTAGCGCATATCAATACATTATGCACACACACACATATACAAATACACACTCACTCATGGACCGCATTCTTCCGCTCTCTGCAAAATGTCCACTTATTGATGTAGGTCAGTATGTCCATCTCGCTCACTTCTACGATCAATACAATCTCCCTCTCGCACCGGGACTAGTGGAATTTATCGAAGCTTTAGTTGGTCAGGCACTTGCATTGAATATTCCTTTCTAACCCGCCCTGAGAACGGAATGTCCGAGCTACGGTACCACCAAACACACACAAACACACACTCACATACCTGCTAATGACCACCGATGGCTTTGTACGCTTACATTTAACTTCATTACAGATCTTGAAGATAGAAGAGGTATTCAACGAATAGAAATAATATATTTATTGCAAATCTTTAAAGTGTTAAAGAGAACAATATAAATGAATAGATTTAGGATATATAGTATATTATTATAAATGTTGTTGTAATATGTGTTAATCGTGTGTGTGTGTGTGTGTGTGTGTGTGTGTGTGTGTGTGTGTGCGGGTCGAGGTGACGCAATTCCGGTGCATCGCTCCCTTCCTTAATTATTGAGGTATTTGATGTCACTCGTGTGTCATGTTTTATATGTGCATCATTACCTATAATACAATGCTATACTAAATTTATTTACAAAATACATTATGTTGTTATTATTAAGTATTATAGTTAAATAAAAACAAAATAGCTTCGTGTATCTCACACACTTTGCGTGTCTAATGTAACATGCTATAATATTTTAAATATATCATTATACAACCGCCTCGTTGGTAGAGTGGTTAGCCGAAACGCCTAACGTATAGAGACGCAATAGGGCTCGGGTTCGATTCCCGACAGGGAAAGGCATGTATGTGATGAGCATAGATGTCTGTTTTTCTGGGTTTGGTCATTTATTAAATATATTCTCAGTATTTATATGTGTATTTCTATGTATTTGTATCGTTGTCCAACACCCTTAACACAAGCAAGTAATTTGCTTACTTAGGGGTTAGAACAATGTGTGTAATTTGTTCCGTATTATTATTATAATTACTATACTATGTTATAAAGGATATATAAAAAACCTTATAATTCATATTTTTAAATGTGATCATACTTTTCAAATGTGTTTCCGCACCGCGACACACAAACAGACTAACCTATCATACCGTAATTAATACCTGTGACCTATGTATTACTCACTTTGAAAAAACCTACTGGAGAAGCGTGATGGGTTACACCTCAAACCGTTTGCAGGTCCAGAAGTTCTGTAACCCGCAATGACTCTCTGTCCTAATCTGTTGCAAGGATAGAAGAGGTTTCAATTATCGTATGTCCATATCAAATAAAATTATGATTTTGTTGATGTCACTGACATCATCGTCAATTCACTGAGTTATTCTCACTTGACTTTCATTTGATCATATTAAGATGACGTCATAGAGGCGGATATAGCGAGCCCTTAATAATAGTTATTTGCTCAGTGCGTAGTGTGTACATACGTACAATGTACTTAATTAATAAATATCACGCAATAATACATGCTTCAGGAGACACCTTGATGTATTATATTATTGTCACTTATTGTAAAACATTTGAATGTAATATTAATAATGAAGAATAAGGAGGTTGGTAAAGTTCCAAATTGTCGTGACGTCAGTCTGTCATAAATCGACAAACAACATTTATTATAATTAGCTTAATGTGATCCAGAAATAATATCCTTATTTAAATAAATTACATTATCTCGAAGTGGGAGCTTCATACATAGTTTCCAAGCTTAGATCCTGTGCAATGAACAGATATTATACTATATGTATAGGTATAAGATACGTTATGTATAAAAAAAGATTTACTTAAAAGTACTGGGTTAGTTTGTTAAAATACATAGCATAAAGAAATATTTCGGTTCTTTAAATAATTATAAGACCTATTAAAATGAAGAAGGATTAATTAAATCCTATTTTTTTTGGAGTATCAGTAACTGTACATTTAACCTTCATCATTCAAATATAAACTAAATTTTTCGAACAATGACGTTCCGTAAGAGTCGAAAACAGTTTGTCTGCGCCGGCGCATGTATTAACTCGACTTAAGAACAGACGCCAGGAGCGTCACTTTTAACGATTGAATACGATTATCTAGCCTGTTTTGTACGTCTTACATTTGAATACTAGACAGACTATGAGAATGTGATATTACTGTTAGATATTAATTTAAAATAAACAAGATCTTTTAAAGTATGTTGGCGCACGTTGATTGCCGTAATTTCATAATTCTTGGTAGTTTTTGTTGTCATGTTTTTAGGACCTCTTATTGTTATAGATCAAGCAGTAAAAATATTTTACGGCTTTGAAACGTTGTAACGAGTAACAAATGAAGTAGAATAAAAAAAAACAACCCTCTTAAAAGTATTTTAAAGTATTTTTTAAATAATTCCCAGAACTAGACCAATTCCTAGTCTTCTAGAATATCTAAGTATCGTATCTTGTGAGGATGCTCTGATGAGACATAGGAACTTCCGTTTCCGTACAACGAACGTGACACATTTTTTTAATTTAGAAAGGCGGCTATTATGAGACAATCTTTTGATTTATTTGCGAACTCCACCGACGATTCAAATACAGCGAGCTGATTGGTCGCGAAGTAGCCAATAGCGTTTAAAGGTTGTTAATTATGTACTGAATAATGAATTTTCGCATGTAATAAGACAGAATCGGTTATCGGGGGAAGTTTTGAATTTAGTTTGTGCTTGTTGATGAGAAAACTATATTAAATATCATTACTGGTTACTTCATTACTAAAAAACAAATCGATAACATTTATAGTCAATAAATGTAATCCATTTGTTTTTTAGGATATAATAGACGATTACTTGATCAGTTTGTATAGTGTATTGTAATGACTGATAAGTTCTCATTTATTTTTAATATATTCAATGTTATATCTTTCTTGTATTCTTATTTAAATACATAAGAATCTATCCTCAGATTATTTTAATGGTAATCAGATAAACTCAGTGGTAGAAGCAGAATTATCTTTAAAGACCATCTAGTATTTAATTAATTATAATTGAATATTAATTGACACAAGCAGAACGAATTCATTAAATACAAAACATTCCTGTAATTAAATACAAACTCAGAATCTTGCAAAACAACCACTGTCTTTCTTTCTGTCTTTTAAATCACTAACAAAAACTCTGATTACATTGATTCGTATCTCAGGGTCCAGTAATTACTGATAAGACCTTACAATTACATAGATATCATCAATATTATTTTTACCGGAACACCGCACTTGGGAGTCATGAAATATTCAGATCGGAAGCGAGGGGAAGGAATGGGAAGGGAGAGGGGTGGGGGGGAGACATCCGGAACACGCCTTACTACATTATAACTGATTATGTTAAGATTATGAAAGTGGATGTAAACAGCGCTCTAGGCTCGATCGATAGAGACCCGGAAGAATAAATATATTAAAGATAGATATAGACAGATAGATAGGTACAGATAAGAATTCCAGTAACCATTTAAATAGTTTAGCATCTCTACATGTTTATCATCGTCTTTATTTTAAATACTGTTAAGGTTACATTTACACGAAATGCAAATTAGATAGGTAGGTACCAGGTTTCAACTGGCATTTGAAATTATTCTCAGTGTTATGACAAATTAATATATACAGGGTTATTTTTAATCAGTTGACCACCTCTTGCAGGCAGCCTCTCTATATCAATCCCAAAAACGTTTGTTCTACGACTTTTTACAAATCTTGATAAACAATACAAAAAAAACGAAACAAAAAAAAAATGTATTTAAACTTTCTTCAACCATGATGATTATTAAATATCCCGGGTATATATAGACGTCCCGGGTGCATGCAGTATACAAGATTCCTTGTGATGGCGGTAAGTGTTACGTAGGAGAAACTCGTCGAAACGTCAATATAAGAATCACTGAACATAGGTATATGAAGTGTTTTTAAATCTGGACCACAATGGCTCAGTGGTAACGGAACACGTCTTTTGACAAAGCGGCAGTTTTAGTTAGGGAAAAGTGTTTAGTAATGCGAAAAGTACGTGAAACCATCGAAATCTCCCGTCTACCGAATTTCAATAGGGATAGTGGTTGGATGCTACCACCGTGAGCGCTCAGCGAGCTGGTGCCCGCAGTTCACGTCGCGAGTCCGCCATGCTTCGACCTTATGAATAGGAACCCCGAATAGGTTCGAAACTAGTTGTTCAAATTCCAAAAGAAAAATTTGCTCGCTCTTTTACTTACTTACTCTCTATTTTATAAGAAATACTTAAAAGGTCAACGCCCGGGCGTTATACCGACTCTCAGAGTTAATGCCAGTTCAGAGACAACAAATAAATTTTGTATGGCAAAATTTTAATTTTAAAAAGTATTAATTTTGAAAAGTTGTAGATCTTTTCAATGTTTATCTATACTGCAAAGTTAGAAACATTGGTTAGGATTTTCGAAAGAAACCTAATAGATGTCACCACCGTCCCGATAAAGACGATCACATAGGGAATGCTTAATTCACCGAGACGGACAGCGATACGGTAGCTCAGGTGGTAGAGCGACGGGACGGTTTCCCAGTAGTCGCGGGTTCGAATCCCTGCCCGTATTGGTTTATTTTTCATTCTATATTTATATAAATTTAATAGGCTTAACATGGCTATACATGTTTATAGATATTTTCAAAATGTCATTAGGTTATTCTACATATTTGATGATAGTAATATTTGTAGTTTTATAAGTCATAAAGTAAAAGTTACGTTATTTTTACGATACGTTTTACGTCATAGAAGTATTTATGATATGATGTTTGTCTGTAACTATTAACTACCTATTTTATATTGATATCCCTGAGTATTATTATTCGATCCTCTCTTTAATGTTCGGTTTTGTTGGATTCTAATGAGGTCAAGTAGCACGTATTAAAGGAGCTGTCCGAGCTGGGAGTACCGAATATATGTCAATTAATTTTATCTCAAAAATTATCTTAATCATCTTAATTCTTGATGACTTTCTGCAGATGTAATCATGATATCGCTTATTATCTATATCTATATTTAAATTCTCGTGCCTCAAATCACTGCGATTACAACCACCAAGTATCGGCACATACGAGACGGAGAGGTGGTACGTGTAACAATATAACCTAAGGTATAGGCCATCGAACCCGACCTACCCTTAACAGATCAGCGGCACGCGAACTAACAAGTAACTTAAATAATTGAATGAAAAACCAATTAAAGTATCTCATAATCACTAATTAAGAATTTAATTGCATTATTCTTAACGATTAATGTACAAAAAACGTAAGTCTATTCGGCTATCCATGTACAAGATAAATCAACTTTTTTATACAAAAAACATTTTATTTGTTTGACTTTAAATTATTCACAACAAACATCTAGTGATATCAAGTTTTTAAAGTTAAAGTTAAAGAATATTTTTTCTTTATCCTTTTTTGTACATCTCATATTATTCTTCCCTTTCTCGAGGGATTCAACCGATATGTTGATATCATACTGCGATTAATAAGAAAACACTTATTATCAATACATTTGTTATTTCTTGACTCTTGGGACGTAGAAATACTTATTGGAACTTTTTTTCATCACAATATTCCGAATATACTGAATATTATGATATAACTAAGGCTCCATTTTATACCAAGTTTATTTAACTTCATTAGAAAAACACAAAAAAACCTTTGACATACGACTTACGTAACTAAAATAATAAGTTACATAAACTTAAAATATTGTTACCAAATATTTACATTATTGTCCCTATTTAAATTGTTTATTTTAAGCCTTAGCTTGTTATGTTTTTCAGGGGACAGGTTTTCGCAAACATAAGGCCGTGGCTACAAGTACTTGTGTTTCAGATTAGACTTTCAGAGATTATGAGGTCAAAGGAAACGATTCTTAGCGAGAGTAATAAACATACAGCAAGATAAATAGTTTATATAACTATAGTCTATAAATATGTTTTATCAATATTATTACTTCTAAGTAGTCTTGAAGGTAAAGCTTACAGGAATATCGATATATATCGTTATTTCAGTGTGATATCACCAATGTTTCACAGACATCTTTTCTTGTTTATTAACCTATCTGTGAAACGTTGTGTTTTTCGGGACAGCCATCTTGTAAGATTTTCTGTAAGTATATGGAATCAAGAAAATGATTATCCCTTATATATTTAGTAAAAGTATATATGGACATTGTTTCATTTAAGAAACAGCTGAGCCTAACTGGAGAGTTAGAATTTCTTATTATATTTTCTTAGTGTAAAGACAGATGCGTTTCAAACGGACGCTGAATGTCAAAGGTCACATCCAATATATAAAGCATTTTTTAAAATGTAAATAAATTTCTATCGTAATATTTGAAAAAACAACGTTATTCGAGCATACATACATACATACTACAGAACAAATATATCATATATAAAACAAATATTGGTTCAGTTGCAGGACACGTGCGGACAAATACTCATATTTACAATTAAAATGAGCAGCTCATAGTTTCAGGAGCACACATGTGTCTTATATATAAATATCATATTTATAATAATTATCATTTATTTACTTTAAATTAACACTTACACAAACAATCGAGTAGTATTCAGCAGTAAGCGACTTTGTTTTATACTTTATATAAAATATAAATATATTTTTATAGGACAACAGTGGAATGTTCTAACGACAGAATGTTCCTTGCAACCCCTAAAATATTAATGACGTTTTAATCGAAGTGTCAACGACCCCAGGGTCAAGTAGGGCTTCAGGTCGCAGGATGAACTTGAACCATACTTCATTAAAGATTCTTATATTCTTTTGCGAAGATTTAATGTCACTGACTTCATATGAATAAAAAGATATTTTAACTTTTATTTTATTTGCTCTCGTAATATTCACGTCTTATTATTATAGAAATCTTATTCGTATGAAAAAAGTTTTCCCTGTGGAAACATTATATGTATATGTTATGTTAATGTTTTTTAAATTTATTTATGACTTAAGTTCGATAATATAAACAAATATGTCCAAACTAATATTGTAATCTGCTTAATTACTTTTTTTATATTATGTACATAAAAAGCACCTCGTTACCATAAAAACGAATATCTCTTTTAGGAGACGATGTTATCTCTGAGTTGTCATCTCACGAGACGTTTATAATAAATACATATCGTTGTTTTGCACAAAACTTGCCAATTATATAGAAATAAAATAGATGTTGAAATTAAAATGAATAATATACAATATAAAATAAAATGTTATATGACAAGATAAGTCAAAACTTCATTATTTAAATACAGAAATTTGTAGAACGGTTCAGACCGACGCGACGCGACGCCTTTCCATCCATTTTTTGCGCTAGTCCGATGGTAACTTCACGCTTGTATACTTGCGTGGAATTTCTATAACCGACGGAACTTGGATAAAAAAATTTGAATATACGTTAAGGACGAGCCTCCATTGAAGCGAAGCGAATAAAGAAGATTAGGTTCTAACATCGACGAGCATAAAAACATTCTCGCTATAGGAAGCGGCCAGGACTGACTACAATGAAGTTCAATTTAACTGAGATATTAACCGGCCTCTTACTATCTCGTCCACTAAATATTAATACTTGTTTTGGAGATAAACGCTCTAAAAATGATACAATTTTCAAACAACAAAGTGGATAATATATATAGTGCAAGATAGATGTCTTAGTAGTTTCCTATTTTTGTTATCAAACTTCTCCTTAATAATATAGTTTCGAATACCTTCCGTGATAGTCTTGGCCTCTCATACAACTTACCTAGACTTACAGGTCAGCTGCCTGTTTAACTAAGCAGCTTCAGCAACTAACCATTCTTTAACTATTATTATTATTATTATTATTTTATTTAATTTAATTTTTAATATAACTTATAACATTTATATATATGAAAACTTAATGTCTACTTTTCTTGTTTACACGTGAACGACTGACCGATTTAGCGTTTTTTATTGTGTTTATTATTGCTAAGAGGTTTCTCTGAAAGAAATTTGTAAGAAATTAGTTGCGCGGAAAATAAGAAAATTCCTGAAAACGGCCATAGTAGCTTCTCTAATGTTAATGTTACATTTTGTACTAACTATTAATTGTTTGATAGTTGATACAGTAAACAATTTTTTTTTAATATTTATAGTTAGAACAGTCGGGTTAAGATGTAAAACAACCATAAACAAGTTAATCTATATAGAAAAACTACAATGAATTGATGGAACTAAAGTAGTCATGATACCACAAACTCTATTTTCATTCTATCCCTCTTAACCCCATTCACAATATCCGATCAAAACACTGAACCTAGACGACCCCCAGCAACGCTATTTATCCCGCAAGTTTTTCCTGTTTTTCCATTATCCCCTCAATAGTTGGGGTGATATAAGTCCTAATATTGCTCAATAGTGTTACAATCAGCTGTTCAACTTATTCCCGATACACATTGTATCAATACTATTGTAATTTAATGGTAGTTTGCTTCGACCCCTTCAGCACATCCTGAGAGTAGGATGACTTGTATAGTGCCTTTTGTTTTATCATTTTTTTTTTTTTATTAATTTCTACTTTTATCCACGGACACGTCGCCCGTGCACTTTTCGCATTTGGTTTGTATTTTGCATATTAATTGTTGAAATTTTTAGATAACATACTCAAAAAGGATTCTATTACTACAAGTACCTACCTTAAAAACTATATTAGTAAGGTAAGTCCTTTGCACAGCAATTACACATACTTAGATAAATATAAATATTATATATATATATATATATATATATATATATATATATATATATATATATATATATACATATATATATATATACATATATATATATACATACATTCTTTTAAATTTTTATTTATTTATTTATTTTTTTTTTTATTGTACAATGTTATAATGTGAAGTATAGTATAAGTATTTGATGTATAATAAAAAAAAAATATTATTAAAGTTAGTATGCATAAATTTCTTACATTTTCTCATTAATGCCTTCCTACGAAAACACTATTGTGGTGACCTACTGTAATTTTTATTTTTTTCACTCATCACGAGCAAGGTTTCCACGATAGCGAAGTTTCTGTCTTTTATAGCCATCTTGGTATTATATTCTATGATGTTGTATTTTGTCGCCTTCATCGCTCTCCTGATGAATCTGCCCGTCGCGTCGTCCTCGCTGTCGGTAAAATACACACAGCTCTCGGTATGACGCGACACTGCTACGCCGCGTGGGGAACGCTGTCGTGCAGTTGCATCTTACTCCTGGTGTTGATTATAAAAACGGAACCGATAGTGAGTCCTTGTGCTTCGTGTATGGTTAAGATACGCGACCCTTCGCCTTATATTATCAATAGAAGTGTTAAGCTTCTCTGCAATACATGACAGTTTTGAAAACTGTATTTATAATAGATTTTGTTAAGATGTTACCACACTAGCGGCTGAACCATGTACAAATCAGCGGTGATCTGAAGTTGTGGTCATCTTCTATCTTCAATGAACTCATCACTTTATATCCATTACACGCTTCTCTAGGTCTGATCGTGAGAAACTCGATTCGCTGATAATTAAAAATTGTTTTCCTTCAAATATCCGTTTAACTTTAAAACTATCCGACAGAACTAAATAAAAAAGTAGGGACATCAGATATTATTAAAAGTTCAAATTAAAATTGTTTCTTAAACTGGATCTACATTGAATTAAGGACAATAATAATAATTTATATAATGGCCTAGTATATATAGAGTAAATATGTTATGGAACGAAAAAACAAAACTAAAATTCAATAATCAAACAGAGAGGAAAAAATCTGGTAGCGCTTTTAGGATCAAACAAACCGACAACTATTTGTGATACGGACAGACACACACGACATACCTTACTTTAATGTATGTGTCCTTTATTATAAGTAATATAGATTGATTAGAAATTATCAATACCAGATAGATTTATGGTCTTTTGACAGATCTAATATCTTTATCGATATTTCCGAGTACACGTTAAGGTTTCAAGATGTGAACAGCATCCCGCATTTATTAATATCAAAGACACCGCTAGCGCAAGCCCCGGCCGCGAGGTATCTGATACAACTTATTAAATAAGAGTTAGCATCTAAGCCGAAGGTAGTCCGTTAGGCGCATTCCAGCAAGTAACGATCGGCATTCCTAAGCCGAGCTCCCACGAGCCTCCCGCCCCTCCCCCCGGCGCTCCCCTCCCCTCCAACGACCTCTGGAAATACCTGCGCGGGCGCACGGGGCTCGCCTAGAGTGAATGTACGTCTTTAGGGGTCGAAATCGGAAATACTTGAGATATTCGTGCAATTTACACGTGTAAAGAATAAACGAATAGTTGGAACTTATAGAGTATGTAACTCACTCAAGTTCTTACTTACAACTGACTATAGACGTGAACCTTACCACTGATATTTGTAATTTAAGTTATATTAAACTTTTTTTATGTAAATCATTTCTCTGTACGTGCAGAGATCGTTTTCTCAAGATGTTAAAACATAATTTGAATACAAGTGTTTTTATATCATGATGTTTAAGTAGGTACATTATTTTTTTTAAAGCATTAAAACTCGGGTAATTATAAAGCGTGTTATTGTATAGTTCATAAATTACAATTTTTATTAGTTTAATGAACGAGCAGATATATTGCACAGGAAGGTGTAAAAACAATAATATTAATAACTTAATTAACAGAGACATCAAAATGTTACCATTCTAATTATATTCTTTGTTATAGTTTTTTGGCTCTGGAGGATAATTAACTACATCGAAGTAATCAAGATGAGTTTGGTGAACTATTTGGAGAGCTAACTGAAATTATTCTAAATATAAAGTGCTTCTTCATTAACGGACAGTTAAGTTAAATATTAATTCTAATATCTTGGGTACCTGTAGTCACAATAGTCTAAATAGTAAATCATTCCTCAATTTATGTGACTATAATCCTCTAAATCTTCTCGTGAATAAACATTATTAATATTTTTACCTTTTACGATATTATTATGAATAATTGGTGTCGGCGGCACCCAGCGCTCAGCCGGACTGGCGATGTGCTGTTTAGAGAAAGCCGAAGAAGGTATTTCAAGGTATGTTTTATCTTGATATTTAAACAAATATTCGTCGATAGTGTACCGGTAATATAATTACAGAAAACAACAATTCTTCAAGTAAAGATTTTCGGTGATTACAAGCGTACTAAGAATTGATACCAGTATAAATTATAATAATAAATTAAAAAGTTAATACAAGAGTCTTTACAACTAGGGTTGCCAACCATACTTTATAAAAAAGTATTCTACTTTATTTTTGCTAATTATACTTTATACTTTTGAATACAAATAAAGTATGTGAAAATACTTTATTTCCAACCTTTACTGCGATGCATAGAACAAAATACTCAATATGGGATATATCAGTAACTTTACTAGTGAACATATAAGTTCGAACAGATGGAAACGATTTATAATTACTGAACGAAATGTATAACATTTAATTCAGATTAGATGTTGATGTGAATCTGTCATCAACCGAAATGTTCGATAAAGTTGTCAGTAATTTTTCACTTTTTATATAAATAGGAGCTTAAACTACATGACAAAATGGTTTGATTTTAGCGAAGATAACTTTGGGAGAAGATGGCTTTCCATACTTCCTAACATGTCGTTGAAAAATGAGATTAATATTGAATATTTTGAAACGGTAATTACAAGGTCTAAATTACCAGACTGATTGAATATTACAATGGACGATTGATATTCGACGTAACAATAAGACTTACAGAGATATAAAGAAAATTAATACTTAAGAATGTTCAGAGAAAAATTACAGTTAATAACTGGCAATATATATCTTACCAATTGTAAAAAAAAAAAATATTTACTGTCCGTTCCCGATACTTCAGCTTACACTGACAGGGTTGTTTAGAAATTAATCTTAAAATGAAAATGAATCTTAAAACGAAATAGAGCGTCAATAAATTTAATTACAAACGAATTGTTTATTTTTTTAATTTTAATGTTGATTGTCAAGCAAGCTTCGAAACATAAAAAAAGTAAAAAAATGTTTGCTTGTATTAAAAGAACACAAAAATACGTTTTAAAAACAATAAAAGCTAAAAATTATATATATTTTTTCTTTTTTTATTCTTTTTTTTTCCTATTGCTGTCAAAAAAGTTGGCAACCCTAATTACAACATATCTCTAACATTTCGTAAATAACAAGATAACGCGCAAACGAACTCGTAGACGACGTGAATCATGAATATATATTTAAAAAACAGACTTCAATTAACATTAGTAACTTTACTCGTTTTATGAAAATAATAGGTACATTTAATTAGCAACTAGCGACCGTTGAGTTCAAAAACAATAATTAAAACCATCCGCATATAATAAGCGAGGTTTTATGAATGAAGTGTGTGTCGTATTTATCGAAGTGCAACCTCCGGGGGTCGACGAACGTTTGACTTGGCGCCATGTTGGAACATGGCCGCCTAGCGCGGGAAAACGGAGAGCACTTATTGCGATTGCTTCCACGCAATTTTTTTTACAAAGATTGCGGTTTTAGTAAATTTGTTGCTTATTATAAATCACCGAGCTGCCCTGCGTCTGCCTCAGTCCGACATACATACTTTGTAATTCTCGTAAAATGACTACTTAAGTGCGAGTTCGTCTTTCAGGATCAGTGGCTGTTTACAATTTAAATACAGATAACATATTTTTGTCTTTTTATAACCTATGTGTTAAGTCCATAGTTATTCGGTGATGGTAACTACATACCATACCTACTTCACCTTCAAGGGCACGATTGCGACACAAACATACAACACGACTCTTGTTTATCTTTTAGCATATATTTATTTTTTTTCGAAACCACACTATTCTCACCCTATTTTGCTAGTGCAAGTGTTACTGAGATCTATCCTAGAGCAGATGCCGTTTTGTTTAAGATGTAGTATCCCGTGTCCACCCATCCCTTCCTTGACAGTACTTAATCGTGCTTCGGATTAAAAAGACTTTTATCATTGTATATATATTTAGTGTTAAGTTTAATTTTTTATTTCCCTTATGTGTCACTGAGCCCTTCGTGTAGTCGTTGGGAAACTATCAAATATAAAAACGTCCGAGACCTGCTATTTCTTATAAAGATAAAGATTTTTCTTATTACATATAATTCAAGTTCAAAGTTATCAGTGAAGTTTCCCATCTCGAGATTACAAACACCAAATACTTCCACATTGCTCGTAGAACCTGAAACTTTCAGATCACGTTACTTCAGTGTTGTTACAAAACAATTGGCCCAATGTGTTACAAGTTTAGGGTCTACATTACTTATGTACGACGGTTTCATTGTAATTGATGTACTGTGCATACATACATACATACATACATACAGAAGCTCTCCCATATTAGTGACCTCATTGTATTTTCAATATGAATTCTTATATTATATTAGTAAATAAATAACTTATTGAAGTGAAGTTTCTCGGAAGTTTGGTCTAGGAGTTTTTAATTCTTTGTAACTTCATATGTTAAAAGATTTTGCTATTTAAAATATATGTAGTGTTATTATGTAAGTTAACATAAAACTAAATCCAATAATCAATAAAGAAAAGTATATAAGAGAATACAGACAAAAAAACTTGAATTAACTTTAAACAATGAAAATGTAGAGCAGATAAAATACGTCACGTGAACTGTTATAGTCGTGATTAAATTTATATATACAAAAATTGTGTCAGTTTGTTTTTAACAAAAGATATAGTGAAAATTATAAATACCCCGTTCGTCAAGCCGCCACTTTTGTAACTATTAAAATCTCTAAGGGAACCGACGACTGGTTCAAAGTAAATACTTTTAAGAGAATAAATTTTTCTTAGACATTTAAATAAATAATAATAATAATAATAATAAACTTTATTCTCAAAAATAATTTTACAGTGTTCACTACTTCGGGAGTCAGAAAACTCACGAAGTAGTGAAACCGTGTTTCGGGAGCCAGCTCCTTCCCATTTAGCTTAACATAAAGTTATTAAATATAAAAGAAAATAATTTAAGTAATTTTTTTTTTAAATAATAATAAACTGAGAAACTTTATATATATATATATATATATATATATATATATATATATATATATATATAATATATATATATATGCATAAAGTTTCATAAAAATCGGTTCAGCCGTTTAAGAGGAGTTCAGTGACATACACACGCACACAAGAAATATATATATAAAGATATATATATATGTGAAGGTCATCATTGAGTGCGTGTGTATCTGTGTGTCCGCATGTGTCTGTGTGTTTGTGTTAGAATGTTCACATTTTATTTTTTTATAATAATGAATAGATTTTCAGTCTCTTTGTAAGTTAGGGTTGCCAACCATGCTATTACTACAGGTTCTAATTTAAAACTTGTGAGACTACGTACTCTATGTATGTTATTTAATATGTTGTCTTTAGGGTTCTCGTCACACATGCATGAATGTGGTCCCGTCTTTTAATATATTTCGGTAATTTCGTAGTTTTGTGAAATCTATCGATGCATTTATAAACAAATAATTTTCTAACTGAGAGTACTTTTGCCTGCTGAAATAACTCATTCTAAATGTAAGCGAAACTTTTAAAAGTGGACGCTAAGCACGTTCTAAAATTATTAAATTTGATTTTACGATGGTCTGTAATTGGTGGATAGATTTCTGGGAGATAGAATATATGTGGGATAAACTACGGCTTGTTTAATACAGTAGGAAAAACTCCACACTCAAAGCTTAAATTACAAATATAAGCTAAGGATTGCGAAATAGTGTCAACAACATTTTTTTAAAGTGCGGATGAAATTTTGTCAATACCAGAGGCGCAGTTTGTTTTGAGACTATTAGGTATAGAGCAAATCTCTTTGGTGTCTGTGAAATATAATGAGATGTCATTCAATAATGCATTATTGTAGTTAGCTTTTTTGGCAACTCAACTCAACTTCGTCAGTAACCAGCTTCTCCAATATATTTTTAGCGAGATTGCATCCGATTGAAGTGAAGACTTTATTCATCTCATTGAGTGAATCTTTTTTTGAGTTTTTAATATTAAGGAGTTCATTTGAAGACGCGACGTTTCTATTTATATTACCTACTTCCTTAATTATATTCCACGTTTCCAGCATATTACCGTTACATTCTTCTAATTTTCTATTATAATATTCCTGTTTCAGCGTTTTAATTATTTTGTTGCATGTATTTCTTGCTCTAACTGTTCTTTGTTTTTAGTTTTGATTACAACACCTAATGGCACCCAGGACTTAACTGGTAAACATCTTTTGGGTATAATCATAACTACTGTATTATTATTAATTATATTTTGTAACTTGCATAAAAATAGCTCAGTCTTACGTCATGAGTACAATATAAATCATCCCAAGATTCTTCCATTAAAGAACTTCTAATGCCTTCAAAGTCCAATTTTCATTTAATATTAGATAAATATAGAATAGGAGAATGGTCTGTTGATTTGTCGAATACTACTGTTTGAAAACTAACTTTTGTAATACGAGTAGGACCCGTTAGTTAAAACGACTTAACTGCCTTTTAAATAGTTAGTTAAAAACTTTTTGCAACACAATATTATAAAGGACTATGGAAACATAATTAAAAAGAAAGAAGATAACAATTACTTATATTCGTAAGTAGCTCTAGCACAAATGAAATTAATTATTAACGATTCACAAATTACAATTTATGGCAAAATATAATTGAATATTGAAGAAACCATTACCTATTCCTTCAAAGATATTTTATAAGAATTTAATAAAACATTGACATAATTGTCTCAAAACTTTTACGAATTCGAATAAAATAATATAATATAAACTAATGTTAATCTGAATACCTGGATAATTAGTTTATAAATTATATATTTAGGATGAATGTAAAAATTCGTATTATGGACAAAAATATATTGAACCTGCATATATTAAATAAATTTATGTATGTAGAACATAATAAGTTAGGCGATAAAATAACAAAACATGAGTAGATCCAATATATGCGCGCGCGCAGCGCAGTGGACACAACGTAGGCTACGTCATGAGGCCGGCGCTGTGAGGCCCCACTATGAGCACTATCGAGCACGTTTTATCACTATATTAGACTCGTGTTATGAGCGTCTGTTACAACACCTCTCATACACATGATACAGCATCCGATCAATTATTATACCAGTGTCATAGATAACCCTGGACTACGTACGTGAAGTAAACAAATTACAAGCTGAAAGTTATTTAAGATAGAAATTCTAATAACGCGGTGAAAAAGAAATTTTAGCTAGTTTCCCTAGGAAACCGCAGTCTCAAAATAGCGGCGTCAGAGGAGTCCCATTGTGGTGATAAGAACGACTGACGGTGGGCAGTGGTTGTGGTTGAAACGGATGTGATGGTTCGTGTAAACTGCATAATTTATATTTAATTTAATTTTAATTATTTGTAACATTGCCTTTTAAATTTCAAGAAGTCAATAAAATATATTTTAAGTTATTAAATTACCATAGAGTAATAATGTTATAGAATAGGTTCCTCCCGCGAGTGCCTCATTAGGACTAGCCAGTGGCCACATTTGGCCAGTTGTTTTGTAATTCGTAACTTCTAAATGCGTCCGGCTTCAAGGTCAGCCAAGCGTGCGTAACGCACAAAAAAACTACATTAAGGATAGACCTGACGCAGCATTACTATTACATATAGACGTACCGCACTATTGAATATATATATATATATATACAGCAACAAAACAAAACCAGCAAGAACTAGAATTTAGTATTGGACAATTACTATGAGAAAAATAAGAAAAAATACATATGTAGATAGATTTAAGATCGTTTATATTTTAAACCACTACATAGATATAATGCATAAGATTACTATCGAATTGTTTAGTCACGCACAGCATCTTTTCTACTTATTATTATTATCATAATCTTCAGATGCCAAAAAAAACGGGGCCAAACTAAACGTCAAAACATTATTCATAGATCATTCAGAGACTCACTGATGATTAATCACATCTACTTTGCAATAAAACTGAAACTAATCATATTTTACGTTAAATAAACTGGTCAATTAGTTAAATACATAACATATTACATAAACATTATTAATTCTAGTTTACATCGTTAGTTCTTCAGAGCCAGTGATTTTTTCTGATGTTGTTTTGACTTAACGTCCGAACAATATGATTATTTAAATACCTCTTATAATATGTACGTCTGTAAAACAATATAACACCGGTATTTTTTTTTGTTTTTTTCCTTCAGATTTGTCTAATTTCTAAATTATAGAACAAAACTAATGACTTCGAAGTTAAGTGTGCTGAGCGATTTGTTTAAATTTAAGTTTATTTAATAAGTGTTAAATAAATAATTTATTACAAGGCTCATTTATTCTCGTGGCCGCGTAGGAAATTTAAATTCGTCAGAGCCGATGACATTGACATTGACAGATTATAAATTCATTGTACGCTCACATTGCATTGCTGAATGGTGATGGTGGATAACTGATTGTATTATCTGTTATACTTAATTCACACATAATATATAATATATTTTAATCATAAAACCTAATACAAATCAGCACAATTATTAATAAACGAATAGTAGCAAACAATAATGAAGTGATAATATAATGCCGTGTCTACGACTCACGAGCTCTGTGGCCGGGATCGTCGGCCGGGAGGACGCTGCGTTCTCACAGGAGTATCATCTGCGTCGTACAGATGAGTGATGACGCAGTTTCTACCTCTTCTAGTAGCTAGAGATATACTATTTAAGTATGTTACGAATTACATTTTATATATATGTTTTTATAACATACAACGTAAATTTATCAGCACCGGACCGGACTTTGACCTGCTTTCTCTGGTAAACCGTATATACAATAATATAAATATACATAACATGGCTAAAATGTTTATTTATTAATAAGTCTATTAAAATGTCGAGTGACTTCAGATAGGCATAGGTACATATAATTAGATAATTAATAGCCAAAAACACATATCCAAATCGTAGAGCACCACAACATATGAAACAGGTCTCGTATCACCAGACTTATAAAAATTGTAAATAAAGTATATAAGTGTTATAAAAGTTTTACCTATTTTAGTTTAATATTAGACCAAATTGTTTGACTGACAACAAACTATAGAGTTTTTTATTAACATTAATACACAAACATAAATACTGAATACACACACATCAGGGACCTGCTACAGGAACGACCAGTTAATATTTTAAACTATCAATAAACAAGTCACTCATTTATTTTTTACATAAATACAGAATGATAAATTTATTAACATGAGCAGAAATCAAACCTGCGACCTCATTTAATTATAATACAGCAAAAGACATTTCAGGTAATTTTTGAAGTGATGGACTTTATAAAATATATGAATTATATTTCTTTATATTATAAAATTGTCGCTCTAATTTATTATTAATATAAATAAAACACAACTTTCCCAAGTTTTTCATTTTATATATATATATATATTAATAAAAACTCACAAATTAATAATTATAAGTAAAATTATTAAGTGCTTTGTAAATAATTATACTTAAGTATTAGTTTTAAGACTCGCAAATAATCAGAATCGTATAATATTTTAAATTTAAAACAGTTTTAAGTAAATAGCTACTGAAAGTGAAGAGGTCAAAGACCAGAGAATAGCGGACACTGTGAGGATATATTTATAAACATGTATGTTAAGCTAATTTAGATATTTAATAAATATAAAATGATAAATACACCGATACGGGCAGGGATTCGAACCCGCGACCTCTTCCAATAGAGCTACTGTATCGCTGAAAGGGTACAGATCATTTATTTTATAAATTATTATTCTTAAATTTTGTGAACGTTTTGTAGAGAGTCTTCAAAAACTTTTAAGTATGCAATTTGTAATATTCAAGACAAAAGAAAAAATACAATAAATCATTAAATGATAAGATTGATCTGCTGTGAGTGAGAGGTAAACGTACTTTGATAACCACCCGTTTGTCATTTCACTAATGAGGGCTTAAAAGCTCAGCACAAATTACATTCGTGAGATTCAAGTTGATAGACAGACATGCACTTTGTTTGTCATTCACTTAACTTTTTACAGTCATTACAATTTTATCGATTTATAAAATTACATTAGTGTAAGAACTATTTTTAACGTAATGTATCAAAAAATATATTCTGAAAAAAATATATTCATTGCTCATATTTTTTTAGATTATTTCCTTGTTTTATATGTTTTTATTTGTTTCAGTAATTAATTCTCATACATGTTACCAAGACGTCATATTATTAAAATATTTTACCCTTGCGGAACCTATTGACATCTAACTTTGTCTTATATTATCCTTCTACTCTAACATAACTCAAAAATAATAATCCTATCTAAGAGAATTAGCTAGTCGGCTAATAAGGCTCGTTCCCACAGGACTAAAACACACATACAGGACCTACGTGGACCCGCCTAACCTGATTCTCAGACGATTCCGACCACAGAACTTGTATAGACCCGTCCATCTGTCTGTCTTTTAGAGATTTGAATAGAAACATCGATAGTATTTATATTGTTTATGTTTAATTTACTTGTACAGTTGTCACTTTCTATATTCAGTTGTAAATGCTTTTTACTATCAGAGATACAACGGTTGGTAACGACAACCATTAAAAAAGACGAGGCCATCTTTTTTTTAAACCCAGTCAATAGCAGAAAAGATCCGAAAACAAGAAAATATTTAGTGGTTAATAAGAGTTGAATGACTTTTAATTATAGAACTTTAACATATTAGATAATTTATACGGAGAAATTTTATTTATTTACGATGTTTATCGATAAGAACGAAACACAACCCTAAATAAAACCGTAGAGTTAGAAGCATTGAATGAGAGTGTGTTGAAGGGCACGTCACTACCTGGTCACTCTCTTTATGGACCAAAGAGCATGTTAAGAACTCGTTTTAATTTGTTGTGCGCATGCGTGGTTCATGATTTTGAGGATTTTATATCGCTTTTATTATTTTATGAACTATTCGAGAATTATTCACTGAATTTATGATTTATTATAGATAATAAACTTACTAACTCTAATGAAGCCTCGGGAACAGTGATGTTACGTTAAAAAGCCAGTGATATGAACATTATTCTTATATGTTTTTTAAGTAAATGTGCGTCGAGGCAGGTTTATAACTACTTAACATTATCAGGAAGGTTATTTTTTCGACAAAATAACGTTTAATTTAAATAAAAACGACCTTAGAAATCGTAGAATTTATCTAAATTGCAATTGAATCCTATTAAAAATACGACAGTGGACTATCAGTATTAGAATTATTATTATTTACATAAACTAAAAGCACGTTTAGTTTTATAAATCGTGATGCAAGTCTGGACCACACACAAAGGACACTTCATTTCCAAATCTTCTTTGAATAAAACAGGAGATGGATTTTATTTGAAGATGCTTTTTGTAAAGTTATATAACTACATGGATGTTAAATGTTATCGATAAAAAGTCCTTCATCTGAATTTTCATAATTATCCTTCATAAGTGTAATGTAATGAAAATTTAGGACAAAGTAATAATTGGGTTCACTGGAATGTTGGATATTTTACGTTTAACATAAAGGTTAACGTAATTAATATTTTAACTATATGTTAACTGAATATATACCTACTTCTACAGAACAATAATAGTTAATAAGTAAATGCTAGGTGTATTTTAAACCCTAGTTTACAAAGTTAGTTAAATTATCATCTCTGATGATCGCAATAATAAGCCCATTTAGTTGATTTAGCAAATTAAGTTATGAAAAACATTATATGTTACATATTTGTATCACGGGTAACTATTATATGAGTTAAGAAAACATAATATGTATTTAATATTGGGTGAACACTATATAATAAGTCTTGAGGGTGAAAGGACTTGCGGAAGGTCAGGACTGACTCGTAGGGCTTCTCAGGTGATGTCGCAGTGAAAGCGGTTTTACAGGAGAAAGCGTTTACTATTTTTCTTTTAAGTGATGAGAAACATTGTGATTTTGTTGACGAAGTCAAATAGTTTGAATTTATTTGAGAAAAAAAATAAGATTGCAACGAGTTTTATAAAAAAACAAATAATAATCCAGTTAGTAGCTGTCGGCGTGTCTCCACCCTTCGACCCTGTACTCTCCTATCGAAGGGGTCTTAAGAACGAGCCAGTTCAATTCACGTTGCTAAGGTCCGAAATGAAAGCAATATGTAATGGTTCACTGACACCACTTTAACAATAAACAAATTATATGGTCCTTCAATACGTCATTTCAATTATAACAGAAATTGACTGATCTAAATCGTATAAATATTAGATGTTGAAGAAAAAAATTTAAATGTATACGAATTAACAAGTACTTAAATACTTCAAATAGCATTAATCAAAGAAGTATAAACAAACGAGAAACATATTTATAATTATCATTCAGTTAATGGAATAATTTGGCAATTTGTTTCTAGGAAACAATTAATGTTGGCTGCTACCGATTTCGTTGATTAAATAATAAATTCTAACAAATCAAAACCTTCATCACTCGACATTCCCCCCCGAGGTTCATACAAGTTAGTTATTTATTTTCTGCCATCCCTTCTGTGACCCGTGGGTCAATACTCAATACTGAGAGTTTGTGTCTTCAGAACTGTTGTTTAATTTATTGTTCAACGTTTAGTTTTCTTTTGCTGCACTTAATAATAAGTACATTATCCTTGAACCAGTATGACTTGCATATTATTGTACTAACATTATACAAACTAAAGGTCAAAAGGTCGAATAGAAATTTGGCTTCTCCCATGAATGATAATGTGTTACAGATGATCCTTGGGTCAAAAGACCGAAACGACCGTTATCTTCCGAACTAAGTGATCGGAGAATTTGTATTTTTGAGAATAAAACCTATCTGTTCTTCAAAAGTCTTTCAGTTGATGTTCGTCGTATTATTATCGTATTATTTAAGTTATTGATAGGTTAACATAGTTTTGTACATCACAAATGTTAATATCATTATTACTGTATTTTATTAATTTTCAAGTAAATACAAACAAGACAACAAACAAGCAAAGAAATATATTATAATAATTTACTGCCGAATACAACAACATAATAACAAAAGAACATCCGCGATTATCTAAGAATATGTAAAGCGTATACGAAATAAGTTAGTTGTAGACCGCAACTCTGAGCTTACACACACACACAGACACTCAGACACAGTACACACAGACACGTACTGATCCGTCATTCAAAGGTTTTTGTGTAATTTTTTCCAACACTCAACTAGACTCGTTGGAACCTACTCTGTTTTTGTGTAATAAGCCAGTTCCTACGTCCGAGCGTGTTTTAATTTGGCAGGTGTTAAGCAATTATGAAATATTACACATCACGTGTATCGTAAACCTAAAACTAGACCTATTTTATAAATATCTGATATAAGACCTTCCCCGGTTCATAATGGGTGACTAAGATACCTAAAATAATTGGTTTAGATAGGTACCTACCTAAATAAATTTAGACTAAATCTATCTATTTTTAATTCCTAGTAGGTGAAATCAGATTTGTGCAAATAAACAAAATAAGATTGATGTGAATCTCTGATCGCCCTAATTAATAGCACTCCGGTGGTAAATAATATGTGAATATGTGAATAAAACTATATAGACAATTAACAACTGATAGACAATTAACATTCTAAAATCATCTCCCAAACAACCAATTTTGGCCAATAACCCACTAAAGCGCTTTGCACGGCGGATTGTGCTAAAATGCGCGTGAGTCGGGGCCCCTGACCTTGTGGCGCATGGCAGCCCCCCTGGCCCCCCGCCCCGCCCCGCCCCGCCCTCCTCCAACTAGTGAAGAACACGGTTCGACCGAACCACTCTCCTAAAAGGTCTTTATAGTTTTATCCCTTTCGTACTATTTCGACAATCTATCATATTAGTCGAGCTCTCGACGCCATTACTCCGACATAATACCTTTATGTCATCAGTTGCAGAGGAAGCGTACGTCGGACATATTTTTTATTTACGTCGTAACATAACTACGCGTTACGTAGGTACTAATATAAATATATTAATAACTTTTGTTAAATACCTATCGTGGAGCGCGGTGTTTGAGTAAGGAAGTTGAGAAGATTTATCCAATGTGTTTCACAACAATAAGTTAATTAGGTTTCAGTGATTATTTGTTTTAAAAGGTAGGTGGTAGGTACGTACCTATTAAGATGCTGTCGTGTTTTAACTTTATTTGATTGTTCTCTAACTTAGATACATTATTTATGGTTCCGAAATGACAAGCGTGTGTTTTATAAAATACCTATATCTACAGCGAGATTTATAAGATTCGATTTTAGATTAATTTCTAGAAAACGCAAATTACCCTGAGATAAGACAATAGTCCGGTCAGGATAATTGTGTGGATATTACTATATCTAAACGAAGTGTCCATCATTTAAAGCCACTTAAAGCCTATTTACAATACTATCAGTATTCTTTGATCTCAGATCGTAAGCTAACGGAGCGACACGGAAATTTCGCTTTCGCAAAGTGGAGCCAATCAGATGTCGTCATTCCCCAACGATATATATAGCTGCCTACACATTTAAATATATTGAATACTCTCCCAGCCACGTGCCCGCGGGTATTCAAATACAGTCTACTCTTACGATACCAGACAAATACCTACTTATTTATCATTAATTTGGACAATTAATTATACTATTTGATCACAGGGTGGCGGGATCATGTCACTATCACGATAAGATCCGGCGAATAGATTCGATGAATCGGACATTGGGTGTTACTTTCGGGAATAGGGTTCCGTTTTGCAAATTATGTCACTAAATATGAAAGCAGTTGAGTCAAGAAAACACAACAAATAAAAACTGTCCACTTTAAATATATACATCGCTGAACATTTACTATTACTATTAAACCAAATGGATAAAGTGAGGTGGAATTAAGTAAGAGACATTGTTAAGCTCCACTGTATTTAAATTGTCTTTACTTTCTTATGTCTTTCAGCATTGAGTTATTCGTCAACTACGTCGCTGCAGCGGCAGTGCTTGAACACATTAAATTAGGTACATTAATGGATTGACCTTGATTATCGCCGTAACTACGCCATTATGTTATATATCTTTTAACGAAACGACCTTAAAACACCGGCGGCCCCTTCAGGGCATTTACGAATATTATGTTCCGTAATAATTGTTCTAATAGCGTTCAAAACTATGTAAGTATATAAAACAATAATGTAATAAATAAGTTCTACTAAAACGGATCCAATCATTTTGTTAGATACTTATAAGAAGTCTCTAACTACCAAATACAATAACGCTATTTATATTATTAAAGTGTGGTAAAACGTAGGCTAATAAACTGCTGTACAAACAAACAAAATTAAAACAATCATAAAATATATCTGGTAAGTTGAAACGGAATGCAAAGTCCATTTTTACAATATTTTGCTCTAACTATATAAGCTCCCAAGATGGAATCCCTTGCATTATAAAGTTGTCATCTTTTCCTTTATCTGCAGACCTCTCCGGGTCGAAGTCTTTAATAATGTGATATGACTTTTGTACTTCTTTTCTCTCTGTAGTCTTTCTCCGCGGGGTTGCGCTGCGTGACTACTGACTACTGACTACTGACTACCATACCAGATACCTAAAGCCTTACATCTTCTATTTCTTATCTAAAATTTTGCTTAGTCAATAATGACATTTTCTACCAGAGAGTCCCATAGCAAAGATGTTATCTTTTATCTTTTAGTTTTCTCTCAGTTAATTTGATAATGAATGAACAATACTACCTATCACTTTTAACCTTTTATATATACTAATAGCAATATTAACAATAATGATATACTAAATAATCCTGTCATCGGAGAATCAATCATTGTTGATTAAATTCCTTCAATCAATTGTCTTTCGACATACTGGGTTAGCAGTTCGTCCTTACCGCCGTAGCCGACATAGCCGCCATCGCTTGCTTACAAAACAATTATTAATAAGAGACTATTAATGTCGAAAAGTAGTATTATTAATACGGCCAAAGTGCATCCAATGGTAGTGTAGTCTATTAATATCTATTGGATATCCAGGGATGGTTATTATTTGATAAGACTAAGGAAATTAACAGTGTAGTTCCAGCACGATCTACCAGCATACAATTAAAACAGTGTAGTTCCAGCACGATCTACCAGCATACAATTAAAACAGTGTAGTTCCAGCACGATCTACCAGCATACAATTAAAATTGATACTTACACTCAGACTTAGTTTGATTTATAGGTTAAAATTGACATCATTATTTATATCGCTCAATCATGGTGTTCTTGAACTTGTATCTTATTACAAAAGATATTGGGAAAATGGTGTCATACATTAGTCATCGCACAATAGTAGAGCGACACTAACACGATACTAATACGACACTAATACGATACTAATACGACACCTTACTTAGTTGATGATTGAACCAGCACATTGAACGACCCTACTGTTCTCCAATGCCAAGGGTGCGTTCTACCTGATCCATTTATATTTGTTTGCGGAAGTCTTTCGTTAACATTTGTATTAATTAATGTGAGTATCATTCCCACTAGGCAGGTTCAATATCTGTTTGCTTTCCCGTCATCATCTGACATCGTTTTCAAACAATCTTCATTGTTTCGTATTGATTCGTTTAATGTTTTACTATTTTCTCATTCATCGAGATAATCTCTTCAACAATTTCGAAACTAACGACTTCTAAGGATAATAATAGGCTATAAAGAACAAGGTGACCGAATTATTGTGTTTTACCCCAAAATAACCATTCACTTGAATTTATTACGGAGCAATTAATAAAATTAAATTATTAGAGATGGAGTATTCCACCCTATATTTTATAATAAATTAAATTATACAAGTCTGTTTTGTTTGTGTATTTGCCAAGCACTTACAATCAAATATTTTACGCACAATCAATATTTTTTTTTATTTGAGTCGGTGTTTTTGGTGAACTAGTATGAATTTTATTTCAAATTAGATTCTATATTATCAAAGTATTCAAAACTATGCTATAATACATGGTTTATTACATGTCTTCGTGTGTTTTAATATTTTTCTTTCGATAATAGTTTGATGTAATAAACGACCCTCACGAAAGTTATTTAAGCTATGATTACAAACATCGATTTAAGCAAAGAGTTACACTAATACAAACTGCCGTATCATCCGAATTTATTATACGAATTTTCGTTTACTTACATTTTCTGAATAGTCATAATTATTCAACTACATATATTTCTAGTTGAATTACTCATTAATAAAAAAAATACAAGCCTTGTTGGACAACCACTATACCAAAAGCTTAATAAAAAGTTTTCTTATTAACTTTTATATAAAGAATATTATAATGTTACTGTAACCTGTTCCCGAAAATAAATATTATAAAGATTTATGAGATAATCTAGGGACTCTAGTTTCTGATATAGAATTCAAGATGCAAACTGATTCCACTAAAGTAATTTGAGATCTTGTAGCCTTGTGGTCTGTCATCTAGTTCCTTAACCACGATTGTTGTAAATTGAAACTATATATAATAGAAACAAAAAACATCACACAAAGTAGGAAACAATACGACGTGCTGAAGCCGACGATGAATACTATCCAATATATTTTTAAATTTAAAAAACAGCTTCTAAGATCTCAATTATATAAATCTTATTAGACATGGAAGGATATAATAGGTCATTATATTATAAAATAAATGAAATATATGAATTGTGAAGGAAGGTCTAAGCAAGCGATCGTACCCGCTCCATATGTACGTACACCCACAAGGACACACAATCATGTTTTGATTGCGTTTTACTTTAATTTTCAACTGATAGACGATTCATTGACTATGTATATCTTTTTTTCTCGTTTTGGTCATGATTTAGCACATCCCGTGCAATATTTTATGAAATTGAGTTGTTTTTAAAATGTTTACATGTCAGTTTATTTCATAACTATCACTAAGAGGCACCTGGCGTCCACGAGTACTTCTGGGCTCTACCTACCCTGGTACCAGACACAGAACGGTGAACTCTATCTGCGACGGCACCTCCCATTTGTAACTTACCAACACGCTGGGTCATAATAACGCTTTCGTCACTTTGTAGGTTTGGCCGGTGTTTGACCTGAAGAGGCAAACAAGCGGGGCGCATGCGTCGGCCGCCGTAAACACTGCCCGCTCCCGGGCTGACCACGTGGTACTTAATAACAATATAACACAGAAACAAACCATCCACGGCCGCCGCGGTCACACCCAGCACCAGCACTTGTAGTACTCGATATATGAGCGCCATAAAAACAAAATCATTTGCACAACACAGTATCGTGTATCGGGCTGCAGTACACGATCGGCGCAGCCCGCGGCCTCCGGCGCACTGGCGAATGGCGGGTAGAGACGTTACTGGCGATGCCGAGTGTACCAGCCCTAGCGTAGGCACGCTCTACTACGTCTACAACATCGATAAAACAGCTCTTGTCTCTATGTTGTGAATTGAAATTTTATTGAATTACGTGTAGGTACATATAAGAATATATTATAAGAGAAAAAAACAATAATCAATATGATGAAAAAAAAAACAAATATTGGTAGAGCCTTATCTAGTACAGAAAACGCTTAACTTATCCTTATAGGCGTATTGTGGTTTATCTGATGAATAAAACTGTAGACTGTAAAATATGGAGAAGTTTCTATAGTATAAAGGTTCTACTATGGAAAAGTATCGATACACGTCCTTGAGGTTTAACCACATCACTAACCACGGCAGCGTGTCCGCGCGCCCAGCGTGCCTGGGCCCCCCTCCCTCTCCCTAACCCCGCACTCACCCCCCGCGCCATCCTTGTCCATTCAACACATTTTCTGTCATAAGCAAATCGATAATCGCATTATACTTCCGCTTTCAAACACGCGCGCTGCATCCAAACTATGTCACGAGGCACACTGTTTCCCACCAAATTTGTATGTCACATAAAGGCGGCGTTGTATTGAGGGAATTAAAGGATTGCACGTTTTGGCATCGAGTTTGATATTTGCTTCGGTTACGTCACAGCCGGTTTGTATGATTGTATATAAAATAATAACCTGTTTCACAACCGATTTGCATGTTTCCTTGCAGAATGAGGAGGGTGTCGTGCGCTACAGGAGTTGCGATAAATATCGAGCTGGGACGAACAACGTTTATTATATGGTATGGAAAACCAAAAGTTATAAAAGGAAAGTCACTCAACACCACTTCAAATTCCAATAGTTAGTTAGTACACAGTAAATATATTGTAATGTATCTCAACGAAGAGCGCTGAGCATAGGTCAGTGTTGCTGCACTGCCCATGACGCATCGCTAAATTGTCGAATAGCGAGTTACTTGCTCTGTTTTACATAATAATATACAAATTGGGAAATACCAACATCTAATAGGAAATCTGTGACACAACAGAAGCAATCCTTTACTTTATATTATAATAAAATGACACAGATAAATATTTATCTATATATAAATATATATAAAACAAATCTCTATCTGTGTCTGTCTGTATCTACTCAATTCTTGAAACTATCTGTTCTATACATCTTCAGGTGTCATTGACCCGTTGGCCTTAAATCGATCATATCCCATCCGTTAAATTTCATCTTTTCCGTTAAAAGACAACAACAATGCAAAGTAATTGTATTTATGTGTGTTGTATACGTTTAAAGATACTATGTTAAATATTTAAATATAACGATTTAACCCAACACGTGGATTGCTCTAAAAGTGATTAAGTAACCAGTTAAGTTTCTAAGTAGTGTAGTAGTAGTAGTAGTAGTCGGTCTATTCTAATCATGGGTCCATGTACTTAATATAGCTTTTAAGTTGTTTTCTTTATATCTAGGAATATTAATTATTGATATAATCGCAATACACTCATAACTCTCCATAAGTTTCAACCTCCTTCAGACAGACAGACAGACAGATTTAACAGATTTAACAAATTGTTCGTTAAAGTTTCCAGTTTCACAAACATCGAACTTTGAACCGATATCACTCTCATTTAAAGTTTGATACTCTTTAGCTTCAATACTCATAATATACATTTAATATCTTAATAATAAGGATTCAATGTTGATAATATACGTATTATGGTTTTAATTAACATACTTAAAAATGAATTTGTAAAAAGAAGCAAAAAAAGTTATTTATAAGAAGGCATAAAATGGTTTTTTCATAAATATAAAACCTACCGTCAGCGCTCCTTCTTTGCTATTTTTTTTAAATAAAAATATTTACACCATTAAGGTATTAAAAAAATTGGCCAAATAGGACGGAAGTTATTATATTTATAAGAGGCAATATTCTTATAATCAGTGATTGGATAAGCTGCTGCTTCATATGTTTTTTAATGTTGATACAAAATGTAATAGTAATAATACATACCTCGTTGTAACATAAGCCACTGACCGTCAAGCCGACCACATCCGCTGATAAGTTACGTAAGGATGTTTGTCCTTGCAGGTTTACATAATACCTAATAACTCTAAGTTCCTATCTAGCACAAACAATATTATATAACTACATATGGACTGATTTTACTGTAATAACATTAATGATATTGTATTATAAAACCTAATATATATATATATATTAGGTAAATAAAACCTAGGTAAGATTTTCCTTCTGTAGAATAAATTCGTATAAAAAAAATACATTATAATTGGGAAATTTATATGAGAATCTTATTCTATTATGAAAATATTATTTTAACGACGTCCAATCACACTATATATATATATATTTAGTTCTACAAAAATAGAACGAAAATAAATTCGATTTCAGTCCGACCTTTACGAAATTTTGGTTCCGAAATTCAGTCTTATATCACGGGTACAAGGTCTTTAAGCGTATCCTAACCGGAGCAGACAAATTATTTAAAAGTGTTTGACTTGACTATTTAAAGACAGTCAGTCAAGCAATAGAACACTGAGTGTGTCTCCAAGAAACTGAGGAAAGCGAAAAACAATAGAGATCGCCGTTTATTTGTTATTTATTTCACAAATTTCAAAATGTACTTCTTAACATTAAATTTTTTCACCTTTAAGTTTTCTACTTAAATCCAGTAGCAATTTATTTTACAACAGCTGTTGCCCGCGGCTCCGCCCGCTTGTAAGTCGCTTTTCGCGTAATCTGTGGAAACCACAATTATCCAGACCTATAATAGACTTATAGTTAATTTTATAGTATCCTATTCCCGTGACATTTTATACATATAGGCATTACGTTGCTGCGATATCAAACTGAAAATAATAACATTCATACACATCAGACACATACACACACTAAGCCAGGACATTATGCAGATTTTAAACTGATATACCATATGCGAACACATAATTATAGCGAGTTCTAAAAAAAGTCAGCGCGGTGGTGGTGGTGGTCAGGTCAGTTTTCGTGGTGGTAAACAATAACATCAGGTCGCCGGCAAAGTTACCACCCATCGGGCAAACTCGTGCCGCAAAGCGACCTAGTCGTGTTCCGGCACGTTGTTCGATGAAGCCGTTTATAGAAAATGGGTCTGAACAGCTGCGGTGCTTTGGCGAACCGGTTTGACATCGAGTTGGTGTTTTTTTTTTTTTGAGGAGGGTAGAGTGATCCGAAGCGACGGCTTTCCGCAGGCCGCCCGCCCTATCTACTGAGACACCCGGCGGTAGACAGGTTTGCAGTTGAACTACGCTGCTAAGATCAGGGTACTACGGGACCCCGGTACCTAAGCCCTCCGGCAGCGATGCATGCGCTTGCGTGTGTAAACCTTTCATGGAGAAAAGGTAGCTAGGTGATCGCGATTAGACTTATCTATGACCGATAGCCTTGCGAGCTTACTAGTCTTATAGTGCCGTTGTCGGACGACTTCGGAGGACAGACCTGCCGTATAAGGGTCCATGTGACAGGGGTAAACCTTGACCACATGAATCGCGGCTCAATCCTTTATAACCAGAGGGTTGACAAGGTTGAGATGCTATATACATAAGTATTAGGACTGAAGGAGGCGAGGGCGGTGGCCGCCCGCGGATATTTGAGGGCCCAATTAGTGGGTTTGCCACTCATGAAAGGCTGCCCCGCCAGCTGCGAAAAATCCCAGGGTGGCTCCATCCTGCTGGTTGGCGACCAGCCGACGTGGCCCGATGGCCATCTCTGTGGGGGTTCGGGCGTCATTTCCCATCCCTATTCACTTTTATTTATTTTTTTTTCTTATGAAGAAAGTTAAAAAGAAGAAAATATTTTTACAGCGGTTGTACTCCTCATTTAAAGTGCACCTCACTAATATCAGGGGTTTGCACTCTAATATCTTAGCTGTCCTTCACCACCTGGAGACAGAGCACCCACACCTCTTCTCTTTGACGGAGACCCAGATACAATGTCCTTTGAGCGCTGTGCACCTGGATTATCCCGGATACACGTTAGAGCACAACTTTCGTTCACGTGCCGGAGTCTGCGTGTACGCGCGGAACGACCTCTGTACCCAGCGTCTCCGTCACCTTGAAGACCCCACTTTTGCTTCTATATGGGTTTTAGTAGACAAAGGAAACAAAAAAATCCTGTATTCCTGTGTCTACCGTTCGCACAGCGGTAACCAGGAGACAACTAGATTATTTAAGTATCTCGGTGAGGCTGCTGATATGGCTTTACATCAATACCCTTCAGCGCAGCTCGTCTTTATGGGGAACTTTAATGATTGTCATCAGGACTGGCTGTTTCCGTACCAGAAAACCGACCATGCTGGAAGAGAAGCGCGGAACTTTTTCTTCCTCGTTCCTCGGAAGTGTTCCTCGGAATCCTTGACAATAAATGCCGGAGTGCCTCAGGGGTCCGTTCTTTCTGCAATTTTTTTTCTGCTGCACGTTAACGATCTGTTGAAGCCCGGTATATACGGGTATGCAGACGACAGCAGTTGTAGAATGATATGTGCCTAGTACTCGGGCTAGTAGAGATCAAGTGCAATCTGAAAGAGAAGCCATGGTGCAGCGTTTGATTGACAAACTTCAGGCAGTTTCCGCATGGAGCAATGCCAATCTTGTCAAATTCAACGCCACCAAAACGCAGACGTGTCTGTTCACCGCCAAAAGGAGCCCTTTCAACTTGGCTCCTACTTTCCAGAATGTATCCTTGGAATACAGTGACCGGCTTCAGTTGTTAGGCTTAGAGATTTCCTCGAACCTCAACTTTGGTCGGTTCATTGAGTCCAGAGCAAGAGCAGCAGCAGCAAAGCTTGCCGTTCTTGCGAAGGTTCGGCAGTACTTTACACCGGGACAGCTTCTTGTTTTATACAAAGCACAGATCCGGTCGTGTGTAGAGTACTGTGGACACATATTTGCTGGTGCCGCAAAGTCTCATCTTGCGAACGAAGCGCTTTGCTTCCTCATTTTTAGTGCGTACAGCAAAGGACTGGAACAATTTGCCTGCGTCGGTATTTCCGGCCAAATATAATGTAGGTGTCTTCAAGAGAAGAGTGAATAGGTTGCTAGGGCAATGCGACTTACCATCTAAGACTACATTCCACCCCGAAACCCGTACTGTCGGTCACTGAGGAGATCGTTACCTTCTAGGTATGCTAGTAGGCGCGAGTTCAATACACGCTCCATAATCTTACAGAGTATGGAGGTGATTGAAATCGGTCTGTAATTGACAGGGTCGGCACGGCTGCCTTTTTTGGGCACGGGTTGCACATTAGCAAGCTTCCAGGATTTCGGCACTATTCCAGTCATGAAAGAGAGGCGATACAGACGTGTCAGTATAGGAGACAACTCAGCTGCGCATGTCTTGAGCAGAATGGCTGGTATACCATCAGGACCACTGGCTTTATTCACATCTAAACGACACAATATTCTCCATACCTCTTTGTTAGTGATGCGGATTTCAGGCATCGAAATACCGCAGTGAGGAAGATGTGCTGGAGAAGCATTGCCAGTGTCTAGATGCGAATTCTCAGCAAACAGAGAAGCAAACACATTCGCTTTCTCTGTTGCAGTGTGGGCCAGGAATCCATCAGGCTTCAGCAGAGCAGGCAGTGAGGGTTGGCAGAAGTTCGACTCGATCGCTTTCCCAAGAGACCAGAAAGCTCGACTGCCAGTTGGTCTGACAGAGAGCTTTTCGCCATTCTTAACGATCCGATCAAGACGAGCCTTCCGCAATGCCTTCTTGTAGGACTTGGCAGCTTGGTTAAGGGCTCTCTTCTTCAAACTTACATCCGGAGTTTTGCGGGTTCGAGCATCAGTCCAAATGAGATATGCCGAATGTTTTCGGTCTTGAGCATGACCACATTCGGCATTAAACCATGGGCGAGCTTTGCCACCGATGGGTACGTCAGCAAAAGGAATAAAATACTCCATTGCCTGATGCACCACATCGGTTATAGCATCCGCGCAACTCGACGGATCCAAAGAAGAGAAGCAGACCTGCCGCCAAGGATAAGACGCAAAAAAGTGTCGCATCTCATCCCAATCTGCTGACTTGTATTTCCATACTCGCCTAACACCATGATGTTCGAAAGCTGGTGGGGAATATGTAAACACAGATTTCACCAGACAGTGATCGGAGGTTCCCAAGGGGGAGGTGACTTCTACACGATACCTGTGCGGATCAGTTGTCAGCAGAAGGTCCAGGCAATTGGCTGTATGGCCTACCACATTTGGTACCCTTGTCGCTTGCTTCACCAGCTGAAAGAGGTCCAAGGACAACGCAAATTTCCGCGCTTCTCTTCCAGCATGGTCGGTCTTCTGGTACGGGAACAGCCAGTCCTGATGACAGGCATTAAAATCCCCCAGAAAGACGAGCTGCGCCGAAGGGTACTGATACAGAGCCATATCTGCAGCCTCACTAAGATACTCAAATAACGAGTTGTCTCCTGGTCACCGCTGTGCGAACGGTAGACACAGGAATACAGGATTTTTCGTTTCCTGTGTCCACTAAAACCCATAGGGAAGAAAAAGTGGGGTCTTCAAGGTGACGGAGACGCTGAATACAGAGGTCGTTCCGCGCGTACATACTGACTCCGGCCCGTGAGCGCAAAGTTGTGCTCCAACGAGTAACCGGGATAATCCAAGTATGTAGCGCTCAAAGGACATTGTATCTGCGTCTCCGTCAAAAAGAGCAAGTGCTGCTCTGTCTTCAGGTGGTGGTGGACAGCTAAAAGATTTGAGTGCAAACCCCTTATATTAGTCAGGTGCACTTTGTATGAGGAGGAGTGCAACCGCTGTGTCAACTTGTTTCTTTTTTTTACCTTTTTCATAAAATAAAATAAATAAAAGTGAATAGGGATGGGAAATGGCAGTTGAACGAGGCGGTACGTATCAAACCCGACTTCGAAATTGGTGATGTCTTGTCGCTGGGAGGCTAGCCTGGAGACTGCGGGGACGCCCGAACCCCCCCAGGGATCGCCATCGGGCCTCCTCGCCTGGTCGCCAACCAGCACGATGGAGCCACCCTGGGATTTTTCGCAGCTGGCGGGGCAGCCTTTCGTGGGTGGCTAACCCACTAATTGGGCCCCCAACTATCTGCGGGCGGCCAGCGGAAAGCCGTCGCTTCGGATCCCGCTACCCTCCTCGACTAGACACCCGACAAAACAAACACCAACTCGACGTCAACCGGTTCGCCAACGTACCGCAGCTGTTCAAACCCATTTCCCATAAACGGTTTCATCGAGCAAAGCGACATAGTCGTGTTCCGGCACGACTTTGCCCGATGGGTGGTAACTTTGCCGGCGACCCGATGTTATGGTCTACCACCAAGAAAATTCCTCCGGCCCCCTTCCATCATCGGACGTTCCGACGCACGGCAGGTATCCATCCTTTTGTTGTGGACATTCCTCCTGTCTGAACGAAGAGCTTTGCTTCGTCTTTTTTACTTCGTAGGCAAAGGATTGGAACAGCTTGCCTGCGTCCTTATTTCCGGCCGAATACAATGTGGATACATTCAAGAGAAGAGTGAATAGGTTGCTAGGGTAATGCGCCTTACAAACTAAGAGTGCATTCCACTTACCATCAGGTGGAATATAGTCAAGCATTGCCCTAGATTATATTAAAAAAAAAAAAATCTATTGAGATTTTATGTAACTAAATTAAAAATTCTAATATTTAATTTGTTATTTTATTAAAATTCAAATCAAAGATAGGAAGAGGTTTTCAGGCCTAGCTTCACACTTTTTTTCTAAGATGTTTGTTTGAAGCGGTCCAGTATACTGCATTTAATAGGTTATAAGGGAAATCACAAGTGGGAAGTTACCATGAACGGTACACAAGTCTTTATATCTGTTTGTCTGTCTTTTTATATTAGTAGTATAATTTTTAAATATAAAAAGTTGTATATTATCATTGAACAGAATCAAAATTTCAATATGAACTCCTTAGTATCCTGGGGTTCAATTCGACAGTTTACTGGGACCAGGTTGATGAGAATTTTCGACTGATATTGAAAGAATATACAAATTAATGTTATTTAAAACATTTAAGCAAAACTAAGCCTCGGCGATAGTGACATACATGTAAAAAAAACAAGTACTCATATTATTTCTTTATTTCGTAAATATCCTGCCAGGAATCTGAGAACTTCACTGATTATGACGCCACAGTCCTTGCTGAACGCGCCAGTCTGACTGAATACCGAGCTAGAAGCGTTTAGATAGGGTATTTATGCGGCTGTCGTCTACACTACTTTCAATAACTTATTTAAACAAATCTTCATGATATCCTTCGAATTTATTTTCTAAGGGATTTAAATCTATGAAGAAGCTGTAGAAATTTAAGTCAGGATGCCGCTAGTGCTACCAGCGGCATTGAATATACTTATGACTCACTAAAAAGAGATTTTTTAATTCGATCTATTACTCGAAGAAACCTTGTATAGTATTAACACCACTCTTAAACTAGTTCTACTAAAAGTAAGAAATAAAAACCAATTAATAACAAACCCATTTAAGGGACAACATATGACTGAAGTATAGTAAGATATTAAAATTTAAAGAAAACAGTTTATAAAATATTATTTATTGAATTTAAAAACAAAGAACATTACATACACATTATTATATTCAATAAGGTCATTGAATCCTAAAAGCACGTCTTATAATGTAAACACGTCTAGTAATTTGTGATATATAAAAAAAAAAGTATTGTTTTAAACCTATTTTGTATTTATGTATAATTATTATCAAATAATCAAAACACTTGTCTTTTAAATGCTCTTCTGTATATTTTACAGAGCAAAAGATGTAATAAACACTAATTTACTTCATTGGAAATATTTATATTTGAAAAATAAAGTACCTATCTTCTAGAATCTTCTAGATATTTATAAAATCATCCAAAAAAAATTGTATAAACTAAAAACCAACTTTATTAAATTTGTATTCTCCCACATTACAAAGAAACTCAAGACAATTTACATACTGAAAATAAGTTGAAATTGTTTAGTTATATTAATTAGATGAAGAGGACCTCCCGCGGCGAGTGCGACCGGCCGCGACCCTGGGGGAGATTGAACTTGGCAGTACATTTTATAAATTAATAACAATTAAAACATATATTGACATTTCTAGCTTCATAATAATATATTCCTTATTCTTATTCCTAGAGTATATGAGCATATGCGCTATAAAGTAGCACAGTTTATAAATAGTTACTGTCATCATTGAATAGTTACTAACAACTGGATCCTTGTTATCTTCAATAAAGGATTATTATTATTATTATTATCATTACCTTTCCGATGATTTTTTACGATCAGTTCCTTTGCGTCCGTCGCAGTCAGACGACTCGCTGGAGTGAAGCGAGTGCTTCTTCTTAGAGTCTGAAATCATTTTAGACAAATGTTACAATAAGTTTTTTTTTTTAGACACATCGCTTCATTATAGTCTTTCATTGTATGTAATTATTGTAAACCATTGAATATTATTGAAATGCTCATGTTTGTAAACGCTGACCGCAGAATTGTGATTCGAGACGAGACATCGAGACACCTCAGCAAGCAATAATAAGTGCTTGTGAATGGTTCCCATTTCTTTACAAATCATACCGATAACCGAAACTACGGGATGTTAGAGGGTTCGCTTTATTAAAATTCACGAACTGCACTATATCGCCTAACATTTTCCTATCTTTCTGGCTTATTTTTAGCAGCTAATGCGTCTCTATGAATGCAGTACTGATGCCAGATAATAGATGGATTCATGTTCCCCAGCCGCGCCGAAGTCTCGTTCGTGAACCGACCACAGGTAAAGAAAACTGCCTTAGACAGTAGAGGCCGTTAATAATATCTCCCGTTATATTCTCTCTTCTGTTACCTTTTCCCTCTCTCTCTTTCTGTCTGCTCTTGATGAGTCTCACAATCTCCAACAGTTCACGGCGGGCCTCCTCCTGCACGGACAGACGGACAGCTTAGTTTTAGTTTACGAAGATAGTGTATTATTATCTCTAATGACCAGATCAACAAAATACTGAACAATATATACCTTCTTTTGGTCGTCTCCAGTCTTTTCCTGGCTTCTAGCTTCCGGTGATTTCTTGCGGTCTGGAGACTTGGACCTGTAAGAATAATTATTAATTATAATCTTGTTAATAAGGCGCTTGTTATGAAAATAGAAACAGAAGAGGGCTGAAGAGATTGTACATTTAATAGATTAAAGTATGAACTATTTGAGACTTGCCATATACATATAAGAATTATTAGCATTTTCGAAAAATTATATTCTTAATACAAAAAATATTATTTGTAGTATTAAAAGTATATAAAAATAAAGTAAAAAAAAAGTATGTAAAAATAATTTAAAATATGGAAAATAATATTTGGCCTATATGTTGAGATATTGGTGATGGCTCACCACGCATTCCAACAGATCAACCCCTTAAAAATAAAAAATCACAACGAGAACCACTCACCCGTCTTTGTTCGAAGTGTGAGCTTTTTCTCTATCATCTCTCTTCTTCTCATCTCTATCTCGTCTATTCCGATCTTTCTCTCTGGATTTATCACGCTTATCATCCCAGGACTTGTCACGTTTTTCTCTCCCTCTCTTATCATCTCTATCTTTAGACCTGTCCTTAGATTCATAGTTATCCTTATCTGTCTTTCTCCCACCTTCGATCAACTTTTCTTTGTCTTTAGATATATCTCTTTTATAATTTGTATCCTTTTCGATTTCACTATCTTTACGTGCTTCGGACCTCTTCTCTCCTTTGTCTGTTGACTTGTTACCGCCGTCTGAGTATTTTCTTTCTCTTTCACTCCTATGTTTGTCGCGTATTTCTTCTCTGCCACGTCGGTTCTCGGGTTCTCGCCTGTCAAAACGTTCCTCCTTTCTGATAGAAAATGTTTTCATCTTTTATAATGGATGGCAACAAGTAGACTTTAAAAGAAAGTAATTTCAACCGACATTCCCAGTACTCATACTAGATATATATATCCAATACTTTATTTATTTTAAAAAATATATGCCGCAGCTTAAACGTTATTCACTAAGAAGCGTAGGGAACTATCAAGAAAATTCATTAAACCAGTATATCTTAAGACCTCACCTGAATACCTGCTTCTCCCTGTTCTTACTGAACGTACTCCTCAAGAGGCTGAAGGGGTCATACCCCCTGTTGTCTCCCCCCCCGTCGCCCTCCCCGTGGGTGACGGTGGCGATGGTGGAGGATAGTTTCGGTACATAGGTCACTGTGGACGCGAGGCCCTCCCGACGCTTAGGTATAACTTCCCTGATAAAATATAATCAAATAAACTGTAATTGATCTCATTCAAAATTATTTTATGCGATGTAATTTTTATTTTATTAGTGCCTGTATACGTTTGCTTTACTGTTTTGCTACTTTTTGTGTGTATGAGTGCGTGCGTGTGTGTGTATATGTATGAGTGGAGAGTGTGTGTAGTAGTGCGTGCGTGTGTGCGTGTGTTTTTTTTTATGTTAGAGGTTTAAAAATACGTTTATGTATCATGGGGTCTGTTGTTGTTACCCCGTATGTCGGACTCGATCTAAGAGACCCATACCGACTAAAAACAATCCTCTTTCTTCTGGCTACCTGGTCCCCACGGGATGGCCGCTAGGCATTACTTCGCGGGGACAGAGATTTAGCCTCAGCTTTTCCTCTAATCGTGGCTGTATGCCGGCCAATTTCATCCGCACGTGCTTTCTTTCTCGCAAGTCCTTCAGCACCTGCGTAGCGTACGTGTTAGTTGCTTCCCAGGCCGAAGTCGAGGTAAGCATTGTTGCTATCAGATTTTCAGCTGTATCGTGGGCAGACAAAAAATATGCTCTGCATCTTCGACCGTACCGAGACACTCGGGGCAGTTCGGAGAATCTTCATGATTGAACCTCTGGAGGTACTTTCGGTAGCAACCGTGGCCGGAGATCATCTGAGTAAGGCAGTAATTGAGTTCCCCGTGTTCCCGGTTTACCCATGGCTTAATGTCTGGTATTAGCCTGTGTGTACATCTTCCTTTAGTCGATTTATCCCAGAAAGATTGCCACAGTTGACGACTCTTCTGTCTTTCCTGGATTCGAAGGTCGGACGGAGTTTGGTTTGAGTTATTCTTTTTACTATGGTACAGATTCTTCCTTTCGTCAGCTAGGATTGCTACTGGAATCATACCCGCTATCACACATGCCATATCTCCTGAGACTGTACGATAGGCGCTAGCTACTCGTAATGTACTGACTCTATATACCGAGTTGAGCTTACGTCGCGATACTTCTTTCTGTAGCACATCCGACCATATAGGCGCCCCATATAAAAGTATTGATGTGACTATCGACGCTAACAGCCTCCTTCGGTTCTGTCTGGGACCTCCAACATTGGGCATGAGCCTAGATAATTTGGCTGTTACTAGGGACGCTTTGGTTGCAGCACAATTTACGTGAAGTAGTGAGTAAAGTTCATTCTGTGGTCGAGCATTATCCCTAAGTATACGTTACGTTTTCATTATCTTTACCTTACATTATCCCTTAGTATGCGTTACGATTTCACTGTCACCTACGTTGAGCGTAATGGTTTCCGCAATTTTCCTGCCCGTGACTAAGACAGCCTCCGTTTTATGTTCGGCAAGTTCCAGTCCAGCTGACTTCATCCACTGGCTTATAACCTGGAATGATCTATCGAATGCCCATTTTACTTCTTCTAGGTACTTGGCCACGATTACGTTCGTTCCATAAAAGTGGGCCTAGAACTGATCACTGTGGCACGCCCCCGGTAACTTCGTAGTCTTTTGGTCCGTCTTGTGTAGTGTATGTTAGAACCCTATCAGAGAAGTAACTAGCAATATCGCGTAAATATATTGGTATATTCAATACGCTAAAGGCTTCCTTGATGACTTCCCATTTCGCCGAGTTAAAAGCATTTTTAATGTCCAACGTTGCTCAGACAATATTTTATGGAGCCTCTTTTCCATCTAGTACCAGAGATTACCTGTTTTGCTGTACTGGTCACTTGCTCAATAGCGTCCAGCGTAGACCGACCTTTTCTGAACCCATATAGTGCGCTGGCCAGCTGGGGTTCAATTACTACTTCGATTCGATTGTGTATGATTCGCTCTGGCGCTTTCCCCGCTGTATCCAGCAAGCAGAGTGGACGGTAAGATGATGGCTCGTTTAGAGGTTTCTTACCTTTAGGAAGTAGTACAAGCCTTTGGCCCTTCCATAGCTTGGGAAAAGTGCCCTCTAGTAAGCAGCTGTTGTACGTACCCAAAAACATTTCATCTTCCATTCTATTCCCTTCGAGGTTAAATGAAACTTCTGAATGCTTAGGAAACCGGACGCTGACAATTGTTTCGAGAAGAACAGGGCATATGGGCATTACTTTTTGGTGTTTTAATTGTTTTACAACAATCTGGTAAGGTTTGCCCCAGGGATCTTTTTCCACCTTTTCCAGCAATCCTATCATTTGGATACATGTTCCTCTTACTGTCTTTTATTTTATTTATTTATTTTAAAAACTTATTGCACATACAATTATTACAAGAAATTACAGTAGTAGGATGTTGATAAAGTAAGAAAATTTCGTACATAGGCGGTCTTATCGCTCTCGCGATCTCTTACAGACAACTCTTGATGAATAATGAAAGTTTGCGAGGTCATAGGATAGTGCAAGCACACTACAACGAGAATAAGAATTTATACATAAAGACACAATAAAAATAAAAACTATCGTTTTTAATTATATAAATAATTAAATAATAATGATTATATATACATATATACATATATACATACATACACACATACGCACATACGTATACATACATATATCCGTATTTATAAATAAATAGAATAAAATAGATAACCTATATAATATATGGTATATATACTTATGACAATAATATATATTACGTAGATAAATAATATTGCTTCAAACGATTTTTGAAAATTGACAGTGATTTAGAAGTTCTTTAATGGCTTTATTAAGTTTTAGTCGCGCCTCTGTGCTTGTCGTAAAACTGCTCAAAAAATTGTGTTTTCCTGGATCTCTGCGCTTTCCTACAAGCCCTAACACACAATTGCACGAGTTGAGAGATATTATCGTACCACTAGTATACGAAGTCGATTTATTTGGCGTTTTCGTGGCATAGTTGCATCACAGGCTTCTGTCAGTCTTCTTGGGATTTCAACCACCTTATCATTAGCACTTTGACCTGGAATCGGTTGATCCACGAGTGCTAACATAAGCAAATCGGGATTATACGAGTTAGTCCTCCAGCCTACTGGTACAGACATTGCCTATGTTTTTCCGTTCTTGCTAGTTCCGTGTGATGCTTCCCAGTAGATAGCACAGTGATCGCTAGCAGTATGGATTTCGGAGACCTTCCAACTTGAGTTTCCTTTTGCTAATGTGCTGCTAACAAATGTAAGATCTAAGATTAATCTTGCTTCGCCTTTCATGTAAGTAGGTTTGTCGCCAGTATTAAGTAGTGCGACATCTAGTAGTGACATTGCTTCTAGCAGCAGGTATATATAGTGTTTGTGACTTTGCTGCCCCAGTCCATTGCCCAGGCATTAAAGTCTCCTGAAATAGCCACAGGGGAGTTTTTTAGAGCGTCCTCTACTAACTTGTGTAGAAATTCAGCAAACTCTTCGTGTGTCGGGCTAGGTGGCGCTTAGCAACTATAGAAGTGAATACCTTCTAGTTTGGCTCCCACAAACCCGGATCCATTTTCATGTATGCCCTGAAGAGGTATTGTGCCACATGCCCGTATAACAGCTTTTTTTTGCGAATCAGTGGCCTATTGCACATCTTTGAGCTGTTTATATGGTTCTGAAATTAGAACGATGTCCAGCATTAGCTCTCGCGCGGTCTGCATCAGTAAGTCTTGGGCAGCCTCACAGTGGCTGAGGTTGATTTCTAATACCTTAATCATTTTGGAGGTTTATTCGTCACCTGGAGGGCTCCTTTGTAGACAGGGCATTTGGCACAACCTGCAGTGTGGGCACAATCTTCAAATTGTTATTAATAACGCAGAGAACACAGCGGGCTTGTTTATTACAGCCCCTAATTTTGTGACCAAGTTCTCCACATTTAATGCAGGTTTTCGATCTATCCTCTTTGTAGCTACATTTACTTGTAAGGTGGCCGTAACGCCAGCACTTGTAGCATTTAAGAGGCTTTTGAATACCTCTTATTCTGCAATTCACCCAGCCTATTCTGATTTACTAAGCTCTGTTAAGGTTGTGGCTAGTCCTGCTTCAATTGTAATTGATACCGTAAGTGTGCCTCCGTAAGCCCTGTGATTTTATGGCATCTTCCATAAGTTGGCATCTTTCGCCAGCTACTTTCTGGAGCGCTTCAACTATTTCGGGCTTCGACGTAGTATCGTCAAGGTCCTTGATTTCGATGTCCTGTTCACGTACCTTACTGACCCGGTGGTCAGTAAGGTACGTGTAGTAGTAGTATCATCCGTAGTATCATCTCCAAGAATCAATCCTTTAGAGGATTTCAGCATACCGTTCCTTATTACTTGGACGAATAATTAATGCCTTAGGACGCATAGCCCTTTTGTTTTTCTTGAGAGGCTGTTTCTTCTTTACCTCTCTCCATTCAGCGTGATCTTGGGGAGGAAGCGACTTTGCTTCCGGGTCAGGCCTTGGTTTAGCGACCGGATCCATTTTCTTAAGCTTTGGTACTTAGCTTATTTCCAGTGGAGAGCAGCGTTCCTTTCGCTTAGCTTTTGGATCTTTTCGGATCTTCGGTGTTCCGAATTTGCCGTCCTCTCTAGTTTCAGAGTCCTTTACTGTAGTCTCCGAGTACGTTCTAAACAGTGCAGGTGAGGTTTGCACTTCCCTTACTGCTGTGGTGACCTTGGGCGTTTCGACGATACCTTTTCCAACTTCACCAGAGATTTTCTTAAACGAGGTACCAAGTAAGGCAACAAACTTCCGGATCTCTCCATGTATATTGGATCTCCCTTTAATATACTCCGCCAAGGCGGTTATCGTCTGTCCATGCCCTTTAAGTGCTTTCGTCAGCCCAAAAGGGGCGGTTAACTCATTCTGATCTTCGTTTAGTTTTGTATTTTTAAGTATTTTGTTTTCCATATTGTTCCTACGAGAACCTAGGGAATTCATCAGTCCGCTTCGGCAGAGCCCCGGTTACCGAAGTAAGGCCACTTAATTACGCCTGAGGTGGGACCTAGTACCCTCAGGGGGCGCTCGCGACGACCATACCCTGTCGCCTTCCAGTCCTGGGCACGCTAGACCACTGACATCGGTTTGTGTTTTTGTCCACGAGGGTTATTTTATTTCACCCCTATCCTGTGTCGACAATGCGAGCCTCGGGCTTGCCCCTATCCGCAACCTTGGGGACGCACCTTGTAGCAGTACACCTCCGCCTTAGCTGCGTGCGTGCGTGCGTGTGTGTTTATGTGTGTGTGTGTGTGCTCACCGCTCCCCCGTGCGCGGTGTGACACCGAGGGCTCGCGCCAGTCGCTCTGCGCGCGGCTCACGCGGCGGACATATGCGCGGGCGCTCTTCTGACAGACCAAATATAATATTATACAAATAGAATCCTTATGCTATGCTCGTGTTGACTCCTTTTTGAATTAAGCATATCGTATACCTACATGATATGCTTAATATTTTTTTAATAAATATAAATAAAGGTGTGTAGCTTTGAAAAAATGTAATAACAATATAAATAAGAAAGTTAATTACTTCTTAATAGCACAGGGCACCGTTTTGATGAATGAATTAATGTTTAATAGTTTATGGTTGGTATAAAGCTTCAAGTTTCTTATAACATTCATTTACTAAAGCAAAACTTATTGTATTTTTATTATTAACGAATTAAAAAGTATAAATCTTTATTGAAAGCAAGTCTCATACAAAACACTTTTAAATGGTCCAAGCTCTCTATCAATCAATCTCACCGTCTCGCTCTACATCCTCCTCAAAGTCCAACGCGTTATAATCCACCTTCTCGTGTTGTGATTGATCTGCAAATAACAAATACCTTGTAATACATAAAAGTATTACCACTGTATAGTAAAGCTTGATAATTTTCAACATAAATTTAAATGCGTCCTTAAAAGGTTTTTTAAATTATTGTTTAGGTGCTACTGGGTTCATAACATTGAACATTACTCAAAAACAATACTGGGTAAAAGTTCAAAGCAACACAAAATTATTATCTGGAAATACATAGTTTGAAAACTGCTTAATATACCTAGTTTACATTCGTCCAATTAAATTTAAAATCCGACCTCGGCGAGAAAATATGAATTATGCCTATGAGTTTGATGATTTTCCACATGATCGTGTACTGTTGGCGAAATATTTTTATCAGGTTACATAATAATTAGAAACGCGCCGAATATTGGGTATTCGGTGTATTCGCCAGCCTTTTCGCTATTTGTATTTGGCCGAATTAATAGGTTTTGGTGCCGAATATATTCGGTTCGATTATTTCTATTTTTTTGGCAATACTAGTAAGAAGTAATACATAAAAGTAAAATTTATCTCATATTAGAAGTCAAAGAAATCTTATAAATAATGTGTTGAATAAAGCTTAATAATATAAAGAAATTTAGCTCCAAATCAACATTTATTTCAAAACATATCAAGTCAACATATTTATTTTATTATTGCTAACCTATAATTAGTATTTAGTATAGTCAACATACTTATATTTTCAAATTTAAATAAGATTTTTTTTTAGGCCCTAGAACAATATTTTTTAACCACAAATCAATATAGTTCATCATCTAGCCATCTGCCACACATACTGTACATGTTGGAACCTGTTTATGACAAATAATGAAGTGGTAAACCGAATAGTTCGGCCGAATATTCGGTTCGGTAAAGGTTAAACCGAATAGTATAGTTGATATTGGGTTACGCGGTGAAACTACTATTCGGCGCATCTCTAATAATAATTGATGAAGGCGCAAAAAAAGAAGGACCCGTTTTTCTTACAAAGGTAAGGAATCTGTTTTTTGTTGATATATCAATGTCACTCAATATGATTACTTTGTGCTATAAACTTGGGAAATAAGAAAATATTATATGGCGCTATAATAACACTATAGAAGAATGTTATACATTCCTATACAAGTAACAAGGTGTTTACATAAGAGACCTCGGTGTTCACAAAAGTGCAACGCTGTCCTTGTGGCCGCTACATTCTTCAAGTCTTTTGAGATAAAACTATTTGACACTTTCACATTCATGCTTGTGTAGTTGATAAAAAAAATGCTATTAATTACATATCAATTGAAAACATGTTTTGAATATTTCTTATATGCATTAATTTTTAATAAAATTATAATAATATCATTAACCAAGGATTTAGATTCTTATTGTTTCTGGTTGTGGGTTTGTAAGCCATTGGGTTGTCAAGTTGTCAGGTTGCCATATCCATATTCATCTTCTTATTCGGACAAACAAAACAAATATATATATAATTTAAATTTGACATTATATAATCTCACATACCGTCGTAGTAATGCATTCTTTTACTTTGATATACATAAATTTATTTATAATAGTTCAAGATGACAAAAAGTAAAATGTATCTGCCTCTATATTATAAAAAACAAATTGCTACTTTAGTAGCATTTTATTTAAAAAAACTTCGTTATAAGAGATATATCGAAAAATATATTTTTTTTAAATAATGTATTACTGACAGAACATAAGCGTTCGTCTTTAAACTAATGGATAAGAAAAAGCCTAAGTTATTTAATATTGTCCATCAAAATATACAAGGCTTAGGTGGCAAGGAATTGGAAGTGGAACTCTTTGTTCAAAAATATGACATAAGTTTATTGTGCATTACAGAGCACTGGTTATCAAAGAATAACAATATTATAAATGTACAAAATTATAAATTGTCAAGTTCGTTCTGTAGAGAGAAAGCTATTCGCGGTGGCTCACTTATCTTAGCTCGTAACGATGTAGTGTTAAAGTCTCGATCAGATATAGTGGCGCTCTCTGTCGAGCGAATTATTGAACTATCCTGCATTGAGCTCAATGAACATATTATTTTGTGCGTGTACCGACCCCCCTCTAGTGACTTTGATGAATTTGAAAACAAAATGGAGGATATTTTAACTAAGCTTTGTCATAAAAACAAGTGCGTGATTGTTTGCGGTGATTTCAATGTAGATATATTACAAGAAACTTCGTCTAGTGTACGTTTATTAAGTTTGTTTAAATCTTTTAACTTACTGAACGTCTTTTTTGAACCTACTCGTATTACTAGTGTTTCCGCGACTTGTATTGATAATGTGTTCTATCGCTGTAACATCTATGAAGAAACAGTAATGACGAATTTAATTTCAGACCACTGTGGTCTAAAATTTTCTCTATTAATTAATCACGAAAGTGAAAAGCCCCAAAAGTTTATTTGTAGACCAATTACAAAAAACCGGATCCTTACATTTAAGAATACTGTTCAGCAAGAAGTGGGTAAAGTAGACATGACCGACGATAATCCAAATAATTTATATAATAACATTTTCGATTTGTTGTTACAAGAATGTTATTAAGCCAAAAACTATGACGAAATACCAAAAACTTAAATTTAGTGAAGTAGGAATATATAAAAGTAGAGATAAGTTATATGATTTATATAGTGAGAGGCAATGGAATCAAGATCCGGTATTCTTGAATAAAGTTAGGATTTTTTCTAAAATATTTAAGAACGTTTGCGTACAAGCTAAGTCGATGTATATAAGAAATAAAATCTTAAACTTAGAAAATAAAATAAAGGCAATTTGGGATGTTTTATCTAGTGTTTCTGGAAAAAATAGGGCTGCTAATGGACCTTTTAATTAAGTTAAAAATTGATAATATTGAAATCAATTCAGATTCAACTGTGGCGGCTATTTTTGAGACTTTTTTCAACGAAATTCCTTTAACAGTCACGCGTAATTTAAATTCTTCAGCATGTGATGCAATCGTCGAATTGACAAATAACGTAAGAGTCAGTAATAAATGTTTGGTTTTTGAACCTGTTACATCATATGAAATTGTTAAAACTTTTAAAAATCTAAATATAAAAAAGCCGGTGATCTTTGGGGTATGTCAGTAAAATTACTAATAAGTATTATAAATGATATTGCTCCACAATCATCCTTCATTTTTAACAAATGTATTGAAACCGGAACATTCCCAGATTTAATGAAAAATAGTAAAGTAGTTCCTTTGTTCAAAAGTGGAGATAGACTAGAACCCGGAAATTATAGACCTATCTCTATTTTACCTACTTTAAGTAAAATCTTCGAAAAAAATATACTAAACCCAAATGTCAGAATTTGTTTATAGCAATGAAATCATGCATAGTGAACAATATGGTTTCACCAAAGGCAAATAGACAACTGATGCTGGTGCCGCGCTTCTTAAGCACATTTACGATGCATGGGAAAAGTCACAGAATGCAATCGGAGTGTTTTGTGATTTATCTAAAGCCTTTGATTGCGTGGACCATCAAACATTACTATTATTAAAGAATTCGGACGGTTGATGTAAATAATTGTAAATCAGTTGGATCTCACCTAAATATGGGTGTTCCACAAGGATCTATTCTAGGCCCTTTCTTATTTTTACTCTATATTAATGATTTACCCTTTTATGTAAAATGACTATGTGACATTGTACTTTTTACTGATGATACCTCGCTTATTTTTAAAGTTGATCGTAATGAAGCTAATTTTGACAAAGTTGACTGTGCTCTGTCGGCGTGTTCTTCATTGGTTCGAAATTGATAATTTGGTATGAAATACTAAGAAAACTAAATGTGAAAATGGGAAAACTAAATGAAGTATTAGAACTGACTGACTCGACAACTTTCTTAGGTATAACCTTAGATAGAAAGCTCCATCTCTCGACACTCGCAAGCAAACTTAGCTCAGCCGTCTTTGCAATTAAAAAAGTAAGACAATTAACAGACGTTAATACGGCTCGACTCGTTTATTTTACATAGTTATTTTCACAGTATATTGTCTTACGGTATCTTACTATGGGCCAGCGCTGCCGAAATTAATTCTATATTTATATTACAAAAACGAGCTATACGGGCTATTTGTAACTTAAAAGCTAGAGACTCCCTAAGAGATGTTTTTAAAGAAATCGGTGTTCTTACGGTCGCTTCTCAATACATTTTTAATAACTTACTATATATACGCCAAAATTTAAATAACTATAATAAAAACAGACATACTATCAATACAAGAAATAAAAACAGGCTCGTAACGCCTAAATTTCGACTTCAAAAAGTTAAGAAATCCTTCATGGGCTTAAGTATACGCATATATAATAAAGTTACACAAGATATCTTAGATCTTCCTTTTCTTGGTTTTAAATCTAAAATTAAAAGTATATTATTAAATAATTCTTACTATAACATTCAAGAGTTTTTAGTTGATCGAAATGTGTGGAATTTGGGTCATTGACTCATTTGCAGGGTTGTTGTTATAATGTATAAGTCAAATATGATTTAATTTAAAAAGAGCAACTGTTGAGTTTCTGGCCAGCCCTTCTCAGCAGAACAGCATTCCGAGCTGGTAGTAGCTTACTCACAGACTGACTGGCCAATTTAATGTAATTGACGATTCAAAAGTGCGTGTAAATGCCTATTTGAATAAAGATAATTTGAATTTGAATAAGCCTTGGGTAGTGTTGTGTTTGTGTATGGGAATGGTTTGCTTTAACATTTAAGTTTTTGTTTGGACAATTTTTACAATAACAAGGATACACCTGAAAAAAAATATTAAAAATACACACCCAAAGTAGAATCACATTCTCCTTCCTCCTTCTCACGAGGTCTCTCCGGAGTACCTTCCTCGCCTTCTTCTACAATTAGACATTATATGTTATATGTGGCCTCGTTCATATAAACGGTTAAAATATCTCACCTATAAACTAGAGATTAAAACATGAAAGGATGCAATCTCTGTTTTGCAATACACAGTAAAATATATAAAAATGACATATATGACATGAATTCACAACAAGATGACCTGACCTGCAAGGTGTGGGATGGAGTTCACACGGAGCAACATCCCGGATTCGCAAATAATAAGTTTAAAAATAGGAAGCCAGCTAGAAGGGTCACAAATAGAAAATAATAAAATAATTATAGCATCACTCACTGCTATGTTGGACTTCTTGACGCTTGGGTATCTCCGGCTCCGGAAGTTCTCGTTCCATTTGCTACAAAATATTATAAAATATTAAATGGCACACATACAAACGCTCAGTGTACTCTTCCACCCGGATGCGTAACTAACGCGACATTGCATTTTGTTATATATGGGTAGTTCAGAGTATACAGACACTCATAGAGGACACACGTCCCCGGCGGAGAGCGCGTCTACAGGGAAACCAGTGTGGTAATGCACACTTGTGCTAGTAGCAGTAACAGTGCTAGTACTAGTAGCAGTACTAGTAGAAGTAGAAGTAGCAGTGCTAGTAGTAGTAGCAGTGCTAGTAGTAGTGGCAGTGCTAGTAGTAGTAGCAGTGCTAGTAGTAGTAGCAGTACCAGTAGAAGTAGCAGTGCTAGTACTAGAAGCAGTGCTAGTAGTAGTAGCAGTACTAGTATAAGTAGCAGTGCTAGTAGTAGTAGTAGTAGCAGTGCTAGTAGTAGTAGCAGTACTAGTAGTAGTAGCAGTACTAGTAGAAGTAGCAGTACTAGTAGAAGTAGCAGTGCTAGTAGTAGTGCTAGTAGTAGTAAAAGTAGCAGTGCAAGTAGTAGTAGTAGTAGCAGTGCTAGTAGTAATAGTAGTAGCAGTGCTAGTAGTAGTAGTAGCAGTAGCAGTGCTAGTGTACCTCAACGTGCGCCAGTTTAACGATGCGTCGCTGCGCCTGCCTCCAGTGCGGCGGCGTTGCAGAGCGAGAACGCGAGCGGGAGCGGGACGGCGTGCGGTAGCGCTGCGGAGACGAGTCGGTCATACTCGTGTACAGTTAAGGACACGATCTAAATCATTGGACACTCACGAACACGCCCCGCCCCTTGATGATGCGGCCGCTGCGGGTGTAGTTGTGACGCTCCCGTTCGCGGTAGCGGATCCTGGGAGACGACAGGAATGTTATACTTTTATACGCCAGTCCGACTCGCCCTTTAGCCGGTTTTTTTATGGACGATATTAAACTACAATTTAATTCGAACGGTTACAGTCCATCACCGTTTTACAATCGACGGTACCTCTCTCTCTCCCTCCTCTCCCCCCTGTCCTGGTCCCGCCCGCCCCTCATGAGGAATCTGTTGGTCGGTACTTCGGGTATTTCCCGAGGATCTATCTTGGATGTGGTGATGAACGGATGCGAAGGTTCTGGGACTTCTTCTTCTGAGCGTTCGGACTGGTGACTGAATAAATATTTTTTTTTAATTAAAAAAACAAAAAAATACACAATTGAAAAAAATATATTTTTAGAATTTTTGACTTGAGTATAATTTTAGAAAATACATAATGATATGTAGATCAAATGAGAACACTCCTACACATCTGCTACTGTCTTAGGAAGTCCTCATTTTATAACAGCATACCGTTTCTTCTTCTTATCCTTCTTCTTCTTCTTGTCCTTCTTGTGTGACTGGTCGGAGTCATCTCCACTCTCCTTCTCCTTTTCTTTCCCTTGCTTACGCTTCTTACCTGTTACAATATTTTACCTACTTTATTTTGATGCATTAATTTACAGAAACCTTTTCCCATCAATGTTTAAGCTATATATTTTGACTACATTATAAATGTTAAATGTTTACTGTGACTACACTATTTTATAAATGTTTATTCGGTCACTCACTACTCTTGAGTCGCAGCAGCAGCCCGCAGTTGGCGACGACGACGTCCTGCAGCGGGCGTGCGTTGCGGTCCACCGGCAGCGCCTCCAGCTGACGCACCAGCGCCGCGCCCGTCACCACGTGCCCGAACACTACGTGCACACTGCCCGAAGCATGTTATTAGTTACGTATTACAGACCCTCTACTTAGAAGTCAGTGAAGTTAGTATATCTAAAGTCTAAATAAAATAAACTTCAAAAACATGAAGAGGAACTGAAAAAAGTCCGAATGTATATCCACGCTATCACCGATATGTTATCAGAGTTGTATAACCGTTGCTAACTGTAATAATTAGTGAATGAGGCTGACAAAACTCAGAGTACATTATAACATTGAGAATGAATAACATTTGTTGTATAAAAATTATATGACAATAAATGTAATAAAAAAATGCAATAAAATAATAATTTAGGTAAAGATGTCTGATTAAAGACTATTATTATTATTAATAATAATCATATAATAAATAATAGTACTCACTTGTCGAGATGCGGCGCCGGCTGTGTTGTTCTACAACACACAGAACACAACAATGATAGCGCGCCGCTCGCCGCCGCGGCCGCGTGCTAGCAACAACACCGCTGTTAACTACTACTAACTAATACAAATGTACTCCTTGACTTTAAACTACCATGGTCATAGTGTTTTTCTTTATTTACTCAGGATACCTAATGAAATCTTGGTTTTAATTGGTCCACCCCATCCCTGTAATCTTCTGGTTAAGAAACCAAAAAACTAGTAAAAATTTAATTAATTGGGCAGAGGAACTTATTAAATATTTATAATATTCTGATTATAGTGTATGTTTAAAGTATCTAACTCTTTCAGTTTAAAATATATAGTGTTCTTTCTTAAACATTCTATACTGTTTTGACTATAAAGTTTTATTTCCAATCTACCTATGTTATTGCATATTTTATGATTAATTAAAATACAGTAACTAATTATCTAATAAGTTGGTTGTTTCTTTTAGAACCTGCTGGAAAATTTTGCATGGTACATTTTGTAGATATTTATACCTTTTAATCTGACTTCAAAATGGCAATAATAGAAAAAGCTATGCTGATATGTGACAAACTGAAAGCTTACTCTTACCATTTGTAGATCACAACTTACATGAAGAACTGTGAACCATTTGTGTCCTTGCCCCTGTTAGCCATGGACAGCAAATATGGTCTATCATGTTGAAGCTCAAATGTCTCATCTGGAATAAGTTTCTTGTTAAAATAATAAATATATGAATAATTTTATATAAAAAGTGGAGATGCACAACATTCTGTAAGTATTTGGTATATTCAGCATTTTTTCACTATTTGTATTTGGTCGAAATATTCAGTTTAAGTGGTACAAGTATTTATATTTTTTTCGCTACATGACACAGTAAAGAAGTAAAACAACTAAGATTTATGTCATATTAGAAATCTTATAAACAATGAATTTTATAAAGGTTAATATAAGGCAATTAAGCTTGAAATCAACTTTTTTTTTTAATATATCAAGTCAACATATTTATTTTATTCTTGCCTGCCTATGATTAGTATTTAGTATAGTCAACATTTATTTTGAACCTTAAATCAGAATTTAATTTTAAGTTTCAAAAAAATATTTTTAAACCACAAATCAACATAATTATACATCTAGCCAGCAGCTAAATGTAATGTACATGTTAAAACCTGTTTAAGACAAACAATCAATCAAATGGTAAACTGAATGGTTAGACCGAATATTCAGTTCAGTAAAGGTTAAACCAAATAGTTTTCAGTATTTGGTTATTTGGAAAAAAAAACTATTAGACAAACAGACATCTCTAAAAAAAGGTAGCAATCACCCTCAAATGTGCCTCCGTATATAGATTCTCCTCCAGTACCGTTTGCGTTTGTGAAATCCCCTCCTTGTATCATGAAGTCTTTAACAACACGGTGAAAGACCATACCCTAACAATAGAGAAATAGAAAGTTTAATTTAATATAAAAACGTATATTATTGTAAAAAGAGGATAAAAAGCATTTCAGATGAAACCAACCTTGTATGTCAAAGGTTTCTCTGTAACCTTCCCGACACCCGCGTCTCCAGAACATAGCGAACGAAAATTCTCCGCAGTTTTAGGCGCTATATCGTTAAACAGCTCAAACACTATACGCCCGGATGGCAAACCACCAATCGAAATATCCATAAAAACACGATTACGCTGGGGTTTATCATCTCCGTCTACAGTCATTTTGTAAATAGGTACTTTTGGACCAAGAAGTAAATTGAAGCTTATAAAGATTTATGTTTATAAATGTACATAAAAGAAACTACAATTAAAATTACAATTAGATGGCAAACTACTACTTGGAAATTGAAATGAATTATGAAATATGAATTGAGTTACAATTTACGAAAAATTGAAAAATGCTAATTTGAAACAGATTATAATTTTAAATTTAGAAGCACAGAATATAATAAATAATAACATATATATTGGTGTAGTAGGCGGAATAGGCACTAAAGAGAATAGAAGAGACTATAAAGTAAAAAAATAATATGCTATAATGACTTATTATATTCTTATACATATTTATGTCTATATACTTATACACCTTTTTGCATACATGAATTTACAAAGATGTAGAAATGCCTACATATAAAAATACATACGACATAATCTTTCTTTCTATTAATAATAGATAAGGCAGTTATTTGGGTTTTCAGTTGACACTTATTGTTATTTTGTTAATCACCTTTAGAAGGAAATCCAATCATTGTACTAAATAAAAATTTAAAAAGAGATGCAATAAAAAGTTATATATTTTCATGCTTCATTAAAGCTGCTAGACTCGGAACCTTTTTTCTTTCCTCCATTATGAAATCTTTCTTTTACTTTTCTTTACAGATGGCTTTAGCTTGCATCAAGATGGTGTAAAATATTTTACCAATATCTCGTAGAATCTTATGAAATCTATTATTTTATGTAAAATGTAATTTATAGTGTGCCTGTTTGTCATCTTTGGTTATTTCCACAGAAGTCTAAGAGAACACAATATCAAAGAAAATGACTGCCCTTATATGACAATTGACAAGTTAATGTTATAGTCTGTGCTTCAATAGGACGCGACATAATCACGATAGTGAGTGCGGAGTGTATAATTTTCTATTTTTACCAAAAAGTACGATCCATTTATGTTGTGCATAATTATCTAACATCTTTGTGATTGTAAATATTCAATATTTTCACACTGTTTATATACCCATACCATATTTATAAGTATGTTGGGATCTGGTGATAACAGCCACATTATAAAGCTACGGGGTCTACCTTTCTCTACGACTGCTGAAGACGTCCTCAGCTTTCTAAGCGGCGTGAATGTTACAAATGACAAAGAAGGTATATTTGCTATATTATAATCTCTAATATTGACAACAATAAACCGCAATATCTAAAGGTATTATAGCTGCGTGGATACACTTACTAACAAATAGCGTCTCTATTATTGAATTAATTAAACGACCTAAAGCGCTGCCATAATCTAAAGTATTTGTTTTAAGGTGTTCATTTGACTGAAGTTAGACCAGGCCGGCCTTCTGGAGAATGTTTCGTAGAGGTGCAAAGTCAGGAAGATGTAGAAGAAGCTTTGAAGAAAGACAAGGAAAATTTGGGCAGACGATACATTGAAGGTAAACCTTTAGATATGTATGGTGTTAGGTATAATAGTTGTGGCATCTTAAATTAATCATTAATATGTCAATTTCATAAAAGAAATTTGTTGTTATAGTTTTTTCTACTGATCGTCAAGACATGGAATGGGCATTAAATGCAATGCGACAGACTGAAAATGGTTTTGACAGTATACCCAATGTCTCTGATGATTTTGGCATAGTAAAGTTAAGAGGCTTGCCTTTTGGCTGCTCTAAAGAGGAAATTATACAGTTCTTTGATGGTGAGTAACGGGTTTTAAATCAATTATTTTTTAATTGTATAGATGGAACGTATTCAAACATCTTGGGGATGTGTAGGCATTTAATTTTGTTGTTCAATAGCTAAATTGTAATAGTAACATTTTTATGAACAAGATATTTAAACATGACAAATAAAAGAACTAGACTCACAACAGACATGTTAATGTAAAATTAGCAACTTTCAAATCCTATAACTTGCTTTATCGCTGGGGCAGGGCTGTCGGTGGCCCCGGAGGGGGTGCACTTGCTCTCGGACCACACGGGGCGGGCCTCGGGAGAGGCGTTTGTTTACTTCATAGACAAGCAGAGCGCTCAAGACGCTCTCGGCAGGGACAGGGAGAAAATAGGACACAGGTGGGGGGATATTATTTAAATGTGGTGGGCTCAGGTTATTCGGCAATTTTGCTTTATCTTTCATACACAAGTTTCTTATTTGTTAACACATTTTTTGTTTAACATAATATTTTGTTACAAAAAAAAAAATTACTTCACTCAAGTAACCACTGTCCCACAATTTATAAACAAACACACACACATGTTTTGAATTTTAGTTTCCATATTTTTTTCTGGCTATAAAAGATATGTAAAAGTGATATTGTCTTATAACCCACAAGTAACGCACACCACAGTAACAGTTTATGGTGTAGAGGGTTGACCCGTCAGGCCTCTTATGTGGATCTGTGATTTATAGAAAAATATATTTAATTTTTTACTTGGGAACTGGTTTTATCTCAATGATCAAAATACTTTTGAAACATATGGGTAGTTCTATAAATCATAGTTTCTATGGATTTAAAAGAGGTATTTGATTTAAATATAAATATTGGGTTTATTATTTAAGGGCTTAAACCATTTTATACTGCATTTCTAGAGTGCTATATGCTAATACTGTGATGAGATCAACTCTAACATCATCAGTAAACATTTTTTATTTTAAATGAACAGATTATTATTTTGTAGTTTTTTTTGTATTGAATTAAAGTTTAGGCATATTTTTATTTTCATGATCTTATCACAGTCAGATTACACATCAAACATTCTGAATTGCATTGGTTGTTAAGTTGTTGTAAAGGTGGGCGGGCGGTCGAGGGTTGCGGGCGGAGGGGACGGGGAGGAAGAAGGGAGGGGAGGAGAAGAAGACTGGTGGTTTATAAAGGATGCTAAATATAGATATGAGGTGGAAAAAAGGGAATTAGGAAACATTTGTAATGGAATTTAATTACAATTACTTCCTTTTTACTGTGTGATCCTTTCTTATGCATTTTTTTTAAGATATTACTTACTTTCGCAGGTTAAAAGTGTAGTTTTATATATTTACTTGAGTTATTATTGAGAAATTATATTACGTTTCTTAGATACTAAGTAATAAGTATGGTTTGTAAAAAAAATTAACAAAATCTTCAAAATTTCGTATACGATTGTTCTTACAACAAAACACTCAACAATGATATTCTGTTCACAGATACATTGAAGTATTCCTGAGCTCGGCGGACGAGGTGCGAGCTTACGGAGCGCGTCTGGAGGGAGGCGGGTTCAAATCTCGAGGATACCGACCCACACCCTACGACAGGAACGATAGATACTCCGGACGATTCGGGGGGAGGGGCCGGGGCACTTTCGGAAGAGGTCAGTATAGTCCGGCCTACTCCACTTCAAAGACTATGATGAAATTTGATATCGATTGTTTTGCATTGTTAGAAACGTCAGTGAAGGCTTTCGAAAGAAATGTAACACATGGTCGCCTTCCATTAAAGATGATCTTATATAGCAAGATAAGTTCCTCGAAGCGGGTAACGACACGTCAGCTCACCGGAAAGGCCGAGGAAGCTGCGAGGGCGCGTACCTCCGTGACGATGATCACTGCTTAATCATTTAATGAACGCTGTCAATATGTCGCCCCCAGGCGGCGTAACGGGCGCCTACACGGGGCGCGGCGGCCGGCGCGGCTCCAGCCACTGCGTGCACATGAGGGGACTGCCCTTCAAGGCCACGCCGCAGGACATCGCATACGTACGTATACACGCACGCACGCACACCTGCACGCTCACGCACGCACAAAGACATGTACACAGAATGCTGATCGTTCAATTATAATTCATTTATTTTTATTGGTTCCCGCCGTCATTTTTGAAAGGGCGGTAGATGGATTGGCAATAGACAGTTAATTATTAAACTCCCGTTTCTTTTTAGAATTATGTAGTGCAACTTTTTAAATTAAAATACTTCCAGTTTTTCAAACCGATCCGTCCCTTGAACATCAACATCCACTACGACAACAGCGGCCGGCCCTCCGGCGAGGCGGACGTGGAGTTCGAGTGCCACGAAGACGCCATGCGGGTCGGTGACCGGACTTACATAACGATTACATTGAATTATTATAGCTTAGGGGTATTTATATCAACTGCTCCAATATAACAGCAAAAAATAAATTATAATTAAATATATATTTTCAAATACATATTTTATGATTAGAATAATCACGTCGGGGTCACCAATGTGGAATGTTCTTATTCCATCATAAGAAAAAGGGGGCAGTGGATAATAACAGAGTTACTTGATACTATATCTATATTTGCTCAAATCTTATACATTTTGTCTACTTAATAATCTGTAGCCATGGGTTGGCACTTGGCGCCAATTGTATGTCTAAAGTCACTCCTTTTTAGGGATGGGACATATGTAGTGATGTGACGATCGATTCGCCACCCCCCTCCCCCCCCCCCCATTAAAGCAACTTTTAACTGACGATGATCACCCTCAATCATTCCATTTGCACAAGGGTGGTATGAGGTTGTGCCTGATACGTTTAGTTGCGAATTGTAGCATGAGTCGCTGAAATAATTCGGATTCAAACTGCGAGCCCTGATCAGTAGTAATAACGGATGGTACCCCAAACCGCGGCACCCATTCCCTTGTGAATGTTTCAGCTACTTCTTCAGCAGTGATTGTACGCATAGGCCATCTGGTTACCCTATCAATAGCTGTCAAACAGTAGCGGTATTCGTTGCATACGTGCAGGAGACCAAAGATGTCTATATGGCCAGATGGTGTATCAAATATACCAGTGGGCGCAGAATTATGTCGAGAAATCTTACTGCGTTGACATGCGTCGCAACAACGAGACCAAGTTCGGCAATCCTTGTTCATGGAAGGCCAAACCAAACGCTCAGTCACAAGACGCGTAGTCGCTTTTGCTCCGGGATGGCTTAAGTTATGTAATTTATTAAAAGCAGCACGACGAAAAGATTGGGTCAAATAAAGTCGAGGTTTACCTGTACAGACGTCGCGTCGCAATAAACCGAAATATTAGTCACCGGTGTGCAATTTTTTTTTTAGATTCAGACTCTAACCGTCTCGTAATAAATTGCTTAATTCTTAATCTGAAGTTTGTGACTTAGCAAGAGCCTCGTAGTCAAATTCTGCAGAAATGGCATCGATATCAATACGTGACATAGCATCAGCGACAACGTTGTCCTCTCCCTTAATATATTGTATGTCGGTAGTAAATTGACTTATAAACTGAGGAGGAAGGAGCTTTTCACGGCGCTGAAGGAATGCATATAAAAGTGATTTGTGATCAGTAAAAATGGTCGCATGTTGGACCTCTAATATGTGTCGAAAATGCTGGACGCTTTCGTATATTGTGAGGAATTCTCTATAGTAAGCTGGCCATTGCGATTGCTGCTGAGTCAACTTTTTGCTAAAAAAGAAGAGAGGTACCCATTGCCCGTTGACTTGTTGTTGTTGACAGGGACCGATGTGAACACCCGAAGCATCTGTAAAAAAACCTAATTTGGCGTTTCTAATCGGGTGCTGAAGTAAAGTAGCCTTTGAAAAACCTTCCTTACAAGTATTGAATTGCTGAAGCAGCTCAGAGGTCCACGGAAAAGTTTTTGCTCCTTTGCTATTAGTTGAAACTAAAGCCTCTATCAGCGGTGTCTGGTATTCGGCAGCACGCGGAACAAAACGGCGATAGTAATTTAACATGCCAAGAAATCGGCGCATGCCTTGTACTGTTTCCGGTGGTGGAAAATTCTGCAATGTTTGAATCCGCTCCTGCGGGGGGCGCGTGCCGTCGCTGTTAATGTGGTAACCCAAGAACGTTACCTCACTCGCACCCAGGACGCCCTTGGAAGGATTCACCACTATTCCGTAATCTTGCAGCCGCCTGAAACGGATACGTAGATGTTGCAAGTGGAGTGCTTAATTTTTGAAGAAAACGAGGATATCGTCAACATAAGGGAAAGATAAATCTAGGCCCCGCGTGACCTCGTCGATGAAACGCTGGAAGGTTTGTCTAGCATTCTCAGCCCAAAGCTCATGAAGGGAAATTCGAAGAGGCCAAATGGGGTAGCTATGGCAGTTTTGGGAATATCTTCTTTGAAAACGGGAATTTGATGATAAGCCTTAACGAGGTCCAAAGTGCTGAATACTTGGCAACCTGTAAGATTATAAGCAAAATCATTGACATGACGAACCAGATATCGGTCGGGAACAGTCCTGGCGTTTAAAGCACGGTAATCGCCGCAGAGGTGACGACCACGCACCCTTAGATGGCCTAGCTATTCCGCATTTTATCATTTCTCGAAATTCTTTTTCAGCCAAAATAAGTTTCTGAGGGGCTAGACGACGAGGCCGGCAACTAACAGGGGCCCATCTGTAGTCTTGATATGGTGCACTGTGTCGTGCTTAATCAGTTTAGGAAGACCAGGTGGACGCAAAATATCAGGAAACTCAGCTAAAACGTTGGTATATATAGACTTACCGGAAACTACTGCTCTTATACTGGGTTGATCGATAGATGCGGTGGACGCAGAAGAAGAAATCCCAGTAGTACCGTCGACTAATTTATTATTGCGGCAATCAGGCAAAAGTTGTTAAAAGGCCAAAACATCAGAACCGATGATGGCTGCACTGACATCAGCTATTACAAACTGCCAACGAAAATCTGGAGGCAGACCTAAATTTAACCTAAGATAAATTGTGCCGAAAGTTTTGATACAGCTACCGTTGGCAGCGCTGAGGTCATAATTAGTAGCCTCTCTACGCGCTGGTAGCCAACTGTGTGGATAACAACATAAGTCTAATCCGGTGTCGATGAGGAAACGGCGCTTGGTTACTTGGTCAGAAACGAAAAGACGGCGGCTTTCATTATAACAATCAGCTGCCGCCGCTACTGATTGTTGTTCTCGTTTTCCTTCTCGTTCTTCTTCTCGTTTTATACTTATTAGAGTCTCGAACTATATTTGCTATTTGAAACTGTGCCTCCACCTGTGCAAACCAAATAATTGGTTTTTCCGCCCAAAATGTAGGCAATTTCAAAGAGACTGCCCTAGTCATAAATAAAATACAATACTCCTCTACTCCTACATATTTTCAAATTATAAATTGAATATATTATTATTACCACAGGCTATGCGTCGCGACAAGAATAACATGGAGCATCGCTACATAGAGCTGTTCATGAACTCCTCTCCCGCCTTCAAGAGTCCGAGACCGTTCCGGGCGTACTGAATTTACCATAGACAGTTCCATTCTCGCGACTCTATGGTCCGGATAATGACGGCCGAGAGGCTCCGGTTTTATTATTATTTTGAATTTGTTATTTTCGAATATCATAACTTCGAATACTACATTGTAATTTGTTAACCGAGTCTCGATATTTTTATGGCAACTAGCGACTGAAAGCATACAAGCGATGATTGGTATTTAACAGTAAAATAATGTTATGACATTTTGTATGAACTGACCAAAAATATGAATTATCCTTGAATTGTATTTCTATTACAGTCAGCATAATTGAATTGACAACTTATTCTATAACAGTAGCACTATAACAGTATTGATGAGAAAATAAACCTAATATTTGGTATTTCTTAATGTGCTGCTCTGTACTGAGAATCTTTATCTATTTTTATCTTTGGTAGTTATAAAATGTTTTCATTCGTATTTAGTTCACTTTTGAAAGGAAAATTAAATTTAATAGTTTTAATGTCTTCAATAATTATGCCTGTATTAGTATTAATAAAATGCATTTTCGAGTAACTATTTTATCTGTTGCTTCTACTTTTTATATAAGTTTGGAGTAATTTCTTGTTTACACCATGTAAGTAGATAAAGTGACGTAGTGTTGTGTAAGGAATGGGGTCCAAATTGATTTGTACAAAAGGTTACATCCGTTTTTTGTATTACATTAAATATTTTTGCATCACTATCTGTGCAATGGCCGCAGTTACAAAATACATTATTGATGTTATTATATGAATGATGTGTTATGTTTTAAAATAAAAAAATTAGAATATATTCTCGTCAACAAGGACACAGGCAACCCAACCCTGTGTAAAGTTACATTTAAAAAATAAATTAAATAATATTGTTCTAAAATAATATAAGCACTGAAATTAATTTACATATGTATTTTTATCTTGCTGGGCGGGTTAATGCTAAAGTTTTAGTAAAAAAAAAATAACTTCCCTCCTTTCTTCTAAAAATGTTAGAATGAGGAACATGAATGAGTATAATTATAAAACGGTTTGAGGTATGTAGAACCGTTATCGCCGCTATAGAATTTACTTTTATATGATAATACAAAAGAACGACACATACTTATTGTTATGGCGTTTATTGGACGTAGTTTGTATTCGAGATAGATTTTACTTTAATAAAATGTCATAATATAGTTGTGTGTTTAATTATTTTTTGTTTACATCTATAACAGGTATTATTTGGCATGTTTGTGAAACAGATAAATCTCTGACAAGAGTCAGGTTTTTATCAATTATAAAGATTTATTAATTTAACGAATAACTGTCATTATCCAATGTTGTAGGTTGAGTGAGTCATAACTGGACAATTGTCATAACCATACTTTGATTACTTGATAATTTTAGGTGCAATCACACTCGAGAAAACAAATATATCATTAATATTAAGGAAATTATAACATTCTTCAAGTTGGAGAGGTTCTTACTTTTTAGCTTCTACTAGCTAACTTAATTACTTAACTAACTGCTGCGAGGGGGATATTGAGATCGACCTCAGCCGTAACAAAACATTTTTATATTGTATAGTTTTATGTATACGACTTTGAATATCAAAGTCCTTATTATCCAATACTATGTATATGAAGAGCGTAAATAAAGAAAAAAGGTTTTATTATATATGTATAGAATATAACAGACTCCAACACTCATAAACAGTTCTCGATTTTTATGTCTTAATCAACAAGAGTACAAAACGAATACACAAAGTTCTCAGACATTAACAACATAACTAGCATATTTATATGCGCGTAAAAAACAATGGCTTGAAGTCAACGTCCTTACACTAAGATACATACATCTTTGCAGTTTGCACCATATCGTATCAGTCGCCGTAAAAACTGGCTACCAAATAAATTAAGAACGACCATTAGTGGTCAGTGGACCTCCGACACGCGGCTTAACATCTTTAACTATACCTATAAAGCATTTAAAGAATATAACATGCATATTATAATTTTTTCAATACTCCGTGTATATTATAGGTATGAATATATTATATTAAATACATAGTTTACAGTAATATTACCCTATAATATTTACAAAACGTTATCTATAGAGAGAGAGCTTCCCCCTTGCGTCAGCGTGGCCCCCGGCCGGTCAGGCGCCGGGCTCCGGCGGCACGGCGGGGCGAGCAGTCGCAAATAAATAGGCGCCACCTGTTCTGTCTACTCGTTGACTACCGACTCCCGTCTCCTTCAAGAATACCATAGCTTAATTAATTACCTGTCATTTAGTTTGATTGAGATACAAATTAAAGGTTATTATATAACTTTTTATAGGTATGCGTCTTGATGTTATTACTAAATTACTTTAAGATAAGCTTGTTTCATTTTTAATACTGCACTACAGACATTTATAATGTTATTTATTATTCATCTAAATTTAGATAGGTTATCTAAATATTTCTGTATAGTAAATAATAGTTAACATTTGCAGTAGAGGTTACACCACGCCTATATAGTCTAAAGGATATTGCACATCCGCAAAAAACTACAGAACTTGCCTTTGTTTATAAGCTTGTTGTTTTTTTAAGAAAATATTATATTATGGTCATAACGAAAAGTAGGTTTCAATTTATAGCAGTGTGTAAAAATATCAGGCAAATTGGAAACTACCGTCGTTTACGAAGATGATTCAAAATAAAAATTAAGCTAAATGGGTAATAAAAGTATGTCGTTCATGAAAATATTCAAAATAATTAGAAACTATAAAATATAATACGAATATTGAAAACATAAACTAATAATCTGTAGCTACAGTCATGGGCGTACCGAGGGGGGGGCAGGTAGGGGCAGATGTCCCCCCCTGGACATCGTGTACCTCCTTACTAATTTCTATTGTAAATTAAAATTGATATTTTACATTAAAAATAAAACCAACTAAGCTTAAAAAATTGAAGAAGGTATAATTATGCTTTCTCTGGAAGGTTAGTTGGGGACGAGAAAAGTAGATTTTCCGTTGTTATAGATCTATGTTTTATCTATGTTTTAAAAATTTTAGTAAACATTTTAAAGTCTAAGATCTTTATTAGAAGAGATTTTCGGCAAAGACAAATCACCAGCGTTTGCTTTTTCATTGTAAAACCATACTTAGAAAATTAAAATTACTGCACCAAAATTACAAAAATATATCAATGAAATCTGAAAAGCAGACTTTATTAAATGTTAGTAGCTTAAATTGCCTTCTCTAGAATTCGACTACGTGACAATAATCTAAACCCCCCCTCTCGCATAATATTTTAAGGAACCCCCCCCCCCCCATAAATAGGCCACGTAGTTTGGGTACGTTCCCTAGGATCTAAATTGATAGGATCGGTCAAAATACCATCACCTAAAGTAATGTGGGCAGTAGGTATTCAAACTTTGCTTTTTGATTACGATTTTGCATATTATAGTACCAATTACAAAACCCTTACAAAAAAGATTTCTGTATATATTACATTACAGGTAATTAATAATGTAACGTACAATTAACAAACACAGTTGTTAAAAGGCGGTGGCTCCAAGGGCCGCGGCGACATCTGTCTGCAGTTGGGGGATTGGAGTTCACTATAATATTAGGGAACCGAAATATGTACCTACTTATAATTTACCTATCAAATTTCTTGCATTATTTTATCCTGTGATGAAATTTGTTATGTTTATTTCATTCTCTCGTGGTAAAGTGGTGTTGATGGTTTTAGATGACTACAGGCTGTTTAATTACTAATTAAACTATAAATATCTATCTATGTAATATTAGCGAAGCTGCAGCTGCATGTGGTGTTAATGGTGCAGCTGACACTGACTACCACCTCTGACTATCCCCTCTGACTATCACCACTGACTACCACAGACCACAACAGCTCCAAGATTCTATAAAAGTATTGTTAAAAAAATATTTTCAACTAGACTATACAAACGAACATGGTATACCAAAAAATATATACCTAAATACTTTAAGATATTTTTTATTTATTTATAATTATGATTACTCGTTATGTATTGAATTAATATGGTTCTTAAAAAAACAGAATACTAGTGGTTGCCAGCGAATCCGTCCAGATGGCGGCAGTGTTTATAAGAAACTCTTTTTTTATCGTTTTTTTGACATCTTTTAAAAATTGGTCTACCCGGTCTACCCGTCTCACTGTGTTTTGTCCAGAAAAAGCTAGCTGGACAAAAACAACATTAAGATTTCCTAGAAACATTAGTGGGGGTAATTAGGGTATTAGTTGGTAATTACACCAACAACTATTGTTTTGGCATAAATCATACATAACATCGTTAATGAGGGTAGTATATAAGACAATTGGGTTAAATGCATAATATTATTCGCATTTTTGCTACTGACGCGATTGCATCTCACAAGGTTATTTTAGTAGTTGTGGTAAATTTTAGTGATGGATTCTATTACTAAGGGTATGTACATTTTTTTTATTTAGTTACAATAAAATAATACTTATACTAAATTATAATCTGAGCTTCGCAAATTGCGTTTTCCTTTTAGTCGTCGGAAATTCAAATTCAAAAGACTATTACTAAAAATCCCCTCGTATCCCCGGTCTGTATTTTTTTCAGTTGATAGACACATTCTTCTAAATTATAATAAAACCTTTTTTTTGCACCTTTTTTGCTCAAAAGCTGTTTTAATTTTTTTTTCAGGTAGCAGTTTTACAGTCTCAAAAATGCATATTTTCGAAGAATGGGTGAAACATACAAAAAGTGACCGAAATAAGGCGCTTTTCATGTTTGTTTTACAAGAACATGACCTCAGTGCCGTAACTGAAGCATCTGTGAAGGACATCAAGACTATTATTTCCCGTTTTTCTTCGAAACTTTCGGGGAAATGGGAGAATTCTAACCGAATACGGGATCGTTTTTTAGCTTGTAATGCTAAGTGGCTAGAAGGTGAAGACTTACAGTTTAATGTGGCTTATGACCTTGCAGAAGCATTAACATCATCACATTCACTGCCTAGTCCCGGGAGACCGCCAGTGGACCTGGCAAACGCAAGTGTCAAAACCAAACGGCGACGTGTCGATGATTTGTTCAGTTACGAAGCTCTGAGGAGCTTTTGGTTGCTGCTGAAATAGCGTCTCGTCATTCATTCAAACGCAACGTCGCAAAACTATTTTGCCAATCGGGCAGCTTTCTGAGGAAGCTCAAGAAGCTCGCAATAAAGATTGCAGAAGATTCCGAAGGGATAAGACCCGGAAACGGTCTCGTATTGCCACGAATACAGATTTGCTTAACATGTTGATCATCACATCTGATCCAGTAATTAACAGTCTCAGAGATATCCCCTGAAAAAAATCCGGTAGCCTCCCTTCTGCAGTCTTAGATCTTGTAAGCCCACCTGTAAATATTGTAAAAAATGTAAATACTGTAAATATTAATACTGAAGATTATTGTATAGAGGATTCTTCTGAGGATGAACTTAGTCATGATTAATAATTCCTAAGTTTGTCCTCATTATAATCCAATGAATATTCTTTTTTTAGTAGTAAGTTATAATTTAGTCATTATTTAATAGGTTTATTGTGTACTAATTAATTTTTAATTCAAGTTGTAAATATTAATTAGTTTTATTTATTCTTATAATATTAGTTTAATCATTAGATAATGTATTTAGCTTTAAATGCCTATTAGTTTAATTGATATTTCTTACGAATCGTGCAATAAACACCATTATTTTTAATGAATGCATATTATTTTTGGGTTTTTCATCTTTTATGGGTTTCCAAGTATTTTTATTAATGAAATCATTTATATTAGTATCTAGCAGAGGCTTTGCAACCTATATCCATTAAAAATATTTTTGTCCTAGCTTGTTCTGGACGACACACAGTGCGTCGATTGATTGTCACTTAATTGTTGATATATAATTTTATACACTGATATATAATTTTATTGCTTGCAGATTATATCATGTCTAGGTATGTATAGTTGGTCTACTGATAATAAAATAAGACTCTTAAAAATAGGATTTGTAATTTTAAAGGTTCTACAATAAAAAAGTCTCTTATCCACTATTTTAATAAACCATTTTCATAATTCAACGGTTAATACCAGTGCATTGTTTATTCGATGTGTGACTGAAGACTGTGGAAACATAAAAATAAAATTCTAATTCGACTTAAATTAAGGCGTATTTAACATATGTCATAAAAGAGGAATAGTTAAAAATAAAAATAAGAAGCATAACCAAGCAACGCTGTCGTCGCGCCGGCGCCGACTGTCGCCCGACTCTCTGCCGACAGCAACCTCACGTGGCCACTAAACGAGAGAATAGTATCACTTGTGTGTTAGAACATAACACGAGTATCACTTGTGTGTTAGACCATATTACAATAATTACCATGGATTTATTTATATTCCATGTCTATAATGTTTTGTTTCGTTATACTTATACGATCTTTTCAGAAAAAAGGAAGAGTTTAAATTAAAAAACCGTACCAAATTATCTTGAACACGATATCATCCTTAGAAATATAACAAATATGACATTTAAAAACATTTTATATTTCACATAAAAAACGTAATTAAATAAAACACGATTATTTTTCTTTTATGTATTTAAGCACCCTTAAGATATATTTTATCCTGAATTATATACCTATTAGTTCTAGATCTCGGTACGCCCAGGTATAGATCAAGGAGCACCTAAGACTTGCCAAATTTACTACTAAACAAAATTATACACCTTTCTTACAACTTTTACAAATATGTTATATTAATATATAGAAGTTCCTCACGCTTATCAGTTTCCGGGCCACACGCGGCGGTCCAAGTTTTATGAGTGTTTGTGATGCACAGTATCTTGCTATGCTTGTTTGATATAAATTAGGAGATCCCTTATCGATTCCTCCCCTTCCCTATCACCTACTTCCGGAACTACAACTTCTTTGCATGGAGCCTCCTTGGCGTCCAAGTTCATCCACATTTGAAATTATAAATTATGCCTAATATTATAAAAGTTAAATATATTATTGTTTTTAATTGTAATGTATTAGCATTATTTAAAATAACCATACTAGTTTACAACAGGTTTATTGGTTAAAAAAATATGCAGGTTTCTAATTAAACCTTATTATAATAGTAACTATTTTATAGTTCTATCATACATTATACAAGTCAGAGTGTGTAAAAAATATGACTAGAAAACCTAACTTCAAAATTCAAACGTGTGACAGCTACGTACTGTTTAGGTACTTTGATTTTATTTTATTATTATATTATGAGAATGTTCATTTAAACTTGACTGATAATTGAAACATGTATATTAATTAGCTTTTTTAAAAAGGAATTGGCATATTAAGCTATTAAATGGACGAATCCAAATTCCAAATTGTTTTATTGTCGGCCATCATGTGAATGTAGCAACATGGCGCCTGAATTTGGCGCCAAACCTCGACACAGTGGCGCTGTCTTCGACCGATACCAAATTTCAAAAAAATAAGGTGAAACACACCTAATTACGTAGAGTTAAGCTTGAATTTCCAAATTTGAGTTAATACGCGGTTCTTGTAAACAGCGTCTTGTTTAGTTCCTTTGTATTTTCACGATTGATTGATTTGTTAACTAGGTAACTTGACTTATATCCAGTTGTCGTAATTGCTTGTTTATTCTGAACTATTTTTAACTTATCAAGCCTGAAGGAATCTCATGTATTATATTAAAGAGGTAGCTCTGAAATTTATTACACACTATCCAGAGTAGATGATAGAAATAATATTAAAAATAAGATGTTTTTGTTGCAGTACCGCCGCCGCCGAGACGCCCGCGCCGCGTCCTGCAGGCGTCTCACATGCTCATGTTTAATACTACTTTATGGCATTTACTGAATATTTTGTGTTACATTTATTTAATAAGTCATGGGAAGTGTGATCATAATTTTAACATTTTGTATCTTTTCTGAGGGTAAATTGTACTGATACTTCTCTGATTACATTATTCTAGTTATTTTAAGTTGGAACGTTTCAAATTCCATTCGTTAAGTAAATAAGGTTTATATATAAACGATCAAGATAATAACCATTAAATAATGGAAATTTAAACTGGCTCGTAAAAATAAAAAAATAATAAAATTAAATCTCGTTGGACTTTAGGACAATTAATTATTAGTATAGAATAGTGATTTACTCTAAAATTGTCGACTGCAATATTATTATAATGAATTAAACATAATACATAATTATACAAGATGCTAATGTGTAGAGTTTACTAGGCTTTGTTTCAGTAACCACTGAATATTAGTCATAAATCCGGATTCATAAAAAAAGCCTACAAAGTTTGCTTTTAAGAGATTAAATGTATTTCATGTATTTCTAAATATGATGTAATCTACTCATAATCTATTTTAAAATTTAGAAACCAACCATTATTTGCGCTGCCCCGTAACTTATTAATGTTTAATGTATATCCAATAATGAAAACAAAACATTTAAATAATCATCGATTTGATTTACAACATCTCGTTATTGAATATCACTCGGATCACATCAATCACGCTCATTTAAAATTTATATTTTCAGGAAAAATCATCAGCTAATATAATATCATAGATTATACTTCCCCGTCATCTCGGTGCACCGCATGTACCGAGCGACCACTGGGGTCCCGTTCGATCTTATTCTCGTCCATCTCGAGCTTTCCCCGGAAGGAAAGCAAATTTTTAACGTCAAGGCAGTCTGCCAACTCTCCGGCCTTAGGGTCGAACCTCCACGCGGTCGTGGTTTTCCTGGTCAGTGTCATCGCTGCCAGCTCTATGGGCATTCCCAACGTTTTTGTCACGCGCGTCCAAGGTGCGTCAAGTGCCTGGACGACCACGCGACAGCCGACTGTTCGCGGAAGGGACCGGTCCCTGAGGATCCTCCCAGCTGCACCCTGTGCGGACAGAAGGGCCACCCCGCGAATTATCGCGGGTGCCCCAAAGCTCCGCGCAGGACACAGCCGGCAAGGTATCCTCCTTGGTTCGTCCAGCCTCAATGGGCTCCTCTAGCTCCTAGAAGGCTCGCGGCCCCTCAGGCATCCAAGACCCCTCAGGCACCCGCGAACGCTTGGGTGAAGCCTCCGAGGGTTATCCCACAGCCCGTCCCCCAGTCGTTGCCGCCGCTGCCGGTTCGTAGCTCCACCGACGGTGCTGCGAGTTTGCTCGCGTGCGTCACGAGCCTCTTCGGTGTAATAGACATCGAAGAGCTCCTAGTCTTTTCGAACGAAATGAGGGATTCCGCGCGAAACCCTCCCGCGGGGATGGAAGTGCCCTTCAAGCACGCCGTCCTAATCAAATTGATATACGAACACACGATGTCAACATGATGATATCGCGTAGAAGGGTATAAGCTCTCTCTCTGACTGTCGCTACTTTTAACGCGAACGGGCTACTTAAGCAGATAGATCTAATGCGCGACTTCCTGGTCACGCACCAGATAGACGTCTTGTTAGTACAAGAGACCTTTCTAAAGCCGTGTAATCGTGATACGCGCATCGCGAGTGTCCGTCTCGTTAGGAACGATAGGGCAACCGCGAAGGGGGAAACCATCATCTACTACAGAAGGCCTCTTTATTGCTTTCCGCTCGATCCGCCCCAACTAGTTAACATAGAAGCGTCATTATATCAGGTGGGTATGATCGGCCATCAGTACCGTATCGTACTAGCATCCGTCTATCTTTCTCCCAATAAAGCCTTAGTTGAGAGGGACCTTAAGTCCTTACTCCAATTAGGTAAACCAACCATTCTGGCCGGCGACCTAAATTGCAAACATTCCCGCTGGAACTCTACTGTCGCAAACAGTAGAGGAAATCGCCTTGATAGGCTAAGTTTCAAGGCTGGTCTCGACTTCGATATCACCGCGCCTTTGAGTCCCACGCGATACTGCGACACCGATTTCCAACATGACAGACCCGACGTGCTCGACATAGTACTCTTGAAGGGCGTGACACACCAGTTACGTTCTATCGAAACGCTATTCGAGATAGACTCTGACCATCAACCGGTCCTATTACAGCTAGGACCTCCCCCCCCCCTTTTTTTTTTTTTTTTTTTTTTAACGTCTGGAATCCTCATGGATACACACCTCCATCCAGGGGAAGATGGAAGCGGTTATGTGAGACTCTTACTCACTAAACCAGACGGTCAACACCTCTCCGTCATAATGGAGCGCCACGGGAACGCTTGCGCACACATCCGCGTTGCTCCGACGGAAGGCCGCGTGAGCGACCACCACCTCCATGGAGTGACGCGCCCAGTTGACTTGAGCGCGTCCCACTCCGGGGCTTGTTGAATGGCGATGGCCAAATCAGGACTCCCTCAACGAAGAAGGTGTCCCGATCCGACTCAACCTCCCGGGGCCGGACCCCGTCCGAAAACGGTCGTGGTCCGAACCCGAAAGGACCTCCCCCCCCCCTAGGGAACCCGCGAAAAAAAAACAATTATTCGACATATTAAACTATTATTTAATTAAGATTATATTAAGACGAAGCTTCGAGAGCAACTCCATTACCCCGTATCAGCGTACCTCGACAAAATTCCTGACCAGCTTACATCGGTCGAGGACGCTGTTTCAGCCGCGACTAACTGCACAGAACATTTGGTAGACAGCATAGGAAAGTCCTCGAGGGAGGTGCGAGTGAACTTCGAGGGTTAGCGAGCACTCTCACCAGATATTAGACTTCTCATCACCCGTAAAAACGCCGCGATTAGAGCCCATGACCGATAACCGACAGATGACAACCGACGGAGGCTGCGCCGTCTCCAGAGGGAGTCGAGACAAGCTCTCGACGACTTTAGAGATAGCGGCTGGGATAGGACACTTACGGCGCTCTCTCCAACACAACAGGCATTCTGGCGGTTGCAGAGAGCGTTGAAGTCGTACACTGTCTCAGATATGCCTCCCTTGGTTGGACCTAACTCCGCCATCGCGTTTGACGACCTTGACAAAGCTAAGTGCTTAGCCGACAGTCTAGAGAGCCAGTGCCGTCTGTCTGCTCAATCGGTTGATCGCGATCATGTAAAAATAGTCGACAAATCGGTCAATATAATGAGTTCTCAGCCACCGGTCGGTCCGCCGATCAAGGAAACGAACCTAGACGAGGTGACGTCCATAGTTAGGGCGTTTCACGCTAAGAAATCGTCAGGTCCCGATAGGATCACTAACAAAGTGATAAAGCTCCTACCGCCTCCTTTAATTTATCTATTGGTTACCATTTTTAACGCTCTACTGGCCGGTTGCTTGTTGTTGGTTGTTTCCGGCCCAGTGGAAAGAGGCCATAGTGATAGGGTTCCATAAGCCGGGCAAACCCTGGCATCTGCCCAGTAGGTACCATCCCATTAGTCTTCTTAGTTCCTTAGGGAAAGTATATGAGAGAATCATCTTCTGTAGACTTAGATCGGAAGTCGAGAGACTCAAAATCATCCCAAATGAGCAGTTCGGCTTTAGAGCCAACCACTCATGTTCCCATCAGGTGCAACGGCTCATGGAGCACATACTGATAGGGGCCACTGTGAGGGCCAAGAAGCATAGGATAGGAGCGCTCTTCCTCGATGTAGCTAAGGCGTTCGACAGGGTCTGGCACAATGGACTGGTGTACAAGCTGTACCAGTTCAAGGTGTCGGACAGACTCGTACTCATCATACGGGACTACCTGTCGAATCGCTCCTTTCGCTACCTGTCAACCCCACCGCCCCATCAGGGCGGGTGTCCCCCAGGGTTCAGTTCTCTCGCCCCTTCTCTACTCCATCTACGCTAACGATATTCCTAGGCCGCGACCTAAAGTGCACCTTGTCATGTCCTCTAAGGATCACTGAGAGGTATACCAACGTCTCCAATCCGCAGTCGACTCTCTCGAGAGCTGGCTGCGGAAATGACGGATCGAGGTAAACCAAGGAGCTCAACCAAACCAGGGAGGCCCCCCAAGGATCCTCCCGCGAATCAAACTCTTTGATAAACCGATACCTTGGAAAGACAAGGCAAAATACCTAGGAGTAAAGTTAGATAGAAAGTTAGTTTTCAGTGAGCATATTAGGACCGTTCGTAGCAGAGCGGCCTACATATTAGGTCGTTTATATCCGCTGTTAGGCAAGCGGAGTAAAATGTCCCTTCGCAATAAGGTGACACTCTACAAAGCTTGCATACGTTCCGTCATGCCCTATGCGAGTCCCGCTTTTGCGCACGCTAATCTGAAACCCCTTCAGGTGATACAGAACAGGTTTACACGGATTGCAACCGGGGCGCCGTGGTTCGTACGCAACATCGATCTCCATAGTGACTTAGACCTTCCGACCATCGCTCAGTACTTCAAGGGGCTTTCCCAAAAGTACTTTGAACGTGCTGAGCGATACCCGAACCCACTGGTGGCTGACGCCGCAGAGTATAGACCACGTAAGACTACTTTAGTCAGAAAAAGAAGACCCAAGTCGGTACTCGTTGACCCCGACGACGCGTTCACAGTAGGTAATAACGTGTACGCGTAGGCATAAGCGACACCACACAACATACAGACACACAACGTCTATACCGGTATAGACGAGGTCCCAACTGAGCAAGTGCTCCGTTGCTCCGGCGTTCTGCCGTCGGAGGACGCTAGTGTACAAATTTAATTAGCTTCCATCCTGAGTAACGACGCCCGGAGCCGAGGTCCATGTCTCAATCTGAGAGTCCGTGTCCCTCGGGACGTCGTGCTCCATGGGGGCCCATCTGACCCCCCCTTTTAAGGGCGGGTCTCCTGACCCACCCGCTCCCCCGATGACGCTGTAATAGCCAACAGGGCTAAGGGGTAACAGTATAGACAGAACAAAAAAAAAAAAAAAACACTACCTCTAATGATATCAAGCAAAGAACTAGTACCAGAATTACCAATAAAATTGTCGAGACACACTGGTCTCTGAATAATTAACTGTATCTGAATATTTCTAAAGTACAGAAAGCCATCATAATGTTAAAATAACAATGAAAATTAAACATATATTAAAATAATCACAATATTCCATGTGATATTAGTAATCACATTTTCAAACATTTCTACAATTACTGAGTTATAAAATAAAAGTGGAATGACATTTCCATCGGATGATGTTATTTTGATAGCTCATTGCACAGAAAAAATATTAAGACGCCATAAATCTTCACTATTACAAAAAAATATTTACTTTTCTATCATAACAGAAACTTTTAAAATATTTCCACCTGAAGTTTTAAATAACATTGATCATATTTTAGAACAGGAACCTCTGTTTTGTCATCGACAGCAAGTACACAATATATCTTATCGTTCAAAATTATGTCGATATAAAGCACGAAAGTGATAAATTAAATGACACCAAATAGAGAATAAGAATGTAATACAATAAGTTAGTCATATGAGTAGCTGTGACAAAGGTATGAAAGGTACACCTTTGTGTATCTTACTCTAGGGAGACTCATTAAGAGTTATAAATCTTACTTTACGTGATAACTAATATAGATTTTTTTACCTTAAGTAGAATGATAGAAACAATACATAAGAAAAAATTTAATAGTTATAAAAAATACTGTATTTATTTAATTATAACTTGCCTTTTAAGATAGAATAACTAATATTTGAATTTTCGTGTTGACTTAATATACCATGTTATACAAATGATTTAACTCATTCTAAATAAAATAGAAAAAAAAAAAAAAAAAAAAAAAAAAAAACTTAAACATTTAGATGTCCTAAAAATTTACAAAGTATTTGAATTAAAAAGCGTCATAAATATTTGTTTGTGCATGTGTGATTAGACAAAGACAAACAGCATGTTATCTTGCAACTTTTTTATTTTTCTGAAACCTACTCTCACAGAAATGCATGTGGCTCTCCTATTCTATCTATAATAATTCTATGGTCTAACCACGACGTTCATTTTGGAGCGAAAGAGAAGGAAAATAATTTTTGAAATGTTCCTTGACCCTTCCGCTTGTTTCGTCTATTCAACATTAATCAAATAGAAGTCCGTTTTCCGTATTCGGTAACGATGTGACTACGTTTGAGTAATTCAGATCTTTTGCATTATCTTGGAACTTGTCGAAAGTCTATACTTATATTTTTTATGTTAAACAGGACATAAGTTGTATATTGCTGATATGCATAACCTAAAAAAACATACTTATTTAAAAGTATTTAAACCTTGTTTAAAAATATCTAAAAACATGTATAGTGTATGTGTGTGTGTGTATGTTAAACCTATTAAAATTTATATAAATATAGAATGAAATATTATTTAAATTTATATAAATATAGAATGTTTAATTCACCGAGACGGACAGCGATACGGCAGCTCAATTGGTAGAGCGACGGGACAGTTTTTCAGAGGTCGCGGGTTCGAATCCCTGCCCGCATCGGTTGATTTTTCATTCTATATTTATATATATTTAAACCTTACTGGGTGACAACTGATGGTAAGAACAAAGCAGAACTCGTTTCATAAATCTTAATAAGCGACAAACTTGTATCATAATGTATAACAATTTATAAGTTTCAATAACATCACACATTATCAACCACCACCTTGTTCCATAAAAACAATTTTTGATATGGAAACCAAAGCCAAAAATCAGTACAGTTATTGAAGCGGGGTGACGCCCGACGGCCCGGCGACGACGCGACGACACGGCGACGACACGGCGACGACGGGACGACGGGACGCCGGTCAACGCATGCCAATCTCTTGCAGTCTCAGGTACTCGTCTATAATATGTTGTTTTGTCGTACGAAGTATTTGAGAAGTAGGTATTGATTGTATTTTTTGCAAACTGGCTTAACTGTATCAACCACATCTTTGATGTTATCTTAAAAATGCAATCTGATTATTAATTAAATGTGATGTCAATGATCTCATTCATTTTACATTATAATGTTTCTAGCCTATGACAGTTATTGGTTTTGGTTGGTAGACTTGTGTATGAAGAGTAAATTTTTACTAAATTTGCATTTACTTTAAGATAAGTAAAATAAAAAATATTATTATGTGTCGATTTAATTTAAATAAACATGTTCTAAGTATATTATAATAGTTTTTAAAAACGACCCTTACTTATGTTCTTCTCAGTTTATATGTCATTTTATAGTTTATAAGTCTTGAACCAGACTTAATTCATATAGTATTACCTGCTGATAAAGATTTTATATTATTGTTTAATAATTATTAAAATAATTGTAAAATGTTGTTTATTATAAGAAAAACTTAGTCATAGTAAAATCTTATGATGTGTTTGAGAAAACGGGGTGACCAAACTGTGGCTGTTTTCGAATTTTTTAGATTTTTTTAAGTTTAATTCTCTATTTTGGGAGGTCAAAACGTTACTAAAAAATACTTCAAATTTCAAATTTAAATTATCTCAATTATTACATTAAAAAAGGAAAATAGAGTCAGTCTGCAAGTAAGCTACCACCAGCTCGGAATGCTGTTTTGCTGAGAAGAGCTGGCCAGAAACTCAACAGTTGCTCTTTATAAGTGTTATTTAAATAGTTTGACTTAAACATAATAACATCAACCCTGCCAATGATTCAATTCCACACAATGACCCAAGTTCCACACATTTTATCAACCAAAAACTCTTAAATGTTATAATAAGATTTATTTAATAATATACTTTTAATTATATATTTAAAACGAAAAAAAGAAAGGTCTAAAATATCTTGTGGCACTTCATTACATATGCACACTCAAGCCCATTACGGATTTGTTAACTTTTGGAAGACGAAATTTAGGCTTTTACAAGTTTATTTATGTTTTTATTTCTTGTAAGCACAAGAAATAAAAAATATTTATGTTGTTAAATATGTATCGAGAAGCGACCTTAAGAATTCCAATTTTATTAAAACATCTCTTAAGTTGAGGGGTCTCTAGCTTTTAAGTTAAAAACAGCCCGTAAGGCGCTATGTTGTAAAATAAATATAGAACTTATTTAGGCAGCACTGACTGATATTGAAATCCCGTAAGACAAATACATACCTACCACGAAATTAGCTAAAATAAACGGGTCGAGTCTTATAAACATCTTTTAATTGTCTTACTTTTGTAAAAATATATACTTCGATACCTCGGGGTAGAAAGGTCGTAAAGACCACTTTTGGCGAAAATGAGTTAATGATACAGTTATGTATTGAATTTCAAGCTCTATCGATCTGTGTTCACAAAATTTTAATATTTAAGAAAAAATGTGTTATACGACCCATATTTTTTTATGCCTTAAACCAGTTTTTTAAAAAAATAATGGTGTATATACCAATTGCATGGGATCATAAAGTTGTTTTGGTTGTATCACTGTTAGTAATGTAAAATATTTGGTCGTAAAAGCCAATGTAATAAGTATTTGTCTTTTACGCCTTTTTGACCTTTGAAAAATTACAACAATGATTTTATAAATTGGGAAGAAATTGCCTTAAAAACTTTCACTAAAGAAACTCTAAAAAAAGGACAGTTCAAAACTATTCGAATGCTACCTTCAAAAAGAAAACACCTAATCAAATTTGTATTAAATACTCCACCAATGAAGAAGCCATTGCAGGAAAAGTTAGTTTATTTGAAGAAGCTAGAAAAGAGCGGGATACTTATACAAAAATAAAAGGAAAAGAGAAGGGAAAGAGTAACAAAATTACTGAAAAAGAGGATGTCAAAGATGAAGGAATCCAGAATACAGATTTTGTATTACGTAATTTATATAATACCCGATTACCTATTTCAATTGCCAAATTTAATTATTTGTCTTTGTGATAGCGAAGTGGTACCTAAAGCATACCACCAGGAATATCTGCAATTGCCTCATAATAAGATAATTAAAAATAAACTTATTGGTACTGATACCGAAGATGAAACTGATTATAATAATGATTTAAGTAATAATGATTTAAGCTTTCAGGGTACGGTATATCTCCTGGTATGATCGGCTGGGTAACGGACTTTGTGAGCTTTCTGATCTCTTCGAGTAGTTATCGAAGGGTGTTCCTCGGAACCCTTGACAATAAATGCCGGAGTGTCTCAGGGGTCCGTTCTTTCTGCAACTCTTTTTCTGCTACAAATTAACGATCTATTGAAGTCCGGTATCTATGGGTATGCAGAGGACAGCACAGTTGTAGAAAGATATCTGCCGAGTACTCGGGCTAGTAGAGATCAAGTACAGTCTGTAAGAGAAGCTATGGTGCAATGTTTGAGTGACAAACTTCAGGCAGTCTCCGCATGTCAATCTTGTAAAATTCAACGCCACCAAAATGCAGACGTGTCTGTTCACCGCTAAAAGGAGTACTTTCACCTTGGCTCCTACTTTTCAGAATGTATCCTTGGAATAAATTTACCGGCTTCAGTTCTTAGGCTTAGAGATTTTCTCAAACCTCAACTTTGGTCGGTTCCTTGAGTCCAGAGCAAGAGCAGCAGCAGCAGAGCTTGCCGTTCTTGCGAAGTTCCGGCAGTACTTTACACCGGGACAGCTTCTTGTTTTATACAAAGCACAGATCCGGTCGTGTGTTGAGCAGTGTGGTCACATATTTGCTGGTGCCGCAAAGTCTCATCTTGCGGTTCTGGACTCAATTGAGAGGCGAGCAAAGAGGCTTATAGGCGATCCCGAAATGGTCGAAGCCGACCTCCACAGCCTTGAACACAGGCGTAGAATTGCTAGCCTCTCAGTATTCTATAGGATACATTTTTGTAATTCCAGGAATACATTCCTTAGAATACATTCCACTTACCATCAGATGGTAGTCAAGCATTGCCCTAGATTATATATAAAAAATATATATACTATATATTAATATTAATTTCAAATTAAAAAAAAAATATTTTTCTTTATTGAAGTAGGTACGGCAATTAACAGTTAATATTTATTTCATGAATAAGTAGGTACAGAAATTTGAAACTTGGTTATTATCAATGATTATTTTGAATCATTATGACTGATTATTAGTTTTCCTTTCTTTAATCATAATGTTTGAAACTTGGTTATTATCTACCTAACTATTTACTGATTCATAACGCCTATACTGCGGACCTGCAATGATTTAAAGTAAATTTAATATGAGAATAGTTTAAAGTTAGGGATGGTAAGTAAGGTAAGTACTCGTATAACGAAATTATAATTGTACTATAGTACAATATATTGATAAGATTAAATTGTCTTTTAAGCCCAATCCGCTAAGAGTGTCAAGATAAATGTAGTTACGCCATATTGTGTGCTTTCTGAATAGACGTATCCACCATTTTATTGAAATTTGTACGTCGTAACTCCATGCTAAATTAAAATCTATGAGGTTTATTCAAATGCAGACTATGTGGCGTTAAAATTTATTTAAAACAAAAGATTTAACAGTTTTTCATTCAATAATACGTATAAAAACAAAAAAGTTATGAGCAATAACTTTTTTTTTGTTACGTTTTTTGCGTCTCCTGTAAAGTTACGATTTTGATGTTTACGACCTTTCTACCCCGAGGTATCGACTTAATTGCAATAAACAAATATGTAAAAATATATTAATAATATACTTTATTGCAACCACATAAATCACAAAAACAATAGCAAAACAAATAACAGTACATATAAAAAAACGTTATGGGTATACAATAAGGAGGTCTTATCGCTATGTAGCGATCTTTTCCAGACAACCTTATACTGGTAGGAATAAGGTGAAATATAAAGAGAAAAAGTGGTGCATAATAATACATACAAAATATATACACATACATAAACCTATATGATGCATTACATACATATAACAAATCCTAAATTAATATATTTAAGTATATATAGAATTTAAATACATATAATAATGTCATGAATACAGGAAAAGAATGAATACCTACTTAAAAGGAGCATAAGAAAAGAAACAAAGAGCTAGTACAATAAAATATAATAATTTAATATATAATATTTAATATATAAAAGCGATAATTATATTTAAATGATAGAACTGAACTGTGCAGAAGGAAGGCGAAGATAATGATCTTTGACCAATCCCTTAAATTTAGCCAAAGACTGTGCTTGTCAGACAACTAATGGTAATTTGTTCCAAAGCAAAATTGCTTGAACAGTAAAAGATTTATTAAAATAGCGAGAAGAGTGAGGTGGTAAACGGAGAGTGAGGTTGTCAGAAGACCTAAGAATTTTACTATGAACACCTAAAAAGTGAATTTTTTCTTTTAAATAAAGTGGAGAGGATGGAAAGAACAACACACAGTACAGAAGTGAGAGGATAGGAAGATTCCGACGAAAGTGAATAGGTAACCACTTGAGTTTGGTACGGAATTCAGAGACGTGGTCATACTTGCGTAAGCGAAATATTAACCGAATACTAAGGTTTTGTAGTTTCTCAAGTTTATTCAGATGTGCCTCAGTAAGATCGGGATAACTTGCATCGGCGTAGTCCAAGATAGAGAGAAGGAGAGATTGGGCTAGCATAACTTTGGTAGGAATGGGAAGAAAATTTTGCAAACGTCGCAGTGAACCCATAGCAGCAAAGGATTACCTGCTAACCTCATTTATTTGGCAAGACCATGATAGAGTGCTGTCTAACTGAATACCCAGATTTTTTACTTTTTGACTGTAGGGTATAGTGATGCCATTAAATAAAATAGGCGGAAAGTTCGGCCAGTCAACTCTAGCAATCATGCTTGGCGATCCAATAACTATAGCCCGGCATGTGATAGGGAGAAAAAAAATTGTCAGTAATTGTATTGATGAAAATAGAGAACAGTAATGGTGACAACACGCCTCCCTGAGGGACATCGGCTTTTATATTACAACAAGACGAAAAACATTCGTCAATGCGAATGCGCTGCCGGCGTCCATGTAAGTAACTACGAAACCATTCAATTACCGATGGAGATATGTTAAGAGAAACTAACAGACTCAGCAGGATATCGTAGTCCACGTTATTGAACGCATTGCTAAAGTCAAGTAAGACTAGTACTGTTAGTTGCTTACTATCCAATCCCATTCGAATGTCATCGGTAACTTTAATTAACGTAGATGTCGTACTGTGGCCAGTACGAAATCCAGATTGAAAGAGTTCAAGAGTTCAAGAAGAATTCAAGAGTTTGTTTTAATTAAGGAAAGAGTTCAATTGCTTGGAGACTAATTTCTCTAATACTTTAGAAAGAAGTGGTAAAATAGAAATAGGTTAGTAGTCGGAAAATAAGAATGGATTGGTCTTTTTAGGAAGGGGAATAAGATCAGCGTCTTTCCACAATGTAGGAAAATCACCAGTTGAAATTAAGTAGTTAAGGTAGTTAATATACATGGTTATGTAGTAATAAATTTCAAAAGCGTGGTGATGTAGAACTAGTTTTAGAGATTTTTAAATAGGGAATATTCATGTTGTTTTTTTTACTTTAATTCATTATTTACCTAAGAAAAAAATTATCGAAGAAAAAAATATTAATAGATTTGAAATTATTCTAGTTATTTTTAAAGTGAAAATTAAAACTTTGAGTAAACTTAAGCCGAATAAACGCCGTTATTTTGCGCGCGCTTTACGTGACGTCAAATGACACGTCCAGTGAATGTTTACTATAGACTTTTTAGTTACTTTATACATATTTTAAGTTTTAATTACAATTTGCAATACAAATCATTTAAGAAGACAAAAACCATCTTACAAGTATTGTACAGTTCGGGAGTGCAAAAATAGTATTAGAAAAACACCCGACAAACTGTTTTTTGTATTCCATTAGATGCGAAAATACAAAAATAATGGTGTATTGTAAATAAAAGGGATCATATATGTCCTTAGTCGTGTTTATATTGTTGTGAAGATCAATTTAACGTAAGTATACTTTATTTATATACATCTCAGTGTAAATTAGTAAGAAGTAAGTTTTGCATTAGCTATTGAACATTAAAAATTTAGGTTTAAAATTAGCCTAACCTAGTTTACAAAAGTTCAGTATAACTTTCTACAAAAACCCTATTCTTTATTTTGGTTTTACGAAATTTTTATGGTTTAACACTAGTTGAGAGAATGAGAATGTGCATAGTCAAAAGGCAAAGATTGACACCGTTTAATGAAACCTTAGAGCTGGCTATCAAAAGTAGTAATGTTTCAAAAAATGGTAAACCTTCATAAAGCAATGATCATTCAGTAAGTTTGTGATATTATCCTGCCCATACAAATGTCTGTGATATTATCAACCAGGACTCAGTATTTCTCCTATTAAATGTGATGATCAAAAGGCAGAGCCTTGGTTTTCGAATATTGAAGATAAATTACTGAGAGACTACGCTGTGCAAGTCAATATTAAACCGAAGTATAGAAGTTAAGATGTCAATGTAAATATACCTGCTGAAAAACAAAATGTAGCAATGTCACCATTTCCTCATTCAACACACTATATTGAAACTTTACCATTAAAACTATCTGTTATAAAAAAAAAAGATGTTTACTGAAAACACAGCTGATAATACTTCTATAGCATCTTATATCTTCTATATTTGCTGATTGTTAACCAAGCTATTTCTCTGAGTCAAGTAAGTGGAAAATGATTCAGAGAAAGAAACATTTTAAAAATGTATGTTGTAATGCATACTAACTGCTATTGAAAAAGAGTTTGTAGTTGTATTGTTATAGTTGCTTGAGTATTGAGAAAATGTACTTCGGATTACCTAAACTGTCGTATCATTTAATGAAACTTTTAAGCACGAAAATATAGGTTTAAATTATTTATTTTTCTCAGAAACACTAATACCACACTTCGAACTTCGATGTCGATAATTTGAATGGCGTGTTAAATGACGTCACAATTCCTTTCGACCAATGGTGGCACATTTTAAAAGTTTCAATTTCGCTCTCTTAATTTACACTTTGCACAAATTATTTTAGGGCCTTAAATAATTATTAAATATATATATTTTTTTATCATATATAGATGAAAATAAGTATCCGTGTTAAAATATTTGAGACCATTTTAAATTTTATGCATATTCCCTATTGCATTGAAGATATTGAAGGCATAGAATTTAGGGGCAGTCCCCACAGTGTTTTTGAGCACGTCCTCGTCGTCTGCCCTGGAAATCCCTACTTGGTGCGCGGTAACGCAGTGGCCAGTAGTGGAGCCAAATCTCAAGAGACAATACTGTGTGGAATAGGAGTGAAAGATATGAATAGTGAGGTGAATCCCGTGTCCCCCGGGACTCCGCACGGCCCTTCTCAGGGCCAACCTAACGGCCCTTCTCAGGGCCAACCTAACGGCTCTTCTCAGGGCCAACCTAACGGCCCTTCTCAGGGCCAACCTAACGGCCCTTCTCAGGGCCCACCCGGTCCTTCAGGACCAGTGTTAGTGCCGCCTAGGAGCGGAACCGTGTCGCCTATTTTCGTAAGGCCAAGCGACCTTACGGAAGAAGAGATGACGGACTCGACGGTGGCCAGCGACGTGTCGAACATATACACGCGCAAACGCCTGCGGGCTCGTGTGTCCGGGTCGTCGAGCTCTTCGACAATCAAGGAGGCGAAGTCCAAGCGCGGCTGCGGTCGTGGTAGCGGGCGCACCCCTGCAGGTGGCCGTCGTGCCATGTCGGTGTCCTCTGATCCAGCTGCGGCCAGAGCAAAAGAGGAGGCCGAAATATTGGCAAAAGGAGTTAAGCACGCCAAAGAGGCGCGCGCCAGGTTTTTGGCGGCTAGGAATACCCCAGCCGCCAAAATGGAAATGGAGAGGATGGCTTACCTCTTAAGCAAACAGGCTCAGGTGGAGGTGGACACAATTATAACCGTGGCCACCCAATCATCGAAGCTGCCGAAGGCATGCCAGACGGCCTTGAAGGCGTCGGCGGTAGCGCTTCGGGAGATTGTGGCGGAGGCGATGAACCGGAGCGCCTCTGAGGAGGTCCAGCGACTTGAGGCACAGGTTACTAGCCAGAGCCTCGAGATCGCAGCCCTCCGGGAGGAACTAAAGGGGCTCTGCCAGCCCCAGAAGGGGAAGGCATCGACGTCCCAGGAGCTGCGGGAGGCGCTGCGCGAGATCGCGCAGGAGGAGCGCGCCTTCACTCGCGCCTGCCTAGCGGCGTTGGAGGACCGCCTTCTCCCCGCAAAAACCGTTCGGCCGCCGCTTGCGGCTGACATGCGCTCTGAGGCGCCGACCCCGGTGTCGGCCCCAACGCCTGCTCCAACTTTCGCCGCTACGGCGGCAAAAAAGAAGAAAGGGGCCAAAAAACAGGCCAATCCGATTGCCCCGGTTGCCTCGGCTCCCGTCCCGACGGCCCCGGTCGCTGGGCCGTCCGGTCTTGAGCCGATGGAGATCGGGTCGCCCTCGCAAGAGGACCCGATGCTGCCCTCGGCCACCGCGGCCAATGAGTGGACGCAAATTAAAAGGAAGGGGAAGAAGAAGAAGGCGCCTCAGCCGTCTTCTTCCTCAGTGGCGCATAAGGGGCCTGCCAATAAGGCAGCCCCCGTTCCGGCCTCGAAGAAAGGCCGGAAAAAGAAGACGGCCACGAAGACAGCTGCCGTGGTCGTCACCATATCTCAGGAGGCCGCGGCCGCGGGCGAGACCTACGAGTCGGTCTTTTTAAAAGCCCGACAAACGGTCCGCCCGGCCGAGATGGGGATCGAGCGGGTGTCGTGCCGGAACACCCAGACGGGAGCTCGGATCTTCGAGTTCCCAGGGGCCGACCGGAACCAGCAGGCCGACGCCTTCGCCGCCAAGATGGCGGAGGCTATACCAAATGTCGCCAAGGTGACGAGGCCGGTTAAGACCTCGTCCTTGGTACTGATAGAGCTGGACGACCCCGTCACTAAGGACGAAGTAGCCGCGGCGGGAGGTTGTGGCGTCGCGGACGTCAGGGCTGGTGAAATCCGGCCGGGCAGCAGGGGTATGGGCCGCGTCCGGCTGCAGTGCCCCGCTGTGGCCGCCGAGGCCGTCCTTAAGAAGGGGCGGCTTCTCATTGGTTTCAGCTCGGCCGTAGTCCGGGCGGCAGAGGAACAGCCGAGGCGCTGCTTCCGGTGCTTCTTGCCCGGGCACGCCCGGCCGTGCTGCCCATCGCCGGTGGACAGGTCCGACCTGTGCTTCCGGTGCGGGCAGCCTGGCCACAAGCAGGCCGCCTGCGCAAAGGACCCCCACTGCGCTGTGTGCTCGACCAGCGGAAGGCCGGCGGGCCACGTCATGAGGGGGGCTAAATGCAACCCTCCCGCCAGGAAGGGCAGGGAGCAGGCTACAGTGCGGCCAGCCCTTGCGGATACCCAGGTTCCACCGGGCTCCTCTGACGGTGCGATGTCCCAATAACGTCAGGACCGGGACATCGCACAATAATGCAGATTAACCTCAACCACTGCATAGCGGCACAGGACCTCATGAGTCAGGTGCTAGCTGAGTGGTTGAGGGATCTTGCTGTGGTCGCCGAGCCTTACTACATTGCAGCCAGCTGGCTGCAAGACAATACCGGCAGGGTGGCCATCGCGCCGCGACCCTCCACGGACTCCCCTCCATGTCCCCTCATCGAGAGGGGACATGGATACGTGGCCGCCGCGTGGGGGGATGCCGCTCTCCTGGGCGTCTACTTTCCCCCAAGTCGCCCGCGGTTGGAGTTTGAGAGTTATCTCCAATCTCTGACCGCGGCGATTGCGCGTATAGGGAGGAGCAAGGTCGCAGTTTTGGGCGATTTAAATGCCAGATCTGCGGCCTGGGGGTGCAAGACAACAAACGCCTGCGGCTCGGCTCTCGAGTCGTGGGTGGCGTCGAACGGGTTGGTGCTCCTCAACAGGGGGGCAGTGCAGACGTGCGTGCGGCACAACGGGAGCTCGGTGGTGGACGTTTCCTTCGCCACCCCAGCCCTGACCGTCAACGTCTGCAGGTGGGAAGTGGACCTGCAGGAGAATCTATCCGACCACAGGTACATTCGGATAGAGTTCTCCACCCAGAGTCCACGGTCGGGGGGGCTGGAAAAACGGTCTTCCTTGCCGCGGTGGGACCTGACGCGGTTAGACCGCGACGCGGCCAGGGAAGCGGCGATCATCCAGGACTGGTTCGCTCCGCCTGCAAGTCCGAATATGGACGTCGACGCCGCAGGCCTCCGGCTGAGGGAGGCGATGACTGAGGTGTGCGATTCCAGCATGCCTCGGTCCCGCCGGCCGCCTCCCAAGGACGGGTTTAATGGTGGTCTGCGGAACTCGCCGACCTCTGGGCGAAATGCGTGGCTGCGAGGGGGTCCCATGTGAGGGCCCGCCGCCGTCGCCAACGAGATGCCGCCAATGCGGACCGCCTCCATACCGCCTATATGGAGGCCCGCCATGTCCTCAAAGTGGCAATCCTGGAGGCCAAAAAGGCGGCGAGGGAGGAAATGCCAGGGGGGTTCAATAAAGATCCCTGGGGCAGGCCGTATCGTGCGGCACGCAATAAGCTGCGACCGATCGGCCCCCCCGTCGTCGAGACCCTCGAGCCGGCGCTCCTGTCGGAGGTAGTCCGGGGGCTGTTCCCGGACCGATCGGCGGAGTTCGTCCCTCCTCGGATGGCTCCGCCTCAGCGGGTGGGCCCTCCGGCCGACACCGGTTTCGTCCCGGTGTCGGAGGAAGAGTTTTCCTCGGCGGCGCTCCGCCTCCGAGGAAAGAAGACGGCGCCGGGGCCTGACGGGGTGCCGGCGCGGGTGGTGGCGATAACCACCAGCCAAATGGAGCGACACTTCCGGGACCTTTTGGTTTTGTGCCTCCTCCGGAAGCCGGGGCGGCCGGTGGACTCACCTGCCGGATATCGGCCGGTCGTCCTCTTGGACGACGCGGCCAAGCTCTTTGAGTCCGTGATAGCAGCACGGCTCAGGGAGCACCTGAGGGGGACCGGCCCGGACTTATCCGGGGCCCAGTATGGGTTTCGGGCGGGTCGGTCCACGATAGACGCGCTCCAGGAGCTGAAGCGCGTCACACAAGAGGCGGTGGCGGCGGGTGATGGCGTGTTGGCTGTGTCGTTTGACATCGCCAATGCCTTCAACACCATCCCCCACGCCACAATTACTGAGGCACTCCGATACAATGGGGTGCCTCCATATTTGCGGGCCCTGCTGGCGTATTACCTCCGGGAGAGGGAAATCCTGTTCGTCGGCGGGGACGGCCGCATGAGGCGGCGGCCGGTACAGTTGGGTGGTCCGCAGGGGTCGGTCCTTGGGCCACTCCTGTGGAACGTCGGTTTTGACTGGCTCCTCCGGGGCGCTCTTCCCGATGGAGTGGGTGTCATTTGTTATGCGGATGACACCCTTGTCACGGCGCGGGGGAGAACGTTCGGGGAGGCAGCTACTTGGCGTCAATTGGGGGGACCCTGGTTGCCGATCGGATCCGGCAGCTGGGGTTGAAAGTGGCGCTACCCAAGACTGAGGCCCTTTACTTCTACTTTAAGGAAGAGGCGGAGCGGGCGCGCATGGACGATCCCCTTGCGCCCCCGCACCGCAGACGTCGAAGGGGCCGGAGAAGACGCCAATACGAACTTCTCCAGCCTGGTGGTGGCCAGTGGGCAGGGGGTGTGGGGACACTCCCGCCCACATTGAACAGGGCACCACCCGCGTCGGGTGGGAACGACCGGGCGCTCCCGGTCGCTCTCACAGGCCCCGCCACTCAGCCAGGGGGGCAGGTGGGGTCCGTCGTGTAAAAGACGGGCCGTCGCCGGCGGGGTCGTGGATGAAGGGCTAGCCGTACCCACGACTCCGCCAATAAGGCGAGGACGGAGCGCCGCGGGGTTTTTAGTGGGTACACCGTTTTCGGGAGTCCCACACACGCCCCTCGCTTCCCCCGCGAGGGGTACGGTGCGTAAAGCATTTTCCCCGCAGAAACAAAAAAAAAAAAAAAAAAAAGGACATATAATTTATAATATCTCTATGATTGAAGGTCAGCTTATATATTGTATCGGCAAGAAGCACAGATTTTACACGTAGTGCGCCATAGAATTATTAATACCTATATCTCTATGTAGTTCGCAGTGTAAACTGTCACAATATAATAGTCGTCTAACTTACCTGGTTTTCAGACAAAATATTTTAACATTTTATTTGTTAAAAAATAACCATCGAGCATCCTCATAACAAAACTAGATGATAATGTTCGATAACTTTTACAATCAATACTTTTTTGGACATTTTGATAATTATTACATTACCTACTATTTAAAACAAATAAAAAAGTAATATTTGTTACAAAAGTGAATAGCGGAACTATACAGATGCGCAGTTTTCAGAGCTTTGAGCTTTTCGTCAATGTGGAAACCTGTAAGTACATGATTTTTCGCATAACATTTGGAAGTCCGAAAGAGTTGAACGGGTACCGCAGCTCGCGATACGATACGATAAGTAGCTCTTAGTTAATATATTGTTAATAGTATTTAATGAATTTAAATAATTATTTCATTCTCACCTAGTTGTTTTTTGTGCTATATCAGTTTTATCTTCTCCACGAAGTTATGAAAGAGGGAACAATGAACAAGATGAATATGTCAAAATAAAAACATTCTTTCTTTTATCAAAATAGTTATAAAAGTTATTGTTTATTATTTATAAAACATGTTTCTATTTTAACAAATGCAATATTTAAAACTTCGCCTATTAAAATTAACTAAACAGTGTATAAGACACTTTTAAAGCCTAGTTTAAAGAATAACTTTGATTATTTAATATTTGGCAATTAAAAATAGTTATAACTTTCGAATTTTTACCATGACTGAGAAATAAATAGATTTAACTTTTATAGTTATTATTACTACTATAGTTATTGTTGTACTTAACCGTTTGGGAATATTTTTTTTGAGGCAACATCACAGAAAAACCACTTGAAATAGTATATTGTGCAGTTAGTGAGAGAAGTTGGCAATTGACAACCTTACACGAGTTGCACATACTATTTTTTATTACAAATGCGGGGATAATGGGAGTATAAATACGGGGGCCAGAGGCAAAGCCCCGGTGGGGTCCAGGGACGAAGCCCCGGTGGGTTCCAGGGGCAGAGCCCCGCCGGGGGTGGGGGGGGGGTGGAGCCCTCCCCAGTCCAAAGAAAAACTGTAAAAGTTTAAAAAAAATCTGTGAATTTATTTAAAGCAATCAAACACAAGACATTATTGAAGTTGTGCTTAATATCAACCATGCTTCGCAACATTGAATACTTTGCCCATAAAGTTGACGGCAGGAGATTTTCTGAAAGTTGTATGCTGATTTATATTTAGACCGTGATATTGCAGGAGTCAGATTATTAATCACCTCATGTGCTCTTTTAAGAATTTCAGGCGGTATAGACTCATCATTATCACTTTCATCAGTTTCCGAAATCCAGTCGGGATTATTGCTCCTGTTTCTTTCTTTTAACTGATTTTTTTAGTTTATTAAAACGCTAGTATTGATTATTTTTATTTAAATGTCAACCTCATATCTTTGATATGACAGTACGACTGTCTTTTTTGCGAATTTGCGTGTGCCAATGAAAATTTGGGTGCGAAAAGTTTACTTGTCGCTCTCAAATCGATGTAATGGTAATTGTGAAGTGGGCAATTAGCGTCTTTTCGACCCAAAAAGCATGCGCAAAGATATTACTTTCCCCGCATGAGTAATAATTTTTTTTAACCAAAATTGGCACGCATGTCAAGGACGTGACTGGGCTTGGTCTCCAAAAAAACAGGATAAAAAATATTGTTTCGTTTTAAAGATATTGTCAAAAAACTGAATCTCCCATAGACTTAAGCTAACAGTTTTTAGATCTCAACAGAGGTCGCTGTGCATGTCCGTCGTATTTCTGAATCGCGGTATCACATACAAAAATGTTGTTATCATAGTAAAAAGGCTTGTTATAAAAATATCTTCTATATATTTAGCATAGTTCTGCCCTGAAATCGATATAAAAATCATCTGATGCCATTTTGATCATGTTCATTTGGTCGTTTTAATATCAATATTTAAAGTTTATAATACATAACTGTTTCGAATTAATTGAGCTGAGCGTAACTCGTAAGCTGGGGAATCAATTTTTTGAGGCAATATGACAGGAAAACCACTTGACCAATTTTAACCAAAATTGGCACGCATGTCAAAGACGTGACTGGTCTTATACTCCAAAAAACAGAATAAAAAAATATTGTTTCATTTTAAAGATCGATATCTGTCGTCAGTTGGCGTCCGTGGGAAATCTAGAATAATAATTTGTGGATATATCACATAGATATTGCAGAATTTATTAGAATAACACCGAACTAAATTATCGACAGCTGTGCATTTTACAATACTATTGCAAAAATATATATAAAACTTAAAAATGATCAAATATCGTAATAAATATTGCATTAAGATGTCTTATAATTGTGCCATAGGACAATTTTCTCTTTATGATTTGTTAACCAGTTAAAAAAACATAAATCGAGGGTACCTTCAGATCACTCCATCGAGTCTGACGGTAATATATCATCAAAAGCAACAAAACAAGCCTATACCCGGTGCACCCAGCTCCATTTGTCTATGAGATCCACAAGCATCCATCCATCAGGGTACCTTCAGATCACTCCATCAAGTCTGATGGTAAGATCTCATCGAAAGCAACAAAACAAGCCCATACTCGGTGCACCCAACTCCATTTGTCTATGAGATCCACAAGCATCCATCCATCAGGGTACCTTCAGATCACTCCATCAAGTCTGACGGTAAGCAACAAAAGAAGCCTATACTCGGTGCACCCAGTTCTATTCGTCTAGGTGATCAACTAGCATCCGTTAATCAGGGTATCCTTGGGTCCCTCCACTCCATCAAATCAAATCGGTATAATCCGTACGTACTAAAAGCAAAATTAAATAAAAAAAAAAACACTGACAAATTGACAAAAAAAGATATATAAACTGTAAAGTATTAAGTTATATTTGATTACATATTTTGTGTTCATACAGCAATCTTTATCAATAGACATTTTTGTTAACAAGTGACACAGTGACCACTCCCGACAACGGCCCAATGTCGACTGAGGTGATAAATGATAATTGAATTTTAGAAATGTTTGTTATCAAGTAAAATAGCACATAAAATTAACCTTATCAAAAAACATTAAGAGTCATGTGTAACAGATACGGGATAAAAAGTAAAAATATTTTTTTTATTTTCTGATATATTACGTAAGTTATTTAGGGTTTTTTTCTCACACATTTTTAGTTGAGTATGTCTTTTTAGCTAAGGTATTTTATTATAATATTTACGACAAAAATTTACCTAAACTCCCCCCGATTTGGTAAAATACGTGGCAGAAAATCGTTTTTTTTAATATTAAAAACTACAATATTACAGTATTTTCTCTGAGGACACTAAAGTTTAAGAAACATGCGTTGATATTATTGGTTTCACTACATTTAGTTTGATTATGTACCGAAGAGTTGATGATTTTCGGCATAACTGTAAACGCGTACTTAAGGTCTTAACCTACAACTTTGACATTTAACTTTCTTTCATAGAATTCGTAGTTTAGCCGGAAATTGCAATAAACAGTTTTTAACCTTAAAAGCTCACCCCCACTCCTTTCTGAACTCAGATCGCATTTTTTAAATATTTTTTCTTTCTTTTCCAAAACGTTATACCTATCCTGTTACTATTTTATTTTGTATTTTTGAAGCTCTTGGCACTGGACTATTAATGTAAATACTTTTTATAGTTTCATATTATGCAAGTAGCAATTAAATCACATAAAGAAAACCGAAATTTAAAATATAATTAAAAAAATATTACGTAACTTAATTCTGTATATTTTATTACACAGCTAAACAAAAGCCGCGTATACAAAAACAAACCAAAATACTCACATCAACGACCCATTTCCACAGCTATCTTCTGTCAAGTCTGTATTTTCATTCACTAGTCACTACTTGACAGAATATAAATAGCTGGCGTCGTATATTCCCGCCATTCTTTAGTTCGCACTCGCGTCGCGATAACGCGTCCCGGATGCAATGTGAATTATAAAACTTTTGTATGTGTTCGTGCTCGTGGTTGTGTTTGGACTTTGGACATTATTATAAAAATTACGGATGGCTGTAGATGATTTAGGTATGGATTAGTCGGCAATTGTTAATCTGATGCTTGAAAAAAAAATTACTTCATTATAAATATATAATTGGCCAATTTTTAGCAACGTTTATAGCAATTTTGTAATGAAGATTACACAAAAGTTCATTGTTTGGTTATGTAATATTATTCTCTTTTAATATATTGGCAATTAATAAGAAATTACTTACAACCAACATGTTATTATTTCGATATTATAAAGTTATTTTTACTAGAAACCATATTATATCGATTTGACTTTAATCTAAAATCCCGTACAATGTCTTAAAAATAATATTTAAGAAAATTTTCCTCATTAGATAGATTAAATGTAACAATTGTGAAAAAAAGGTTTATACAGTTTGTTAGTTTCAATTCAAAGACTAATAGAAGAGAACATCATTGTCGCCAAGTACCTACGCCTTGTGAGCACGGTGCACCTGTAGTTCTAAAATAAAAGTAAAACATAATTTATACACTAAAAACCTCCTTTTTTTTAAATCGTTGGAAAAATGCGTTACGCATCATCCCAGAGGCCAGGAAGGTGATGGCCGAGGGGGTATGTGGAACTACCCGGCAGCATAGAAGACGCTGCCATTTTTAAGGCTACCCACTAAAAAACCAACGGTTGGCCTCATCGCCTTAGTGGGACGCCACTAAGCCACGGGATCGCTTTCGCACTCATCGTGAAACCCCGGCGGAACCCCCTGCGAGGGGCCCCGATCAACTTAGGGACACCCTCACCTCGTAGGCCTATAATGGGCGGGGGAGGTATACTATACTATACACTAAAAACCTCCTGTAATGTACTAAAGTTACGCTCAACAAAAGTACTATTAACATTTAATAAGTAGATGTATGTACCTATATCATAAACGAAAAACTTTCTTATCACTATTGAAAAAATCGGTGTAAAAAAGCTTACATACCTACTATAAATATATTTCAGACCAGTTATTTTAATTTGATTAATAATGGAAAAATAAAGTTTTTATCTATTGTGAATGTATTAATAAAGTAAATAAAATGATTCGTAAATATCACGAAAATTGAGACCTTAACCACATACTATTTATCCTATATTATTTTAGAAAAGCGGCCTCTGTTAGAAGTTAGTGGAACTAAGTTCTAGTTACCCATCTCTCTTGCGTTGAAGCTAGACCTAGGGCTGAAGTTTTAGTTCAATCAAAACGTTTGTCGCCGGTTTCCGTATATGATAAGAATAATACCAGTGTTATTTTCTTTAATCTATTTCTAAATTTTGAGAAACACTGGGAATCTATAATTACGACGACTATAGGTTGAGAATTTTCAAAAAGGCTTTAAAACTTACAATTATAAAAATCATATTAAAATACCTACAAATGCATACCTCCTTTTTTGTTTAATGACTAATGTATTTTGTTTGCTTCAGACCACACTCGTTCTTTAAATACCTATTATATGTTAGCCTGAAAGTCGTAAGTGACATTTATAATCTATAAGCTATTGCTCGCGGCCACTCAGGAGAGATGTTATAATTGTGAATAAGTTTTAATAGTGTTAGCTGAAGGTCAATAGGAATATAACAAACATTTATAATGGCGTGTGTGATGTTTCAAAGGATTGATTTCTATTTTAAATGTTATAAATATTATTAGCATATTATGTTAAGCATATTATAGGTATAGTAATTTGATATTGTCGTTAATATATATTTTTTCTCATATAAATCAGAAAAAGATTGAAAATAATGACGAAAAGGAAGTATTAATTAATCGTTTCTAATATGAACCTTAAACTAAAGAGATTTCGAAATAGTGTCAGCTTTATATACATTAAATATAACAATAGATAACCATTGCACTATTTTTATTGTTGGAATAACCACAAATCGAATTTAAAAAGTTAGTTGCAGCGAGTATAAAATCCCATTAGTATACTAAGGAAGGTACCTCATTAATTGAAAAAAATACAGGTATGTTTTAAAAACAAAGCTACAATTGTAAGATGGTTACAAAATGTGAAACATTTTCTTCATAGTCATAGTCACAGCTCCGAAAAAAGATCTTCGTTGGTTTATAAATTTATAGTTTAAGGACTAACATTAAGTATCTACAGTATATAGGTAATTCGTAACAATTCTGTTTAGGCTACGATAATAGCAACTTTTATTGAATCGCTATTTTTGATAGTTAAGCGGTTCAGTTTAGGTCGAAAAGATAGCTCATGGTACGAACAGAGGCGTAGCGAGGGTAACTCGCGCCCGGGGCACAATACCGTTTCAGCGCCCCCATTTTGAAAACAATATTAAAAACAGATTTTTTTCACTTGTTATTTTCCGGACACATTACTTGCTTATGGATTTTTTAATTGCCTTTTCTGTAACTGTATATATATTGTATAAGAACGAGATTGACTTCATCATGACGGATAAGAAGTACATATTTAGGCAGGTCTTAGTGATGAATAACCGGTATATCATATAATACTGGAAGCGATCACCGACTTGTAAGGGCTAAATATCAATTTCAAGCTCGAGCGGAACCGCATGATAAGGTCTATTTTTCGTATAACTGTGCCCCAAGCCGGAAATTATGCGTTCCAGCTGGAACTGTAAAACAGATTCCCTGCACTCGAATCCGAGGCAAATGTTTATGAGGACTTAAACGTCATAATGGGGATTATACGCGAAGTGGGAATGGTGCACTTTCGGAAAAATTACCTAGATAAGACCAAACTTTCATGCTAAACCCTGGAACTGATGCGACCTCGACTAGAAACACAAGAGGTTTCTTTGTCAGATACCCAGTAGCTCCACAAAAAGATTCGGAGCTTGGTATGGCGTGACCACCTAAGCTGAAACACTTGCCGCATACAGAAGATGATTGAGTGAATTCGAAAATCTTTACAAAACCACTGGGAAAAGTCATCTGACAAAACTGATTGACCTCGAATGGTGAAGCCGTCACATCAGTTCCGGAGATACTTGCTGAAACTGAGGATTTTTACGCAAATCCATATGCCTCACACGCACCGAAGCCTTTTCCAAACGCGAGCGACCCTAGAGCCCCACTTACCCGCCACTTTACGGACGATCTACCAGACGTAGATTACGACGAAATCGAGGCGGCTCTTAAACAACTTAAAAACGATAAGACTCCCAGGGAAGACGGAGTAGACTATGAGCTCGTTAGGTCTGGAGAGAAACCAATCCTTGAGGAGCTTAAAAGGGCATTTAGTTAGGTGATAACCAATGGGACTACCCCGAAGGCGTAGATCAGAGATGGCGCTCCTCAAAAATTATACGATAATTGAGTAATTGTGCTGAAGTAGAGCTATATGAAATACAGCTTATAATTTTGGCTCCTAAACACTTTTGAGCCAAAATTAGAAGCTGACTATATAAAATAATTATAATCTAGCATCAAGATTTGATAACTTCCATACACCGGAGCAAGCTGCGTTTTGTAAATGTCTGGTTATGGTGTACCAGGAAAAAACTTTCGACTTCGTTTAAACTTTTGCTATTCTGGAGTCTTTGCAGCGCTGCTCTACATACTACTCTACATATTAGAAATCTCTACCAAATGGCAACGAGGTCAGTCCAAGTCAATAACCACCAAACAACTCCTATCCAGTGATCTTGAGGTGTAAGACAGGGTGACGATATATTCCCGAAACTTTTACCACTGCGCTGGAGGACGTTTTCAAGACACTGTAGTCGGATTATTGGGGCATCAATGTCCATGGTGAATAAGTCACGTATCTTTGCTTTACCGATGGCATAGCCATAATGACAGAATCCCTGCAAATCCTATAGGAAATACTGTCTAGCCTCAATGCTGCCTCAAGACGTGTTAGGTTGAACTTGGACAATACCAAGGTAATGTTCAATAAACACATCATCCCCGAACCGAAAACATATTTGAGTCATCTTCGCCACAATGCCTTAAGACGGAGTCGAAACGTGGAACCTGACGATGAAGCTGGACCACTGTCTGCATGTCACCCAGAGAACTATGGAAAGGTCTATGCTTGGGATCTCACTAATGAACACACTCCTAAACGAGGTTATCTGGCGGTGGCAGTGGGCTGATCATATTTGTCGCAGAACTGACGGTCGGTTCAATAAACGGGGTCTCGAATGGAGGCCTCGAATGGCAAACATAGTGTTGGACACTCACCGGCTAGATGGACCGATGGCTTGAAGAGGGTAGCTGGCAGTGACGAGGACTGGAGATCGGGTCCAATAGCGTACCCTGAGCCTAAGTCCAGCAGCAGGCCTAAGTCCAGCAGTACATAGTCTCACTGCTGATCTGCGCGATCAACGGCCTTCTACGCCAACAACTGTACTTTTTATTTTGTACTGTGTCTTTCTGAGGAGTTGCCAAGCAAAGTGAAAAGAAGTCAAAGTATGGGCAAAATATGGTGGCCTCGTTCTTTAGAAGGATTACGCGACAATTGTTTTAGAGGATCAAAAGAAAGGATACTGCTGAGTGGTGCACGAACTACTGTTTGCCAGTTATTTTGGAAAATGTTTGGTAAGAACGACCTAGCAGGAGAATCCTCCTTCATCACTACAGCGCCTCGTCGCACAATGCCGGGCTAATAAACGACTATTTGAAGAAATCAGACGCAGAATGGGTCATCCGTTTATTATAACACTGACCTCGCACCTTGCTATTTTGATTTATATTCGAAAATAAAAGAAAAACTTCGAGGAAAACGTTTTATATACGCTAAAGAAGTAATGGCTGCGCTTCAAAATGCTGTCGAAAAGCCCTAGAGAAAATGAAATGGGCAAAGTGTTTTTCTTTATTTTCTAGGAACTTATTGTGACACTCATTATATCAAATATGTACTAGAAACAAAATAAAATAAATACTTGTATGGGGCTCCCATACAACAAACTTCATTTTATCCTCAATGTTAATAAGGGCAATAGACGCTTGAAATATTCACAGAATATTTATTTATATATTCACTTAAAAAATTTAAAAAGAAATAGTTAGGTACTATTGGGCGCCGCTCTCATACAAAAAACGTGACTTTTTGCGCCCTTTTAATATAACGGCAACAGGTAAGCGCATGAAATATTCCCAGAATATTCAGTTATATATTCCCTTGTAAATAAAAATAAATTTTGAAAGGGGCTCCCATACAACAAATATGTTGTCTTTTTGATATTTTTTATGGAATGGTACGGAACCCCTCGTGTGCGAGTCCAACTACAAGCACTTGGTTTGATCTTTTTCCTTTTTATTTACGTATTAACTGTATTGTATTTCCGTCACAGTAAATTTATTATTATCAACAAAATATCCAAATTTTTTTTTGTTTTGCGAACATTTTGGCGCCCCTATGTGAGTAGCGCCCGGGGCATGATGACACCCCTTGCACCCCCCTCACTACGCCTCTGGGTACGAATTGAATGAACGTATTAACGTTAGCGGTTTATTTTGGGACTTGTCAAAGTCGCGACCTAAACTGGTCGTCTTATCAGCCTCATGGTAGGAAATATCAAAACGATTCAATGTAGGTCGTAAATTGGATCGCAATAAGAGTTCATGGTAGGGCCGGCTCGCTGGACACTAGTTACAACTGCTTTAACCCAAGTTTGGGATTCGACACTCATCACAAACGTGTTTTATATGTTATTTTCATTACAGGGGCATAATAAATACGCACATTTAATCTGAATTAGTTATGTTAGAAAAAAGCACTCACTTCTTTCAAACTATACTCAATATGTCTGAACATGGGTTCCGGAAAAAATCTGATTCCCAAGGAACAACGTAAAACTGGCGAAATTCAAATTGCTAGAGAAATATTTTTTTCTCTCCGGCTATTAGGCCATTATAAATGACTTATTACTGAGGTTAACGTTACAGATCTTTCCTTCCAGGTGTTTCCTTCGGTACAAAATGCCAACTGCTTAGTGCTTCTCTCACGTTAGGTCTCGGCCGACTGCGGCTCGACTGCGTGTAACTCTTCCACGGTCTTTAGTTTTTCGTTTGTTTAATCTTAAGCTTATGCTTATTTCATAATTTGTATTGTGTTAATATGTAAAAGATGTTAAATGGCTTACACCAGAAATGGATGATATCACAGCATTGTAAAGAATTATTAAAAAAAAGAGTATACCTAAAAATATGTTACTACAAATTTCACAAACCAATTAATATGATTAGTAACCTAAAGAAATTCACGATCCACCGACTGAATTTTATTGAAACATGGCAACCCGGTCCGAGAGAGTGTTTAGTGTGGAGACTGTGGAGACCGGTGAGATTCGGCGAGCGTTATCTAGCGATGTTGCCGCGATGTTATTTATTGGCGTGATGCAAGTCGCCGCGTGCATTCCGCTCGCCGAACCCACATAGAATATACGTAGTCAGATGAGACATTTATGTTGACTACATATTAAATGTGCACACGTATATTCATTGTTAATTAGTTGATATATATATATATGTAAAAACTACATAATAGTTTTCAAAAATATTTACTATTGAAATCCATGTTGGAAACAATAGTTACTTTAAAAATTAAATTAAACATTTAAAAAAACCCCCATACAAACAGACCTCTAAAAGAATAAAATAATATTATTATGTACTTATTGAAGCCGTTGTACGTACGTTGACGATGGTGTCTATTTTACGAAGTTATTCATTGAGGACTTAGACTATGCGATTCGATATCGTAATTTCTTTATATGCCTTACTTGCATTTTAATTTCTTCCTTTATTAAGCGGTTCCCCGGCGCAACGTCTTCAATAAGTACATACAAATATAATTTTTATTTTTTTTAGAGGTCTATTTGTATCAGGAGTTATTTAAATTTTTAATTTCATTTCTTTTTCTTCTTTTTAAAGTTATGTTACTGGTTTCTTTATAGTACTGAATGAACCTACGGACAAACAAATTTTCAGTTGTTTAAGTATTGCTATCAACATTGCGTAATAACCTTTCTCCTGCACCAATAAAACCGCAATATCTTAGAGACGACTGTTGCTATTTCGACCTAACATAGCTAAGAACCACTTTGACCAACATAGCTTTCGATTAAAAAAAAAGCACATTCTAATCCGTTCACGCGTTTGGCCGCTACGTTGCCACAGACAGAAACTCAGAAACATGGATACACAGATCGACAGGTCAAACTTATAACGCCTCTTTCTTTGAGTCGGGGGTTAAAAATAGTAAAATTCCAATATACAATTTGGATTTTTTGTTATTACTACCAGGTACTTAAAACTACTAAAGATTAAAGATACTATGTTTATTGACTACATTTGAAATTCATCAATCACTATATATTTTAAGGTAATACCTATTTATTTGATTATATGAAATGAGATTTTATTTCCGATTTATACTACAACATTCATACTGTACCCACTGTCATTTTATCTCCTAAAAACCAAAACAACGAACGTGAATCGAAACAAACGTGAATTATTAAAATTTTGTCTCTGAGAGGAAAGCATGTTTTAACAACAAAGAGTATAATTCGTCGATGCGATGTCGCGTGTATCGGTGGCGCCGCACGCACACACGCGCGCGCACCTGACGCCGCTGGTGGCGCCAGACCCTCCGTTCGCCCCTCCCGCGTTCACCCGTTCTGTATTGCCAGTGAACATGCTGCTGCATTAATGTCGGGTAGTCAAGTAAAAACGTATGCATATTGTATGGGATTAAAATGTCGTCCAGGTTCTGGGGTAGATTTGTAGGCGTCAAAAATCGTGCTGATACATATAATGTAACTCTAGGATTAAAACGATTCAAGAAAAGCGTGAGATGTGGCGTGGTGATGATTGAACTTTAATAGTTTTTTCGGAAGTCATTTTTGATTCTTTGATGTTGCAGACATTCAAATGTAATGTTTAAGGTAACGAGACCGATCCAAGTAGAGCTTAACCATTTTTGTCATAGTTATAATGTTGAAGTTAAGTATTTATTGTATAAGTACGTCTTTTACCATTATATAATTATTACTTTACCAGAAAAAGTTATTAACATTTAAAACAAGTAAAAAATATACATAAGAATAGAGGCTGCCAGCGAACAACAACATCCGGACACGTGTGTTTTCTATGTATTGATTGAGGGAAGCGCCGACAAGGGCAGATGAGCGGCACGAGATATTGCATTAAAAGAAAAAATAAATAGGCACGCGGGCACGACAGCGACGGGGTAAACGACGAGTGCAGGTGTCGCGCCGGCAGAGCGCGGCCGCCATCGGTAGACTCGGCAGTCGAGAGGCCGCACGCGGCGAGTGATGTCGTGTCGGCAGTGTAGCTCTAGCGCATGGCGCGGGCGACCGCGCGGCTCGTGACGCCGGCAGCGGCATGTGATGTTCCGGAGACGCGCGTTGCGGCGGCGGCTGGCGGCGGGCGGCGCGGCGAGCGTGCCCGACGAGCAGCTGCGCGGGCTGGCGCGTGCGTTGGACGCGGGCCCCGCTGGTGCGGCCTGCGTGCCCGACGCGCCGGCCGCGCTGCGGCTCGTGGTCGCCCGCGTCTTCCGCTTCCCTGACCTGCGAGACCTAGCCGAGCTGCGCCGCCTGCCGCACTGCTGCGACCACCGGTGCTGTAACCCCTACCACTACAGCTGCCTATGTGAGCCCGGTACGTGACGGACGTTGACTCGTGCAACAAGTGAATCTGACATCTGTCGTAGTGTTCTCGGTTTACGGTTATGAAATACGATCTTTGATGTGAATGCCAGCGAAGAAGTGGCCGGCTTTCCTCGTAATTGTTCCAGACGGAGGATTTGTAAATGTGAATGGCCAGTTCGATGTCGATAGTGGTTTAAAATGAAGGGTCCTTGTATTGCATAAGTATCTCAGCAATTTGTATTTATCTGTTAGTGGAAAGTAGCAAAGCTCGAGTCGCTTAACTTCGAAGTCGTGTGATGAACTCTTATCGCGACCTATTTGTGTGTTTATCTCGACGTTGTTAATTGAGATTCTGCCAACATATCGTAGTGAAGATAAGTCGCCGTATATTCGATATGTTTCTTTCACTTTTCACGTGAGTACAAAAACCGGCAGGGCGGTGCACCACGCCGGTATCAGTGCAAATCGTTATCTCATATCAGTGTTTATCGCCACTGTTTGCTTTTGTATCTGTTACGTTCATTATGGCATTATGCTGCTCGCACTACCGGTAGCGGATCAACGCTCGCTCGCTCTTCAAATTTCACTTCTATAACATTTCGTGCTCCGTCAAACTGAAGCATGTAATCATTTCCATCCCTCTAGTGGATTGTAAACATTGGCGCTTGGCGTTCTATTTATAAATTCTGACATCAGCGGTCGTCTTAGACCGAGTCGAGTACGTGTAACCAAATTCCCAAAGGTCACTTTTTCTAAAATACACGCCAAAAATTATCACAAACGTTCGAGATGATACAAATTCATCAAATATTTATGTTTAACCTTTGAATTGACCACTTTTACTTGTATGTGCATTTGCGTCGGCGCAACTAAGGTATGTAACACCTAATCTGTCGTTGCGAGGGTCACTCGCTCGCGATAACTAGACAAGGTCACCGCGCCGGCGCCGCCGTGCCGCGACGCCCGGCGCGCGCAGCCCGTTAACTTTTTAATTCGCAAAGCCACGGCGCTACCGTAGCCTTTACTACATTGTGTTTCCTTACACTCCGACCTTTGTAAATCACTTTAACATATTAATTGAGAATAACTATTATTTTCGTAAACGGTATTGTATAATTGTGTCGTTAAACCATAGTTATAACAATAAAAATATAAAGGTACCATAGTACCGAATCACACGCACATTGCGTCGACAGTGCTCGCTGCCCGCCCACTCTCTCGTACTACGGCACTTAGGAAGCAGTACGTAGGTGTTTTGACAATGTGGTTAGCATATTCATTAAGAAGAAAGCCACGAAAATTACGAATTTTAATTTGGTTCGCTTTTATGGGAGACTTCTCGTTCTCCATGGAAAATTAGAGGTACTATTATATAATCTTATGTATATGTCTCATCGCGCCAATGATACACGACCAGACTTCCTATACAGCTCGACAGACAAAAAAAAAATCAGCTATCTTATCTATAGATATTGTTTCCATTTCACATAACGTAATAATTACGATTCACTAAAAGGGTTTGGTTATAAGTAGTCATTGTCCATATTGTACTGTTGTTATTAAATATCTAATTCTCTTACGTTTTAAAACTATTATTTCATAAAAAATTACGATTTTAAGATAATACCATTTTTCTGATAAGCTTTGCCATTACAAAACCAAAAAACCTTCAAGTTGGCTGTACTATATTTTATGACTTCATTCCATAAGCGGATCTTTCGTCAATTCACGTTTTTAGTAACTTGTCTCTGAATTAATTTATTAAAGACGGCACGCAGTCAGAAATCAATTACAGGCAAAATTTTATGTAAATGGACCAAATATCCATTAAAATAAGTCGTCTTAAAAATAAATTCAGAATAACTCCTTTTATATTTGAGGTAATGTACCTACATTTTGACGTTGAAGGTATAGTAGCCACGTCTTGGCGCCTGACATCCATAAGTTGTGGATATCGGAGTCGGACCTCACCTGTGCTGTTTTTTTGTCGATGGCGTCTGAGAGTAATGGGCGAGACGCGGCGGGTTCCCACTTCACACAGGCGCACACGCATTCTTACTTGCGTGCTTTAACCATATCATTTTATTTGTTTCATTATCTTAATTATGTAATTTTACTAAAGAAATTATTTCGCTGTGGTGTATTATATTTTCATGTGAATATGCAAAAAAATATTTATATTTTTTTTCTGTTTAAAAATTGTTGTTATGAAACTTATCGTCATTCATATCATTGATATCATAAATGTTTTGTACACCTGGTTTAGTTTATGACTTTACGTTATCATTCACAAATATTAATTAAATTAACACGCTTATTTTCTAAGGCTTTCATGCAAATAATGAATTCGAGATAGGTATTTGGTGTTTATAGAACCGCCATAAATCAACTTGATGAATGCTAAGAGTCATTTTTAACTCTTAAACTTTCCTAAAATCTTAATGGACCTATTCTATTTTTGTTTTCTAATATTATTAATATTAGAAAAATTAAAAAGTGCAAAGGGCACTTAGCGGATGTTAATAACCGTGCAAATTAATCTTTGACTGTAGATACGTGATATCATCATGTCTATAGTGCGGTACCGCAAATGTCTGTATCTAACTCGACAGTCTCTAACGCTCTTCTAGGACTGAGGGGGAGGGTGTCTCCGTATCTTATTGAGTCCAGGCGTCAACGAGACCGTTGATTAAAATGGAGGCTAAATCATTTAATAATATATACCTTCTACTACTATAGATACTACTTACGCAAGGTTGATGAACAAAGTGGCTAACATTCAGATGATTCCTCGCACGTATGTAGAAAAACTACAAAATTTTATGATGACGTCTAGATATAGCAGAATCCATCTGCTAGCGTTGCGTTGGAGGCGGCGTGGCCGATATTTATTTAGCCATAATTGCTTGTCGGCTGACTGGCGCCGGCGCCATGTCGCGCCGTGCGGGGCGAAGGAAGGGGGGCGTGTGCGCCGGCGCAGGTACACCCGACACACTGAGTAAGCTCAACTTGGGTTTCGTGATCGGTTTTTTCTGTTTTATTGTAGACCGGTCATGATTTTGGGTTGCTTTGTTGAATTTGTGAATGGTTATTACGTACGCTTAATATTTATATATAATATTATATATATTAAATGCATTTGTGAGTGTTTTGTTGATTCTTGGAAAAAAGCTTACAGAATATTGTTTGGAACAGACTATTGATATCCCTTTTTAAGAGTGAAAAAGTCCGCGATAAAATCGAAAGGTCTAAAGAACTTTCTTTCAATTCGCACTTGTCGCAAAATCAAAATTATCGATGATCTCACACGATGGCGTCCTTTTACTAGATATTATTTGCCGCCCGTGTGACGGCGGCCCATTGACTCGCGGCACCTGTGAAGGAACCGGTCACACCCGTCGCTGGCTCTTGCAAAACTGGTAAAATTCTCTTTATACTTGATACCGACCAACCTGACGTGTCGGCGATCGCTCTTCGCTCGATCTCGGTGATAACGTCTTTACAGATTTGATACCGTCTGTTTTGTTTGTTTGTTTGTTTATCGCTACTGCCACTTCATTATGCTGATGCTATTTTAAAATACCTTGAAATGTCGAAAATGTATACTTATATTGAATTTTAAAAAAAGTCATTTACTTTTTCACAATCGGGGACGAAGTTTCCCGTTTTTAAATCATTGCTATTGAGGAATCAACCGCAATCGAATATAAGTCTGCTAGAAACATTCGTTCACTCGAAATAAATACTCGTATTTCCAATGAATGTGCGTCAATCGTGAAGTATTGCATATTGACAATATAACCTTTGTTCACTGTTTATGGGTCATTTACCTTTTATTATTTATTTATTTTCGTCTGTCGTAAGCAGTAGCCAACAACCCGCAATAGTTCATGGTAGTAGTTGGTAATAGTCGTTTCGTAACTTGCGAGACGTTGATACCTGTTGCTTCTGGTAAGACAGTGTCTATCAGAATACATATCTATAGCATGCGTCAGATTTGCCACGACACAAATTTAATTTAGGATTATCAGTTGCTTAGTGATATCAACACATGCCATAGGGCTGGTATATGTATTATTAAAATAAATAAACAATCAAAAATAAGTTATATTGCATTTGAACAATATTTTTCTAAAACCAATATGCCGTAACCTTTTTAATGGAACTGGTGAAGTAAAAGTCGTGTTGAAATTTAAAAATAACATTTGCTCTTATCACGAGGAGCCGCTTCATTATTTCCTCAATGTAGGTATAAACTCGTACGACTACTACTCGTCACTAATGAGTGTTAATCAATTCTTCTAACGTCTTAAGACGTCTGTTCGTATGTAAACTTTAAAAGCGGTCGTTTCCATCTACTTTATATTTCGGTGCATCTCATTTTATATCATTTATTTTTGTAGCATTAAACATTCTTCTTAAAAGCTATGTAATTAAACTTAGATTATATTCCATTGGATTTTTATTGTTCTATAAAATCTAGATTTAAATAATCCATGTGTGTAGTTGTAAGTGATCTTATATATATTAAATGATATATAATTTTAATGTGAACTAGAAATGTGTCTCGTCAATGTAAATATATTTTGTATTAAACGGCGATGATAATTTGTTATAGTTGGACTCAATACTTCCTAATTAATATTGTCTTTATAACAGTTTCTATATTTACCTATTTATATTTCGTTTTATATTGGATATTTTGTCAAACTTCATTTTATTACTTTTTCTTTCAAAATATCTTTTATTCGATGTCAATGTCTAGCTTAGAAGTAAAACATTTGCATAAATGACGAACAAAATAAATTCGTAATACCTACATACTTTAATTTTAAATTATCGACAATATTACAAAATAAATTAACGTTTTAATAAAAAGTAGTTTTAAATTTGAAAGTTGGTAGTATTGAATAGTATGCTGTACCGTCTTTAGGTCATTTTCAAGAATTTCCTATAAATAAGAGATCGATAATTTTCAGTTTACAATCTCCAATCACAGTTATGTAATATGTAATCTTATGTTATCACAATACAAACTACCATAGTTGTGATAACAATGTAAATATTAGTTAAGAGCTGTATAGACGCGCTTAAAGTTCAACGCAGGAATAGCAATAGACGGTCACCTTGAATTAACCAATTAAACATGGATCACAGGCCACAGCACCTATGACTACTGGACACTGGACAGCGAATGAGGTGTGTCTAATGACGACTTAATCTCCGCCTACAATAAATATAGCCTGATGAGCTAAATGGACTCTTAACACATATACGACTTTGAACCAACTTTCAATTCTGATTGCCCCCTTTGTCCTTCGATTTTTGTGCAAATGTGATTCGTGACGTCATTTCTGGCGCCTGTCAAGTTTTCGTTTGATTATTTCCTTGTTTTTTTTATATTTACGCAGATTTTAATCTTTGTATTGTGTTCTACGACATATAATCAAAATTTACAATCGTCGGAATTATATTATAAATTTATATTATTCGTAAGCTTTTATATAATAAAAATGAATAAAAAAAACACAAGATACCTATAATACGAAAATGTCTTTTTTATTATCTAAGTTATAAATTTAATTTGACATTCCATCCACCATCTACAATAGCTGCGGAAGAATAAAGTAGTATTGGTGTAGTAATTGAGTACGAGTGGTAGAGAAGTCACTTATGTCCAAGATGTGGCGTGGGCACCGCGGCCATCAGGCGCCGACGCTGGCGCCACTCGTGTTATAATTCGGGCTGGCTATTTTTGTCGATTCACACGCGCGCAACGTTCCGTGCGTATTAAGTTTTTTTCAATTTTAAATCTGTTTGTTGCTTCTGGTGCCGTTGAAAGCAATTAATACTATCATTATTCATAAATCACGAATGCTCTTTCTTGTCGGCGAACTAGATAATGTGTTATTGGTCTATTTTACATTGTTTATTAATTCTTCGGCCATATGTTCCATATCTTTTTTAGTATCCGATGGTAGTTGGTACATCCAAAAAGACATAATGTATGTTCGGAGCTTAAAACTGAAATCCAGCCTCAAATATCTGGTCCTTGAAATAAATCTTCTCTATTTGAATTGATGTAATCAGAGGTTTATTGTCAAATGACAAACAGTCATCCTTTTTAAAATATGTTGGAATATAAGGAAGCTGCAACTAGTAGATAAACTGTGAAAAGTTGCAGATGCGTTATCATCTGTAAGAAGCACAAAAGGGATACAACGGGGATAGGACACAGGAAAAATCACGAATATTTTTGAATGAATTACATTCGTTTAAATTAAAAAAAAAACAATGTAGGCAAACATGTTGTCTGTTTGTAGTTTATTGCAACGCAAAGCTAGATAGCATTATGATTGTATCGCTCACGAGCGCCTCCACTCCATCCTGGTTAATGTTAAGGTTCTCTTCTCAGTTCTGTTCTGTTCTCTGTCTGTTGGCATTCAATCACCGTGCCTATTAATTTAAAACCCTATCAAAATTCCAAAAGGTTCAGTCTTCACAGATTCTTAAATAGAAACATGATATATCACGTCGGTGTATTGTAATTTTAAACCGTGGTACTAATAACACATAATACATTTCAGCTTGCATTTCTGAGGGTTTAGTCTCGGCATAAATGTCTCCTTGAATGTACTTTATTGTCTTCAAGGCAAAGTCTTTTTTTGTTTAAACGTGCATTACGTTTAAAATATTTTTTCAGTTTGACCACAATACCGCCGAATAGACATTTGTGAAGAGATAAGGATGAAATCTTTTTTTCTCAGAAGATTACTCTTTTCCTAGGCTGTACATACTTGAACATATGGACGTATATCAAATTTGCGGTATTATTTATATCTTCTTAGTGCTAGGCGTTTTGGGTTATTTACTTCTGTTTGTTCGTTTTTCCTTGTCGCTCTTGGATGGAGGAATCTCATTCTGAGTCACTGAAAGTATTTCTGTCTGGTTTGAGTTTAATTTTCTTGTAATAGGCAATTGAATTCCGTGGGGCATTGTTACAGTTGCTTGTCTGTCTCGTGCGGTAATTAAATTGACGTACAAATATTTTCATGGTAATCGGTTATTCGTTTCGTAACCATTTAAATGAGTTGCTCTTGGAATAGTTTATGCCAAATAACTATAATTCAATATGCAGGTGCATAGGTACGCTGTAGATTCTTTCGAAATATCTTGCGCATGCGCCGTTAAAAAGTTCTTGGAAGCGCGCGGCGTGCTTATAAAATGTCATTGTGGTTGGTTTATTTGTATTCGATTATTGTTGTATCGGTCGAAAATATTCACACTTCACACGTCTGCCGCCGGCTCCGAATCGCAAATGACGATTACATATGCATTCAGAATCAACAAAATATTTGTAAATGGCGCTTGAAATTTGGGACGAAGGCGCCGTCTCGATAGAAGACTACACGTGGTTGTGAATTAAAATGACTCAATTTGACCAATTATACATTACTACAAATTATTACGGTTTTATAAGACAGTATGGTTTACCAAAAGTTAAGAAACTTAAGTAGTCAATGTAACTTTCTTGTTTTGTCTTTTGGGAACTGTTACATGATAGTAAAGAACAAAGGTAGTGAAAAGTCGGTCTTTATCAACTCTGAAACCAGAAATAGGTTGAGCTGATTAGGGTTATATAAAATAAAAAAACATCTTTTCCCACTTCTACTTTATACGGGGTTATTTGTAATTAGTTGACCACCTCTTGCAGGCAGCCTCTCTACATCAATCCCAGCAACATTTGTACCGGACCTTTTTAAATGAATAATTTTAAATATTTAAGTTTACCGATACAAAATTTATTTGTTGTCTCTGAACTGGCATCAACTCTGAGCGTAGGTATGGCGCCTGGGCGTTGACTTTTAAGTACTATTTACAAAATACAGAGTAAAAAGTAAAAGAGGGAGCAATCATTTTTTTGGCTCGTATTGGGTTATTTAATAAGATTTGTAAAAAGTCTTAGAACAAATATTTTTGGGATTGAAGTAGAGAGTCTGCCTGCAAGACGTGGCCAATTAATTACAAACAACGACCCTGTATATTTATTTCTTTATTATTTTCATGTGTATCAAGCCGCTGTGACGCCGTAATATATTATTAAAATATGTACAAAATGCCATCAAATAGAGATTTTCGTAAACCCTTTATGACGTCCAAACTCCAAATATAGGTTAGTAAAGGGTTAGCTGGACACAATTACCTTCTTTCTACCTGATCTTATTTGTTTTGTTAAACTTATATGTTTGGGCTGCGGTTAACGCGGTTAATTATACATTCTCAGAATTGAAAATCTAGCGAATGAGATTCTGATGTAAGTTTGTTTGTTAAGGTTTGTGTGTGTGTATAGTTGTCTTTTAATGTATATATTTTAAATTATATTTTTCTTTTCAGAAATCCCTCCGCCACCATACAGTCGGATTGCAATGGACGACGTCAAACCTAAAGGTTAGTTGAGTTCAGTAAATCTTTCATTGTATTTGTACGAGAGGAAATTAAAACATTACTATGAGACGGTCTTAAATACAAATACGTATAAGTTACTAATATATAATCGTTCAAAATAACCGGTAATATCAAACTAAAACGGCTAGTCTCCTGAGATTGTAGATGGCTTCGAAAAACGCGGGAGATCGAGGAATCCGACCATGAGCCGGCGCCCGCGCAGCTTCCTGGAAATTAGGGATATCTAGTGATGTGCCGAGTCGTTACAGTCAATATTTTAATAGTTTTTATCTGTGAAAAACACAAATATTTTTGTTTTTATATTCAGAACATTTATTTATAATCCACTTGGTATCTTTATACATTATGTATATATGTATTTATATTTGTTTTATCTTCGTGAATTGTACGACAAACACTATTAGTAAACACGTTCATGAATATTATCTTATGCTATTAAAACACAGACTAAAACTTAATATTATTTTAACAAATAAATTTATCTTTTAATTAAACAAAGATAGCCGGTGACTGGTCCACTACGTATCCTTGGATATGCATAGATCATGTCTTCCAAGATAAAATATTATTAGTGTATCTTGAAATTCAAGGAACGCATACCAACATTAAGACAGTTTTTGATATCCGAGAATGTAAACATAAACCTAGAATACTCTTGGAATAGAAAAAATATTCAATTATTAGCATTAAATAAAAAACACGTCTATCTTTATTAAATAATGCTTCGGAATAATTTAAGTGACGATAAAATCTGTCGTAGTGTCTGCACCGCCCTACGCCTGTGCGCATTCCAACGCAAGCCGCCATCTTTAAACTACATTATTAATGCTTACGGCAAACATCTCTGATGTTTTTTCTCTCGCAACCGGCAACCCTGCGGAGAAGATGTATTTGTATTTAATAAAGTGTTTTTCTAATATTTTATATTGACATTCGAATATCAACATCGATTTCGTTAACAATTAAGATATTCTTTGTCGCTGTGATTTCTTAATGATGGTTTTTATTTAGAGGTGATGGATGCTATTTTAGCTATATGGCCAGTTACATAAAGTGTTGTCCGCAGACTCCTAAGTGAATCTTCGTTACTCTAGAGACTCGTGTCGTGTGTTCGTGTTACGTTCTTTCTTATTGATTAGATATTATTATTTAAAACTATTTTCTTCGGATCACAAGATAAACTACAAGATTAAATATGTCACAAATCAGGGCAGAAAGTCATTTTATAAGTTTTAAAATATTATTTATCATCCCACACGTCACAGGAATTTCCGTTTCCCTTAATCAATGTTTCCGCGGGGCCAGGGGTGCAAAACTTAGCTGTTTATCGCTCCGGGATTCCCTTCCAGCCTTCATCATAGGGATTTCCGGGACTCCAGACAAAGTCTTCCCCTTCCTATGTCAGCTAATATGACTGTCTGCGCCTTATTAACCCTTTGACTTACGACCACACTTGCACCGGTAATTGAAAATAGAAAAATAACGTTTATATTATTTTCCAAAAATAACTTCCATTACAATATATGTTTCACAACAATAAAACGAATCGCTCGTTGATCGAGCAGGCTGTAGGCTAATGGAGTCTTAATTCAGGTTCCATCAACGATCTCGAGACTGCTTAGTGAATGGAACACCACTATTCGGTTCCTTCCTTTTTTCTGATACCGTTGACATAGACATTCCGATTGCAGCCAATACGATCTTTCTCACGTGCTTCCCCGAATCCATTCATTCCATTTAGACCGACTCCGACACGGAAAGACCAATGAACTCATCGGGCTGGCGGAGTTTGGACCTTAGGTGTGAACATTAGGGGATCTTTTATGTTTCCGGCCGTTTTCTTGTTTTAAGTGATACCGTCCCTCGCGGGAATCGACTGAGTGTCGCGATAACGACGGTATCCATTAACGTTATCGTCACGTTATCGTGGCGCCGGCGCCGCTCGCCTGACACAAATATACTTAACTGGTCAGCGTTCGCTTTTGCTCGCTCGCGTTATTTCATTAAATACCTTCAACACGGCTAAAGTTAGCTCATTTCGAAATCTCCCTACTTGCCTATTGCATTTAGACTCGTCGATATCATCGTTGGATAGCTTTTAGTCGGTGTCAGTAAGAAAGTTGAGTGTAATGATGGTTCACCTTCACATGGAAGGTGGCGAGGATCTGCTCGTTCTGACGTCACTCGATGCTCATGTGGCAGGTAATGCATCTTATCACCATGAGATGATTTTTTAAAGTGCTTTTCAATTTCTAACAGGAGGAAGACGACCGACATTCAACGTAATCCTTTAATTTATTATGGTTTTGTTGTCCACGATATCTGACTAATACTGTTTGTTTCTAGGATCTAACTTTTTCATGGCCGTTTCAGTAATCAAGTTACAGTTTATCTTCAAATTTGGAACAGGAATTTGTAGTGTCTATTATTTTCGTTGTACCGATATGAATTATATATGTAGCGGTTAATAAACGAGTCGACACTAACGCTAGTGTGCTGTGTCGCAGCTCTCTGCGACGGAGGAATTTCGTGTTCCGTTAAGATCTTTTATTGAGTTATGCTTCACGTGTAAGGCTTGGCCAACAAAATAATTACCACCTTTTAATAAATTTAAACAAACCACCGGAAAAATATGTATCTATGAAATACACTGTCGATTTCATCAATCATCCACATCTACACCCCTCGGTGACTGGTTTGTTTATGTATTGCTGGTTTTAGTCTTGTTTCCGTGTGATAGGTTTAGGTTACTAATTTTATAAAAAATAAATATTTCTTTTTTTTATGACGGTGTGATAAGGGGTCTATTAAATATTTTTTTATTTAAGGAGGTCTCATCTTAAAGTTATGCTTAATAGAAGCTCCGTCAACCGGTTCCTTGACCACCTGTACTGTTGACGCATCTGAATGACATATGTTCCAGTGCCACCCCGTTAGACCTACCATTAATAATGATATACAACACCCGTTTAGTAAATAACAATATTATTAACAGTAAATATAATACGAACAGCCCGTATAATAACAAGGCAGGAACAATCACGTAAGCTGAACTACACGTGGACAAATGTTTTGATGTTCGTATAATAATATTTAAGTTATTTTTACTCACTTTACCTCATATGCAGATATCTCATTGTTATACAAAATATTTATTTTTTACGTCGTTAATAATCTATTACAGATATTATCTCTAAATCACAAATCATAATAAGCTTGTGAGTATATCTGTTTGTACGCCTGTAACTCGAGAATTACTCTTGCCGTTTACATTACTATCTTTTTATATAAAAAATAATATCTGGTCAGGATAAATAAGAATTTCTGCTCATATTACTTCAAATTAAAAGGCATTTTGTAATAAAAGCAAGTAAATAAATAAAATAAGGAAATATAAGAGGTCCAAGACGTTGTAGTTTATTATGTATATAATAATATTAATTAGCGGCTACTTTGACTAGATCGTTAATATGTTAATACATATCTCATTATCCACAAACAGACACGCCCACTGTTTTATATGTACAAAGGACAAATGATCACATCAGGACGAGACAACTTTATATAAGGGTATAATATAATAACATCTTAGTTGTATTAAAAAAATATATGTTTAGATAAAAATTATGTAATATATATTATAAAATAAACATACAATCAAATAAACATATTTTTTTAAATGATAAATTTGTTTAAGTCTAAAAAATTAAACATATCAGGAAACTTAAATTATTAGCAATACAAAAAAATCGCCAAACATTTTTATTTTAGAAGAGCAGATCACTGAATTTTTAAATAAAAAATTACTAAAATCGTTGAACTGACCTCATCCAAGTATTTTGTATTTTTTTTATTGTCCTTTAGCCAATTTTTTTCACAAACACTTTGCAGGTTAATTTATAATATTTCCCAAAACGCTTCTGATCTGATCTGATCTACGAAGGGTATCCTCCTCGTGAAGCCTCTCACAGGTGGCCAGCTGATGTCATCGGCGACTCGATATACAACCTGCTTTACAACCTAATATCTCCTAAACTTGCTCCATGCCACTTCTCTCTTTGGTATCATGTTTCTATTTGTAAAATACGATTATTAGTTTAGTTATATTTGGAGTTATTTCAATATATGTTTTAAATGTAAAATATATTTTAGGCTTCTCATAACTTACTTCATTGAAAAAAATATTATATTTATTTCATATGTTCTTATATATGTGCAAAAACTTTCGAACATTAAAATTAAGCTTCATTAAATAATAAGCTAAAAAGTACAATAATTACACATGTGGCAAAATCTAATCTTATTTGCAACAACAATAAAATACGTACATATATTATATTAGACGCACATTATTTATTGAAAGTAAGCTTTTTACGAAACAATAATAATAATAATATTTGTCAAATATGAGAGCAAGTCTGCTTAGACTGCTACTTATTATCTTGCAAACAAAAAGCCTTAATTATAGTTAGTTATACCTTTCAGGTACAATAAATACCGGATATCGTGTCTTCATAACTTCTTGTGTTGTTTCAGTCAGGTTTGTGTAATGTGTAGAGTCGCATGCAACCTACGAAGTAAGGCGGAATAATATGAAAGTTTCAGTTGTCGCTTGATATCGATTGGTAGTTGTTTCAGCTGGATTTTTTCGTTTGTCTATGTTTTTGTACTATTTTTATTGTAAAAGTCCTAACCTCTGTGTCTCCGATAGGAAGGTTTATTTAATATATATCTAGTTTTAACAGTCCATTTTGAAATTGTATCCTGAAACCTTATTGGTGGTATATTTATTAAGAGACAGACAGTTTAAAAGTAATGTTGTTTACAGATCATGGCGAGAATACAGAAGACGCGAGAAGAACCAACCACGAGCGGCTTGCCACCGGTTCACTCGCTACAGACGGAGAAGGTACCTCACTTATATACTTATGTGATAGTTAGCTGTTACTACACTAGATGATGATATAAAAATATATTTTACGAGGCAACCGCCACGAATAAAATCAATATTATATTTTTTTAATTTACTTTTGCACGTGGAGAGGAAGGTCGTAGTGGTTGTTACGCTTTTGGGACTGATAATATTTATCCATTAAAATATATCCGTATCTTCATCGCCACACACACACACACATTGATACACCACGGGATGTACCGTAGATTTCTTGAAAACATATTACATCCTACTCATTCACGGTCAAATGAATATAGGGTAGTAGAAAGTTCCTTGTAACTCGAAATACTTAGGTTATAGGTATATACAAAAAAATCATACCTTATAAACCCAGCGAACACCAAGATTGTCTCAACGTTATAAATCGTTTTATTTGCAATATTTCCTGAGACGTCACATCAAGGTTGCTGCGGTCAATTAGCTACAATTATTGGGTCGACGAACCGTTCCACTGTACGATAACTGCAAGTAATACCCAAATACTATGTAACTATCATCTTCCTAATGGAACACCCTTACTCGTCATGAATATAAAAAAACCAAGCTAAGTTCAAAATCAATCCGTAATTGGGCAAACCAATATTAATTAGCAGTATAGTCAACGTAATTATATCTGCCCTGACATAAGTAGATGGTACCATCAGGCGTCATGGTGTCCATAGTGGTGGTATAACCTTGACGATCGATCGCCGCCAGGCAGGCGCCGGCCTCGCGCTAACCTACCATTTTTCATGGGATTCGTGAGACACCTCATGGTGCTTTCTAGAACTTTTTCTAATTATTCACCCAACACAGCTTATATTTATTATAAATTATAGTCAATGTATTGGATTAATAACGACATAAAAGTACTTTACATATCCTCGCCAGAAGCTCTTTGTTCAGAGTTCATTGACAGCCTTGCAGTTTAAAGAATACCTAGAGCATCATCTCTAATGTTAGTACATTAATTGTCTTATGACATTTTCTTAGAAATGTCATAGTTGGCAAATTGTGTGAGAGATTCCATCATGGACGCTCGTTAGCGCCAAGTTTCCGTTCTGGAACGATAACGTAACTTCGTTAAAACGTAATTTGAGAATCTGCTGAAACCAATTACTTAAACACTACACTCGACAGTGACATTGAGAAGATTGACCGACCTCTTTATAGCCTAAAAAAATAGCTTTATAGCTATTATATATGTTCTCGAAAGTTTAAATACAAAATCAAAGAAGTCATTAATTAGTGTTGTAATATACATTATTACAACACTAATTAATGACTGAATGAAAAGTACAATAAAATAGAATAAAACAAAAATTCTACGTTAGGCGAATCTGCCGCGCTTCGTAACTAACTATACGGTTACTATTACTATTAGGGTGGACGAAGCTCTGTGGGTCTGCGATCATAGTACTAACCATCTCATCCAACCATCTCATCCAACTATTCTATCATATCCAGAGCGTCAAAGCTGGGAGAGCGAGTGGTGCAGATTGGCGTACTGGGAGTTGACGCAACGTGTGGGTCGTCAGTTCGGCGTGCGCGTGCGCGCGGTGGACGTGTTTGCGGGGGGAGGAGGCGCGTGCGGCCAGGGACGACACGGCATGTGCGTGGACGCGCTCGGGGACAAGGACACGCAGGTGGAACAGGTGAGAACAGCTTTGAGATTGAATGATCAGACGAGACCAACATCCGTGTTGAAGACTTATGATTAAAGTTCATTGGACGTGTGACACCAACAACTAGGAAGGTTGATATTTAATTTAGCAGCGATTTATTATTTAAATGGGAGTTCAGGAATCCGGCTGAACCACAGTTGGCCGTAAAGTTCTTTGAGGCCTTTGGTTGTATTGACTTTTAGAGTAATTTTCTTAGCTATGAGTTTAATTGTCTAAAAGACGAGCAATATATGTTTTGATTTTGTCAACATGGAATTAAATTTTAAAAGCAATTAAAGATTCAATGGAAATCTGTACGACTGTGTAAGTAAAGGTTGAAATGGGAATAGAGATCTAGAATAAAGTGATATCTTAGAGGACTAATTATAATCAGACAAGAAATCAAAGCAAATAATTATTAACCAGTTACATCCTCAGTACGTGACTCTCATCTCGCCAGCGACGAGTGCGTACGTGCGCTCCCACACGAGGTCTTCGATGTCGGGCATAAATATAAATAATCATTGTTATTGTATTTTTTATCAGCGTATGATGTAGCTGCGTCAATCATTGAACTTGCATTAGACCAGGGTTCATGTCCCCAGGACCTACTTACTATCAGTCCACGTCGATGATACAAATTAAGACACGACTAGTCTCATCATTCAACTTGAGATTAATAAAATATTATTTATTAAAACTACCATATCAAAAATTATTTCCATTTAGAAAATCATTTATTAGGTCAAAATAAATCTCTGTCGGTACGTAGAGTTGCACTATGTATATCGATTCATGGAGCCCAGATAACCTCGCGATAACGGGCGGTATGCTAATAATTTACTAATAGACTGGTATTGAATATATTGGCGTTTCACATTTATGTACGCTTTCGAGAATTCTCATATCCGTCGTATTCGGGTCGGTTCGATACAGAAGATGGCTTCGTTCGCGATCGACACGGGTCTACTCGAAATGAATAAAGAGTCTAAATCGGTGGCTTCCTTTGCAGGTGCGTAAGACCCGAGCAAAGATCGGTCTGGGCGTGACGCTGTCGCTGGAGGCGGACGGCGTGTGGCTCTACAACCGCAGCCAGGAGCCCGTGTTCGTGTCGTCGCCGGCGCTGGACGCGGCGGCGGCGCGGGCGCTGCTGGTGTGGCGCGTGGCGCCCGGCCACTGCCTGTGCGTGTTCGACCCGGGCGCACCGCCGCCGCCGCTGTGCCTGCCGCACGTGGGGCCCGTAGACAACACCTCCGTCAGGATCTCCTTCGCAAAGGGTTGGGGGCCCAAGTATTCGCGGCGGGACGTCACCGCCTGTCCCTGCTGGCTGGAGGTGCTGTTGGCGCCCGCCAGCTGACGCTAGGTCGGAGTGGTGCGGGTCGGGAAGGACTTGTGAACTAATGTGAACTAATGTGAACGACGCGGACGAAATAGTGATTATTTTGCGCGGACGGGACTGTGGCTGTGGTTTTTCTGCGTCGTCGCTCTGTGGTTTGTTGTTTTCGTTTATATTTGTACCACATATACCACATATTATATCGTGCCCCGGCGTCGACGCCAAGCGAAAATGCGTCATTGAAAACTTAAATATTTATTTTACAAAAAAATTATTAATGTAAATATATAATTAATATAATTTATGAATATCAAATCGAGTACATTCGGCCCTAATGTAATCAGAGAAGGATTTTTAATATGATATGTTGTCCGTTTTAAAAGTTTATATAAATTTTCATTGTTTTTATTTTCACCAAAATGTTAAGTATTAACATTAGCATTTTCAAGACAATAATTCAAGTAACTTTATATAATTGTTTCTTTTCAATACCACTGACATAGGACTCGTTTAAATTGGTTCACCCAATTTTGAAGTGCAGTTACCGTTTTATGGCGCATGTTGGCCCAACGTCGGAACCAATGTCCAATGTTCCAATGTGAAGCTTAAACCAACGTGTACAATAAATGTATATTATGTATAGACCTCGGCTTCGAGATGCGAGACTGTATATAACATATATGTACTATTAATTATTTATAATTATGAATATGCCTTACCTTAGCATGTAATTATTTATAAGTTTTCATTTTTTGTACAAATATTGACGCATCGTATAGAAGAAGGAAGAAGGCTGTGTGAAGAGCATTTCTATTCATTTTGTAAATTAAATCTCAAAGGGAACAGCAAGTCGTGATCTGCAAGATCGTTATGTAGCCCGTAGTTACTCTGTGCCTTGCGTTGTATTCAATGGTTATATTAATAAAATCTTATATAGGGTAAATCAGTCAATTCGCTGACCTGTAATATTATATACAAACTATGTTTTTATTGTACCTCGAATTAAGTGCTTGGACAAAGTGAGTCGACTTGACAATAAGAGTATCTAGTCTATAAATCAAGCTTGCTTTGTCTGTGGTTTGGTAGGGCGGTGCTATGAACCCGAGTATATGTTGAATTATTTTGAATTGGCCACACCTACGTATACAAGAAAATCTATATATTTATATTAAAAGCAATATTATTAAGATATCTAAATCGAATCAATGACTTACTATTAAATATCTGTTTGATTTTGAACGGTACAAATGTCTAAGCTTAATGAACTGATACTAAACACATATTTATTAAAGCTGTGTGTCATTACATTAGACTGATGTACCGGCCTAATAATGAACACTTTTAACAAAGTATTTAAGATAATTACGCAATTATAGTAACACCGATGAGGATTTATTGTGCTAAAATAAATACTTTTCCCGAAAGAATCATAAAATTCAGGTATTTCTTATTTTTTACACATTTAATGGGACCATCTTCATGTTTTTTTTTGACTGAATGTCAGAACAAAAAAAGAATACATTTGGTTCTGAATATGAGTAATATAAAAATATATACTTGAGGATCGTTTTTAAATCGCTTAGAAACCTCGTTACTATATTCGTATAACATCACAAGTTGGTACATTGTTGAAAATGTTTAGTTTAAATGTAAATAGTCCATATTCGCCGATATTGTTGTTTGACTGAGATGAATGAGATTAGGATAGGATAAATTATAATAAAGAAAGATAATATTTTTATTTTACTTCTTTTTTTACCCCACATACATGATTCTTAAACCACTTAAATATATCACTTATTAAATGGGATAATATGATGTGTCATATTTCTGCAACATTAAATATCAAAAACTGCCAATTAAATTACATAGAAAAAAAATACTTGTATGTACATAATGTTATTCCAATTTTTTAAGCGTCGTATTCGGTAGAAAGAAGCAGGCGACACCACAAACTGAAACATCAACCGTTTATAAAGAGCGCCATCTCACGACACTAGATTGAATGTTATCGGGAATAGTTCTGATCTAAAATACATTAAATTAAAATAAAAGAACAGTTCTCGAATTGTCAAGTTAACTCTGTCCTAACAGTTTACTACTAACTCAATAGATGGCGTGATTTGCAATTCTGTATATGTTAACAAATTTTGAATTACCTGTTAGAGCTATTGCGATGGTCAAAAAAGGCGGCAAACAACCGAACTCGATTAAAGTGGGAAAAATTATGGTTCCCAATATGGTGCCCATCCGACCAGTCATTAGAAATACAGCCATTGCCATAACTCTGTAATCAAAGAATAAAAAAAACTTAAAAATACGTTATCTTAAATAATGTTATATTTTGTATTTGTTCAGCTTTAAAAAGAAATACTTAAAGTACAATATAATATCACCTTAAAGAAGTAGGAAACAGATCTACAGCGATGCTGGAGAGTGATGCGGAACACAACGCAGTCAGAGCCAGTGCTATGGTAACCATGGCAACCACAGGCGACGCACTGCTTCCAATGAATGGCATCAGACCGATGAATACTGCGCTTAGAATACCGCACACTCCTGCTACCATCTTCTTACCACACCTGGACAGTGGAAGAAAGTTGTTTACGTTTTTTTAATGAATATGGATGTTAAATATAGCTTGAGTTTGATGTTTGATGTTTATATGCATCGAGTTATTTCGTACGCACGCTGCCATCAATGTACTATGGAAATACCATTCACCGGTTGATAAGCACTCCCCCTACTCCATACGTGAGCACGGAGCCTGCTCCTACTACTGCGTTCTGCAGGTAGGTTAGCATGTCAGTCTCGATGGGGACGCAGCCTGAGTCCAGGTGAGGCTGGGGAGCGATGGCGGAGCAGAGACTAGAGTTACCCTCGGAGCCTATCATGGCGGCCAGCTGCGGATACCAGAGACGGATGGTGTTGGTTCTGGAAAATATTTTTCGTTTTTTTTTCAGATTTAATTAATTTTTAATGATTAATAATTACAATGGATTATGTATAGTAAAAATATTAAAACCAAAAGGGTTTTACGATCGGGTAAATACTTTCTATTCCAAAATAATACCTGTTCAAGTGTTTCACAGATAAGCAATTATTTATGTAGGTAAGGTGGTCATGTAAGGAGAGTCATGGTCAAAGATAGTTTCACTGACCCGAACATGCAGCACAAGTGTGCGGCACAAATAAGCAGCAGCCAGGCGACGTGCGGCGTGCGGAACAGGGGCGTCAGCTGGCCCGCGCCGCCGCGGAGCGCCTGCAGCCCGCGACCACACTGGAGACACTTCTCCTGCACCAGACGGGTTATCTGGAAACAATGAATTTGTCGTCAAAGTACAATTTATTAAATTGAAGTCATTTGTCGAAATATCAGTTTATCTTTTCCGTGTGCACTTTATGTATGTTAACAATAATTTTATTTATAACATTTTAAAATTATAGAGTTGTACATTCTAATGCTACAAGTAAAGTAATGGCTGTAAATAATATCCCTTTGTTTTGCTTTTCTCCATCCATTCAAACATCTATTCAAACTCAAGCTATTCCATTCAAAAAGAGTCAACAATTATAATTCTAAAATGTATATTGTGAAATCGAATCTAAACTTGCTTACTGGGTATGTGTCGGATGGTTTGCCGCTGTTCCAGGAATATATTTTTCGTAACATCTCCAGGGCTTCATCATTGCGTCCTCGTGACATGAGAAATTTAGGACTTTCAGGCAGACAAAAGGTGGCCAGCCCAGTGAAGAGCGGCACCATCGCCGTGGCCAGCAGGAACAGGTTCCAAGAACGAATGACTGGAAATATTTTGTATACAAACATAAAATAAATTACATATAAATAATATGAAAAAGTAATGTTACGGTACCTCTAATAAAGTTAAGGGTCTTAAGACTACATAGGAGATTAAATTTTCTTTTAGGCCACAAACTGTTTGTGATACGTGCTTTACGATAAATGTCTATAAATTAATTTAAATGTTACTATTAAATGTAGATTACTATTGTGTCGTCGTTATAAAATTTGTGTTCTTACCTAATCTATCTCCAAAGAGAGAAAATTCCCAATCCTGCGTGATGATAGCCCAGGCCAGTAGTGGCAGCGTGGTGTTGGCGATGGTGAAGAATAAACACGACAACAGTATGACTCGCGCGCGCAGGTCCGCGCGGTGCAGCTCGGCTATGTAGGATATCATCACCGCGAAGGGACCGTTGAACCTGCAAACATGATATTGTAAGAGAGCAGACCTGAAACAGAGAGAATTCTATGCAGTGTCAAAACTAAAGTAACTCTTAAAGTTGTTACTTATTTATTATTATATTTGTGAAGCACAAACAGAAAAACATAAAGTATGTATGTTTTAAAATAACTCACAAAAAGCCGCTGGCAAATCTCAGGACAAGCAACATGGTGAAGTTCTGGCTCAAAGCGGCACCGATTTCCATAAAGCCTGTACACAGGCAGCCCCACACGAGAATGCTTCGTCTTCCTAGGGTATCTGACAGGTAACCCCACACCATGGCGGAGCTGATCATGCCTGTTGAGCAATTTCTGTTTTAAATCGCAATCAATACGGTCATCAGTATAGATAACATTTAAGCGGCTATCGTATTACTTTTTTAACTTTTGTTTTAGTGATGTGATATTTTTGTACCTAATAATTAATAATCAAAGGTACAGACTTAGGTACATTATGCCATAATGTAAGTCCAAATCAAGACAGTAACACTTTGTAACGTGTCTTTATGTTCTACGTTTTTATCTTTACCCGCTCCTCCGGTGAATAAAAAAAAAAAAAACGTTTTTATCTACATAAATCATAATGTATTTATAGTAGGTGGTGACTGGTGCGGTTCCTAACCACACCAGTCGACGTCACATGTAATAGTGCCGTTACGAGACGTATGCGTTTGAAACGTATGTTTAAACGTTAACCCACACCAACTGAGGCGTATAATAGATACTAGGATATTAGTACTACCTACTTCGAGTCAGTTCATTGGAGTTGCTGTAAAATGGTTACAGCTACTTTCTACCACTTATGTGATAGCGGTATGTGCTAACAATTTGTCAGCATAGATATACGACAAGTTAAATCAATTGATATCATTTCGTTGCAATTGCTTAGGTTGTCTCCAGTCTCCAGGGCCCGGTTTTCTTTTTTAATTATTCGCTTGTTTCAGACTATTGTGATTATAATTTTTCCCACACTCTTCTTTATTTATTAGAAATTTCATTTAATCGTATCATATTATATCTTTCATTTTCTTTCATAATCTTATAACAATTTACCTTTACTGATGACGCAAGAACTTATCACGGAAATGTACACGAGCCTCCACGCAGCCACCTTTGAGATGTTATCATTTGTTACGATACTTTACAATAGATTAGTATTATTGTAAAAGTATATTAATAGACAAAATAAATAATATATCTTTACACTAAAATGTTTCTCCATCTGTTTGTTTGTGAGCTAGTAACCCGAGAATCACTGGTCAGATTATTGTGACTACTGACTATTATTGTTTTGTTTGAAAATATACTACCTGGTGTGGTCTGGCTATATGTTTGACAATGACGGGTGTAACTTATTGTTAGAAATAGTTTTTTTTTTCCAAAAAAAACATTAAATGACAGTAGAATTTAGGTATTTCATAAGATAGATGTAGTAATTAGGTAATCATTACTACCACACGATTGTTCAGTATGTATTCTTATTTAATCCTCCTAAGACCCTTATATGATCTATACGTGATGTCGATTACCGGACAGATATTAACTTCATTGTGTCTGACAAATTATTCCACTCAACTATAATATTGGATTAACCATTAGTCCCAATGCTTTTTATTAGTTTTAATTGTATTGTAGTAAATTTTAACTCTTAAAAGTCAGCACCTATTTAATGTTTGTTGATTCTATTTTATCTTACGTTGGTAATGTCATCTATATCAAATATTTATCTTATTATGTGGCATTTGCTTTTGCTTTGTTGCCAGAGATATAAAAAACTAACTAGTTTTGTTTTTTTCAATCAAAATAAAATGATAAGGCTATATCAAGGTTTTATTTTAAGAATCTATATAAATATGGTAATCTATCAAGTCTTCGAATATTTGTGAACAATTACTGCCTCCTATATGCTATACACGACTTACCGATATACGTCATAGCAGTAACGGTACCCATGTCGAGCAATCGCAACTCCATATCGCACTGGGCTTTGGTGAAGATATAGGAAGCTGCGCTGGTGACAGAGACTGCGCTCCAGAAGGCTGGCAGCGTGCACAGCATCAACGATACGTTGAACCAGCCGTAGCCAGTCGCAGCGATTGCTTCTTCGAAGTCTGCTTCTGTCTCTGATAAAACAAAATATAATATTAAACCCAACATTTTTTTATTTGGCGCAATATTTACTTCATTGTAAGGTTGTTTTGCATTAAAAATAATAATTGATAAATAAAAAATCGTTGTAGCATGGCCTGACATGTAAGGCTAAGTTTTGTTTTTGTTCCAATTTTTGAAAAACCTGGTAACTCCCAAATTTGATGTGAATATCAAGGTGCACAGACCCAAGGTGATATTCCAGAAATATAACAAAAAGATTCATTACGTCTCATAAACTGAGTGATATTACAGATCTAAAGCTGGCCGGGTTCCAGGTTAGCGAATATAACCAGACCGCGCTGAGACGGACTTGTTTTGAAACCTTAATATGTTATCATTGGAGTTGAATCGGCAGAAACATATTAATAAAATTAAAAAACAATTTTATTAAAGAAATATTTTCCAAGAATTCAATAAAAATTATCTCGGCATCTGATAATAGAAATTTGACGTTGACAAAAAAAAATAAAAACATTTAGAAAAGAATACAGCTAAAGATGAGATTATGACTGTGAGTCTGCTAGCACTTACAATTGTACCCGCAATAAACACACACACACATATATATATATATATATATATATATATATATATATATATAAATATATATATAACACGAATCTCTATCGGATTCATATTCAATTAAAATCGATCGAAATGACTTTGAACGAGAATTTCACCTTCAGCCACAATGCATCTTCAAAATGCCGTATTATTAGACAACCTTCAATTATTTATAAAGTGCATACCTTGAGCTAATTTCTCCAAATTGGACGCCGAGAGTCCCGTGACCTTGTACAAATGGCTATGAGGGATCTCCTCCCTGGTGGTTGCCGCCTCTATATCGGAGATGCCCATTTTTAAGAATATTTAATTGTTAACTAATCTAAAATTTTGGAACCGAATGTCCATTTGGTAGTTTGTTTCAATTGCGAAAACCACTGGCATTATCGGTAATATAATATAAAATGAAGTAACGCAGGTGATACCTTGTTATATAGAATGTACTGATGCTATCAAAGTTTGCTTCTGGATCTAATTGTGTGCTCTGCTAACATACGATCAGTTTTCCTCCGGATGATATCTAGAACAAATATAGACCAACATAAAAATAATTATTGCTAGATGAATATCCAAGTTTTATTATATCCTATTCATAGTCTTTTGAAGTATTTTGTGTAATGCTTAGAATAGATAGTTCGTCGTTCCGCATTTCCATATTACTTAAGTTTGAGAGTCACCAGGTCCTAAACGAACTACTTATTTAGAATAGTAATATAATCTAGAAAGATTGATTCAGGACGTATCCTATCAAAGTTCATCAAAGTATGATCTGTGTAAATTTGTTAGGTGTAAATATTTGTTAACAAAGTATATGTATTGTTGTAAATATTGTGACTGCGCATAAAACTATTGAATACATAAAAAACGTCAATCGCACGTTTGTGATTCACATATATATATATATATATATATATATATATATACATAATATACTTTTCAATAGATAAAATAAGTTTGCTGTTCTCATGATAAGTATGCAATGCAACTATAGGTAATTTAGTTTATTAATATTATTGAAGTAGTTAGTGAACATGATAAAAATTAAACGTAAACAGTACTATATAAAAGAAAAATATTATTTCTTGATTGGGTTTTAACAGTTTTTGCTAAAGATATAAATTAATATAGTTTAACCTTAACACCTTATTAGACTTTGCAGTTTTTGACCGTGATTACGCTGCAAGATAAGGGTCCATTGACAGCATCCAGCTGTAAGTGACCTAGAGCGACCGTTCGCCTTTCGTCAACTAATTGTATCGTAATTAAATAATTTGTAGATACCTTCACCGATTTTAATAGTGACTCAGACCAAACGCAACTTTGTTATGTTTCTTCTCGTTTACGCGTTTACTAATAATTCAGATTATTGGTGTTGATATAAGAAAATAAATAGTTTAGGTTTTGAGGTAATGTATACAGTTCTCTAAGGTGTTGGTTATTTGGTTCAGGGATGTTGAGAAAAAATTGTAGATTCATTCATGGAAAACATGACTACTCATCGTAATCTCCAGCTGATAGTTATGTTAAGATTTTCTATATATATGTGGTATGTCTGTAGTACGTAAATAATTTCGCCCGTAATTGTAATTAAGGTTCCAGTGGGACTTAACTTAGGGAAAACTCAACTCATTAATAAGATCCCTGGTTAATTATTCGAGTTATTCATTTTTATTCTTTACATATCTTGAATACTTGCGAGATATATTAAATAATGTGTAATATTAAAATATGTGTATTCACTAAAATATGTATATGATACTAATACGTACTAATTGGTGCGTAGATCTAACTTGGATGAACCAGTTCTCTTAATTTTTTTGACAGTTTAAATTGTATGGTCCAGACCATTACATCACCTCACCTTGCCGGAAATGATCTTTAAGCTAAACAAACTGCTGGAGTATTATGTAAGTTAAGATTACGAGTGAAACGACTCTGTGAAACTGAAAGTGAAACTCTGTTGTTTGAGCAGTGGTGTTTTCAATCACCCGTACCTAATATCTCTTTAGAAGTAGGTATACTATCAATTTGTTATTATTTTGAAAAATGGCAACCGGTCTATTAGTTTATAAATTTATTAAACCTTAGTTAACGTATAATATTGCCGTCCACTGTAGTTGACATAGTTAGTAGTTAGTAAATACTGTTGGTTATACGTTTAAGATTTTTAGGTGTAGTTTCAAAGAACATTAGTTCAGTTTCAAAGAATATTAGTTCTGTACCAGAAAGAAGAGTAAATGGTAACAATTAGTTTAGATACACTTCCCATAGTGCAGAGGTTGTTTGTTGTTGTTGTTCTTGTTTTTACTATACATTATGCATTATTTTTATATTTACAACCCTTTTCTTATTCGTGTATGTTAATGTGTATCTTTATATGTAAATTTATATTATTTAATTAGTGTGGCTAACGAATTGACTGAAACTTTCTTCTCGTTTACTATAAATTAGAAAAACAGCTTTGACTTAAACTTTTCCGTAGCAAATAAGAACCTAATCCGAGCAATAAATTGTCACAAAAGAACCACGTGAAGTACCATCGTTTACGATTGCGGTTCATGTCAAGAGTGACAACCCTTCACTGTGTTCTTCATCCGAGAGAGATATCTTTCTTGTGATATATGGTTCTAGTTCCATAGGAGACGGTTATAAAAAAGACCATCCGCTCATTTGTGCTATTAGATTCTTATAATAAAATAAGCCTTAATCGCAATAGTCAAATACACGGACGTCCCAGAGCGGAAAATAATTTATTCATAATATATTTAAAATGTGTAAACATTTTAGACTTTCAACTTTTAATGTTAAACAGATTTAAACTAATGTACTTTTAAATGAGGAATGGATTGATTTGGAGAAGTCTCTAGTTTTACGAGAAATCACTGTTGATGATAAGCTGCAATGAGTAGCTACAATGAGTAGCTACAATGAGTAGCTACAATGAGTAGCTACAATGAGTAGCTACAATGAGTAGCTACAATGAGTAGCTACAATGAGTAGCTACAATGAGTAGCTACAATGAGTAGCTACAATGAGTAGCTACAATGAGTAGCTACAATGAGTAGCTACAATGAGTAGCTACAATGAGTAGCTACAACGAGTAGCTACAATGCCTTCATGTAGCTGGATATATATAGCATAAAAATACTGACAATTTTATTAAGAACTGTTATAAATACGAAGAACAAACACAAGCTCGCGCTACCTGTTACTCGACTTAAAAAAGTGAGTAAATCTTTAATGGGGCAATGTATACAGTTTTACAAAAAGGTCCCAATAAACGTTCAATTATTACCGTTTAACAAATTTAAGAAAACCTTAAAAATTCTTCAGGAAATTCCAAGTTTCACAGGAATTTAATTAATGAATCACTGAACTGCTGTCCGTCGGTGGTCTTTAAGAAAAATATTATTCTATAATATCCACATAAATATAACGTAACATTCTTTTATTTAGGAAAGTAGAAAGTATTTCTATAAAATATACATACTTAAAATAACTTTTTGAATTACTTTATTTGCAAATTAAAATACACTGTTGATTAGATACAAGTTTCTTATTTATTTAAAGTTATTACTTTGTTACTTATTGTTTTATTTAAGACTTATGACCTGAAGAAAAACCTCAGCACTTTTTAAATACAAACTTATTAAAAATGGCAACCCTAATAAGTAATAAGTGAAATTTAGAGTGAAGCTGCACAAGTACTGATTAAACTTGGCTGAAATCACGCTACGAGCATGTGCTACGAAATCGTTACGTATTGTAGCTGACTGCTACGCTCTATGGGACCTGCAAGCTATAGTATATTTTTATTAAGCATATAATTTATTATTACTATAAATTTGTGACACTATATAACTTAAATTCTTAAAGTTACGCTAAATTACACATAATTAATACTTAATAGTCAACTAAATCATGTTCAGTTCAATACTTACTTAGTAAATAGACAAAATAGACAAACGACCTATATTTAGAACCCTGGTACTGCCAAGGCCTCTTCGAGTCAACATGGTACTCGTAATGCCTCGCCTTATTTACCTGACGCCAGGGACAATTACCTAGAACCTTACCTATCGGATAGCGGGTATCTGGAGAATAAAAGTGATTGGTATGTCCTTGTTAATCGACCAATAAACTTCAATATAGATGAAGTAAAGGTGGAAAATAGTCTCTTTTAAGATTCTTGTCGGCTGTGTTTCATGAACTTTTAGATACATAAAACTAAAGTGAATGACGTTTTATACGCGAAATGTATGTAGGCATGTATAGTATATTTTATGGAAAGGAATTAGAATTTGATTTTTTAATATATTCTGCAAGAGATCCACAGTCTCCTCAATAATATTCGTAACTAAATACGAACATTCGAACAATTATAAAGAGAAGTAAGTTATATATCTAAAAATATAAATATATGTAACTGGTGAGCCGCCGGTTTAATATTTTAATTTAATACTACTACAATGTAATTTATAAGCACATGTAAAGCCCTAACTAGAGATAAAAGTCATTTTTATTTTATAATAATCCTCGTAATAATAATAGTGTGATAACTAGCCGCTGTCTGTTAGTAGCGTTGTTTGTCATATCTAACAATTCTTCAGCAGCAAGCATCAGGAATCATCATCAAGTGCTTTCTATGAATATTACGTGAAGTAATTCTTCTTAAATTCCCTGCATTCCTATCTTCAAAGTTCAATGGTCGTTTCAGTTAAGACGCACTTTGCCAAAGTACTTTAGTGTCAATCGAAATACAATCAAACATTGCATCTAGTGCTGGCTCTGTTAATCGATAATTACAAATGTCGATAAATAACGTTTTAAATTTAATTATTATTGCGAGCTTGCTTTTGGTGTATTAAATGAGTCACAGAATAACCTAATTACAGTAATGAATACTAAGTGTGAATATTCATGTATGAAACTGAATTTTGTTCTGAATATATTTTTTAAATTAATAATTTTTCATTGTATTTCAATAAATATTTTTATTTATTTTGAAGTGTACAAACACTACTACCTCGGAAACGTAAATATAAATAATAAAAGAGGAACTAATACTTTTCAACAATGGCCTTATATTTTGTATTGTCATTTGAATATATACAGTTTTAAATAAATATATATTTTAGTATCTATGAACAGTCATTATGCTATTCTATTAAAAAATTAATTTAAAATAAGATTATTTTTAAAATTGGAAAACAACTAATTATTTGAAATGTTTTATACTTTATATGTATATATAATTATCAGTTATTTTGCATAAATTACTGCATCGATACGAGGATACAATACCGAGTATTGTCATTACAGGCATTACACGTAAGAGTAGACAACAATGTGTTGGTATTGTAACAAATTAGTAGATTACGTCTATCATACCGAGTAGTAACAGCAGTAGTATAAATCATACCGAATATTAATAAAAAGCAATCACAAAATTGAGACGTAGGGATATAATAACATCGATATTACCGATAAGTGAGTCCCTAGCGGGCAGTGTTTCCCAGTTCGCGGCCCGCAGCGCTCGTCAATGCCTAGGTTCCGCTCTCGCGTTAAATTCAAGTAAAATAAATGGGCTAAGTGTTAGGACTTTCGAGTGTTTTATTTATCGTGATACTAGTTTAAGTTAGTTAAGTTGACTTTTTTGTGCTATGGAAGAACAGGCGGGTTCGTATTTTGTGATGTTATTATTATATTTCTTTAGTTCTGATATTATTTAAATATATGTTATGAAAATATTACAAATATATATTTTGCTAATACGTAGTTATATTAAGCGAAGGGTGTGTTTTGGTGTTAATATAATTAACAGGTAGATACTTGTTCAATTACTCACACTTGGTTTATTAATTGTAAATAAATGAAAACTGTATGTAGGACACCTACATACAGTTTTCATTTAAGAGTATATAATAAGAGTAAATAATGACATTTACTTAAAAAATGGAATTCCAATGTATCATTCGCAGTTTACAAAATGGGGGTATTTGTGATAGTAATGGTGTTTTATTGACATTTATTATCTGTACTGTACAGTACGGTGGGCAAGTTATTATTATTTAAAGTCAGGTGTAAATTATTTCGTATCTTATATAATTAATTATACTGTCCTCATTTACGTTATAAATACTTTTTGACATTATTATATTTTGTTTTCAATATAATAATAATAATACTAATATTTGTGCTTATCATTTTATTTTTTCGTTTTTCTCAGGGCATTTTTCAAAAATCCTAATACATATATCAATAAAAAACTGGTCAACTGCTTCGCCTACTAATATTTCCACTATTACCATTACATAATATAAAAATTGCAAAAATCTCGTCTGTTGCATCAAGGAGCCCCCCTCAACTATTTATTTTAACAGAAATATATCAAGTTCTAGTAATAAGGATTCATTTTTACCCTATATGTACGGAACTCGATTAAATGCCCCGGGAAAAAGAAGAAAAGAAATATAAAACAAAAAAATAAATATTAAAAAAGAGGAGACAAATCACTGAAAGATCTGAAATACGCAACAGTTGTCGCGAGTAAAAACTTGGCAAACATCGCAAAAACACGACATTATTCTATTATTGTTATACACACACACACACACACACACATACAGAATTGCAGCCGTAGTACGTGTTGAGGACAAATAGTTTTTATTTGGTCCTAAAAAATAAATCCATTCGTAAACAACGATAAATACTTCCAAGTACCACCACAACAACCACTGTCATTGTGGTTGCTGTAATTGTAACGATAAAAGAACCTTATTGTTGATTTAACTTCATTTTGAATATAAATTAAATAATCTCAATCTTACCAACATGACGTCTTGTTTTCAGTCTTAACTAAATCATCTTTCCATATTTTATGTTCAATACAACAATTACGTGTGTTTTTAATATATACTAAGATCAATAAATCTTCATAACTACGTTCAAGTTATCATTGCAGCTGCGACGAGCTGATTAATTTCTTCTTTTACGTCTTTTCATGATTTATTAACTTCTTATTGTTATTTATAATGAGACTGTAAATGACAAAATATATCTATATAGACTCATAACTTTATAATTATATAATTCAGTTAATACCTACATTCTTAAGGGTTCCTAATCTGGTTATCGAAATCATTTAGGTTTTATAAAATATTTTTTTTGATATTTGATGTTAATATAGTAGTTAAGGCCCATGTAATACCAATAATAACCCACACTGTATTTTAATTTATTTGTCTTATCTTATTCACGTTAATAATTTCTTTGTCTTATTCTCAGCGCTGCTAATTTTTAATGAGTGATTAACGATTAATTATCTTTTACTAATTAACTACTAATTCTGCTTATATTAGTGGTTAAGGCAACTAGATCGAATTCACTTGAAATTTCTTTTGCTGTATTTTTATTTTTTCGTAACAAATAATCAATGTTTCTTCTAATCTGTGATGGTGTGTAGGTTGACCTTTGATCCAATGACGGCAGGGTGCGCCGCCGCTCCCAGATACTAGACAAATCTATCAGATTATCTAGACCTATATCTTAAAAGCCTATTACCTTTTTTATAGCATTCGTGATCTACTAAAGATTGAAATAAAGTTAATTTTATCGTTATAATTATCGTTAATTTTTATCGGGACAGTGCTGTCTACTATATCGGTTAATATTATAATCTTCTTCTGTCTTCTTGCCTCCTCTGTCCCGTCCTCTGTCTTCTTTGTGCTGTTATCATGAAACATCGTCTCTCCTACATTATAGGCTATATTGTAGGAGATCTCCATCTGTTGTGTTTTTATATAAGAAGATTTATTTGATGAAGAAACGAAAGAAAAGAAAATTGTTTTAGTGTCAATATGTGTATGACAGCAGCAGCAGCAGTAACAATTCCAAATTATGTTTAAAAACGTCGCCACACATAAGAGTGGTTAACATTTATATGTAGATATGTCATCAATAAATAAGTCACTCACCCAGCCACATCAAAATGACCGAGTGGGTCACAATTAATGAATTGCTATTAAATAATACGTTTATAATATATTTATTAATAATATAGATAAGCGTTATTGTGGCCAAGTGATTAGCCTACACTATTATTATTCGGATTCGTTGGATCATTATTAATCTACTTTTTAATAATTTAATGATTAATTATTTAATTCAATCTTTTGAGAACTCGTGACCCTTTATGAATATGTATGTTTGATTCACTAAATGTTATTAATAGTTTTGATATATATTCATTTGCAAAAATAATACCTTTCAATAAGACGTTCAGAAATAGAATACCTGACAGATAAAAATACCATATCTACAGACCTACAAATAGAATTTTTAAACTAGGGAACTAAATGTAGATTAAATGTAGGTACTTTATTTTAAATATAACAATATATATTCATTTTAAAGATAAATATTTAACGAATGTCATAGATGCATATCTGATTGACAGTCTAAATAATATAATTATTACGTAAAATATATTTATGAGGAAGTTAAGAAAAACAACAAGTACCTTAATATATAGAGTTCTCGAAATATCTTAATTATATACAAGTTTACCTTCAACCATAGAGTTTTGTTATTTCCTTGAGATATATTTCACACGTCCCTTAAATGGCGGGTCAGAGACAACATGGGGTTCATAAACATACATACATACATACATACATTTGTTCGGACTATATTTATAAAGTGTTATGTAAGGTACAAACATACATTTCCAGAATGAATAGCTACCTACTGTCCTTTTTTTAAATCTTATATTATAGCTATGAAACAAAAAATACGAGTTTTTAAAGTTAGTAAAAATGTGAGTTATTAAATATTTTTAAAGTTCAATTAACTTTGATGAGACTGCTAGAAAGTGCATCAGAAAACGTGAATTTACGTAGTAATTGTAATTTGGTGTCCATCACCGGCAGCGTTATTAAGTACCTAGATAAAGATAAATGGTGAAATAGATATAGGTATATATGAATATTGTACGTGTAGAGTACATTCACCTTGGACATCTTATCATTGATTAATTGAGAGAATGGCGATATAAGGAATTAATTGTACTAAAATGCCTCTTATGATATAATACTCAAAATATGACTAAATACTTTGTTTTCAGTGATTGCTGAAAAAGACAGTTTTAAAAATTTCCCCTGAAAATGTTTTGTTTAATAAAACTGGTCTAAGCTAGCCGTTATCATGAATTGTGATGTTATATTTTTATTGACGTGCTTTCAATAATTCAAGTGTACACTACAGTTTGACAGTTGGCTTACATTCTTTTCACTTTACTAGAGATGTGAGATGATCGCAAGAGGACGGTCCAGACGGCACTCCAGGGGGTAGGGGAGGGGGGGGACAGGCGTCGTCGGTCCCGGGAGTGATTGCAACCGTTTTAATATCGATGACGTAAACCAACCTAGAGATAGAGGTTTTGTAAACCAATACATACTAACCTATTTTTATAACTCTTTTAAATCCATTTAATAGATGATACCTAAAGCATGGTTCTAAAGATTGATACGTGTCACACTCATCCACCAAGTACCATAGGAGCGATTCAAGATCAATTCAGTGAGGCTGTACCTTACATGTTCTGAACCGGTTAAAACCAGTTTTGTCCAAAATATTCTGGTCATGGTTAGTCGTAACAACTGTAGATTGGTGTTGATGGATACAGATTAATATAACAAGTGCAGGAATGCGTTTGTGGGAACGCTCATTAAGAAATTGATCTTGTTGTTAATTTAGTTTTAAGAGACTTTTTGCGTGCTGTTTAATTGTCACTTTATTAAAGTGTTTTTGACTTTTTATTATAAAGGAACCATTGTACGTTACTTGGTTAAATTAACAAGGCTGCTTTTGTACTTGAAGGAGTAACTTTGTTTTAACAACAAAACAACACCTGCTTGCATACAATCAAACAATAACAATGTGTATATCTAGGGTTGCCAACTTTTTTTGACGAAAATTAAGTATAAAATGGTTTGAATAGGAAAAAATAAAGTATTTGAATGAAAAAAAAAAGTAATTTTTAAATTTTATTGCCTTAAAAACGTATTTTTATGTGGTTTTACCACAAGCTCAAATTTATTACTATTTTTAAATGTTTCAAAGTTTGTTTTACAATCAAAATTGAAATTTAAATAAATAAACAATTCGTTTCTAATTAAATTTATTACCATTTCAAAATGTTCAAATTCAATTTCATTTTTCAAAGACATGCTAGGAAGTATGGAAAGCCAGAAAAGAGAAAGAAAGAAAGTTATGTTAACTCCCGACTCAAAAAAAGGGGTGTTATAAGTTTGATCTGTCGATCTGTGTATCAGTGTGTCCGTCTGTGGCATTCAAGCAGCCAAACGTCAGATTTAATTGCGGTTTTTTTAATCGAAAGCCTGGTTTGTTGAGATGGTTCTTGGTTTGGTCGAGATAGAAACAGTCGTCTCCAAGATATTGAGGCTTTATTGGTGCGGGCTCTTATGCAATATTGATAGAAATACTTAAACAAGTGAAAATGTGTGTGTGTGTTAGTTATCACTTCACATCCTGGTATATTTTTTTAAATATATTCATTGTACAAAGACTACCTTTCCACAGATTTATTACATGTATAGAATAAGATTTTAATGGTACTTATTACGTGATTGCCATAAATTGACATAACTTTTTATTTCTTAACCGATTTAGATGAAACAAACACTAAATGTTAAATGAAGACTGTGATAATATATTTCTGAAAACAGCAATCAAATTGGTTAAGCCGTTTCTGAGATTAGCATGCACATACATACAGACATACAGACAAACTGAAAAACTATTGTTTTGGGTTCTCTTGCTCTTATAAAGATTCCCTATGATGTTTTTTTAATTTTATACAGAAATGGAAATTCTATACATGTAATAAATCTGTAGTGCAGTAGTCTTTGTACATTAAAAATAACAGAATTCATTTTCAGCATTTTTTAAATCTTTGTCTGTTTGTCTTTTAGTTGTGCACACAACACCAAAAAAAATATTTTCTAAAATTCATATAGGGGGACCTTTACCTAAGCAAGAGAACCCAAAACAATGTTTTTCATATTGTCTGTTCTTCTGTATGTCTGTATGTTTGTTCACGCTAATCGATTTGGATGCAGTTTTCGGGAATATATTGTCATAGGATTCACTTTACATTTTGTTTTCTTTTTAACAATCAGTTAACAAATAAAAAAGATAATAATCTCTTATTGTCGTACCATTGCTGCTTAGCAATTAGATGATTTATAGATTTAAAAAACATTGGTAAGTACAAAGGGTACGTTTTATCAAAATCGAAATCTACACGTACGAAGTCGCAGACACAGCTAGTTAATTATAAATCGTTATGATATGGTATGATATTCTTTATTGTACAAATACATAAAAAAACATGAACAAAAAGATAAACACAAATAAAAATAAAAAGCAAAAGTACAATAGGCGGCCTTATTGCTAAAGAGCAATCTCTTCCAGACAACCTTTGGGTACAGGACAAGTAGTGGAATGTGAAATAAGTTTTTAAACAAATAATGAATATACATACATAAATAACATAGTACTAAATAATAATATATATGCACTAAAATATACCATATAATATACATTATACATACATATGCTCATACATAATATATACGTAATTTATTAAGTACATGAAAATAATATTACTATAAAAAAAATAAAAGTTTATGGCAATGACGACTAGGAAATAAACATTGACAAAAGAAAAGGGGGAAATCGTTTTGTTCATCTTTTCTAATTCATATGGTAAATAGTTAAATACATACCTATAAAACCCATAATGAGTATTTTGTTCTATGTATCGCAGTAAAGCCTGGCAATAAAGTATTTTCACATACTTTATTTGCATGCAAAAGTATAAAGTATAATTACCAAAAATAAAGTATAATACTTTATTATAAAGTATGGTTGGCAACCCTATGTATATCTAAAATTTCGTAAATTTTTCATCGAAATTACGTTATAATTTAATAATGAGTCACAGACACACAACTTGCACTAGTTATAATATTTATTTAAGACTCACGAACAAAGAGTTCTTCAGTTGTCAATAACAAAGTACGTTCTATCAGACAATATAATAAACAAAAAAACTAAAATACCATTTGTCTCCTACGATTCAGTCCAGAGCTTAGCTCAGACTTAATAAGAAGTAATTGATCCGGAGAACAATGCCTTGGTAATTCAAGATGTTATGAAGAATGAGTTAACTATTTATATTCTGACATTTAGGTGACAGTGTAGGTCATGAGACAAAATAAAATGAACGTATTTAGAAAGTTTATATAAATATATAATGAAAAATAAACCGATACGACCAGAGATTCGAACCCAAGACCTCTGGGAAATTTACCGAGACGGACAGCGATACGGTAGCTCAATTGTTAGAGCGCCGCGACGGTTTCCCAGAGGTCGCGGGTTCGAATCTCTGCTCGTATCGGTTTATTTTTTTTATATATTTATATAAATTTAAATGAGCTTAACATGGCTATACATGTTTATAGATATTTCAAAAACTTATATTTAGAAAGTCTTTGGAGACAAATGTTAATCTGGAAGTTTATGAAAGCAATACAATTTATCAACAATATTAAACTTAAGCAAGCATTCTAGGTTAATTAATGATATAAGGAATTTATTTATAAAATGGTTCTGTCTAATCTCCTCCTACATCTACCTATCTATTAGACCAGAGTGAAAACTTGCTGCTTCTCATACATCATGCAACAAGCAGTCTTTCAAAAAGTAGTTACGTTTCAAAAAGTAGTTATTGATATTTTTGTATCTTTTTTCTTGAATTGTTAATTAAAAACTCTTACAGACTTTTAGTTATGAACTATTCTGCTATTGGTTATATATTGTATTATTTATTTCGAAGTTAGTTCCCATATGGAACTTTCATTTAAGACAGATAAATATAGGATCTTTTAATACTAGCGCTTCTGCGACCGGTACAGAAATTTCCATTTTATTATCTCCTGTTCTGGTTTCCACTCGATCTTTGTTACAGAGGCTGTGTATAGAAACTGTTTCTTTTAGATTTCATCTGGTTTTTATTGACCCTCGTCATTCGATTCATTGCTACAATAACATTCTTCAGACAATGTGTGCGTTACTGACATTTGATCTCTATGTTTCAAAAATAAAATTTGCAATAAAAATCTTATTGCTTCTCTGTAGCATCTAAGATTTACAAGGATATTATTAACAGGTTTATTGGCAATATATTCGAGGATATCAGTGTTAAAATAGTTTTAAATACAAAATAAGTGTTCAGGTCTTGAAAGTTTGGCAAGGTTTATTTTCTCATTTGTTATAATATTATGTAATAACCAATGGAAAGAGGACATATAGTCTGTCAGTCCTAAACTTTGCTATTCACCTTCAATAGTTCCTTGCTTTACTTATAGAGTTAAGGAAACATACAGACATGCATAATAAAGTAGAGAATGCATGAATCTCAGATAAACAAGTGTCACTGCTAGTTGCTAATGTAGTTCTAGGGCGGATATTTTTGGGTCTCTGTCAATGACACGATCCACGCTACTGTCCTGAGCAACGATCAACGATCATTGAACTTGTGTTACGAAATCACGAAATTTAAAATTGGGTTTTGTAAAATAAAAACGAATTATAGTCGTACTGCTATTAAAAAATATTATCGTTTAAAGTTTGATACAATTTTATCATATTTATTAGTTACAAATAATGGATAGTCTATTAAACTAGTATATAATAACAGCCATTTTAAAAAAAAATTTTTTGAAGTCGTGATTTTTTTTATAGAAATAGTGAATGAATGAATATTATATATATTTGTTAGTTAATATATTTTTCCAATAGGTCAAAGTCTACACAAGATATTTGGCACTCAGTAATCTATTTCGTTGTTGGCAGAGAGGAAGGACCGACTGCAGCGCGCGCCCTTCGAGACTGCCCTGCATCACGCTGGTATGTACCTTGCCTGCTTTTTATCGCATTTTTGACAAATTAATTATGTGTTAAGCGTTTCATTTAATTGCTTAAAGTATTTTAAATACTATACGTTTCAGAGGCTTCTAATTATTTGGCTCCGTATAATAATATCCGTGTCTATTACTATTTATACCTCTTAACTTTAATTATACTTTTATTTGCATAAGAAAACGAAATGGCTTGGCTGCTACAATTGTACTACATATCTGATTAGTAGTTACCAAGTAACTCCATATAGGAGTTATAGTTGAATCCAAAAGTCCAGCGCAGTCAAGCTGTGTCCAGAGAAGCCGTGTTAGTGAAGGTCTTGGGTAATTGAGCAATAAGTTGTGTTAATATTAGGTCGTTATGAGGACAAGGTCAGTCTCTCTCGTATCGCTTAACAAATTATTTTCCACTCGTTAAATTCAGTTTATGTGAAGATACTTACACCAGAATTCTCAAAGGGTAATGCTGGTCAGTGGCGTCTTGTCCAATCACAACTCTTGACACTTCTGTCAAACCATTTTTGTTTTCACAACGGTCGTTAGAAAATTATAGATTGTATCCAAGAAATAATTGACGTAATAACAATAACGAAATGGCCGACTGTGTTTTGTCAATAGTCAAAATGTAAACATTTTTTTCGTTTAATAGACATTTAGGTGAATATAATAAAAGTCTAAAGATTTTAATGTTAAAGTTATTTAAAGATTTAAGAATGAAATTTAAGAGAAAATTTATAAATTTGTAAATGAATTAATCATAGCTTACTATTGTTTTTGTTTCTGGTCTGATATGTTCTAGGCCGGCCATTTAGTTTACAATGTTACTGATTATCGAATTTTCGACGTTAATCGTAGATAATTAGAGCAATTCTACATTAATTATTTATTTTATAAGAAAATACTTCTTATACATTATACTATTTTTTTTTGTTTTAATTGTTTCTTTATTTTTAGTGCATATTTTTTGATGTCCATATAATATAGTCAGCTTCGAATGACAATATTTTATTGCTTACATAAAAGCTCTTCAATTATTTTCAACCTTTTCAAGTCATTAGGTAGAGTAGATTAATATGTAACAGATCGTTGTTTAGCTACATTAAGTAAATTACAATACAACCAGATATTTTCGTAGCAAGCACGTCATTCGTAGACCACACACACACACATATAGTAACGATTACGTATATTATCTTTATATGTACGTGTTTTAATAGTTATATGATATTATCTAAGTAAAGAGTTTAGTCATTGTAATTATAAATAGCAATATCATATTTTGTAACGAGAACTTTATGCTGAATGTATGACGTCAAACCAAGATAGCCACAGACGTCATATGACATACCTTTTGCCGCCAAAATAACATGTCATGGCGATCAAAGAGCGAATGCTTTCGCACTTTAGACTTTATTGTTTCTTTTGATGAAACTCTTTTACGTAATGAAATATGAAATGATACAACGGTCTGAGCATATTATGTCGACGTTAAAAAGTATAAAGTTAAAGAGACTTGAATTAAAAAGAAGAATAGTGTTTTAAAATTAAAACAGACCATTAACTAAAACCGAATATGGATTATAAGCGAAGACGTCAATGTTGTTTCGAAGTTTCAAGGTCTTCAGATAGTAGACGTGAGTGAAAGGTGTGCTTAGCTAACTTTCTCCCCATAGCCCATGTCCTTGAGACCCGCCCGCGGCAACGCCCTTCGTTAGCTAAAAGTAGTTTAATGGCGTTTACACACCTAATGATCACCAACATTAAGAAGAGCATCGAGACTTAATTGACATCATCTCTCAGCAGATATATAACAATTATTTGTTAGTTTAAATCTCGATAAAATAGAAACATTACTTATCAACTAATCATGAAATGAAACATTACGGGAGCCTTATGAGTTTTTGATTTTATGAAGCACTTTATTTTTTATGAAAGCACTAATTATGGTGAGGCTTTCCAAATGATTTAAAGATGTAGAGATCTATGTGTAGAGATCTAAGTGTAGAGATCTAAGGGGTAACATTTTGTATGGCAGGTTGTTTATTTTCGTACTAGGAAACAATTAAAATTAAAAGACCAATAAGTTATACCTAAAGTTATAATAGATACCGTAAGTAAATATATTAACTTCCGAAGTTCCTAGTGACTAGTCTCTGGATTATAGCTAGTAATTATAAATAACTAAAATTTCATTTTTAATATTTTTAATTGTAAATCTATTGGTCTCAAGATATTTTTTTAAATACGCTGCTTCTGCGTTGAAGATATAAGTCAAAAAAAAGAAAGTCTTCCTCTTTAAAACTATATTGGTTATAAGCATTCCTTGCAGTGTCACGAAACCGCCGGGACTTTCCACTGCACTGGGAAGCCCGGCAGTCGCTCGATATTATACCAGGTCTCAGTGAACGACAAGAACATAAAAGAAAACACGGCTTACGATCCATTTACTTGTGAACTCGTAAAGAGTTATTATATTATTGATCATGAAATAACATTTTCAATACAATTTAGTCTCCGTATTGCAGTACGTATATATTAATGAATATAATAACGTACGTATATAATAACATATAATAATAATAAATAATTAAATACATATATAATAATTTATATCTTCAGTTCTAATACTTAAACTTTTCTGTAAATATAAAAGATAATCAGTTTGCTGAAATATTCAAGACTAACCCAACACTAAGATGCGCAGGCGCAGGTCTCCTTTCATCCTTATTTACCAAAATAGATTCAGATTTCTGTTTATCAATTATTATGTTTTTATTATCATTCTTGTACACTGACGTGGTTTGAGGTTTCTTGTCCAGTCATTATTAAATATATATAATAAAATATGAATTATAAGGAATTATATAACTAAAAAGCGGATGATTTTATATAATGTCTTGTTACAACAATAAATACTTTGAGATAATTATATTAATTTCTTTTTAATATACTAATTAATACTTTTTCTAAAGTCTTCAATATAGTAACACCATTCTTTATTTTATTAATAAAATCGAGTTGTATTTATTTCTACATAATTGTCACACGCGTAGGTGTCGGGTCATTGAACCTGTTTATTTTTCATTATATTACATATAGTTTTATGTGTGTAAGTGAGAGATATACCGACACGGCCGTTACGCTTGGCTTATTAAAATAAGATTATGTTCTCATGGAGACGTTTGAATTATTTATTATCAAAATACTTTACCACGAAACAATTAACTTCTAATAGAGACTAGAATTGTTCCTTTGAACTTCTAATTTGTTTTGTCTCTTGGAATTTAAGTATTGATAATCATTAAAACCTTAAGTTGTTAGTAAAAGTCCCCACCAACTCAAAGCAAAGAGTCGCTTGCCTTGCTTGGTACACCAAAGCAAAGAATCGGTTAGCGAACATTGTTGTTAATACTACTATTTATAAATAAATGTTTCAATATTTATACACATGCTTGGATGTTTGTTTCTGGATCGAATACAATGTTTTTGTATTAATTTTAGCTCGGATATATTCTTACAACTTCACAAAGGATTCACGAACCCCAGCACCGAGACCACTAAATAAGTATTTCAGTTGGTTTATATTTTAACGTTGAAAATATTGAAAGATATGATATTTCTTTTTTTTTGTTCTTAATGTTCACGGTGTTTTCCTTGTTTTGAAATGAATTTAGCAATGTTTTGTTATGTAGAATAAAATATCTGACTGACGGTTAATATATTTATTTTAAAACAAAAATACATAAATTATTTCTCTTTTATTATGGTAATTTATTAAATGTTTACTAAATTAATAATATGTATTTATAATAGTATTTCAAAGTATACTTCATACTATGAAGCATATACAATGAAGACATCCCTGGTAAATATACCCATTCATTTGGCGCGTTATTATCAACACTATTTGATTCCGAACTGAAAAATATTTTCATGTACATTATTGTAAATATGATTTAAAAAGCAATCAGAAAACTTTAAAGTTTTTTAGTGAACATTAACGACAACTATAGTTGAATGTTATTTAAAACCTGATTATTTACCGAACAATGAATCTTTTTAAACAGCGTATTTAATGTGTTCATGTGTGTCTTTGTTTTTTCCTCGTCTATATTTAGAGCCGACGTGCTTTATGTCAGCTGTCTTATTATTTACAAACAAGATCGCGATAAACATTTGATCTCTTGGTTAGAGACAAAGGTAAAAATCTTTTTTCCTAAAGGAGAATATGGAAGAACAATGAAAAAAGAAATGTAAAGTAATGCGTAACACTGGAAGGTTATAAAATAAAAACTTCTTTTACAAATTATTTTATTTTGCTTAAACTTATATATATTTTGAATGTTATTATATTTACTATCATATTACATATATTACTCCACGTGCATCTAGCGATGGGATACTTTACTCTGATGGTTGTCACGTTGCCAAAACTACACTCGTCATAGGCGACCTAGAGGGAAGGGTTCCCAATGCTCAATATACCGCACAAACATATTTAACAAGGCTACTCGCTAAGCGATAAACGAGAAAATAAACAATATACATATCAAACTATGCTACTGTTTAAATTGCTTCTTACCGGTTTACAAACTTAAATATGAATAACATTAAATTGTAGGTAGTATATTTCAATGTTTTTCACAATAACTGGTGGGAACTGAACAATAGATGATTACTTAACATTTAAAACCAATATATCATTTATAATTAAGTTTCTATGAATTGAATGAAAAATATTAAAATGTATGTTTTCTTGACGATAAGCTTAAAAAGATTTGAAAGACTTACTCTTCCTGGTTAAAAACACAGTAACCTCGTACTAGATGATCTGATACTGAGCGATGATGAAGATAAAGATTAACCAGTCTCAAAAAAAGTCTGTCTCTATTATTCTTATTATTATTCTTATTGAGATTAGTTGGCCAAGCTTATTCTGTCCTCTTACCTCTCTTAGACTATACTGACTCTGCAAAGTCTGATCTTTCCGAGGTGTTCCTCAGCTCAATACGCTTGAGAGCCTCAAAAACTTGCGTATTATGTGTCTGTGATTCTTTGGACTGCGAAAGTTTGATCACGTGGAAAAGATATAAATTAATATATCCATCTATCTATCAACCCTTTTTAGTAATCATAAAATTTTAATTACTGTTTTCAATTATAATACGATTCTAAGAGTATCACAAACCTTAGTGTTTACTTAACATTATAAGTTAAGTATCATCATAAATGTTATTATATATTATATATATACTCGAGAATTTATATAATATATACTTTAGAATTTTCCTAAATATTGTCACAGTCTAAACAAAATGGCCTCTAAACGATCACACAGTTTACATCTAAAATCATTAAAGCACTTTATGACCGGTTCTATGACGTCTTCACACTTACGGGTTAGGGTATATTTCGTCGTATGATTTCAGCGGTTGACCTATTTCTGCGACCATCAAACAAATTGATTCACTTACCAAATTCTTATCCAAATCCCCAACATGACGTTGGTAAAAAGAAATATTATCCTTGTAATCCTGAGGTGGATTTAGGCTCGGTTTAATACAAGCACTAACAAGATTTGACGAAACCACTCAATCCAATTAATCAAGGCGCCGGGAGGGGGGAGAGGGACGCTCGCTGTTCACTGTACAGGGTGAAGTTGGGCCAGTTATTGGCGACAATTTATACTATCAAATATTTGCTTTTCAAGGTTTGCATTTTTAAGATATTAGAATCCTCTTTGATCAATATAATTATATATGACGTTATATATAAAAGTATTGAAGTAGTTGAAGACACCTTGCAAATATTAGTGCTGATTCCATAGTGGCTTAAACCTCAAACATTCTATAATGTAAAGAAAAGCTTAATATATATATTTAGTGAAATAATGTAGTTCTTGTATACATGTTGCAGTATGTTTTTCAATAGTTTGTATATCTTTTGTATTTAAGCGTTTATAAGTGGTAATAAAACTTAAATATGATACTCTTGATCGAATATTAATTTTATAACGTTACGAGTTTCCTTTTATATGTGGATGATGTTTATTTAATTTGGTGTGAGAAGTCAAGGTTGATTCAGTCGCTGGAAACAAATTATGGGGCACGTATGATCTAGGTTCACTGAAGTGTTGTTACATGTAAAATATTATTTTCATAAATTAAAATTGTTAATTTTACATATATTGTTCTGGTTGACTTAATGCGTGTTATAGTAATAATAACTTAAATACTAAGTTGTATATTATGAAGTGCAAAATACACCAACCTCAATCACTAAGTTAAAGTCAAAGTCACAAATTCTTTGTTCCGAGAAAATGTTTTACATTTATTTGGAAACGTTAAAATAAACAAATGTTGCAAAAAAATAACAAAAGTCATAATCAATATAAATATGTATATGTATATTAATTTAAGATTTTGACTTGTAAAAAAAAGCCCGTTCAATTAGTAGAGCTCATGAGAAGATCCAGGCAAAGAAACTTATGGCCACTCTTTTCGACTGCCAATTAAAGAATTGTTTATCAGCTAGGTTTACAATAGTTTAAGCCCAGGCCTTATTATCATGTATGTAATCCTTAATTGTATAGTAGGCCTTATCTTGCAATTTCTGCTTTACATGCAACTTGAATTTTGAATATGAAAGTTTTTGAATTTCTGCAGGGACTTTCATAGAGATATTATACAAATTCTATGGGGACTTTATTATAAAAATAGACACACTGTACATAAAATGTCTTATGAATTTTTGCCAGCCTGCTGTGAATTGGAGCAAATTTGTCTTTATTTCTTGTATTTACTGAATGCACAACACTGTTCTTTTTAAAATTTTCAAAGTTTTTGTGAACGTACATTAAATTATCAAAAACTTACCTACTCTGGCCATAAACACTGTTACTGAGTGGGTTGATAAAGAGAACAGAATCGCTGTGATTGCGTTACACAAAGTAGGTGTGGAATGCAATTTTTAAAACTCTCCATACACTTGGTATTAGTCAAATGTTTGTGTACCGGGCTATTAATAAGTACAAAAAGACTTCCTCTGTTTGTGTCTCTGACTTAGTACTTGCAGCCTATAAGAGACACACTGGTCATTTCTTAACTGATAAATTAAACATGAATAGGGTGGTAAAATCGAAACAACTACTGAAGCGGTACGCAAAGGTCACAGAAAAATTTTGTCTACGGCTGAGAAAATTTTTACAATTGAGTAACATTTTAACAATACAAAATTACCATTTTTATGCTCAAAGGTTTAAGGAAGCTTCATAATTAGTTGACAGAGTGCAACGTGGGCATTATCCGACTTCAGTGATGGTTTGGTGGAGTGTTAGCTATGAAGGAGTGACTGTTCCATATTTTTGTGGAAAAATAATCAAGACATCGGCACAAGTGTATCAAGATACCATTCTTGAGAAGGCAAATAAGCCCCATAATAACATCATGTTCAATAACCAAGTACGGTCCTTCCAGCAAGACTCAGCGCCGGGTCATAAAGCTCGGTCCACGCAGTCTTGGTTGGAAGCGAACGTCTCGGACTTCATCAGAGCTAAAGACTGGCCGTCGTCTAGTCCCGATCTTAATACGCTGGATTATGATTTATGGTCAGTTTTAGAGAGTACAGCTTGCTCTAAACGCCATGATAATTTGGAGTCCCTAAAACAATCCATACGATTTGCAGTGAAGAGTTTTCCCATGGAAAGATCGCGTGCTTCTTTTGATAAATGTTTGCCTCAATGTTTAAAGGACTGTATTGCAGCCAATGGACACTGCTCCGAATAAGCTTATTATATTTTTAATTGTTTTATGTTTGTTTATTAAACTAACACACTGTAAAAGTAATAAATGTTATTTGCAATTAAAAAAATATTTTTTTCTTTGTTACAATATTTATGGCAAGACTAGGTATATATTGACACGGTAAAGTTAAAATTTTAATTTTCTAAAATATTTCGCTTAAGGAGTGCCTACTAGGCACCTTGTATATTGCCCAAATAGCCCTTTTCCGTAATATGAAAATAGTTTGAATATCAGCTGCGTGTCCCCATAAAAGTAAACTATAAGACATACGAGATAATGAGAGTAAAAGTGCTGATTTGGTTTGTTTGTTGTTATGCAGACTAAAATATCCACCAAAAATCTGGAAACCACAATTTGGAAAGTACTCTATTCCAGATGGACTTAGGAGAGATAACACATAACATCACATCCCAACACGATCTTTACAACCAGTATCAGAAAAAGTCTTTTAAAAATGGATAACTGGTCCTGAAGTAGGACATAGGACATTGAAATTATGTATTATAATACATCATTTCAAAAAACTAATATCTGAGTAATAATGACACCCGCCCCTTTGTGTGCTCTATCTTTTAATTAGATCCAGAGTTCTCCGACCTAGACCATTTCGTTTTACGACATTGGGTTACTTAGACCAATTGTGTTGGACAGACGTCACTTCCTACAGGTTTTATTGTATTTATTTATAAACTTGATTGGGAACACTTGTGCTGATGAAGATCAATAGAATGCACTTTGTCCATCGATAACTTTCGATAATAAGTCAATATGGAACTCATTCATGCTCAAGGTCACATAAGAAATATTAGTTGTTTATGTATAATTTGTATTAAATAATAGGTATATTCGACCGGATTCAGACTGAACTTAATAAAACTAAAACTGTCACACTGTCTAAAAGACAAAGGACACTCTTAGCCATGGGATCAACAGATGTCGGAGAAAGATTTCTAGGAAAGGAAAATATCCTATATTTTGTACTGAGACAGTTAACACCAAGCCGGTCTATGTTTATGTTCAACTGTCGGTGCCCAGGTTACGGCTGTTTCCAATGGCTGCTGCTGATGTCCTGTGGCGCTGTGTACGCTGTATGCGCGCTCAGTACTACTACTCTCAGCTTTGTGCTGCCGGCGGCTGAGTGCGACTTTCTTCTGTCCTCCAGCGATAAGGGACGCCTCACTGCAACACCGCTTATAGGTACGACATCTTTAACATATATTTTTTGTCCCTAATATTATTTTGTAAGAATTATATTCACAACACTACATAGGTGTCTTTATTACGTCAAGGTATCTACTTATTTTTAATCTTCCTCTAAATATTCTATTGTGTCTGAGCTGCAAATATAATAAAATTTAAGACTGATTGATTGTCAAATTCGTTCAACTTTTCAAAGACATAACCATCAATAAATAACAAAGTAATGCAATAATATACAGACATACAATATCTTGCAGGCATGTGCGTGGGCTCGTACTTCTGGGGAAACCTGGCGGACGCACGTGGTCGTCGGAAGGCCATCATCGGTGCTCTGTTGCTGGACGCACTTGCCGCCTTCCTCTCCAGTCTGGTTCAGTCCTTCCCGGCCTTCTTGGCCTGCAGGTATCTATATAACACAATAAATAGACATTTTACAACCGGTTAGATGAAGTAGGTACTTGTAGTCATCGCCGTATTGTTACACTACACGGATGAGCGAAAGAAACCTATATTTATGTTTATGCAGCTTACTAGCGGTTATAATTCTCTATAAAGAAGTTTATAAAGCGCCATCTACTGTTGAGTAGTAAATATTAAAATTCACTATAAATGATGTAATTTACGTTTTTCTATTGATGCAAAAAAATATACTTATGTTAATATTATACTACACTTCTCTTTTAGGTCTTATTTATTATTATACAATTTCGTCTTTGAGGTTATCGAAAGCCTTGGAGTAATATGTAAAGGCCATAAATGGTTTTGTTGCATTCATTGTAGTCGAGTAAGATGTTTGATTGTGTGTAAATGATCCAATATATTGCAGTATACCCTACCTGATCCACAGGCTAATTTTCGTCAAGACATTTCGTCGTTGTTTGATATTCTGTTTATTGTTTTTAATTTTCTATTGATCCTTATTTTTCCTCATATTTTCGAAATGAATTATGGTTCCATATTACCGATGATTGTTGTATCTATATGTTGTTTTCCGTCCGAGGTCTATATCTATGTACTACCATATAAATCTATAAATTTTGTCTTTACTTATCAAGATACTCTTAGCAACATTTTTTTATATTTGTCTGATTGTGTGTTTTCCTATTAATCAAAAAGAGCTTGACCAACTCTAGCTATAAAAAAAATATGGGAAGAACATATGACTACACAAAGTAGAGGTTATATAATAACGGTAGATATTGTACAATAAGTACTGCACTTACAAAATTGGTATAAAATTAATAAAATAAATTGTTACCAATGCATATTTGCCTCGTTATTACAGATGTAACCATTGGTTTTAGACGTGGTAATGTTGCAGATTCTTCTCGGGATTCGGTATCATTGGAGCCACGGGCCTCATCTTTCCGTATTTCGGAGATTTCCTCTCGTTACGGCATCGAGACGTGATGCTGTGCCGGCTTGAGGTGTTCTGGACATTTGGGACCATTTTATTGCCTGGTAATAAGATTAAATTTTAGTATAAATAAGGATTTAAACAATACATTGTTAATTGTAAATCACGGGCCCTTAATGAAATTAATAACTGTCTGCTAAAACTATAGAAATGCCGTTTTTATTTCAGGAATCGCTTGGCTTATTATCCAAGACCCACGGTTCAACCTGACGGCTGAATGTGCAGACTTTCAGTACACTTCCTGGAGAGTATTCGTGGCCGCTTGCGGCATTCCTAGTCTCCTGGTAGTGCTATTGTTGTTGCCGTTCCCGGAGAGTCCGAGATATCTGCTGTACGCTAACAAGCCTGACCAAGCTCTTACAGTGTTGCAGAGAATATTTGTTGTTAACACAAGATTGTCTGAAAAAGATTTTCCTGTACGTATAGCATTTGCAAAATATATTTAATAAATATATCTGAGTGTATGTTCTTTGTCATAGAAATAAACTATAACTCGTTCGCTCGATAGCCAAGATTTCCAAATGAGTATAGTGCTTTTTAATAATTTTATCTGGTTCACAGGTAATTTTTTTTTTAGATATTGTTGTTTGCTCTACTATAACTCTTTACTTCTCATACGATGGCAATGCCGGTTACAATGAGTCCGTTCCGTCCAGGTGGAGTCCATGATTAGCGCGGTGGATGGAGAGGAGACGGCAGAAGTAGTGTCTGCAGACGATAACGGGAACGAAACTAAGTCACCATTGACGTGGGGACAGCGGTGGGAGGCCTTCTGGCTTCGGAAGAAGATGCTGGTGACACCACCCTACCTCGGACTGCTGGTGCTATGCTGCTTCGTGGACTTTGGATTGATGTTTAGGTGAGGTGGAAAGTAAATAAAAAGTAAGTATAAAAACTATATGTACAAATGAAATTACTTTGATTTCGTAGTTACTATACCCTGATGATGTGGTTCCCGGATCTTTTCGAGCGGTTCAGTCAGTTTTCATCGCTGTTCCCGGGAGTATCCGCCGGAGTGTGTGAAGTATCCGCCAACGTAACTAGGAGCGAACTGTTCGTAAGTTGACGCTTGCGATTAATTATTTACCCAGATTACTCTCGATAGAGTCATTCTTTTAATCGTCTGTAAAATAATGCCACGGCCTTCCTTTAATGTTCTTATTCTTATATATTAAATATAACTTTCTGATCTTCCAGTCCAGTTTGGAGTGCCCTCAGACAATAGACGACCGTGTATACATCCACACGCTGGTGGTAGCGCTTAGCTGCGTTCCCACAGCGCTGTGGGTGGGACTCACCATCAACATGGTGGGCAAGAAACTTATGCTGGGTAGGTGTCGTTCGTCTAATATTATCTCAAAATTAGTTCAGGGGGTTTAAATATAGAGGGAAGAAACAGGATAACATTACACGTCACGATTACTAATCTTATTTAACAGAAACAGATAATAGTACATACATAAATGACTTACCTCATCTAGTGAGGGAAAAACCAGGGATAGTGTTGTTTGCTGATGATACTCCTCTTACTTTTAAACTTAATAGACTGAATGACAGAATCTGTTATTGACGATGTAAACAATGCTCTCTCAGATGTTGTACAATGGTTTAACACCAATAATTTGTTACTCAATAAAAAAAAGACAAAATGTGTCAAATTTAGTTTACCAAATGTTAAAAATGTTAGAACCAATGTACAATTAAATAATGAGGAATTGGACTTGGTCAAATCTACTACTTTCTTTGGCATTACTTTAGATGAAAAATTGCAATTGTGTCCTCATATATTTGATTTGTCAAGCAGACTTAGTTCTGCTGCATACGCGGTTAAAAAAATACGTCGATTAACAAATATGGAAACTGCTCGATTAGTTTACTTTAGTTACTTTCATAGCTTAATGTCATACGGTATACTCTTATGGGGCAATGCGACTGACATTGATACCATATTTACATTGCAGAAGAGGGCTGTTCGAGCAATATATAATACGAGACCACGAGACTCTTTAAGAAACAAATTTAAAGAATTTAACTGTTGACTGTTTATAATATAATAAAATGAAAATTTAATTTACATTCATAAAATTATTTCAAAGTTCAAGAAAAATTGTGATTTACATAAAATTAATACAAGACCAAAAAATAAACTCGCTACGCCCGGCACTAGGCTCCATAAAATAGGTAAATCCTTTAAGGGTAATTGTATACGTTTTTATAATAAGCTCCCAAATGAAGCCTTAAGCCTATCATTAAATAAATTTAAATTATATGTTGAAAATAATTAGATAAAAAAATCCTACTATAGTGTAAAGGATTACATCGACGACGGTATGGCCTGGGAATAAATCTGTATTGTATTGCGAATAGCTAGTAATCTCCGCAATTTGTTTTTTGTTGTAAATTAATTTTGCTTTATCGACTTTCTGCATCACACCGATTCCTTAGAAGTCACTACTTGCGGTAGCATCGGGAGTCGGGTTGCCTTCCTCCCTCAAATATGGCGAAGGGGGTGATGGCTGGCTCTTGTGTTATGCTCGGGTGCTGCTTGCGGTGACTGGTTGTGTGGCAGGCCGAAGATTTCTTTTTATTTTTTTTTTACTGTTATTATTATTATTTCATTTTCGTTGCCTGAAATTATTAGGCTTCATTTCCGATTGATTGCGACGGTTCTAGTTGTTCCAAAATTACATTTAAGATTGACGTTTGTGAAACAGTGATCACAACAACAAAAAATATATCCGGCTGAGTTTGTTGTGTGGTTCTTCTCAGACCAGGACGCGTTTGGAACCCTCTTAGCTTTAACAATAAGATGGAAAGTGCTTTTACAGAAGGGCTTATTACGATAAATCTAGTATCGTAATGGGCCCTCCTGACACTTCCATGTTGACGTACACAAGTGATCACTGATTATGATTCTAAGTGGAAAAGATAATAAATAAATAAGTGACCTATTGGTTTTGCAATAATCTTTCATGATTAAAATTATATCTCATATGATGACAAAATTAATATCTTATAAAAAGTGAACAAACAAGTTTCATCACACATTTAAGAAAGTTGATAATTTTGTGTAAAGTCAAATACATAATGACAAGACCACGTGTGTTGCAGTGATAATGTTGATAAGTTCCGGCCTGGCCGCCCTGGGGCTGACACTGGTGAGGTCGTCTCTAGAGAACCTGCTGCTGTCGTGTGTGTTCGAGGCCATCGTGAGCTGCACGGAGGCGGTGCTGTTCTGTGTCATTTGTGAAATATTCCCTACCAAAGTAGCGTGAGTATTTTTGTATTACCTTTTATAGGAGGGCCAGCTAGGACACGTTCTCATCTAATGACGAGTCGCTTATTATTTTTGCGACATCAAATATACTTGGCGTAGACTGACCCAGCTTGAGGGGTGAACGATCCTCAAGGTTCTTCTAATCAAACAACTTTTTGTATAAAAAAGATGCTTACAATTAATAACAACAAAAAAGTATTATTAAAGTTCTGGGGTTGTTCCATGGATGTTGATCGTTCGTCACTATCGCTTCCTATGTTGTCAACAAAGCAGTGCCCGCAATTATATATCACAAATGTCAACTTTCATCAAACTTGGTTGAGAGGGTCTATCGCTAAGCGAGTACATACAATAAATATGAATATTCATACATATGTATACAAATCATGAAAGCTTTTCTGCCTAGTTTCGTTATAGTTATTTTTTTAACATTGAGTTATTTTACTTTGGGGAAGAAATAAGCATTTTTAATGCCCATGTCCCGTCGATGTGAAAACAAAAGACAAACTCTCATACTGCACTTTTAGTTTTTCCCATCTACCAAATAGTTGTAAATTAGGCATTATACTGCGGAACGACAGAGTGAGCTCTCATGTATAGAAGCTGGTGGTTAATTTTAATGATATGTGGTGATGCGGTGGTAGCGCCACGGCGATGGCGGTGACGGTGATGTGTGGCCGCGTGGGCGCCATCGTCGGCAACGTGGTATTCGGGTCCCTCGTCGACCAACACTGCGTCGTGCCAATATACATGTTTGGATGTCTTCTCATCAGTCAGTATACTTCATATACAATTATAAGATCATAATTTCTATATTTAGTTTCGTGTTCAAAATTTGTTACAATTTCAATAATTAAATTTTCGATAATTTAATATAATATCTGGTACTATGTGAGGAGTGAGTTTGATTGAATGTAAGTTGGTGTGAGCTGATGTGGTTCTGTTCCAGCGAGTGGTTTGCTCTGCATCATCCTGCCCAAGAGTACGCGGCCGGAGAGACCGCAGTGAACGATACAGCTGTACCGAATATTTTAACTATATTATATTATATTATAAGCACCGATTATGGTTTTTAATATTTTGTTTTATTTCCGGTATGTTCGTTTACACTAAGTTTAAATATTAATATAATATAATAATAAATATAATATAATCATAATAATTTATCCATGATTACCTTCCCCTAGATATTATCTACCCGTTGCAGATCATGTTATTCTATTGAGTTCTCCTTTGAAAAACTTGACAATTATAATACGATTAGTAATTTAAATCACTGATACTGTGCTATAAATAAAGTCGATCATTTGAATGATTTTTCTAAAAGGAATATTTGAAACAAACACACATACAAAAACTTTACTTCGAAGTATTTTAGTTAAATTTACTACTACATACTTCTTTTAAAGTGTGACAACTCACTCACACGTCTAAAAATTCCATTGCAGCGATACAGTGTCAGTATACGTGTATATAATAAGTAAATACCTATTTTTAGTTTAAGTTTTATAAAGCTGTTTCTTCACAAATTTTATAGAACCCATTAACATCTAAGTTAGCTAACCTGAAAATACCAATGCGCATACCTTTTTTTTTTTTTTTTATTTATTTATTTTTTTTTTTTAACGTCTGGAATCCTCATGGATACACACCTCCATCCTGGGGAAGATGGAAGTGGTTATGTGAGACTCTTACTCACTAAACCAGACGGTCAACACCTCTCCGTCGTAATGGAGCGCCACGGGAACGCTTGCGCACACAACCGCGTTGCTCCGACGGAAGGCCGCGTGAGCAGCCACCACCTCCATGGAGTGACGCGCCCGGTTGACTTGAGCGCGTCCCACTCCGGGGCTTGTTGAATGGCGAAGGGCTCCCCTGCCCTCCACCCAAGCCGGCCGAGCCAAATCAGGACTCCCTCAACGAAGAAGGTGTCCCGATCCGACTCAACCTCCCGGGGCCGGACCCCGTCCGAAAACGGACGTGGTCCAGCCAACGAAGCCCTCCCTAGGAAGAGCTCCGCCGCCACCTCGCCCGGACTAATCATCGTCAAGCGCTATTGTACCTGACGATGACTATTCCGGGCCATCACCCTATCAGCGCAACGGCCTCCCCCTTAGCAAGAAAGAGACCGCCACGTACCCCCCACACAACCACGGGACCGCCCCACAGTCCACTCTGCGCACAGAGAAGTACCCGGGGCGACCCCGCTGCTGTCCCCGGTAGAGAGGGCCTGCGCCCTCCCACCCTTAGTGCCCAGGCCAAAAGGCCCGAGCCCACCTCGCAGACAGACCACCCCGAAAGGCAGCCTGCCCGCCAGCCAGCCATGAACCGGGCACAAACCCCCATGGCCGACCGAGCCGAGTATTAGCCAACGGCTAATGCAAACCCGAAGGATCACATTAACCGTTGTTGCCCAGGGAGCACCGGCCCGTACCGCATCCGATGCCACCGGACGAATCCGAGCAACAAGGGAAACAGACGGGCACACGAGGAGGTTCTCGGCGACGGCCCTCCCCAATGCGCATACCTTAGTTTTGTAAATATTCTCTAAAGGGATACAATAAATACATTATTGAGAATGGAAGGATTTCTATATTTATATGTATATAAGATCTTTAAAGGTAGAGTATAAAGTATGTAACTACTTTTACTTCTCAAATCATCTGATACTTTTTATAAATTTATTTAAAATTTAAACAAACTTGCTAAATGTGTTAAAAATTAATTACACGTATTTGGATATTATCATTTCAACGTGATATTTTTGTTTCAAAATTAAAAACAAATAAGCGTAACAAAGAAATAAGCGTTGTAGGCCGACAGGACAGTGAACCTGAGTTGGACGTAAATTACAAACTTTAACGATAAGGGAGTTATTATTATTTAACGATGACTAATCGATTTAAATTTCTTACCGCAGAACAATGTCGTTGGCGATTAGATTGAACCAGCGTACTTCCTTCAGTAGGTATGTAATATGTCAATGCATCCATTACTAGGAGGAACAAATAAGGACTTAAATCCAATTCCTGGTGTAAGTATATAGCCACATTGAATTTGTTCGTTACTCCGCTTACAGACCGGACATGCGTATTCCTTCTTTTATACGTAGCATCTACTATTTGAACGTATTTCCCAGGTAATGCGTTCTCTTTCAAAGCCCACCACAAAACTTCCCAGGGTACCCTTTCGTATGCCTTATTCAGGTTAACGAACACCATACTTCCTGTACTTTTTCCTTCGCCTGCACTTTTCAGCTACCAAGCAAAGAGCTAATATGAATAATAAAACTTTCTTCGATAGGTGACATAGTGATTAAAACTTACTTTTACTACCTCGTCAAGCCAATATGTCGTGAAAACACACTTACAAAAATTATTATAACAATTCCAAATAACAACTATAAATCTATCATTTATTTTTTTAACAACTATTACACATTTTTTTATAGTACTCTAATTTTCTTGCCATCACGGGCGTGAAACTTCAACTTATAATTCTCTCCAATTGTACTTGCTTTCACAGTCTTCAACCTCGTTTCTTGTAAACAAGCTAAATTCACTCGTCATTTTTCTGAAACTTCAGTTAACTCATGCGCTCTTACCGGCATCGTCTCTACATTCCAACTCGATTTCTTCAATTTTACTTCCTGGTCTCAGTTTGCACCCTGCTGCAACTGCACCCTGCTGCAACTGCAACCTTCGTGCATTTCCCAAGAACGTCGTATGCTGTGTCTGCGCGTCGTCAGTGGATGCTCATTATCGCTATCTAATAGTCCTAAGTCCATGCTTATGGGAATTTCGGAAGGTAAAGGAGTGAATAATAGAATTTTAAAGAAGGGAAAGGCCCACCTTAGCGTTTCTCAATCTCGCTCATTTATTTATTTATCTAAGGATTGCCAACTGCAGGTAAAACACTTTATAATAATATAATATTTACAGCACAAAAACAATTTAAGTGTCTTGCCAAGTACAAAATTTAAAAAGTAAATGAATCTTACAGATCTAAAACAAGCTAAAATACAATAAAAAATTAAAACCTATTTGTACTTGTGTACTGTAGTGTCGAACATGGCGGCCTGGTTATATATGGGTAATACACAGCTAGGCTCTTACTAGTCACAAAATTTGATAATTCATTAATTAAGATTTGATAATTTATTATCTGGCCACAGAATAAATAATAGAACTGATTTTCCGGGTCCTGTGATCGAGTAGTTACCTCATCTAAAAACACGTAACTTATTATTATACTTGTTAATGTATGGAAATAATAGGTTCATGCTATTAACAAACAAGAATTGTTAGAAATAATTGATTAAAATTATCTAGTTTGGGTTGGTAAATAAAATTATCATTATTGTGTTGCGCGTTACTTATATGAATTTTTAGCAGGTGGACGGGTAGCATCAGTAGCGTTGCGTTTTGTATATTTAATTTTATCACCTCTAGGGTGTCCAGATATCACGAAACAAATTCTTAGTTCCTGTTATATATTATATATATAGTAGTATAAAAGTTATCTTAATTAAAGACATCATTGCAACGAGTTTTTAATCTCATGATTGCCATTTTAAGTCTCATGGGACTACTACTCACCTATCTTTTCCATTTCTTTGTCTTTTCTTGAAAGAATTGAGTGCCAGCTAGCAGATTATCTTCACATACCTATTATTGTTACCTTTTATTTTTCTTTGTATAAATAAATTCATATGTAAAACGAAAAAACAAAAGAAGACCTATTTGAAAACATAACAAGATATAGGTATTTGGTTTTAGTTCAGTAACCTACTAAGATCTTAAGATATAATGTGCAGATAGGTATAATCTACATACATCGTAAATTCAGACGTTTGCTGATATTATAAGTAGGACACAAGATTCTATAGAATTTAACTTGTCTAGAACCTTCTTTTGGAATATTTACTTATATCAAACATTTTTTATCTTACTAATAATATAAATAATACGAAAAAAATCCTGTATAATAGGATTGTAAATTTATGTTAAATTATAATGTACCTGTTTGGTATGGTAAATAATATATTGAATTTATTATAAATGTATTGCTTAATTATTATAGTCAGGTGTTTGTGTGTTTATTAACTGGTTTCTTTAACAACTATTAGATCCGTTAATTATTTTATTGGGTATATTATTAATTATCTTAGCTCGTAACGATGTAGTGTTAAAGTCTCGACCAGACATAGTGGCGCTCTCTGTCCAGCGAATTATTGAACTATCCTGCATTGAGCTCAATGAACATATTATTTTATGCGTGTACCGACCCTTTGATGAATTTGAAAACAAAATGGAGGATATTTTAACTAAGCTTTGTCATAAAAACAAGTCCGTGACTGTTTGCGGTGATTTCAATGTAGATATATTACAAGAAACTTCGTCTAGTGTACGTTTATTAAATTTGTTTAAATCTTTTAACTTACTGAACGTCTTTTTTGAACCTACTCGTATTACTAGTATTTCCGCGACTTGTATTGATAATGTGTTCTGTCGCTGTAACATCTATGAAGAAACAGTAATGACGAATTTAATTTCAGACCACTGTGGTCTAAAATTTTCTCTATTAATTAATCACGAAAGTGAAAAGCCCCAAAATTTGTAGACCAATTACAAAAAACCGGATCCTTACATTTAAGAATACTGTTGAGAAAAAAGTAAGTAAAGTAGACATGAGCGATGATAATCCAAAATAATTTATATAATAACATTTTCGATTTGTTGTTACAAGAATGTTATTAAGCCCAAAACTATGACGAAATACCAAAAACTTAAATTTAGTGAAGTAGGAATATATAAAAGTAGAGATAAGTTATATGATTTATATGTTGAGAGGCAATGGAATCAAGATCCGGTATTCTTGAATAAAGTTAGATTATTTTCTAAAATATTTAAGACCGTTTGCATACAAGCTAAGTCGATTTACATAAGAAATAAAATCTTAAACTCAGAAAATAAAATAAAGGCAACTTGGGATGTTTTATCTAGTGTTTCTGGAAAAAATAGGGCTGCTAATGGACCTATTAAGTTAAAAATTGATAATATTGAAATAAATTCAAATTCAACTGTGGCGGCTATTTTTGAGACTTTTTTCAACGAAATTCCTTTAACAGTCACGCGTAATTTAAATTCTTCAGCATGTGATGCAATCGTCGAATTGACAAATAACTTAAGAGTCAGTAATAAATGTTTTGTTTTTGAACCTGTTACATCATATGAAATTGTTAAAACTTTTAGAAATCTAAATATGAAAAAAACCGGTGATCTTTAGGGTATGTCAGTAAAATTACTAATAAGTATTATAAATGATATTGCTCCACAATTATCCTTAATTTTTAACAAATGTATTGAAACCGGTACTTTCCCAGATTTAATGAAAAATAGTAAAGTAGTTCCTTTGTTCAAAAGTGGCGAAAGACAAGAACCCGGAAATTATAGACCTATCTCTATTTTACCTACTTTAAGTAAAATCTTCGAAAAAATTATACTAAACCAAATGTCAGAATTTGTTTATAGCAATGAAATCATGCATAGTGAACAATATGGTTTCACCAAAGGCAAGTCAACAACTGATGCGGGTGCGGCGCTTCTTAAGCACATTTACGACGCATGGGAAAAGTCACAGAATGCAATCGGAGTGTTTTGTGATTTATCTAAAGCTTTTGATTGCGTGGACCATCAAACATTACTTTGCAAACTTAATCACTATGGTGTGCGTAGTGCTGCGCTTGATTTCATTGCCTCTTACTTGAATCAAAGAGTTCAGACGGTTGATGTAAATAATTGTAAATCAGTTGGATCTCACCTAAAAAATGGGTGTTCCGCAAGGATCTATTCTAGGCCCTTTCTTATTTTTACTCTATATTAATGATTTGCCCTTTTACGTAAAAGGACTATGTGACATTGTACTTTTTGCTGATGATACCTCACTTATTTTTATAGTTGATCGTAATAAAACTAACTTTGACAAAGTTAACTGTGCTCTGTCACGTGTTCTTCATTGGTTTGAAATTAATAATTTGGTATTAAATACTAAGAAAACTAAATGCATGGAATTTACACTTCCTAATGTAAAAAGTCAAGATTGTAGTTTATTCCTTAACAATGAAGTGTTAGAACTGACTGACTCGACAACTTTCTTAGGTATAACTTTAGATAAAAAGCTCCAGTGGAACCCCCATCTCTCGACACTCGCAAGCAAACTTAGCTCAGCCGTCTTTGCAATTAAAAAAGTAAGACAATTAACAGACGCTAATACGGCTCGACTCGTTTATTTTAGTTATTTTCACAGTATATTGTCTTACGATATCTTACTATGGGCCAACGCTGCCGAAATTAATTCTATATTTATTTTACAAAAACGAGCTATACGGGCTATTTGTAACTTAAAAGCTAGAGACTCCCTAAGAGAAGTTTTTAAAGAAATTGGTATTCTTACAGTCGCTTCTCAATACTGTAATATATGTGTAAATAGGGGGTATTTAGATTTAAGTTGCCTTCGCCGTCTTATGCTAAGCCAGTCTGCGATTACACCTAATTCCGATACGTTGTGTTTCATTCACGGCAATCCAGACTAACCCGATATTCTACAGTGGCGACGAAGATCATTCCCTACGCGTATATAGTGTATTAGTGAACGCAAAATAAATAAAAATGTCGATCGGTAAAATCGCGGAGTTCTAAGTGCACACTGACGATTGGCGGTTGTACGTGGAACGCTTAGAACAATATATCTCTCCGACAGTGTTCGGTCACGGCGACTGTTAATTTATTGGGAGAACCCACGTCTCTGATGGGCCCTCAGATGACTGACATAGCCGATCTTGGAGGTAAAAGTGCGGCTGCACATATTACAAGTCAGTACACCTCCGACAAAATGATAAGATATGGCCGCGGGTGGTCGGGCCTTTAGCTCGTCTCGTTTAGCATCGAGCTCTCTTCTTCGATGGTCTTCAAAGTTATGCACTTGAGTGTTCACTATTCTCCTCCATTGAGGCCGGTCTTCTGCCAGTTTTTCCCATTGTGAAGGATCAATGTCACAACGTTTCATGTGGCGCTTTAGCACGTCCTTGTATCGGAGCAGTTGGCCACCTAGTTTCCGCTTACCCTCCTCCAACTCCGAGTAAAAGATGCGCTTGGCCAAACGTTCGTCGGACATTCGGGAGATATGTCCGCACCACCGCAGCTGCCGCCTCATTATATATGCCTCTATTCCATACACTTTTGCCCGTCGAAGAACCTCCGTGTTCCGAACACGGTCTGACCAATAGATGTTTAATATGGTGCGGAGGCAGTTAATATGAAATCTGTCTAATGTGCGGATATGTTTACGATACAGACACCATGTTTCAGAGGAATAAAGGAGATTCGGCAGAACAATTGCCATGTACACAGCTACTTTTGTAGCAAGTTTTATGTCGTGCGACCGGAACACCTTAACGCGAAGTTTGCCAAAGACTGCAGCGGCGGCTCCAATTCTGCTGCTTAATTCATCGTCAAGGTGGCACTTGGATGTAATGGTGCTCCCCAAATATTTAAACTTGTCTGTCTGTCTAAGCGAATCGTGACCAAGCTTTATGTCAACGGGTACGGTTGATGTGTTACAGGCCATCACCTCTGTCTTTTTCACATTTATTTTCAGGCCAAAACGTTGACATGTCTCATCAAGATTCGTCATAAGCCGCTGTAGACCATCTGAGGATTCCGCCACAAAGCACAAATCGTCTGCGTATATCACCTCAGTAACAGTAGCGTGAGACACTTTGGTGTAAGCTTTAAGTCTAGCCAATTTGAAAACACCGCCGCTGGAGCGAAAACGAATACGGATGCCTTCGGACAGATATTGAAGAGACTCTCGGACTACGACTGCAAAGTAAAGAGCAAACAGAGTTGGCGCCAGTACGCATCCTTGTTTGACGCCACAGCTGACACCGAAGTACTCTGAGACTTCGCCCTTCACACTGACACAACATTGCATATCATCATGCAAGAGTCGCACTAGCCTTATAAACTTATTTGTGCACCCAAGTTTCGTCAGCACCATCCACATGGCTTCGCGAGGCACGCTATCGAAGGCTTTTTCAAGGTCAACAAAGCAGAGGTACAGTGGCTGACTTTGTTCTCTACTTTTTTCCTGTAGCTGACGGACGGAAAAAATGGCCTCGCAGGTGCCTCTATCTGGTCGGAAACCAAACTGTGTTTCCGGCAATATGTTTTCTGACAAGGACATTAGGCGATTGAGTAAAATCCTAGCAAAAACTTTCCCTGGTGAGGACAGAAGTGAGATACCTCTGTACGAGTTACAATCGGAACGGTCGCCTTTGTTCTTGTACAGGGAGCAGATTCGAGAGATTTTAAATTCAGTCGGCACTCGTTCTTCCTCCCACATACGCACGAACAAATTCCATATAGTAGCATGTAACTCACTTCCACCATACTTGAGAAGCTCACCCGGAATATTGTCTATGCCGGTCGCTTTTTTGTTTTTCTGTTGCCGTATGGCGGCAGAAACCTCACTCAAAGTCAGTTGATCGTCTAGTTGATAAGCGATTGGGAGAGATGTCATACCACTAATGTACTGCATGTCTACAGATCGGTTGACATTAAGTAAGTCCTTAAAATGCTCTCCCCATCGATTTAGAATATCTAACTTGTTTGAAAGTAGCTCCGTGCCGTTTTGTGACATTAATGGCACATTGTTGTGGTATGTCGTACCAACAAGTTTGCGAACCGCGTAGTAAAATTCGCCCAACTGATTTGTATCAGAGAGCCACTGAATATGAACAGCCTTCGTTTTCCACCAGGTGTCTTTGGCTTTCCGTACCACTTTTCGCAACTCGGTGCAACTGCACTTGACTCTTTCAGTTTGTACGCCACGGTCCTGATGCAAGAGTTCACGGTGCTTTCTGATTGCTTCCGTCAGCATCTCATCGCTTTCGTCAAACCAGTCTTCAAGTCTACTACGTTTTATACCCAGCATCCTTGAGGCGGCGTCGAGTAATCGTAGCGAGAGTGTTTGCCAGAGAGTAAGAGGGTCACCACTCTTAGTATCAATTGTCCGAACCGTGTTATTGATCATTTGTGTATATATCTCCTGGCTCTCTTTATGTTGGAGCTTGTCCAGATCCAACCGCTTAGGTTGGTCTCCTCTAGATCTGCGGGGAGGATGGAGATTGATCATGAGTTTGGTCAATACGAGCCTGTGATCGCTCCAGCAGTAAGCACCTCTCATAGTCCGAGTAATCTTCACTTGTGAGATGTCCCTCTGTCTGACAATGGCATAATCGAGCAAATGCCAGTGCTTTGATCGAGGGTGCATCCAAGTGGTTTTATACTTAGCGGGAAGTCTAAACGTAGTATTGGTAATTGCTAGTTCAAATTGAGCACAAAGGGACAGTAACAGTTGCCCATTACTATTCATGTTACCAACACCATGTCTGCCAAGAACCCTAGGCCAAGCTTCGAAGTCACGCCCGACGCGAGCGTTAAAGTCGCCAAGTATAATTATCTTTTCTCTAGGACGTATCTTAGAGAGGAACTGCGCGACTTCTTCATAAAATTTGTCCTTGACCTCATCATCTCTATCCATTGTTGGCGCATATACGCTGATTACATTCATAATGTTGTCATTGTCTAAATGCAGTCTCAAGGAAGTTACGCGGTCCGAGATGTGAACAGGACACTCCTCCAGCTTATTAGCTATACTGGTTTTGATCGCAAAGCCGACACCAGAACGCCTGGGTTCGGCCGCAGGGGTGCCTTTCCAATAAAAAGTGTACCCGCCGCCATTTTCCACCAGTTCCCCTTCGTCGGGTAAGTGAGTCTCACTCAGAGCAGCGATATCTACACCATAGCGGTGTAGTTCTCGGGCTACTATAGCAGTTTTGCGTTCTGGGCATTGATTGCTGTCGCGATCAAGGAGGGTGCGTACGTTCCATGCGCCGAAAGTCATTGTTTTGGATTTTATGGTTTTTCGTTTGTTATGCTTCTTTCGACCGCGTATTGGGTGATGCAAAAGCAGCCGCGGTTGCTACTTCTGAATGGGTGTGGGCTAAGCGTTTTTTTGGGACACCTTTTCTAGTCCCCTCCCTGGCTGAGCGGGGGAAGCAGTGCCTCCCTAAATAGGGCTGCTTCGTCGTTCAGGGTGCTGCCGAATCCACGCTGTTAGCCCATTGCAACGCAGAAGCGACCACTCTCCCTGAACCGCCTATGTGCAGACATCCGACAAAGCCCAGTTGGCATCACAACTAGACCTCTCTACCTCTGTCCATCGCCATAGGTCTTTGTATCACTCGGAGTCCAGAATTCAGAAACAGTCATTTGCGCAGGAGATATTTTGGTGCTCAAGTGTGTGCGCTGACACAGGAGCACCCTCTTGTCCTTGCCCCCTTTACCCGATGGAACAGTATAACGTTACAATCAGAGGAAGGTTCGGATGCAGTGTCTGGCCGACGCTAACTGTCGCCCTCTAGCGCCGCCCTAAGCCGTCCACCAGGCCTTGCTAGCCCGCCGATTCTGCCAATCCCGTTTACTTATCAGCTTTGGGTTGCCGTCTTCACCGGACTAGGCTTTGTACACATTACGGGAGGTGTCCGCGTATAAGCCTCATTGCACAGGTTTCCCTAGACAAGGTATAGCGCACGAGCCGAAGTTGTATACTAGGGTGGACTAACTGTGTGTACAAACAGCAACAGTCTCTATCTAAGCGATTATCCCTTAGTCGCTTCTTGCAACACCCTTGGGAAAGATATGGGAATGGGGGGTAAAGGCAAACGGAAATAATAGAAAGACAGGTATTGAGTAATGGCCAGGAAGGTATAAACAATAATACTTTATGATAGTAATAATTTTATATATAATACGTACCAAAATATACTAATAATACTGGCTAAGTTAAATAAATCATAAATATACATATACATACCATCAAAAGTGAATAAATTTAAGTTAAATATAAGATAACACATGATACTAATAAATAAATACATGTACTGGTGTCTACAGCCATGGACGGTGGTGGGGAGTGGTTGTAGACGCTCGAAGATGCCGGGGACGCGTACCCGTATTTTCCGTATAGGTATCGGACAGATACCTACCTAAGAAAACCCTCTGACATAGACAATAAGATATCTAGTGAATTACAAGTGCCTTTGTTAATAACAGCGATGGGTGCAGAATGTTATGAACTGTTAGTGACCTTGTGTACGCCGGCAAAGCCTAAGGATAAGACATTTGCACAGATCACCGACATTATGACCAAACACTTACAACCCAAACCAAGTGAGTTAGCGGAGTGTTACAAATTTAGACACAGGGAACAGAAAGAGGGCGAAAGCATAGCAGAGTATGTGGCTGTGTTAAAAAAGATGTCTAAAGCGTGCGAATTTGGATCTTGGTTAGAGGAAAGTCTGAGGGATCAGTTAGTTTGTGGAATTAGTAACGAAACTATAAGACAACGATAATTTGCGGAAAGCGGACTGGATTTCGGAAGGGCGTATACGTTGGCAATTAGCATGGAGGCAGCAGAGAAAGATGCCGCGGCGGTAGAACGACTAAAAGGTTCGAGAAGGTGCGTGAGCGAGACAACGGCAGTGGCGTGTAAGAAAATGGCGGTAAACCGACGGCGTGGCGTGCCGGCAGCGGGTGCTGCGCATATTGACTACGGAGCGGCGCGGGGGGCCCCTCCGCAAAGCACGCGGTGGCGCGGACCGCGCGTAGCGGTGTCGACAGCATCCTCTCAGCGGGGTGAGCGAGCTCAACAGCAGTGTCAAGTATGCGGAGCGGGTCATGATTCAACGACGTGTAAATTCGCAAGATACGTTTGCCGCGTTTGCAACCGGCAAGGCCATTTACAGCGTATGTGTCCCAATTTGGCGGGACATTACAACGTCGGTCTTAGAGAAATAACGGACAACGGGTATGACAGCGACAGTGCCGAGAGTGACGAGGTAATATTTGTCGATATTTGCAAATTATCGGCCGCGCAGTGTAGACCTATATATGTAGAATTAAATGTTAATGGCAGCAACATTAAAATGGAGTGTGACACTGGCAGTGCAGTCTCATGTATTAGTCGAGAGTGTTACGATAGGTTGTTCAAAGATTTGTGCCTAAAACCCTGCAAATTGATGCTTAGGTATTACACGGGGGAGTCTATTAAACCACTCGGAGTAATACTTCCGGTAGTAAAATATAAGCATGTACAGAAGAAATTGGAACTGTTCGTTATCAAAAATGGGAAAACGATGCTTTTAGGTCGACAATGGATGGCAGAATTAAAAGTAGAATTACCTATTATTAACTATAGTTGTAATAATGTCGTTATGTATAAAGACGATGTATTTGATATGTCAACTTTCAGTTCCAAATACTGTGAGGTGTTTGCCGATGGTTTGGGTCGATTCACCGGCGGGACGGTGGGCGTACACGTGCGGGAAGGGGCTCGGCCCGTGTTCATGCGCGCGCGGCCGCTCGCCTACGCGCTGCGCGCGCCGGTGGAGCGCGCGCTGGCTCAGCTACAGCGCGATGGCATTCTCTCACCCGTGGAGCGCTCCGACTGGGCGACCCCCATCGTGCCGGTCGTCAAAAAGGACGGAAACATCAGAATTTGTGCAGATTACAAATTAACATTAAATAAAGTTATTGAAATTGACCGCTATCCGTTACCTAGGATCGAGGAACTGCTACTGCGATTGAAGGGTGGTAAGCGTTTTAGTAAAATTGATCTGTCGCAAGCTTACGCACAGTTTGAGCTCGATAACACTAAGAAGTACACGGTGATAAACACCCATAAAGGGCTATTTATGTACAATAGGTTGGTTTACGGACTGTCATCAAGCCCAGGTATTTTTCAAAGACGCCTCGAGTAGCTATTTGCAGATTTACCGTCAGTAGGAGTATTTTTGGATGATATTATAATTACTGGGGCCACAAATGAGGCTCATATGCTAAATTTATGTAAAGTATTCGATCGGTTAAAAAATTACGGTCTGAAGGTAAAAAAAGAAAAGCGTGTTTTCTTCGCCGCATCAGTAAATTATTTGGGGTATACTATAAGTCAACAGGGAGTTCACACGTGTCCTGAAAAAGTGGAGGCCATAGTTAACACACCGGCCCCCACGAATGTTTCCGAATTACGGGCATTTATCGGTATGGTGATGTATTATGGGAAATTTATAAGAAATGTTAGCACCGTCCTATCTCCTTTATATAATTTGCTCAAGATAGGTGTTCAGTATTGTTGGGGTAAGGAATGCCAAAAGGCGTTTAGTAAAATTAAATATTGCCAACGGATGCAAGCGGCGTAGGTATAGGTGCGGTGATATCGCATTCGACCGCGGACGGGGAGCGGCCGGTGGCTTACGCGTCTCGCTCGCTCATTCCGGCCGAGCGCGCGTACTCACAGATACACCGGGAAGCGCTAGCCATTATTTACGGTGTTCGTAAGTTTTACCAGTACCTGTATGGACGTAAGTTTATATTAAGGACCGATCATAAGCCATTAACTTATATATTTGGGGACAAGGTAGGCATCCCAGTAATGGCCGCTTCCAGGTTGCAACGTTGGGCAGTATTATTAACAGGATATACCTATGATATCGAATATGTTACGTCGACTAAAAATTGTGCAGATGCATTATCGCGCTTGCCGCATAAGGACAGCAACGTTAATAGGAAGATAAATGAAAGTACGTACGTTAATTTTGTTGAGAATTTTTTGCCAATTACTAGTAAGAACGTACAGAAAGATACGGCCGGTGATAGCGTTTTAAGTAGAATTTTGTCTTATATAAGATCAGGTTGGCCGCTGACATGTCTTGATGATCAAATTAAACCCTATTTCATGCGGCGCCATGAGTTGTATACGGAAGGCGGTTGCATAATGTGGGGTTACCGTATGGTTATACCATCTTCGTTACAGAACAAAGTGTTAGAACAACTTCATAGTAGTCACATGGGGATAGTGAAGACAAAAAGTTTAGCACGAAGTTATGACTGGTGGCCTAATATTGACGCATCAGTAGAAGCGGTGTGTAAGCAATGTGAGACGTGCGCGGCAGAGGCGGACTCGCCGCCACGAGCTCCGATACAGCCCTGGCCGTATCACGCTCGTCCCTGGAGCAGGCTTCACATCGATTTTTTAGGCCCTTATAAGGGTCTAACGTATTTAGTTGTAATTGACGCCACGTCAAAATGGTTAGAAGTTTTTGAAATGACACGTACCAACGCTTCGAACGTCATAAAAAAATTAAGAGCAACGTTTGCAAGGTTCGGTTTACCAGAAGAAGTAGTTTCCGATCAAGGCCCACCATTTACTAGTTCAGAATTTAAAACATTTTTGAGTAATAACGGCATAAAACAATTTTTTTCACCAGTTTATCATCCGTCTTCAAACGGAGCAGCCGAGAACGCTGTTAAATTATATAAGCGGGCCCTTAAGAAGGCATATAGGGATCAGGTGGACATTGACACAGCGCTGCAAACATTTCTACTGGCATATAGAAATTCAGTGCATGGCACGACTGGCGAGTCTCCTGCCATGCTCTTACAGAAGCGGACATTACGTTCGAGATTAGACTTGCTGCGTAGTGATCGTGTTATTTTAAGATAGGGTACGTGAAGTTCAAAGGCTACAAATCGAATATGCAGGCAGTACTCAGCGTAACCTTCGAGAGGGTGATTTAGTTTGGGCGCGAGAGTATGGTACCCAGGATAGATGGGTAAAGGGTACTGTGCAGGGAGCAAATAGTCAACGCAGGTATTGAGTGGTAAAGGATAACGGTCAATTACTTAAAAGACATATTGATCAAATACGTCGCAGATCGCGACTTTCTGATGTTCCTTGTTCCGATGGCAGTAGTTAAGTAGGGCACGGTAGAGAGAATGTGGTCGAGCAGTTAGAGGAGCCAATAAAACAGTTGGCATCACCTACAACTTCTACAATGAATGTAGGCGAAATAACTGGTGGCATTAATCAAGGCATTAAAAGCGATATTACATCAGAAAAGGTATCACCACGTAATCATGTTCCATCTGAACATGCACTTCGGTCATCATCACCTAAGCCGATGAATCGTTATTCCCAAAGAATGCGAAAACCAGTTGATAGATTTAAGATTTCATAGATTTAAATATTGTACCTAGTTATAAGTATTTAGCATGTAAGTTATTGTTTAGTTTAAGATCATGTTGTATAGGGGTGGAGGTGTAATATATGTGTAAATAGGGGGTATTTAGATTTAAGTTGCCTTCGCCGTCTTATGCTAAGCCAGTCTGCGATTACACCTAATTCCGATACGTTGTGTTTCATTCCCGGCAATCCAGACTAACCCGATATTCTACAAATACATTTTTAATAACTTACTATATATACGCCAAAATTTAAATGACTATAAAAAAAACGACAGACATACTATCAATACAAGAAATAAAAATAGGCTCGTAACGCCTAAATTTCGACTTCAAAAGAAATCCTTCATGGGCTTGAGTATACGCATATATAATAAAGTTCCACAAAATATCTTAGATCTTCCTTTTCTTGGTTTCAAATCTAAAATTAAAGGTATATTATTAAATAAATCTTACTATAACATTCAAGAGTTTTTGGTTGATCGAAATGTGTGGAACTTGGGTCATTGACTCATTTGCAGGGTTGATGTTATAATGTATAAGTAAAACATTGTTAAATTTCATTTTAAAAGAGCAACTGTTGAGTTTCTGGCCAGCTCTACTCAGCAGAACAGCATTCCGAGCTGGTGGTAGCTTACTCACAGACTGACTATACTGACCAATTTAATGTAATTGACGATTCAAAAGTGCGTGTAAATGCCTACTTGAATAAAGATATTTTGAATTTGAATTTGAATTTATTTCAAACATGGCATAATGTACAGCCGAAGTTGCCAACAATTAGAACGAAACACAATAAATATAAAGTTTTCTAACAGACATTTCATTTTACAGAAAATAATGAATATGAGATAAATAACAGATAAGATAATTTGAATGACAATGTATGACAAAAAGAAATTAGCATTTTAAATATGCTTAAGAAGTTTATTGTCAATAGTATCAACTACAAAGTTTTCAAGTAGTCTCGAAGGTGTGAGTGTTCCCGTGGACCCTTCTTCTGGAGACGAGCAAGAACCATCTAGAATAGTGGGTGACCTTAGAACTCCACGTAGCCACCTCTCCTATCTCTATGTAAACCCACACAAACCCACGGTTTACTTCTAAAGGATTCCAAACGTTAAAATAAAACATAACAATTATTTAGATTTTTTTAAGTTAGAGTTTTATTTATTGGTTTTGTTGTTAACGGTAATATTAAATTAAAAAGTATTCATAATCTAAACTCTTTAAAGAGTTTAAAATTACGACAAGAACGTTTCTTAATCCTGTGACCTCGGCCGTGGACTGAATAATTAATAGCTTAACAAACGTATTGTAGGTACGTTTTTTTAATATAATAATAAAGACATATTATTATAAGAGAGTTCTAGTAGAGTTATTAAACTTTTATAAATGTTTTACATTTTGCTATTTTCTGTAAACAAAAAGTATTCAAATGCTTAATGCAAACTATCAGCCAATAAGAAGAGCAATTAATAATAGGAAGGTAATAAAGATTACGCTTGATGTTAAATGTAATAAACGTTCTTATCGAATGAAAAAATATTTTAATCAACAAACTGTCGATGTAGGGAAACACATTTTAATATGAGGTACCTAGTAAGTGGAGCGACAATGATATACACCAGAGCAACACAACGTGACAAAATATATTTTTTTATTAGATAAAACGGCCTTCTCAGCTTCACGCGGGGTAATCTTTTGGTCAGTTTAACTCAGATCTCGAATGAGGTACATTGCTACGTGGTATTTTCTTTATTAATATACATTATGGTCGTATCGTTTACGTAAATAGTTTTAAAAAAGTTACGTATTTGAAAATAACAAAAATAAAATAGTTTTTTTTATTAAACAACGAGTGATTAAATATATAAGAAATGGCAAATAAACAACAAAATGACTTGGAAATGAGCAGCGGCGTGAAGGACATCGCTCATGGATATGAAGAAGCATTAGAATTAACAGGTAAATTACCTACTTCGTTAACAGAGTTTATCTGACAACATGTTACTTGCACTGCGTATTTTTATTTTACATAAAACAAATGTACTCTATTCAGAGATCAAGTAACTATTTATTTATATTCTTTTGCGTTCGGTTTTTGCTTTGATTTTGTTTACAATGGTTTTCCTTATTACTTCTACTAGATGTGCTATGTTATTGTATAATTGTGTTAATATGTCTATATGTGTGATATACATAATATACTTCTTAAATTTAATACACATATAATTATGTTTATTATTACCATATTGATTTGTCTATTGTTATTTATAGCCATTTCAATATTATAATATCATATTTTTATTAATAATATATTTATTTATTTTGAGATTAATATATTACTAATTATAAATATTTTATTTTTATTATATATATATATATATATATATATATATATATATATATATATAAATATACATATTTTTAATAACGTTTAACTAGTTTATTTTGCTATTATTTTGTTTTTTTTTTGTTATGTTTAGTCATAAGTGTTTTAAATTACAATTGCTGTTAACTGTAATTGTACCTGGGGTTGAATTTTATTTTTGTTTAGTACTACTAGTAGTTTGTTTTTTATTATTTTTTTGAATTTTTCCAATACTCAAATCTAAATCAATATTTATTTTTAAAACGAGTAAACGATCAATATCTACCCATGTAGAATGAAATTTAAAGTTTGTGTGTTTCCATTTTTTTACGTAAGAAATTATTTTACTTATATGTAATTTCTCACGATTTTCATATTGTACATTTCATTTTGAAATAAGTAGTGCCTTTCTACAAAATATATGATAAACTCTGTTTATCTAATAGGTATTCTGTGTTTCCATAAATGTTAAATAAATAAATTCTAAAATTAACGTAACAGATCTTATTTTTAAAATAATAAATATTAATAAAGTTTGTTCACGCTGCTTGTTCCACGACCGTTATTATAATTTCTAAAAATAAACCTGACTATTGGTTTCTTTTCTTTTAGGATAAACACACTATTTGTTAAAGAAAATAAAGCTCGTAATAATATCGCGATCTATATTATGGAGAATATTTAACATCTTGTAGCAACAGCACACACTTGAAACTACACTACGATATCTTCATTTTTAACAGCTTTATCTCTTGTCGTTGTATTTAGGCGTTATATATTAAACAGATCTCAATAAATATATTTTACATATATATGGCCACATGCAACTAAATAGAGGAAAGATTATCTTTACTGCTTTAGGTAAGAAATGGTAAACGTACTGTTATCCTTCGAGTTACTGTGGCTTAAGTAAATTAAAATAAAAAATAATAATAGCAGTAAGAACACGCCTTGCGATTAGTGTTATAGCCCTTGCCCTTGTCGACTCCAATAGTCTTATGATCTATATAACTTTTATATAACTTTGAACAAAGAATTATGATTATTCCATAATATTTAACTAACCAACGCTTTAAAACAGTTACAAGAAGACTTAGGCAATTTTAAAATAAAACTTGTAAGATTTTTCCACTGGAAGCGGAAAAATCTCGAAAGGTCATGACATCAAATAAAAAATAAAAAGATATGCAAATACGGGATCTATGTAGCTTACGCAGACAGGAAGTTAAACCAAATGTCGATAAATGGGAAATATTAACCAAAGGAGATAATCATTGAATGAATATTAAATTATGCATAAATCGTCTTTTACGAACAAGTTTAATACATTGATTTTATACTGATATATTATTAAATATGACAATAAAAAAATGTTGGCTTAATTCGTACATTTAAGACGAACAACAGCTACTCTTAAATACTATTCAGCAGGACGATACTTATATTGTATTAACAATTAAATAAATTAAATAATGATAATTTGTAAATTATTTAAAGCTCTAACTATTTTTAACAAAAGAGTTATTTGCATTTGAATTTTCAAGAACTCAAAAATACATTTAGGCTTGCAACACTATTACAAAATATTAAATAAATACAGACTAATTAAATCTTTTGATTTTTTATCATCTGTCAATAAATAATTAATGAATCTATTGTCAGCAGATTCAAAGGGCGACAGACATAATAAGAATGACAATAAGAGACTTGAAACGTCTATTCTCATTCTTATTATTTTATACATTATTGCAAAAAAAATATTTCGAGGTAACAAAATCTAATATATATTGTATTTTATTTATTAAATACACAATTAAATTATAAATAGAAGGTCACCATCCACCCGCCCTTATCCCTAATTGTTGAGGGGGACCTCAATATGTTCATTTAATGATATCTAACTAAGATTTTCAAAATTGTCAATCTTCCTTTAAATGAGTTTTGGTTGGATTTCCACCACTCTTGGAAGAAGAGGTGAAAGATGGTATCCATTTACATTTTGTCTTGTCACTTATCCAGCTCTTAAGCACACCCTGGAAAATATACGTATAGGTGTCCTATTCTAAGCCGCAAGGCGCACGGATCTCTTTTTATTAAATAAGTTAATGGTTTTTAAGAAAATTTTGACAATTATTAGCATAAAGGTTTTGTCAACTACGTATTTTTTTTTCAACAGATTTATGACAACAGAATTATGGCTAGATGTTACATTACATTATAATTAACATAATCCATATTTTAATTTATAAAAACTATTTTTTGTTTCAAAAAGTAAAACAATTGAATATTATGTTACAGGCAGTTATTTTCTGTTGAATAGACCTGTTTTATTAATGTTATAAAAATGCTCGCATTAAATATCAAACATAATATTCGATTTATAATTCTAAGTAGGTAAATATTTGTAATTCAATTTATGTCCTAACTAAAAAATAACCTAACTGAACTAAAAATGTCCATAGTAGCTGCTGATTGTAATTTATGAATTGCGCCTGCTGTAGCGTCAGTATTGCTGCTTCCCGGTGGCGAAAGGTCCAATGCTTAAAATGCCAATTCATTTAGACGGAAATTAATTTTCTGTATGTTAATTGATAACGACTTATGATGCTACAGAATTCTCACATAAAAAAAATTGGTGTAAGAAATCTTTTAGAAGACAAGTGTGTCTGCTGAAAGTACTAAAGTACTAAAGTACTAAGTACTAACTTGTTAGACTTGTACCCCACATGTAGTTTTCGCACTGAATAAAATCTTGGCTTGTGAAATTCTGATATTAGTTTAAAGAAGTGCCTAAGCAAGTTAGATAACTAAAAAAAAAATAATACAGGTTCTAGGTAATGTTTTGAAAATATCTATAAACATGTATAGCCATGTTAAGCTTATTTAAATTTATATAAATATAGAATGAAAAATAACCTGATACGGCCAGGGATTCGAACCTGCGACTACTGGGAAACAGTCCTGTCGCTCTACCAATTGAGCTACCGTATCGCTGTCCGCCTCGGTTATTTTTTTAACATTAATTTCGGCAGTGGCATCTTTTCAATGTTTATCTATACTGCAAAGTTAGACACATTGGTTAGGATTTTCGAAAGAAACCTAATAGATTTCACCACCGTCTCGATAAAGACGATCACATATAGAATGTTTCATTCACCGAGACAGCAATACGGTAGTTCAGTTGGTAGAGCGACGGGACGGTTTCCCAGTTCCAGGTCGCGGGTTCGAATCCCTGCCCGTATCGGTTTATTTTTCATTCTATATTTATATAAATTTAGGTTATAGGTAGCAAAGTAGTTATTTTCTTATTAAAATAGTAAGCGATCAAGAGACGTCTTTACCTATCCGATATAATCTTTGAACTTTCTCAATACTAATAGTCTAATTGTACTTCGAAAAAAAACTTATACTTGTTGTGTCAATAATGGCACTACAAAATATAGCCCTTCGAAAACTACGCAACTGATATAAAAGTGGCCGCTTTACAGAAGAGTTTTAAACCGGAAAAGGTGCTTATGACCCGTATATATCACTAATTTCTACCAACTATTTGTTTTAAATTAAGCATGCTCTGTTTCGTTTAAATGTTTGTTTTGTTATGATAATATACAATAATTAATATTGAATAATTATCTGCTTCTATATGCTCCAGGTCATGGCAGATATAACGTAGGCCTGCTGTTCGCATGTTTTATGGTGATCATCGCCATGGGCATCGACATCTTTGGACTCGGCATCATCGTCACAGCGGCTACCTGTGATTTGGGGTTGAATCTGCAGCAGATTGGGGTGTTGTCCTCTATGCCTTTTGCTGGTACAATCACATTTCTATATCTACTTACACCGTAGTATAAAATCTAAATCTGACCTAAAATCTAATCGTCTTTTTAAACCGAAATCCATACTTTAATATTATAAATTCGAAAGTAACTCTGTTTGTCTGTCTGTTACATTTCGCGCTTAAACCATTACACCGATTTCAATGAAATTTGGAATAAACATAGATAAAACATTGAGAAAGGACATAGGCTACTTCCTACAGCAGAAAAATGTCTCATTCCCACGCTGGCGCAGACGTTGGCGTCATAGTAGGTGATACGTTGATACAATGTACTTTTTAAGTATTTTCTTAACATTTGCTTTTTAATAATATTACGTTACTTTTTACAATAATACGTTTTTGGGTACTATTGCTTTATTTCCAGTTAAATCTCCAGTTCTTTTTTATTTTGTTTTCTTTTAGTCTGTTATAAAAAGTAAAGTGAAAATAGTTACAACAGCTACTTAAGTAATTTAAAAGAAATAGTTTTTTTTTATGAAAGTAGATAGACTTACTTTTAGTTGTTTGGAGCATAGTTTTAAAAATACGGGAAATTGAATATCAAATTATTATTTATCAATAGAAATATGGGCTTAAACTGTAGTTTCTACTAATAATGTGAGTGTGTAGACTTGGTTATGCTATTACTACAAAACAAACATAGACTTTTGTTTGTCGCAATAAAAGTGGTTAAAAATGTAAAAAATAAAACAAAATATTCTTAAATCGTATAAATTATACATATTCTAACACTAAATTTTAAATTGATTCGACCAAAAGAAATGACTCTTATCCCTTTACCATAAGAAACGAGCAGGTTATCTTCAACCAGGAAAGCTAAGAACTGTTCTATCATCCAGTTTACATTTCACACAGAAAAAAACTAACTATGTATGTTTGTAAGTACTTGACGTAAAAAATAACACTGCTGTCCAAAGAAACTATTTAACGCAGACGAAGTAAAAGCGGTTAAAAGCTGGTAATTTAATAATATGCTAAAAACATCTTGAATCAGGTGGTTTTAAGGTGACTCATTGTAGGTATCATAGTAATGTCCTATCCCTGGGGCTACTTATCTGACACCCGCGGCAGGCGCTTTGTGCTGATGTGGGCTATGGGAGGAAGTTTCGTCAGCGCGGTACTCAGCAGTCTAGCCCCTACGTGGCAGGTGCTGGCTGCCTTGAGGTTTATTAGTTCGGCCTTGTAAGTAACTATAAATGCTATAAAATCTAAATCTGGTACTTAATACATGATATAGAATAAATGTAAAAAAAATGTATTAATAACACCTAACACCATATTTCATAGCCCTCGCCACTTCTCAGGTCAAGCGCAGCAGAATCAGCAACATACGCGTTGCTCGGCGAGTGCTGCATCTCACAGCACCGCGCTCGGTACATGCTACTTATGACAAGCGCACTCATGCTGACTCCAACTCTTTATTATAGTAAGATTTGTTTCGACAATATATATGTGATACTGCGCTGCCAACTCAGATATATTTAATGACATACTCATTACAATGAAGTATTATAAAGAGATAATATCTTATGAATATCTGACCTTATTTAAAGTAGCATCTAATTCTAATCTCATTTTTTTGGTAGAAGATTTTATTTAAATAATATTATTTTTTTATTTATATAAATACTATATACTGGGTTATTTTTAATTAATTGACCATCTCTTGCAGGCAGCTTCTTTATATCAATCCCAAAACATTTGTTCTACGACTTTTTACATATCTTCATAAACAACACAAAAAAACGAAACAAAAAAAATGTTTCTTCTCTTTTCTACTTATTACTTTGTATTTATAAGAAGTCCGTAAAAGGTCAGACCCGCGGAGCCATACTTACGCTCAGAGTTAATGCCAGTTCAGAGGCAACAAATAAATTTTGAATGAGAAAACTTAAATTTTAAAAAGTATTAATTTTAAAAGTCGTAAAACAAATGTTGTTGGGATTGATATAGAGAGGCTGCCTAAAAAAGGCCAATTAACTACAAATAACCCTGTATAACAAATTATTAATGATCATTCTCTTTATACCCATATCATTGTTAAGTAGATATTGATAAATATACATTGGATTATAATGATCAGACAGTAATTGTTTAATAATTACTTTTAGTATGGGGCTATTTTATCACCCAATTGAACTTCACGTTCTACATTCTGGGGATCGCGTATCGTCCCTGGCGTCTCCTGACCCTCGTGATGGCGCTGCCTCTAGGCCTCGGTGCATTGCTGTTGTATTTCTTCAATGAAAGTCCTAAATTCCTTGCCAATATCGGAAAAACAAAAGAAGCGGTGGATATTTTGAAACGTATGCACAAGATTAATGGAAAAAACGAGAAATATCCGGTTTGTGTTGATATGTTATCTTAAAACTATACACTGTGTACACTTTGTTTATCAGTTGCACGTGCAATTGTTGTCTTATTTTGTAAATGATACATTAACGCAGGTGATCTTATAACAGTGTTTATTTAGTTACTCTTAGACATAGATGAAATACATGGATTTACAGACATACTTCGTCTCCCGTCTGACAGTCTGTATGTCACCAGGCTTTATCGATTTATTTCATAAAACGTGATTGCAAGACAGTTAATATTTTCACAGATGATTTATTTCTTATTCCGCCATAACAACAAGTACTAAAAACAAAAGAAGTAAATATTGACGGGGGGCTCCTTTCAAACGAACGTGATTTTTACGTTTATAATATATGTACATATTAGGTATGGTATGGAATATCTTAGGCGAGGCCGAATTCCACTTGACCGGTTTGTACTAATTTATTATTATTTGTCTTATAAATTTTAGACGTTCTTAATGGTGCCAATTGAGTTAAGGAACTTTTAATTTGACTAGAATTTTCGGTATTTGTAATTAGTGTTATATTTGTAAATAATTCTGATTATAGGTATTGACATCTATCCTCAGGTGAAGGACATCTTCCTCCCAGAAGGCAGTCGCGAGACAGCTGCGGTGACATTGCAGTCGTTGTGGAACCAGTTGGCCCCACTGTTCGCAGCGCCGCTGCTGAAGAGGACCATGCTTCTGTACTATCTGACTTTTGTCATATATATCGCGTAAGTTTTGATTCCTTGTGATATCTAAGAAATCGTATTTATTGATAGTTGATGATAACCTACTGATTAATCTCATCTTCAACTCGAAGATAATCTATATTGATATATGTTTTCTTCATCCAGGTCATATAATATATATATATATATATATATATATATATATATATATATATATATATATATATATATATATATCAATTATTTATAATATAAATATCTTTTAATAAACTTATAAATAACTTTTAATAAACTTTTGAATTATAAGGCAATGTAACAAAAAAAATGAATGAATAATTTTAAAAGCAATTGGAATTTCAACAAATAAAACAATAATATGGTACGTTCTAATAATAATCAATTCTATTCAATTGACTATGACTATGTTGTTAAAAATATATTGCTTTCATGAAACAATATCTACCACTCTGATCAGATTCGGTGGGCATAATATCAAATATCAAAAGTAGAATTTCTTCCACTTTCCCCAACTACCACAAACCATAGTAACCATACCAAACCACGAGTAGTCCTTAACATATCTGATTATTCTTGCAGTAACAACAGCTTTGCGATTATTTTGCCAACGATATTCAATGTATTCTTCACGTCGTACGCTAATAGAGGAATTGACGAGTCCTTCTGCAACCTGCTTGCTGTCAACGACACAACAAGTATGCGGGAGGAAGAAATGGTTAGTAAGATACTATTCATACTATTAATACTATTAATACTGAATTAATACACTTACCATTATTACTTAGTTCGACAATCTATAGCAAAACTAATACTTGCTTTGATATTGCCAGGTTATTTTGATATCTCCCATTTTATTCATCAAGTATTTTAATTCTGTAAAACAATTAAAAAATTGAAATTATAAAAGCGTAAGAATCGTTAATATAAACAATTGTCGAATAGGTCACTTCACATTAAGTATATAGTAGTAGGTAGTATAGCTACTGTAGTAACAATGTTGGCTGCATTTCCGTTTTGGAGGACAATATTTATTATTTTGGCGAATAATTGCCCAACCCTCATGTCACACTGCATCAGGTCTTAAAACGCATGAGCCAAATAAAATTTTGTTAACGGTACATTCTAAAGTTTGCAGTACACCTTTATGTTTGTGCAGCTCACAAGATCACATCAGCAGCTAGGATCTGAGTGCTCGGAGGGCATCGAAGCCAACACAGTATGGGCGGGCTGCGCTCATGGACTAGCTTTCTTCTTTCTTAATGCACTGTTGTCACAAGCTGCGCACAAACGGAAGGTATTCACTATTTTAATTTTGTTATCGTCAAAAAAAATCACGAACCGAAATTATTCAAAATTTTAACAATTTACTACATGTTTGAAAATATCTATAAACATGTATAGCCATGTTAAGCTTATTTAAGTTTATATAAGTATAGAAAGAAAAATAACTGACACGGATTCGAATCCGCGACCTCTGGAAACGGTACGGTTGCCCAAATGTCGCGGAATCGAATCCACGTTTATTTTTCATTCTATACTTATATAAATTTCATACATTTTAAATTTATTATCTTTTTTATCTGCTATAATCACTACTAATGTATCACTACTTGTATCCCTTTATTTGCTTTAATAATATTACTTTTCTTTATATCCAGGTGCTGACAATGACTATCCTAGTGATAGCGGGAATAGCAGCCATCCTGGTAGATCTGACGGGTGAGCCGCTCTCTGGGCTGGTGCTATTTTTCATTTACCTCACAACCGCCATGGTGTTTGGGATCGTATCGTCCTACTTTGTAACTCTCTATCCTACTTCTTACAGGTAAAGCCATTTATATAACTCTACATTCATTTTTATTTTTGTGAATGGTACATTCAGTATGGTTAACTGGTTGTTATTATTGTAGAGGCATGGTAGCCTGTCTAGGTATGATGGTAGCTCGTCTGAGTGCCTTCGCGGGTACCAACGTGGTGAGCGCCACCATCTCCCAGCACTGTGCCATCACGCTGTACGGCGCCGCGGGCCTCGTGTTCAGTGAGTACACAACCATGTTAGAAGCACTTACTAAGTACATACGCATATAGGTTATAAATAACATGTCTTATGTACTGTAGGTGGCGCTGCCGTTGCCTGGTTCCTACCCTCCGACAGTGAACAATTTAACTAAGCACTGTAAATTAAATTAAATTTAAATTTAATATAATGTGTATTTAATAATGTAGGATAATAATATTAAGCATATAATAATAGTTTATGTTAAAAGAATTACTTTTATAAATAAGTTATGTGGTTTTATTTTCCTTTTATGATACAGAGTAGGTGTAGTTATTTTTTATTGTTTGAAAATGTTAGTCGAGTTATGCTTTCTTTTTGAATGATTGACTTGATTTTTTTTTTTACACGCCAACAAAGATTATTCTAAGAATCATATATAAGAGAAGTTAGTATAACTATGAATATTGGTTATTATTTCCTCATGTCTTGGTCACGACGACCCAGTCGTAATAACATATAATAAAGATACAGGTAGTTAACACTACTTCTTTCTAGATAATAATAGTACCAACAATATTTACTTTAAAAGCCTAATAAACTTATTATACTCAATTTAAGACTGATAAATATCTTTCGGTTATACCTATAAACGGTGTTTCATACATAATCCATTTACAACGTTATTTAATATTTAATAAACTAAATCCAACAGAAGCATTTCAAAACGTAGTTACACAGTGGGAGTACAGTGATTACACAACGTGCAGTGTAGGTGTGTGTCTGTGTGTCTGTGTGCTGTGTAGGAGTAATACCATACTAACTGTTGACGTACAATACATCATAGAGCAAATAAAGAAATGAAACAGTCTAAATTATTTAAACAGTTACTAATTATATAATAATACAGATGAAAATCACTTAATACAATTATTTTATTTTAAACAAGTTCTTATACGTATTTATAAATATATATCTACCAGATGACAATCACATTTTTACTTACTGTTGTTATATTATTAAATTTAAATTTTATTTAAATCCCACCAACTGCTGTCAAAGGAGACTAGGTCATCCCGCCAGCGTTTCTGTGACCTGATGCGACGTCGTGCTCCTTCCGAGACCCACTGGGTGGTGACGTGGGCCCAGCGCTCGGGGTTTATCCGCTACACATGTCCTGCCCACTCCCACATGAGCCAGGCGGTCGTAGTGCCGACAGTTAGTGCCTTAGTGATGCGTGAATGCAACTTAATGTTACGCACTCAGTCGACTCGTTTGAGTCTAAGGATACTACTTTTGAGCGTTCCATAGCCCTCTGGCGAACCATGTCTATTGACTGTAGATTAGGATGGACAGGATACACATGTGGAAAAGTTTGCGCTTGAGTGACAGAGGAAGGTCGCGCTTTATGTGCTCTTTCATGGACAAGCAGCTCTTCCAGGCGTTGTCAATCCGACGATCGATCCCAGTGTCTTGCCTGTTTTCGAAGCTCGCTAACTGGTCTAAATAGATATAATTGTTGACATATTGAATAACCTGCCAATCTATCCCGACCCTGCGTTTTGTGCTATTGGACTTGATTTTGGTTTTAGCCCCATTCATTTCAAGTTCAACCTCAAGACCCGCTGCACTCAATTCCCTTAGCATCTCCTTCATAAATGTGTGAGACAAAAATTTTGGGCCTATAATTGCCAATATCTGACTTGCAACCTTTTTTAAATAAAAGTTTGATGCCGTACAATAATAGTTATTATTTATTGTATGAATATAGAATGTTGTAACTTTCAACATTCTTAACAACATTTCTTAAAAATGTGTTACATAATATTATAATAATCTAATAGGTAATACTATACTATGTATATATAGGTAATATAAGAACCATGAAGTATAAATTTCGAACGTTTAAATTAAGCAACTCATATTGGATCTGTATTAACTAATAGTATTAACTAATATATCTTTATTTCCGTATTAAATATTAATATAATACTAAAAATAATTTCTAGTAATTTCGTGGCGGAATCCCATAAAAGAAAAGGGGGCGTATGTGGTTAGCGTAATCTGATATATATCCGGGCATCCAGGGCCAATAATGTTTAGTTCTGGAGCCTTCGATACCATATCCGTCATAATCCCATCTATCACTATAGACTGCGTCACTACGCAGATAAACTACAGGTAAACCGGCAATTGGTCCCACGTTGTAGGCCGTAAGAAAAATTATTAGGTAGAGTTGAAACATCTGAAAATCATGAAGAATACAATTTTCTTCTATATATAAATTCACATTTAGATAGATCTCTCGTTCAACATAATGTATTTTTTTGTCATTCTTTCTTTTTTCATACTCTCATTATCTATTTGCTATGATTAACAGTTTTGATAATTTAACTTATTAGTATTATTGTAATAGAAATTTACTAGGATTTATTATAAGTATTTTTAAGAAAATAAGGACTTTATAACCGAAAATATGAACAACAACATATATATATTACTTACCGTTCATAACATTCACATTTCCTCACAACTCACATAATCAAAAGAAACTAAGTCTTAGCTCTTTTGTACTAGTCCTATACACAATAGCATTTGTTATTTGTCTTGGTGTGTGGGTACTCACTGATAACTCGTAGCCTATAACTATAATAATACCCATTCTTTAAATTCTGGGCTGAAGATAGGCATAATTGTCATTATAATTAATTTTTCAAATGCAGACAAATTCCCTGGAAACAGTAAAACTGAACATATTAACCGATTCTGTTGCAATTTTCAGGAATATATAGTGATGGGCATCACTTAACATTTGGTGTTTTTTTGTTCATTTAAATCGGTTAACAAATATATAAGATATATCTATCAATGGATGTCGATCACGTAATATCTACCAAGTAAAATAAAGATAACAAAGAAGCCGGCAATGTCGCGTGTAACGGCTAATATTAAGCCGTTTATGAGATTAGCGTGCTGAAACATACAAACAAAAAGACAAAATTAAAAAAACATTGTTCTTGGTATATAAAGCGCCAACATTATGATTTTTTGGAGTTTACTCCTTAAGAATCGATTTTGATATAATATGTTTATATCTAATATGGTTGTCAGGGTCTTATTGTTATTGTGAAGTTATAATCTTTAACATTATATTTTGCTACTATGAAATGCATTTTGGAATAAACTATGGCAAAAAGGGGTGTAGATAATATTGCGGAACATGTAACAAACACGTACCTTTCATAAGGTAATAGTTAAATGAGCTTTTTTTTGCGTCTGTTTAGAGTTTAGACAATCGCCATTAAAGAGTAAATTACAGTCGTGCGTCGGGGCTGACACACACAATTATTTTTTAAATATATTTGCCATAACAGCGATAAGCTATCAACATCGGAACTGACTTTATTCATTGACTTTATTCTCCACACCAGGTAACATTTTGGATGGTATCACATATATTAAAACACTATATTTTTTCTCAAAGATTTCGACTTCGGATCCTCTCACACTATCCTTTCACTCCTGCCACTGTTCAATTTCAATCAAGTTTTTGAGTGTGGGGTTAAGAGAAACATGTTATTAATTTCGTCGGATGGCCTTGGCAGCGATTGCTAAACCGACTTACGTTGGAAAATGAGTCGTACCATAGTTGACATTGTGTCTACTGTAATTTCGTGCAATTAGCGTGCACAAACATACAGACATACAGACAAATAGACAAACTGAAAAACCATTGTTGGTTTGTTTTTAATTCCATGTACAGGAATGGATCAGTTACAATTTTATTATATTTATAGATAGATTTGAGAACTAATTAAATTACCACATAAAAGGTTATAGTGAGTTAACCTTAAGAGCTAGATATATGCTGTCGCGCACTTCTTTTTAGAACTTTTAAAGGGGAACAATTTCATAATACATTATTTTTGCGTAACTTTCACGGTTTACTCAGCGCACGCGAGGAAAGCTCTCAAAACAGAAATCTTTTCCCGCTTTTGCAGCATTTTTCATTGGTGCTTGACTTCTATTAGTCACAGAGAGATGACATACCCTATAGCCTTCCTCAATGAACAGACTATTCAACACAAAAATATTTTTTTAATTCGGGCCAGTAGTTCCAGAGATTAGTGTGTTCAAACAAACAAACTCTTCAGCTTTATAATATTAGTATAGATTCCTTTTGTCTGTAATATGTGTTCAGACTATTTTCAAGTTTATTATTATTCTTGAGCTGGAGTACATCGTTTGAGATAAGGGTTAATGCAACCAAACGCCAGACTATAGTTATATGATCTTCAAGCATGATCTGGAGTTGATTGTTTGAACTTACAGCCTATATTAATTGCCTTACAGCCTATATACAAGCTAAGAATCTTAGATTATAGACACAACACTTTATCATGGTTTTGTCAAATAAATGGGGTTAGCAGAAAATATAAAAACACGTTTAATGTGAGCTATAAATAAAAAAATAAAAAATAATAATAAGAAATTGTCTAAATAGGTATGTATTTTTTTAATGAGTCCGAGTTTAGGAACTATTATTTTATGATTATATATGGCATTCATATCTTGCAAGTGACTTTTTACAATAAATATTTTACTTTTTTCCGAACGTACATTATATTTTCCAAGATATAGATAGAATGATGCAAGTTAGTATCGCCAATGTCTTGACAATGTCTTCAATGTGTTTAACATGGTTTTGACATAAGGATAATTGAAGAGTCAGGAGTGTAGGTTACATTGTTATTTTCATTCTTTTTAGTATATTCTACATAAGAACTGGCCAAAATCTAAAGATGACTTATCATACATGTTTTTACTTTTAGAATTATTGGCAAAAATAATAAACTTGAATCCGCTTTATATGTTTAACTCAAGCTAGTATTATAAAAACTATATTATATAAAAAAAATGTTAAAAAGCCATAACATTAACATTAACAACTAAATTAAAGATGTAAATATATATATAATTTTGTCATCTTAATACATTTTTCGTATTTTTATTTATAAGTAGAAGTCCTACCTTACCTAGCTGATAAGCCAATGAGATGACTTCTATTTAAATAATTTATAAGTTCTATCAAAACACCTGAAAATTTTTTTCTGAAATCTAGCAGCATTTCGTAAAGTTTTTATAATAATAAAAAATATTTTAGTAAAATAAGCACTTAAAATAGTTTTCTGTATTAAGTATATAAGTAGATACTGTCCTGAAAACTGGCGCAATCAACATTAGTCTTTTAATTTTTTATAGCGTTGGATATTTGAATATACGACGTTCTTAATCTGACGAAGTTAAGAAGCATTATAATAAAAACTAATTAGACATCTGCTCTGCCCACAATATTTTCCATGCTACAAAAAGTTGCTGTTAAAAAGTTTATTAGTAGTATAAACTACTAGAACTGGAATAATCCAGTTCTATAAGCTATATTAAAGTAATTTAATCGGAATTTTGTCCGATGTTTGTCGTGGCAAATACGTGTATTCTAACGACCAGTGACGAAGACCTGCATGAGACCGCTGAAAAAGAGACATACATTTCCCCTCACTCTCACCACCACGTTCGCGACGCGCCCAGCGAGCTGATGAAAGTATTAACAGTGCCTTATAAAACAAATAACAACAACGCAAACGTTATTTCTTTATTATCTTATCTCTATACTAAACTAAATACTGTTTATATAACCTTATTTTCTTATTTTCAATTTATCTTAAATAACATATCTGCTTTAATTACAAAGTTTTGTAAATCTCTTACGGTTAAAGACGTCAGTCCTTCGTTTCAATTAGGTACCACTAAAGCTTTTTATGATCGTCAATTTTAGTATAATATGCTAATTAGAAAACAAAACACAAAGTTGCTATTACACTTTTTTTATTTTATGTCTGGGAATGTACGTATTTTCAAAATTTAGCTGCTTGCCTAAAGATAAAATATTTAATAACAAATTAATTGTAAAATGACTGTTTGGATACTCATAATATATGCTAAATTTATAAATGACTTTGTCATAATGTGCGTCCAATAATTTGAGATACCTTATAAAGTTCTGAAAAGCCTTTAACTTTTCTTTATATCGTAAGTAGGTACCATTAATTTCATTGCTGTTGGCGTCTTATCATAATTATATAAACTATAATATTTTTTTTTTCTAATGGTAATATAAAACTAAGCTGTTAAACATGATGTTTATATCAATTGAGGCTAGAATATTGTTGTTTGTTAATTTTTTTTTTGCTTTCTTTTTCTATTTTAATAGTTAATAGTGAGCACCCAACAACTAACACAATAGTCGTCTGACTGTTGTCAAATGAAATCCGAAGTGTGGAGTGACCTGGTTTTTTTTTCCTTTCGCTGTGCCAACCACAGTGTGCAATCTGCTTTTATGATAAATATCAGAAACCATCTGTGTCCAATTGGTATTTGACTACTTCTAAACTTTGACGCCTTTTCTCCCTTAAAGGTGCTTCCGAGCAGGTGTTAATTATTGGATTACTATATGAAGTTTCGAAGCTTATTATTTTGTGAAAGAATAATTGCAAAGAGAAACATTTTATAGATTTCACAATCATAATTAAGGCAATTAACAATATTAATATCTCTATGCCATACATGACATAAGGAACAACAAAGTAGACTAATTTTAATTTATATTTTATTTCTTCGCTCGTCTTCGGTTGGACCTGAAAACATTCGTATCAGTAATATATGCCGAAGATGTGGATGTAGCACTACAAAATCCGCCATCGAAAAAAACAGGATGATATATTTAAATTATTAACGCTTACCACTTTTAAGTAACAAAGAGGTACCACCATGTTAGCGAATGACCTGGATGCTCTGTTAAAGCTGACGTCTTTAACGATTAAATTTACTTGAAGCGTGAAAGTTGTCTCCAAGACAATACCGGTTGTCTGTAAAAAATAAGAGATATTTTTTATTACTTAGTAATGATTCTATTATAGAACGATATATTTTAACGTTCTTATAAATTCAAATTTAATACAATATATTAAACTTAAAATATCTTACAACTGTTTTAAAATATTCCACTTACAGGGTCTAAAACAAATTCGCTGCCATGCTTTTTCTCATCAGGGTGCATTTCATCGATTCTCTCATACATTTTTGGGTCACTAAGCAAAAAGTGTGCTTCTGACAAACCAATGTTAAGACCTTGAAGCAAAATAAAACATCCGTATTCGAAAAAAGTATTGAAAACCATTTATAATTATAAAATAATTGCTTACCATACAAACATGGCGACATATTAGATACGCCATCCACACAATCATTATCGCCGCAGAGGCATTCATTCTCAGAGTTAGTAGAGAAGGTATTGTTTCTGAATTTGTAGACAAAAGCTCCAGGGTTGTAATCCAAGGCCCTAATGCCAACAAATTCTAATTCTATCATCCTGCAGAATATGTTCCTATATAATCTGATAGGTTTTTCGGGAGTAAGACCGAGAGGGAAGGCCAGGCCTTCGTAAGCATCTATGAAACTATTACAACGGGTACTGCAAAAAAAAAGACAAACATAAAAATTCTAACTAAAGTCAAGAGTTGGAGTGTAAGATCAACCTCGAAAATTAGAAATGACTGACCGTTTACTAGGGTTGTCGTATTGCCATGCTTTGAGACCCGGACAACCATCCATTGTCTTTATACTAAACTTATCTTTATCAGCTGATATTACTTCCAGTCGAGGCACCGTCGCTGGGTCGTATAACTAAAAACCAAAGTATGTAGATGAGTTATGGAGAAATGGAGGAATTGTTAATTGAAGAATACTTAAAATTTTAATTACATTTGTTTTGTTTATACAACAATCCCTTTTATGTAATAGGTACGCTTGATCTTATGCAAAAAATATAAAACAGTAAAAACTAATTAGTTGTAAATATCTTTTAAATCTTTTAAAATTTTATAACACTTTTCCGAGTTGAAGTTTATTTTTGGTAAGCTCGTTTTATATTGTATTTGTTGTTGTTCTCTTTTTAATTAGTATAAGATTATTTTGTTTAAGTTTCTCTTAATATTTAATAAGACCGTTTAGCTTTTCTTTTTAATAGTAACTAGGTTAATGCTTAACTACTTCCACCTGATGGAAAATGGAAATGTAGTTATAGGTGGTAAGGTGCATTAACCTATTCACTCTTCTTTTGAAGACACCCACATTGTATTCGGCCGGAAATACCGACAGGCAAGCTATTCCAGTCCTTCACTATACGCACTAAAAGAAAAACAAAGTGTTTCGTTCGGACAGGTGGAGTGTCCATAACGTAAGGATGGATACCTACCGTGCGTTGGACCGTCCGGTGATGGAAGGGAGATGGGGGAATTAACCCGTGTAATTCTTATATTCCTATATGTAATTCCTAATTCTACACTCACCAAAATGTATCCTACAGAATACTGCGAGATTAGTAGATTAGAGATTAATGCTACGCCCTAGTTGCCCTAGTAAAAGTTATTCCACTCCAGCATTTATTGTCAAAGGTTCCAAGGAATTCCGCTCGAAAACTACTCAGAGAGATCCCTGACTCACAAACTTTATTACCCAGCCAATTAGACTAGGAGGTATACAGTACGCTGAAAGCTTGCTTATAATGCTCGCATTCCATATCATGTCAAATGCCCTCGAGGCATCCAGAGAGAGGGCGACTGCTTCTTTTTTTTTATCGATGGCCTCATCTAAAATGTGTATAGTGTACACTAAAAGGTTGAACGGGGCGGAAGTCGATAGTTGACAGCGCCGTCTGGTGGCGAGTTACATCAATGGACATAGCATATTCGTTTTCTTCGAGGAAACATACATGGTCATACCAACTTTTATGACAATCGGTTGAACGGGGCGGAAGTTTATATTTGACAGCGCCGCCTGGTGGCGAGTTACAACAATGGGCATACCATATAAACCTTCTCCGTGGAAAAATACATATACATACCAATTTTCATAATCATCGGTCCAATAGTTTCTGAGTTCATCGATTTCATATATACAAACATCCTTCTATATATATATAGATCAGGATAAATTACACACATTGATCTAACCCCTAAGTAAGCAAATTATTTGCTTGTGTTAAGGGTGTTAGACAACGATACAAATACCTAGAAATACACGTATAAATACTGAGAATATATTTAATAAACGACCAAACCCAGAAACACAGACATCTATGCTCATCACACAAATGCTTGTCTCCGCCGGGAATCGAACCCGATAAGTATATATATTTAAGTATATACTAGCTTGTATGGTTATACTGAATATTATAATGAAAAATATAACAACTACAATTTTATTTATTTATTTATGTACCATCAAAACTTACAAAACATGAACATATACAAAGAAAAAAAAAAACATGTACAAAGCCTCAACTTATCTCTTTAAGAGATCTCTCCTAGTTATCCTCCAAAGTATGATAAAAACATTATAAATATGCGGTCGGGCACGTAGATAAACAAAAATAATTTTAATGATATTTTTAATATATAAATCATACATACTACATAAAATATATACGTTATCTATAATAATAATAATAATAATAATAATTGTAAATATATTAATGTTACATATTTACATACAAATATACATACATAGATACATACATACATACCTACTTCATCATATATTTATAAGAATTTAAGTTATTGAAGAGAGATAGTGCTCTTTAACTCTAGTTTTTAAGGTGCTAACAGATGGATTTCCTTCAAAAATATGTTTTGGAAGAGAGTTCCAAAGGCGAGCTGCAACAATAGTAAAAGAGTTCGAATAGAAAGTGGTATTGTAAGAAGGTACTTCCAGAGAATTCAGTGAGACACACGATGTTTGTTGTAAAGTAATTCTACATTTTAATGTTCTACTTTTATAACCTTATTGTTCTTGTTGTTTATATATATTTTTTCGGGTTGACTGGTAGGGAGTACCTTGTTGCATTAAGTCCGCAATTAAGTACAATAGTACTTCATTTATTTTAGAAAATAAAGATTAAATAAATAATAAACATAATATAATTTCTTACTCTGTCCAAAATACCAAGGGTATTGAATGTTATCCAACCCGGAATCAGTGAATTGCCAAGAGTGATCAGTGGATCCTCGTAACCCCACAGAAAGCTGTGCAAGTCCAAGCTGATAATGGGCTGCGATTTGAGCTGGGCTGTCAATAAATTAAACCCGGACTTCGCGAATACTGAGTAGCTATTAAGCATAGATGCTCCTGCCTGAAAAATATATACCTTAGTCAGTTCATTACAGTATAGTAACTCAACATAAAGCATACAATCGAAACAAAGACCTTCATCATAACTAAGCACTGATCATTTACTGAATTGTAATTGTATATGTTTGTTTGTCTTGGGTATGTGTATACATAATCAAAATGACATTACTTTAACATCAATATTAGATTGATTTCTACTTTTCCCTTTAATATTTGTTACCATATAAATTTTAAGTTAACAAATCTTATTTAACAAACGATTATAAACGTGACTTGAATTAAAGTCGAAGTATCTACGTTATCCGTTTTTGTTAAAGCGATATTGATGTTGATACTTAAAAATATTATGATAAATTCATTGTGAATGCAGCGACATCTGTTATAAGAATATAGCTACTATAACAGAACTTAAGTTATTCATTGAGAAGTCGGTAAGCTGACGATGACGTTTGTTCATCGCGGTTATCAGTTAGAGACGTTATCAAATATCATTGATTATGCCTTATAAGAGTTAATTAAGTAAATCTCTTGAATTAAAAGTAACGTCTATCAACAATTCTAATAAATGTATACTGATACATACAAGCATAGCAATGTTTGGTACAGTCACATTGACCGTCCGCGGGTCTCCGATAGACTCATTAGGCTGGAACTCCGCTGTGGTGAAAGGGTAGTAGCTCATTACACCCTCGTCCTCATCCAACTCGAAGTCTTTGTTAGTTCGAAATTCTCTAGAAATTAATTTAATAAATAGAAATCAATACTTTTCTTTTAGGTTGCTACTTTAGACGTTTAGATGTAAGTCTTAATAATACTGTCTCCCTAAAAATAAAGCAACCTTTTTAAGGACTTTGAGAATATTTCTGTGCTATGCCTTGTAATTTTTGTGAGGCGGAACATGTAACCACGTGGGTGAGAATATATTATTACTGATTAATATCTACTCACTGATAAGTAAAAGGTCCTACTTCCTCCACCTTCAATTTGTGATCATCACCAGCCAGAAAAGCCTTGGAGTTGGTAACGTTAAAAACATATACGGACAAGTAAGTGCCCGGTAGTCTCTCTTGCAACAAATTAAATAATTGTGATCCGTTTGAAATCCGCGACATCTGTGTGTAATAATAATCAGATATATTTTGTAACGTATTCATTTATACTTTATAATAGTTAAGAACTTTAAACTTTTAAGTTCACTATATAATATATGTATATATGATATATATAAATATATATATATATATATATATATATATATATATATATATATATATATATATATATATATATATGTATATATATATCATATATACATATATTTTATATATTTAATCAGTAGTCTTACATGTAAACTTTAAGGAAAACATTTTTAAGTCAAGATGAGCACATATGCATCTGATTCGGAAAGTTAGCATTTAATATAGATATCGTAAAAGACAAGACACTTACATATTGAATGATAATAAATACAGGATCTACTACAAATATTACTACAGGCAACAGTAACAGTACCAACCCCGCTGCGAGCAGGATGTAGTTTACTAAAAGGAAAAAAAAACAATTGGATGAGCCCCAAAATAACTACAATACTTGATAAATTAATATATATTCTTCTTTGTCAAGTATCTGCTTGAATTAGAGAACAGGTACGGAGCACAACCCATCAAATAGCCAAAATCCATCATTGTTTCATCAGCGGGTTTGTTGATTAACGGACAATTAATGTGCAAGCGTTCTTTTATTTATGTTACGTTTATTTTCTTGATACTTACGTTTGCATGACTCCGGTTGTTTACAATTTGTAGGTCTCATTGTTTTCAATAAAATCTATTCAATTTGTTAAGAATTAGCTGGAAAATCTGTAACCATAAAAGAAGTTTCAAATACATGTATATATATATTTATATATATATTTATATATATATACATACATTTTCGAGAGTATTTCTAAGCAAATGGTAGGAATATATTCATTTAAATTAATAAACAAGTTTTAAGTCTATGATTTTTGGGTTATACTCATTTGAGAGCAGAAGCTTTGTAGGTATGAATAGTAATTGTCGATGTGATCTTTGAGTGATTGGAAATTGAGACTTTTAGGGCAGTAATATGGATCCCTGTTGCGAAGCTTGCAAAAAATATGTTGAACCGAAACATTTCTGCAATGTAGCTTGTGCAAATCAAATTATCATCATATGTGAATAAATATAAAAAAGGCAATTAAAAAGGCAATAAAATTGATATTGTACCAGATTCCTACTGAACCAATTAACGTGTCATGTGTTGAGCTTAAGACTTCAGAGAAGGTCTGTACTGTTCGTAATGTTTCCGCAACAAGAGAAAGTAAAAGGCCAGCGTTGAACTCGCCACCTGATGAGCCATACGTAATCAATGACAAGGTTGGTGATATTGTGGAAGATGTTGTAAGGGCAGAACTAGACACTATGTTGGAACGAATTAAATGTATCATGATCGACATAATTAATAAGGAGTTAGCGCCCTTGAAGAAGGAGATAGGTAAAATGAATGAGGCCATAGCTTTCATCAACAATAATTTTGAGTCCATTAAGGCACATCAAATGTTTATGAAGAAATTCTTAAATGATCTAAAGAAAGAGAACAGAAGAATGGACAACACTTTGTCAGATTTAACACAACGTTTAAATTACCTGGAACAACAATCTTGATTGAACAACATTGAGATTCAATGTGTTCCTAAAAAAAAGAGACGAAAATTTATACACACTAGTAAAACAGCTGGGAGCAGCTTCATTGCACTCGTACGGCTAAAATTAATAATGACAACATAGTACGACATCGCCCTAAGGCGATTGTCGTTCAGCTTGCCTCTCCTAGAATTCGTAATAGTTTCCTTAGATCCAATCTAACAAGGCGCATACAAATAATAAATTAAACTCTTCTCACTTCGGATTTGTGACAATAGTAATCCAATTTATGTAATGGAAAATTGTACACGTCAACTAAGGCTTCACATGCTGCTACAAGACAAAAGGCCAAGGAAAAAGAATTTAAGTTTATTTGGGTAAGAAACGGCAAAGTCTTTGTCAGGAAAACACTGAATCGGTACACATTCTCATTAGGAATAATGAAACTTTAAAGAAACTTATTTACAAGAAGTAATTGTTGTATATTTATTTATTTTTTTTCCTTTTATTGTTAATTGTATAAACAACAGTAAGAATGAAAATAACGGACTTTTACTGTGGTGTTTGTTGTAGTGATTATGATATTATTGTGATATGTGAGACATGGATTAATGATTCTGTTCTTGATAGTCAACTATTCGAGTGTACATGGTGTATAGAAGAAATAGAGAAAGTATAGGGAGTCAGCGAGGTAGGGAAGGCGGTGGAGTCCTGATAGCTAATATAAATAAAAAAAATATTTATCTGCCGCCACGCGTAACTACGTCGGCTTTGAAATATTTTTTAGATGGTTGTAATGCGGTAAATCTAAATAATAAAGTATATTGGAAAATACGAGCCAACCGCAAGCACTCTCAGACACCAGTCAATATCCTGTTGATTTTGCTATCATATTAATAATTTAAAACAGTTCAATGGCGTAACATATGCTTCTGGTCGCATTTGAGACTTGGTGTTATCTAATAAATCGTGTTTAGTAAGGGAAAATGTGAATATATTTAGTATTGTTAATGCGCCTCACCCTCCATTTGGATGCTGTTATACGTTTTAATAACAAATTGAAGTTACCGTATAATACCAGTCACAGATGTGATTTTCATAAGGCATATTATGAACAACTTCGTAAATACTTGGGAGGGTTATACTGGGATGAATTGTGGAGTGAAGTTGGCAAGGTTAATTATATGCTGGAGATCTTTTACTATAATTTAAGTTCAGTATTAAAAAAAATGTACTATTGTGTAGACCTAGGAATATGAACCACCCCCCATGGTTTAATGTTTTATTTTACAAAAACGAGCTATATGGGCTATTTGTATCTTACACCTAGACCTAGAAACCTAGAAACCTAAAAACCTAAATATGAAAAAAAACAGGGGATCTCTGGGGTATGTCAGTTAAATTGCTTATCGCTGTTATAAATGACATTGCTCCCCAATTATCATTAATTTTTAACAAATGCATTGAAACCGGTACATTCCCAGATTTAATGAAAAATAGTAAAGTAGTTCCTTTGTTTAAAAGTGGCGATAGAGTTGAACAGGGAAATTATAGGCCAATATCTATTTTGCCTACCTTAAGTTAAATCTTCGAAAAAAATATTCTCAACCAAATAACAGTATTCGTTTACAACAATAAAATCATGCATAAACAATTTGGTTTCACCAAAGGCAAGTCAACAACTGATGCGGGTGCCACGCTTCTTAAGCACATTTACGACGCATGGGAAAAGTCACAGAATGCAACCAGGGTATTTTATGATTTATCTAAAGCCTTTGATTGCGTAGACCATCAAACATTACTATGCAAACTTAACCACTATGGTGTGCGTAGTGCTACGCTTGATCTTATTGTCTCTTACCTAAATCAAAGAGTTCAGACGGTTGATGTAAATAATTGTAAATAGGCTGGTTCTCACCTAAAGATAGGTGTTCCACAAGGATCTATTCTTGGCCCCTTTTTATTTTTACTCTATATTAATGATTTGTAATTTAAGAGCTAGAGACTCCCTAAAGAAATCTGTATACTTAAGGTCGCTTCTCAATACGTGTTTAATAACATATTATATATACGTCAAAATGACGATTCAAAAGTGCGTGTAAATGCCTACTTGAATATATATATTTTAATTTTTTTAATTTTGAATCGTTGGCTGTTGAGGATATTGAATAAAAAAAAACCGAATGGTAAAAGATTTCTATCAGAATTATATTACTGATATTGAAGAACAACTTTTAAATATTCCCAACTCTTTTAGGACCTTTGTCAAGGTAAGATGCAATGGTTCAAGTAATTACCATTTTGCGATGACTAATGGATCCGTGACTGCTTCCGACGGCGTTCAAATTTGTGATTTGTTTGCTAATTGTGTGTAGAGTACTGTGGTCACATATTTGATGGTGCCGCAAAGTCTCATCTTGCGGTTCTGGACTCAATTGAGAGGCGAGCAAAGAGGCTTATCGGCGATCCCGAATTGGTCGAAGCCGACCTCCAAAGCCTTGAACACAGGCGTAAAATTGCTAGCCTCTCAGTATTCTATAGGATACATTTTGGTGAGTGTGCGCAGGAACTACACGACTTAGTTCCCCCATCCCCCTTCCATCACCGGACGTCCCGACGCACGGCAGGTATCCATCCTTTTGTTGTGGACATTCCACCTGTCCGAACGAAGCGCTTTGCTTCCTCATTTTTAGTGCGTACAGCGAAGGACTGGAACAATTTGCCTGCGTCGGTATTTCCGGCCAAATATAATGTGGGTGTCTTCAAGAGAAGAGTGAATAGGTTGCTAGGGCAATGCGCCTTACCATCTAAGACTACATTCCACTTACCATCAGGTGGAATGTAGTCAAGCATTGCCCTAGATCGTATAAAAAAAAAAAAAAAAAAAAAAAAATATTTTTCATCGGTGTATTATGGGGAAAGTGCTACGTCTTCTTAATATGAATCCAAATATTTAAAATCTATTGAAAAATGTAGCGATTCTCTTGCGGTTCTGGAAATATGTAACGACGAACTATTGAATAAATTAAAAGCTTTAGACTGCAGGAAAGCTGCGGGATCTGACTTAATACCACTCGTTTTCAATATGATGTGTGCATCTGAAGAGGTTCATCCATTGAAGCTTATTTATGATCGTTCTTTAATTTCTGTTTGATTTCTGGAAGATTCCTAGGATGGTACCTATTCGCAAGTCTTTAAAAAGAGAGCACGTTTCTAATTATAAGCCTGTGTCAGTTTTGCGGACTTTTGCAAACAAAATTGAATCCTTGATTTGTCCTCACTTTTACAGACATCTAAAGCTTTTTTTCAGTGATCACTAGCACGGATTTGTCATATCTCGATCAACGCGTACTAACTTGGTACCTTTCACTGAGTTATTGATTAGATCAGTTGACTCAGGTTTGGAGGCTGATGTCCTGTACACAGACTTAAGTAAAGCTTTTGATAAAGTTTCTTACGAAATGCTTGTTTATAATTATATATCTCATTTGGGTTCATTGCCATTTAATCTATTTATTAACGATATTGCCGATTGTTTTGTTGATTCCACTTTCTTTATGTATGCAGACAATGTGAAGTTTGTAAGGATAATTAAATCGCAGGATGACCAAACATTGCTACAGAGTTATTTGGATGTTCTGATGAAATGGTGCGATAATAATAAAATTTATCTTAATTATAGGAAGTGTCGGTTTGTCAAGTTTAGTCGAAGTACTATATTAAGGGAGAAGTTATTAGGGAAGAGGCCAGCATTCGTTATCTAGCCATACTATACGATCATAAACTAACTTTTTGTGGCCATACAGATGACATAACTCATAGGGCATCCAGAACGCTCGGATTCGTCTTGAGGATCTGTAAATCGTTTCGTAATTCTATAACAAAAATATCACTCAATAACACCTTAATAAGAAGTATCTTGGTACACTGGAATGTGGTTTGGCGTCCTCACTATATCATATACTTCGCCTTGAACGAATACAAGAAGCTTTTCCTCTGGCATTTGTTGTATTCCGGAGATGAAAAAAAAATTGCAATGTACAAAAGTTGGCTGGATTATTTTAAAGATGTTTTTGGCATTGGAAAATATAGTTTGTGTCTGTGAATGTTTTTACTGTCCATTACTATTCGTTTTAAACATGTTAATTTTTTTGTTTACAAAAATACACTTTTCTTATAAGTAGAGGCAGGGTAAGGGTAATATTCGTACAGATTTAAATAGAGTAAAAAATCTGTAAAAATATCCTACCCGGCATATTGTACGAATACATTTTTTAAAAATCTTGAATGCTGACCTATTACCTGAATACCTGATTATTATATTTGTCTATCAATATATTATAAATATTTATTTTTTTTGTTAACAGGTATCTCATTAATATATATTAGAAATAATAACGGCTCCAAAATACTTCCTTGTGGAACTCCACAACGATTATAAATTGTCACTAGTAACTATTTTTTACATAATAATCACAGAATAACACAGAGATAAGCAACTAGTGTAATATTTTTTTACTGTTTTATAATACCTCTGATGGACTACGTTAAATGTAGGGTAGTTTCTTTATACGAGGAATTACAAGGATGCAAATATCAGCAACAATAGGTGTTATTCGTAGGATAAGGGTTCTTACTATTTGAACAGATAGACATAGTACCATATGATCCAGAAAAAAAAAGATAGATAGCACTGTTGATAAATGCGAGAAACAAAAATATTAGACAAAGTAAAAACAAGTTTTTATATTGCGTTGTTATTTAAAATATGGTAATTAACTGAGATAATAAATATCAATGTGTGTTTTGATTTTGTCCTTCAATAAAACCTATTAAAATATAAAATGGAACTGACATTTAACATGGTACAAATGTTATTAAACTAAATAATTTTTCAAAATGTCTAAATTTATAAACAATTTCAAAAAAATATTATTTTTATCAATATAATTCGAAAGAAAAATTTATCAATTATGGATCATTGCGGAAATTAATAATTTCATGTATGTAAATGTAAAATATGAATAAGGAAAGAAACAGCTGCTTATAAATCAATAACGTTGAAAATCTAAATAAATGGAAGATCATTTAAAATGTTTTTTAAAATACTATTAATATTAAAAGAAGCTGGCCGAAAAAATCCCATTGATGTCTTTAATTATTATTAATGTAGCCTGGGGTCAATAGTAATTATTATTCTGTTAATCCAAATCATACACGAGTGATACTGGTACTGCTTCATAGTGGAAGAGGCATATAAATAAAGTGTTATCTAAAATTTGTAGAATAATAATGTACATTAATATTAATAACATCTATTTGCGTATCGTCTTTGAAAGGTCAAGAATGCTGCAAAACATTCAAATTCTGTTATAATTAGTCACACACACCTTCATACTTCTATATATACGCTATGGTAGAAGTATGGATATTCTAATAAGTACGTTAAGACAATAAAATCAATTTGTGAGATGTGACAGAATCCCGGCAGAGGGAACCCAATGACAATGGTGCAGACAATTATTCAGAGACGATTATTCACTTCTAAACCATTTATACAAGTTTTTAAAATAATAACACTAAACGAACTGTAACGACTCCGAGATTCGATTAATATTTAATATTAAGATGTACACATACAAGCTACAACTACAGCTGGAGCATATAGCATCTATAAGGACTGAGAAAAATGTAGGTTAATGAACATCATAAAACACTGAGATATAATATAGTATGTCTGTGTGTTCATTATAAAACAAGGATTGATGGAAGAGAATGTTTTTTATGTTTTAATTTAAATACCAATACTTGAATAAAATATATGTACAAACGAATATTATCTAATTGTTATTAAAAAAAAAATCAATATTAAAAATATTTAGCATCTTATCGCGATTTAAAATGAATAATAAATACAATTATATATCAAAATATATACACAATCCTGCAATTATTTTCTACCATTTTTAGTTAATTATAAAATATGTGGCAAATCAATAAGATAAGACTAATAGAAATTGTCAAAAATGTCAATCGTATTGATTACATCATTTGTAACTCAAGAACGGTCGTAACGAGTTAATAAGATTGATTTTATAAATTCAAATAAAAACATTTGAAAAGATTGACAATAGAAGAAAATAAACCCGGATGTATTTATAGTTTGAAAAAAAATATATAAAATACTTATTTCTGTAGTTTTATTGTTTTTTTTCCTTTATAACTATAACAAGACAAACTTGATTAAAAATCGTTTAACTTAACTTTTCAGTTATTGTAAGCTGGTACGAGTTTTGCCTGGACAGCTATTAGTTTTAATTCGATCATACATATTTAGTTTAAACTTACCCAGATTACATATTATTACATATATTTATTAAAACAAACACTAGTCTTCGAAATACAACATCTATCAAAAATCCAATAATATTTTGTAATAATCATAAAACGTTAATTTCTATTATTGCTCGTGCTACTTTGACTTGTTATTTTTATAAAATAATAATAAAGTACGAGAGCCTGGTGCGAGCTCTCCGCGACTTCCTGAACTAAACTTAAAAAATAACTACTCATCTTAAGAATTAAATAAACGACACGAGTGTCGGATATATAAAAATGTACATTATAAATAAGCTTGTTTAGTTTTTTTTTAAGAATCGTTATCAATAACAAGCTTTTGCCGGCGACTTCTTTCTGGGGAGAGGCAGACTTAAAAAAAATATCCTTTCTTAATATTTGTACAAATCTTTACTTTATAATTTTCTCTGTTTTTATGTTTATACTAGAATCCTTGTCGTATACTAAGCCAAAGTCATATTTTTTATTTCAAGTAGTAGTCGCGTCAATGAAGCCTTTTCGTCGAAAGTCCTCAGAAACAGCTCCGATTTCGATCATTTTTTTTTTAAACTTTTTATTTTTTTATATTATTTAAAATCAGAAACCTTTCAAAGGGGGGAAATAATTATTTTTATTGTTTAAACAATATTGATGCTATTTATAGAAGAAAACAAGTTTTCGCATGATTTTCGTTAAAACAAAACATGTTTAATTATTATATTTAATTGTTTTCTTGTTTGGGTACTCTCTACCTGGTAAAAGAATGCAAGGTCTAACGCCAGATGTTCGGAGCCTTCCTGTTTTTACCGCTCACGTCGCTCAGTATTCATCATTGCGTTTTAATTGTTATTCGTTAAAGTAGTTGTTTTTATTAAGTTTGTCTGTTCTGTTACTCGTGTTGTTGTTATTTTTGCAACATGAGTGAAGCTGGGCCGAGCAATATTTGCACTTTTACTTCGCCGAAGAAAAAGCGGTCTAAGAGGACAGTGATGCATTCCGTGGACAAGGAGACTGAATAAATAGTTTTTAATAAAATATCTACTTGTTTAATTTTTTACTTATTTCTTATTGTCAAAGAAATAACAGAACATAATATGTAGATAAAACAAGTATTTTCAATTAATTCCCTCATAAAACGCCCACACAATATACCTCTTTGAAAATGTAATCGGTTTACGAAAAAAGTTTAAGAACCATAGGTTTCTTTGTTTACCTTTTATTTTTTCGTATAATGGATAGGGTATAGTAAATTATTTTAATAATATTTAAAATATTTTGAAATTTTTATGCCATTATATTTAAACATTGTCAGATACAGTACTTTTTTCTTTACAAATTACTTCAATTAGTAATTGTTTCATTCCTCATATGTTATAGGACCACGAAGATAGTGACGTAGATTCGACAGAGAATGTATGTTGCATCTGTCAAGAAGGTGGAAATATTAATGCTGCTAGTACTTCAACTCAAGTTAAAGTAAAATTAACGGAAGTGACTCGGGGACTGCCAAATTTGAAAGCAGTTGCTACCAATTTAAAAAATAATCAGGGGTCGTGGGTTTCCTTAATAGTGAAAGAAAAGTATTTGTTCATTCGAGTTGTCGGAAACGATTTACTGAGCGTAAAACTGTTTCAGCTGAAATAAAACGAATGGAATTTTGTGAAAAATTATCGCTCAGCCCACCTAAATTGAAGTTGAGAAGAAGAAGAAAAGAGGGATCTTTTGATTGGAATCACAATTGTTTTATTTGTAGTCAACTATTATTTGAACAAAAGAAAGTTAAACAGCGTCAAAATATATCAGCTGTTACTTCTTATCATACAAAACAGAAATTAATTAATGCCATAAAAAATACAAGAGATGAGTTCTCTCGATCTCTTCTTTTGAGGATCAATTCTGTAAATGATTTAAGATCTGTAAGTGCAAGATACCATCGTTCTTGTAATGCAAACATCATAAAACAGGAAAATACAGTAGAAAAGAAAATTGATCCACGAATTATTAACACCAATCATGCTATGGATAATATAATCACCCACCACTTGAAGAAGATGAAGTTTTCAATACCGAAAGTAATGTTGAAAATTTTTTTTTTTTTTTTAATAAAACCAAAAATTAAAAAAAAATACTTGTTTAATATTATTTTGTTAGTGTTAATAAAAAATAATAAAACTAAATTTTTTTTTTTATACAAATACCTTCCATATTGTTTAAACAATAAAAATAATTATTTCCCCCCTCTGAAAGGTTTCTGATTTTGAATAATATAAAAAAACAAAAAGTTTAAAAAAAAAATGATCGAAATCGGAGGTGTTTCTGAGGACTTTCGAAGATTGCCTGTTTTACGGCTTCATTGACGCGACTATAGGCATAAATTGCACTTAAGACACGTAAACTCTAAACGGAAAGAAAATCCATGGATACTCTTTTAACTTATTTATAAAATTACAATTATTCATATCTCTGACCTAATATTTTGATCGTTTAAAAGTGTTTTAAACGATTTAACTCTAAAGAATCAAAACAATAGTAATAACATATTACAGTAGAGTAATATATGCATAATTGTTATGGTAATTACCAAATTCCCTATTATCAGCATAATCATTAATATTCCTTAGTAAGCATTAGATATAAATAAATAAATAATAATACGGGACAAATTACACACATTGATCTAACCCCTAAGTAAGCAAATTATTTGCTTGTGTTAAGGGTGTTAGACACGATACAAATACCTAGACATACACATATAAATACTGCGAATATATTTAATAAACGATCAAACCTCGTCCTCGTCGGGAATCGAACCCGAGCCGCATTGCTTCGCTATATGTTAGGCGTCTGCGCTAACCACTCGACCATCGGGACGGTTCAAGATATATTGCCATTTATATCTAAATGTGAATTTGAAATTTGGTATCCGATAAGTCACAAATTTTGGCAAACAATTGTAATAACTAATTCCATTGCAAATAAATGTTTTTCGTTGTCGTGAGTCTGAAATAAGAACCTATTATTTTAGGATTATAGCCAGTATTAATATTGTTTAGAGCTTGTGATTAACACATAACTCCTCAGATACCTAGAAGAAAACGATTTTAATAGCAATCGTCGGTTCGGTTTTCACCAAGGTCGCTCGACTGGTGATCTTCTAGGGTGCAAAGGCCAGAATTTGGCTGTTAGGTCTGACACCGGGGTCTTCTGTCGAAGTTACAATCAAATAGACTGACCGAGGGATTATGCAAATGGGTTGCTTTTAATGTATAAAAACTGTAGTAGACGGTAGTTTCTCCAAAGCATGAATTTTGTATCCATACTTTTTCCGACGTTTCTGAATATTAATGATATACTGATTTCACCGGAAACGTGCCAGGCCACGCGAACATCCCTAATTCCGTCATGGAAGATATACGTGAACCATTTGTGTCAAAAATCACCAGTACACTATCTAGAATCTCCGATTGGGGTAGAGATAATCTAGTCCGCCCCTTCAAAACATACATTTTTGCATTCACCGCCAATAATACCCAATATACTGTGGATTTCTAAATTTCAAGACACAGACCTTAACATCTTTAACAGTGTAGAGATCCTTGATGTTGACATATCCAGTGATGTCCTGCTTCGAAAAAACCTAGAAAACAAGGTCAAGCTGGTATCTAAAAAACTCGGTGTTCATAACAGAGCGCAGTGGTACATCACACCGGGGCAAAGACTGCTTTAATATCCACCACATATGGAGTACTGTTCTCATATTTGGGCCAGAGGTCAAACATATAAGCTTGGATCTCTTGAGCCGTATCGAGCACCAAAATCTCAGGAGATATTCTGACTCTTTGTGCTTACTCTCCCGCTTGTATAATGGGTTGTGTTCCAATGGATGGTTTGTTTGACTCATGGCCACTTTTTATCGCACCGCTTGCTATCGGCAGAGAATTCATGCTCACACATTAGAGCCCAATGATCCCGTACAGTTCGGTGTCAGAGGAACTTCCTGCAACAGACTCTCCAATTGTGGCTAACATCAGGAAAACCTTGTCAGGGATGCCTTGTTTTCCTAGATGGCTGCAATGTGGAGATTGTTCAAAAAGTTTCTTCTTCAAAATATGTTTTTCAAGGATCGGCAATAGCCAACACGCATTTGATGACCCTGGTGTTGCAGGCGTTCAAAGGCTATAGTATCCGCTTACCTACTATCAGATAGGCCGTATGCCTTGTTGCATCGTGGTATAAACAAAATCAAGTCACTTTTTAAATATTTTCATATTTTTCTATATAGAAAACATAATGTACTGGTGTACATTATATTATAAGTGTTGGAAGCCTTAGTATAGCAGCATCTTTCAAAATATTTTTAAGGGATTCCTGAGGAGCCATGTGGGAAATAGCTTGACTGGCTCTCTTTTTTAAAATATAAATTAATTCTACATCTGCTCCTGATCCCCAGAGAAAAATGAATATTCATCTTATTTATTTGTAACGAAGGGTCTTCGTTTAATTTGTCGATGACAATCTTTTGAAACTGCAGCCTTGAACTCCTAAACTTACTGCTAATAATAATTATTATGTTTTAAGTTTAAAGAATAAGATTCTGGATATTGCATTCGAAGGTCACCTTTAATATTTTAATTAACTCTGAAGTTGACCACACAATACAAGGTAACCGCAAGTAATTAAAAACATAATTATATTTACTAAGTTTTTCTAGCTTAGTAGGTATTACTATCTTATTAAATATAATTAATTAACTTTTTTCAAAATTAGATAATCAAGTTCCTAATTAACTATATTTTTAATGTATTTTTAGAGATATTTTCGACGAATGTGTAACTGTAATAGTGTTTGTTAATCCGAAAATATCTTTAAACATGAGTTATTGCTAATGGAAAGAATTTTTATCTACATTTCAAGGTTAGAAATATTGGTTACGATTTTGAAAGAACATCATGTCACCACCATCTTGATAAAGACGATCACATATACAATGCTTAATTCAACGAGACGGGCAGCGATACGGTAGCTCAATTGGTAGAGTGATGGGACTGTTTTCCAGAGGTCGCGGGTTCGAAACCCAGCTATTTATTTAAATATTTTGGCGTTTGGAACCGATTCATTTCTTCCCGTAGGTGTCGTAAGAGGTGACTGAGGGAAAATTTATATGTAATGAATACAACAGCGCTCATCAACCCGCCTGCTCAGCATGACTATGGGCCTTTACCCTCAAAGAAGTGTGCCAAGTAGAAAAAGGCCCTTTTTTTTTTTTTTTTTTTTTTTATACGATCTAGGGCAATGCTTGACTACATTCCACCTGATGGTAAGTGGAATGTAGTCTTAGATGGTAAGGCGCATTGCCCTAGCAACCTATTCACTCTTCTCTGGAAGACACCCACATTATATTTGGCCGGAAATACCGACGCAGGCAAATTGTTCCAGTCCTTCGCTGTACGCACTAAAAAGGAGGAAGCAAAGCGCTTCGTTCGGACAGGTGGAATGTCCACAACAAAAGGATGGATACCTGCCGTGCGTCGGGACGTCCGGTGATGGAAGGGGGACGGGGGAACTAAGTCGTGTAGTTCCTGCGCACACTCACCAAAAAGTATCCTATAGAATACTGAGAGGCTAGCAATTTTACGCCTGTGTTCAAGGCTTTGGAGGTCGGCTTCGACCAATTCGGGATCGCCGATAAGCCTCTTTGCTCGCCTCTCAATTGAGTCCAGAACCGCAAGATGAGACTTTGCGGCACCAGCAAATATGTGACCACAGTACTCTACACACGACCGGATCTGTGCTTTGTATAGAACAAGAAGCTGTCCCGGTGTAAAGTACTGCCGAACCTTCGCAAGAACGGCAAGCTTTGCTGCTGCTGCTCTTGCTCTGGACTCAATGAACCGACCAAAGTTGAGGTTCGAGGAAATCTCTAAGCCTAACAACTGAAGCCGGTCACTGTATTCCGAGGATACATTCTGGAAAGTAGGAGCCAAGGTGAAAGGGCTCTTTTTGGCGGTGAACAGACACGTCTGCGTTTTGGTGGCGTTGAACTTGACAAGATTGGCATTGCTCCATGCGGAGACTGCCTGAAGTTTGTCATTCAAACGTTGCACCATGGCTTCTCTTTCAGACTGTACTTGATCTCGACTAGCCCGAGTACTCGGCAGATATCTTTCTACAACTGTGCTGTCGTCTGCATACCCATAGATACCGGGCTTCAACAGATCATTAATGTGCAGCAAAAAAAGAGTTGCAGAAAGAACGGACCCCTGAGGCACTCCGGCATTTATTTTCAAGGGTTCCGAGGAACACCCGTCAACAACTACTCGGAGTGATCTCTGGCTCAAAAAGTCCGTTACCCAGCCGATCAGACTAGGAGATATACCGAACGCTGAAAGCTTGCTTATAAGGCTCGCATGCCAGACCCTGTCAAATGCCCTCGAGACGTCCAGAGAGACGGCGACCGCTTCTCCGTTCTTCTCGATGGCCTCGCCTAAAATGTGTGTAGCATACACTAGGAGGTCCCCAGTAGACCTATTACGGCGAAACCCGTATTGTCGGTCACTGAGGAGATCGTTACCTTCTAGGTATGCTAGTAGGCGCGAGTTCAATACACGCTCCATAATCTTGCAGAGTATGGAGGTGATTGAAATCGGTCTGTAATTGACAGGGTCGGCACGGCTGCCTTTTTTGTGCACGGGTTGCACATTAGCAAGCTTCCAGGATTTCGGCACTATTCCAGTCATGAAAGAGAGACGATACAAACGTGTCAGTACAGGAGACAACTCAGCTGCGCATGTTTTGAGCAGAATGGCTGGTATACCATCAGGACCACTGGCTTTATTCACATCTAAACGACACAATGTTCTCCATACCTCTTTGTTAGTGATGCGGATTTCAGGCATCGAAATACCGCAGTGAGGAAGATGTGCTGGAGAAGCATTGCCAGTGTCTAGATGCGAATTATCAGCAAACAGAGAAGCAAATACATTTGCTTTCTCTGTTGCTGTGTGGGTCAGGGAACCATCCGGCTTCAGCAGAGCAGGCAGTGAGGGTTGGCAGAAATTCGACTCGATCGCTTTCGCAAGAGACCAGAAAACTCGACTGCCAGTTGGTCTGGCAGAGAGCTTTTCGCCATTCTTAGCGATTCGATCGAGACGAGCCTTCCGCAATGCCTTTTTGTAGGACTTGGCAGCTTGGTTAAAGGCTCTCTTCTTTATACTTACATCCGGAGTTTTGCGGCTTCGAGCATCAGCCCAAATAAGGTATGCCGAATGTTTTCGGTCATGTGCATGACGACATTCGGCATTAAACCATGGGCGAGCTTTGCCACCGATGGGTACGTCAGCAAAAGGAATAAAATACTCCATTGCCTGATGCACCACATCAGTTATAGCATCCGCGCAACTCGACGGATCCAAAGAAGAGAAGCAGACCTGCCGCCAAGGATAAGACGCAAAAAAGTGCCGCATCTCATCCCAATCTGCTGACTTGTATTTCCATACTCGCCTAACACCATGTGGTTCGAAAGCTGGTGGGGAATATGTAAATACAGATTTCACCAGACAGTGATCGGAAGTTCCCAAGGGGGACGTGACCTCTACACGATACCTGTCCGGATCAGTTGTCAGCAGAAGGTCCAGGCAATTGGCTGTATGGCCTACCACATCTGGTACCCTTGTCGCTTGCCTCACCAGCTGAAAGAGGTCCAAGGACAACCCAAAGTTCCGCGCTTCTCTTCCAGCATGGTCGGTCTTCTGGTACGGGAACAGCCAGTCCTGATGACAGGCATTAAAGTCCCCCAGAAAGACGAGCTGCGCCGAAGGGTACTGATGCAGAGCCATATCTGCAGCCTCACTGAGATACTCAAATAAACGAGTTGTCTCCTGGTCACCGCTGTGCGAACGGTAGACACAGGAATACAGGATTTTTTCGTTTCCTGTGTCCACTAAAACCCATAGGGAAGAAAAAGTGGGGTCTTCAAGGTGACGGAGACGCTGAATACAGAGGTCGTTCCGCGCGTACACACTGACTCCGGCCCGTGAGCGAAAGTTGTGCTCTAACGAGTAACCGGGATAATCCAAGTATGCAGCGCATAAGAGACGAAGCGAACAGGCAAAGCCAAATATACGACGCCATCTAACGACCCAATTGTTGTCACGGCCCAATGCACCAAGATTATGCTAGAGGATATGATCCTAGACAAAGCTAGCACATTAACGAACTTTGAAGCTTGGACCGTGCCAATACTAAACTGGGTCAACGGGGTTCCAGGATGTGGCAAAACCACGTGGATAATATCGCACTTCGACGCGGAGAAGGACGTCATCGTTACAACCACAACTGAGGCGGCTAAAGATCTAAGAGAGAAGATCTCGCAGCGTATAGGTGACGAATCAAAGAATCGAGTGCGTACGATGGCCTCTGTATTAGTAAATGGATTCAAAGAGTCAGAAATCTATCAACGTTTGGTGGTAGACGAGGCTCTTATGAACCATTTCGGATCCATAGCGATGGCTACGCGGTTGTCCGGCGCTGCCGAAATTCTCCTCGTCGGTGACGTGAACCAGTTACCTTACATCGATAGAGATAATCTATTCGAGATGAGGTACTGTCGTCCCACCCTGATAACGTCCATCAGCCAAGAATTACTGTGCACACATCGGAATCCCTTAGATGTCGCGTATGCCTTAGAAGAGGTCTACTCCGGCATCTACTCCAGCAGGAAACTAGTGCAGTCCTTAACAATGCTCAATTACACAGGATCGAAAATACCCAGATCCCAACCTAATACCCTGTACTTAGTACACACCCAGGAAGAGAAGATAGCATTGTCTAACGAGGGTTATGGATCAGGCGAAGAGTCGCGTATCTTAACCATACACGAAGCACAAGGACTCACTTTCAGTTCCGTTTTTATAATCAACACCAGGAGTAAGATGCAACTGCACGACAGCGTTCCCCACGCGGTTGTAGCAGTGTCGCGTCATACCGAGAGCTGTGTGTATTTTACCGACAGCGAGGACGACGCGACGGGCAGATTCATCAGGAGAGCGATGAAGGCGACAAAATATAACATCATAGAATATAATACCAAGATGGCTATAAAAGACAGAAACTTCGCTATCGTGGAAACCTTGCTCGTGATGAGTGAAAAAAATAAAAATAACAGTAGGTCACCACAATAGTGTTTTCGTAGGAAGGCATTAATGAGAAAATGTAAGAAATTTAACTTTAATAATATTTTTCTTTTTTATACATCAAATACTTATACTATACTTCACATTATAACATTGTACAATAAAAAATAAAAAAAATAATAAATAAATAAATAAAAAAAAATTAAATAAAATATATGTATATATATATATAATATTTATATTTATATAAGTATGTGTAATTGCTGTGCAAAGGACTTACCTTACTAATATAGTTTTTAAGGTACCTGTAGTAATAGACTCCTTTTTGAGTATGTTATCTCAAAATTTCAACAATTAATATGCAAAATACAAACCAAATGTGAAAAGTGCACGGGCGACGTGTCCGTGGATAAAAGTAGAAATTAATAAAAAAAAAAAAAAAAAAAAAAAAAAAAAAGTATGCAGCGCTCAAAGGACATTGTATCTGCGTCTCCGTCAAAAAGAGCAAGTGCGGCTGCTCTGTCTCCAGGTGGTAGTGGACAGCTAAAAGATTTGAGTGCAAACCCCTTATATTAGTGAGGTGCACTTTAAATGAGGAGGAGTGCAACCGCTGCTTTAACTTATTCTCTTTTTTAAACTTTTTCATAAAAAAATAAACATAAAAGTGAATAGGGATGGGAAATGGCAGTTGAACGAGGCGGTACATATCGAACCCGACGTCGAAATTGGTGATGTCTTGCCACTGGGAGACTAGTCTGGAGACTGCGGGGACGCCCGAACCCCCCCAGGGATCGCCATCGGGCCTCCTCGACTGGTCGCCAACCAGCACGATGGAGCCACCCTGGGATTTTTCGCAGCTGGCGGGGCAGCCCTCAGTTGCCAGCAGCTCCACGATTCCTGGACACGGCAGCAGTCGCGTTAACATTAGGGCGGGAGTATTCTTATGTAATAGAGAGGTTATAGGGAAGGAGGTTGAAATTAAACACCAAACTATTTTTCCTTTTCAATATATTCTCCCTTAACCCTAATACATTTTTCAGATCCCTCAAATAACTTGTTTATATAGCATCGAAAACAAATGATTCTGTTTGGTGTCAAAATAAGCCGAAATTGAAGATTCCCTTCTTCATCGTCGTCAATTTTTTTCCACGCAGCTCTTTCTTCATTTTTGGAAATAAATAATACTGACTGAGCGCCAAGTCTAAATTCAAAATACTTGTTTCGGATACTCTAATCATTGCTGCAAGCTGCTTCTTCAACCGGCCATCTTCCAATACAAGTATTTCTACTTTTTCGAAGATTTCCGAAGTAGTGGTTTCAATTGGCCGTCCAGAGCGGGGGTAGTCTTCAACCGACTCTTTTTCTTGTTTGAAAGACCATGCCACTTGTAAACCATGGTTTTAACAGGGGTAAAGTCCGCGTAAACCGCCAACAGCTCTTGAAAAATAATCTTAGGGCATTTTCCTTGCTTGGAAAGCAACTTAATAACAGAGCGGTGTCCAATTTTCTATACTGGCTGACTTTTTCCCGATTCAGTTATTTACAGGTTCATAACACAAAAGTGAATGAGAAATTAGATTATAAAAATATTTCTGACTTTGACCGTTTTTGAAACTTTATTTACTAATTGTTCGGAATAGTTTATTGGTCAATTATGTAGTTGCTAGTAAAAAGTAGTAGACGTTCAATCTACGGGGTATTCACACATTTTATGTAATAGGGAATATGCATAATATTTTTATTTATTAAAATAATAAGTTTTTTTTTATTTACTAACTATTTAGGGCCATAAAATAATTTGTGAAAAGTGTAAATTTAGGGAGCGAAATTCAAACTTCCAAAGCGCGCCTTCATTGGTCGAAAGGAAATAAGACGTCATCTGACACACCATTCAAATTATCGGCGTCGAAGTTCATACTGTGGTATAAGTGTTTCTGAGGAAAATAAATAATTTAAACCTATATCTTCGCGCTTAAATTTTTTATTAAATGATGTGATTGTTTAGATAATTCTAAAAACATTTTCTCAATACCCAAACAACACTAACAAAACAACTGCAAACTCTTTTTCAATAGTAGTTATCATGCTACTACCCATAACATTTTTAGAATGTTTCTTTCTCTGAATCATTTTCCTCTTGACTTGATTCAGATAAATAACTTGGTTAATAATCAGCACATATAGAAGATATAAGATGCTATATATAAGTACTATCAGCTGTGTTGTCAGTAAACAATTTCCTTTTTAAAACAAATAGTTTTTATGGTAAAGTTCCATTATTGTGTATTGAATGAGGAAAATGTGACAATGCTACATTTTATTCTCAGCAGGTACATGGGCGTACCCAGGTTCTAAGCTTGGGGAGGGGGGAGGGGGGGCAAATCAGATTTCTTTAAGCTGGCTCCAGCGCGCATGTTTACTTTCCACTTTCCACACTACACGAAGACACCTACACTAATTATTTAGGAGGTATATGTTTTATATAGGAGGATACCCACAGGATATTTTTCTTATATTTTATTATTAGGAACATCAAATAAATAAAAAATATATAAATATAAAATAAAATAAGTATTTTTTTATTTAGGTATATACAATAACTATTTTAAAATTAATTTTCGCGGATCTTAAGCATTTAAGCATTCTATAATACATTGACTGCAACTCATATATTTTTTTTACAAATAATATTCTATCCTGAATACAAAGTTCCCATTTCATTAATTAAGTATTTTTATTAATTAAATCTATAAATTCTTTTTCATTGGCATCCCTTTCTTTTAAATGTTGATCACATTGTTGTTTAGACGCCTTAAGTTCTAGAAGGGACAGTTGGAGTTAGTTCTCAACCTGGTGCGTCTTAATACCACAGGTCATCATGGTTATACTAAACAGTAAATTTATGAAATTAAATTAATATCCCTTATAGTTGACAGAGTCGATTATATATTTTTCAGTAATAAATGAAGAAAAATGAAAATAATTCCAATATAGGTTTTAACCAGGAATCACAGTTTTTGAAAACAACTTACAAAACATAACCCTTGTTTTACTATGAATTTAGAACAATAACAAAATCGGTAAATTACTAGTGTATAAGATATTCTATTATAATATCTATAAGAAATATTATTAGTTTAATTAGTTTAAACTGTGTAAAGGTTTCAAAAAAGTATCTACATTGCCCTATAATATGCAACTATACTACTCTACCTTACTACTCTATTATTATTTGAAGTTTCACATATTTTTTTTGTTTTTGGCATAGGAGAGTAGGATTAGATAGATTAACTACAGGTTATTATAATATCGAAAAGACTAGTATAATTTAAAGTTCTTTCAGCTCCAATTACATATGTATCTTCTTTGATTACAAAAATCAGTAAGTCTCTTACGGTTAGAACACCCGGCCTTCGTTTCAATTAGGTACTACTGAGGCTACATATATTTGTGGTTTTATTGGAATGTACTTCTTAGAAATCTGATAAGGAATAACAGAGCATAAACTTGATTTTACATTTCTTTATTATATGACAGAGTGTGTAAGTACTTTATGAGCACCAGATGAAAGTCGTCTGACGGCTCTCAAATGATATGATAGTTTTTACTCAACATTTAAATTCATTTTTTATTTATTCTAAATTAAAGCAAAATTTAGAGTGAGTTGAACTTCCAAATTTACGAATGTTGTGCTGTGCAGTGTGCCCCAACAGATCTTTCGGACCACACTGTTCGCTGATTGGAAGTCTGGAGGAAGATCTTGAAGATCTGCTTTGATGAGAATTGTCAGGAAACGTCAGTGTTCAATTGGTATTTCACTACTTCTAAATGTTGACGCTTTTTCTCCATTAAAGGTTTTTCTGAGCAAATGTTATTTATAGGCTTACTAATTGAAGTTTGGAAGCTTATTTTTTTGTAAAATAATATTTTCCAAAGGAAAAATTTTGTAGCTTTCACAATCATAATCAGGGCGATTAAGAATATTAGTATCTCTATGCCACAAATAACATAAGGAACAACAAAGTGTAATAATCTTAACTTGTTTGTAATTTCTTCGCTAATCTTTGGTAGGACCTGAAAATATTTTATGTGTGATTTATACCGAAGAAGTGGAGGTAGCACAACAACAGCCGTTATCAGCAAACAGGATAAGAATATTATAATTACGACCATTACCACTTTTATGTAACACAGAGGTACCACCATGTTAGCAAATGGCCTAGTTGCATTGTTAAAGCTGACATCTTTAACGATTACATTTACTTGAAGCGTAAAACTGACATCCAGGACAATGCCGATTGTCTGTAAAAAATAAATATATAGTATTTTTATAATATATAATAATATCATTCATGACTTTGTAAAATGATTCTATCATAGAACGACATGTTTGAACGCTATCAGATATTAAAATTTAATATAACATACTGAACTTAAAATGTCTTAAAATTATTTTAAAATGGTTCACTTACAGGGTCTACAACAAACTCGCTGCCATGTTTTTTTTCATCAGGGCGCATACCATCGATTCTCTCATACATTTTCGGATCCCCATGCAGAAAGTGTGCTTTTGACAAACCAATACTAAAACCTTAAAACAAATCGAAACATCCATATTAGAAAAAGTACTAATTATATATGCCATTTATTATAAGTAAATAATTGTTTACCATATAAACAAGGCGACATATTAGACACGCCATCCACACAACCATTGTCACCGCACAGGCATTCAGTATCAAGGTTGGCAGAGAAGGTATTGTTTTTAAATTTATAGACAAAAGCTCTAGGATTGTAATCCAAAGCCCTAGTACCAACGAATTCTAATTCTAACATCCTGCATAAAATGTTCCGATATATTCTGATAGGTCTTTCGGGAGTAAGGCCGAGAGGAAAGGCCATGCCTTCGTAAGCGTCTATAAAACTATTACATCGGGTACTGCAAAAAAACAAGACAGAAACATTTCAAAATATAAAACTCTAACTGAAATAAAAAGTTTGGGGATACGGGTAACAGCCTTAAGTATTATATAATTAGCTGACCGTTTACTAGGGTTGTCGTATTGCCAGGCTTTGAGGCCCGGACAACCATCCATTGTCTTTATACTAAACTTATTTTTATTAGCTGATACAACTTCCAGTCGAGGTATCGTAGTTGGGTCGTATAACTGTAAATCAAAGTTTATAAATTAGCCATGCAGCAAGTGGCAGAATAATTTATTAAATTATACTTATTAATTTTGATTAAAGTAATTGTTTTCGACAATAATAATTTTTATGTCATTTTCTTGATTTTGTGTAAACATATTATTATTTCTTACTCGGTCCAAAATACCGAGGGTCCTAAAGGTGATCCAACCCGGAATCAGTGTATTGCCAAGAGTGATCAGTGGATCCTTGTAACCCCAAAGAAAACTGTGCAGGTCCAAGCTGATAAGTGACTGTAATTTGAACTGGGCTGCCAATAAATTGAACCCTGACTTCACGAATATTGAGTAGCTGTTAAGCATAGATGCTCCTCCCTGAAAAATAAGGTATTCTTCAGTTCATTATATTCATTACTATAAAAATCATACAATGGTAACCTTCCTCTAAAGTTGACTCTGATAATGTATTGAATTGTAATTGCGTGTGTACATGTTTGTTTGTTTTGTAATTTAACATCAATATTGATTTCATCAATAGAGATTGATATTCCTTTAATATTTGTAATCACATAAATCTTGAGACAAGAAATCGTATTAAACCAACAAATATAAACATGAATTGAACTCAAACAAAACAACTATTTACATTACAAATTTGTCGGAAGTAGCTCTAACAATGTCAGTGATACTTAAAAAACCTTGAAAGGAATTGCTAGCAAGCTAATAGGTTTGTAAGATTTCACATCATCAGCATTTTTTCCATGTTTGAGGACCATTATTATTTGGGCCACTTTCCACTGCGGAGGAATCTGTATCTGAATATGATTGCATTGTACAGGATTATAAGGAATGAAATTTCTTCCTCTGGGAGCTCTCGCTTAAAATTCTGGCAGTTATTAGGCCATAGCCAGGTGCCTTGTTGATATCAAGTGTATTAATAGCAGCTTTTATTTCTCTCTTTATGAAATTCAAAATAGGAGGATCGAGTTGGTGGCATTGATTCAGAAAAGTTGACACTTCTTGCGTTTTGGGGGAATTTATTTCGAGGTTTAGTACAAAGACGCGTTTCAAGTGTTTGGCGAGTGTAACTGCTTTTTACGCTTCACTGACTGCCTTCATTCATTGTTATCTTTTGCGTAGAGGTGGTTGGTTTGAGACTGGACGTTTCATATTTTTTGTGATTTTCAACAGGGAGTAATCACTGGCCGATGTCGCTTCTAGACTTTTTAAGAAGGATGTATGATGTATGCCTTCGTTCATGTTATCGCTAAGTGCTGATAGCTAGCTTAGATTGGAAGTAGTTTAGATGTTTTTTTCTGATGCATGTCGAGACTATTGCCTTTTTTCCTAGCTCTACCTTTTTATGTCAGGAGCTCACGAATAGACGGAGGACATTCGAGTTTACGATTTGTGACTGTAAGTGTTGGGGTAGCAGCCCAGGCAGACCGTTGTACACAATAATTATGTTTCGCATTATAACCTCCACCAGCAACGAATCGGTGGCCCAGTGTTATGAGAAACCTTACATAATGTGCTTCCTTAAGTTTATGTTTCGGTGGACTGTACACAGCTGATATTACGAAGGATCCTACTCAATCTTCGATTCGCATATTTGTTGCTTGGATTTTTTGTTGATGATGTTTCGCATTATAACCTCCACCAGCAACGAATAGGTGGCCCAGTGTGGTGAGAAACCTTAAATAATGTGCTTCCTTAAGTTTATGTTTCGGTGGACTGTAGACGGCTGATATTACGAAGGATCCTACCAAATCTTCGATTCGCATATTTGTTGCTTGGATTTTTTCAGTACAATATTGTACTGTTTCGTGATGCTTAATATTATTTTTTATAATTATTGCACTCCCCCCACGTGCAGTTCTATCAGGGTGCATTGTGTGATATGTCTTATAGTTTTCTATTTGGAAATAACTCAATTTTGTAAAGTATGTTTCAGAGACTAGCAAGATATCAATATTATGTGTCTGTAGACACGATTGCACCTCAAGGGTATTTTGTGGCAGCTCATTTGCATTCCATAGAGCTATTTTTAAGCAATCTATTTTGAGAGATTCGTCGTGAGTGTTATTATTAAGTTCGTCAATGTCGTCAATTGCTGCATCATTTGTTTCATTAAGTCCATTATTTCATTTCGTCGAGTTTGGTCGCTAGTTACTGATTTGTCCTTTCAGCCAATGAGTCCTGTTGGCACGTACCACACCTTAAGATTAAGGGGTTTTTTTTATAGAGGTAGCCTTTCTCGCGGTCCAAGTGACGAATCTCAGACCCCCGTTCCTGCGAGACATAACCACAGGATTACGGTCTGGGGCAGCTCGTTTGAGCTACACACTGGTTTTTAATTCAGGGTTTTCTCCCCTAGCTGTATACTAGGTTAAAGCGTCTAGTGCTCTCTTTCGCCCATCATACTTTGCTATTGCAGTCCAGCGGTAGATGAAATGTTCGGGGTCCTAAGGACTGTAGTATTGCTCGGGAGGGACGACTTACTGATATAGTAGTGAGCCTACCCCCAGCCCGCCACGGCGGTCTGAGCGTAACGTGGGAGTGTGTGGTTAACTTGTTGGTGACACATAAAACCCTACTCCGAGCATTTGGGTGTATATTCCGGTTTTTGTTCAGCATTTTATAGGTGAGTGTCTTACTACAAGACAGGCACCACCGGGGCCTATACCAACCTCCCCCCACTTAAAAATATAATGACAATTTCATTATTATACGTATTATAAAAGAACTTAAGTTAATAATTGCGAAATCGTTAAGCATATTCTTATTTATTCACTAGCTTTTGCCCGCGGCTTCGCACGCCTTAAATTCGTAGTAAAACAATTCCCACTTCCCTTTTTTTTATTGGCTTCTATATGACTTATTTTAGGTGATACGATCAAAATTATAACATCGGCAGACCATGCTCACTGTCAAAAGTACACTTACAGTTTTTAATAAGGATACAATATTAAGTGCTATAATTGTTTTTATACTTCTCTTGTTTTTACTTAAACATCCATTTAAATACTTCTTAATCAGAGTACTTAATAACCATTCTAACCATATATCACACTTACAGATTTTCATTGAACATAATCAAAATATTACCATGTAAACTTGAGGAATTCTGAGCTACCCAATCGACGTTATTTTCATTACAACTTGCAGATCTAGTTTTATTAAAAAAAAAACTATTTTAGATGATAAACATTCAGTTAGCTATATGTATTAACAAAATTTTCAATACTGAACATTCACAAAAGCCATTTTTGAGACGGTTTGCACGGTTCCATACCATAGTGCGCCGGTAGACCGTTCCGCCGCAAACGCGAAGACCCTATATTTTAAATCTGTAATATCTTCGAAAATATTCATTGAAATTACATGCTGTATATTGTTCCATATTAAATGTAAAATGTATTTAAGTTACTTATTTAGATAAGGATTAAAGCTGTATTTCTTAAAATCGCTTCGTAAATAACCTATTATTTTTCGTAAAAAGTAAATGATAAAAATTTGCTATTTTGGGTTATCCCTAAGAGATAGACATATATCTACCATCGCGGATTTTCTTGTAGAACTTTTTATGGTATACAATACTTAGTACATTATTTTGATCTATCTCGTGGAGTTCAACCAGCGTTTGCATTGTAAGCGCAAACAAAAGTGTTTGCTTACGACTTCGCATTAGAAATCTTGGAATTATCAGTGGTTCTCTGATATACTAAGCATGTTATTATACATATAAACCTTCCTCTTGCATCACTCTATATATTAAAAAAACTGCATCAAAATCCTTTGCGTATTTTTAAAGATACATACATACAGACATAGGGACAGACGCGAAAAGCGATCTTGCTTTATAATATGTAACTTGCTGTGCGTGCGACTTCGTACGCGTAGTTTTCGATTTTGATAAAAAGTACCCTTTGTACTTATTAATATATTTAAAAACTATAAACCTTCAAACCGGTAAGAAGCAATGGTACGACCATAAGATATTAATAACTTCTTTATTTGTTAACCGATTGTTAAAAAAAAAACAAAATATGAAGTGAATCCCATGACTATATATTCCCGAAAACTGCATCCAAATCGACTAATCCGTTTCTGAAAAATTGAAAAAAAAAAACATTGTTTTGGGTTTTCTTACTTATATAAAGGTCCCCCTGTATGAATTTTTGAAAAATTGTTTGTCTTTTAGTTGTACACACTGTTGTGTGTACAACTAAAAGACAAACAATTTTTGTAAAAAGTAAATGATAAAAATTTGCTATTTTGGGTTATCCCTAAGAGATAGACATATATCTACCATCGCGGATTTTCTTGTAGAACTTTTTATGGTATACAATACTTAGTACATTATTTTGATCTATCTCGTGGAGTTCAACCAGCGTTTGCATTGTAAGCGCAAACAAAAGTGTTTGCTTACGACTTCGCATTAGAAATCTTGGAATTATCAGTGGTTCTCTGATATACTAAGCATGTTATTATACATATAAACCTTCCTCTTGCATCACTCTATATATTAAAAAAACTGCATCAAAATCCTTTGCGTATTTTTAAAGATACATACATACAGACATAGGGACAGACGCGAAAAGCGATCTTGCTTTATAATATGTAACTTGCTGTGCGTGCGACTTCGTACGCGTAGTTTTCGATTTTGATAAAAAGTACCCTTTGTACTTATTAATATATTTAAAAACTATAAACCTTCAAACCGGTAAGAAGCAATGGTACGACCATAAGATATTAATAACTTCTTTATTTGTTAACCGATTGTTAAAAAAAAAACAAAATATGAAGTGAATCCCATGACTATATATTCCCGAAAACTGCATCCAAATCGACTAATCCGTTTCTGAAAAATTGAAAAAAAAAAACATTGTTTTGGGTTTTCTTACTTATATAAAGGTCCCCCTGTATGAATTTTTGAAAAATTGTTTGTCTTTTAGTTGTACACACAACAGTGTGTACAACTAAAAGACAAACAGATAAACAGACAAAGATTTTAAAAATGCTGAATATGGATTCTGTCAGTTATTACTTTACATCCTGGTATATTTTTTTAAATATTTTTAATGTACAAAGACTACTCCTCTACAGATTTATTACATGTATAGAATAAGATTTTTATGGTATCTATTACGTGATTGACATAAATAGTCATAACTTTTTTATTTCTTAACCGATTTAGATGAAATAAACATTAAAGGTTAAGTGAAGACTGTAGTAATATATTCCCGAAAACCGCATTTAAATTGGTTAAGCCGTTTTTGAGATTAGCGTGCACAAACATACAGACATACAGACATACAGACAAACTGAAGAACCATTGTTTTGGGTTCTCTTGCTCTTATAAAGCCCCCCTGTGATGTTTTTTTTTTTTGATTCCATGTACAGGAATGGCTCAATGACGATTTTATTATATATATAGATCACGGTCTTGGTCTCACCTTTGATACTCTCGACTGTAGTGACAATGACCTATATTTATAGGTTATAGTTTTGTAAAAGTTAATAAAGAAAATCTCTTTATTTAAAAGTAACGTCTATCAACAATTCTAATAAATGTATACTGATACATACAAGCATAGCAATGTTTGGTACAGTCACATTGACCGTCCGCGGGTCACCGATAGACTCATTAGGCTGGAACTCCGCTGTGGTGAAAGGGTAGTAGCTCATTACACCCTCGTCCTCATCCAACTCGAAGTCTTTGTTAGTTCGAAATTCTCTGGAAATTAATTTAATAAATATAAACGTTTTAATATTCATTGATAATTTTTATTTACTTCGATAGTTTTAACATGGTTTAAGTAAGTGTTAAAAAAATGTGTCCTTAAAAACACCTATTAGTTAAGAATTTTATAATTAATATGACAGTGCAATACCATGAAATATTTTGAAGTCGTCCACGTTACCATTGGGTTGATAGTATTTTACAAATGGTTAACACCTACTCACTGATAAGTAAAAGGTCCTACTTCCTCCACCTTCAGTTTGTGATCATCACCAGCAAGAAAAGCTTTGGAGTTTGTAACGTTAAAAATGTATACGCACAAATAAGCCCCTGGCAATCTCTCCTGCATCAAGTTAAATAATAGTGATCCTTCTGATATCCGCGTCATCTGTATTCGTTTATATTTTATATCAATAATAATTACTTTAAAGGAATTCTGAATGGTTTCGAAAAAAAAACGTTTTATGTGTATATTAGCCGGGTAAATGCATATTTAATAATAATTTCGTATTTTTAAATATTTTTAGTAAATATAAATCTTTGTATTCATCCAGCTTGCAAATAAATTTTCAAGACAAGATATTCACATATGCAGATGATTCTCAATATTGATACTATAGATATAGTAAACGACTAAAGTCACCAAATACTTACATATTGAATGATAATAAATGCAGGATCAACTACAAACATTACTATCGGGAACACCAAAAGTATCAATCCCGCTGCGAGCAGAATGTAGTTTGCTAAAAGAAAAAAGACTGTTAGGTGAGTACAAAATAACTCCAACATTAAATCTATTACATAATAATAATAACAATAATATCACAGGACAAATTATTCACATTGGTCTAACCCCTAAGTAATCAAATTATTAGCTTGTGTCGAGGGTGTTAGAAAACGATACTAATACATAGAAATACACATTTTACATACTGAAAATATATTTAATAAACGACCAAACCCATGTATGTTCGTCACATACATGTCCCTGTCGGGAATCGAATCCGAGCCCTATTGCTTCGCTATCTACCTACTTTTCTTCATCTAGTATCTGTTTCAGTTAGGGGAAGGGTACGGTGCGGACCATAACACCATAACCCAAAACCCAACTGTTTCTTACTGGTAAGGTTGGTTGCGTATCGTACAATTAATGTGCTAGTTTTCTCATCGCGGCATACTTGTGTTTTGTTTAATTCCCTGTTACTTACATTTGCATGGCTCCGTATGTTTATAATTGGAAGGTTTCATAGTTTTCAGTATAACATATATAATTAATAAGCATCTGTAAACAAAAGAGAAGTTTCAAAGATATAGTGTTATCAAAAATATAAATAAATCATACAAAAACTATTACTTATGCCATGCATGATGATATGCATTACACTATAGAACTGTGCAGGGCTCACTTATCTGTCTTATTAAACCATTTCTTTTAAACAGTTAATTTAATTTTGTATAAAGGACGAAATAAATAGAGTATGTTAAGTTTGTCTGCTAAAGGACAAGAAAGGTTTGTTGAATTACTAGCTCGATTATTCAACGTTTCCAAGTTATTTAAATGAATATATCGTTTTATAAAATAGGTTTATTTACTCGTCCTGAAAAAAGCACTAATATATTCTTGGAAGTTGAGATGACAACCGATGGTTTTTTATTTTATTTTATTTATAACTAGGTATTTTAACATGGCACGCTATTGTTTATCACAAACTGTCAATATTTTGATTTTGCATCAGCTTTATATAATTTTAAGGCTTAAATATTTTTTAATTTCCTTACAAAGAACGTTGTATATGTTTTGTTTACATTTAATGTTGGTGATAATTTCAGCTTAACCATGTTTAAACTCTGCTGAGCAGAATCATTTAGGTGACCAGATGAACGTGCTGCGAAAGATAAAGTTATAACTTCGGCATAAGACAATCTTTGCATCGATATATTCGTGTTAGATCATTTACATACGTCAAAAACAGCATAGGTCGAAGAATACTACCTAGAGGCCCGGCGTGTGAACTGTAATTTTTTTTATATCAGTATAAAACCTAAAATAAAATTGTAAAACCAATTTTTCTAACGTCTAAGGATGGAAAATAATAATGTCAAAAGCTTTGGTCATATCAATAAAAATTGGGATAACCTGTTCATTTTTGTCTGAATGAGAGCTTATGAAATTTGTTATTTGAAATACTGTATCATCAGATGATTTTTCTTTCCGAAAGCCAAATTGGTTTGGTGATATTTTATAACATTTTTCTATTTAATTGTGGAGTGTGAAGTTAATATTTCTTACAGAATCTTGGATACATATTGCTACGTGAAAAATAAACCAATAGTTGATATAGTCTACTGTTTCTTTGTTTCTAATGCCAGCAGTATTTTATCTGATGTTATAGTTTAATATAATAAAACGATTTTACTCTTTAATATTATTATATTATTTTATTACAATATCAGGAGTAGTCAATTATTTCAATAATAAAATACCCTTGCTAAAAAGATATACTTGCTAAAATGTGTGTAAAATTCCTTACGTAATATTTGGTTGCTTTTAGCCACTCCTTGGCAAATTGAACAGGGTACGCCGAGATAAGGCTCATTATATAAATTATAATCTTACCGTACGATTTTATATACGGTTCGTATTTGGCTGAATAAAAATACTTATAATTTTATAATTATTTTACATATATAATATCTACATTATACAAAAACAAAATAAATTTCATTGAAGTATTTAGAGATATACAATTAAAAACAATAATTTCAAACTATTAAAATTATTTTTAAAAAGATGTTTAAACATGTAAATCAGTTTAATAAATGCAAATTAAATTGAAATGTTATAAACATATGCGTAATGATGTCTATTTGAAACAAAAAACATCCTCTTATATTTACTAAGTAGAGAACTTTTAGGAACATAAAAACAATGCTTAGTTTAAATATCCACTAGTTTAACAACATTTACACTTATCGCAACGACCATCTTAACAAGGCAGATATTATTACCAAAGAAACCCCATTGTTGTTTTTAATTATTATTAATATAACCTGGGGTCAATGGTATTTTTTATCCTGCTAATCAAAATCTAACGCAAGAGATCTCTGGTATTAATTTATAGCGGAAAATATAAAAATAAATAAACCTATGTCCAATATTTTTTGAATTATATTAGTTTTAATAAAGTCGGCTAAATGTAAATCTTGAAATAAGAGGTCAAGAAAACTGCAAAACACTGTGATAATGTTATAAAAGTCACCCACACATGCATATGTCTCTAGTAAATACTTTAAGCCAATCAAATCAATCTATAAGAGGTGACAGCATCCTGGCCGAGGAGATCCAATTAAAAGACTGCAGTCAATAATTCAGAGACGACTTTGCAAACATTTATATAAGTTTATAAAATCGTAACACTAAACGAACTGTAACGAATCCGGGATTTGGCTTTTCAAAATATATAAAATTTACGCATATATAATGTTCACTCAAGAAGTAATATATATTATCATATATATATATATATATATATATATATATATATATATATATATATATATATAGAGAGAGAGAGAGAGAGAGACAGAGAGTTTATAACATATATAAAATAAAAATAAATAGTATAAAATATATAGTATGTCTGCGTACTCATACACGAAGAGGGATGGAAACAGTGCTATTTATGATTTAATTTAAATACCAACAATTAAATAAAATATACGTACAAACAAATGTTATCTAATTGTATTTTATGGCATAAAAATATGCCACTATTAAAAATGTTTAGTATTCTTATCTCTATGTAGAGAGATACATTAATAATATTATATATCTAATTATAAATGATCTCTCACAGTGATTTCCCACCTTTTTCAGTGAATTATAAAATAAATGTGGGAAAATATTTTTTAACTCAAGAACGGCGGGACCGATCTAATGAGATGGTTTTATGAATTCGTCTCAAGTCCGAATTATTAGAATAATCAAAAAAATACTTTCATAATGATTTGTAATTAAAAACAAATGATTTTTGGCTTTTATGAGTCTCTCTTAATGGCTTATTATTTAAAATATATCGTTAATAACAACTAGTCTTTTCCAGCGACTTCTACAACCCCTAAGGACAGGCTAAAAAGAATGTATCGTTTCTCAATATTTATATAGTGACTTAAATCAATATATTTAAAATTTTCTTATAGTTTTGCTCAAAACAAATTTACGGTTTGCCGTAAAAATCCTACTTTAATTTTAAATAATAACGTTTTAATTAATAAACATGAAATTAATAGAAGTTTTCTCTTTTTTTGCAGGATACACGAACCAACAAACAGATACATAAGCAAACGGACAAACAGCTACAAGTTAAAAAACATATTGTGTTTTTAGTTCTGTGTCATTACTGAATGATAATGATTTTTGTATCATGTTATGTGTCATATTTTTTATCATTAATATGTGTAGTTTAGTTATCAAACGCGAATTTGTCTTTTACAATTCTAATGCCGTGAATTAGATCCGACTTTTGTCCTTGCACAACCAAACTTACACCCATTTGCCAAAACATTTGAGACTAATATACTACTAAAATTAAAGTTCTATACTAATATACTACTAAAATTAAAGTTCTATACTAATATACTACTAAAATTAAAGTTCTATACTAATATACTACTAAAATTAAAGTTCTATACTAATATACTACTAAAATTAAAGTTCTATACTAATATACTACTAAAATTAAAGTTCTATACTAATATACTACTAAAATTTAAGTTCTATACTAATATACTACTCAAATTTAAGTTCTATACTAATATACTACTAAAATTTCATTTCTATACTAATATACTACTAAAATTAAAGTTCTATACTAACATACTACTAAAATTAAAGTTCTATACTAATATACTACTAAAATTAAAGTTCTATACTAATATACTACTAAAATTAAAGTTCTATACTAATATACTACTAAAATTAAAGTTCTATACTAATATACTACTAAATTTAAAGTTCAGTTTTTTATTTCATATAGGAATTTATTTGTGAAATGTTTAAATGCACGTTTTTAAAGTTTAAAATCTATCATTGATGGTGAAGAACCGATAAGAAAATTCAGGGATACTTTTGTAACTTATATATAAAGTTACAATTTTTTATTGTTTTGACCATTTGAGTCACAGTCATAACTAATATGTAAAAACAAATTGCAATTCAAGTAAAAGTAAAAGGTATTTTACCTAAAGTTATTATTAAAAAAAAATTTTGCATATCTAATTTATACTGCAAACATTTTTTAAGCTAATACTTTAGTATAGTCGAGGTTATAGAATCGCAAAGGAGATGAGAATTTTAATTTTACGTATAAAATACAGAATATGTATTAGAAAATGCCAGATATTTTGGTTTGAAAAGTTAAAACAATGCGCAGTTAAAGACAGTCCACTGTCCAGTTGGACGAGTCTCATCTAATAGCTTGTGTTAAAAATTATTAAAGTATTTGAAGTTAAAGGAAAAGATGATATCTGTATCGATACAGGATGAAATTGAGTGGGAGTTGTTCTGAAAGCGGTTGAAGAAAATCTGTTGTGTTGATCCAGATAGTACCTACCTACCTAGTTATAAAAGACATATGTGTAGGGAAAGTCTTATTTCGATTATTATGGCTATAATATCATCTTTGGTAGACTTTATCTTTTCTTTTTATATTATTTGTAGAAAAAATCATCAGTATTCTTTCACATACCAATTGTCCTAAAACCTCGCAGCAGACGTTGTTTTCTTTATGTTAAATAACATTATAATTGTATTTTGTTTGATGTTATTAATTTTGAATTTGCTTACTTCAATATAATACCATAAAAGTTATTTTGACTAATATTTTATATTAATACTTTTAAATATTACATTTATTCTGTGGATACCTGAGTATTCAACAGTTCACTTTTAAATATATAATATGTAATAGCGGTCCTTTTAGGCATTGTCCTGAACAAAAACATATTAAAACTAAGAAAGAGAAACTGTAGCCACTTAATTATCCAATTTAGGATCTTAACCATCTAGATTCTAGAAATTCACTTAAATAATTACTAAAACTATTACGTAACAAATAGTCCAGTTCTTTAGAAGGAGGTACAAAATAAAATAATAAACAAATACAAAATAATTATATCAGTATAAAGAAAGATACATATTTTTACTCATAATATTAACAAAAATATATGGGAACTCACCCGAAATTTTGAACAATAGCTGTATTTACAGTTTGCTGTATCAAAAATCAGTATGTCTAAAAAAAAATAATTTATTAATTAATTGTTAATTGTAGACCGTTCTTAGATAAAGTCACAGAGTCAATAAACAACTTCTCAGTTGCAACAAATTATACTTTATAATACTTAAACAGAAGGATTCTTAAATGAATATCTCAAATCACATCGTCAGTGTGTACGTTGAAACAAGATAATAACTTAAACTTTTTGAACCATGGTGATTATTATAATTAAGTTTTATGTCCCTTCGACGCCAGCGAAGGCATGACCAAAATTTATAATACGAGAAAATAATAAGGTAGCAAAATCTCTTCATTATTTTTTTTCATGTATATAATCATATAAGTACACACACACACAATAAAGGCTTAAATTATGATGATGATGATGACAATTAAGTATTTTCTTATATAAATATAAATAATTTTTCGTCGCTCTTATTTTTAACGAATTTCTGTCGTTAGTTTTGTAAAGATTAAATATTTAAACTTTAGGATCATTTTCTTCACTTCTGGTTTACCTCCCCTCACTTGTATTATTTAATTAAATTAATATTAAGTTTATTCTGTTAAAAGCCTAAGTGAAAGCTTTTTAATTAAGGGTCAAACTAAAATTAAATCTTTTTAAAGAAGCACATCTCTGGGTAGAGAACTTGACTAGCTTGTGGTTAAATGAGTATATTATTATAAGGTCAGATAATCTACATTCCTATCAAAGAAGGGTTATGATAAAAAAGTGATCCTCGAGTCAAGTAAGACTTGATGTTCTAATTAATTCTCAAAAATAGGCTATGAACTTGCGTTCTATTCATGCGTTTTCGATTAAAACAATCTAAGTTATATTTATTGTAGATTTATACATTTAACGCAACAATGGATTTGAACTTAGGTGAAGGATTCTTCAGTCAAGTGATTGTAGATCTTTATAAACAGCTACTTGGACGACCGGGAGGTTTAGCCTCATAAAATATCATCCAGTAACGGAATTTTAACAATAGCATCACGTCTGGAAATTTGTATGTTTGTGTCTATCTTTATTTAATATGGGAGGATGTCTGGAAAAAATATTAAACCCCTCCAAGAATAGATAGAACATATCGCAGACGCATCTAAACTTAATGTATATTATATATGGCAGTGAATGTGAGTGTAAATAAGTTTATCCAATATATTTTTAGTTTTCCTTTTGTTTATTTTTATATCACTTAATTTGGTACATAAATAAATGCTTGAAATAGTAAAAAAAAGAAAGAATTTTAATTAAACTATAACGTCACAAAAACAATAAGTAAGTTCAATCTATTTTGTGATGAAAAATAAACCCAGTGCTCGGGATAACTCGGGATATTTCAGTCAAATTGTTGATATTAAAGTTATATTATGAGATAGACTGCAAAAAAACAACACTGAGATAAAAAGTTGTAATTTTTTCTCATAACTTTATTTATTAAAATTAAAAACAACACAACGATTCAAAATCTAGAAGGTAACTAATTTTCATAATCAGTATACATGTCCGAGGTGTCACTAGAAGTAAACTCCTCACTTCTTAACTCCAACTTCCATTGTCTCTTATCATTTGCTATTATTTTCCTGATGACGTGCAAGGGAGGGTGGTTGTGAACAACCGGCTCATAGAAAGTTCTAGCTGGAACGACAATCGGGGATGGAGGCATCTGGTAAGGTTGAGGATAGCATGGAATTGGACAAGAAAAATCTTGACAACAAACACTTGTAGAGTTTGATAATCCACTTGAATAATGTTTTCCCATCAAATTATAATTTTGTATCCATGAATTTGATTTAAAAAAATCATTGTTGTTTTGATCACTTTTCAGCGTATCCATTATAGATATTAAACTCTGAGGTACGTTGTTGGCAAACGCCGTTAGAACAAAAATTAAAGGTGTGCTTCGATACATTATCAAAATATAATAGCAAAGTGGGTTGGGTAGACATTGCTTTTATATCCTTGTATAGATTGTTCATTGTACTTACATAAATGACCATTGTTACTATTAACATAACTAGCATTAGAGTCTAGATTCTTTTTTATATAAGTTTACACCTGCATTGATGTTGTGTAAAATTTAAAAAACAACTTCTATTTTTAAAACATTTCAAGATTATCTGACTATTTAAAAAAAATACAAAAATAATAAATATTATTCTAAAATTCTTACCAATCTAAGCTATTTGGAATGATACTGATAGGTTACTAATTTTTTTGTTATCAGCTGGACGAAAAATTAATTGCTTTTTGCCATCATCAAGTACATGATTTGAAACACCACCTCTCAAAAATACTCGTTTATATTTAGTTCGTCCAATTTTTTCTCTTTTTCCATCCTTAGAAAATACTTGGGGCTTATTGGTTTCATCATCCTTAGTCAAAACTTGTACCGTCTGATACTTTGCATTACCAACATTACCATCCCCTTCCCTTAGTAGTTCAGCAACATCGTCGTTACTTATCTTAGCTTCATATTTTATATCGCCGTTCTCCGAAACATAACTCAACATTGGCTTGACTAACTCGTTCTCGCTCTCCGAACTACGTGGATTTCTTCTCAGAAAGTTTAAAATTTTTCGTTTTCCTTTTCTAAAATAATCAGAATCGGAACTACTAGAGTCTGTCCATTCTTCCGAACAAGACGAATATTTAACTTTTTTCTTTTTGGGTCTACGTCTCGGTGGAGGCATTGGTGGATGCATTGGAGGAAAAGGAACAAGAACAACTGGCGGTGGAGCTATTATATGACCCATTGCATATGTTGGTCCTACGACTGGTTCTTTTGGTGGTATAGGAAGAGGGGCGTCTTCCACACGTTTACATCTACATTTCAGGTGGCATGGGGAACAGTATGAGAAGAAGGATGGTGTACATGATGGTTTACAGGTACAAGGTGGACAGGGCGGACAAGTTTTTGGCCTAGGTGGAGGCCCCTGGCAATAAGTCGGTGGCGGAAATGCTGGCACTGGTGGCATTGCTGGCATTGCTGGTAACGCTGGCATTGCAATCGGAACAGGCATCGGTATAGGCATGGCTAAAGCTACAGCTAAATCTGGTTTGCTTGTTGTAGTCGTAGTCGTTGTAGTTTTTTCATTTCCTGTCTCATCTGATCCTCCCGGCGCTATTTGAAGAGGGAAAATAAAAGGCATGGGAGCCGGCATCGGAAACATCGGTGGAGGTGGAGGCGGGGGAGGAAATATTGGCCCCATGAACGGCATCGGCATCGGCAGTGCAAATTGAACATTCACAGATCTTATTATAAAAACGAAAAATACGATCAGTATCCATGTTTGGTTATAGTCCTGAAATTATAATATTTAAATGAGTTTTTAACTAATTTCAGTCTAAGATAATGCCTATAATAATTCTGTATTTTCATTATTAAAGAAAGACTTACGTAAATCATTATCGGCAGGCTGGCTTCTATCGCACTGTTTTCATGATCGGTTTTGGCTTTTATGCATTTTACTTATTTTTATGTAACACTGCTTCATTGTAGGCACAAAAAAAACTTGTTCTTTGACGACGTTAGGCAACGATAATAAAAATTGCTTGGCATAAAATGTACAGTACGTTGATAAGAGTATTATGTTGGATTGAATAATATCTATTTTCTTTTCATATTTTCACAATTGGTGCTTTGTTATAATTATACCTAAGTGAATTTTGATTCCAAGTCGAAAATTATACTTTTGCAGTAAAAACAGACAAGACATGCTTGTAGTAAAAACCTCACTTTATTTTAATGTCTCTGTTGCATGTTTTCTTTACCTATTAATAAATTAACAGTTCACTTTGCAGGTTAGACAGTAAGATATTTGATGAATGTGCCTGTAAGTTGTTAAACTGTATTTCTCATTAATAATAAAATACAGATTCTATTATTAATGAGAATTTATGTAATTGATTTAAATTTGAAGAATTAAGAATAAATAAATTTTCACTACGATGCTCCCACATTATGACAAATGATGGTTATCACTTTAAAAACAAAAATAATCTAAACATATTGTCATCTTTTTGAATAATTTCTAACCTTCAATCTATAGGCAACCACCTGTCTAGAATTGCCAGGCCTCCCTTATATATTGTCTTTGATTTTAAAAACGTGTTTAATACGGGCGAAGCTCCTTAATTATTTTTTAAACCGTCTATCTTCCTAACTTTACAAGATACATCTATATAAAATAAGTTTGCATCAACTGATTAAAGAATTATATAGTAAAATCACTATTCCGTTATTATCCTTTTATCACACTAAGCATTTCCTTCAACTTAATACGAAGTTGGTGTTATTTAACACTCTTATTTAATCAAAATTAAAACCAAAAATCAAAATATCAAAAATCCGATTGGTCCGGTGTTTAAAGTTTAAATACAGTACAATTAGATAATCAACAATAAAGTGGGTTCTGTAAAATAGGGTAATAAAATATTTTAAATTTTACAGGGTATTTAGATAAAATGATATCATTTTTTTTATTATTTACATCTTAAATACACTCGAATAATGATAACTTCATTACTTATACACAACTGATCGCGTCGTGGAATATTACAATTTAATTAAAAAAATTGAAACCATGGAGAAAATTTAACACCGCGCTGTGATAAAATTCCTTACCAAGCCAGGAAAGAACGTTCAAACCATTTTGAATGAAATGGGAGTCGTTTATAGGGAACAGTGTCTTAGGAAATCAATGATTTACAAGTGGCAATGGTCTTTGTAAACATGGTCGAGAGTCAATTGAAGACGACCACTGCTCAGGAAGGCCAGTTGAGCCCACCACATCGGACATCTGGAGAAAATTTTACTAGAGGATGCCCGTTTGAAGGAAAAACAATTATCTGCATTAGTTGGAGTATCAGATACCAACATTTTGCGAATCCTACATGATCACCTGGGTATGACAAAAGTCAGTGCAAGATGGGTACCGAGAATTCTCACGCTGTTTCAGCAGCGCGTCGATGCGTCAAAGCATTTTTTGGAGTTGTGTGGAGATAAACCTTCATAGATTTTTAACCGAATTGTTACGGAAAATAAAACATGGGTTCATCACTTTGTGCCTGTGTGTGCAAGTGACTTATTTTTATTAACCAATTTAAAAAAAAACTCAAGGTGATGGAAATTTTCCGACGACAATAAGGTAAAGGAGGCAATTTTGGCTCATTTTGACAGAAAAGATAAAACGTATTTTTATAGTGGTTTATAAAAATTAATTCATAGGTCTAATAAATGTATTAAGTTCAAATCTATTATACAATTTTCCGACGAAGTTAGAATTCTAGGATTAACATTTGACAAATATTTATCTTGGTCGGCGCAAATTAATGATGTTAGCAAGCGCATTCATATGTCAGTCCACTCCCTTAAACGTTTGCAGAGTTTCTTACCCTTGCGTACTAAAATCTTGCTAGCACAATCTCTTTTATTACCCCTTCTCGACTACGCCGACGTGTGCTACTTGGATGCATCTGAGGAACTACTTAATAAGTTAGAACGCCTTCAAAACTTGTGTGTCCGGTTTGTTTTCGGACTACGCAAATTTGACCACATTACAGAATTCCGTCATCAACTTAAGTGGCTCCCTATCCGCTTACGCCGGAATATGCACATCCTTACCTTGCTATATAACGTCTTCTCTCATTTAGCCCCTTCTTATTTGTATGAGCGTTTCCAAATTTCATTACCCAGTAGCCGTCCTCAACGTTCCTGCGTCATAGCAAAAACTTTCGATATTCCTTCCTATAAATCTAGCTTTTATTTCAAATCATTTTCCGTACAAGCAGCCAAGTTATGGAATTCCCTACCTAGCCATATTACTTCCAGTCCTTCCGTCATGATATTTAAGCGTAGACTGAAAAATTATTATATGTCACAATCATAAGTTATATTTATTATTATTATGTATGTAAGTGTATGTATTCTTATATATTGTAATTATGTATGTATTTTTGTATTTATATTGATATATAAGTAAGTATTTTATTTACCATTTGTATTACTATGTTTATAAAATATAATGTCATTGTACCTTTCTCTGCCCTCTATAACTACGTCTCCAACACTCTTGGGTAGCTGGAAGAGATCTCTTTGAAGAGATAAGTTCATCCTATGTGCACGTCTTTGTTATTACTCTAATTTTGTAACTGATTATGGTACATGAATAAATAAATAAATAAATAAAAAAAAATAAAAGATAAAACGTATTTTTATAGTGGTTTATAAAAATTAATTCATAGGTCTAATAAATGTATTAAGTTCAAGGGTGATTATATTGAAAAGGAAAAATAGTATTGTTGTTTTATTTTATTTACAATTAGGAACCCACTTTAAAACAAATATGATGGATATGATGTCTAACTGTCTATGCTAACTAATGTATGACGAATAGTGCGTTTTTATATCATAGAAGTTATTGTAAAATAGTTAAATTATATTATATAACATTGCAAAATACTTAAATCACATTTTCAAAAAATATAGTTTTGGTGCCTTGTTATTTATTATGCACCCAATTTATGTATTGCAACGTTCAAATGGAATTAGATTATTCTACAGTTAAAAGACATTTTGACTCAATTGCTAAGCCTGTATCAAATTTCAACCGCCCCGTTGGTCGAATGGATAGCGCAGACGCCTAACGTGTCACGGCGCAATGGGGCTCGGGTTCGATTCCCCGCAGAAACCGGCATTTATGTGATGAGCATAAATATCTGTGTTTCTGGGTTTGGTCGTTTATTAAAATTTATTCTCAGTATTTATATGTGTATTTCTATGTATTTGTATCGTTGTCTAACACCCTTAACACAAGCAAATAATTTGTTTACTTAGGGGTTAGATCAATGTGTGTAATTTGTCCTGATATTATTATATTATTATTATTATTGAAACCGACTAGGTAGCTTTATAACATTGCCTTAATCAGTTTTTTGACTGTATTGAAAGAATGTTCTCCGTCTAAGCCTATTTTGCATTTGTTAAGTCATTTTTATTTATGTTAAATTTGATGCGCAAACAAACAGATAATCTGATTTACACTAGCATTTAAAAAACTTTTAAACCATGTTTTATTGAAGTAAGTACATATATTAAGCATTTTTTTAAATATCCTTAAAGTTGTTGCATGCATAATTATCTATTTTAGATTTGTAATATACGTATATCTATATAGAACTTTCTTATAAAAAATAAAAATCACATATTTCAGTAACAAGTTTTATATTATTTTTGGTAAAAAAATAGAAATACATAAATATCTTTAAGCCTCAAACGCATCTGTGTGTTCAAGATTTATTTCTGTTCTTTTATGATCTTGATTGGTTTACGTTTCAAAATTTTCCTATTATAGGTTTGTAGTGGACTTTTCTCTCTTTTTATCTCTGTAGTTTCGTCTCCACTTGTCATGACGTTAAAACTGTTCACTGAAGTCTCTTCGTTTGAATTATGCTCATAATTTTTGTCTTCAAGATGTTCTTTTTTATCTTGTTCCGCATTTTTCTTTATCAACCAATCCTTTGCTTCGCCTTTTGAAATTTGCTTTTCAAAAATTACATATCCATCTCTTGTAACGTATTGAAGAACAGGTGTCAATAAATCTCTGTTATGTTGTTTTTTTCTTTTATTACTGTGATGCCGATTTGATCTTCTGCCTTCTCTTGTCTTCCTCCACCAGCCATGTTCCGACGATTCATCGGATGTATCAGTAGAAGAGCTATCTTCATCAGAGCTATCATAATGTATTGGCCTCCTCTTTTTTACTTGTCTTCTGTGTTTTTTATGAGGCAGCCTTGGAGACGGTAAAGGATTATTTTTTTTATATGATGTATCTGGAGAATAAAATGGCATAACGATTACTGGTAGTTTTTGTGCCGGTGCTTGAGGCATCGGCATCATCGGCATGGGCATTGATATTGGACCTGGAATAGGACCCACGCCAGATACAGGACTTTGTAAACCTGGAAGTGGTACAGGAAAAGATCCTGGTTTTCCCGGTTGTGGGTTTGGAAATAACTGTGGAAGGAAAGGTGGAACACTGACTGGCATTCGACAATGCATAGGTAGATTTTGTGGAAAATATTGCATGTTTGATGGACAGAGTGGCAGTTCTGGTTCCTTTGCTTGTATGCTGGAAATAACCACAAGCATTATCACTCGGAGCAGTAGAATCCCCATTGTTATATGAAATGTGAAAATAATTGAGATCTTAAATTGCAATCAAATTTAAATTTATCATCTATATTGTTATAGTATATTGCCTATTTTTTTATTCTGACCCTTTCCGTTAGCTCTGCTCCTCAAGAATATGTGAATTCGAAAAGAAAACGATCAACTTTATAAAGTAAATCTTCTACGTAATCTAGTAAAACGAATAAAAAAAACCAACTACGCCAGCGCACAGCAATTAAAGCTTGCATAATTATAAAACAATGTATCAATTGTTCAATACATTTCACTTGTTACATAAAGCTTATGGAATTCAATTTACTCAGTTACATAAAAAGGTCAAAATAAAACAAATTCTTCTACTCTTCTTCTTTTCTTCTTTGGAATTCATATGCTTATAGAATATGTTTTAGAATTTAATCTTTGAATTTTTTTTTTTGAGGGTTCTTAGATACTAGTATCAGGTGCTTCTTAAATTTACCTTTAGAGTAGATATTATCCTTTAAAGTAGATATTATCTTTATAAAACAACGACTCTCGCAGAAGTGGAAAAAGTTTGTGTCTCGAAGGCGTTTAAAACAAAAATTATAGGCACCACGAATATAGATTCAATTTCACAATTTGTGTGTAATATCGCTATAAACTTCGTCTAAACAGTGAGAAGCACTGAATAGTCAATACGAATAGGCCATAATATTGTGTAATTAAAAATACTAAGGATTTGATTTTTATAAATAGTAATATTATTTCTATGATATAACAATAAAATAGTGAACAAATTAACCGAAACAGTTAATTATACTATAAAAGTTAACATAACTAACATGTAGGATTATCATAGACATCTTTATCACTCCTAGAACACAATATATTTCGGCCGCGTGGAATCTATCATTATAATAATATTTTGAAAAAAAAAGTAATGAGTAAAATAGCGTTTCAACATGCCTGTAAATTATATACTGATTGACTGACACACGAATGAAGAAGTACAATTACGTAATTCAACCATACAAAATTTTAGTCGTTTTATTTATCCAAAACATAATAGTAAACGTCAATTGATTATTTTATCATTTCATTGTATCATTTCTTTACATTCGTACAAAAAAAGTGTCGAGTCATATAAGAGTCAATTTATACGTAACGTTTGACAAAGGTTAATGTCATTTGGATGTAATAATTACATAAAAGTGTTTACTAGGCAGTAAATTATAGTCGTTACATCAATGACCATATTTTAAAACAAACAAAGCCATTGTTACAAGGGCATTATTTAAAGCACAATGTTTTCGTTCTTGCTACTACTGTGTCAATAGAACCTCTCGGGTGCATTATACAAGGTTTTTATTTTATATGAGTTATACTTCGAAAACTAGGAATAAATTGGTTAACCTAAATAATAATGTTACATAAGTTTTAAATTTTTATTTTAGTACCTAGGAAGTTGTGGCGACTATATTTATAGATTAGCTTTTATTATTAATATTTATAGATTAACTTCTTTTATTATTAACATTTAAATTTTAACTCATTTTTCCGTTCAATTTCTAGTATTTAAACGTAAAATAACACGATTTAGAAATCACTTCGTGGTTTCAGAAACAGTTAGGTCTTATTACTGGACAAGCTTCTTGGTTGTTACACAGTCTGAGTACATATTCACCTAAAGTCTAACTAAAGAACCTCTTAAAGTATTCTCATAAAATAATTCATTGGTTCGACTTGTGATTGACATTATTTTCCAGATGTCCGATGTTAAGATATCTATTCGAGCGACAGTCACGTTACACCTGGTAATAGGAATCGCATCACAATATCTACAGGGACCCGGATTCCAGAACCCATCTATGCAATCTATGAGAGCTCCGATGCAATCGCCTTTGGTGATGTCTCCATCCATGCAAATGCCAATGGCTTATCCACAACAACGTTTACCAGTTATGATGATGCCCTACCATTCGAAAGCTGCTGACAAGAAATACATGAAACACAAGAAACGACGTCCCAAGAAATATTACGCAGAATCAGATTCAACGAGTACGAGTGATAGTGATGAGAGTTGTTCAACTAGTAACGAATATTTAAGAACGAAGCATAGATCCAGTCACAAGCACAAGCGTCAGGTGCTGACACCAGTGATATCATATGTAACCAGGAAGGGACGTGTTGTTTATCAGAAAAAGATTAAGAAAAACAGCGCTGGTGATTGGCTCGACATAGGAAAGAAGAAAATACCGTCTCGACTAGTGGAAGAGGCTGGCGAACAGGAGAGTGGCGAGATGACCATCCGTGATTTGAAGCACAAGTATGGTTTAAAATCTAGCCACAGCCATCATAAGCATGATTGATTGTGTATTTATATATTTTTTATGTTTTTTACATGACGCTTTCAGTAAATAAATATATCCAATTAGAAGTTTCATGGTTTTATATATATAAGGTCCATTACTTTCTATCTTATTCAAAGAAATACCTGCATATCTTCTAATGTAACTGTTAAAACAACATGCATGATATCCGAAATGAAAATATATTTGAAAGTTTTAAAATGTTAGATTTATATTGTAAAAATATTTAATCCAGTAAACATTACGCCACAAAGTCATAGTTTTATATATCGGGATTAAATAACAAATAATAATTATGAGAAAAATTTACTTCTTAGACGAAGTTCCTAAGTAATATGTTGGTTTCTAACTAAAGATTAGTGTAAATTATTTTTGCATACCAAGCTAGGTTGCATGGTCATCTAGGTTGGTTGGGATATTTACTTGGGGTAAAAACGACTTGAATTTCAACTGACATTTGACAAACATTTGACTTTCAATTATTTTACCTATGGCTGGGAGCGGGCTAATAAGCCGGTTACAAGTGATTTCTCGGGGGGCTTACCAGGTTTGGGCTTCACTTGTGAAATTTTCCATTGACCAGGGAAATGCTCAAGTCTAAGACAAGCGCTAAAGATTTTGACCATACTGATTATTCGTTTATGCGGTAGTTTTTTTTCTTAACAGAGTATTATCTATACGGTCGCATCCCCGGGGACTTGAGATTACGACTTTGAATCTGCACTTTTAAGGGGTACATCCGCAACAGCGTTTCAGAAACTTATTAAAGTTGGTTATCGATGGGAATTTCCTCTGTTGTGCCACTTTGTTCTTAGTCTACGACGTTTTTGTACCTTTTTTACGTCTTGAGTGTACTAATTGTGTTGAATTCTTCGATTACTTTCTCCAGTTCATCGGAAGTTTTAATTTTTATTGAGAGGTTAATTTTGGAATTAATTTTAGAATTATACATTCTTTTAAGAATGCATTCTGTTTGACGATTCTACTAGTATGAAGCTCAGACTAATGATAGCTGGCGTGTGTTCAAATGAGATTTTGTCACTCTCTTCTAAAGTTTAAACGCACCGTTGGTCGAGTGGTTAGCGCAGACGCCTAACGTGTCAGGCCACAATGGGGCTCGGGTTCGATTCCCAGCAGAGACTGGCATTCGTGTGATGAGCATAGATGTCTGTTTTTCTGGGTTTGATCGTTTATTAAATATATTCTCAGTATTTATATGTGTATTTCTATGTATTTGTATCGTTGCCTAACATCCTTAACCCAAGCAAATAATTTGCTTACTTAGGGGTTGGATCAATGTATGTAATTTGTCCTGATATTATTATAATTATGCAAACTTCGATGATAGAAAGTGTCCAAATCAAATTGGCATTAGTTTTATATATTTTTTATTGAGTTTTATACCATGAATCCCAGGTATACGAGTAGGCTCATTCTGAATTGTCTTGTACCAAAGACCTTTTTTTTATATATAACATCAAAGTATTCACTCCAATTACTAAAACATATAGTCTTAAAATTTGGTAAATACCCAATATACAGACCCATACGAAATTTCCCTGCCTACTGGAACTACTAATTTTGCAAGCCGATCAGCTTTATTATTTTCCCTTAAGCTTATACGACGGAATCCATTGCAAAATAAGCTATGTGATGGAATCCATTGCAAAACAAGATCAGAACCACTTCCATTTGAGTAATGTGGTAATCGAATAATATCATAGGCTATCGAAGCACCTCTATGACCAGAGAAGCATCGAGCCACGTGCTGTATAGCGCTTTTATTTTCAGTAAAAATCCCTATTTTATACAGTATATTTAATTTATAGATATAACATAAAGCTCGCGTAATTTCATAGCGTGAATTGGGAACTTTTAATAAATACTCCGACTCTCAGTATCTAGTTTTGAAGTCTATCTAAATTTGTTAAATGCTTTTTTACACTGGAATCACATAAACAACAACCATAATCAGACTTCTTATTAATGATATATAAAGTTTACTCTTATGCTTAGAGTGTATTCCCCAGCCACCTGCTAATAATTTAAAAAACATTTTTTAGAACATTTTCTTCTAATTACCTCATTTATATGCTTCCTCCAACCATAAATCTAAATATTTAATACAATCAAATAAAACTAATGACTGTTTAAACACTTTTAAATTAGGCAGTATTCTTTGTCTACCTCTACTAAACATAACAATTAGATTTAATTGGAGATAGGGTCAGTCCAATCTCATCTATCAATCTTATCAATACCAATAAAACGCAGCTTTTAGACAGTTTTTTTGCTATCACTGTTTTACATTTTGTAATTTTACTATCACTTATCTAATTAACAAAATAATCTGCAAATTATGATATTAGGGGGCGGTATAGCTAGCGTCCGTAGGATGTACTACCTTCTCCTAGGCCCACCCTACACGTGTCCTCCGGGTGGTGCAAAACTAGCAACAACGCCGCGGTAAATAACCTTTACCATAAGCCCTGAGGACCTAACTCCCCTCTAAAAGAAATGGTCCTGATACCTTGGGAAAGTGTCAGGAGAATTTCCCACCACAATTAATTATGGATAAGCTAAATAATGAGAAAGTTATGTTATGCGAACCGGCTAAAACCCGGCGCTTGCAGGTATCCGGGCCTGCAAGTGAGAAATTGGCTACCGAAGACCCCACAGGGGTGGGTGACCAGGCCCCTATGTTAATGAATGCTACTGGCAACAAAGTATTGGTTCAGCAAACTTTCCATCCTGGTTTCTTTATCTCAAGACCAAGATCTACTTCCCTTGGTAGCAATTGGTTGGTAGCTATTGGCTTGGTAGCTATTGGTTACCATTTTTAACGCTCTACTGGCCGGTTGCTCGTTTCCGGCCCAGTGGAAAGAGGCCATAGTGATAGGGTTCCATAAGCCGGGAAAACCCCGGCATCTGCCTAGTAGTTACCGTCCCATTAGTCTTCTTAGTTCCTTAGGGAAAGTATATGAGAGAATCATCCTCTGTAGACTTAGATCGGAAGTCGAGAGACTCAAAATCATCCCAAATGAGCAGTTCCGCTTTAGAGCCAACCATTCATGTTCCCATCAGGTGCAACGAATCACGGAGCACATACTGATAGGGGCCACTGTGAGGGCCAAGAAGCATAGGACAGGAGCGCTCTTCCTCGATGTAGCTAAGGCGTTGGACAGGGCCTGGCACAATGGACTGGTGTACAAGCTATACCAGTTCAAGGTGTCGGACAGACTCGTACTCATCATACGGGACTACTTGTCGAATTGCTCCTTTCGCTACAGAGTGGAAGGCGTTCTGTCAACTCCCCGCCCCATCAGGGCGGGTGTCCCCCAGGGTTCAGTTCTCTCGTCCATCCTCTACTCCATCTACGCTAGCGATATTCCTAGGCCGCGATCTAAAGTGCACCTTGCCATGTACGCGGACGATACTGCGCTTTACACGTCCTCTAAGGATCATTGGGAGATATACCAACGTCTCCAATCCGCAGTCGACTCCCTCGAGATTTGGCTGCGGAAATGGCGGATCGAGGTAAACCCTGAGAAGAGCGTTTCGGTGCTCTCGAACGGGGCCCCCCAAAGATCCTCTCGCGAATCAAACTCTTTGATAAACCGATACCTTGGAAAGACGAGGCAAAATACCTAGGAGTAACGTTAGATAGAAAGTTAGTTTTCACTGCGCATATTAGGACCGTTCGTAGCAGAGCGGCCTACATATTAGGTCGTTTATATCCGCTGTTAGGCAAGCGGAGTAAAATGTCCCTTCGCAATAAGGTGACACTTTACAAAGCTTGCATACGTTCCGTCATGTCCTATATGAGACCCGTTTTTGCGCACGCTAATCTGAAACCCCTTCAGGTGATTTAGAACAGGTTTACACGGATTGCAACCGGGGCGCCGTGGTTCGTACGCAACATCGATCTCCATAGAGACTTAGACCTTCCGACCATCGCTCAGTACTTCAAGGGGCTTTCTCAAAAGTACTTTGAACGTGCTGAGCGACACCCGAACCCAATGGTGGCTGACGCCTCTGAGTATAGACCACGTAAGACTACTTTAGTCAGAAAAAGAAGAAACAAGTCGGTACTCGTTGACCCCGACGACGCGTTCACAGTAGGTAATAACGTGTACGCGTAGGCATAAGTGACACCACACAACATACAGACACACACCATCTATACCGGTATAGACGAGGTCCCAACTGAGTAAGTGCTCCGTTGCTCCGGCGTTCTGCCGTCGGAGGACGCTAGTGTCCAAATGTCCTTAGCTTCCCTCCTGACTAACGACGCCCCGAGCCGAGGTCCGTGTCTCAATCTGAGACGCCCTCGGGACGTCGTTCCCCATGGGGGCCCATCTGGCCCCCCCTTTTTAAGGGTGGGTCTCCTGACCCACCCGCTCCCCCGGCGACGCTGTAATAGCCAACAGGGCTAACAGCATAGACAGACAAAAAAAAAAAAAAAATACAAATCTTATCAGAGGTTATGACTAATAATTTTCTATCAGAAAGTCTATTTCAAATTATTTCGATCAAAAGGTCCCTCGGGAACTAAATGTTTTAGGGCAAAGTGATATTGAAGTCACTAGAGATAACAGCTTGCTTACTCATACTTCTTGACCGCACCTCACGTGTAGTGTAACACGTGTAGACGATGGGTCTGTTTTGTATTGATGCACAGTTAGTTGAGAAAGGTTGCCAAAGGACTGGCAGATATTCTATATGACCGAAGTACTGGTTCATGGTAGTTGCATGTATATGATCGAATGACTGTATAGCAAAATATTGAGTTGAGTATGCAAGGCTGGTAAAATCATGATTGATTTTGAAAGTAAAGTGATGGATCTAATGATCAGAGAAGTTTTTAACTGTTGTAAATAAGGTGTGATGCGCACCTTGTGTTAAGAGTTATAATTTTCTAAATACTTAAGATCTGTTTGAAAATATCTTAAAACATGTATAGCCATGTTAAGCTTATTTAAATTTATATAAATATAGAATGTAAAAAAACGATACGGGCAGGGATTCGAACCCGCGACTACTGGGAAACCGTCCCGTCGCTCTACCAACTGAGCTACCGTATCGCTGTCCGCTTCGGTGAATTAAGCATTCTATATGTGATCGTCTTTATCGGGACGGTGGTGACATCTATTAGGTTTCTTTCGAAAATCCTAACCAATGTTTCTAACTTTGCAGTATAGATAAACATTGAAAAGATGCCACTACCGAAATCATGGTGGTAGACCATAACATCGGGTCGCCGGCAAAGTTACCACCCATCGGGCAAAGTCGTGCCGCAAAGCGACCTAGTCGTGTTCCGGCACGTTGCTCGATGAAGCCGTTAATGGGAAATGGGTTTGAACAGCTGCGGTGCGTTGGCGTACCGGTTTGACGTCGAGTTGGTGTTTGTTTTGTCGGGTGTCTAGTCGAGGAGGGTAGCGGGATCGGAAGCGACGGCTTTCCGCTGGCCGCCCGCAGATAGTTGGGGGCCCAATTAGTGGGTTAGCCTCCCACGAAAGGCTGCCCCGCCAGCTGCGAAAAATCCCAGGGTGGCTCCATCGTGCTGGTTGGCGACCAGACGAGGAGGCCCGATGGCGATCCCTGGGGGGGTTCGGGCGTCCCCGCAGTCTCCAGACTAGCCTCCCAGTGGCAAGACATCACCAATTTCGACGTCGGGTTCGATACGTACGCCCTCGTACAACTGCCGCTTCCCATCCCTATTCACTTTTATATTTATTTTTTTATGAAAAAGTACAAAAAAAGGAACGAGATTACACAGCTTTTGCACTCCTCCTCATACAAAGTGCACCTCACTAATATCAGGGGTTTGCACTCTAATATCCTAGCTGTCCATCACCACCTGAAGACAGAGCAGCCGCACCTCTTCTTTTTGACGGAGACGCAGATACAATGTCCTTTGAGCGCTGCGCACCTGCATTTTCCCGGATACACGTTAGAGCACAATTTTCGCTCACGTGCCGGAGTCTGCGTGTACGCGCGGAACGACCTCTGTATCCAGCGTCTCCGTTACCTTGAAGACCCCACTCTTTCTTCTATATGGGTTTTAGTAGACACAGGAAACGAAAAAATCCTGTATTCCTGTGTCTACCGTTCGCACAGCGGTGACCAGGAGACAACTAGATTATTTGAGTATCTCGGTGAGGCTGCTGATATGGCTTTGCATCAGTACCCTTCAGCGCAGCTTGTTTTTCTGGGGGACTTTAATGCTTGTCATCAAGACTGGCTGTTCCCGTACCAGAAAACCGACCATGCTGGAAGAGAAGCGCGGAACTTTGCGTTGTCCTTGGACCTCTTTCAGCTGGTGAGGCAAGCGACAAGGGTACCAGATGTGGTAGGCCATACAGCCAATTGCCTGGACCTTCTGCTGACAACTGATCCGGACAGGTATCGTGTTGAGGTCACCTCCCCCTTGGGAACCTCCGATCACTGTCTGGTGAAATCTGTGTTTACATATTCCCCACCAGCTCTCGAACCACATGGTGTTAGGCGAGTATGGAAATACAAGTCAGCAGATTGGGATGAGATGCGGCACTTCGGATCACACTTTGGATCCGTCGAGTTGCGCGGATGCTATAACCGATGTGGTGCATCAGGCAATGGAGTATTTTATTTCTTTTGCTGAAGTTCCCGTCGGTGGCAAAGCTCGCCCATGGTTTAATGCCGAATGTGGTCATGCTCAAGACCGAAAACATTCGGCATACCTCATTTGGGCTGATGCTCGAAGCCGCAAAACTCCGGATGTAAGTACAAAGAAGAGAGCCTTTAACCTAGCTGCCAAGTCCTACAAAAAGGCATTGCGGAAGGCTCGTCTCGATCGAATCGCTAAGAATGGCGAAAAGCTCTCTGTCAAACCAACTGGCAGTCGAGCTTTCTGGTCTCTTGCGAAAGCGATCGAGTCGAATTTCCGCCAACCCTCACTGCCTGCTCTGATGAAGCCGGATGGATCCCTGGCCCACACAGCAACAGAGAAAGCGAATGTATTTGCTTCTCTGTTTGCTGATAATTCGCATCTAGATACTGGCAATGCTTCTCCAGCACATCTTCCTCACTGCGGTATTTCGATGCCTGAAATCCGCATCACTAACAAAGAGGTATGGAGAACATTGTGTCGTTTAGATGTGAATAAAGCCAGTGGTCCTGATGGTATACCAGCCATTCTGCTCAAAACATGCGCAGCTGAGTTGTCTCCTGTACTGACACGTCTGTATCGCCTCTCTTTCAAGACTGGAATAGTGCCGAAATCCTGGAAGCTTGCCAACGTGCAACCCGTGCCCAAAAAAGGCAGCCGTGCTGATCCTGTCAACTACAGACCGATTTCAATCACCTCCATACTCTGCAAGATTATGGAGCGTGTATTGAACTCGCGCCTTCTAGCATACCTAGAAGGTAACGATCTCCTCAGTGACCGACAGTACGGGTTTCGCCGTAATAGGTCTACTGGGGACCTCCTAGTGTATGCTACACACATTCTAGGCGAGGCCATCGAGAAGAACGGAGAAGCGGTCGCCGTCTCTCTGGACGTCTCGAGGGCATTTGACAGGGTCTGGCAAGCGAGCCTTATAAGCAAGCCTTCAGCGTACGGTATATCTCCTGGTCTGATCGGCTGGGTAACGGACTTTCTGAGCCAGAGATCTCTCCGAGTAGTTGTCGATGGGTGTTCCTCGGAATTCTTGACAATAAATGCCGGAGTGCCTCAGGGGTCCGTTCTTTCTGCAACTCTTTTTCTGCTGCACATAAACGATCTGTTGAAGCCCGGTGTCTATGGGTACGCAGACGACAGCACAGTTGTAGAAAGATATCTGCCGAGTACTCGGGCTAGTAGAGATCAAGTGCAATCTGAAAGAGAAGCCATGGTGCAACGTTTGAATAACAAACTTCAGGCAGTCTCCGCATGGAGCAATGTCAATCTTGTCAAGTTCAACGCCACCATAACGCAGACGTGTCTATTCACCGCCAAAAGGAGCCCTTTCACCTTGGCTCCTACTTTCCAGAATGTATCCTTGGAATACAGTGACCGGCTTCAGTTGTTAGGCTTAGAGATTTCCTCGAACCTCAACTTTGGTCGGTTCATTGAGTCCAGAGCAAGAGCAGCAGCAGCAAAGCTTGCCGTTCTTGCGAAGGTTCGGCAGTACTTTACACCGGGACAGCTTCTTGTTTTATACAAAGCACAGATCCGGTCGTGTGTAGAGTACTGTGGCCACATATTTGCTGGTGCCGCAAAGTCTCATCTTGCGGTTCTGAACTCAATTGAGAGGCGAGCAAAGAGGCTCATAGGCGATCCCGAATTGGTCGAAGCCGACCTCCAAAGCCTTGAACACAGGCGTAAAATTGCTAGCCTCTCAGTATTCTACAGGATACATTTTGGTGAGTGTGCGCAGAAATTACACGATCTAATTCCCCCGGCCCCCTTCCATCATCGGACTTTCCGACGCACGGCAGGAATCCATCCTTTTGTTGTGGACATTCCACCTGTCCGAACGAAGCGCTTTGCTTCGTCTTTTTTACTGCGTACAGCAAAGGATTGGAACAGCTTGCCTGCGTCGGTATTTCCGAAAGAATACAATGTGGATACATTCAAGAGAAGAGTGAATAGGCTGCTAGGGTAATGCGCCTTACCACCTTAGACTACATTCCACTTGCCATCAGGTGGAATGTAGTCAAGCATTGCCCTAGAATATATAAAAAAAAAAAAAAAAATTATGTTTGAAAATATCTTAAAACATGTATAGCCACGTTAAGCTTATTTAAATTTATATAAATATAGAATGTAAAAAACCGATACGGGCAGGGATTCGAACCCGCGACTACTGGGAAATCGTCCCGTCGCTCTACCAACTGAGCTACCGTATCGCTGTCCGCTTCGGTGAATTAAGCATTCTATATGTGATCGTCTTTATCGGGAAGGTGGTGACATCTATTAGGTTTCTTTCGAAAATCCTAACCAATGTTTCTAACTTTGCAGTATAGATAAACATTGAAAAGATGCCACTACCGAAATCAATGTTTGAAAATATCTTAAAACATGTATAGCCATGTTAAGTTTATTTAAATTTATATAAATATAGAATGTAAAAAACCGATACGGGCAGGGATTCGAACCCGCGACTATTGGGAAACCGTCCCGTCGCTCTACCAACTGAGCTCCGTATCGCTGTCCGTCTCGGTGAATTAAGCATTCTATATGTGATCGTCTTTATCGGGACGGTGGTGACATCTATTAGGTTTCTTTCGAAAATCCTAACCAACGTTTCTAACTTTGCAGTATAGATAAACATTGAAAAGATGCCACTACCGAAATCAATTTTGAAAATATCTTTTAAACATGTATAGCCATGTTAAGCTTTATTTAAATTTATATAAATATAGAATGTAAAAAACCGATACGGGCAGGGATTCGAACCCGCGCATACTGGGAAACCGTCCCGTCGCTCTACCAACTGACCTACCGTATCGCTGTCCGTCTCGGTGAATTAAGCATTCTATAAGTGATCGTCTTTATCGGGACGGTGGTGACATCTATTAGGTTTCTTTCGAAAATCCTAACCAACGTTTCTAACTTTGCAGTATAGATAAACATTATCATACATACATATATATATATATATATATATATATATATATATATATATATATATATATATGTGTATGTGTATGTCCATTTCTTCAATTCCATATTATTTTCTGTTTATTTTTATTTTTTTTTTTGTTTTATTGTACCGTCTGTAAGTCTTTGTACATCCTCAAGGTTGACTGATAGAGAATGCTATTTAGCATTAAGTCCGGCAATTGTAACAGTTTTTGTTGGAACAATAAAGAATAAATAAATAAATAAACCTTTAAAGTTTCATCGAACTCAATTAAGTAGTTTTTGCATACTTGTAGGAATATTTATAGTTTATTTATGTATATTTTTTATGTTTATCTGCTGGTAAGTAGCAATGGTACGAAAAGAAGAGCTTAATAAACTTCTTTATTTGTTACCAGATTGTTATAAAAACCAAAATGTTAAGTGAAGCCCATTACAACATATTCCCGAAAAGTGCATCCAAATAGTTTAATACGTTTCTGAGACTATCGTGCACAAACATACAGACATATACAGACATACAGACGTGTTTGTCTGTTGAAAAATTAAAAATCATTGTTTTGGGTTCTCTTGCTCTCATAAAGGCCCTCATCAAATGGCGAATAAAAGATAAGAGGCTCATTTGGCGTAAACATCTTTTCACAAAAAGAAAACAACTTGGTCTTATGACCAGATCGTTATAATGGCTCTTTGGTCGCAAGTCGCAACTAATCCTGGAGAACAAACTACTTCTATACAAAGTTATACTGAAGCCTACCTAGACCCATGGGATACCACTGTGGGGCATTACGTCACTTTCAAACATAGAAATTATACAGAGGTTTCAAAATAAAGCACTCCGTATGGTGACAAACACTCCTTGGTTCAAACCTAATGAACTGTTGCATCATCATGAATGTAGAAATGCCTACAGTATAACAGAAAATTTAACGTTTTACCAGAACCTACAAGGATAGGATTACACATCATCCAAACACTCTGGCCCAATCTCTAATGGACGAACAAAAGAAAACTCGCGGTCTTAAACGAAAAATACCTCAAGATTTGATCACATCACAATAAAAACACTTTTTTCGTCCTGTATCGAAAAAACTGTGTTTTCACTAAGGTGAAGGTGGAGACAGCGCGCTTATAACCTCTATCTGGACCGAGTCCAGAATAATCTCGCTGAGGACCCCATAGCATTTTAGGGGTTTTTAAGATCAAAGAGGGGAATTTCCACAGGATGTAAATTAATTAATTTATTTATTTATGTACCACACTTAAATCTTAACTTAAAATATAAACATTACGTACACAGGATAACTTATCTCTACAAAGAAATCTCTTCCAGCCACCCAAAAATTAACGTGCGAAATAGTAGATTTTGTACCGTGGGACTAAAGCACTACTTTAAAGGGAGAGTGTATTTTTAATCCAGAGCGAAGCGAAGGATTCTAGCGTTGAATAAATATTGAAAGGATGTGTGTCGTAATTTTCAACTACGAAAGAGATCGATTACGAATCTTGTATGAAAAAAGTAGGCTGAATGACTTTAGTCATTAAATGTTAATATTTATATTTATTTTGAGTTTTAACTCAAAATAAATATAAATATTAACATTTTTTTTCTAATAAACTGTTCTTATTCATAGCTTGCTTTTTACTTGTTTCCTCATAGATGTGATAAAAAGCAGATCCCTCGCTCGCTCAGGATTCTACATTAGAATCCCTCGCTACGCTCGGTTTCAGATTCAAAGTACATCACTAGAGCTTAAAGTAGCTTTAGTACAGAGGTGCACAATTTCATATATATTTACACACACATATATATATATATATATATATATATATATATTATATAGGATAGGACACGTATAGGATGTATAAGTTATAACTTATAGGTATACGTTATACGTTTGGAATCTTGCGGCCCAGGCGGTCAAGCCAAGGCCAAATTTGCGGAGCAAAGTTTCAGGCTCTATTCGTACCTTCTGCGGAGCTATTTACTGTCAGCGTTTCAGGTTAATTACGGTTGCCCGATATTCGACGATAATGGTCTGTAGTTAAAATTCCACTTTTTTATATAGGCTTGTGACTGTGAATGGGGAAGTTAATTTATGGTATTGATATGAAAAGATAGATTTTATTTTATCATTCTAATATAACTTGTTAAATACAAATAATTATATGACGCAACTGGAAATTAAAAAATTCACAATTAATTCATGTGCACTTCGCTTTTAAATTCTTTTGAAATAAAATGTAGACTTGTCCTTACGTTTCATATTAGTAATATGTCAATGAAAAGAAAAAATATTAATGAACATGTTATATGATATGTCAATTGTCATTCGTAATACATTCATAGTTCAATTCACTAGTATGACGTTTACAGTTCATTGATGAGGTGGTGAAATTTATCCAGAATGTTATTTTTGCCGGCAAATAAAAGAGATTGTGGTCAGTGCTAAATGCTACGGATTATAATAGTACCGGAAGAGTTTTTAAGCGCATCGTATCTTTCATAGTACGATGTCTTATTTCTTTGGAATGTTGATAAGCAAACATGTAAATTGAGACCTGTGATCCAGTTGCTTTAATAATAAAATGAGTTCCGGCGTAGATAAGGATTGGAAAAATAATCTAGGATTTCCAATAAATTACGATTCTGGACAGAGTACAGATGAAGACATGTAAGTAACAGAACCTGTTGTTTATAACATTATTCTCTAAGAAACTCGTTTGTTTTTGCGAATTTTGGTCATGACTTCCATAACAATAAAAATCTAGTTATGTTATTTGTCCAAAGGAAAAAATATATATTTTATAGCTATGTTTTGAAAGCAAAGGTATGAAATATATGTTGGAACCTAAATTATAATTTTGTCTCTAACAGGGCATAAAGAAAAAAATCTTAGTTTCTATAATATGTATATTAAAATTTGTAGATTTGGTTATAAACACATGTGTTACATTTTATTCTAATATATTTGGACACTTACTCACATAACTTACTAAATTATCTTATACTACTTATAATTATAAGAATGATATCTAAATAGAAACCTGTTTTTTTAATACATAAAAATATGTGTGTTTACAGTGTGTTTGTTTTGATGTTGTTTCTTAATTAGAATATTTTGAAAAAATGGTGTTATATCTCTATACTGAGATATTGTTGAATGCATGCATATTTTAAAAAGCAGTCTAATTAAACAATATACTTTTACTTAAATAAATATTAATATACCTGATGTTGCTGATTTGGTAACTGTTTGTCTTCATACTGTATACAAAAAGCAAGCTTAAAACTTTGAATATGTGATAAGAGGGTTCAAACTAAATAAAATGCTTTTTTTGTATCACTGAAGTCAGGACTAAAAAGCAAGGAAAAGGTAAGAATAAGAAAATGTTACCCTAGAACAGTGATATGGTGTGATAGCAATAAAAGCCAATGGCTAATGTATGAATATTTAATGATAATGATATAAACATTATCATAATGTATTGTGAGCACTTTTATGGCAATCACTTTTATTACCTTATCATAGGTAGAGTCACTTGTGCAGGCTTTACCGGAAAGTATTAAATATTACTTTATTAATGTAATATAGGTAATGTGTTACATATTTTTTTTATTATTTTAGTTGGATATAACAGTTTGTATTGGTACCACATTATTGAATTAAATTTTAATTTATTTTACTATACAGTGGGTGAGTAAAATTAATTAAAAACTTTATTATGTTTTAGGTAGGTTATAAATTTTCATAAGAGGTAATAAAAATGTTTACAATATTAAAGCCAAAAGGTCAATACTTAGTGGGTAATCCCGTCATGATATAATATTAAATAGCATTCATAAACACTTTTGTTAAATATTGTTTTCAAATAATCTTCAGAAACTTTTAAATAGAAATAATATTTTTGACTGGTTCTTTTGATAATATATATTTATGACTAAACCAATAGATTTCTTTGTTGTCTCAAGAATGGATGAATGTTTATTATATTTGCTTTCTTGTCTGTCTCAACAAAATATGTATTTATAGTCTGTCATATTTGAAAAATAACCTTGAGCTAACATACTAAACATTAACATTATTGAATTTAAACTTAATATAAGTTCTTATACAAAAACAAACAGTGGCCGGACATCAATATATCAAATATGTTTCTGCCTTTTTAGCTTATAGCAGATTTAGTATTTATAAAATACATAGTGAGAGTAGAAAACTGCTTGATTATGTATTAATTTATGTACCATCTTTAAATATAACTTAAAATATATAAATAATAAGTACACTGGATAACCTATCTTTACAAAGCAATATCTTCCAGCTACTCATACATATAAAAAGTAATCTTTTTAATAAAATGTGGGGTACATTATAATATAACATTAATATTTTGTGTTGATATTCACAAATAACAATTGGGATAAGGTTTACAGATGTAATAAGCAATCCTAATCTAATTTTAGTATGTAAAGATTGAAATTACAATTTTACTGAAACATATTTCAAGTATTGGTCCCAAGATAGAGTTTATGTATGTAATAAATGTCCCTGATTCAATTTTGTTTTGGTATAGTATTTACAGATTAAAATTACAATTTGATCCATTGAATTGATTGAATCCAGATATCAATACCTCTGTATTGAGTTTGTAGTATCCGTAGGATTTCGGTCTTGGATAGCAGATTGATTATTAATTTGAAATGTGAAATATTTATACTAGTTATAATTGCAAGACAGTGTCAAAATTCCATCGTCTATTTATGTAGATAAAATCACTATAAGTCACTATCAGTCAGTGAGTGTTGTTATGCGGTAGATATAGAAAACATTTATGTTTCCTCGAACAACCATTGACATCTTAAGTCTATCTGCAGAGTGCTATAGTTTTAGTATTTTATTATAAAACTGTTGAGAGATGACGTGACGTAAATATGTATTTTTTTAATTCAAATAATCTCACATTCACAACCAATTTATTTACGATTTAAACTCCAGGGCCCCGAGAAATTTAAAACATTTTTTTTAACGATTGTTTGCGTCATTTAGTAAAAAGATAATGGTCTACCCATTCCTTAAAATAATTTATATATAGAAAAAAAAAACTGAAATCTTTATTTTTATAACAAACATGTTAGCTTGCTCTATTTATTTAAATACCTATGTATAAAAAGTCCGAAGGGATAGTTACTTCATAATTTATAAATTTAAACACTATCATTTAAAATGTGACAAAATCAAGTTATGCTAAATTACAAATGCACTTAATTTTCATGCTAACATACACATGTACTGTAATAGTTATTTTTCATGCTAAAATACACATGTACTTTACCTACCTGCTACTGGCACTATCTACTTATATACATAAAAATAGGCCTAGTTGCTTACTAATAATATGAGCACAAATTAAAGACACTGCGTTTTCATATCATTACATAGTATAAAGCAAAGTTGCTTTTCGCATCTGTCCCTATGTCTGTATATATTTAAAACTACACAACGAATTCTGATGAATTTTTTTTTAATAAATAGAGTGATTCAAGAGAAAGGTCTATATGTATAATAACATGCTTTATATATTAGAGAACCACTGATAATTTCAAGATTTCTAATGCGAAGTCGTAAACAAACACATTGTTTTGCGCTTACATTGCAAACGCTGGCTGAACTCTACGATATAGGTCAAAATAATGTACTAAGTATTATATACCTTAAAAAGTTCTACAAGAAAGTTTGAGATGGTATATGTTTATCTCTTAGGGATAACCCATAATAGCCAATTTTTACGAGAAATAATGGCTTATTTACGAATGCGATTTTAAGCAATACAGCAATAATCCTTATCTAATTAAGCACCTTAAATACATTTGATATTTAATATGGAACAATATAGCCCTTTACAGCATGTCATGAATATTTTCGAAGATATTACAAATTTAAAATATAGGGACATCGCATTTGCGGCGGTACGGTAGACCGGCGCACTCTGGTATGGAACCGTGCAAACCATCTCAAAAATGGCTTTTGTGAATGTTCAGATCTGAAAATTTTGTTAATGTATATAGCTAACTGAATGTCTAATACATATTATTTAGCATATGAAATAGTTTTTTTTTTAAATAAAACCAGACCTGCAAGCTGATGATCAAAATAACGTCGATTGTGTAGCTCAGAATTCCTCCAGTTTACATGGTCATATTATGTTGATTAGTTTCATTGAAAATTTATAAGTGTGCTATATTAAGTACCTACTCTGTTTAAAAAGTATTTAAATGGACGTTTAAGTAAAAACAAGAGAGGTATAAAAAAAATACATTATCTAATATATCCTTATTAAAAACTTTAAATAGATTTTTGACAGTGAACGATGTCTGCCGATGTCGTAATTTTGATTGTATCACTTAAAACAAGTGATATAGAAGCCAAAAAAATGGGAAAGGGGAATTGTTTTAGCCAGAGCTCGTTTGTCTGTCTGTCGTCATGAAATATTATTGTATTTTACACACTGAGGAAAAAAAAGTAAAAAAAAAATCAGTTAAACGGTTTCATATTGCAGATAAATGTACTTACTAAAAACTAAATAATAATTTCATGGATACAGTCATGGGTACCAATATGTATACATTGTTATATTTTCAAAATAAAGTAACTCGTAACCTAGGTACTCACTTTCTGGAAATATCTATGGTCACATAAATTCCTAAAAATGCAATATACATTTATGTTAACACCTATGACAAAAGATGTAATTTTTGAAGTATACAAATTTATTTATTTTTAATTTGTGTTTCTGTTTTTTTGTGTTTTTTGTATTTTTTTCTGCTTTTTTGTGTTTTTATTTTTTGTAGAATTTGTTATTACCATTTTGTTCCCACGAGTACTGGAGGTCCCCAGAGGTCCAATAGAGGGGTAAGGCTATGTACAACAAGATGTGCCTGAATCTTGATTGGAAAACGCTAACGACATATCATTTTTATCCACCCTAATGCCATACAGTTCTCGGCGCGCTTCTACCTTTTACCTTAACTTGGGTGGTGTACCCCTAGCGACGTATCATTTCTAGACGCCCTAACGCCACGTAGTCTTCGACAGGATAGCAGATCTTGACTTGGGTGGGAGATTCATATTGTAATTCTTACCAAGCCCTTTATTTTGATACCCATATTGATGGGATTGAAACAAACTAAGTTGTCCGGCATCTTGTAGCGGCGGCCATCTTAGATTCACAATAATATTGAATATGGATAATTGTATTGTCACCAGAATCAAAGGCGTATGCCAAATTTCAGATCAATCGGTTAACGGGGAGAGGGTTAATTTCAATTACTAGATTTGACCCTTACAAACAAACGGGGTGAGCTAAATAAAACCGTTTAAAAAGACACGACATTTGAAAAAATCGTAGATAATTCGAAAATAATTACAATTAAGTATTATTCATATAAACAGTCTAATAACTGAAATAAAATTGAAATTAATTTGAATTTGGTATCTAAGTGACAATGTCCACAATGATTCTTAACTTGTGCAATGTAAATATTGGTCAGATCATCAACACCAGCACATCAACACAAGGTCAGACTCGTTAAGTATCTTCGTATACAATAGACTATTATTTTGTAGGCCTTGACAAACAGCAGCCATAGTCAGACATATTTTTTTGTTAATTTATGTTAAAACTCTAAATATACGGCAAAAACATGAGTGAAATAGATATTCCATTCATAGATATGAATATATATCTCAAAAATAATTATCTTTAATACCAAGACAATTTAATGAACCACAATTTATATTATTTAATATTCATGAAGTGATATCGTGTTTTATCATCGAATCTCTAACACTTATCACTCGACACATATTTAACATTATCTACGTAAACAACTTTTTTTCCGATAAATATTCTTTTAAAAATTTTATGATACGTTTGATTTGAATCATTAACTTTTTTTGGAACCAATGTTCATATTATATGTTTATATCTGAATATTTTTTCATAATCTTTATTTTTATTGCTAAATAGATGAACTATAACTCAAACAGTGATTTAAAGAATTTCATATTTCCAGAGATTTAAAGGATGTTGTGATGAGGCATCCTCGTCACTCCTCCCGGTACTTGCTGGCGGAGAACGGAGATGGTTCCGAAGCGGATCTTCTGGGAACCACACCCCCTAGAGCTCGAATCAGAGACAAAGAAAAGAGAAGGTAATTGTCATTTTTTGAATTTATATTCTTTAATAGTAGTTATATATTTATAGTAGCTCTACGAGACTTTCTCACCTTCGTCATATATGTAGTAAAAAATTAACTGACTGACTCTACAAGGAACTTTGAATTATAAACTTCATAGTAGATTAATAGATGGAAATCTTTTATATGCATATTGAATTAGAATATAGATGTCTGACAACAGTTAACATCCAGCTGTTTTATATATAAAAAATCACACGTAGTACTAATTTTTCCCTCAGTGTAGGAGGTATCTTTTACTAATTTTAATATATTTAGATTTTAACGTTAAACATTTTTAAAACTATTTAAATGCAGGCGACGCCGGGTAAAACTGCTTGAGGTTTACATTGGATCATAATCGTAAATACTCCAATTGCGTTCAATCAATTTAATTGTAATATTAATTTGTACATGTATATATCCTCATGTATCTCTAATAATATGCATAACATTTTCCATTTATATTCCTACTTTTTCATTTCAAAACTGATGGGAAATCACCATAATCGTCTCCCTCCTTAGGGGGTTACCATAGATATTCATAAAGTTCATGAAATTCAATCTACTTATGACTAATGTTTCAGTCTGTCATACTCGACGCGTTATCTCCTAACTGAACGCTCGTCATACCAACTGATACGCTATCAGTTGAAAGCTAATTATACTATAATCACATGCAATCAGCACTCTAACACCGCAACACAGGAATTTGTATTTTTTTCTCGATAACAAAGATAAAATAAATGTCGAATATTATAGAACAAATAAAATTCCTTAGGATCAGCATTCATTATTATTCATTATAAAAAATAAATTATATTCTTTTTGACATCATACCAACGTATATAATATTGTATGATTCATACTCGTCCATAAATAAGGAATGTTAATACGTTATTTCTATTGAATTCGAACATATACAATGTAGACGTCGGTTTATTCAATAGTTACTTGGATAAGTGATAAACTCACCATCAAATATTGATTATAATTGATTAATTAATAATATAATATAATTATACTAAGATATAAATAAAAATAAAGCCGGCATTTTTTGACGTCTATAAAATAAAAAAAATAGGTAAAACTCTGCCAGTCTTGTTTATTGTTATTGTTGGTATATTTACAGAAACATTTTTGATGCCGGGATGAACCTGCAGAGGTCGCTGGTTGAGGGCAAAAGTGCTAGTGACTTACCCACCCCACCAGGTGTGTTTACAATTTATTTAAATTTATTGATAATGTTCACTACTCTTTAGTGTACTTGTTAAGTAAATATTTGCTTAAATATTTTAGAATCATGATTTATTATGTATTTCACAGAGAGGTTCAAAAAGCGTACCAGTCTAAAACTTATAAGGACCAAAGAACGGGATTGGAAAGATGTACAGAGGGACTCCAGAGCCGATTCGCTACCCTCGCCGAGTCCACAGGCAGCTGTTCCCACTTTGGTAAAAGTCAGTCAAAATAAAATTGAGTATCATAAACATCTGGATTTTTCAACGTCCTTCTCATTAGGTGGAGTCTTGCAACCGTTTCATGTCCCTTACCTCACGTCTCAAATGTAAAGAAGAATGTGAAGAAATCCAAGAACGCCAAGCGAACGAGGAGCTTCCCACCAGCAGAGTGAACTTCCATAGCACCTTCAGCATGCTCATAAATATGGGGAATATTGACAAGGGCTGCAGAAGGACTGTGAGTAGACCTTTGGTTTTTCTAGTCTTTAAGTTCTATTTACATTCAAATTAAGGTAATCAGAGGCGGTAACTTATCACTATATTTGAATGTCACTATATTTGTTTGTAAGTGACACGTACAAAACTACCACATTCCTAATAACCGGTAGGTGTATGATCAGATCAGTCGCGAGGAGCAAGTGTGGCAGAACGAGCTGAAGGACCTCATCTGGCTGGAACTGAAGGCCAAGCTGGCGGGACGCACCCTGGCGGCTCAGGACGAGGAGCTGTGCCGGAGGAGAAGCCTCGTGCCCGCTCTCATCAAGCGCATACAGGACTACAGGTATGCGAGTGTGATACCTTGGTGTGATATAAAATTGAACATCGCTAATTATTTCCTATGCCAGGATATCGACTTTCGCAGTCTTGGCGATGGTCAAGTCTCATAGTGGTAATGAAAAGATGGATCGTCCCCTAGGCCATGTTCAAACGACTATTGACATAGTCTCAAAGATCCCCTCCGCTGAAGCGACAGTCCTTGTTGATTTCAATGCACACTACACGACTGGCAGCAGTCACGGGACATCGAATACTCGAGAAAACCTGTATTTGAATTCGCGACAGCGAGTGGTCTATCCCAGGCGATAGAGACGTCTACTCGTCTTTCTGATGCAAATAGACAACAAGCCATATGCCAAACTCGTTTAATTTCCTACTATCTATACACACATCATACTACATCCTACTAAATATTCGTTCACTAGAACTAGAATCGTCGGACAATAATCTCGTACGAAGTAGTGTCCATTCCATGTCGACGTCGTCATCTGCGACCAGACCCAATCACACCGGAAACCAGTGCATTGGGATGTGATGCTGTAATTTTTACTCTTGGAGGCAGGTTCGTGTCGCTTGCGACGATCCTAGTGCATGCTTTGCTGCCGTCGCCTGTGATACTAAAGGCAATTTATACTTTATACCAAGCTCTATAATCCCAATCGGTGGCAAATCGTCGCCCTTGTTTATTGCGTTTCTTAAAGCAAATGTTACTAGCTTTTCTCTTCTTTTGTTCTCTGGAGAACAAGGAATTCTCGACAAACGACAAACTGATATTGAGGCTGCCCTAGTTGTTTTAATGATTGATCTCGTTCAGTTTAATCTCCAGAAAACAAAGTTATAATTTACCACTTTAAATACCCCATTCGTCGTAACACTGCCTTTCGAAGATACTTTCTGGAATGCCTCGCCAGGTACTGGAAGTGATCAACAGAGCGAGTCATTACTTCACGCCGAGACACAAACTGGTGCTCTATAAAGAACAGTATACACTGCCCACAGGTGGTAGTGTTCTTATGTCTGGTCAGGATCGCCCTAGTTTACCATCTGTTCTACAATTGGTTCGTGTCCAATGACGAAGAATTCAAGTTAGATACCTAGTACTCTAAGAAAGATATAGCATCTACACGAATCTTCGCTCACTTTTAATACTTTATTATATTTGTAATCATAGATTTGAAAACCCTTCTCCGTGTGGATATCGTCCCCGGAGGTTATCTACAATCGATGCTGCGGCTGAAGATTCTGTTGAGACGCCAGTCGCAGATGAAGAACAATCCAACATCCCAGACCCTGATTCTGAAGGTACATTAGATATTTTATGTTAATTTCCAGTTTTTATAATATAAATTTAATAACTAATATATATATATATATATATATATATATATATATATATATATAATAACTAGACATGCGCCGACTATGACTTAGCTTTAATTTTAAATATTCATAAGTATGATATCACAATTGGTGGTAGACCATAACATCGGCCGCCGCCAAAGTTACCACCCATCGACGGCTTTCCGCTGGCCGCCCGCAGATAGTTGGGGGCCCATTTAGTGGGTTAGCCTAGCCACCCACGAAAAGCTTCCCCGCCAACTGCAAAAAATCCCAGGGTGGCTCCATCGTGCTGGTTCGCGACCAGACGAAGAGGCCCGATGGCGATCCCTGGGGGGTTCGGGCGTCCCTGCAGTCTCCTCCAGACTAGCCTTCCTTTGCAGTCCTTTGAGCGCTTTCGCGACTTTCGCTCACGGGCCGGAGTCAGTGTGTACGCGCAGAACGACCTCTGTATCCAGCGTCTCCGTCTCCTTGAAGACCCCACTTTTTCTTCCCTATGGGTTTTAGTGGACACAGGAAACGAAAAAATCCTGTATTCCTGTGTCTACCATTCGCACAGCGGTGACCAGGAGACAACTCGATTATTTGAGTATCTCAGTGAGGCTGCAGATATGTCTCTGTATCAGTACCCTTCGGCGTAGCTCGTCTTTCTGGGAACTTTAATGCTTGTCATCAGGACTGGCTGTTCCCGTACCAGAAGACCGACCATGCTGGAAGAGAAGCGCGGAAGTTTGTCCTTGGACCTCTTTCAGCTGGTGAGGCAAGCGACGAGAGTACCAGATATAGTATGCCATACAGCCAATTGCCTGGACCTTCTGCTGACAACTGATCCGGACGGGTATCGTGTAGAGGTCACCTCCCCCTTGGGAACCTCCGATCACTATCTGGTAAAATCTGTATTCACATATTCCCCACCGGCTCTCGAACCACATGGTGGAAATACAAGTAACTCAGGATGTAAATACAAAGAAGAGAGCCTTTAATCAAGCTGCCAAGTCCTATCAAATCGCCAAAAATGGCGATAAGCTCTCTGTCAGACCTTCTGGCAGTCGAGCTTTCTGATCTCTTGCCAAAGCGATCGAGTCCACCATTCCAGCTAAGGACTGGAACAATTTGCCTGCGTCAGCTCATTTGAGAGGCGACCAAAGAGGCTTATAGGCGACCCTGAATTGGTTAAATCCAACCTCCACAGCCTTGAACACAGGCATTCTATAGGATACATTTTGGTGAGTGTACGCAGGAATTACACGACCTAACTCCCCCGTCCCCCTTCCATCACCGGATGTTCCGGCCGAATACAATGAAATGACACCCGTCTTCAAGAAAAAACTGAAAAAGTTGCTAGGTTAATGCGCCTTACCATCTATGACTACATTTCCACTTACAATCAGGTGGAATGTAGTCAAGCACTAACTTAGTTTGTATAAAACAACAAAAACAAAAAAACAACAAAAACAACAAAAGTATTCGGTTCCAGAGAGGTGCGTCTGCGTGTCTATCGACTGCGACGCGTGCACGGGCGCGGTGGGCGCAGCCATGAAGCAGTCGTGGGCGCTCCTGGACGCCGTGGACGCCGCCGTGGCGCTGTACCCGTCCAGCAGCGCCGCCGCAGAGGACTACCCCGCACTGTTCTCGACGGAGGTCACCAACAGACTCAAGGTCAGTGACGAAGTGAAGAGTAAAGGAAATAACTATTAATTTCATAACGCCTTGAGTTTCTTGAGAGTAACTATACTTAGTCTGGCCATAAATACTGTTACAATTAAAAATAAAAAAATATTACATTTGGATTTGGAATCTGTCATTTTTATGCGATTGTTCATTATGTTTTCTTATTTTGGCACCAATACATCGTTGTTGTGATTTTAAAATGTTTGTGTATCTGGCTATTAATAAGTACAATGAGACTTCCTCTGTTTGTGACAGAGAAAGATCTGGCCTGACAGAGAAAGACTGGTCGTCGTCTAGTCCATATCTTAATCAGCTGGATTATGATTTATGGTCAGTTTTAGAGAGTACAGCTTTCTCTAAACGCCATGATAATTTGAAGTTCCTAAAACAATCCATACGATTGGCAGTGAAGCATTTCCCCATGGAAAGTGCGCGAGCTTCTATTGATAACTGGCCTCAACGTTTAAAGAACTGTATTGCAGCCAATGGACACCATTTCGAATAAACTTTTTATATTTTTTATTGTTTTATATTTGTGTATTAAACTAAAACACTGTAAAAGTAATAAATGTTACTTGCAATTTGAAAAATAAATTTTTTTCTTTGTTACAATATTTATGGCAAGACTAAGTAAGTAAATTGAATAAATATTCAAACTTTTTCACTCACCATTATCAGCCTTAGTACACCCAGACCACAGTAATTAATAAATATTATACGAATACTTCCATCTTGATATCGAATACCACTACTGGCAGACCTATCAGAGCGCTGTTAGAGTCTATCAGACCGCTGTTATGACCACGGGCCAAACAGTTGGCACATGTTTATGACGGATGCATCACGAACAACATATTGGATGTAACATAATATATTACATGAAAATAAATCTATCTTTATGGATTTCACTCCTGTATAATGAATTAGATTTTAAATTTAGATTTAAATCTAACCCGACGTTTCGAATGTTTTGCAGCAATTGTCTTCACGGTATGACGAGATGGAGCTGTCTGTCAGTAAGTCAGTTAATGAGTCATCTACCTCTAACGGTTTCTAAGTTACCGGGCATACAGTTCAGGATTCACACAAAACGCACTAACAGTATCTTGAGGTCTTTCAGTGCGGTCACAGACATGGAACTTTATATTTTTCAAGAGTTGTTCCCAGGTGTTAGATAATCTCCAACCATCTTCTCTATTAAAATTAGGATGTTTTTTAATTTCAATAGTCTTACGAACCATTTTTGGAATATAACGTGGTTCTTTAGCGAGGATATTAGGTTTATCAAATCTTATATAATGATTGGGCTTGTCTATGGTTTGTTCACACACTGCTGACTTCGATGTACACCTATGTTTGATATCCGAGAATTGTTCCCTAACTCTTTTACCGATGCTCCTCTTTGTTTGAACTATATATGACAAGCCACATTCGCAGTCAAGTTCATATACTCCAGCACATTGTAAAGGAATATTACTTTTGATAGGTCTCAAGAATTGGCTCACTTTCCTTTGTGGCTTGTAGATAGTTCTTATAGAAACCATTTTTAAGATGTTGCCGATTCTGACAGTAACTCTTTTCACATATGGTAGTAGGGCTGGTTGACGCTCAACTGTGGATGGCCTGATGTGGTTTCTGCGACGCTGGCGAGGTACGGGCAGGTGGTTGTTGAACAAGGCATGCTTGATATGCTACAGCTCGTCCTCTAGGTGTTCAGCGTCACAGATGTGTTGTGCTCTCTGAAACAAAGACAACAGTAGCTAACTACCTAGGGTGGTGGTGTGATTCAACATTGATTTACCTATCTGTATGTGTGGGTTTCCTATAAACAGTGACTTCTAATGTGTTGTCAGGATTTTTGATGATAAGAATATCAAAAAAAGCTAAAGTATTATTTGACTGCTTTCCTGAAGATGGTTGGGTATTATCTAACACCTGGGTCCCATTCTTGAAAAATATAAAATCCCATGTCTGTGACCGCACTGTAAGACCTCAAGATACTGTTAGTGCGTTTTGTGTGAATCCTGAACTGTACGCCCGGAAGCTTAGAAACCGTTGGAGGTAGATGACTCATTAACTAACTCACTGACAGACACCTCCATCTCATTTTACCCTGAAGCAGATTGCTGCAAAGCATTCGAAATGTCGGGTTAGATTTAAAATTTAAATTTAAAATTCAATTCATTATACGCGAGTTAGATCCGTAACAATAGTTTTATTTGTGTGTACTACACATAATCTAAATCGTAAAAGTCTTAGAAAACACTATGTTACACAAAAGTTTTTTACTGTTTTAATACTTAATAGACTATTTACTTTTTTCCTGTAAGTTTGATGTTTGCATTCAGGCAATGTGTCTGTGGTACAATACGGCACTACACATGCGTCTGAAGGTAATATCAGTGCGTCGCATGCTGCGTACTGTGAGAGATAAAGCTCGCTTGCCCTCCAGCTCCAGTGAAAGCAGGTGAATCGATTTTCATAGTTAAATAATACATGTGTCGTCGTACACATGTATACGTGTAATTACACATTGTACATAACACGTATACGTGTAATGTAATAGTCATAGACTTCCATAGTTAAATAACAACAACAACTGTTTATTTTTATAGAAAATCTTCCGTAACGCAGCGACCGTGTCAAGTCCGTTTTAACGTAAGCACCAGTGCCAGCGATTCAAACAACAGCGACGCTAGTGGAAATTCCGACAATCGTTTAGAAAAACCTGTCGACGGCGATAAAGAGAGGGAGATACTTCAAAAGGACGACAGTCAGGAGAAAACGAACGGAGAAGTTCAAGATGCCGGGTACAAGAGTAAGGACGTCATCGACTGCTGTTTCGTTAAATCTGGTAAGTTAAACATAATTTAGTAGAATGTTGATTAAAAGTATTTTTACTATACCACATAGTACGTCACTAGATTCGGACGTGACCCCCGAGGTGACGGTGTCGGAGCCCTGCAGCACCACGGACACCAGCTCATCGTACGAGTCTGGCTACACGTCGGAGCACGAGGACGCGTCGGACGTGTTCGAGCTGGGCGCGCTGCGGGACGTGGCGCGTCTGCGACTCATGGGACGGACTGACGTGTCCGCCTACCGGTGAGGGACTGCACGCACACACACACACACACTATTCATGATTAAAGATATTTATTTATTTTTCAAGAAGAACACACTGTTAACTTATACAGAGATTAAGTATTTACAATTAAGCAATCTTGCTGACGCATGCATTATATTTATTCCGCCGTTAAGTGTATACATGCATATGCATACAAACACACCTATACATACGTGCATCTATGCAAGCCTGCATGCACATGCATCCATACACAAATTACAATCTTATTTTAATTAGGTACTTATTTATATGTATCTAAACCTTTTATTTAATTCTACTAAATCATAATAAGAACAATAATAATGAATTTAACACTTAAGTAACTTATGTATAATATATATAATAATATATAAGGCTAAACTAGCTATACAATACTTTATCTGTTTTCTAAAATATTATCTCTAATGTATAATCTGAGACTATTTTTAAACTGCCTAATATTGTTACAATTCTTAATGACATCGGGTAAATGATTATATAAAATGGCGCCCGCACACCTTATATTTTTATTACCATAAGTTTTTGTCCGAGGCTGCCAGACATGTATTTTGTTGTTGTTTCTTAGGTTATGTTTTATTACTTTTGGTGTTATATATATATATTTTATTTATTTTTTATTAATTTCTACTTTTATCCACGGACATGTCGCCCGTGCACTTTTCGCATTTGGTTTGTATTTTGCATATTAATTGTTGAAATTTTGAGATAACATACTCAAAAAGGAGTCTATTACTACAGGTACCTTAAAAACTATATTAGTAAGGTAGGTCCTTTGCACAGCAATTACACATACTTATATAAATATAAATAATATATATATATATATTCATATATATATATATATATATATATAAATATATATATATATATTTTAATTTTTATTTATTTATTTATTTTTTTTATTGTACAATGTTATAATGTGAAGTATAGTATATAATAAAAAAAAAATATTAAAGTTAGTATGCATACATTTCTTATATTTTCTCATTAACGCGATCCTACGAAAACACTATTGTGGTGACCTACTGTTATTTTTATTTTTTTCACTCATCACGAGCAAAGTTTCCACGATACTTTGGTGATTAGAATGTATATTATTAGTAGTATTTTTTTTAATAACAATTTCACGTAAAGATACACTCACATCTTTATCAGAGATTGTGATCAGTGACACTGATGTATACACGGACACTCGTTGACGTCGTTACACGCATCCGTTCATGAGATTCGTGCGTACATAAAACGTTACGCACGCATTGATGGATAATATTTAAGACATATAAATATATTCCTTGGGTAATACTTAAGAAGTCTTAATAATAATATGTATATGTTTCAAGCGATTATCACTACGAGATGCTGAAAACCCAGGGAGTGCGTCGTTGCATGACCTTCATGAACAAGATGTCTAACAAGCTCCTCAACAAGGTGTACCACACTCTGCAAGACCCTCAAGACCCGGAGGAAGCCTCGGACGTAGAAGACACCAAAGACACGGAAAACAAGACTGATTCTTCTAATTATGTTAAAAACACATATGAATTCCGAAGGTATGTATGTAATGTCAATTAATCCGCATTCACATTATATTTATTCTATAATCTAATTGTCTAGTCTTTTAATTACAAATTTAGATTTAAATCAAATATATTTAATTGCCTGTGGCTTGACGAGTCATACTGTATCTATTAGCTACTAAGCAGCTGCAGCTATTAAGTTTTCCACTCGATTAAGGTGGTCTACAGGTCGTAAAATGAAGAACCAAGCAAGTAACGCTTTCTCACAGAAGGATAAAACAGATAGAGACTTAAAAAGTGTAAAAAAAAGAGGAATCCTAGAGGTGATTTAAAATCAATCGATCTTCATCAGATACGGTTGCTGGAGCGAAGAGAGCCTCGCCATGAACCTGCCGTCCTACCGAAACCACTTCCTACTGCTCACCAGTATCTCCATGGAGGCGGTACATGACTACCTCACCATGCGGCTGGAGGGACGACCCGACCATCCTTCCTGTCTAACCATCAAACAGGTTTGTACATGAAAATGACGCTACACAATTTGAGATCATAAAAAATACCATGAATTAAAAGTAAAATCTATAATTTTAGAAGGAGGAGATACCCTTCATTCCATTAAAAAAAAAACTAAGAGGTGTCAAGAGACACCCGGATGGAACGAAGTTCCTTTCGATTAATTATTGAAGGAATTGTAATAAAAACATTACCTTAAAAGCTTCTCATATTTTTTATAAACAAAAAAAAAAACTAAATTAAAAAGTGAGTAAGAAGTTTATTGATTACCATCAATAAACCAGCGAGTTATTGTTGCGCCACCTAGTGGATTCACTATGTTTACATAACAGATGTAGTTATGTTTCGCTAAGGTATAAATAGATGGCGTTGTTACAAATTGCAACAAACTACAATATCAAATAAACAATAAAGAACTACTAAGCAATTTAATAAAATAAAAAAAATAATAATGAAAATAATTCATTAAAACTAAAAATATTTATTTTTTGTAATATAAGTAAGTAAAGACTTATATTTCCATGTAGGGAACGATACATTTCTAATTTTTATGGTATGAAATTATTAATATAAGCCAATATGCTAATGAATAATATTTGTATACTATTTTTGTATGATGTTTCGCTGATAATTTATAATAAATGTAAATAAAATGAATAACTAAATTAAAAAGTGTTAATTAATAAACCCATGAGTTATTGTCCCGCCACCTAGCGGTTTCACTTTGTACAGATATGTTTATATAACAGATGTAGTTATGTTTCCCTAAGATATAAATAGATGGCGTTGTTATAAAACATTACGAGTATATTTGATCACAAATTTTTATTATTATTTTCATTTAAACTGTCTTATTAGCAAATTGATTCCAAAAGAACAAACTCCTATATCATATAAATAATAAAGAACTACTAAGCAATTTATATATTTTTATAACACAAAAAATAATAATGATAGAAATGAAAATATCTCGCTTGCTTTCTATAAGAGAGAGAAAGATAGCAAAACATGTCGTGCCAACTTTTCGTAAGAATTTTTAGCGTCTAGCCCCCTTTCACAACGCGCGATAAGGAACTACGTTCCAAAAATTAGAATATTTTGAGGCCCTACAAAGGCTGTTTGTTATCTCTCTAAAAATATTTATACCCCCTCCCCCAGTTAATTCACGAGCTCAAGGAAGGCCTGGACATAGCGGCGGAGACGCGTGCTTCGTTCGCTCGTAACGTGCTCGCCGCGCTGCGTCGTGCGTGCGTGGCGGATGACGCACGAGAGGAACTCAAGAACGTTCTACATAAATTTGATGCTACCGTTGAGACCGTGCTGCAGGTGAAATAAGCGACCACTGAAATAAGGCTCCGTGCGATGTCCACGTTGTGAGCACAGATGGGTCACAAGACCTATTTCCCTGGCATATAGTATTCCCGTTTGTTGGTCTACCAGTATTAAATCGAGAATTTTTGATAAAATTTGGTAAAGATATCACATCTTTCTATCACGGAAAAAAATGTTAAGGAAGAGTTCTTTGAAATGTAATTTAAATAAAAGCAAATCTGTAGGATTTCAATATACTTAATATATTTTGTAACTTTTACCAGAAAAATATAATATTACATTATGTACATCTTATACCTTACGGTAGTTAATATTTTATTATATTAATTACAGCAATACCTGTCGTACCTTCGCACGATGTCTGAGACGGAGCCCTTGAGTCGCGCTCGTCTGTCGGCCGAGTGGTCCTTCACGACGCGCTTAGCTGCGCGCGCGCCGCCCGTCGCCGCACTCGCGCCGCCTGCCTTCGCGTGTGTATACACAAAAACACAGACATACACACAGACACACACACAGACACACACACAGACACACACACATACACACACACACACACAAACACAAACAGACACACACACTCAGACACACAAACTCAAACACCCGATCCACGCGCAGAGATGCTACTGTCACGTGACACGTCCCCAACGCGTCCTCATAGCAGAATGACCGATGATGGCATGGCGCGAACCAGGATTCATAAAATATATAGATGTCCTGGATAGTTCACAACCCCATTAGTTTGTTCAAAACCGCTCAAACGCTTCCCTGATGGTACAATTTACTGCTATTCACTGCTTTCCCGCTTTGGCCGTTCTACATTGTATAAATACTCTGTATGTATCATTTGACAGGGATATGGCTTGCAACCAACTGAAACAGGTCCTTAATAGATTTGAGGAGAAATTTCAGCAAGTAATGGAGCTGGAAGAAAGTGACCACTCTGAGGTCGATGAGAGGTAATACTATATTAAATGTCTGCCTGAATAATGATGTTAAGTGTTGATTAAGTATTCCGCATTGATTGGAAATGTTGATGTTCTCGCAAAATGGGGCACACGCCAGTTAAGAACTGAAAGTTTTGGAACTCAAATTTATTAATAAACTCAGTTTGCCAACAGCGCCACACACGTGGACTAAACGTCGTCGTTAACTAAATATCATTTCGTTTCTTGAACTGCTAGCCCCAACAACCGCAGTATCGTAAGGTAGTTTGTAGAAACCCATCTAAGATTTTTTATTGTGGAGATTGTAGACCGATTTTTAAAATGAGGAATTTAAAAAAACCAGTCCTCACTTCTACATATCGTACGAAATGAACCATGTATGTGAGTATGTGTAACCAATAATTTGAGGTGGTATCTCGTGTGTAGGTACGTGGTGTATGCCCTGTGTCGAGAGGCGCAGTGCATCTACTCGAGCGAGCGCGAGGCGGCGCTGCAGGCGGCCCAGTGGGCGCGCGCGCTCGCCGTCAGACTGGCGCACACACACAGGCAACACTCCGACAGGATCTTCGTGAGTATACACACCCGCAAACACAGACACACAGAGCCACTTATGCCAATCTCACAGTAATTGCATAAGAGATCCCTGTGACCGGGGAGCTTCACAAACATATAAATAGCGTAAACCAAGTACACCCAGACTCGGAACAACAATTCTTGGATCACACAAATAACTGTACCGTGAGGGAATCGAAGCCGCAACATTCGGTTCGTTAGTCATGGTTACTAACCAGTACACCAATAAAATTTTGTTCCTAACCACTTTCCAGGAATGTCTAATGGCCATTCGAGACTGTCTCGTCCGGCACACACGTCACATATTGGAGAAAAGCGAACCTCTGGCGATGGAAATGCCCAAGGACGTCAGGGACTCCCTGGGAGCCAGGGTCAGGGAACTTCTACTGCAAGTTTATAAACTCGGATTCGAGGTAAGAACATAAAAGTAACATCAACTTAGTATTTAGGTAATTAAAATAGACTAATATAATATAGACTATTAGGAAAAGTAGTGTGACAAATAAAGGTGAGTCGAGTCGAACGAACGAGTCAGCCCCATGATCATCTTACATAACTATAGTATGATATGTACGATCGCATGTCCGCACCTCCCGTAACGCACGCGCACTCGCCGCCCGCACACAGCTGCACGTGGAGCTGCACAGGTTCGCGGCGGCGCCCCCCCGGCGGCCCTCCCCCCGCCGGCCCGCCTCCCTGCAGCCCCCCGCCCGCGACCCCCCGCGCCCCGCCCGCCGCCCCGGCACCATGCTGCTCACACAACACACGGTACCCAAAGGAGTGTTTGTCGCTTTCTGTGTTGTGTTGATATGCGTTTTGCGATTTATATAACTAATGTATATATTGTAATTACTGCTAGGGGTGTCTACTCCTGGAGCTTATTTTTGCAAATTTAAAAAGACTCTATGGTACCCTTAATCTGATCCCCGGTGTGATGAAAAAAATATTCCCTACTTGTGGTATTGGGTAATTTTTTTGTTGACAGCTTTTGGTAAAGTAATATTGTTGTTTTTATGGTCTTTCAAGTCGCAGGTGAGTGTTGATACTGTATAAGTTGGCCACGCAAACTGCTTCTACTGCACGGTACATATCTATTAGTAAGTTAAGTTTTAAATTAAAACCCAACAATATTAGTTTAAACTAGATATTAAGTCCGTAAATGCATCTTCTAAACTATCCAAAAAAAAATAACACTTTAATTTACAATAAGTATTTAATAAAAACAAATATATGACTTTGGTATATCCGTGATCTGCATAAACGTACTAAAAAAAGCCATTAATTAAATCCGACAGTATATTCACAAGATCACAAGTTGCAAATAGCATTCTCTGTGATTTATCAAGGCGTTTCTCTGCCTGCACTTCGTTGCATAAAATACAATAATATAATAAGAAAATTGCAACATACTGGGATTATACAAAAAACTTTTGATTTGGTCATTTTATCAAGCGTATCAACACATATTGCAGCTAAATTTCTCAAACGATCCTAAATCCACAAACAGTCTGAATCAATACAAATCAGGAACAAATTAATAACAGAAGCCGTAGTCTGAACGAAAGTGAAAGTGAATGTGCGTCATATTTCCACTCGGTATATATACTGAAAGATCAATTTGGGACCCGAAAATAATGAAAAGTGAGGCTGGCTCAAACGGTGCGGCGCGTGTCCTCATGGACCACATAAGCATGTCCGAACTTCGTGTTGCTATCCGCCGGCACGTTTCTGTCGGCTCAAGCCAAAGCGCTCAACTGGCCAACTCTTCACGGTATTCCACCATATATCGTGAGAGACTGTCGCAAAGCTTTTAAAAGTTATTTGACATATTTGTTTACTATGTTTGTAAAAAATGGCTACTACCCTGTAAAATGGAAGAGAACGAAAGTAACTCCAGTGCTACCGAAAGAGTGGTTACTGGAATCTCTTCAGCAGTGTATTTACACCTTCCAATTTACTGAAACACAGCGTAGTGAAACATGTGGTTAACGTATTAGGCGGCTGGATACATCACCTAGACATATTAGGCCTGATGCATTTTCATATACCTAACCTGAAGTATTCTACTTACCATCATGAAATCGAATTCACTCAAGAATTCTCCTACGTCGCAAGCTTTGCGGATGCTGAATGTTATCTCAATGCATGTTGATTTATTTTCGGATAATTTGTCGAAAATAACGGCATTTGTTCAGAGGATAATTGAAAATTCCTCTTTAGAAATATAAAATGAAGCGCTTATTTTAGTAAGTGGGGTATTAAAATAAGTCCTCCTGACACTTACATTGGACTTCTGCTATATCATTGTATACATCTTATCGTCATCATATTAACGTCGCTTGTTTTGTAAAACACTAATTTCGTTAACAAACAACGAATCTCGCATAAACAGACCAACCGATCTGTGTATAAAACAAATAAACTTAAAATGTTCTTCTGAAATTATGTTTATAATTTACTTATATTTTTCGATGTTTAAGTATACAGTAAATGATTACAAACTGAAAGATCCACTGACTTTACACTTACATGTAGATTGCCCGGATATAATTATACGCGGAATAACTGTATGTATAAAAATGTTGAAAATAATGCAATTTTTAATTGTATGTAATTGTGTTATATACTTATTTCATAGCAAAAACGTATTCATAAAAAGCAACAAACTTCATGGACTCATTTGTTTCAGATGCATAAAGAATTATACAGATTTGTGAACGAGACGCCACATAGCAAATCATCTCTCAGAGTCGCCGGCGACTCACCGCGGAGGGTGAAACTGTTGAGGTCTGAGAGTATCGGGGAAGAGGTTGAGCCGAGTGCAATGGAAGATACTGCTTTCGGGGTGAGTATATTTCGATTATTTGCATTGATTATTGACTTTATTTATTATTAATAACACTGTTGTTATTTATTCAATAACAGATTTAGTTTCACGATTCCTGGATTTGAAGTTTGTGGTTTAATCTGTAGGCCCAACATGTTATCGATATAATTGTCAAATCAATTCTCCTCCACAGTCCCCCGCGGACATAGAGTCGTTCCTGTCAGGTCGTCCCTCCCCCCGGGCTGCCCCGCCTCTGCGCCCCGCCCCGGTTCCCCCTCGCCCCGAGTGCGGCCGCGTGGCGAGGGCAGTCATAGAATTCGCAAAGTGCTGGATGATGTTCGTGATGGAGAGGTGCGACCGGGGTCGGGGCTTGAGGCCCAGGTGAGTTAGACAACATTTTGTTCTTCGCTTATGGTTAACGTCAAAGTCAAAGTTTTTGAAGTTATATTTCTATTGACGCGATAGGGAAAAATGTTGAAAGTGTATTTATACGATGTGCGCGCACACCGACAAAAAAAGCAACAGTCTGAAGTTAGTTGCTGTATCTTTCATAAGGGGAACAAATGGATGTCGATGAAGTAATCTTTTTTTTAAATCATTTATCATTTGTAAAAGATAAAATTTCATTGACTGTTTTAATATTTGTCTTTCTTTATTAATGAATAAATAAAATAAGTTTCAGAGTCTAGTTGTCTCTAGTTTTACAGTATTGACACGAATCTACGATCTCTGTGGCCTTAATGTAGCTCATATTTGTAGACATATTTTCGACGTTATTTTATATTGCAACTATTTAAACGAGGCCGGTAGCGAGACGGGAGCTCAATTGTCAGAGCGACGGGATGGTTTCTCCATAGATCGCAGGTTTAAATACTGCCCGTGTGGATGTAGTTTTTATTATATATTGGTTTAAAATGTTAATAATTGTGACCAAGTTTTCCAGCTTGCCCTCTTGCCTTTATTGTCATCATAGTTCTTAATTTTATACTAGTAGATTATTCATCTGCCAATGATCCCCAGAACTTATAGAAGTATACAAAATAAAATAAGCTGTTTAGTTTTTCTGCTTGATGTCTAATCTATATGCTACTACTACTACTAACTTAACATTTAGTTTGATATAAACCTAAGGAAATACTGATATACTTAAAAATATTGGACATTAATTGTAATTCTCAATTAGGACAAGGATTGAAACAATTTAGTTTTGTTAAGTCAAAATCAAAAATTCCTTTATATATCAAAATCTAATCTAATCATAGATTTATTCCATGAAAATGAAAATTTCATTTATCGTTTACATCCACATACACCATTATGCTGTAATTTCCCGATTAGTGTCTCATGTAACATGTTGGACGCAATCAAACGCTTTGGAAAGATCACAAAAAACACCAGAAGCATCACTTGAATCCTCCAATACATCACAAATATACTTTAACAGTTCAACACCAGCGTCGGTTGTTGAGCGACCCCTTGTGAAACCAAACTTCTTACATATTTGAATGGGAATAAAATGGGAATTTAGTTGATTAAATACATTTTTTTACTGTACTTCATGAGATCAGGGAATACACCGCTATCAATACTTCTGTTAATTACTATTGCTTAATACATAGCAATAATAGTGAACATCGATTTAACTAAGCTAACTGAATGTCCTGAGATATCAACAGTACTGTTTAATTTTAAGGAATTAAATACTTTAATAACATCCATATGATTGACATTTTTGAATTTGAAGTTAACAAGATGTACTATTTTGAACAATGCCTCTGCTAACTCGAGTAGGGCTTTATAACATTGAAGGAAATGAGTATCTAACAAATACTTATCAAAAGGTGAAGCAATTTTAGATTCATTACTCAATAATAAGATCTGCTGGAAGAGATTACATTTTGAAATAAGTAGTGTCCTTGTACAAATCCATGTTAAAATATGTTTATCTTATAAGTATTCTGTGTGTATATACATGTTAAATAAATAAATAAATAAAATAAATAATATTACCATTTATCTCTGAACAATGTTCAGATGTGTGAGATTTTGATATTCCTGTCTCAGTTTTGATGATATTCCAAATAGTTTTTATTTTGTTACTACTTGTTTTTATTTGATTACTTAAATAAACAGATTGGGCATTTCACAAACTTTTTAAAAAAAATTTGAATATTTCTTTACGTAATCGGCAAATCTGTCACTAGTGTTAAATGTTCATAGAGTCGTTTTCTGCTTATATGTATAACTATAGTCGCCCAATCACTAAAAAAAGTTGGTTTAACAACTGAAATTGTTTTAAATGTAAAGAATAGACCAAAAAATCTAGAACATGTTGGTATATGTGTTCTTGGACAAGCGGCAGTATCAACTTTAGAATATTGTAAAAACTTTCATATCGACTTTTGGCTTTTAGTATTACAGATATTTTATTTTTTGCCTCATCTGTACCAAAAAACACTATTGTATCAACTAACGAGTGGTCCGAACTAACTTATTTATTACATTCTATCTTTAATTGACATAGAATTATATAGACATGTTGATGTTGAATATTATCTAGACATGTTGATGTTGAATATTATCTAGACATGTTGCTGATCATGTGATAATCAAGCAAGAAGTTATTTATTGCCATCGCTTTTTAGAACCGCTAACACTAATTACTTTAATTTCAAATCGAATCGTCTAACAAACACGCATATTAAAGAGCTTAGGTAACGTCTAGAATAATAATGGGAATGTTATTATAGTCAGCCCGCATATTTCAGCCGAGCTAAGTATGTACATTATCTGTAAAATCTTTCCGCAATATGAAAGTTTAGATGTGATTATAAAATATTTACCATATTGTTTAATCAGGTGGGCGAGTCAAGGATTAGAATTCCTCATGATGGCCTGTGATCCATGCAATACGAAACATTTGACCGAGGAAGAGTTCGAGGTGAGAATACGAAATAAAATCTTAAAATAATCATATATGTGTATTCTAAGGTAATGTGGTTCCTTCTAGACCCTGAAGCAGCTAATGGACCGATGCATCTCTCACGTTGTCGGCTCGCGTGGCGACTCCTCGCCCGCCCCGCCGCGACAGAGGCCCCGCATACACGTGCGTAAACACACAACTTCACAAACGTACGCACGCTCCCACACACGCACACGCACACCTTTCTAAAAAATAACGTCTAATGCTATCTGTACTCAAAAATAACTTCATCCCCAGAGTCCCCTCCCCCCCTGCCCGGCCGCGTCCTCCGCCGTGGGGTCAGACGCGCCACTGGAACTACACCCCGCCGAGGACAATGGTCATTATGATATATTACTGTTTTTATAACCGAGCTGAGTCACGAGCCAGATAGTAGTTCAGATAGTAGTATTAACAGACAACAAGATACAATTTTGATAATTTTAAATAGGCAGGCTGCTCTGTTAGGAATATTGTGATTGTCATTTTGATATAATACATAATACCAAAGTTCTTACAGAATTATACCTAGTGAACACAATTATGCCATAAAAACAATAATTCTATTAGAAAATAAGTTTATTAAGGCTTTATAAAACATGTTGGATCGCATCCACATTATGACATGCCATGGTTGTAAATTTCAACGTACCTTTTTCCAAACCGAAAGCATTTTTTTTTATCTTAAATAGATCCCTTATTCATAAAGATATTGCACTTATAGAAAGTCAGACTCTAGTCTCACGGTTATGGGTAGATGATTAAAAAACATCGACACGAAACTTCATAAAAACAACACGACATGATCAAAAGAAAAAGTTACCAAGTTTGTCGGCTAATTAAATAAAAAACAAACAAAAACGCCAATAACATTTTCCAGTTCACAACAAGCGCATCTTGGAATCGATCCAGCAAATAGACGAGGCGCGAGACGAGAAGCTCCGCAATACGAAGTCCGTGGGAAGAGTGCTGGAGTCCACCGTCAGGAGCTACGAGCCCAAGCTGAGGCAGCTCACCTTCAAGTGGCAAAGAGGACTGAAGATTGGAGCCGGAACGTTTGGGAAGGTGGGATTAATGTACTTCTGCCAAAAAGTTGCTTAGATACATATGTCTAAAAAATTTAATAAAAAATTTTTAAACCCCCAATACAAAGAGACCTCTAAAAGGAATAAAAATAATATTATTATGAATTTATTGAAGTCGTGGCGTCGGCGTACGTCGTTGTACGTACGCCGACGATGGTGTCTGTTTTACGAAGTTAATCATTGAGGACTTAGACTATACGATTCGATATCGTAATTTCTTCGTAACTTACTTGCATTTTTATTTGTTCTTTTATTAAACGGTCCCCCGATGCCACGGCTTCAATAAGTGCATAATAATATTGATTTTTCTGCTTTTTAAAGCTATGTTACTGGTGTCTTAATTGTACTAAATGAACCTACAGACACACACATTTGCAGTTGTTAAAGTAGTTCTATTAAGCTATCCTACTTTAACGGCCCGCTATGAAGGACGTTTTGACATTTTAGAATAGTGATGTGAAATGTCGATTTATTATCGAAAGAAAAACAAAAATCTATAAGTTTGTTGCAAGTAGTACTAAATTGAAAAGATTTATTTTATTTATTTATTTCTTATTTAAGTGTCCGTTGGAAAGTTAACCTGATTGAAAAGGTTTGATAAAACAAAAATATAAATGTTTACTTAATATATTTGAACGAACTGAACAGTGGAATGGAAAGGAATATACGTACTTCATATGCACACAAGAAACATGAATAAAAATAAAAAACCCCAAGAAGGTGCCACTAAAGAAGAAGTAGTTGTGCTGGCCAGCGACCCTATGTGAGGATCGTAAGAGTTTTCATTTAAAAAAAAATCTATTTAGAGAACCAAATGCCGAGTTGTGCGGTAAATAAGTACACCAATATCTTATATAAAAAAAAAGTTCGCGACACCCTAACATATATCGTTTAGAAATTAATTTAATAAATAAACTGTGGGTCCTGTGATTATATTCGATAAAATTTATGTATTTCTGCTCATCACTGTCGTCGATAAAGTACCGAAAATCCCTTTCTTCAACGTTATTATAATTATAATACGGAACTTCATGGGCAGACCAACGTGAAATCGGCCATCATAGCGTGCCGCTACAGTTATATTATAAAGAGGAAAGATTTGTTTGTTTGAATTTGAATTGAATAGGCTTCAAAACTACTGGACCAGTTTCAAAAAATCTTTTAGCATTCGAATCCTACATTTTCCTTCTTATGAACATAGGTTATATTTAATACGAGAAAAAAACGATCCGCGTGAAAATTTCGACATTGTAATAAATTATAAAAGTCTTAAGTAACATGATTCAAGACTTTTTCATATAGAGTTATTTTTTTTAGAGTTAAAATGATTTACAATCACTAATAACACTATGACGAAGGATTTATATTGTCACTAGCTGTTACCTGTGACTATTTATGACTACGATCATAAGCCATATAAATAAATGGTTTACAGTCTACGTGGACGCAGTCACGGGCAACAGCTATCCCTAATAAATTACTTTACCTAAGTAAATAAGTGTAAAAACCTTTTGGCCTACATAACAAGGCTTTTTTTTCCTATATAGCGCAGGCGCTGGGAACAGCTAATTATTGCATAAGAACCTTTCACCAACAAAACATCAATATCTTGGAGACGACTGTTTCTATTTCGACCAATTATAGCTAAGAACCATCTCGACAAACATAGTTTTCGATTTAAAAAACCGCATTCAAATCGAGTAGCAATCGAATAGCATGGTATTTAATTTAGTTCATTAGTAGGTTCTTTCCAAATTTGGTTAGACAGGGAGAGGAGTGTGAATAGTGTAGGCGAGACTGTTTGCGCATAATGATGGGGCTCCTTAAACCTACCCCTGGGTCGCAAGTCCCAGGCACTGTTTGCACTCCTCTCCTTGCAACGCGATGAGCCTGGCACCCGCTCGGTGAATCCATAGAATGCTAAAAAGCTTCATCTGTCGTTTATTAATCCGGACAGGTTTACACATGAACGGAATAATCGATCTTTTAACGAATTAAACTGAGCGTACACCGGCGTTCGCTCATGACAGGAAAACAATACATTGTCGTAATATTTCTTTGAGTTTCTGAGTAGCTAAGAAGGTGCTGTCTGGGGGCAGGTTTACACGGTGGTGAACACGGAGAGCGGTCAGGTGCTGGCGATGAAGGAGCTGAGCGTGGGCGCCGGCGACAGGCGCGCTCTGCAACGGGCAGCCAACGAACTCAGAGTGCTGGAGGGCGTCAGGCATCCACACCTCGTGCGGTACTACGGCTGCGAGCTGCACCGGGTGAGGACCGACGTTATCACGACAGTGTTTTGTGGAAGTTATTATATACTTATTTATTAATTTCTTATGATATCCATCGCGTTCAGGAAGAGATGCTGATCTTCATGGAGCTGTGCGTGGAGGGCTCCCTGGAGGCGCTGGTGGTGACGTCAGGTGCGCTAGCCGAACAAACCACGCGGCGATACACCAAGCAGCTCGTCAGCGCCGTCAGCGAACTACACTCACGATCCATCGTGCATAGAGACATCAAAAGTGAGGACACCAGCTTACTACTGTACATTGTCTCTATAGACACCCACACTACTATAAATTGCCACTATACCTACAAAAACTACTTTACATTGCCACTATACCCACCCACACTACGGCACATTGCTACTATACCCACCCACACTACTGTACATTGCCACTATACCCACCCACACTACTGTACATTGCCACTATACCCACCCACACTACTGTACATTGCCACTATACCCACCCACACTACTATACATTGCTTCTATACCCACCCACACCACTATACATTGCTACAGTACATTGCCACTATACCCGTAGACCAAATGTTGTTGGGATAGATGTAGAGAGGTTGCCTGCAAGAGGTGACCAATTAATTACAATTAACCCTGTATACTTGTGAATGATCTATATCTAAAGCCTTTGATTAGATCAACAATCATTACCAGTATGGTGTGCGTATTGCTGCTCTTGATCTTATTGCCTCTTTCCTGAATCAGAGTCCAAACGAATGATATGAATAGTTCTACCTAAAGAAGAGGGTTCTACAAGGATCTGTTCTTGGCCCCCTTTTTATTTTGAGATGTTTTTAAAGAAATTGGTATTCGTATGGTCGATTATCGATACTTATTTATTAACAGTAATTACTCGTCAGAATTTTAATACTTATAAATAAAATAGTGACAGACAAATGATAAATACAAGAAATAAAAATAAACTCGTATCGCCTAAGTTTCTTCTTTAAAAAGTCAACAAATCTTTCATGGGCTTAAATATTAGCATATATGATCAACGTCAACAAGATATCTTAGATCTTCCTTTTCTTAGTTTTAAAACTAAAATACTATACTGACCTTTTTAGTGTAAAAATTTACCATTCTCTTATTCCTACTTCAATAAAGATATTTATAAATTTTACATTGTCACTGGCACACAACTCTACACCTTACTGTTAATGTTGTATAACATTACATTACATCAACTCACACTGTACATTACATAAAACTTAAAATGTTAATGAATTAGTCACGGTTTGAAGTAATAACGTATACGTCGATATCATAAATAATAGAATCTCGTTGTACTCTTTCAGGCGGCAACATATTCCTGTCGAGTGAAGGCGACCTGAAGCTGGGAGACTTCGGGTGCGCCGTCAAGATACGAGCCAACACCACCGCACCAGGAGAACTGCAGGGATTCGTGGGGACACAGGGTGAGACGCGGGGATACAGACGAGAACAAGGATAGCCTTAAATAAAATATATTACACACGTCACTATTCGTTCTGGAAAAGCTAAAATACTTAGAATTAAAACGAACAAGAAAATAAAAAATACCGAAAACGACGTATATCTACCGAAATTAAATTTGATACGTACGTAAGCAAGTATTTTCAGAGCCAGTGTGTAACAGTAGTGTCGTGTCTCAGCGTACATGGCGCCGGAGGTGTTCATGAAGTCGTCTGGTCACGGGCGGGCGGCCGACGTGTGGTCTCTGGGCTGCGTCGTCACGGAGATGGCGTCCGGGAAGGTACGCAGGGAAACACATTTCCAATATAAAGACAACGCAATTACGAAGCTAAATTGATCATATCACATTTGGTCCGCAGCGTCCCTTCTCGGAGTACGACAGCAACTACCAGATAATGTTCGTGGTGGGTATGGGCGGGAGACCCCACGTGCCGGAGTCCCTGTCGGAGGAGGGTCGTCAGTTTTGTATGAGTTGCCTGACCCACGACCCCGACGAGCGCCCCAGGGCGGAGGCTCTCGGCCTCTACCACTTCCTGATGGTACGAGCTGCCGCCCTCACCGACGCTACTTCAGCGCGTTCATTCAGAACTGAACTTAAGTGATCCGTCGTATTCTATTCTAAAAACATTTTTATTTTCAGTTAAAATCAGATGAAGACTGTAAGGGTGACCCGGCGTGAGAATCTAATTACGTAATAGATGTAACGTACGGACGGACGAGTTATGTATTTACATGTGTGTGTATATAACTCGTGAGCTGCACTCGAGTCCCATTATGCGTAAATATTACTATATCATTGAAAAAAAAAATTACTTCAATAAGTTGAAGGTTGTTTTGTTTGCAAATTATAAAAATGTTATTATGTACTTACATCCTACAAGTTCATCAATGATATAAAAATACTTATTAATAAAAGATCTACCAAATCGTTATTTCTTTTAAATTGGCGAATGAAGAATGAAATATAAATATTTTTTCAAATGTACTCTAAATATTTTTCAAGTCTACTTACTCATCGACACTTTCAAAGGAGAGTATTAAGTCGAGGACACAGATGATGGCAGGATCTATTGTAGACTAAGTCATAGTGACCCCGGGCCCGGCAGGTACTGAGGATCCTATAGGAGGGGTTCAACTTCAATGTTTCTCATATGAATTGTCAATGTATACTTATACATTTCAGAACTTGTATGTAATTCTATATTTACAAATGAAGAGAAATATATATTTTTTACCCAAATTCTACAACATGACTTCAATATCGATTTTCATGTTATTTTCTAGGCTTGCAGAAATTAAGGTCTTGTAAAATATTTTTAAAACGTAATTTTCTATATGGTAGAAATAAATTATATATTTGTATAAAGTAATTCAATCTATTTAGAACCCTGTGTGTAGGCAGCTAGAGTTATTAATTCAGTGGCAACTTCGTACCTTGTTAAAATGTATCTGTAAAAAATTAAAAAGAGACGAGATAGACGATACTTGATATACTCCTATTTACAAGAGGATTTTATAATGCAATTAATAGTCAAATTGTAACTGTAGTTAAATAAGATAAAAATAAATTTGCAAATTATTTTTATAAAAAAATAGTATTTTCGTACAATAATGATAAAAAAATATATCGGGTATAAAAAAAGATTGAAGACATTAAATGTCAAAATATGTAAAATAAATAAAATGTAGATAATAAGGGATTCTATTAAAAGTATCCATATTTTATTTTATGTACTATGAATAAAGTGATTTAAAATGTAAAACTGTTTTATTGATATTCAAAATTCTTTAATTACAACTCCTCCTTTGTAATCCTTGTGTCTTGGGTATTTTCGGCAACATAACTTACACGAAGTACCAACAGCCAGACTCGGAACCGTTCTTTGTTTGGTTTTGTAACATTTATTTCTAACATCATTTTAAATTGTAAATCAGTTGCAGCCGGGGTGCAATTTAATAAAACGCATATTAATACGGACAGTTTATAGAGCAACATTGAATTGACACAGATCTTACACGCTATTGATGTTTACATCCAGTCTAAAAGACCTACACACGAGACCAACGCCTACTCTAACACAGTTCACTAGCAGTAGGTAACATGTGATAATAACAAACGAAATATTAAGTAATAATCTGACTTCTATCGTTAAACCTGGAGGTTCTTAGGATATGTATCGTTGATATAGATATCAATTTAAAATGGCCGTTGTCTAATATCTTATGACCGTTTTTATTATATTTGTCCATCTACATTTTGCAAATGTAAATATCTAAAGATAAGTTTTAGTTTTGTAATTTCCAACTCAATGATACATATAAAGTTACTCTCATCTCTTATACGAGTATATATGATATTGTAAACGACCATTATTTTAAACAAGGTGTGGAATAAACTTTAAAGCGATTCAACACCTATAATATATTGCTATAAACGTGTTAATATTATTTTTTCTACACAAACACACGAACACTTTCTTTGACACTACCATTTCTAAATAAATAAAATAGAATCCATTGTGACTTCTAATTACAAGTAAAACTACTCGCAGCAAAGGACACCCATACTAAATACCTACTACAACAGACTTATAAGTACATTCAACAGAGCTTACTAAAAATATGACAATAGATGATAACGATGTTACTGATATTATAGACTAAGATACCTTTGGCAAATAAACATAACGCGTTAGCTTGGCTTTCTAATTACTAACAACAATGTTTTTAAAACAATACAACATACATAGTGTGTATATTCTTAAATGCTAATAAATTGCAATACATGATATGTTTTCAGTTATATATTTCTAAGACATCTAACATTTTACTATCAATACATAAATACTTCATGTATCGTGGCTTAAAAAGTTATACCTATAAAAGCAATAATACATTTTGATATATTTCTATTTTGTATATTTGTAATACTTTTTGACTATATATAATTTATAGTTAAGGAACAAGTCCGAATATATAATATAATTATGCACATTAGAATTTGTAGATAAAAGGTGAACATGCAAATATATAATATAGATATTAAATAAAATCAATACATATCTAGTGTCTAAGTAGGTATACTAAGGTACATTTTGATATGTGCCGATTCCTTACAACTAGTTAGAGATAATTGATATGTTTGCGACATTCTTGGTCATGTCCGACATGATGTCTTGATATGTGTACGTTACCTTACATTAATATAATATATAACATTAGGAATAGTATCTAATGGTAAAACAGAAAAGAGCGCGAGTAAGTAGTAACAAGAACCTAATCTTATAAGATATGTAAAACGTAATAGGTTCATATTGATTTTAAATAACGCTTTTTAAATTGATTAAATTAGAAAAAACAAATATAGGTAAAGGTTAGCATGTTTGACTCATAAGATATTTACTTATCCTTAGTAATAAAACTATTGGCCTAATAATAATAACAATAATAATCAAGAATTAATACTTGTGCTTCGAGCAGATATGTACCTTATGTAGGTATAAGTACATGCCAGCATAATGCGTTTATACATCGTAAACAAGATTTTTAGGAAACAGTAACATTATTAAAATGTAAAATTTTAACCTTGTACGAGCAAAAACCTAAAACTAGAATATTTATTGTTAATTTTATAAATCAATTCATAAAGTTAGTAAACAACATTAATTGAAGGATTGTTTATTATACAATTATCGAAATCAGTTTCTAAAAAATCAATTGGTCATTCAAGCATACATCCCTAGTATCTCATGTAACATCAGAGCCTGTTCCTTTTCGTAGCAGTACCTACCTTACTAATATATTCGATAAATGATACATAGGTACGTAGATTATCTTTTTACAGGTGCATTCGCCATCCCATAGATATACCTCATCCCATAGGTATACCTCATCCCATAGGTATACCTCATCCCATAGGTATACCTCATCCCATAGGTATACCTCATCCCATAGGTATACCTCATCCCATAGGTATACCTCATCCCATAGGTATACCTCATCCCATAGGTATACCTCATCCCATAGGTATACCTCATCCCATAGGTATACCTCATCCCATAGGTATACCTCATCCCATAGGTATACCTCATCCCATAGGTATACCTCATCCCATAGGTATACCTCATCCCATAGGTATACCTCATCCCATAGGTATACCTCATCCCATAGGTATACCTCATCCCATAGGTGTGCCTCATTTTGAGAAATAACTTAAATGTGCATATTCTTAAGATTAATTTAAATTGTAAGCAACGCAGCGTTCTTTGTTTGCTAATTCGCGAGTGCGTGCTGAGGATAGATCCGTCGGTGTAATCACTAATTTCCAATTTAGGCTATTTTAAACTATTTAAGGAGACATAAGACTTCAGTCACGGCAATAAATTATTTTAGTAAATATAATGTCTAGAAATAAATAGCAAGTTCATTCTAATATAATTTGTTACTCTATTTTTATACATACAATATATAATATATTCTATATATAATGTAACCTTGTGGGATCGTCAAAATATTACAAAGTTAAGATTTTGTAATAACGTGACCTCTTAACTAAATAGATATAACAGTTTTTCATAAACATTACCTAAGTACTACTAAATTCTAGTCTAATAAATATTAATTGTGTGTGATATGTCTTCGTTCCTTAATTGTACTAGTAGTTTTGACAAGTATAGAATAGTTTCAAATTTGTCAACGATATTAAAGATATCGAGACTAAGTGCGACCGTTAGATATTTTAAATACTTTTCCTAATTTTAAATTAATATATAACAAGAATAAACATCATATGACTTTAAAATTCAAGTTTTTTTTTAACATTCATAAAATATACGTTTTTACTAAAAGCTAGAAGGGCTGAACTGAGGGAAAGAAGTCCCAACATCAAAATACTGCGATCAAAATCACCCCTCAACCTTCTTGTTCTGGAACATGAGTTTCATGGAGTCAAGAGCTTCTTCAAGCGCCTGTCGGAAGGCTTCAGTATTGGTGACACTGGAGGAGACGAAGGATGAGACGCAGAATATTACACAATCGCGCTTAGGGTTGTAGCTGCAGCCGTAACCATCAGGCACCACCGCTCCGTAACCCATGAACGTGCCTTCAGTTGTCGTGGCCACCTGCAAGGGTCAGCGTTTTAATTTATTAATATAGTTATATAAAAGATAGTAGCGTTGTAACTTTTCATACAGTTCCATTTAGGACCACCAGTGGTAAATACCTCAACAGGCATATTCAACATAGAGTGAGATTATAAAAATATATATATGACTTTGGGAATATATTATTTGAGATGACTACCATACAGCGGTCTTTTTTCACATATCTTTAAATCGCACTTACCTAAATAAACTATCTTATTCAGCTACATTTGCGTCTCCATGAACCCACCTGACTAGTAGACAGCCTGAACTCTATCATCCTGGTGTATGTCTGGTCAGTGAAGAGATCTGGCAAGGAGCCGAGCGCCTCCCTGGCTGCCTCGCGAAGTCCCAGAAGGTGGTTGTCGATACCACGGCCCTGGATGTTTGCCTCCATTATTGACGTCTGCTTGCGAGCTGCTTCCTCGAATAGTTCTAGCTTTTTTTGTTCCTGTAGGAAGTTGTCTATTAAACTCATCTCAGGCTCTACAGTTTGGAATATAAAGGCATACATCATTTTTAAATTAGAACTATGGGTTTTAATGTTTAAGACTATTAATGATATGAAATATTCTCATTGCTATAAAGTGTAAATAACAGTGTGTCAGCATCTAACGACAAATAAAATACGACTCACTCCATACAAGTTAAAGGAGACCTTCCTCCCTCCCTCCTCGTCGTGAGGTGCATCAGCAGCCGTCATGGCGGAGGCCCAGGCCTGCGCTGCCGCATGCGCGCTGCGGATGTTGTCGACGCGACCATTGTGGAAGCGACGTAGAGACGCCGACTCGTACGTGGACACTAAGTAGCCGTACATCCTACAAGAGATAAGTCTCCGAGTGTTCGCAGACACATAATCGAGGTCTGTATGTATATTTTCGGTTTTATATCAATGATTTATTCCTAAAATGGTATACCGGCTATAATGATGTTAACAAAGTCGTTTTCCACTACGCTATGTACCTACTCATGATATACGAGAGTACTCACGTAAATCCTTTTCATAGTGACCTTGACTCAAGAAGAATTTGAACCTTATGGTCCCGGTAATATGTATCCGGTGTTTTTGTAATCTTACTTGTAATAGGCGTACTGCAAGGCGAGTTGAATGTAGACGTCGGGGCTGGTGCGACACGTCTTCATGAACTCCCGCCCATAGCCCCGGTATGTATACACCTTCATATCCAGATCGGATATGGCGCTACATAATAAATGTTATAGTATTACTACGTAATTATCGTTATAACGAGTTTTCATTGATAAAATAAATTGCAGCTAACTATCTGATTACAGAATCCAAAGGACAAACATTCATTCTAAACTCCGCAGTAACTATTGCAATCCCCCATATTAGTCATTCAGCTCCCTCCCGACGTGTTAAAGGTGTAACCGATGGATCGACATGGATCCAATAAGCCTAAGTCTACCCACTGAGAGATCTAAACACCTTATCATCATTTGGGCGTACTAACCGGTCTAGCTCCCTTCCGGCCCGCTCGATGGTCTTCAAAGTGTCCCCAGCAAGGTTCCACCGCAGGGCTGCTGGTGCGGGAAGCAGCGCGGGTGGCGGGGCGGGGCGCGGAGCGACATCAGCACGAGCCAACGCGCGCTCCGCCAGACGCACCACCGCCACACCCTCCGCCGGACTGTGCTCGTAGCACATGCCCACGGTCCCGTCCGAGGATATTATCAACTGTCGGGCGGAAAGATTATTTTGCTCTATATCTTATTAGTCACCTGTTATATTACAAAATATTTGCCTAAAATAGAGGTGAGGCACCTGCACAGTCTTGTCAAACCACCGGTTTGCGGAATGGTGTGCGGTACCCGCGCCGTGCATGGCTCTCAATAGTGCGTTGGTGTCCGGGTCGACCCCGGGCCGGTCCCCGCCCGCCTCGTCCAGGCACAGCACGCACAGCGCACGCGAAATCAAATCAAAGTTGATGCGGTTTGTTTCGTCTGTACAATGATACCAATTTAAGTGGCTTAATATGGCCGTCAACGTATTTAAAAACATTCGAAAAGATTGCTTAAACAAATATTTATTTATTTTTAAAAAATATTTCACTATACTGAAAATTAAATATTATAATAATTATTATATTTCTTATTAAACCTTTAATTAGCTGTTCCCTAGCCTTTGCCCACTGATCCCTGTTCATAGACGTAAGAAGTCCTATTTTGGGCGCAGGGGGAGCACCTGTCGCGTCGACCATGGCATGCAGCAGCTGTGCCTGAATTTCGCCAGGATTAAGTCGCCCGCGGTCAGAAGCTTTCACCGGAATCGGGTAGAACTAAAAAATAGAAAATAAAATAAATAAAATATTACAAAGTTGTTGATGTATTTGAAATTAAAAAAACTATTTTGAGTTTTAACGGGCAATATAGTTGTTTATAGGTTAAACGTTGTATTGTTGGTGTAAATGTTATAATGCAACCATGAAAAAAAAAATCTAATCAATTAGTTTGATATTTTCAAAAGAACTCAAGATATTACTAATAGGTAGGTAGGTACCTAGGTTCTTTCTTTCATTTATAACTGTTTGTATATTTTTCGTGTCTTCATTTTAATTATATCAAGATTTTGTTTGGAAATGAAATATTATAAAAATTATAAATAGTTACGTATTTTCGTAATCAATAATAATTAAATAAACTTATATACAAAAAGAATGCAAGATTATTCAAATAGATCGATAGTCCGTGCGTGATAGCTTCTACATACATAGTTTCTGCAAGCGACGATAATTAACTCTTCACACTCATTGGGATCGCTGGGCCTGGAAGGTAACTCGAGTCTATCCTTGCCCACTTCTGGGATACGGCAAACTCCTAGTAGTCGATAGAATTGTTCCATACATAGAGGTTGACCCTTTTCCCGGCTTGTAGCTTTTTCTTGTGGCAGTTCACCCCTAAAGAATAATGTGTGACATACATTATTATTTTCGTAAAAAATCGGCACAATGATTATTTGTCGACATAAAATGTGTAAAACAATTTACCTATCCAACATTTCTTTATAGTCCAGAAGGTCGTCAATATAAAGTGCAGCCAGGTCAGCTACTTCATCTATCTTTGCGAACTGCTTCCGCGGGAACACCATGCCGGGATTTGAGTTGATTGGCACGGGTAAACGGATCTTTAGGTACATGTCGTCCAACCACCAGTCAGTTACCTACTTAGATGGAAATATATTTTTTAAATGTTTGTTGGTTGTTAAAGTAACCAACATTTGTATAAATTTAAATATAACAATATATGGGTTCAACGATATGCTTAGTCCATATATATTTATTTTTTAAGGATTGCCAACGGCAGGTACCCTTTACATTTATAATTATAATATTTACAGTACAAAACCAATTATAGTGTCTTGCCAATTATAGGCAAACACAGCTTACGTCTTTATACCATACCGTCTTTACGTCTATATACCATTTTGATAGATAAGCTAGTGGTTTTGAAATGGTTCTTAAATGAAATTCATGTTATGAAGTTACGGCTAATATTTATTATTTTTATTACAAAATCAAAAATAACGGTATGGTACAGTAGGACTTAAAAAAAAAATTGATATCCTTTTTCTTGGAGTTTTTTTTGGAGCCAGGGTACTTGTAACGAAGTTATCGTTAATTTCACTTTCGTACCAACCGCTTTTCCGGAAATAATAGAGAGGATCAACGAGCGGCACTCCTTCAACATCCGTGGCAGCTTCAATGTAATTTTTAGTCGGAAATTCTGTACTCTTGATAAAATCTGCATTTTTCAGATAATTTCTTATGGAATCAATTCGATTCCTTAAAAACTTTGGTTTCGTATTTGGAGGTAAATATACGGGTCTCTTTATAATATGACTCACTTTACTATTCCCTGCTGACAAAGCCTCTCTTAAATAATTATGTTTTTGTGGCAAAAAAAGAGAGTTACTACGATGATGAGTCTGCAATTCTTTCCTATAGAAATCATCATTACCTATTAAAAGTGGTTTTGGACGAAAATGTGTATTCTTTAAGTCATAAATTTGGTCAAACATTGGACTAATTATATATTGTTCTGGTTTAAATGGCAGTGGTTTTTCTATTTGATTTTTTGAATATGATATTTTTTGTTTTCTAAAATAATTATTGTTCGAAGTAGAACGTCGCTGAAAAAAATCTTTTGTATCTATAGCAACAATCTCTCGACCGTTATTTGGCACATGTATTCGTCGCATTATTTTTCTCTGTTTATTCGATGGAAGCTTTTTTACAGGGTAAGAAATTGGGTTTTCGAAAGGATATATTATATTATTTTTATTCACATTGGCTAGTTTCTTATTTAAAACTTTCGATTTTGCTCGATGTCCATAACTTCGATTGGTAGCAACAGACTTTTTGTGAACCTTTAATTGTGTGTCAAGAATTGATTTCGTTGGAATTGAAGATTCAATTGTAAAATTGGAGATTCTTGTATATAAAGGCCTATATTTCGGTTTATTTGTTTGTTTCTTCCCCTCATTTATATTGATTTTATTCGCCATACTTTGGGTAATATCTAGATTTCTGTCTGTTTGTTGATATGTATTGTACTTGATTGTCTTGCTTTTTTTAAAACGTCTCAACGTGGTGTGCAGTTTATAGTTATTTTTTAGATATACTTTTTGGAATGTCAATGTCTTGATTTTAAAGTTATTGTTGATTTGGATCTTTAAGTTGAGTGAATCTCTAAAGCCATTTCCTTTATCAAAATCACTTATATTCTTTAATATGTTTGAATGTAATGCTGTCTTGTTTGTTACCGGATTCGTTGATTTATTTACATTTGCTTTAATATTTATTGGCTGTAAAACTATTTTATTTCTTTTATTTGACATAAATATTTTTTTGTTCAATTCCTGTTTTTCTAATTTACGTATATCTGAAGCTGAAGTACTTGCGTTACTGTCTTTTGAAAAAAATAATTTATCAGTTTGTTCTAAAACTCCATTTGTTATATAAAGATGTTCTTTTTCATTATATTTTTTGTAGAAGTTTTTGGGTATATTGGTAGTATTTTCATAACGAAATATAGTACGAGTTATGCGTCCACTATCTTCAAAAACCGGCCTTATGGTTGTATTCATTTTAAATGTAGCAAATTGAGGTATAATTTTAGTTATCGGAGACATTGTGGTATAATATATCTGTCCCATCATCTTAGATTTCCGATGAAATGATGAAGTTTCTATAATGTGGCTTTCCATTGCAGTCTGCTGTGAGGATGGGAAATATTTTGAAGTATAACTGCTTAAATGAGAAACAAAACTTGAAATTGTGCCATTCTCATGTGACATCTCCGATGTAGTATATTTTATATTATTGTTAACCTCCAATGTCTTTAACAAAGTGTCTGTATTGATAGCTGATTTAATAAATTCAATTTTTTTGTCTTTTTTTCTGTTACTGGACAGAGTTTGTGGGTGATTAATATCAAGTGGGTTGATTATAGTAACATCCCCATTCTTTTTATATTTCTCTGAAGATTTTTTTTTTGTCATATTCTCGTCGATAATAATTTCACTACGTATATTTTTTTCAGATGTAGACTTCAGCACAGTTGAATGATTAAAGTTAATGTCTTCTACATCTGAAGCATATTTTCTTTGAACAGAAAAAGTGACAAGATCATAAGTTTTATTTTTATCACTGGTTAAATTCTGGAAAACATTATTATTAATTTGATTTTTGTTCTTATTCTTAGTCTCCGAGAAGTCATTACCTGATATTTTATTATAACTTAAGTCCGTCTCAGAAGATTGCGTTGCTCTATATTTTAAAAAAGGATATTCGCTGTTGGATAAATTTTCGTTAAAATGTAACCTCCTATATGTATTAAAGGGTTTTCCTGAATAAGATTTAGTTGTAGATTGCAACAGAGAAGAATATTCTGTATGTAGAAATTGTTGTTTCCGTTTTCGGATGTTTTGCATTTTTTGTTTAGTAACCTCATTTTCTGTGATACTACCAATACTATTGCTCATTACTTTTAATATAGTAGATGTGTTTCCATTCCATGCATGATATTTAAGTTCTATATTTGGTATATTAGTGTCATTATATAAGGTAACAGATGTTTTATGGTTTTTATTTACATTAGCTGATAAATCTTTAGGCATTTGAATGATTTTCATGTTTGAAAAATCGGATCTATACTGTGAATAATTATCTAAATGAGGATAAGTTATATTTGTATCTGTATTACTTGATATTGGTATCGTAGATTGAATATTTTGAATTTGGAGTTGTTTTTTTGTAGTATAGATTTTTGTGACCCCCCTTTCGTTTGTATTATAAAGTGTGTTATACTTTTGAACTACACTTTCACTTTTATTTTTCTGCTTCTTTTCCGATTCCGTATAAATTTTCGGTGTGATTAAAATTGGTTGACTTTTTAATTCATTATTCAAGTATGTCTCTAGTATAAACTTAGTGTTATTTTGCATTGCATAAGCTGGTGAAGTTATATATACTTTAGGATTCTCAGATTTCATATTTTTCTCTATTACATAGGATTCGCTAACGTTCAATCTATTTTTTATCATGTATTTTTGATATTTTTTTAGTAATGAATGTGAAGAACTTGTCTTTTTCATAGTTTTGTTTACATTTTTTACAACCTGATAAGTTTCAGTTGATATGATTGTTTTGTAATCTGTAATTCTTTGTGTACTGTCTTTTATTGGCGGTGAAATGGTTTGTACAAAAAGCATTGATAAATCTTTTATGTTCAAATAAGGTTTCTCTAATGTTTCATTTTCTTTATATGGTTTTAAATTTGTATATTTTTGTTTACTAGCAGTTATTGAATTAACTGCTTTTATAGTAAAAACGTTTTGATCAGCATCAGAGTTCAAGAAATCACTTGTATATGAGAGTGTATGATTCTTTAATGGCAATGCGTTATGTAATTTATGCAACGTCGTAGTTTCATTATATGTTTTAAATGAAATGTCCATTAGTCTTTTTTCAGATTGAACGTTTATATTTTTTATGGTTATTCCAGAGTTATTTGATGCATAGGAATTAGTATTGTTATACCTTGAAGTTAACATTTTTAAATTGTTTATTTCTGTTTGTTTCGTAAAATTGTTGGTCGACTCTGTTTGTTTGTTTAAAACTATTTTGGTTTGTGGATTCATCGAAGACGTATTGTATATATTTTCTTCCAAATCAGTTTTCGTACTATGTGTTGTAAACTTTTTAAATAATGTTGTTACGTAAGGATCGTTTTTGGTAAGATTCTGATAGTCTTTTATGAGCGATGATAAATAAGTCATATTTTTTACAGATTGCGACACTTCCTTTTTTTCAGTAACATTATCTTTCTTCAAACCATATTGATATTGTTCCTTTAATTGCAGACCATCATAAATGTTATTTAGAAAAACTTCAGATTCATTGGATTGCATAGATAATACTTTTGGTTGAATATTTTTTTCTTCAGTCATTACCTTTTGATTTCGAAATATATTTTCTTTTGTAGCAGCAAAGTTTGTCAACTCATTTGTATTTTCTATACCTAATATTATAATGTTATTATCAAGAGTTTGAGTCATTCCAGTCTTATGAGATAATGTAGGTACTAGGGTAGATTTTTTATTTCTTCCCTCCTGTTTTGTAGCTGTCTCACGTTTTACCTCTTGGTCTATTTCCTTGTATGAAATATTTTTTATTGTGATAGGTGTACTAAATTTCGAAGTGCTTAATTTTAAGTATTGTGTAGAACGCTTAGCAATTTGCGTCATATGTAACAAAGGTGGCATAATCGAATCGAATAATTTTGTTTTCTTAATATTAGGTGCATATGTAACTTCATTTATGGTAAACAATTTATTATTATCCGTGAATGGATTAGAAGAAAGATTTATTTTAAGTAATGTTAGAGGTTTTGGAATAGTGTTTTCGGGTACTGCCATTTTGTTATTGGTAATGAGTTTGATAACGACTCTTGGCGTAGGTATTGGAACTGTATTAGTTATATTGCTTTTATTTTTATGATCGCTTTTATTTAGGTAAAACGTTAATTTGTTTCGATCAATACCTTTGTTTTCATAGTTATCATATTTTCTTATTTGTTTATTTTGTGACACTTTGGTAGAAAAAATATCTGTTGTTTGTATTGGAAGTTTAGTTTTATAAATATTTGTTACATCTTTTAGATAGTCATATTTCACCGAAATGTCTTTAGAAAAGGGCTTACCGGTATTTTTTTGTTTAAAATAATTGTATGCCTTCAAACGGTCTTCACTCTCTTGTGGAACAGGGTCTAAAAACTTATTATTTTTATTTTTCGTATCACCTGTTGATAAATTTTCTAACATTATCTCTTTCATCAAAGAGGAAGTTTCATTTTCTTTCAGCTTGGAATTTTCTTCTTCGTTCAAAACTAAAAAATTATGTTTCGTGTTTATTTTAGTAGTTGATTGAGGTCTCATCTTTGTTATATATAAAGATGGTAAAAGGTTTTGGGTACTCCTCATATCGTTTTGATTTATGAAAACCTTACTATATGTTCCGGCTACTGTTATTTCTTTTATATTTGCAGTTGGTTCAAAGTTCTGGGAACCTATATCATTTCCAGTATTTTTGGAATTTTTGTTCTCAGGCAACTTCAAACCGTCCAATTTAAATTTTTTGATTCCCCCATTTATCTCCTCTTTAAACATTGGAGATTGTTGTATTTTTTTTTCATTGTACTTACTGAAATATTTGACGTCGCTCCAGTTTGATATGTAAGTCTCAAAGTTTTGTCGCTTTTTGTATTTATTTCTGATATATTTATTTACACGTCTTGTAGGTATTGAATAATGTAATGGATATTTTTCATGTGTAACGTTTTGATCGCTATCAGTATGTGTTGTTGTAACATTGTTATTTATATTTCTTCCCAACAAACTTCTTAAATCCGGTACTAAATTCATTAGTGTATTTTTGTGCGTACCCTCATTGGTCAAATCAGCATCTAATTTATTTGGTGATTGTGAACTCGAAACATAATTACTTAAACTATTTGAATGAATATCAATATCTTTTGTGAATGCAGCATTCTCTAAGCTTGCTTTGTTATTATTTGAAAGATAAGTAAAAAAATCGAATTTCATTTTAAAGTTTTTTACTATGTAATCTTTTCTATTGGGTGTTTCGACTTTTAATGTGGTGTTTGAGGTAAGGTATGCTTCACTTACTGAATCGGTAATAAAATTATCATAGTCATTAATCGAAATGTTCTTGTAAAAAGGTAGCTTATGCAAATCTTTTTGTTTAATATTTTGTTTTTCCTCTAAGACTGCATTAAGTTTTAATATTTTCAGCTGTGGGAGTGTTACCTGTCCATATATAGTATTATTTTCAAGCATTGTAAGAGGAGACAAGTGAGTTTCTAAATTTTTAACTGCCTGATAGGGTAAACTTTCATATTTTTTTACATTCGTTTGATTTGAGACGTTAACGGAGGTTGATGTTTTATTGTAATTTGGTGTACTTCGTTGTTTTCCTTGATTAATAATAAAATATAAAGGAGATCTTCGCTGGTAACTCTTATTTTGTTTAGATATTTTGTGTTCATCTACTTTTTTTATATAAGCGACATTTTTATCTGAATACGCAGACGTATCGGGCTTGTTTTCTATTTTGCTTGAAATGTCTACAATCCTCTTATTTGTATTACTGACATAATTTTTGTTATTTTGATGTAGGTTTTCCAAAATAGATTGCAAATTATTTCGTTTTTCTTGTAAGTATTTCGCCTCATTTAAACCGTAGGACTGCGTATGCATTTGAAAATCAAAAAATGTAGACTTGTTTTGTAATAATATATTGGTTTTTGTTGCTTCTGTAGAAAATTTCACATAATCATGATGCAAACTTGAGAAAAACAAATTTATATTATTGTCACTAGATCTTAAAAAACTCCTAGGACTGTTTGTGGTTAGTTTAGGGTTATGAAAAACATTTATTGGTGAGGTATGGTTCTGAGGTGAAATTACTTGTTTTTTTTTCGAACTGAATATTTTTGATTTTTTTGAAGTATTTTGTAATATTTTTAAAAAAATTTGGTTATTATAGGCGTCAGTTGTGAAGGCAAAGGAAGAGTTATTTTTATCTTTTGCTTTTGACTCTTCCGTGCAATTATTCAATGACTTTGTCGATGGAGCATTTTCTTTAACTTGTGGGAAAAATATTTTTAATACGCTTGTTTCTGCTATATATTGTGGTGTGATAGTAATGCTTTTCGTAATTTGTGGTTGTTTGTAAAATTTCATCATCTTTAGAGGATTACTTAAAGTTTTTGTTACTCTGTTGCTAGACTGTTCAGGCCATTTAGAATCAAATACAAGGCTAATGGGCGATGTAAGTTCGGTTTTCGCATCTTGTAAGACAATTGGTTGTTTTTTAACTAATTCACTATTTATAATTGAATTCCTGTCTTCCATACTAATTGTATTTCTATAAATTTGGGTGGGCTCATCATTTTTAAGTACTTGTCCTAATGTTACCCCTGAGACAAGTGTAGTAATTCTATTTGATGACGCCTCATTTGTGATCGTATAGCTGTTATTGATGCCTGAAAACCTGCTACTTTTATTAGACAAAATATATTCATGAGATGGTTTTGTCATTATATGTGTCGGGTCAATGAGCTCCGCTCTATGCGATGTTTTTATACTAGTATTAATTGATTGATATTCTGGTGGAGTAAAGGCTAATGTGCTGTTACTTTTATTTTCTGTCTCATATCCATAATGAATAATCGGATTAGTTACTAATAATATTTTACTTGATCTGATAAGGCGTTGGTTATTGTTCTTTTTATTATATTGTTTTATAAGCATTTTAATTTTTGATACAATATCTTTGTAAGTTTCCAATTCATTTACATCAGTTTTATTCTGAGCAATTTTTTCAGCATATTCATGTGCCTCAAAAATACGCTTTCTACATTCTGTTATTAATGTATTATTTTCACAACACGGGTTAGGAAAATCTTTAGCATTTTGAGTAGCGTTAATATCTATATATATTTTAATTGTACCTTTTCTTCTTAAAAACCTAAAGGTTTTAATTGAGTTCCGTTTTAAACTTTGTAAAATGAACAAATATATAGAATACAAATCACACTTTTTTGCTATAACGGCTTTAAAATTATTTTTATTATCTGTCAAGTTAACTGCATTGATAATATCAATATCTATCGGGGTGTCTTTTAAAAGGGTTTCATTAATTTCTTTCTCAGTTACTTCTTTTTGCTTTAATTTATATACGGTTTTGTTTGAAAAAGGATATAATGTTATAATTATAATAACTCTGATCTCATTGTTGTTTCCTATCAATAATTTGTTTGCAAATAAATTATGTTTTTCTATTTTATATATTCTATTATCTTGTTTTTTAATAAGACTTGCAAATATAGTTCTCCTCATGACTGCTTTCATATTTTCGTCTATGTTATTATTTTCATATTTTGTTACAGCATCATTTACTTCCTGGTTGATGTCATCTATGTCATCTGCTAATTTATGCCTTCGGAATTTATTTACCAATTCATGTCTCAAATGAATGCAAGTACTGTTGTATATTTGTTTATAAAGGTCTAAGTCATTTTCGTGGTCTGTCTCCTCATCCAAATTGAATGCATTTGCTTCGTTAATAAATATCTTGTGATCCTTGTGTAATGTTTTATGCATACATGCACACACACTTTGTAACAATTTTAAAGTCACGTCAAATAAATGTGTATCATTACTAACTGCATCGAACGATTGCAATATCTTCGTAAAATCAGTTTTTTGAAACTCCACTAAACCATTGCTTTGAGAAATTGCAATAAGAAGATAAAGCAATAAATAAATTTTTTTTTCTTTGGAGATCATTTTAGATATAAGTAGAAACAAATTTGAGGCACCATGTTTGTTTGGTAGGTTAACTACGTAAATGGGGAAACAATGCTTTTTGGATTTGTTTGTTATGAGTTATGAATTAGCAAAGCGAAATCGTTCGCAGCTGATAAGGAGTCACATAGTTAGTCACACAGTTACACTTTAGATTTTTAGAAATTTTACTCCAACTTATTGGCTAACTAACTCCTTCGATTTTTATAGTTTTATTTAACCATGGTGAAATTGGAAATATTGTAATTTGAAATATAAGTAAATATGCTTGCCCAGTTAATCATTTCTTTTCGCCTTTCCAAAAGCACAATTTGCATCTTTGGTCCCAAGTCCTCGGAAAACTTTCTTACAAGTTCTTGAGTTTTCTCCAACTGTTGCTGGGTTACAATCACCGATGCGAAATCCAAGTATGAATCCAAGGTGGCTTGGAGTTCCGGTACAGGAAGTTTTGCCACCTGGACATACTGCAAGAAAATAACAGTTGTGTTGTCAGGAAGATGAAATGTTGAAAAATATCATTCATGCATGTTTATATTCAATCAACTCTAAAAACATTTTAGTTTCCGGACACAAATTAGGTAATGTGTGTATATCTAATAATATACGAAGATTCAAATATGGTTACCTGATAATCTTCGTCGTCGGTGCCGTACACCTGTGTGCTCAGCCATTTCTTTGGTAGGGACAATAGCGACTCCCCCCATGCTTAAAATAAAACAAATAATAATTAGTTACTACGACATATTTATAGCACTGTTCTTATTTCTTTACACATACATTTATACGTATTTATTTTCTTGAATAATTACTCCATATTAATTTAATTATGAACTATATCAATACGTGCCGTATGTTTCAACTATTTATTCATTTTCTATTATAAACGTCAACGTGCGGGTACGGATTAGGAACGTGTTAGCTCAATATCCTGTCACCAAATTGCTGCCAGCGCCGGGATTAGTGGGATAAGAGGTCGATCTGTTTACCAACTCGTTGACTTATTCAAATACAGTTGTGATTGTATAACGGACCAGTTTAACAATATTAACATAATAGGCTGCTATACAACACCATAGTACAACATTAGTTTTTTTGGTATTAAATGTTAGATTTATTGGGCGACTGGTGTAGGCAACTTGTCAATCTATTAGGGCGTATTATTTATAGAAGATCTTATTCGGTTCTCTGCAAAAATATTACAATGGCTTTTAGTATTACTCGATCATCCCGTTAAATAAAATATCTTTGAAGTGTCTTCGCTATTATAAAAGGATTTCAATGTATACTAAAACTTAAGTGAATTTGAGATAGGATCAAAATAAAAAGCTTTTATAATGTATATTTTTTCAATACGACGAAATAAACCGATACGGGCAGGGATTCGAATCCGAGACCTCTGGGAAACCGCCCCGTCGCTCTACCAATTGAGTTAACGCATCGCTCCTATATCCATAACCAAGGTATTTAAGTTTAGTTATTAATAATTTCGGTATTGACAGCCTAAGATATCAGTAGTCCGGACAGAAAGCTGCCGGACAGAGGGCGGACAGTGAGCGATGACCCCATCCTCCCCGGGGATGAAATGTTACGTAATTTTAAAATACGCCATCTATTTCTATTCAATTCAATTCAATTCAAAATATCTTTATTCAAGTAGGCATTTACACGCACTTTTGAATCGTCAATTACATTAAATTGGTCAGTATAGTCAGTCTGTGAGTAAGCTACCACCAGCTCGGAATGCTGTTCTGCTGAGAAGAGCTGGCCAGAAACTCAACAGTTGCTCTTTTTAAATAAAATTTAACAATGTTTGACTTATAAATTATAACATCAACCCTGCAAATGAGTCAATGATCCAAGTTCCACACATTTCGATCAACCAAAAACTCTTGAATGTTATAGTAAGATTTATTTAGTAATATACCTTTAATTTTAGATTTGAAACCAAGAAAAGGAAGATATAAGATATCTTGTGGAACCTTATTATATATGCGTACACTCAAGCCCATGAAGGATTTCTTAACTTTTTGAAGTCGAAATTTAGGCGTTACGAGCCTATTTTTATTTCTTGTATTGATTGAATGTCTGTCGCTGTTTTTTTTATAGTTATTTAAATTTTGGCGTATATATAGTAAGTTATTAAAAATGTATTGAGAAGCGACCGTAAGAATACCGATTTCTTTAAAAACTTCTCTTAGGGAGTCTCTAGCTTTTAAGTTACAAATAGCCCGTATAGCTCGTTTTTGTAAAATAAATATAGAATTAATTTCGGCAGCGCTGCCCCATAGTAAGATACCGTAAGACAATATACTATGAAAATAACTAAAATAAACGAGTCGAGCCGTATTAACGTCTGTTAATTGTCTTACTTTTTTAATTGCAAAGACGGCTGAGCTAAGTTTGCTTGCGAGTGTCGAGAGATGGGGGTTCCACTGGAGCTTTTTATCTAAAGTTAATCCTAAGAAAGTTGTCGAGTCAGTCAGTTCTAACACTTCATTGTTAAGGAATAAACTACAATTTTGACTTTTTACATTAGGAAGTGTAAATTCCATGCATTTAGTTTTCTTAGTATTTAATACCAAATTATTAATTTCAAACCAATGAAGAACACGTGACAGAGCACAGTTAACTTTGTCAAAATTAGCATTATTACGATCAACTTTAAAAATAAGTGAGGTATCATCAGCAAAAAGTACAATGTCACATAGTCCTTTTACGTAAAAAGGCAAATCATTAATATAAAGTAAAAATAAGAAAGGGCCTAGAATAGATCCTTGTGGAACACCCATTTTTAGGTGAGATCCAACCGATTTACAATTATTTACATCAACCGTCTGAACTCTTTGATTCAAGTAAGAGGCAATAAGATCAAGCGCAGCACTACGCACACCATAGTGATTAAGTTTGCAAAGTAATGTTTGATGGTCCACGCAATCAAAGGCTTTAGATAAATCACAAAACACTCCGATTGCATTCTGTGACTTTTCCCATGCGTCGTAAATGTGCTTAAGAAGCGCGGCACCCGCATCAGTTGTTGATTTGCCTTTGGTGAAACCATATTGTTCACTATGCATGATTTCATTGCTACAAACAAATTCTGACATTTGGTTTAGTATAATTTTTTCGAAGATTTTACTTAAAATAGGTAAAATAGAGATAGGTCTATAATTTCCGGGTTCTAGTCTATCGCCACTTTTGAACAAAGGAACTACTTTACTATTTTTCATTAAATCTGGGAAAGTACCGGTTTCAATACATTTGTTAAAAATTAAGGATAATTGTGGAGCTATATCATTTATAATACTTATTAGTAATTTTACTGACATACCCCAAAGATCACCGGTTTTTTTCATATTTAGATTTCTAAAAGTTTTAACAATTTCATATGATGTAACAGGTTTAAAAACAAAACATTTATTACTGACTCTTACGTTATTCGTCAATTCGACGATTGCATCACATGGTGAAGAATTTAAATTACGCGTGATTGTTAAAGGAATTTCGTTAAAAAATGTCTCAAAAATAGCCGCTACAGTTGAATTTGAATTTATTTCAATATTATCAATTTTTAACTTAATAGGTCCATTAGCAGCCCTATTTTTCCCAGAAACACTAGATAAAACATTCCAAGTTGCCTTTATTTTATTTTCTGAGTTTAAGATTTTATTTCTTATGTAAATCGACTTAGCTTGTATGCAAACGGTCTTAAATATTTTAGAAAAAATCCTAACTTTATTCAAGAATACCGGATCTTGATTCCATTGCCTCTCACTATATAAATCATATAACTTATCTCTACTTTTATATATTGCCACGGTAGCCCAATCACTAAATTTAAGTTTTAGGTATTTAGTCATAGTTTTTGGCTTAAAAACATTATTAAATTCTTGTAACAAAAAACCGAAAATGTTATTATATAAATTATTTGGATTATCATCGCTCATGTCTACTTTACCCACTTTTTGCTGAACAGTATTCTTAAATGTTAGGACCCGGTTTTTTGTAATTGGTCTACAAGTAAACTTTTGGGGCTTTTCACTTTCGTGATTAATTAATAGAGAAAATTTTAGACCACAGTGGTCTGAACTTAAATTCGTCATTACTGTTTCTTCATAAATGTTACAGCGACAGAACACATTATCAATACAAGTCGCGGAAATACTAGTAATACGAGTAGGTTCAAAAAAGACGTTCAGTAAGTTAAAAGATTTAAACAAATTTAATAAACGTACACTAGACGAAGTTTCTTGTAATATATCTACATTGAAATCACCGCAAACAATCACGGACTTGTTTTTATGACAAAGCTTAGTTAAAATATCCTCCATTTTGTTTTCAAATTCATCAAAGTCACTAGAGGGGGGTCGGTACACGCACAAAATAATATGTTCATTGAGCTCAATGCAGGATAGTTCAATAATTCGCTCGACAGAGAGCGCCACTATGTCTGATCGAGACTTTAACACTACATCGTTACGAGCTAAGATAAGTGAGCCACCGCGAATAGCTTTCTCTCTACAGAACGAACTTGACAATTTATAATTTTCTACATTTATAATATTGTTATTCTTTGATAACCAGTGCTCTGTAATGCACAATAAACTTATGTCATATTTTTGAACAAAGAGTTCCACTTCCAATTCCTTGCCACCTAAGCCTTGTATATTTTGATGGACAATATTCAACAACTTAGGCTTTGTCTTATCCATTAGTTTAAAGTGGAACGCTTATGTTCTGTCAGTAATACATTATTTAAAGTACATTTATTTTTCGTTATATCTGTTATAACGAAGTTTTTTAAATTAAATGCTACTAAAGTAGCAATTTGTTTTTTATAATATAAAGGCAGATACATTGTACCTTTTGTCATCCTAAACCTATTATAAATAAATTTATTTACATCAAAGTAAAAGAATGCATCACTATGACGGTATGTCAAATTATATAATGTCAAATTTAAATTATATATATATTTATTTTGTTTGTCTGAATAAGAAGATGAATATGGAAATGCACAAATTACAATTTTACAATTATTCTTATTATGTAATTTCAATAATTTTTCAATATTACTAATTATTTCAATTTTCTTAATCGACAAACCATCTCCATGTAATAGTACAATAGTACTGTTTTCAGTCAACTTTGAGTCAAAATTAATTATTTTATCTATATTGTGCTGGTAACTAGCACCAGGTGAGCATATATTATGTACATTATTTAATTCCCTACTTAAAAGAGACCCAAAGCCCTGACCTAATTGGTCAGAAAAAACAAAGTAATTATGGTTGTGCACAACAGAGGACCTATTATTAATTTGATTTTTATTCATTATATTTATGTTTTTATTACTACTTTTAGTATGTATAGCCGAATCACCCAACACCTCAGAGTTTAGTTTAGAAACAACATTTAATTTTTCACTTAAACAATTACAGTTAACATAATTATTAGTTAATGACTCAAACCGTTCTAAGTTATAACTACATAGGTCAACTAAATTACCTGTAGCTTCAATATGTTCCTTAATTTGATTCTGAGAAGATTCATATTTTTTACTTATTGAATGCAATGCAGAAGTTAATTGAGAGATTTCCTCATGCAAGTTTTGGGTGTCTCGCTCATACAGTGACCTACTCTCAATCATTTTCCTATTATAAACACTTACTTTTTTAATTAATGTGGAGCGTTCAATTTGTAAATTCTTTATTTTCTTTGCAGGAAACTTGTTTTTGATGAGATTATTACATTTTTTAATTAATTTCTTAACCTTCATATACTTTTTTAATTTTTTATGACTTGAAAAGTATATGGGGTGCACAATACTTGACTCATCTTTTGTTAGATCAATTATAGTAGAATTAACAATAGTATTTTATATAATAATAGTATTTTATATATAAATGTATGTATTTAATGTAAGTAAAGTGCTTGCTACGTAGTTGTTGTTAGTAACTATTTTTTATTTACGTAACTTTAATTCTATTTCGTTTTTTACTTTAAAATACTCTTAAATGTACATACATATGTATGGTTAATAATGAATTTATATTTCTTTTTCTCAGAAAATATGATAAAATTGGAAACACACAACTCTTTGTAGATTGATTTCTAGATTCAATTCAGACTGAATATTACATTCCATCTACACTTAAGAGTCTAGACTCTTTTACATCTTGTTTCTATATTGAATTTCTTTCTCTGTGCAAACCGAACACCTTTGCATTGCAAACAACTAATTTAGATGGAGAGAGAATTTCCATATCAGATGTTAAAACAACAAGAATTAATAAAATTAAACTTTTTTACAAAAATATAAAATAATTTTAATCTTCTTCCTGAATGAATCATGGTTTGTTTGTCAAATTTGAAGACATGTCAAAGTTGAAATGACAGAAATAAAATCGCAGCAGTTGCATCTATTACAACTTAAATATTAATAATAAAACTGCTAATTAAAGTATTTTTAACATTTAATTATAATCATTCATATATGAACTTCTCTTAACCATGCCCATAAAAATAATATAATGGAATGAAATGGTGTTCGGTTGTAACTTATATAATTTCATAAAAATATATTAAATACTATTAGCCTCAAATTAACTAGACTCGGTCTCCAATATATATAATACGCTGAGTGTTTTAACTTTCATTTAAGTATTGAAGTTAATTAATTTGATGACCTTAGACGCAAAGTTAAAGAAATCTCTAGAATTCTAGAAATTAGTATTACTGAGAAAAGGTTTTATTTGGTTTTGAAAAATCTCTCAATAAAATGTGTGTAATATAAAATGAATTGTGTGGCAAATAATATAAACTATTAGTAATAAAATGAATGATCAACAGATTAATAAAATCTATTATTTAAATGACGAAGGATGTCCCAATGACTTAAGGTATCAAGTATTACAGTTTTATTTTATAAAAAAATATATTTATAATGCCTACAGTTATTTAAATTTCCATTCGCTCCAGACGTGTGACTGCCCCCCTCCACCCCCCTCGTTTCCCCCCACAGGTGTGCTTTCCCACGGGGCTCACCTTACTTTCTATTTTACTTGACACTCACAATATCACATTCTGAAATATAATCTGAATGGTGTAAGACGAGATACAATGTACATAAAAGATATAATAATAATTAAGAACAACAACAACTTAAAATGTGTCTGTGTTAACAAAAACTGTACGTCGTGATAAATAAAAAACAAATTAGTAATTACTTACATTTTAGTAAATATAATGCATTCAGAACGTATATCATATTTCAGTACTTAGGTCTGCAGGCATTAAATACTTATATTAAGTACTAATTACATTAAATGCTTGAGTACATTAAATACTTATAAGCATGAATCATAATCTACATGCATTAAGTTTATGCATTGATCCAACATTTGCTTCCTTTAATTAGAGCAGATTAGCGGAGCTTTTAAAACGAAAAAGCTTTCAGTGACGTCTGACGCGCGTCCAGCGTCGGTCATCGGGCTTAAAGTAATGTAATTACACAACCCTAGCGCCCTTTACAACTTTAAACAGAAGCGATCGAATTTGACGTAGCGATTTATTATAAACGAAATATTATCTTCCTTATTTTTAATATTTGAATACATTACTTAAACTTTAAATTGCATCATGGTAACAACTACTACCTCTAGAATTTATAAACTAGCATGAAATAAACAATAGGTCTTTACTAGCTGTATTATAGAGTAGCTTGTTTAGAGGTATATTAAAAAAACTTTAAATGTGTATACAATCTCATGTAGTTTACAATACTCACCGAAATTGTAATAAAGTATGAACGAATAACCTGGATGTCATGTCGAAATTTTGAGATTATAAATTCAAAATACCAAGAAACTAAACGAACATAATTCGCATATTAATGTACGAGTACTTCAGTTGAGTTTTTTATTCACGACACTGTTTTTGGGTAAATCTTAATTTAAGTCATTAGTATAAAAATATCACTATTTATTTTGTATTGTAAATAAATACTGTTTTATTAAAAGTCGCTAATCTTGGTTATCCGGTCCCGCTTTCCTATATAACGTGTTCGCACCAGAGAGCTGGTGTAGTCATGACAACACAGGTGCGCAGATCGATCGCCCGGTGTGCCACACTCACACATACTCATTCACACTAAAATTAAATTGTGCTCGTCTGTATAACATGTATGTTACACATGTGTGTGTGTTATTAAAAATTTAGATAAAAATCAGAAATCTAAATAGAAACCTATTTTATAAATAGGTTTAGTATAATTCATTTAAAATTTAAATTATTAATTCCAATAATACATCAACAATACTCTTAATTATCACGAAGGCTGTATAAATTTATTCTTTTAACCATTTTTTCTAACTTTAGTTTATTTCACTTTATTAGACCTATCTTAAACTCATAACATACCAACCAGCGCGGCGTTATCAAACAAATATATAACCAGAGTAAATGAGAGTTTATTTAGAAGTAGATTCATGTAGTCGTTACTTGATGCAGGATACTTTGTAGTAAGTAAGGGTGTCTGTGTGTCGGCGCACTAACGAGCTTCAGAGCTCCTGTGTTGTTGTTGTTGTTGTTTTTTTTTTCAGTCAACTATGTAATATAAGCTAGGATTTCAACTTTGTCCATTTTATTTTCTCGAAAAAGAATTTTATCTACATAAATATCACTATTCTCAGAAAGTATTTTTAATGTATACTTAAAAAGAATAAAAAAATATAATTCAGAAGGAACAAAACCATTTTTTGTACCAACAACAAAGTTTCTTCACTTTGTAAACCTAAAACACGTCTATCAAATAACATAACAGTCAATAGATACAACGTCGTCTACTACTTGACGTCGTAGCGTTTCGTAGTGCTACGACATAGTTCTATATTGAGGAGACGTTTAACAATTTATTGAACTTTTGTTTAGCGAAGTTACAAAAATTGAAGCTAAATATATATATAGTTAGATAACTTATAAATATCTGTTTCTAGTTTTGTTTAGTAATATTTTATACCACTTGACCGACTCAAGTCGTATTTATATATATTATATTTATATAAATACTGCAGTCAAAGTTCTAATTAGCTTCTTCATAATTTGTAATCACTTTTCATAATGACTGGATAGAATATTTGTCTATCATTTATTATTTCAAGTGGAGGCACAGATCTTTGCCGGAGGCCGAATTTTTATAGGAGATTAAATATTTTATGACTTGTTTCGAGTTGCTTGTTTAAAATTTCATGGGTTCCCGACATCCCTTGTTAGTGTTGCTTTGACCCCTAGCCCGGACCTTTACACCTTCGTCTCTCTTTTACCACAAAAGAGGGTCAACTTAAAAATATACATTTATTTTTGAATCCTAATAGCTCATATAAACACATTAATTATCATGACTATTAATTATTAAAAACATTTAGCTAAACTTTTTATTATTGTTATACAAAGAACAAATAGATCTTTGTTGTTTTTGTTCCCTTTATAACGAATTGCTGACATAGAGGGTGTTCTGAATACTACACTTGACAATTATCACGAGGCAAGTCGAGAGGGATCGACCACACTCGAAAGGTTCCGTTGAAACAGACGAGTGTAGGGTCAGTATTTGCTTTACTTCAATTACCGAAAGGGTAAAGTTTGTTTAGTCTTCAATCGTTACATTTAATGATTAACGAATTCCGGAAAAAATCTATTACAGGGAAAATAATGTAATATCACCAACAAGAGTTGTGATTGGTTGTCTGTCACACAACAATAAATTTACATGACATTTGACACCAATTAAATCAGCCTATAAGAAAGCAGATGTAGAAACTTTCAAAGAAAGTGTATTTGATATGTTGTTTTTAAGATTTTTATTTTAAACTGGCTAGTCTATAAAAACATGGTTTTTTTTTAAACTAATTTATTAATTTCAAATTTTGTATAATATTGACAAATTTGTCACAGTCATAATTGAATTCGGTTAATTAATTAGTCAGTCAGATAGTTTTATAAAAAAAATATTCTTCCTAACTATGGTAGTGGGGTGCTAACCTAAACATACCAGTCCAGTTTGACGGGTAACATAAAATATATGTATATAAAGATAACATATCTATATCTATACTAATATTATAAAGAGGAAAGGTTTGATTATTTTTTTGTATGTTTGAAATGAATAGGCTCCAAAACTACTGGACCGATTTCAAAAATTCTTTCACCGTTGGCAAGCTACACTATTTCCGAGTGACATAGGCTATGTTTCATTTTCAAAAAAATTAGGGATGATTACTAAAACTTGAATATTCTAACGCAAGGTGTAAAAAAATAAACAAAAAACTGCGTGCGCTGCGAAAACGGTGACAGTTACGCAAAAATGATGTTCTATGAAATGGTTTCTCTTTAAAAGTTTTAAAAAGAAGTCCGCAACAAGATATATCTAGCTTTTAAGGTTGACTCACTATAACGTTTTCTATGGTTATGAAATTAGTTCTAAAATAATATCGTCTATTATATAATATAATATAGTCTATTATAGGTCTGGATAATTGTAGTTACCACAGATTACGCGAAATGCGACCTACACGCGGGCAACAGCTAGTAGAATATAAAGGTAACATAAAATATATGTATATAAAGTCGTAGATCAAATGTTGTTGGGATTGATGTAGATGTAGAGAGGCTGCCTGCAAGAGGAGGTCCGCTAATTATAAATAACCCTGTTTTTTTTATTTACTTTACTTTACGATAAAAATAAAAGATTACTTCTATAAACCCAAGTTTACTGCACACTAATAAAAATAATAATAAGAAACCAAAAAATAATTTCAACTATCAAAATATTAAGTTCATATGATAGTATGTTATGTTATAGTCTGTTATGTTATATCAATTTGAACTGGGTCAAGTAAGGGTTGCTCTTTTAAAATAGAACACGAGCCGAGAACACTTTTAACCTCCCCAAACATAAAAAGCGCATTATTTAATATTTAATAAAAATAATAATAATAACTTAGTATGTAAAATGAGTATAATTCACGATGAATCGATGGTCTGATGATATAACTGATAAAAAATATTTTGTTTTATTTTATAAGTTATGTATATTTAATATTAAACTCCTCATTGATAATTTAAATTCCAAAACTCTGTATCTGTCATTGTTTTGTTATTAAACATACTTTCCCATTGATTTGTATTGAAATTCTTGTTAGGAAAATCAGATTGAGTCATATCGACAGATAAACACTACACCCTCACTAATTACACTAATAACTATAGAAAACAAATTCACCCTGTAGATGTTACCCTTGTTACTTAATACAATTTAATGTAAACCTTAATAACAAGCCACACGGTCTATATTTGTTTATACATGACATAAATAACAGTTTATATGCAATATACCGTAACCTGTATAATATAAGGTTTATATTAGAATAAGACCACCTTTACATTTCACCGTGAACACGTGAAAGAAATATGAGCTTTGAGTAAAAACTGATAACACTTAAATTTGTTTAACAGAATAACAGAATCGATTCATGATTTAATAGATTGATTTGCATACGAGAGGGGAAGTGACATTGTATTCGGAACTATAATTATATTTTTGGAAACTTTATTGAATTTATTTGGTCGCCTAAATTTACATATTATTGAGGTTTTCTAAAATGTTCAGGTAATGAACAGGTATGATATGAGGAGACATCTGGATATAAATGTATTTCTTATGTATCTTCGATAGTTAATTTTAACAGAATATATCTGTTTGTCGTAATCTGCTGTTAACAAGCTTTCAAAATATTGTCTATCAAAAATAATAACTTCACATAATAATTTATAAAGACCTAATGATAATCATTAAGTATTTGAAATGGTTGTATTTTCAGAAAATATTTAATTATAAAAGAAGGCTTTTATGGCATCATAGCGTTTCAATTAGTATAATTTTAAATATTAACTAATTATAATTAGGTGGGTGTTAAAATAAAGACATATTGATGTAACAAGTATATTCGACCACTGAATTAGTTTCAATTACGTTACATACAACTAGGTAGAATGTTCGGTTAGTACATAACTTGATTAATCTAACAAGTTAAGTCTACTGGTTGGCTTTTTGGATAACATGTCTCATTCTCCTACTCAATTAAACTTTATCAAGATTGTATAGTCCAAACTGTATGTCTGTATCTTATCCAGATCATTATTTTTTCTATAACTGCTAAATTCATGGTTGGTTTCATTCAAAAAAGTTATGTAAGGTTTTTAATATCTGATCATTCGTTGTTTTAAATTTAATGCTCAATTGATGATTTACACTTTTGATGCTGTTTTCATTAAATATTTTTACATGATCTGGTGGTCTGAATGGTATCATTACCAAATAGAGTTCGTCTGTCTGTTAATTGTCCTCGAGTCCATGTGATTTGTTTTTAAAACAGAAGAAAAATGTCCAAAAAACCAGCCTTGCACAATATTCAAAATCTAATTACAAGAATATATTAGACAGGCAAATTCAATAACGTCAATCAATATTGACCACGCCATTCTACGTCATAACACTAAGTGTTTAAGACTAATATTGCGTGTACAATAATGACAATTAAGTGATTATTGCAACTGATACGAATTATATGAGAATAACATTAACATTCTACGTTGATATATTATAGATCAACCAGTAATAAGATGTAAAGATATAGTAACTAACAATATAAGACTAAGATATAGTAACTAACAATATAAGACTATGTTTAATATTTAAAATAGCAAGCAAGACCTTCCTAACGATTCTTACAATGCAATAGGGTTAAGAAAACAGAGAACCAACTAACGGACACAAAAACAATAATCTTCTAGAGAGCCTATTACTATATTTGTTTTACATATATATATATATATATATATATATATATATACGAACAGACGGTCACCCCTCCTGTCTCCTCAGTTCAAAGCTACACGTACTTATTATGTCTAGGTCAAGCTAAATAATCAAAGAGTGTTACTGAAATTACGTCTAGATATTTTAGATAACAGTATATTTAGGATGTCATAATTCTAGTGAGGCCTACAATTTGTAAAGCATAACCTACTTGATAAATTTAATATATTATAATAGCGAATGATTTTGAAAACTATATATTATGTCTCGCTTTTTCTATATTTACAACAACAAATTTTCCTTAGTAATGTAATGAGAAATTAAATAACTCTTATCATATTGAATAAAATATTAAATCAACTCTAAATTTAATCATTACATTTTAAAAATATGTGGATTTAAAAAGCGCACCTATAGAATACAATCGGTATTCTTAAAGAATTGTAGAATACGTTTTTTCAAATATTTATCTTAAATTTAATCACTATCACTCGACGCGTGGACATTAATCTATTTGTACAAATGTTCTCTTACTTAAAGATAAACTAACTAACTAAAACTAACTAAACTCAAATATAATCTGCAAAAAAATAAAATTACCTTTACAAAAGGAACATAATAAACCTTATCTTTAATCAGTGTAGTGTGATACCAATCGGCTGATAGACAATTATTAGAAGCACATCTCTTCACCGAACGACTCACTATATTACTATTCATTTAAAAGATAGAACAATGCACTGAACTCCTAAATTAAATAATAATTCAAACCTTTCATTAATTTACTTAGACAAGCAAGTGTTTTAATTAATTTTAGAATGTAGTATAGATATAGTCATAGAACTAGAGGACGGGTTCCGATGTAGAGAGGAACTCTTAACTGCAAACTACTTAATTATTCATTTAAAATTAAACAGTTAAGTGAACTTTTTAGAAGGTAAAAAGTCAGGTGGTTGTTAAAATCAAAAAATATTTTTACTTGAACTATAGAAATAAACTAATATTATAAAGTGTAAATTGTTTGCAGTTACAGTTCTAGGTATTTTTAGTTATTAAATTAACTAAAAAATACACAGCACAATATCATTAACGAAACGATGTACATTGCAATTATTAGGTAATATTATATTTATTGAGTATTATAATACCGTACATCCCAAAGTGAGGCTCTAAAACGTAAACGTTAAATTGTTGATATGCATTTCATTAAGTCAGTAATGATATGATACGATATATAGTGATTTCAATTATTTCCCATTTTTCAATATATCCACTTTCCGAAAAAATAATAATATTAAAATTTATAAAATAGGTAAAGTGAAAAGTACTGTTTTAATATTTTCCTTCACAATATTTGTTTTCTTTATTCAATCAGGATTCTCTTATCTTATACTTGTTTGACTCAGATGTATTATTTCGTAAATTTTTAATCTAATCCTAGACTTCAAATAAATTACAATCTATTAATGTCTTACAAAATATCAAGCTACAGTGCAAGAGATACAATATTATTGAAAGACATATAATACGTGTGTTGTATATCTTACACCTAATGATATGTATGTGATACAGGTTCATTGCTGATGTACTTACAGCGAAATAATTAACTGGCTCGTGGATTTTAACGAATTTATAACGAATTATATATATATATTAAAATAGTGCATATTGTTTATGTTTAAAATAAACGTAATATGAAATAATAAAATACATAATCATAAATTTGTTCATCAGAATCCACGACGCAAGTGTCAGTAAACATCTCAGCGATACTCTACTAAGTAATTGAATTTCGGGAGAATTTGACACGAAATTGACTTAACTTACGATTAAATAATATCTCTTCGGACTTAAGATCACTTGATTAGTTTATCTTAATTTATAATTAGCAACCATACCTAACCGCTCCCGACTCGTCGACGTAGATCAATAAACTTTCATATACAGAAGTATTCAATTTGACTTTATTAATATTTTGAGAGTTTATGCATTTTGCTATATATTTTGTGTAAAAAACACTTTGCCGGGAGCATAAATTATATTTGTGCGTAATAAATGAATGTGCTCTCGATACGTATGTCACTGCCGCCCTAGGGTTGACGAGGTGCACTTTACTCCTTCAAGTTGCAAATGCGAACAGAAATCCAGCTCTATCTACATTTGTGCGTGTTCCGGATACTAATTATATAATTCACCATGTATCCCACTTTCGGGTTCAAGCCTTCTTTCAAACTATTTTTTGTCATTCTAACACAATATGTTATTATCAGATTGTCATCGAATATTAAGTATACAATACTTGCCAATCATTTTTATTAACAATATTTTCTTTTTAAACATTGTATATATTTTGGAGTTATTTGTCTAAAAAGTTAAACGGATCCCGCACAAGTGTATAAATAAACAGCTCAAAGCGCATGTTATATATAATTTAAAAAATATTCACAATAATATTTTTTTTACTTTATACACGCTTTCAATTGACTTATCGGGCACGTCACGATTTCTTGTACAATTAAATTTAGTAATTTTTAATGTTGTATATATTCGAGTATGTATTTGTCCGAGGTCATTGCGATGGGCTTTCGTTCTTTGAAGATAGGTATCTAGACAAATAAAATTCAGTACTTACTACCGAGCTTTTCCAATCATTGTAAACATCGCATAATTTTGTTTTTTTTTATTATAGTCGTAATTTTCATTCAACGGCAATCTAGAGCTGTGTAATAGTTCTTAATGGATTTTAATTATTTTTTCAATAATATCTCTTTTGCAAATATAACCATCATGTTTATAATAATATATTGCACCCACCGAATGACCAAAGCTTATTCCTGTCACCACGCTACTATACAATATTTAATATTTCACAAAATACTCTAAACAGCAATATTCACTACACAAGATAATACAATAAATATACTTCTTAGCCTAAATGAATCAAAAGATTCTGATATGTTTCGTTACCTTGGTTGCAACTATCACAAGTTGATCCTACCTATTTGATAATGTAATAATAATTGATATTGCTGAAGCAATGGAAGATATTGCACTCAAAGTCACAAAGTCTAACACAAGTCATGATTGACTGTTAAAATTACGAACTCCCAAGTGCCACTATATACAGAGATCGGCGCTTATTATATCTGTAATATCTACTTATCTTGATTAGCAGAAGAACGGGCCAGTATATACAACTGGTGGGCACTTATCATCTAGCTATGGCTCACTTATACACGGACATTGATAATGTCCTGCTCTGACTCATTTTTTAGTTATTTTTCTAAACTATAATGCAATCTAGCTTCCTAGATGTAAGTGCTGGTATATAGGTGGTATATAGGTGGACACTAAACATCTGTCTTTTATATTTGATTGCCTCCCAGCTTTGTTGACCACAACTACTCAATACAGAGCCCGAGTTTAATTACTTACTTATAATTACTTACATATAAGTGAAATACTACTAGAGGAGTAAATAATGTAGGTACCGTATATAAGTATATTTTATAAATAAATTTAAAAAATGTTAAATACCTAAGTTTACATCGGAATAATGAATTTTTGAGATAATTTTCATTTTTTGATTTTATGTTGAGGAGTCTAAGCCTAAATTAATAATTTTATTAAATTTAACATTTATATAAATCGTTGTGATCTGTCTTTATTTAGTACATATTGACGTAGTATTTACATACTGACTAATGACATATCACATATGTACTAATGTACATTATGCTGGTGTTCACGAGTGATTCCGAATAACTTCTCCCACGTATATACTTCACTTATATGTATTTGTATTTTATTTCTTATTTCAAATATTTTGATCTAGGTAGCTAGATTTACGTTACCTGATATTTACATAATATACTTGGAACGACATTTTCTCAGCAATTCTTATAATTGACCGATATGTCATGATATTAAATATTAAAAAGTTAATTTAATTGCTTTTGGGAATAAGAATAAAATGTCTTACAATACATGTACATATATAAATATAGTTTGCTACACACACTTTTTCAAAAATCCTTTAACTAATTTATATGTAATGTTGTTTACCACATTATTGTAATGTAACCGAGTGTTGATAAATGTATTGTTGAATTCTATATTCTTATATGTTTAAGAATTCATATATTATTAGCAGATGCAATAATTGCACCAGAACAATACAAGATCAACACGAAACATAAGGCTGCCAACACATCGTTGTTACATACACTTTCTAATCACAGTCCTGATACTATCTAGGTACAGCTGCCCCCTACAGCTGTTAACATGACATAAAATTCAAGATATATTCTTAATGCGTCGGCAGTTGAATTACTACATTGATTACAAGCACGATAAGATAGACGACTAGTACAGATATGAAAGAATAATGCCTGTTGGTCTCGGCTCAGTGATCGAAGTATTAACTATAAGACATTTATAAATACACAACAAGTAAATTCAAAAATACAGACAACAATGCTAAATAGCTCTAGAAACCTTGTCGGAATGGGTTTCTGATGGGATTAGCAGCCGGTGCTGGTGTTGGAGCCGGGGCAGAAGCTGGTGTTGCAGCAGCAGCTCTAAAAGGATTGCTAGCTGGTGCTTGTGGCTGTGCTGGTAACTGTCGTGGCTGACTATATGTTTCTTGCTGAAAATTTTGCTGTTGATAACCCTGCTGCTCATAACCTTGCGAATAGTTTTGATATCCATCTTGATATTCATATTGTGTTCCGTCAATATTAGACTCCTGCACGGTGTCTCCTTGACCAGACATGGAGCTATACTCCAAATGATTTTTGAATTCACCGTTAACTGGCCTTTGGTCTTGCATACTGTAGGTTTGGTACTCTTTGTCTGGAGGGTCAGCCATTAAAATATTTGCTTCATTTTCGAAGGGCTTAAAGTCGTAGATGTGACGGAGATACACCAAAACTGGAGCGTACAGTAGATTACTGAAGGCAATAAATAGGTTAAGTGCGGTGAAACCGATTGCCTCGACTACTTCACCGGCTATTATTGGTCCAACGGCGTAAGCAAATGAATATGATATATCAGCGATTGCGTAAATGCTTCCATAAACAGACACGTAACGAACATCCACTAAGTACCCCAACGTTGGCAACAGAGCTGTATCAATGAGAGCAATACCGAAACAAATTCCACAAATAGGAATCATGAGCATTTTATATGAGTTTGCAAAAGGTATAATAAAACAACATAAACCCTCTAATGCGAGACCACCAGCTGCCATTAGCCATTGATGTTGAGGATACTGTTTTGCCATTTTTACAGTTATAATTACCCCTAGAACATGAGGAAAGAAAGCTGGTAGCCAAATCATACCGATCTTCCAATTGTCTTTTGTAAGATTATCTTCCATCCATAAGGAAATAGTTGGCTCAAGAAATGCTAAAGCTACATTTGACATCATCAAAGCTCCAGCACATACCGCAATATAGGGGTCCATTAGCAGTTTCCAAATAGGAGTTCCAGCCGGTTTCGGCTGAGCAGCTTCCTTCATTTGCGTCTTAAGTGGTTTCATTACAAGAAGTAGCATAAAGCCATCCAAAAGTGATATTAAGGCAAGAATTAAAAATGGAACTTCTTTTCCAGCAAATTGATATAAAGCTCCTCCAAAGGGTGGGGCCACAAGGCAACCAAAACTGATGAAAGCAAGAGCAATACCGAGTGCTTTCGTACGTTCAGATTCTTCGGTAAATCTGTCAGCAATCATAGCTAAACCAGAAGTATCGGCAAAAGCGGATCCAACTCCTTGTAGACTTCTCGCAAAGAACAGCATGCTATAACTTCTTCCACAAGCAAATATCGAGGTGGAAAGAAACATTATTATAAGTCCGATCATCATGGGTATATCATAACCTATGCGGTCAATTAAGGCACCGGAAAAGGGGTTAATCATTAGCTGTACTATCGCCTTTGATGCAAACAGAACTCCCGTTGCAGACTCCTGCCCTTCATGTGAAGCTGGTATAATTTTGGTCGGTATTATAGTTCTATTTCCTTCCCTGATAGGAGGCAAAGTTACTACATGATCATAACCTGCCTCACCCCACGCCCCAATGTACCTTAAATAGTCTGGTATAATAGGTACAATTACCATATAAAGCATGTTGTCTAGTAGAAGGGCTATGGAGACTATTACCAAAATTATCTTTCTCTGGGCAGTAGGTTCTTGTATCTTCTCCCATAATATCTCTCGGACCTCTCGGATCTCGAGATTCACAACAGGAATAACAGTGCTGTCGATTTTTTGCCATATTGACTGCGGTCCCTCCGCCATTTTAGTATATTTTTATTGACGTCCTCGTATAAATATTTCTATTTAAATAAGATGAGACCCATGGTACTGCCGCCTCGCTTTACTGATCATGGGGTACGCCTTGCCTCTCGCCGCAACCCTCGAATGGGACTTCGGAACCTGACAACAGACAGAAATGATCATTTAGTTATCATTTCATCGTCACATGATACAAAAGTACCCGCGGGAGCGAGCGCCGAGTTTCAAAAGGAATATGAGTCGATCTTTGTTTCTGTTAGTTGACATGGTTCCTCTATCCCAATAAGGTCAAAACGTTTCCAACTTGCAAAGACGATTCAGAGTCCTTTTGAACATAGCACTACAAACATATTATTTAATACATTTAGCATAAGAAAATATTTAAGATAAATTTGAGCTTTATTGGGGTCTATGGTAGGGAATTACAGTTCCGTGTCAGAGACGAGTCTAACGACTTGTTTAGCAGAAATTCAATTTGCGTCGTCAAGCGCCATCGTTGCCAAGAAGGCAACCTCATTACTCACTGAGAGGGGCCTTCCCTGCTTTTTATTTCAACCAATTGGAGAGGTTTTTTTTTCAATCGCTACATTATATTTATGATTTTAATCAAATAAATTTATTTAAATTTTATTAACTATAAGATTTGATTTAATTTCTAAAAAAAAAAGTCTATAGTCTTTTAAATAAAACGATAAGAATAAAATGCAATTTGTAAATCAAGTAAGAATAAAGTATACCTCATTACGCAATATTAATTTTTTGAAACCCCTCAAGTTCTTCGAGGACAAGGATTTAGGGTTTACAAAGAAAAGAGGAATACTTAAGAACACGGACGGCTCAAGAATTTCAATGAAAGATACGAAAAAAAACGTTAACAAGGCACGTAGGCGGAAAGGGTTGTTTAACGCTCGATAGATCAGATAATGATGTTGACTACAAAGTAAACTTGCAAACCGTATTATTAAGCTTTTTACGAAGTATTTTTTTTAGAATTTAGACAAGTTCGACAAATTGGTCTTATATTTTAATGTCTGTATATGTATTATATTTACTGTTACACAAACGTTTTTTTTAAATCAGTATTAGCAAGCAATCAATGGTTATACAGGTTATCGCAGAGTCTCACGAAATGTCATGGACGGCCGGCGGGCGGCGGGTCGGGGCTGAACATACCCTTAGTCATTAGTGCTGCGATGCAAGTAATGCGACGAAGCGAAAATAAATGTTAAGACTTAAAATAGTATATTACATCTAAGTTTATGACTGATATATCCATGTTGCTGTAAGCGGGCGCCATAGCTCTGTAACAATCATATTGGCAGATCAAAAGAGTAGCCATGAGTTTCTTTGGCTAGATCTTTTCTATTCTTCTGAGCTCAACTAATCGAATGGGATTAATTTTACAAGTCTAAATTGTTATTTTATTAATATTTGAAATATTTGTTTAATTTTGACGTTTCCAAATAAATTAAAAACATTTTCATAGATTAAAGAACATATGACTTTACATTTTACTTTAACTTTATCTTATTTAGCATTACAAGTAAACTATTATACCAAAAAAGATTGCTACACATTCGTAGCCCTTGATACGATATCTATATATTATTATATATACATTTGCATTATATATTGTTAATTTTGAGGAAAATGAGTTCTAATAATAACAACGCTTTATGAATTAATCTAGCTTTCGTCTTTGGAACAATGTATTCTGAATATTGTACTTTAAGTTTATGTTCGTAAGTGTTAGGACTAGAGCCAGGCGATGTAGCTGAGATGGATAGAAACGCTCCTTTATATATATTTTTGTATTTTAATCGTTATGTATCACGCATTTTTATAAAAACTTGGAAAAAAATATTTTGTTATAAATACGTACATAAATTGACATGTAAATAAAAAATATCTTCATTGTTTAAATAAACAGTATAACAGTACAATTCGATTCCATCAAAACGTGTTCAAGTTCACTGTTTAAAATGATGTTTAGTCATTGTTATGCTGCTACGAGATGAGCTCTGAACATCTGAAATCTGAGCTGTGAGATTCTCATATATCTGTCTACATATTTGGATTTATAAAATGAAAAAGGGTCAAGTGTTAGGCCGCACGTACTTTATTTAAAACTGCCTGAAGAACGAAACAAATATGAGTACATTTATTATTAAGCATGATGCTTTTACTTTTAACATATATTTAATTTAACATAAAGTAACTTTTTTTTTATTTTATTTATCACGTAGGTCACAAACTAAAACATTTTGAATCTGCAGATACTTACTACATATACATATATCTTTATTTTATTTATGTAAACAAAAATAGCATGTTGGCAACTCGGTAAAGAAATAATGGGAACGAAACAGTTATAATTATTTTCATTTGGTTCTAAAAAGAAAATGACCTTGCGTGACCGGGTAAGTTGTCACGTGAAATAAATTACCCTACCGAAGTGGAGTAAGGGCGACTGCGGGGTGACCTGTATACTAACTATACCATGGTCAAGAAAATAATTACATAGTATTTTTTTTAAAACCGACCCCTACATATGTCGTGATTTGAAAATTGTTGAATTCTCAGAAATATCCGCGTTAAAATAATTCAGATCCAAAAATGTAATAATCATTTGGCAAAAACATATCATTTATTTTTTTATTAGTGATAGAATCTCTCTTCAATAATGTTGAGCTAATTATCCATTGAAATACTCGTACTTACATTATATCCCAAAATGAATAAAATAAGCTTAAATAAATATCAGAATTATTTTAGAAAATCCATGTAAAATTTTTGTCTGAAGATAACATGATACCCGAGACCTCTCAGAACGTTTTCTGGAAACTGTCTAAAAATATAAAACTACAATATTACTGAGCTTGAAATGAACAATATTCATAAATCTTATCTTCTATGATAACCCTCAAAATGTAAGAATATATGAAAGCCTTATAATAACAGTTCTTGTTTAAAACATCTGAAAACACAATGTTACGTGATGGAAATATAAATAATTACGACCCTCGGCCGCGCCCTCGCTGGATTATATTGAAGGTAAACAGACGTATTAGAATGGAATGAAATTGCAATTTCTATGGAGCACCGCACCCTGAGTACAGCTGCAGGGGCTTCTGGACAGATTGGGTTTTCCAAATATGTTTCTTTTTCTATCATATTTGTGATTATTATATGAAAATGTGTTAGATAAACCTTATCGTATTATGTATGTTAGATAACCAATCAAAGTAAATATGTGTACCTAAACACATACACACTCATATATGAATAAAAATTGAATGGGAAGAGTATAATATTTTATGATATAAATATATTGAGAGCAAAAATAAGTAATTTACAAATATATTTCATCCTGTATGGCTACAGTCACTGTCTTCAAAGGGCAGGTGAGTGAGGGTGAGGTAATTTCAAAGGGAGTAGCGATCCCGCGGGAGAGGGACCATTTTTGTAATAATTTTGGCTCAAAAATCAACTCTATTTCAAGAGATAGTAAGTTCAATATAAAAAAAATACCGTCCAATTATTTCGGATGAATGGTAAATTTGATGAAATCATTTTCAACTTTAGGCTTTTGTAAATAAAGATCAGTTTTTTTTAATAAATCCAGACAGGGGAGAGTTTGTAGCTGGCGGGTCGTGAATTTTTTAGATGCTTTCAGTCCGTTTCTCTTAAATAATTAGTGTCCAGTCAGAACACTGTTTTAAGATCCATTTGCTTGAGTTAAATTTATAACGACTATTTAAAATATTGTATAAACCACTAGCTGTTATTTGCTAGTTCATTTTCTCGGTATATAAACGGTGGACCTTTTGACGTTCAGAACTAGATGAGATTAGATGAGATTAGTTGATTCCCGATGGAAGAATAGCAACATCCGCAATTTTTATACTTTTGAACTCATTGCTAATAATTATAATTGGTTTCAAGTAAATAGAAGAAAAACCATAGATATTATTTACAATCTGTATCGCCGACGTTTCCACTTATGTACTTATTTAATAATATGTATATTGTACCATTAGATATCCTATTATATACATGATATAAACTGGTTTATAATTTGTATGACTGAATCGTTTTTAGTTTCTGAGATAAGGATGTACAAACAAAAGTTAATTCGTCATCGTTATAATAATACAATAATGACATTAGATGCTAATATTCTTGTACGTCTATTTCATTCACTCATTACGAAAATTCTACTAACAATATATAAACGTAGATATTATAAAAAGGAATTTCAAATTAATTGTTGTTGTCTTGTTAATTTTAATCAGTACATAAATATGTAAACGAAAAAAGAAAGGAGGAATTAATTGAGTGTAATTAAGGTGTGTGAGAAGAAAGTGCAAGAATCTAATATTATTGTATAATAATGCATTAATATAAAATATTAAAAACAATAAGTAATAAAAGTAAACATTAAATATATTACAATGTATTACTTAATTGTACAACAATAAATTACTTAATTGCTTACGTTAAATTATTAATTTCAAGTATATATTGATCTGATGTCAAATATTCACAAAGACTTGTTTGTCGTCAAACTCTCGTAAATATTAAAACTTATAATGACGGTTGACTTCACTTCCCAATGTCAGTTGAAGTTATAATTTCGTTTCTCTAGGGTCCGACTGAAGAAGTCTGTCTGTCGATCTGTACGCGATAGCCTCGTAACTTACTGTATCTATTTGTATTCAGTTTTCAGCAATGCACAGAGTGAGTCACAAAAACAGTTCGACTGAATAGTTTATATAATTTTATAATATATGTTATAATAAGACTAAGTATTAAAAGATCATCTTAAATTATTATTATTAATTATGTAAAGAAATGATTTCTTAACTCAATTTAAAAATTATATTTGTGAAATATTTTCTTAATTTCAGTCACTAAGAGTTAATTCAGTTTTATCAGCAGCGCCTGCTCTCAAAAAATTATCAACGAAATTTATTTCAAACATTTTAATTATGAATACCTACTGTTAATTCCATTGCCTAATATCTACTGTTAATACAATTTCCTAAGTTATTGTAAAATTGTACAGTCAAAATTAGTCCATAATAATTCATAAATCTAACCAAAAATAGCTATTCACTGGATAATATAATTTTTATATCAAAGCAATACCTAAAAATATCGTCGAAATGAATAAACTCTCATAGTATGATACTTTGAGCAAACGTTCCCCTAAAAATAATTCAAGTATGTAGTCTGGGTCCTCGTATCTCAGTAACGAGGGCCGCGATAGGGCACAGCAGCTCTCGAGTTTACTAGTCACCTTTGTACCTCAAGTGCTCTCCGGTCATGTGATTCCATTGTTCCGTATAAAACATTTTCATTGGAGTATACAGCTACTGGTCAGACAGTTTTTAAAATGTTATTATTTGAATTTGTAGCACAGAATTAATCAATATACTAGTTTATGAACGTTTTTCAAAACCAAATGCTAAAAGACATATCTATATATAAAAAACAAAATAAGAAACCAAATAGATTCTTATTAACAAAGACGTAAACGTGAAAATGTAAAAGGGAAAATAAATTGCTTTTTTTCTGCTTTCCATTTTCAAGGGGAGAATGGGCAAAACTGGATTATATCGCCAAAGTCCCCTGGGGCGGGGGAGGCTGAGGCAGGCGGCAAAAGTTGGCTAAGTCTACAGTAATCTCGTTTGACGAGTTTGGGTTAGTGTGGCGAGGGAAGGAGTTACGGCTTTGTCAGCCCATATGTCGATTATCTGGTTTTAGAACTATGATGTAATGGCCTCTAGACATGTCGAATCCGAGATTTATATCCACATTACAAATAATGACAATATAAAAAAAAGTTACAGATTCTCTGTTTCTGTTTCAAAATAAAAATTATTATTCCGTCTCAGATTATAATAACTTTAACCGATAAATGACTTAAAAGGTTTCCAAAGTTTCTAAACATAGATATTATCGTAAGACCTACAAACTATCTTAATTACCTTCTCATTTAAGCATCAAAGCTTACTTTGAACATTCTCTTACCTCGGGCCAGAGTCTCATTTACATTGAAATATTCGTTCTAATTCCGTAACATAACAAAGAACTTGGTTTTAATTGTGATTCTTATAGTGTATACTACATTTTGTTTGCAATTGTTAGTATGTTTATTCAGTTCAGTTTACAGTAATTCTTATTACAGCAATATGCTAACAATGTCAACAGTTTCATTAAAGAAGTATTCCGTACACGTATATTACAGTCCATCAAGGTAATTGCTGCTCGAAACTTTTAGCTTCTTCTGCTTGTATATTTTAAGTTTCTACCTAAAACCATTAACCGATAGGTAAAGCTATAACTTGTATATACTTAAAACGAGGGTGAGTATTATTCATTTACAGAATAGCTGCGATACTAATATTGTTGCTAAAAAGATTGCTGCCAAACGTTTGATTGTAATTTTTCGATTTGTTTTTTTCTAATTGCGCTCTGACTTCTCTTCAACTGTCACGATTCTTAGACAGCCTACATGGGATATCGGTTTTCATTGCATTAATCGCCACCATGATTTGTAGCTTCAAGATACTTAAGCCTTGTATATGGTATTAATTTCAACTCTGTAACTCCACGTGTTCCTAAAAAAAGGTGACCTTCAGAAGAAGAAAGGTGACCTTCAGAAGACAGACGAATCACGAAAGCTCTGTGAATATAATGGTGTCTTTTCTTTTCGGTTAGAAAAACTTCAAAATTAGATCCCCTAGTAAATTATATACGTAAATAATAATAATAATAACAGTTATAATAGATTTAACTATTCAATGATATGTTCAAGTTACAGACTCTTATTATATTGAAAATTATCCCAAATCCCTACGAAAGTAAAACAAAATGATAAAGAATGATAGTGATGGTAGTAAAGTATTAGTAAAGACAGTTATAAAATGAACCTCTAATTGAAGAACAACCATTAAATTTCCACGGTCCATGGAATACGAGACGGCATAATTGCTCTACGTATAACACGAGGGAGAATCGGTCAAATGAAACCAATTCTCTAAAAAATTTGCGCAAATTGCAAATTTAAGGCTTAAATATAGGGTTTATTATTGCATGAACTCTGAACCAATTACAACCAACTAAATACATGTAGTTTGGTGTATATAACTATAACAAAACTGTAAATGATGAAAGCTACACAGTTAAAATTGTGTAGCTTTCATCATTGTTTTCAAAACAAAAACACGGTAAAGAAACACAAATGTTGGAGAATATAATTATACCAATATATTTTTTTTGTCTGTCAAATAATACTAAGGTTAACAAGAGAACGGATAATATATTTTGTATGATGAGCTAATAACTTTTGTTTCAAAAAACATTTTGCTTTAACTGATAAATATAAATATATCAAAGATACATTCGAAATCATAACTTTGGGTCTTCTTTCATAAACTCTGTACGCCACGCTGCATTTATTGAACTTATATGTCTGCTAAAATGTCACGAATTCTCTTTAGTTTGTTTTGACAACGATTGAAACGTCAAGAGAAGAGGGTCGATGTTAGGGGACTCTACAACGACACAAATATTTAAATTGGTTTACTTATTATTTAAATAAAATAAATATCAAACCTAGCTTTTATAACTGTTAATGTGACCCAACGACATCATTATTACATCACATTGTTGTCAAATGTAATGTAAGTTGAAACCCTAATACTATAATAAGTTTAATATTATAATAAGTTTAATATTAGTTCACGAGTATTATCTTTTTGAAATAGTTGTATCTTTTTGAAATATTAATTTACCTTTAAGGTACCTTACCTTAATGTTTTATTAAATATAAAACATTACGGTAAATAATATACTTAGTACATAAATTGTTATAAAAGTCCTGATGTTATATTCGTAAATACGATATAAGTAACATGTAATCCCAAACGACCCTAGCACGTCCATTTTACTGAACAGTAAATTCAATGGGCACTTTGTTCTTCACATTAGCCATTTGTTTCTGTCTGTGTGCTTGCACAAAAAGCTTTTATTGCCCACCAGTAAATTGTCATGTTCCATTTCACGCTGACGTCCCCTACGTACTGTATATAGTACGTATAGTATATATCTTTTTTGAAGGTGTTTTTTGATAAAATTATATATACTGTATTTTTAAATCGAAAATTGTGTTTTCTTTTATATTAATACCTAATTATAGTTTAGAATCCTACCGAATATAACATTATTATCTAAAGCACCGCGAGATGGGAATCTCGGTCAATTTTCCTCCCGAGCGTGTCCTACGTATTACCGAACCTTATCTGGATCGCCACAAATCATCCCTTCCTTCCCCTTACACGTTACTGACGGCTAATTTAACAAGGGGACGACGAAACATGTGTATTGCTTAGGCTAAATACAATCGGGCGACTTGAAAGACACTAAAGATAGTTACGACTGTCAGAATTAAAAATATATAAAACATATTTTATACTTTTTTTAATGGTTTTCCAATACAGTAAGTACATATATGTTTCAAAATATATAAACTTGAAAAAGTGTACATTACAGTTATAATCTATTCTAACTTTTACTAAAACCTTGTAATTTAATAGTAAAGTAACTAAACAATGTATACGCCAAACTGTGGTAAGCTTTCGATATGACAAGCCGAGGGCGAGCCTTGCGTCCTGCAAATATTATTGTGTCATAACGAGCCCATATTTTCTCGGTCTTCGACAATATTTTTATACGTTATGTTGCTCGCGTCATTACCTGTTTAGTAGCGGAACGTATATCAAGAAACACCATCTCAATATTTGATATGATCTGAAGATATTTTATGAATGTTTTTATTTTTTATTTTGTTATATTTAGTAATAATTTCACAGGAAATATATTATAATATTATTCAAAATAAATATGTTAACGTTTATCTTCTTCTCTTTATTAAACTATGAACAACATTGGAATATGCTCGACTGTTGTATTTATTTTATTCTGAGATAATACTACTAAGATTTATCATCATTGTGTTATTCTTTAGTTCCTACCACGTTACTACCACGTTACTACCACGTTACTACCACGTTACTACCACGTTACTACCACGTTACTACCACGTTACTACCACGTTACTCTCAGATCCACACCAGAACCACATTACATAACTGTAACAACACCAATCTATTGTCAAACACAACAATCCAACTTTGGCACGAGCAAACTTAATCCCACTTTTAATAAACACGGTTTCCCCTTTGTTAATATTCGCCCCACCAGGCTTAGTTATATCCGACCGCAACAATAGTAGCGGATGCGGGGCTCGGGGCACAGGACGCGGATATTGTGGGGACATTCAGTAATACGGGGACACGGGTCTGGTCTTTTATTGCACTTTTACACTCCGATTTGAAGTGGCTGCACTTTTTGTACAATTAGTCATGGTTTCATTTTACTAGTTTATAAAGAGAGAAACTAACCGTATACAATTGATTTTACAGGTTATAATAATATTTATTATAAAAACAAATTTTTAATATTTTTTATTATTGTGTTTAATTTTTTAGCAATAAAAATAAATATCAAGTGTGTTTTTATGATAAGATATGTTGCATGTTTTATTAATACGTGATGTTTTATCACATAATATTTTATAGAACTTTCAAATTATGGAACCCTTTTCCACAAAACAGGTATTTCAAAATTATTAAATTGCATGATTCGTATATTAAAAGAAGGGGCGAGATGGAACAAGGGCTAGTTACCCGTAAATAAATAGTCGTCGGGCAGAGGGCGCTGATTGCTCGAACGACTACGACGTGATTAGAATTTGTAGGGTTGCAATTTCGAGATGCCTAATCCCACCATTCACGAGGGCTCGATCGCTTGATCAGCTGATTAAAGATAATACATACATTACAATATCTTAATTAGTGTCGAAGCGAAGTATTTATACATACATACATACATACATACATACGTACAGTCTACGTAGTAGGCACATCTTCAACAGAAATAAAATATTTTTTTAGTAAATTTTCTTAGTGTACTGTGTGTATTATAATATCAATAAACTAGACCTACTGCTTTATTACAATATAACTTTGTAGGAAATTAACATAGTCCTTAAAATAATATATGTTATATATTTAAATGAAATATCGGAACATTTCTCACGCGACATCAAAGCAACAAGGGACACGCGACATCACAGAGAGTGTCATTCACATTTATAACTCAAGTAGTGTGGCTGAGTGCAATCAGTATTCAACGATACATTGAGACTAAATGATTTATGGAATTAAGTCATTACAAATTATGGATTTATTAATCGCTTAATATTTTCATTGCTTTAGATATATTAAAGCATATGTTAAAATAGTAGTGATCATTTTATACAAAACTATAACATTTTATACACGACTATGACTCACAGGTCATCGAGCATGGGTTGGTTGTTTGGTGATTAAAAAACTACAAACGAAATAAAGAAAGCTGTGACATTTGATTTCCCTCGCAGTCGAAAGGCCTTCTTCCTATAATATATCTTATATATAATAATATATCTTTACAACTAACAAAACAAAACAATTTATTACATTTCCGTCAATCTCTATAACCGACAAAAGCACCAGTTAAGAAACTTCAAAGTCGCCGTCAGAACTGAAAATCAATACGCGTTTCCCATCAGACCGGCTACGTGTTGTTCAATTTACAATTATATATAACTCGAAAACCAACCCCTACTATAATATTAATGTAAAAGATTATAAACTGTATAGAAACCTGTATTATTATAGTAGATAATTGTTTTGTCTAAAACAGAGATTGACTTTCATTATAATAATTAATACATAAAATATAATGTGAGACTCATTCACAAAATATAATAAAGATTTTCAGGATATCAATTAAATATAGAATACCTTATTAGCTACGGCATATTAATAATAGAATTAAATAATATAAGGATTCTTTTGTATGATTTACTTTTTACTTTCAAGTTTATCAATTATATGTACATTAATATTTGTTAGATTTCTTAACGTATACATACCTATATATACCTCGTCTTCTCGTGAAATCAATGAATGCAAAGCATTCGAAACGGATTTAACTAAGTTGAGTTGTTGAGTTAAATCCTTTGAAATAGTTTTATTTAAATAAATGTATGAAAATGAGAACCATCTATTTGCATGATACACGAGTTTCAACTTACGCCGTAGGCGCTCGCCCGGTCTACGTCAGCGGGGCGCTATCAAATATTCATGCCTCATGGTGCGTGCGGCCCCAACCTCCCCTCAGGTGCTTTTGTTTTTATATCATTATACCTATTATATGCGACTATTTTCGTAAGCTTTATTTGAAGATAAATTATTACGATTCCTACGATGCTATCTCTACAAAAGAAATGGAATTGCCTTGTACCTACTTGAAACTATTTTCGTTTAATCGATATGTATTATGATAAACATATACAGAAGACTCGGCCACCATGAAACCTCTTACTGGTTGCTCTCAACCATGTACCTACATTTTAAACCTACAAACCCCTCTTAGAGTCTGTTGGTTCGTGAGCACAAAGTGCGCCTTTTTGAAAAAACACTAAACATTGACTTATACTATAAATTAAAAATATAAAAGAAAACGAATACTTATAATATGATTGGTTGTACTCGAGGTTGCGATTGGACAAGTTTTAAAATAGTATAATTATTACCTAAATATAATAACTAACTAACTAACTTGCAGTTGTTTTGCCAGCCTTGAGGAACAGTCTGGAAGAAACAATAAAACATTGTGAGGGGAAGGAAGAAGGGCATCCGACTCTTTTAACGAAATTATACTTAGACATTAACGAAGTTATAAACCCAAAGGATGAGGTTGTTCGCAAATTCTAGCGGTTTGTCTTGTCATAAAGCGATTCTAGACGGGTCTTAATTTATTCAATTAGTGGCGAAGAACCGAATTTAGAGAATTACTCGCCGCCTTTGAAGATAGTCGTTATGCGATTCTTGGTGTATTTGAAACAGAAGCATAATTATTTTAAAAATATTAGTGTATATTTACATAACTCAAGTACTACGAATAATTAAGAATCAACATTTAAATATAAATTTAAGGACATAAAGTTGCGTCCAACGTTAATGTTCTACCATTTTTGTAATTTTATAAGAACATCTAAGAGTATAGATACATGTATTTATTTATATAAATAGCATGTACTAGGATAGAATATATATTGTGAGTTTAAAATTAATTTTAAACTCACTTACAATATAGTTATAATTCTTGTAGTACCTACAATAAAGTATAATCTTCATAGATATTAGGCACAGAACTATATAAACTATAGAAATAATTTAAAAATATATTTAGTGTGTGTCTTATAACAGTATCAGGTGACACGTAAATTAAAAAAAAAGAATGGTACCGCTTTAAAGCAACCAATAATAATAATAATAATAATAATAATAATAATAACGTTGTAGGTATGTGGACGATGGTGTCTATTTTTTTCGGAGCTGATGATGGACTTAGACTATACGATTCGATATTGTTATTTTTTTGTTTGACTTGGTAAATTACTTGCATTTCGATTTTCTTTTTACTAAGCGGTCCCTCGACGCAACGATTTCAATAAGAACATAATAATATTATTTTTATCCTTTTGAGAGAGCTTTTTGTATCATGAGTTTTTGTTTTTTTTCTGCTTTTTAAAGTTATGTTACTAGTTTCTTGATTTTACTAAATGAACCAACGAACTTGTTTAAATATTTACTATAAATATTGCATAAGAACCTTTTACCTGTACCAATAAAACCAATATATTGGTGACGACTGCTTCTTTCTCGATCAAACATAGCTCAGAACCATCTTGACAAACCAGGCTTTCGATCTAAAAAACCACAGTGAAATCCTTCCACTCGCTTATCTGCTAGAATTCCACGGACAGACCCCCAAATACACAGATACACAGGTCAAACTTATAACACCCCTCTTTTAAAGTCGGGGGTTACCAAATAGCAAAAAAAAACCATCCCTTTCTACATAACACATAACAACACAAAATGTTAAATGCCAAAGACATGGTCTATAATTTTAATTCTAACATCTTTAAATTATTATACATTTTTTGATTCTTATTTTTTTCAAACTACCTCGGTAATATAAAGCTTAATGTCGGTCTGACTCTCCGTCATTAGTGCAACTGACATAAAATGACTAGCGTCTCTTACTTAGTCCGGCCATAAATACTGTTACAATTAAAAATTAAGAATATTACATTTGAATTTGGATTCTGTCATTTTTAAACGATTATTCAATGTGTTTTCTCATTTTGGCGCCAATACGTTGTACAATATTTGGAAATATTAAAATGAAGTGGGATGATAAAGAGAACAGAATCACTGTGATTGCATTACACAAAGTAGGTATGGAGCCAAATGCAATTTTTAAAACTCTCCATACACTTGGTATTAGTCAAATGTTTGTGTATCGGGATATTAATAGGTACAATGAGACTTCCTCTGTTTTTGACAAAGAATGATCTGGCCGGCCCCATAGCGTTCCTACGAAAAAAAGTGGTCAAAGCAGTAAAGGATTTATTCGAATTCTTTATTCGAAGAAATCCTGTTTGAAAGCAAAAGATTTTATCTCGGGAAATGAAGATAACACCTAGAACGTCGCGTATTTTAAGAGATGACTTAGGACTTGCAGCCTATATGAGACGCACTGCTCATTTCTTAACTGATAAATTAAAGATGAATGGGGTGATAAAATCGAAATAACTACTGAAGCGGAACGCACAGAGAGGTCACAGAAAAAAATTGTTTACGGATGAGACAATTTTTACAATTGAGATAATTTTTACAAAACATTTTAACAAACAAAATGGCCGTATTTACGCTCAAACCTCTAAGGAAGCTCTAGCTCTATAAGAGTTTAAATGTTACTGTAAAAAATTACTATAAATTTACTATAATTATTCTAAGCTGTAGTAAGAGACCAGGTAGGTATTTAAATTAGGTTAGGGGATGTTTTCAAAAGAGATCAATATATCATTGTTTTAAGAACACTGTGACAACTTCAACTAGTAGTACGTACTTCAACTAGTAGTACCATCCCCCCACGTTTCATTCCCACAGGTACATGCTCTTTTGTTTCCCGACCTTATTACGTCATCCCACTCTATTTAATAATGTATTAACAAATATTTGTTCATCGTTAGAGTCATTGTTCAGATCGTTTAAAAACAAATCCTATTACAAGGGGTGATGGTTGTTATTCTGTTAAAACGAATGTATGAGGGTGCATTATTTGTGCCGAAACATGTCATGTTGTTTTTATAATAACTACACGAATTGTTTTCATATATATATATATTCATACCTTACACTTTACATTATTTTCATATGTTGTCTTAATTCAAGTAAGAGAACTGAAAAGTGAGTTTAGAGTTGGCCTTCGTAGTAATAATTAATAAAGCTATATATATAGCGATGTTACCTAATTCCTGTTTTTGTAAGAAAGCTCCTATTTGTTACTGAAGGGTATCTGTTCTACTTCTTAACTATGTCTCACCTGTGTCTCTCAGTTGGAGCGAGCCAACCTTGTTAGTAAGGTAGCCCTTGATGGAGCTGGCGACGCGCGAGGGCGAAGCGGCTGCGGCGCCACCACGCAGCGCGCCTTGCAGCCGCCCGAGCAGCGCTCCTCCCTCGTCCTCCACGGTCAAGGCCCGGGGGGCGACTGCCCCACGCGTTACCGAAATTTAACTTAACTCTTAAATTTCGAAAATTTATAATGCCAGTCTTTTTATTCTAAACTTAAAAATATCTGATTGATATTCAATATCTTTTCTAAAATTTATTCTAGTTGCTATGCTATCAGTGCATTTTTGATATGTATCGTTTCTGGACGTGGCTTCAGAGCTCACTTATGGTGCGCCGCTTTTTATTCTGTAAAAAAATAAATGGTTAGATATAATATTCCTAGCAAATTCCGTGTATGTGAAAGAGTAATTGCAGATACATTCTTAGCTCACAGGTATCAGAATATTTGAGTGTTCCACTTCACACTTCCCTTGGGTCTCAAAAACATTTTACTCCGGCATGCACACTGCATAATTTCAAGCGAAATATCACGAGAACAGCTCGTGATATTTCGCTTGAAATTATACGGAATCATTCACAATGAGTACATTTGTATACTAAAGAAGACGGAAGTCATAAAACGAGCGCTGTTCTGCTCACAAGATGGCGACCGGAAGTAGCTGGAGAACAGACTTCCGAAATGTAGGTTCCGGGGATACACTTCCGAAAACTCTTAACTTCAGACTTAATTTTTCTTTTTTTTTCTTTTTAAGTATTAAAACTAACATAGCTTGAGCATAGCTTGGAAATAAAACTATTTTATCGGATTTAACTCGCATATATTGAATTGAATTTTAAATTTACATTTTAAATCTAACCCAATGTTTCGAATGCTTTGCAGCAATCGTGTTCACGGTAAGAAAAGATGGACACGTCCATTTTTTACACCTCCACCAAAATTTAATTCAATATACGGGAGTTAAATCCGTATAAATAGTTTTATTTCAATGTGTAGAACTCATAAAAGCCTTAGAAAACACTTTAGCATAGCTTTTTCGACAAACAAATCAAAATTTATATAATAAAATTTGAAAAGTAATTTTTAATTATCTGATGGGATTATTCAGACTGACCAACGGCATCCATCATACACGTTTAAAATTTCTAAATCTTTTTTAGGTTTGGATATTTGTTTTAATTCTTATTTCGTGCGTTTCAACCAAAAATGTCAATAAAGGCATTAGATAATCTATTAAAAAGAAAACAAAACATGCACTGCCTATTATGATTAAAATTTTAAGACCGAAGAGTTTGTTCCGTCGGCAAATAAAAAACGCAAAATGCCTCATAAATTGTGGCAAAAAACTATGCAAAAAAACTATGCCTGTTATATATTAACATATTACGTCAATATATCACCGCTGCAGCACTATCCATAAAAATCACTAGCTATAGCCATCCCTCTCACATACACCCTGAAACATTCTTCCACTCACTCATACATTACGCAATCACCGCAATACATAATAGATGACACCAAGTTATACAACATATATATATGTATATATATATAAATCACCACAAAACCACAAAATAATTAAAAAAAGAACACCCAATTCAAAAATAACGGTCATTTAAAAATCAAAATGGCGGTACATAAATGTATGGTAATAACCTTGCGTTGTATCGGGCCGAGCTTGGCACACCTGGTTCCGCGAGCCCAGACTGACACCAGCGGCTCTAGCCGGCTGAGAGGCTTCCGGGCCATGCGCAGAACCTGCAGTTGTGATTGGTCCCCAGCCGATTGTGACGTCATCGGCGCCCAGCCAATAGCTTTCTCCTGAAATTTTCATGTAGGTATAGGGGGCAAATGGGTCGATTGCTAAATATAGGACCTGGGAACGTCGGTCGATATCCTCTACCAGTCGTATTGAACCTTCGGTTTTTTGTAAACGATTAAGTTATGCGTCGATTTCTTTTTGATGAGTTTCACATCCAACTACTTTGTAGGAATCATTTAGTTCAAGGTTAATTTTCTTTACAATTATATTTTCATATTACCATAAAAAAATATAACCATAATTACATCAAACATAAATCCAATATAGTAGATTACCTCAATTATCTTCTATTTAAAAACGAAAATCTTTTGTGAAACTTTTTTACAGTTACATAGTATTTTTTGTTTTCAATTTTCCACCGCTTAAGAAAGGATATATAATGGCCTCAGGAGTTTTTCCTATTCTTTATAACGCTACGCTTGTTATATAATCGATTAAATAAAGCTACTCTGACCTAGTTTCCTGGTCCTGGGTGTGCAGCTGTCAGCTGTTAGCTGTCACTCAGTGATATTATAACACAGACAAACCTTAACTAATTCACTGACTCGTATTGATCTACCAAGACCTTATGTTCAGTTTTGTGAAGATTTAGTTAATTTAAATATAGTAAGTATATTTGTGTGGAATGTCTATATTTATGATTAGAGATTTGACAAGAAGATGATTTGAATAATAATAAAAAAAAATAACTTGAAAAGGATTGTTAATTATGAAAACTAGGTATAAAGTTCTAAGATAAAATAAGAAGCTAATTGTAGGTAAACACCACATGCTCATAAAAATTACAACTATCTTAAAAAAATATATTTGTATTAAAAAAAGAAAGTGAAGTGTTTCAGACTATCCAATAATATGATTGTAAAATATTAAAAATAAATAATGTACATCTAACCGCTTTCAGAAAATTAGTCCATATAGCTTTGAATAGGTTAGAAATTAGTTTATTTTATACTAATTTCTAACCTATTCAAAGCTAATTTTCTGAAAGTGGTTAGAGAATCACCATGCATAACCAGGTTGAACTTATTGTAGAGATTACTTGTTCTAAGAAAATGTTGTAAGTTTTTAGTTTAAAGAACAATAATTTCTGTAACACCTTTAATATATTATCATTTTACTCATAAACAAATAGATTAAGTAGTTTTAGCTCTTATTAAGAACCATAGATTGGATTTTAATGAATGCTTTGCTTGCAAATGTGAAGAGCACTTAGTGATGAAGTAGCCTTGGAACACATCCAACAACCTTCTCGTTGCTCTTCGCAACCAAGGACTCGAACCTCCCGAGCACACAATTATAACCTTTCCGGCATTTAAAATATGTTTTAAAGGACATGTGTTTTACTTGTATTGATAAAATATATACTTTTTAACCTATGTTTATTTTGCATCAAGCTTAATAAACTGTGCAATTAGTCTGTAACTGACTACACCAGGGCCTAATTTACCAGGACTTAGTTATGACGGTTTTGTTTTCCACCATCTTGTAAGTTATTTCAAAAAAACCTTCCTAAATATATAACAAGAGATAATCTCATCCATTAATTATTATTTACATTAAAGAATACATACTAACATTAACATATTAAATACTTACAAGATGCCAATCTATTAAAAATACGTTACAACTATAAGTGTAGGTATATGAGTATCATACAAAGTCTAAAGTTTAATGATAACAACATTTTGCAGCGTTTGCACAGTTGCAAATTCTGTTAAATCGATCGACGAACTTTTCAAATTCGACAAATCGGAGAGACGCCACGACGAGAAAGAAATCGATTTAGATAAATTAGGCACCCTTTAACAAAAATCAACATATTTCAATAATGTTTACTTAATATTTAACTAATAAGTAAGTACTTATAATCGATCACAAAACTTACAAAACCTTAAGTTTAATGATATTGAAATAATCGTAAAAGAAACAAAAATGACACATCACTCCCAGTAGCTAATTGTTTATTGTGTAAAGTTATATGGCTTATTGTTCTTTCACGCTTTTCATGAATACCTATTTATATTCTTTATTGTAAACCACATAAAAAAAAATACATTTAAACAATTACAAATAAAAACAGGGTAAATACAAAAGGCGGTCTTATCGCCTAAAGGCGATTTCTTCCAGACAACCACATTGAAAGGAATTTAATATTAGTGCACATAGATAGGTGGCTAAAAGTTTTAAACATTGTAAACATACATAAAAATAAATGCACATTAATACATAAACGTAATACACATATAAATATATACAATACATAATTAATTAATAAACTAAACAATACCAATTAAAATTTATACAGTGCTTATACATAATAGAGAATTAATTATACACATAAGTAATAAATCTAATGATAACATTAGAAAATAATAATAATAACATATCCCAATATATAATAATAATAAGTCGTCTCAGTTTTTTCCTGATAAATAATATTCCTTTACAGATTTTTTAAATATAGGCAAGGATTTAGATTTTCTAATGAAGAGAGGCAGTGCGTTCCATAATTTTGTCGCATGGACCGTGAAAGAATGTTGGAAAAATTTTGAGTTATGAGCTGGCATTCGTATAATTAAAAATTTTGATGATCGTACATCAGCTGGCAGCCCAATAAACTGAAATCTCTCCCTCAGATATGAGGGTGATTTCATGTGAAATAATACACAGTACAGAAGAGAGAGAACGTGTAGATCCCGGCGGCGGCGAATTGGAAGCCACTTGAGTTTTTTGCGAAATTCAGAAACGTGGTCATATTTTTTTAAACCAAATATGAACCTTATAGCAATATTTTGGAGTCGCTCAAGTTTGTTAAGTTGGTCCTCAGTTAAATTAAGATAGCTTGCATCGGCATAATCGAGAATAGAAAGAAGAAGAGAGTGTGCTAACATAATTTTGGTAGGAATCGGCAGAAAATGTTGCAATCGCCATAGAGATCCCATAGCAACAAAGATTTTTTTACTAAGTTCTTTGATATGACTAGTCCAAGATAATGTTTGATCCAGGTGTAGTCCCAGATTTTTGACGGTGGAACAGTAGGATATTGGAACATTGTTATATATAACTGCAGGAATGCTATCTCCATCTATTCTTGCAATCATGCTGGGACTGCCAATAATAATAACCTGGGACTTGACAGGATTTATTTTAAGTCCATACTGCTTACTCCACTCAGAAATTGCAGTCAGGTCAATATTAATGGCAGATATGGAAGATGTAAGATCTTCAATTCTGGAATGTCTGTAAATTTGAAGGTCGTCTGCATACATGTGATAGAGAGAAGATATATATTTAGTAACAGAATTTATGAAAATTGAAAATAATAAAGGAGATAACACGCCACCTTGAGGTACCCCTGCCGAGACGCTACACCAGGACGATAAGGTCTTATCGTTCCGAATGCGCTGTCGACGACCAGTGAGGTAACTCCGAAACCAGTCTGTTACCGATGGAGATATGTTGATAGAACGTAATAGGGTAAGTAAAATATCATAATCGACAGTATTAAATGCATTACTAAAATCAAGAAGGGTTAAAATTGTAAGCTGTGTATTGTCCATTGCCCGTCGAATGTCATCAGTGACTTTGACTAGCGCTGTAGCCGTGCTATGACCGGGGCGAAATCCAGACTGCCAGGGATTTAAAAGTTGATTTTCGTTAAGAAATAGACTTAGCTGTTCAAGTACTAGTTTCTCAAGAATTTTTGAAAGGAAGGGTAAAATGGAGATAGGACGGAAATCACAGAGGTTTAAGGGTTTGGCCTTTTTAGGTATAGGAATAATTTGGGCTTGTTTCCAAATATCGGGAAATTTACTAGTGGTAATGGAATGGTTTAAGATATGGGTTAAAATGGGAGAGATAATATCTAGGATGGGTACGATCATATTCCGGCTAACGCTATCAGCACCAACAGCATTCGATGAAATGGATAGTACGTTCTTCTTAACATCACATTCAGTAAAAGAGCAGAAAGAAAAAGGTAAAGAATCTGGAGTTTTAAGGGATGCAAGGGTTTTAAGAGTTTGGTTTTTATCAGTGGTATTGATGGCCTCTGTGGTAGAAAAATATTTGTTGAGAAGTTCAATATCTACATTGCAGGAAGATGTGTTCGGTAATTTACCAACTCCAAGTGATTCAAGAAACTTCCATGTACTAGCAGTATTGCCATTTTCGATTGATCTATGTATGTGGCGTCTTTGTGCATCTCTACACAATGTATTGCAGCGATTTCGGGCCTTATGGTAGTTAGTACGATTTTTGTCACTATCTTTCAGTTTAAATTTAAGTCTTGCCTGATTTTTTTTAATCATCAAAATTTTCAGTTCGTCTGTAAGCCAAGGAGCAGGAAGGTGTTTCAATTTTATTGGCCTAATTGGAGCGTGTTTGTCATACAGTTGGGTTAGCAAAACATTAAAACCTTCAACCTTTGAGTCAATACAGTCATAATTAGTGATGGCGGACCAATCTAGCTGTCGAGCATCAGCACGAAGGAGGTTCAATACAATATTTTTTACTTAATAATATGTTAATGTTAATATAACCCTAAATGTAATAGGTACACGGTTTTTCAAAATTTGTCCATTAGTTGTTGATATACTGTTGAAAAAGTGTCCCAGCAAATCCTATGAGAATGATGGTCGTGGTACCATCGAACTCTGTTCTTAGAACTCGATCAGAACAACAACTACGCTAACTTGAGACACTACCACACACTGCGTAAGTATACATAAGATGTCCGAGATAATCTTGATACATGAACACTATAATATATTTACGCCTTTACTACAATGGACCAGGAGGGATGGGCAAAACATTCGTGTACAACGCCAACATACAAACCTTCGAGGTGTTAGAAAGAATGATATGCAAGTGGCATTCACCGGGACAGTTACTAGTGAAAGGAGGTGAACTATCCATTCCAAGAAGCGAAGAAAGTTTTGTATTCAAATAATCTAAATAATTTAATTTTTCGTTCCACGTTGAACAATGGAACCACGCGTGGTTATCAAAATATGATTATAAAAAAAATGTCCTGACCTATCTGCTAATACACAGCCTAACTTAAATTTAATACCTCAACTTCTTTTTACGATAAGGCGAAGTTTTTTTCGGAATTTCCATTCTTAAAGGACTTAAGGGTTCAAAGTTATAGAAAGCTGTTATTTTCCAATTAAATTATAAGTTACAATACTATAAAATTATATTTACTAGTATAACATTCTAGACACATTTAAAGGAGTTTAATCAACTTCAAGCCGATTAATTTTTTCAGACAGAAAAAAAAAATTGTTAAAAAAATAATTTAACAACATTTTATAATAAATCACTTTGCTTGACTTTATTTTATTTATTAAATATTTTACAAATATGGTATCAATATTTGGTCATTCAAAAAATACCAGATAATCAATTCATTTAATATAATAATAATAATAATATAATAATAATAATAATGTTTATTTATTCTTTACCACTTTGACGTAATATAATTGAAAAATAGAATGGAGTTTCCTTTTGGATAAGACGATACCTCTGTTAGGAGACACCGCTCTTCTATAACTGAATACATTAAATGGATTTTACAAATTCTACACAATGCGTACATTATTATATAAATTTTAATTAATTAATTAATAATAAATACGATTGTGTGTTGTGGGTTTCAGTGTAATGTCTTAAAATAAATAAATAGATAAGATTTTTTTATACAAGTTTTGAGTAACATCGGTTATAATTTTATAATATTCCTTTATTCATTTTTTAAATGTGATTTCGATCTCATCATATTTTTTTTGGTTTAATTTTTAACCAATCCGTTAGAGACGTTTAACATTGTTTATAAGTAAACGGGTTAATATTTATTTTTCGTTGAGTTATATTATATAAGTGTACTGACTGATCTACATATTGTATATTATCAAGAACCGTTTTTTTTTATGAATAATTAAAGCTCCGGTCAAGTTGGACACTTCTGGTATTTAATTCTTTGAAGGCCGAATTTTTTTTTCATTAGTGGCATTTATTTGTAAATAAATGAGCAGCAACCAGGCTACCAACTAAAATATAATTTAAAAAAAGTCAGATTTTTATCAACATCTTTAACATAATTTATTAATATTTTATGTTATGAATTATATATTTTTGGCAATACTTAATTATTTCATAGAGTATAAAATTATAAACAACTTGACGGTGATTCCTCGTACATGTAACATGTGTCACAGTTTAAAACGTAAATGAGTTACATACTAATAGATAGTTACGCTTTTTGAAGTTTCTTATGTTAGCTTTTATACATATTATAGTAGTTTGGTTTTGACTAGAAATAAAGATATAAGTTGTTGATTTGACTAAAACAATTGAATCTCTGTATAGAAGTTTAATTGATAAAATAAATGTAATATTGGATACTGATTTGATTACTCAAATAATAAGAAATAGAATAAGAAGTATATAAATCGCAGCTCGATTAAGAGAAGACATTGTGAAATTGGGAGTACAAGTTGTTTGGTGGTGCTATTGTGATAAAAGTGTAACAGTTATAATAAACCGCTGAGTGTGAGATCGAGAAACTAAGTTGTGTAACAGTGATAGTTGAGAGTTAAAATGGTAAACAGTTTAGTGTATTTGTGAACAGTGTCATAAAGTGCTATAAAGAATAGAACGACCGTCATTGGCGATTCTTTGCGGTAAGAGAGCTCTATTACTTTTTTCCAAAAAATATTTATATTCTTGAGGTTAATCCCAATTATTATTTATTTACTTAAAGCTTAACAGTTACAGTGGAAGTAAAACAATTTTAATTGCTTACTCTATTTTCTTTGTCAGTAGCTTGATGTGTTCACTTCGCCCCGACCTCCTCGTCCTATATCATTAAAAAGTAAATGCTGTTACAATTTATAAAGATTTATTAGTAGTAGTGGTTGGGCTGTCGTCTGTAGCACTGTAGCACGCAAGTCACGCACCAACAGCTGGAAGACACCGACTTTGTATCGAGTATCCGTTTGAATTTTTACACCAAATCATTAATTTATTCATATTATAATGGTAGAGCAGAATTTTACGTGTGTGTGTACTATCCTTTAAAAATATACGTACAATTCATAATAACCTTAATTATTAAAAAAAACTTTGTTTGCAGTTAGTAAACTTATGTTGATTCAAAAATGTTTGTATTATTATAGATTGTAGGTCAACTCAAAATATTGTACACTTACAAAAGTATACCTATCTCTTTTCATAGAAACATAATAACAATAAAACTACTGGACAGTTTTTGGTTAATTTTTATGTGGCGTAGGCTTATTGTTTACGAGTATATCGATATGTTGAGTGATTTTGAGCCGAAACCATCTCTCATCTTCACAAAAAAACAGAAACATTTTTTTTAACTATAATAAATTATAAATTATATATTGATGTGTATAAAGTAATATTAAATATCTTATTATTTGGGGGGAGGGTACAGACAAAGTCAGCGCCAACAACTAGTTTGAAATAAGAATCATTTGGGGCCGTGATCTCTAATAATTTTAAAAAATATGTATTAAATTAATATAAGGTATACTTTATAAGCTTAAGAAATCTATTCTTACAATACTTGTATTACGCTGCTGCTACGTGAATAGTTCACTAGAGAACGTTTGATTTTCTTTTACTCCTCAATATCAAGTAGTAATATGGAAAAGGATGCTTATAGTATACTGTTTATTAAGTAGTGTAACACTCATTACGTATTAAAATACTTAATTAACTTATACAAGTTTTTTTTAGTTAAATTTAAATTAAAAATGTATAGTAACAATATAATTGTTTGCATAATGTATTAAAAAAATTTTAATACACGTTTACTACATTACTTATTTATCAAACGTCGGATAAAATATGAATAATAATTATTTTAGGACACTTTATTGAAAATGTTAATACTACTCTTCAATACTTTACGAATCTTGATATTCCTGCGAAAAACGGAAGCGGAAGGATGGAAGAAGCTTAGGGGCTTACTAAGTTACTACCAATGTTTCAGGCCCTATGGAGCCCTTCCTGAAATTATTTCGCAAAATATTACAATGTAACAACTCAAAGATTATAAAGTGGTTTGTACCTATTTAGATAGTTTAATAAGTTTTTTAAGTTTTGTACCAAGTGTACCTGGTGGTGGTGCCGGCCGGTGACGCGACGGTCGATGAGGGCGAGCATGCGCACTCGTAGGTAAGTCGTGATGCAACTCGTCTTAATACCTAGCTTAACACTAGCTTTGTCCGCTACTCCGTTCACAATTACAAAATACTTCAACTTATATTTTTTAAGGTGAAGCAAAGATTGTTAGTATTTACCTTTTATGTAAAAATAAACGAAAAGAAATCTGAGAAGGATCAAGTTTAGAACTAACAACTCTAAGAAGATTTCTTTTTATTTATAATTGATTGTGTTTTCTCATCATACAATCTAATAATGTAGGTCTCGCATTTTCTTTTTGTTACCTGATCTAATATTCATCTTAAAACAAAAATATAATATAAAATCTATGAACAATATATTATGTATGCATATTATTTCAACTAATGATTTTTATTTTTTTATTTATTTATATCTTTTCCACTTAGAATCATAATCAGTGATCACTTGTGTACGTCAACATGGAAGTGTCAGGAGGGCCTATTACGATACTAGATTTATCGTAATAAGCCCTTCTGAAAGAGCACTTTCCATCATAATGTTAAAGCTATGAGGGTTCCAAACTCGTCCTGGTCTGAGAAGAACCACACAACAAACTCAGCCGGATATATTTTTTGTTGTTGTGATCACTGTTTCACAAACGTCAAACTTAAATGCAAATTTGGAACAACTAGAACCGTCGCAATCAATCGGAAAAGAAGCGATTGAATAATGATGGAATAAAAGTACGACAGGGAAACTGATCTATTCTTCATACAGATAAAAACCTAAAATTAAGTTAAACTCAAGTGCCGCTACTTTATAATATAATTCCATTTTTTTCTATTACGCTATAACCGATATAACCTGAATTTTATCATTACATACTTTATCACAACTACGCCACCGTAAAGCCGAGATAATATAATATTATGTGTGAAGAAGTTTCTTAAGCCAATTCGACCTAAAAATAAAGCCTGATCTTGCCTTATCCTTCCTTTCTATTCTTAGATCCCTCCACCAACCCCCCAACCCAACTCCCTCATTTGCTCCTAAGTAATGAATTCTAAATGTGTAGCCTAGTTTGTTAGTGTATACAATGTATCAATATTTTGTGTGAACACAGCCTGCTCTAATTGAAGAGTGTCACTTGAGTAAAAGCTCGTCAACAGGCAACAGCATGCTGATAACACCATTTTGTAACAACCTGGTTGACTTGAGTGCGGATATAACATTAGAATACCTATATATGTCTACAGGTTACTTGATTTTATAGGTGATTGTTAACACAGAACATACTTAAGAACATTCTGAAAGTAAATAGTTTAAATTGAACTGAGAAAGTAAACATATTAGAGAATATCAAACATAGAGTCCTAGTAAAAACAGTTCACATTTGATGTTCTTTCCAAACATTCTCAAAAACTCTAGACCGGGTTTTGTCTTGAGCCCACTCTTGAGCATTCTTGTTATAGAACATTAAATAAGACATTAGCTATAAATTGAAAAGATAATAAAAAATACAGCGCTAGTTTTTCTTTCAACTTGAAAATTTTTATGAAGTGAATAAAATTCTTTTAATATTTAACTCTTACACAAGCATGTTCAATATCATTTATACATCATTATTTGATCCTGAAAATAACATCATAATTTACAAGCTGATTAGAAGATAGCTTTAATATGTCTCTTCATGTAAAAAATAGTCTCGGCGTGCTTGTAAAGGTGTCTAATGAAAGCTATTCGTCTTGTCAATGTAAGTTGTCAGGACGTCGGCTAATGAATGTCATACAAAGCTCCATACACACTAAAATTAAAGTCTCTATAGTCTATTTAATAATAAAAATAAAAATCATTATAACGTGTTTTATTATGTATGATAACAAAACCTGCTTGTAAGTAGATTGGAGGGAATTTTGATTTATCAGGTTTATTTTTAACTCCTACAAGAGGAATCATATATTTTTTTGAATATACTTTAAGATGTACTATGTACATATTTATTTATATTATAATGAGTAAAGGATACAGCAAATTTTACTTGGAAACCTTTTTAAATTCGGTTAAAAAAATAATTTATCAGTAAGGTTAAGAAATTTATTTTGCATTGTATGAAGCACGGATTGAGATTAAAGTTTTGTTTTGTCTTTTAGACATACCTAGTTATTGTGTATTTAGCTTTACCAATCTATATTGAGCTGAATCAGTCCGCAGCCAAATACAATATAGGTTTACTATGTTAATAATATGATTTTCTTAACGAAGGTACAGACTTAAATTTTGTTGTCAATACATATTATTTTATTGGTGCAGTTTAGGTTTGTATTTAACGGAGCAGAAGAAACCTTTTATGTGATTAGAATTCAATTATTATATTTAAAAATATATTATTTATAAACTAAATTAATTGACTTAAAAGTATTTCATTTATAGGTTAATTCTACACAGTTATATTTATATAAACTCTAATGCACCAGATATAAGAGTCTCGTCATTGGCAGTCCATCGGTTTCAGCATATCTTCAGTATCGAGCGACCACGCCCCCATCCCCCCTCCCCCCACCCTCCGGATCGTATCGGAGTCGTCTCGGCTCCGTTACGTCACTGCAATCAATGTTACTTGCAATCAGACTGTTAAATTCTTTATTAATTTCGTGAAAGCGTAACATCCACGTAGAAGGGTCTCGGAATATTCAAGAGGAGATTCAGAATTAGCAGTTTTCTAATTTCGTTTTTGGTATTACATAATATTTAGTAATATCATTGAAAATCTGTGTGTATTAGATAAAACAAATTATGCATATAACTATTTTACTATTTTTCGATGAGAGAATTAAGATATCTCTTAGTAAAAGGTATTTGAAAAAAAAACACTTTAAATTTGAGTAGTGAAATTAAATTTTCTAAATTAATTAAAATTTTCATTTTTTTTGTTTTTAAATTTGGTAACCAACCAGTCTGACGTTTTATTATTTTATAAGATAGAATTTTATTATTTAACAAAAATGTCAGTTTCTTGTCAATTAGAGATAATTACCAACTAAAGACGAAAATATATATACTTATACATATATTCAATATATAATGTTCAATTTATCTACACCTATTTTATTTCTAAGCAATTTTTTTTTTACTGTGCTTTCCTACCCTTTTAATTTCTTTAGAATCTTATTTTTATAACCTGAATCATATCTTAAATCTGGCATAGATATTTTTTTTATATTGTTGCATAATAATTAATAGAAATTATAAGAAAAGAAAACAGGAGAATCATTAAAAATAGATTAAGTAATGTTTTCTTAATTTTATATTTTTTTTCTTTAATCAGAACATATTATGGACTTTTAAAATGTAACTTTAGGATTAGTATTATAACTTTACGGCAATCGTTCTTCTCTTAAATAGCACCTTCATTATAATTTATAAATATAATAAACGCCTTTAAATAATTTACTAGCAATAAATAAAAAGCGCTTGTTAAATGTCAAGTAAGCACAATGAATTATATTAAAATATACAACAATACAAGACGTTTCTCCCAAAATACAATAAAAATGTGATATATTCATGTTTTAAAATAATTATATATTAACCGTGCAAATAAGTAGCAACTCATATTAATTTTAAAAATTGCAAAAGAGGAACAAATGATTTAATTTAATAAAGAAAGTTGTCTTTTTGTAGAGTGTTTGTCGCTAGCTCTAATCAGGTCTGTAGAAAATAACTTTCCAAGCAAATGGAAGCTTTGACAATCAATTTACTTTGGAACAAAGAATTAGGTTTTGATTTTATTAGCGGGAATCAAAAAAAATAATTCTATTCACTAGTACAAGACTTTCTTTGCCTTTGTCTTGCTTATAATACACACCGCACTGACTTGTAATACAAACCCACCAAGGGTTCATAATAAAGTCACAGATGTTTGTCGAGACAATTCCTTCCTTCCCAAGTGTTAATATGAGGACGTGTCCTCGGTCGATGCGGTCGGCATGGCGCAACATTCGTTTGATGTTTTCACCTCTGAGTGTCTGCTGTAAACTTCCGTTGATCAGACTTTTATAGCTAGTCTGAAAATTATTTGGAAAAATTAAAAGTTGATCATAGCTGTCTCATAGTCAATCCGCCCTCCTATGCTATAACAAACCTGCTATCAGAGGAACATGGATGTATTATTTATTCTGGTGCTTTTGGGTAGAGACCCCACATCAGTCTCTCTGTCTCTGTCCTCCCCTACCAGTGGGATACTTATAAAAGATTTGACCTAAAACAAAAAAGGAAAATCACTTTTTGGCACCGGACCCTGAGAGGTACTACATACTTTATGGGTGTTTAGAATCCGGTGCGGACATAATTAAGTAAAATTTGTATGAAACAGAACGTAACGATGCGCCACTTTCATTATACACGTAATTAATATCACACTCGTAAATTATCGTCATTTAAGTTCTCTCACTGAGTTTTTATTAGTTTACGAATACGAGTACGTAATACAAATTATTTCATACACAGAGTTTTTTTTTAAATAACGAACTCCGCAATATTCCATGTTTTGTTTACATCAGATGCTAAAACAATGTGTCTTGTCCATCTACATTTGCAAAAAAATCGAATTCAAGCAGTTATGTCAGAGACGAAGCTTCTTAGCATTATATGGATTTACCAAGCTGTGCCGGGCCCGCCGCGTTCAATAAAGAGGAGTGCAAACAATGCCCGGGACTTGCGAACCAAGTGTAAGTTTAAAGGTCACCCTTATATATAATTAATTACATAATTATAAATTACATAAAATTTAAACATTACAAAAGATCTCCAACATTTCTTATCAACTTTATTATATATCTTTGGTTAAGCTATTCAGCGTATTAAAATGAAGTCCCAACAAGTAAGCTTTAATATTAATAAACTATAATTATTAAATTCTTGAAGATTTCCTCTATAATGTAGATCCCTGTACCCTTAACTTCCGTTAATTCATATAAAGTAAGTTATTCTGACACACTTCTGACTTCTAAAGTATTCAAGACAAAATTACATAGAGTTTAACAATTCTATTTCAAAACTTATAAAAAATACATAAAAAGATACAAAACCATAAAACAATACAATAAAACTGGATATTGTGACTTAAGCCCAACGAGTGCTATATTATTTCTACTTCTCAGAACTAGATTATTATCTAGATTTATTTCATAAACTACAAAGAAGCCGCTTTATGAGTAATATAATACAATGTCAAGTACAAATTTATTCTTCAAAGAAAAATGTATTTTATTCTAATAATAAAAACCAATAAAAAATATTTTTACCAACAAACAACATCTATGTGATACATTGTTGAATAATTATAAATTAAGATATATAAAACATTACATAAATTATAATAGTTTCTCATATTCAACTATAACTTTCACAAATTATGAAATTACTTATTAATCACAGTAAAAACAATGTCGCTGTTATATAATCCTACGAGTTCATCGAGACCTGACTCCCAGGGTCAATAGTTCGAAGTAGCTTCTCTAGTAAAAGCATCGGCAATCCACTATCAAACTGACGTCTCCTGCGCAATAGACAATTTTAAGTCTCGCAATCGGTAGGTGCCAAGGAACCAGCTCGCGAGAGTCACTTGGTAATCCATCAGAACCTACCGCTTGTTAATAGTATCATTACTGCATTGGTAATATTAGCAGAATAGTTTGTTATTTCACCACAAGACATTTATTTCGTCGTAGATTGAATCTGAATTTTTTACAATAATTTATTATGTAGTTAAAGGTTCGTGTTCTTGCAAACTTGGAGTAGGGCGGGCGGTTCATGAAGCTACCGTAGTATCAGAATACCAGAGTAATACCAAAGTACGTAATAATTTGGGAATTATGTTACCTTAAACATTTTAGCTTATATTTAGTATCTTATATTTTCTGACCATAATGATATTGAAAATTATGTTTTAATTTGATAATAATATTAATAATAAACTTTATTCTCAAAAATAATTTTTCAGTGTTTATTTATATTTATTTATATCTTTTCCACTTAGAATCATAATCAGTGATCACTTGTGTACGTCAACATGGAAGTGTCAGGAGGGCCTATTACGATACTAGATTTATCGTAATAAGCCCTTCTGAGAAAGCACTTTCCATCTTAATGTTAAAGCTATGAGGGTTCCAAACGCGTCCTGGTCTGAGAAGAACCACACAACAAACTCAGCCGGATATATTTTTTGTTATTGTGATCACTGTTTCACAAACGTCAAACTTAAATGCAAATTTGGAACAACTAGAACCGTCGCAATTAATAGGAAAAGAAGCCTAATGATTTCAGGCAACGAAAATTAAATAATAATAACAGAAAAAATATATATATATAAATCTTCGGCCTGCCACACAACCAGTCACCGCAAGTTGATATGTGACTCTGACTTCCGAAGTAGTGAAACCGTGTTTCGGGCTGACCTTCGTTCCTTCCCACTTACCTTAACATAAAGATATGGAATGTAAAAGAATATAATTTAAGTAGAATATTTTCAAAATAATAAATAACTGATAAATTATATACCTAGTCTTGCTATAAATATAGTAACAGATAAAAAATGTTTTTTTATTTGAAAATAACATTTATTACTTTTACAGTGTGTTAGTTTAATACAAAAATAAAAAACAATTAAAAATATAAAAAGCTTATTCGAAGTGGTGTCCATTGGCTGCAATAGAGTCCTTTAAACGTTGAGTTCAGTTATCAATAGAAGCACGCGCTCTTTCCATGGGGAAATTCTTCACTACCAATCGTATGGATTGTTTTAGGGACTCCAAATTATCATGGCATTTACAGCAAGCTATATTCTCTAAAACTGACCATAATTCATAATCCAACGGATTAAAATCAGAACTAGACGACAGCCAGTCTTTAGCTCTGATGAAGTCCAAGATGTTCGTTTCCAACCAAGACTGCGTGGACCGAGCTTTATGACCCGGCTGCTGCTGCTGATATTCTTGCTGGAAGGACCACACTTGGTTATTGATCATGGTGTTATTAGGGGGCTTAATTACCTTCTCAAGAATGGTATCTTGATGCACTCTGTCGACTAATTGAGAAGCTTCCTTAGAGGTTTGAGCGTAAATACGGCCATTTTGTTTGTTAAAATGTTTTGTAAAAATTATCTCAATTGTAAAAATTGTCTCATCCGTAAACAATTTTTTTCTGTGACCTCTCTGTGCGTTCCGCTTCAGTAGTTATTTCGATTTTATCACCCTATTCATCTTTAATTTATCAGTTAAGAAATAAGCAGTGCTTCTCATATAGGCTGCAAGTCCTAAGTCATCTCTTAAAATACGCGACATGGTTCTAGGTGCTATCTTCATTTCCGATATAAAAGCTTTTGCTTTCGGACAGGATTTCTTCGAATAAAGGATTCGAAGAAATCCCTTACTGCTTTGACCACCGTTTTCGTAGGAAAACAATGGGGCCGGCCAGATCATTCTTTGTCAAAAACAGAGGAAGTCTCATTGTACCTATTAATATCCCGGTACACAAACATTTGACTAATACCAAGTGTATGGAGAGTTTTAAAAATTGCATTTGGCTCCATACCTACTTTGTGTAATGCAATCACAGTGATTCTGTTCTCTTTATCAACCTACTCCATTTTAATATTGCAAAATATTGTACAATTTATTGGTGCTAAAATGAGAAAACACATTGAATAATCGTATAAAAATGACAAATTCCGATTCTAATGTAATACTTTTCTATTATAATTGTAACAGTATATATGAAAAGACTAAGGATGTATATGTCTTTTAATATTTTTCGGTAATTTCGTAGTTTTGTGAAATCTATCAATGCATTTATAAACAAATAATTTTCTAACTGAGAGTACTTTTGCCAGCTGAAATAACTCATTCTAAATGTAAGCGAAACTTTTAAAAGTGGACGCTAAGCACGTTCTAAAATTATTAAATTTGATTTTACGATGGTCTGTAATTGGTGGATAGATTTCTGGGAGATAGAATATATGTGGGATAAGCTACGGCTTGTTTAAATACAGTAGGAAAAACTCCACACTCAAAGCTTAAATTACAAATATAAGCCAAGGATTGCGAAATAATGTCAACAACATTTTTTTAAAGTGCGGATGAAATTTTGTCAATACCAGAGGCGCAGTTTGTTTTGAGACTATTAGGTATAGAGCAAATCTCTTTGGTGTCTGTGAAATATAATGAGATGTCATTCAATAATGCATTATTATAGTTATCTTTTTTGGCATTAAATTTTAATTTCCCACCATCCGAGGTTTTATTTGTTGACATTTAATTATTTGGTACAGAGTTTGAAATAATACTACATTCTCATTATTTTAAACTCAAAACTCTAAACTGTAAATCAAAACTAAGTCAACATAAGTAAGATAATAGATTATCCATGGAGTTTCTTGCTGGTTCTTCTGCCCTTGGGAATCGGCCGACTTTTTATATACCTATAATACTATATGTATACCATGTCTATATACTTAAAATAAAAACCTGACAAACATCTGAAAAAATACATATTGCCAATTTAAAGTCGTGGTATGATTTTCATAGTACTTACTAGAATGTACATATTACTAATTAATTTTAAAATAAGAATCACTGTTTGATGATAGACGAGGCTCTTATGAACCATTTCGAAGTCATAGCCATGGCTACGCGGTTGTCCGGCGCTGGCGAAATTCACCTCGTCGGTGATGTGAACCAGTTAGCTTATATCAATAGAGATAATCTATTCGAGATGAGGTATTGTCGTCCCACCCTGGTAACGTTCATCAGCCAGGAATTACTGTGTACACATCAGAATCACTTAGAGGTCGCGTATGCCTTTGAGGAGGTCTACTCCGGCATCTACTCCAGCAGGAAACTAGTGCAGTCCTTAACAATGCTTAATTACACAGGATCGAAAATACCCCGATCCCAAGAAGAGAAGACAACATTGTCTAACGAGGGTTATGGATCAGGCGAAGAGTCGCGTATCCTAATCATACATGAAGCACAAGAACTCACTTTTGGCTCCGTTTTTATAATTAACACCAAAAAAAAGATGTAACTGCACGACAGCGTTCCCCACGCGGTTGTAGCAGTGTCGCGTCATACCGAGAGCTGTGTGTATTTCACCGACAGCGAGGACGACGCGATGGGCAGATTCATCAGGAGAGCGATGAAGGCGACAAAATACAACATCATAGAATATAATACCAAGATGGATTTAAAAGACAGAAACTTTGCTATTGTGGAAACCTTGCTCGTGAAAAAATAAAATGAACAGCAGGTTGCAATAGTGTTTTAGTTGTTTTAGTAGAATCAGAAAATAAATGAAATTTATGTATACTAATTTTTAATAATAAAAACTTTAATATGGATTAAATACTTCATATTAATATAAACTTATATTGTATAAAACAGTAACAACAAAAAACACAATAGCTGTGCAAAGGACTCAGTAACATAATTTTTAAGATACCTTTTACAAACAGACTCCTATATGCATGTTATCTCAAATTAAAATGTATAATCTGACAAATACACTCTAAATGTGAAAAGTGCACGGGCGACGTATTCGTGGAAAAAAGTAAAATTAAATAAAATTAAAATGTATTAAAACTAAAAATATCTTATGAATTATGGACAGAACTAAGTATTCATTAAAAATTATAATTATGGTAAACGTTATGATCATTAAAGAGAAATTTCGCTTCTCCTATTACCGTTTATATTAATTAGTTCTAAGTTTTATTGACTTCTATAGAGACTGATATATTATATGCAATATTATTTAGACAACGAATGTCATTTCTACATACAATTAAATAATTTATTTTTTAAGCTTTAAGAAGAAATGGTAACTGTTCTAACCATTATAAAGGCGTAATAAGATATAAGATGTAAGTGATATAATATGCTAATAATATTATTTGTATAAGAGGTACTTTACTTTGTTTAACAGTAGACGAAAAGAGTGGAATTACTCGTTATATTTTGTTTTACTTTAAAGTTAATTACAACACATTTAAGATCTTATCTTTAATAAAATTACCATTTCTCACAAAAATGTGTGTTATGACTTCGTTGCTATGTTATTATGTAACAGTATTTAAATCTCGTAGTAATTGAATGAATGGCAACGCATTCTAGTAAATAATTGCTTGGTGAGTGTTTTTTCAACCACATGGATAACAATCGCGTAAAGAAAATGCGTTTTAGAATCAAATTAATAAGAATCTAGATCGCAAAGCCGGTAGAGTGTAGCTTCGTCTCTACTGACAACATCTGTAGGTATAGGTATATAGGTATTAGGTATATTTATAAAGACAAGTTAGTTCAAAATGTACTTAGATAAAAGATCTTCCTAGTATTCCGTTTTTGTGACGACGATTTTGACAAAGAATAATCATCGCCATCACGGATAGTGACAAAACGACCCTCTTACGTATATTTTTATATCGTTATATGATAGAAATATTTATGTACCTACTTATTGAAGTCGTTGCGTCGTGCGGACAGTTGTACGTACTTTGGTGAAGGTATTTAAAATTTTAATTTATTTTTTTGCTTTTTAAGTTTCTTCATTTGACTACGAATTCATTAACTTTCACTTGTTTAAGTGTTTACCATCAATATTGCATAAGAAAATCAATCTTGGAGACGATTGCTTCCAAAAAGAGCCCTTTCACCTTGGCTCCTACTTTCCAGAATGTATCCTTGGAATACAGTGACCGGCTTCAGTTGTTAGGTTTAGAGATTTCCTCGAACCTCAACTTTGGTCGGTTCATTGAGTCCAGAGCAAGAGCAGCAGCAGCAAAGCTTGCCGTTCTTGCGAAGGTTCGGCAGTACTTTACACCGGGACAGCTTCTTGTTCTATACAAAGCACAGATCCGGTCGTGTGTAGAGTACTGTGGTCACATATTTGCTGGTGCCGCAAAGTCTCATCTTGCGGTTCTGGACTCAATTGAGAGGCGAGCAAAGAGGCTTATCGGCGATCCCGAATTGGTCGAAGCCGACCTCCAAAGCCTTGAACACAGGCGTAAAATTGCTAGCCTCTCAGTATTCTATAGGATACATTTTGGTAAGTGTGCGCAGGAGCTACACGACTTAGTTCCCCCGTCCCCCTTCCATTACCGGACGTCCCGACGCACGGCAGGTATCCATCATTTTGTTGTGGACATTCCACCTGTCCGAACGAAGCGCTTTGCTTCCTCATTTTTAGTGCGTACAGCGAAGGACTGGAACAATTTGCCTGCGTCGGTATTTCCGGCCAAATATAATGTGGGTGTCTTCAAGAGAAGAGTGAATAGGTTGCTAGGGCAATGCGCCTTACCATCTAAGACTACATTCCACTTACCATCAGGTGGAATGTAGTCAAGCATTGCCCTAGATCATATAAAAAAAAAAAAAAAAAATTTAGATCAAACAGAGTTAAAAACTATCTCGATGAACCAGGCTTTTGATTAAAAACAACCGCATTCAAATCCGTCCACTCGTATGGCTGCTAGAATGCCACAGAGAGACACACAGATACATAGACACACAAATACACAGACACACAGGTCATACTTATAACAACCCTCTTTTTTGAGTAGGGTGTTAAAAAGAGGAAGCTAGGCTGTACCTTATTTAAATTGAATCAGAGTAAATGTTCCAATGAGTGTGATTCCGGCCCAGACTTATTTAAATGAAAAAGGTTGGACTGTTTGTTAAAAATAATAAAATTAAACAATATTTTGTGACTGTGTATTATGTACTGTAACTATTTATAGACCTGTCTTTTACTTCACTGTTAAATGATAAAAACATAAGAAAAACTTTTTTTTTATTTCAATAAATGAGAGAATTTTGTACTATTTTTATGAATTGAAAAAGTAATACAAACCTGTAATAAAAGATATTGCGAAACGATTATCAACAATAACATAAACATACTTAAATAATAATTGTAAAATTAAAATAAATCTTAATTACGATAATTTATTCGTAATAACACAATGAAAGACGTTTAATTTAATTATTATTTCATCAATTTCATCAGTTATGAAACTATGTTTCACAATATCACCGTTTCAGATTACATACATATATATATGTAATCTGAACTTTTTTTTATTTATACGATGAGACTTTAGAGTTCCCATTATTGTATCGTCCTTAAACATCGTGAATAAGAGAATGATAGTGTGTTTGACCTATTTATATCTTCTACCGATATATGACCTCACGATCACTACTCACGTTAATTATCACGTAAAATATCGTCATAATAGTAGTTGGTTTCGTGAACCATTACTAACAGCCATGCTGGTTGTAGACAGAAGACAAAACAGGTATTTAAGATTATAAGAGAGAGTGAAATAATTAAAATCGGGATTTCCTAACATTATTGTCCATAATGAAGTTCATATAGAGATAAAAAATATATAACAATAGCCGAATAACAGAATATTCTTTGACTCGAGGAATTATTACCAAAAATAGGAGTAACTAATAATGAATGGCTAGATTCATAACAGTATATAATCTATAGATCACAAAAAATACTTTTAAAAATGGGAATCATTCAAAAATGTCTATATAGATATTTTTAATACATTTATTTAAGATACACGCATTCGCTACTGTAACGAAATAAAAATAAACATTTTCTTTCTTCTACTTCATCTTTTTAGATGTTACATTATTAACCACAGATGCCTACATCTTACCCTCTAAAGAGCGGCAAAACATTCCAAACATAAATATATACATATGTATAACGTGAAATATATTAAAAAAAAAAAGATTAAAATGTAAATCTAAAAAGTCCAAGACAGTGTTATGTCTGTACATCACTGCAGCGGACCATCGCGGCATGTTGCCGCAGAAATCTATGTACAGAATAATGTATGTAGGTTGGATTGAATCATTTATCTGAGATATTTATTATTACCAACACCTCGTGATAACAATAAAGATGCATCAACGCTTCAAATAGTATTGCTTCATAAAGTGTTCACAGATTGACATTTCTACAACTGACGATTCAGATTAAAATGTTATAAAAGTTGAACAATGAATTAATAGTTATCCAAGTAGCAACGGAAGTCAAGCAGCTCGTTGTCCAACACATGGATGGTCCGCAGGCATGGTGTGCGGTGACCTTAAGTTACTCCACGTAGAAAACATTAAGTGGGTTACTGTCGTTATGTGATTTTGTTCAAATACCAGACGCTTGGAGACATTTTGCAATACTCATCGTACTTTGTAGTCAATTGATTCGCCGACATTTGATGAATGTAAACATCATCTCTCTTAAATGTTGATTATGTAAATCAATCAATCCTTAGTCAATACCATTCGGATGTGTTATTTTTTGCATTTGAAAGCTACATAACTTTATTTCTCTTAATATCTTGATACTATTCTTCGGATGGTATTAATATTAAAAAGTGTGTTTTTTATATTGTTAAATATTGGCAGTTTCATAAATAGTTTCACAATATGGTATTTATAAATGTTCAAACATGTACCCTTGCGTTCCCGTAGTCCATAAGAAATCGTAGAGGACATCTCGTTTCAAACTTCAGTAATATTATAAATCAATACGTAATATTGGGTAATACATATTATACAACCAAACACATCTCTACATTTATAACATAAGCTTATGATCATTATATTTTACAACCTGCGAAGTAAATCTCCAGGTTTTTGTAGTTGCCGTTGGTGATGTTATAGGAATTGGAAGGTAATGGAAATTATATAATTATTATAATATACATTGAACAGTCAAAATCATCAGCTAATCATCAAGCGTCAAGCGTCATCAGAGGCGTCACGACCATCATTAAATAAATCGCCAACAAACTAATCTTCCAAGTTGCATGACTCCTTCACAATTTATATAACTTAATATATTTTTTATTACTTCTCAAAAGCCTTAAAAAGCTTTACAAAGAAATTACATTATTATAAATATTAAAGGCTAAAATATGTGTCGAAAAATCTGATTCATATTATGTAATCATTTTTATTGTATTTATATTTAAGTTTTTTTTGCCTTTGAATGTAATTTAAAATGTGTCGACCTTTTTGAGGATCTGGGTCTGGGTCAAAACACTTGTGATCTTCAGAGCAACTTGAAATAGCATAAGCGGCCCTCTAGGTCTACTACTTGTATATAATCTGTTTTTATCTAATTATATCAAATTATGATGTTAAAATGTTTTACAGATATACCAACAGTTTTCTTGAACAATAGTGATTTACATTTAAAATATATTATAAATATTTCAAATACAAATATATAATAAAAATTATGTTTATACTTTATATACGTATTTGCGTAATGACAAATAAAAAATTTAAAGAGGTATTTAAAAAAATGCCATCGAGTATCGTAGACGATTTCTTGTATATTTAAGTTTATCACGAAAATGTATGAATAAATATTATTATAATATAATAATACTCTTTTATTGTTACATAAAGTAACCTTTCATAGCTACTAATATTTCAATATTTAAGACATCGATATAACAAAAGTAAAAGTAATCAAATTTGACTTGAAATTACAAAGTAATTGACGAGATTGTAAGATGATAATGATGATAATGATGCAGTAGAGCACTGGAGGAAACGTACTATTACAATAACAAGGAAAATATAACGTTATTATGAATAAATAATAATTGCTATTAAATTACATAACCGAAATGAAGTCACAGGCTGAGATTATTTGTGGTCCATTGACCCCGCAGCACGAAATTTTTTTTATCTGCTAATTTGTTGGACACACAGTCGCTAGTACATTCTAAATTAACACGTGCATCATAACACCATTTGATTACATCAATATTAAATCATTATTTTCAATAGAAAAACTTTTGTCATTCACACAATTCCGTACAAAACCCCGAGAGCTTTGCTATTTTACTGAATTAGCAAATTTTCAGTAAAATCTTATACAATTTGACGTATATCTATTATTAATTAAGAAAACTGATATCATCTAGAGTTTGAATAATAATTTATTATGTACATTTTATAACTTGTAGAATATAAACATTTTAAAGGCTTTTATTAAAATTTATTGTAGTAATAGAACGTTACGGAAATAAAAGCTTTTTATTATTTAATTGAAGAAATCTACAAACAACATCAACATCCATCTCTTACGGTAATCATTATAATCTATTGTAGTAAACAAGTACTAATAAAATGATATAACAGTCCTCACTAAACAATTTTCGACTCGTGTAAAATGTCGTCATATCAATTATTCGCCATACAATTTGTGAGGTAATGGTGACGAAAACATATGCCCACTGTTTGCGAGGTGAAGATAAAATAACGTTTGTTTCCGAGTAAGTCTACGTGCTAATAGTACTGACCCACTGATGGTAAGAAAGCACCACTGGCCAGTCGGGCTACACCAAAGAAATTAAGCACGTTCAAGTTCTGTAGGCCGGAGTCGCTTTCTTAAGGATATTAATAATGATAATATTAATAATAATGATAAAAAATTAAGATAATAATGATAAAAGATATATCTGCTTAGAGTGTCTAATGCGATATTGGAAAAATGGGAACCAGATCGAATACCCAGCAGCGGCCAGCGCTGATCAATGAACAAGAAGAAGAGTATAGTACTGTCGGTACTGAGCCTGTGTTTATCACATCACATAACACATCTAAATCTATGTAAAATGGCGTAACTTAATTTTTCCGTATCTTGAAAGTTTTATTAATATTTTCGATCTCTATATTTTAAGGAGCCATAATTCTGGAATTTTATTTTAATAGAGCAACCTCAAAAACTCTACTCAAAACTATTGTTATTATTTAAGTTCATTCGTATAGAAATTCGTATAAAATTTTGTAAGGAAGAAATATCCCAAGTATGTTGAAAAGTCCTTCCTCACCACGACTAACTAAAAGCAAATCAATGTACGTTCTAATCTGCAAATCTTACATCAACTTAAGATAACTGTAGAATACAGATGAATGTAAAGATCTACCGCATTATATTTTAAAAAACTAAGAAAGAAAGACAAGTTGCATTTAATATCTATATTTAATATCTATATTTAATATCTATGATTTGATACATGAGACTGCCTCAGTTACATAATAACATACATTAGACGACACACATTACTTTACCATCCATTAGTCAATTGCTACTGAGGTTAACAAAATATTTACAATAAAACTTTCTAGCCTTCAATGTGTTTGCGAGATACATTTAGTTTGCGAAAACCTCTAAGTTTATTTTTAAATACTTCTGCATTGGTGCTTTTGAATACAAATATAATCAGACCTTCATTACAAGATCTTCAAAATTCAAAATTATATTTTCATTTTTATTCAAAGTAAAAGTGTACATTTTAAGGAGAACGATGCATTGCGTTTGCGTTCATTAAAAATGTATGATGTCTGCTGTTGGAAAGATTGTTGGAAATGTCGCTAGAGATAACCAATCCAAGCTTCGTCCAGGTTTAATTTGTGACTGTATTAAAATTTCTGAACATCCTAAAATAAATGTTTATAATTTTTTCCTCAAAGAAACTATAAATTATATTTAAACAAACTTAATTCCCTATAAAACGCACTCCCTTGTAAGTTAATTTGTAAACATTCCATATTAGCGGAAACGGACGTTATGATTAAAAGATATCAATTTACTGAATGCAGTAGCTCTGTAGTCAGTCAGGATAATTCTTTTAATAATTATTGATTTTTAAAATATTATTGTTAAATTTATTTCAACACTATAAATATTATATAAGACACCGATGATGATTGCACATTCAATTTTATTGCTTTGAGGTTAGTGATTGTTATCTCTAGAATATAATATAAATAGCGAAATAAACTAAGTTATTAATAAGCTATTGTATGTATACATGTGTGTGTGTGTTCTCGTATTAATTATTATACTTATGATATGTGAACTTTGATAATGATTATATATTATATTAACAGTCATTTCCTTATTGTATATAGAAAAATTAGTAAGATTTGAATCGTCAGTCTCCTAAGTAAATCAACACAACTTACTAATCCACAACTTGACTAATGACAAGTATCTTTATTGAAAAGTTAACGATGCCTATGACTCATCATTTATTATCGTTGTCCTTAGCACAGAAATAAATTGTAATACATCCGTCTTGATAACGATTATGATCTATCCAAATATCGAGTTCGAGTCATCATTGTAAGCCTCATTACCATAGTATTAGATTGCTGCGCATGCGCACCGTGCAACATCTAGTCGCTAAAATTTCACAAGAGTTGGATACAAAAATTAAGTTTACGACGTAGATGAAATATTTAATCGCCTGATTATTTGTGAGACAATTTAAATGACATTTGTAACAGATCTTATTCCATTTCAAAACAACAAAAACAGTTGACATATCAATTTGATACTAAATTCAAGGCATTGTATTCAGATTATGTTTCTGATGTCCTTGATGCGAAGAATACGTTATTTAAAAACAATCTAATTAATGCCAATGTCTGTTCTAATTAATAATGAAAATATTTTAATTTATCTTGAAGTATTTTTATATAATTTTCTCTTGTTATATATTTATGTAGCAATTAGTAATTAGGACCGATACTTCAAATGTTTTATGTGAGAAATGTTTACTTTCTAATTGATAATTATTAATCTCAAAATGTGTTGCCTAACTTTTGACCGACTAAACTATCTGAGCTGTGTTCGTACCCCGCGGGCACTCGGATGTTGTTAACAATAATTCTATGAAAGCTCTCAATATTGTGATAATTTTATTGAGTGACATTACTGTTTTTGGACTCCTCATTAGCGAACAAGAAATATAATAAAACGACTGATGTACGAGGTGTCCTTGCGCTCACGTAAAGTAGGGTGCACATGTAATAATCATAATCTATAATTACATTCGTGAGTAATTACCAGTAAACCACGCTGCTTTTTTTCTTCAGAAGAATAAGCAAAGTTTAAATTAAATAACAGCTTTAAATAGTAATATGATATACCCGGAAAACCTTTAACTTATGGTCACATTGCATGTAGCATTTAAATTGAAAATCCTTGTGGTACCATTAAGATTCTTACATGACTCACTCAATGACCATTACCACGCTTAATGTGTTCATACCTTTACATTTCGCCTTTACCCGGTTGTAGGTAACTACATAGTTTGTTTACAAATTACCTTCCAATAATTATATCTTATTATTGGTTATCAGATTCACATAAGGAATAAAGAATGTTACATAATACTCTGCGAACTGTTTCTAACAAACAATCTGTTTTTCATTATATTAAATTTAAAAAATATTTTTATTTAAATTTTTTATTAAGACATCGCCATCACTACGAGGAAATGATTATTTTATGTATAAAATATATATACTGTTCTGACACTCGTATGCTTTCCAATTTTATAAAGAGGTGCGAAAAACAACTTTGTTGGTTTTTCCATGACCCATTCCGGACTGGTGTATTAGAAAAAAAAACGAAATTATTAAAACACGCACATTTTCAATAGTTACTGGCCTAGTTAGACTAGTAAATATTGTTAGCTTATTTTGTACACACTAGTAAGTTAGTTAGTTAGTTAGTTTATCCCAAATCGGGTTATTTATTGGTTATTCAAAATATTGTCTTATACAATTAATGCTATATAAAAGAGACTCACTTGGACCATTATTAATAATCTTATAAATTTTTTTTAAAGAGACATAATTTCCACAGACTGATTTAACCGTCAATAGATATTAGAATATCTTTGACATATTTCCTTTCTGTTAACTTAAATGTTACCGCAAAAATTATATGTTTCCGCCATAAAAAGAAGTCAACATCACTTCCCAACTGTCTCAATGTAAAAAATACTTTCACGTCGCCAAACAACAATCGTATTCTCATGTCTTTTTTTTGAGAATAATATAATAATGATGAATTTCCAGAAACGTTAAGTCACACTTTTTAATATAAATAAATCTTAAATATATATAGTACTTAACGAAATACCTTAACGAAAAATGTGTCTGTTTATAAATTAATCATAAAACCAACCCTCCTGACTCTTTTCCTTTTCATTATATTCGTTTTATAAATCATGATGTTTTTTAAACATTGCTTTAAAATTTAATTTCTAATACTTTAATCGATATCTTCAAAACTATATTAAAATACCTTATTGTCTGTCTTCCCAGAAATGACATCTTAAAACTCGAGACCGCTGGATTAATTACATGTTTTTATTTTTTTTTATGAAATCTTTATCTAGATACATTTTTTGTAATGATACCAACGAATTAAAATCATCCGTGAGCTCTATACAATAGTGACAACCAAACAGGGCATTAAATAATCTTGATGCCTAAGCAAAGATGAAAAACTAGTATTATTTTAAATGTAAAAACCGTGTCAAACCATATATTTTGATTCATATTTAATTTTAAAATAGACATAATAATTTTGATCCTGAATAATTTGTAAACAATATGAAAGGTATACTCTACCTTTATAACCCAATCTCATTTCCAAGTATATAATTATAAAAGTTTTCTGAATGTATATTAAGAAAAGCAAGAAGTTTTAATGAGCTACTTCAGTAAAAATTGTACGATCCGTAATTATAAGACTCATTAAAATATAATAGAATCAACGTGTAAAAAGAAAAAGCAAATAAGCTACAAAACATATTTTATGGTTGACCTAAAAATAAATATGATGTAAACATTAAATTAATTATTAAAAGACAAGAAAATAGAATAATTCATACAATTTTTAATTACAATATCAAAATGTTATTTATAATAATTTTGAAAAATATATACTTGAATGTTACATGTATATAATATAAAGATTTGGTCCAACATATGTTTTTTTTAATAATGCCTTCAATGCAACGTCATGAATTATAATTTGATATACTCTAAACGTATTAAATAATTATTGTATCAAAAGATTGTATCAAGTGTTGGCAGCGCTAGGAGGGGGTTCACATATATAGCGAAGATGCGCCTGCTCACCAACTACAGTGCTTTACCGCGCATTCGCGGAGCTTTTCCATTTTTGACGAAACTATCATATTAAAGTTTTGTGAAAAATTAATATTTTATCAGTGTATTGGATTCCTTAACTTCCTGGTAAGTGTTATATGAATTAGAACAATACTTAGAATATATTTAATTACAACATGAATAATGTGCTGGATTATTCAAAGTATTCAAAGTTCCCTCTCATAATTACAAAGTCAGTTATAATTTGAAGTCGTGACATAATTATGGGGAAAATTATCTAAGGTTTTTAGAACTTCAACCGCAAAGTCATTTTAATATTTTTTAATATAAAATTAGGTGTAAAATACCGGATCTAAAAAAATATATATATTATGAAATATTTTCTTTTCTTACAGAAGTGAGCCGATCGCCAAGATGGTACACATCAAACCAATGGTAAGACTTTTTTAAAAATACTAGCGGACCCGACAGACGTTGTCTTGTACACGTGTCTTTAATTTAAAAAATCAAACTTTAATAAAAAAATTAATAAAAAGTTATCACAATGTCTAACGTCATTACATGTACATTTATCATAATTCGACCAATCGATACCGTATGAGTATGTAAATAACGATTTCTTGTTTGAATAAATGAATTTGTTCCAATATTTTTTTTTATATTTCACTTTTTACGTAGCGAAGCACGTATCGGGCCGCTAGTACTAAAATATTTTTCTTATTTCTATCGCAACGCCAACTGTCAGAGCAGACTATAATTAAAATATAATATTATTTAATATTTGACATTGCCATGGTAACGCAGTCCGTCGGAACCAATGTGAAACATTCCAAAATCACCACCACCGCTTACTCATTAAAAATTAATCAAAAAACCATTTTCCAGTGGACCAAATTGTGAATCTAAACAATTCTCAAGTCCCCTTGAACACACACAAAGAATTTCATAAAAATCGTTCCAGTCGCTTAGGAGGAGTTCAGTGACATACACACGCACACAAGAAATATATATATAAAGATAATCGAATAGTTTAATAATAATATACAGAAATTAAGTATGACTATAAAAGCCAAATCCTTTGCATAACAATATTCAAAATCGACATCGATAAAATAAAAACAGTACAAACTGTTTATAACTGGTATCGATGGGAAGGTCATCAAATCATCAAATTCGGAAACTCAGCGCGCACTTTCTCGTGTCAAGTGTATGCGGGCTTGCACTCCCATGTTATTATCAATACTCATTTAACCTTATTTTAAAACAATGCGTTTCGATTGTGTATTATAATATATAACGTAATAACCATTTTTGGGTTATGACTTTTTTTTAAGATTTCATGTTAAATATTGAACAATATATTTTCATCGAACTCGAAAAAGTAAAAAAACATCGGTATAAACAAGTTATGTAGTATGTAAGTTATGGAAATAAAAATCACTTGTATCAAAAATGAGCAAACATGAAACTGCAATTATAATATTGTTATTGTACAATAAGATCGTGAGTTTCAACATGACTGTCTGTTTGTATTTGTAGAACACAATGAATGAATGTGTGTGACTGCTCTCGTTACTGTGAGACTATAGTTATATATAGTTATCAAAAAGAAATGAAATATTTATAGTTGATATCAATCTTTGCTACAAATAAATTATTGAAAACTTTAATTATCAGAAGTAAGTTTTAGTTCTAATAAAACACAGTAACTCTCAATCTATTTAACTTTTGATCCAAAACAACAATTTCATTTTTAAAAATAATATTTCAAAGATAAAAAAACACCTCAATTTAAATTCTCGAGAAATATATTTATTTTGAAAATTAATTGTCAGAAAAAGAATGATGTTAAACGTAAAAGGAGTTATATTATTTAATCATTTTATAAGGACTTATGAGTTGACGTATAATGACACAGACAACATTGTCATTATCATTAAACTGTAAAAAGGACTTAATGGGTGTTGTTTTAATTTTTTTTTCCAATCTCTTTTAATAATGTTTAAGCTATAAAACTGATCACATTGTTGTAATTTTTAATTATTAACTGTTTGCGTTAAAATGTTAATTCTAAGATATGTTCGTAAGTACGGAATGTTAGTGAACTACATTACCTTGCGAGCTGATATCATAATTATTTGAAGAGGAATGTTGTTATGAAAAGAGCCATCGTGATTTAGATTAACAAATGAACATAAAACGCTCAACAATCGTCTGCCGTCAGACTAGGCACAGTGCATTGCGTCACTACCCACTAGTAAGTTACGTCACAATCATACCGTGCGATATGCGCATGCGCCGAAGATGACAGGCGCCTGGGAAATATGTAATGAATACATTATTAGAACATACGATTTTTTTAGCACTTTACTTTTAAATCCTTACTAACGTTACTTTTAAATCCTTAATATAAAAAAGGTAATACCTTTTTTATATTTTTTATATTTTTATTTAATTTAAGGTTGAATATCAACCTTAAATTGAATATCAACCTTAAATTAAATTTATTAAAAATGTAACAAGTTTTGATTGCTTCAAAATATGTGGAAAAAATAAAAAATATATGTGGAAAAGATAAAAAATAAACAACATAAATGATAAGACGATTAAAGATTAGAAAGTGCAAAGAAGGTGAAGGTCGCTTCACACTTCCGGGCCGCAGTGTGACGCAACGAGAAACTGCGCGCGCGCATCCACCGCGGAACTTTGACATAATGACAGGACATCGACACTGTTAGTCGCTCACGGGCTGGAAATTCTGTAGTGTAGAAATAAATAAAACAATAACTATTTTATCTTACATTAAGAAAAAAATAATACTTTTCTGCTTTTTTTCCACTCGAATTTATTTTGATCACATCCTCATTGAAATAATTGTCCAGATAATGACTAAAACATATTAGATTTCTAAAATAGTATCCGTGTAAAAATAATTATGTGGCTTAAAATTATATTAAAATCAGATTATAAATTACATAAAAAAAATAAAAAATTATTAAAAAAATAATCATATTTTGTCCCAATAATATCATACAGCTCATAGATTTACTCGACTGACATCTATGTCCATAGATACAATCTTATTCCCACAGGCGACTTCTTCGTCGATATTACGAAATAAATAAATTCCCTACATACCGTTCCCTCACTGATATATTCAATGTCTCATTATTATTCAGGCGCTAATACGAATTGTGACTGACATACAGTTTCATTCGTTTCTATTCCAATCTTTTTAAAAATGATATGATAAATCCGTCATATATATATATACATATTTTATTTGTACACATATTATTTATATATTATGTATATATTATTATATATACATATTTTATTTGTACAAATTCTCATTACATTTTGTCGTCAACGGATTACGTATGAAAATACGTATGAAAGTGACACTTTTAAATAAATGTCCTATTATTTTCGTCATTGTAATGTTCTAAATCAAATTATTTTTGAAATCTTTGTTAACAATATTCTAGTTTAGTTCACACCAGATCGGTTGGCATCTTTAAAGTGTTAATGTTAGCACAATAGTTTCATTTCTTTAACATTATCCAAAATACCTTTCATAACCGGTCCTAGATTGATTTTCATCTATTTTTGATCCCTAATACATATTAGAGTAAAAGATTTACAACCTCTTAGTCAAATTGAAATTAGCACTTCAAGTTCTGTTTATTTCGGTAAACGTTCCTTTTAAAACTTCTTCTTCAACTTTCATTTATTTTACAAAACTTCATGCCGAATCTTTTTATTCACAGAGTAAAAAGTTTCCGATATTTTTTTATGTTTTTAAATTGATTTTTTTTTAATTTTCCTTTTGTGAGTGAATTAATTAATTTAATGTCGTCTATGATTCTGTAAACAAATAATATGTATATGTTATACATTCAATTTATCAATTACATAAACAATAGGATAAGAAGCACTTTAGCTCAAGTATTATGATGTTTTTAATAACTATGTATAGGAATAAGGCCAGGAGTGGTAATAATAGTATCACATTTTTTTATTCCAGAAAAAATAAATAAAAATAACGCTAAAGTATTTTAATTCAAAATAATCGGCGTAACTTCAGCTTAATCTGCATTGCTTGAGTTTTTGCCAATGTGAAAGTTGCCTATTTCTGTGTTGCGGTGACACACACACAACCACACTGCCCTGACATACTTACAGCAAAAAACCTGGGTCATAGTTCACAGCTTGATCGCTATTCTTACGATCATTATGCAATTAAACGATACATAACTCATATTGTGTTACATGGACGGGTTAATATGGCATTTCGTTAAGTCTCTATTCAAAACGTCAATACATGATGGCAATAAAAGTAGAAGTACATCAGCCCCACTTTTACTTTCGCTACGCCCGTGCACGCGTGGTGCGAGTTATATCACACGGGTAAGGCGATATTAGAATATATTTTCGTATTTAGATAACGGTTGTTTTAAATGCATATTAAAATGCTTTTAAATTATTACTGTTTTATAAGAATACAAGCTGTTTCGTGAGAATATATATTATATGGATACATTTTTTTGAGGTTTTAAAATAGAATGAGAAATTAAGTTGAAGTTTATTAAGTATTGATTTAAAATATATTACTATATTATCGTAAGGCGCTATATTCGATTTGTTATTAAATGAGAAACTAAACATTTTTTTTTCAGAATTTTCTTTTGCCTCGTATTAAACTAAACTTCTCTACTCTAAGTACCATTAGGAAGATAAATATCTTTTAATATTAAAAAACAGTCAGTCATTGACAAGTCTCATACATTGTTCAATGCTTCCGATACTAACTTCCCTTATTGGCAAAAACTCTATTATTTCGTCTTTACTATCAATTACGTTAATGGGTATTAACGTTCTATCTAATAGTGGATAAATTAAGATATTTATATATTGAAAAATATCAAATAAAATACTGTTGCTAACGTTTGCATAATTCAGAGCGTGGGCGCCATTGTGCTCCCGCATTTTCCCGTGAGACAGGTCCTCTCTTATCTATGATTTGATTATTGACTCAGATCTTTTTGTGTTCTCTGACCTCAAGCTATTGTGACCATCTAAGACATCATGCTAATTGTTTCGATGTTAATGTTCCGTAACAACGGGATGAACAAAAGATTCTTTCTCTGTTGTTAACTGATATTATAGCACTAAGTAAGGCTTTATATTTTATTTAAAAAATGTTTTTCAGTCGTTCAAGGTTGTCTAGTAGTAGTTCTTTTATTTCATCATCAAAAGTAATGTTCGTGGAAGTAATAAAGCTCTTAAACGTTTTTTAATTATACTTTAATAACATTTGAAGATTAAATTTTCAGAACATTATAGTCTTGGTTCTACTGACAAAATTAATAACATATTAAGTACTACCTACATTTGTATTTATGAGTCATTTGTTTTTAATAGTACAGTATATCACTTTCTTTCTTGTAGATATAATAAATCAAACGGATAAAGAAAATCTTCACTATCTGTCACGTTCCTCGATCGTCCATCGACTACGAAACGACCACAATATCTTCAAAACCTTGATTATCGGATAACAAGTTTCACTCGATCTCCTTTTCTATTTTACGTTCCTTGAATTGTAATGTTCATATTAAATGGAACGGCTTCTCAACAGATATATGAAAAAAAACACTTTAAATTTATTTTAATAGGGTCAGAAACTAAAAAATATACATATGTAGGTATATGAGCCGTAATCTCGAACACATCATAAATAAACTAACGGCATGAGGTCCTAAATAATATTTAAAAAATAATGTTTATATTTTTTTAAATAACAATTTTGATGCTCGTCATACTTATGCGATACTGTAATAGGTTTCTTACGTAAGTAAGAAAGTTATATATACTTTAACAAATGATGCATATGATAAATAGTAATTCTTTAAAAACCTTCTTTCCTTCTAAAAACGTTGGTTTTACTATGGACACGTGAATCAGATAATCTGTAGTTTACGTAAACATTTCGACACGGACTCAGAAGCTTCTTTTACTGCCAAGGCAGGCTGGATGCAGTGCGGAGAGCATATTAATTACAACATCATAGAGGTTCATAAATCTTTATCAGAAAAATGCAATAAAATTTGTTATCCGTGTTTAGATGTTTTGTTTCCTTTGTGCCCTTCTTTGCCTTTTTAGCTCAACTCAACATTTTATGTATGATTTAGATATTGGCAGTTCTGATGGCGGTGACGATAGCTGCGGCCACGCCACCGAAGCACAAAAAGAGAGAAGGTGAGATATTCACTATATTCATACAGTTGTAACATTTTATTTATATTTACAGATATTTATTTTTTTTTAATTCATATTTACAAATATATCTTTAAGTTTATAGAATTATGAATATTTTTATCGTTACATTAACATAAATATAATATATGACAGTGACAGGTCAAAACTGTAATCCTAACATATTTGAATATGTGTATTTTATTTGAGTATAAAATACTATCCTTATCAACAAATTAGATTTTAATTGCAGAGGACAATTGACGAAATGAATGAGTACCGTTATCTCTTTTTGCAGCTCCACTCAGCTCGTCTTATGGCCCGCCATCCAGGCCCTCTTCATCATACGGGCCACCCAGACCATCATCAAAATACGGACCGCCATCAAAGCCCTCGAGCTCATATGGAGTACCATCCCGCCCATCATCAAGTTACGGAGTCCCAAAGCCATCTTACGGTGCCCCGCGCCCACCAGCAACCAGTTATGGTGTCCCAACTGGACCTTCAAGTGTTTATGGAGCACCTAGCAAAGGTTCATTTGGTTCAGGTGGACACGGCGGTGGTTCATTTGGGTCAGTAGGTGGAGGAATTTCTTCCTCCTATGGTGCACCATCTTCTTCTTATGGTGCACCTTCATTGGGTTCATTTGGTTCCGGTGGACACGGTGGTGGCCACGGCAGTGGCTCGTTTGGTTCAAGCGGCGGTAGCATTTCATCCTCTTATGGTGCTCCATCATCCTCTTATGGTGCTCCATTGTCTGGATCATTTGGTTCAGGACATGGCGGTGGTTCGTTCGGTGCTGGAGGAGGTGGTTCATTCGGTGCTGGTGGCGGTGGAATTTCGTCATCATATGGTGCTCCATCATCTTCTTACGGCGCTCCGTCATCTGAATCATTTAGTTCAGGACATGGCGGTGGTTCATTTGGTTCAGGAGGAGGTGGTGTTTCGAGCTCGTATGGTGCTCCTTCATTTGGTTCTTCGGGTTCCGGAGGCAGTTTATCAGGCTCTTATGGTGCACCAGCACCAGCTGACTCTTATGGAGCTCCAATATCTGGTGGTAGCTCAGGACATGGCAGTAGTGCCTTTGGAAGCTCTAGTTTTGGTAGCAGTAGTTTTGGAAGTAGCGGTTTTGGAGGTACTGCACCGTCTTCAAGCTACGGTGCTCCTTCAAGCTCGTACGGTGCACCAGGTATATCTAATGGTCACGGCTCTAGTGGTTCAGGAGGATACTCATCCGGTGGTGGCCACAGCTCTGGTGGCGGATACAGTTCGAGCGGGTCAGGTGGATACAGTTCCGGTGGAGGATATTCTTCCGGAGGCTCAGGTGGATATGGTTCCGGAGGAACGGGTGGATATAGCTCCGGTGGTGGATATTCATCTGGAGGCTCTAGTGGATATAGCACCGGAGGGGGATCGGGCGGCTATTCCTCAGGCGGTCATGGGTCAGGTGGACACTCATCAGGAGGTTCAGGAGGGGGAGGAGGTTACTCTGGTGGTATTCCATCTACGATCAGTCAAGGATATGACTCTAGCGGCGGTTATGTGTACTAAAATAGTATGTCTTTCTATTCAGCTGTGGATAAGTCATTTGCATAAGGGTTTAGTTTGTGGATGATCAGTATTAAAGAACTAACACGTCGTACATCATATCATTGAAATTATTTTATTTTAATTTCGTCCTTTTTTTGTGTGTAAGTTTTTCGCTAAGTACTACAGTTTTTAAAATTTCCATTGCTGAATCAAAAATGTTAATATAATAGGTGATATTTAATTTGTAATAAAAATGTACAAAATTAACTATAAGTAAGAAACATTTTAAATTAATACAATTTTGTAAATAAAACTGCCTTTCTTTTCTCCTTAAAATATAACATTTTTATGATTAATTGAATAATACGACTTTCGAATTAGTTATTTGTATTTTGAATCGGTTATTAATTAACAAAAGTTGAAGTTTTGTTAAAACGAGAGCATTTAAAAAATGTAAAAGCAAAGAGACTTAATGTTGAAACACGAATTAATACCTAAGAAGGGGAAAAGGTTTCACAAAAACAAAAGAGACATCAACATACTATAATTTTTATTTAGATCGCAGGGGCACTGCAGAGTCACAACATTACACAATTTACACATTTCAAATATTCAACAAGTACTAGAAATAAGTCAATAGTAGACATAACTACGTCTAACAGTGGACGCACCGCGCCTCGGTAATTCACAAGCAAACATCGAGACAAACAAATATATTGCATTCGACTCTCAACATTTGCTTCACATGCCACAATATATTCAAATTTTGTAATTATCACCAAGCTTAAACTAAATCTCTAAAAACATATAGAAAATCTTTCATTTAAATTCACATATTATATTTACATTTCATTAACAAAAAAGTAAAATTATAAAGTGCGTGCAGTGTCTATGTCTACGATATTTGTCTGTGTAACGAGACCCGGCGCAGAAGAACAACAACGACATTCTAACACTACCTTAAATATATTTGATATGTATCCGTTCCTCTAGTGACTATATGCAATATAAATTAATTACAATAATTCACAATGATATGTTTCCATCGAGTCTTCGCGAAGTACTGTAGGCAGGTGACTATATCACAATTATGTATATACATATATCTATACAATTCTAAACAAGAAATACATATAAAGTAGTAAAAGCCAACCCTTCTCAATATTGCATACAAAGCGGTTAAAACGCTTTAAAAATCCATGGATCAAAACGTCGGCGGCCCGACGAGGGGCAACATCGACACATTACACTTGAACACCGATTTATACTACGATATTAAGGGCTTATTCATAATATCAGCGAAATCGAGCAATACTGATTGTGAGGAAGACACAAGAAACACATTAAATAGGAATTATATTACGATCATAGAGTTTAAATAGTCTGATGCACATTTAACATTAGGAAAATTACTTTTCTACTGATTTATGTACTTTTTATACTGTATTGTGCTCTTCCTTTTGAATTCCATTACAATGTTATTCAACAGCTGTAAAAAAATACTTGAATTATCTCAATCGGCTGATCTTATGAAGCCATCTTCTGATTATAAATCGCTAACTGGTGCGATAATCTACAAACATATTGCTCATAACACTTCAGATAATAACACAATAATTTCCTAATAATAATAATTCTAATCAATAAACTATACAACAGCTTCGCTGATAAATTATATCGCAATTATTAGAAACTAGAACTTAGAAACTATAAAAACTTTGAAACTTGCAAACATTTAAAAATAGTAATTTGTACCCATATTCAAATGGTCTAATAAAAGCATACATTGCCAAGTTTTTGATATGTATTAGATATATGCCGCTTTTTAAGCATTTTGATATGTATTTCATTAATTATTTTATTTAGCATTTCCTCTAAGGATGTAATGATCCTCTTATTGGTTCGTAAACAGCGACTTCTCACAGACGACATTTGTGCTACAAGCCGCGCCACTCGTCTATAATTCGTGCATTTCTTCCTACATTAATTGACTTAAATAAGGAATCTTTCAATATAAATATTGTTATATATCTTTCTAACAACAAGTATTATTAATCTAATTTCACATTACTTGATATGTATGCGTTCCGTTATGATTAATTATAGATAATATTTAATATACTTTCTAATCCACGGCTAAAAAATAAAATCTCATAAATTCATTGGTTTGCTCCGATTCTCTATCATCATCTAATTCAAACTAACAATTGCTTTTCGATTCAAAGTTGTGCTTCGTAAATGGTTTCGATATGTATAAATTGAGCCCGCTATTCTAAAAACTCGATTCTTTTCATTGCAGCCGATTGGTATCTAAGCACTGAATCATAAACAAATATCCAGAGCACTCGACAAAAACAAATGATTCCTTACCGTCTTGTGTTCGAGAACTAATAGTAGTAGTAATCGTCTCAGAAAGCTGTTTGTTTTCCAAACGGTTGTACCGGGGGCGGGGCGCTACTGTTACCGAACAGAGGGGTTGGACCATCATTTGGATCATCGAGGTCATCATCGTCGGTTTCGAGAGCAGGGTTTATTCTTCCGGATTTTTCGTCCGGACCCACAAGAGTGGATGCTGCTCCATACAGACGTCCAGGGACTCCTCCCAACACCGACATCTGCTCTCCCGCCTCCGAAGGCTCATCCACTCTACGTATATCCTCAGGAATATTCACGACGCAGTTAAAGTAGTCAGACTCAGGGCTCAAGTATCCAGAGTTGAATAGGAACCTGTAGACAATAATTTATTGACTATTAGACTGAAAAAAAATAAATAGAAAAACAAAACAGAGCTTGACCTGTCCCGATACTCCACTACAGTTCTACTAGAATACAGCTTAAAATATCTTCACTGCCCAAACACTATTAATTGTATTATAAATCGTCGAAAGCTCGAGAACAAAATCCAGATCTCTCCATCCTTGTTTTACTTATTTTACTATATTTATTCGGCCCATGTTTACATTTTCAAGATTAAGCATACCTTCAAATTCATTCACAAAAAGAATAAGTCTTAAAATTTTAGGCTAATCTTATTATATGACATAGTATTTGAAGATCCAATTTGACTAAGACAATAAATCACATTCAAAGTGGAGTCTTTACTTCTGATTTTGTACGATATATGTACGAGTACGATTGTAGCCATATTTTTGTACTATTCATCAAAAAAAAGTAAATGTAAATTATTTTTATAATTATATACACAAAACTTTATTACAAATTTTGTTCTCAATATTGTGAAGCAAAACTGTTTTGATTTATACTTTTGTTAATAATATCCTTTTTTTCAATCTAAAATATCTATCTTGTTTTAAAATTTTAATCGGATTGCTTGAATTGGTTTAAGTTATAATTTTAAAAAATTGGCACAAGATTTTTTTTTTTTAATTTTCCCTCAATACACATCGTATACTTATGGTTCATGGTTATCCATTTAGTGTATTTATATTATGTCGTATAGACTCTAAGTAAAGTAATAATGTCAAGTTTTAAGGTAGAATTTATAACACATAGGCTTGACCGAAATAACAATTTTTGGGTATAACAAAGAGTAATTTGTCTCAAAATTTCCAAGCGCTGGAAGGTCATTCCTCTCGAGCATAATACTAATTACATTTGAATTTGTCAGACGTCTTGTTATTATAATTATTTGAATGAATCAACAGAATTTAATAACTCAAAGGAATATAACAATAATTTTCCATTTTATTATAATCAACTTAACGAAATAGTTTTTCATTTAAATGTGTATTGATCCTGTAAGTATTGTGAAGTTGCTGATTTTTAATACTTAGGGATGAGAAGTTCGATCTATATGTATAATATTTTCTTTAATAAATCTGTTTTTTTTTCTGTTTTAACGTTGTTATCTCTTTTTATGATATTACTGTTTATGTGAACGATTTACAATTACTATTCCTTTTTTGAATTTACTATTTTCTCTAGTATAAGCGCTTCGACCTAAAATAATCCAGGCATTTTTTGCAACACCCTTCACTCGTTTGTAGAACAAACTTCATACAATTACAAGAACACTTTAGAAGCTCTCGAGATCTCGAAGGGCCAAGACCTTGGACTTCCCCACTCTTCACACTCTAATAACTTACAATGCCTTTGTTATTGACTATCTCCAACGAACATTATATAATATAACACCTATATAAAGCTTAACAAATTTGGTGTACTCCAGAAGGGAATTAGAAACACGTGTATAATATTATTTCAGAACTACTCATCGAATCCATTTACCAGAAAGTACTATACCCTAAAATATGTTTTCATGTTCGACGACAGTATAAGAAATTAATTAGAATCCATCCATCCATCCATGAGTGTTAAGACCATCTGTACATAGACCATTTGTACGTAGACCATCTGTACGTAGACCATCTGTACATAGACGTACCTTGGGAGGGCTACTACTCTCTTACCATCTGTTGTCAATTAATATTCTTATTTTAACTTACATTATAAAATCAAATAAGATTTACAAACCCGCGGTCTCATAAACACCAAAGTATTTCAATGATTAAAAAGCATTTTGTGAAAATTGCGTAAGGTTTAGAAAAGCTTTCTCAGAAAGGCATATTAGCTTTAAGTATATAAACAAATACTATTCTCTAGTAAAAAATGTCGCAAATACATTACAGTCTAAAATCTTCATTAGAAGCGCGAATTGGCAAAGACAAATCATCAGCTTTAGATCTTTTATTGTTACACCATGATCAGATAATTAAAATTAGGTACAGTTACAAGAATATATTAAGGAAATCTGATTATAACGACCCCAACCCCCCCAGCCTTTCTCTTTCCCCCCAGTTATGGTGAACTGAAAATTTACTTCAAGCACTGTTTCAACACTTTTATACGGAATTAAATGCGGTTTACATAAACGTATTTAATTTATATAAAGCTAGAATTTCTACTTTGTATAATCTGAATTTTAATAAAATAACAAATTGAATATGTCATGTTAAAAATCGCATCCATTATAGCAGGTTGAAATTCTACAAAGAAATTCTTTAAGAGAACTGTTACTCGAAAACATAATATTTGGTAAAAATTACTTAGTATTCATATGCTTTATTACGTATATCTAAATCACGTTACGTATATCTGAATCACGCGGGCTGAGCCGCGGGCAACAGCTATATAATTCAAAGTAACAAGAACGTTCTTATAAAATATAATGTTATATCAAATATTTTTGGAAATAAAATATGAATTAAAAAATGACTTACACAGACAGCCAGGACAGGAATGCCAGGGTGAACAGTGACAATACCATCGCGAGTGTTCTAAAAGGGAACAGCTGTACTTCGTTCTCGGCGTCCCAGCCGGGGTAGTGCACTAGGGCGGGCAAGCCCAACATTTTTTCCCCACCCGAGAGCCGCACCAGCAGCGCCACTATGTAGGCACCGAGCGAGCCGTACGTGTTGCAGTGCCGCTTGAAGTGAACCACCATCAGCAGTTGCGGAAATAGGATGACGTACACCAAGTCGGAACACATTGACCTGTGGGGATGTAGATATGTAGTTACCTCGTACCTTGTTGAATATTGACTGGCCAAATTTGTAAACGGTAGTAAACATTTAAAATATTAATAATGTAGTTCAATTTTAACATTCTGATTTAGTCACACATTTAATATATTTTGTTCTGATCAGATACAAAAACTTACAAACTTATATAATCTTTATAGCAATCTTAATTACATTTTAGAACCTTGCATAAATTTAGTAAACACAATTTTTACAATATTATATAACAACAACACTTTCACATATATTTGTGGTTAAATGTGCCCTCAATAATGTATCTTTGTGGTTAAATGTGCCCTCAATAATGTATCTTTGAGGTTAAATGTGCCCTCAATAATGTATCTTTGTGGTTAAATGTGCCCTCAATAATGTATCTTTGTGGTTAAATGTGCCCTCAATAATGTATCTTTGTGGTTAAATGTGCCCTCAATAATGTATCTTTGTGGTTAAATGTGCCCTCAATAATGTATCTTTGTGGTTAAATGTGCCCTCAATAATATATCTTTGTGGTTAAATGTGCCCTCAATAATGTATCTTTGTGGTTAAATGTGCCCTCAATAATGTATCTCTTGTTTTATCAGTTTCCAATTAATTAACAAAAAACTCTTATTTGTTATAGTGTTTCATAGATCTTATCTCGCGCTTGTTAAACATTGCTTTCAAGTGATTTATAAGTTCAGCGATTGTAATTATCGGAGTGATTTATTGTTTTGCGCGATATTTCTATTTAGTTTGTTATAACTTATAATATAATATGTTTTAATATTGGAGAATCAAAAAGGGACACAATACAGCATAAAAACCTTAATATAAATGTATAAAATGTAAATTATGACGAGTGTATGGATTTTATTGGTTTTAACAACACAAACAACTTTCTCTCACGGTCTTCCGTATAATTTGATAATACTAAATCAAGTTATTAAGGTAAGTAAGGGGAAAATCCAGCTCACATTAATGCTGTCAATTAATCTTAAAGGATAAGAATAATTAAAAAAATATATTTTTTTTAATTATAATGGTTGCGTGCAGGGCACCGGGCACGACTTCAAGTTAATAAAAATACCAAGGGAATATCCATGCAAATATTGAAGGTTTTGTACCGTTTACAAAACCTTATCAAACAGCATATTTAATAAACATATATTTGAATTACCTGCATCGGTATTTATTTCTAGATATTTATTAGTTTGTTTCAATCTTCTAACCATTTAGTTATCTGAGAAAACTTGTTACGTTACGTTCTTACATTGAATTTTCTCATAATTTGTAACATCCCTTATTAAGATTATAAAGCTTATCAATTCAATATTAAATATACCTCTTTTATATGTCTGTCTGTCTGTAATCAACGCTAAATATTTAAGAACCGACGCACGTTCCAACGCTTATCGATTACTTCAGACTTCCACGATTCTCCAATTCACAAACATTACAGTACAATTTAAAATACAAGATTATTAATGATTATCATTTGTAAGATTGCTTCACTTGTTTGTGTCTAGATCAAACTGTCTAAAGCCTGATTCAAATTATTGTCAGTCAAGTTTCCTACATCGTTAATTATATTCATAAATAAAAATAACTACCTTAAAAAAGACCGACTTTATAACTAAATAGTAACAATAATGAAGATTTAATATTTATAATATACTATCTATTATTTATATGTCCTGTTTACTAACAGGTTTGAAGTCGATTCCAAGGCATTTAATATAGGGAATCGGTTGAATACATTTCCGTAATTATTTATTTTTTTTGTTTTTCTTCGTATCGCTTCAAGCTAGTAATAATGTTAAGATTTAATTGCTCTTTTATAGCTTTAATTACGTGTCTTAATTTTTGAAGTAGGCATTACATAATTCACATGTCCATTTAGTTTAAGGATTCTGTTGAATACATATTCATAATTTTGTTTTTTTTTTTCAATATTCTTCGTATTGATTGAGCTGCTTATAATATAATATTTACCTAATTGCTTTTTATTATGTTTATTTACGTATCTTAATCATTAAAGTAGGCATTTCATTGTATTAATTTGCTGGTATTTTAAGTGGTTATATAATTCCTATTTGTTTAAGGCTTTGCACCGACTTCAAACCTATTAGTAAAACTTAAAAGTCGTTTTTTTGAACGTAGTTATTTTTATTTAATACTTTTTAGTTTATTGCTACATTGTCATTATATGGGTAGACCTACAAACGGTGGTGCGCGCCTTAAAAAATATAGATCACAAAAACGGGAACGGATAAAAGTAGTCGTCTCCATAAAAATGCTCTTCGAAACACAATTTCACGTTCTTGTGAGACTATTGAAGATCGTGAAAAACGTTGGTTGGCCAGGAAGGCATATATGAAATCACATTTACGTCAAGAAACTCTTGAACAGAATAATTCTAGACCTGGTAAGATCCAAGAGCGTCTTGCGAATGAGTATTTTGAGAAAAGACTTGGCCTCATTAATGAGCGTCTGGCCAACGAGTCAGCTGAACAGAGAACTCAGAGACTTGGTCTCATTAATGAACGTTTAGAGAACGAACTGACTGAGCAGAGGGCTCATAGATTAGAAATGATACGAAACCGTACAGCAACCGAGTCTGCTTAGCAACGTGAGAACCGGCTAGCAGCGGCTAGCAGCAGCGCGTCAGAATTCAATTTAAAATTACTCACAATGCAAAAAGTGAAAAGTTTGAAGAAAATCTTTCAATATTTAAGAGTATTTTCTAGTTTTCTAGTTTTTTCTAGTTCATGTTAAGTAAATATATTTTCACATTTATTATATGAAATACTCACCACAAACCGTAAATAGAGGGAATAGTGAGCGCCATGATGGTGGACAGCACTCCCACCACGAGGATGGACACGCGCATCACCCAAATGATCTCCATCTCTGAAGCGTTCTGACGGAAGATCAGTTTGTACACGTTCCTGCAATAAAAAATATGGTTAGTATCTGCAAATATCTTTCATCCATCATACCTACAGTGTTGTACAATTTAAGTATTTAAAGAAACAAAATAAAATATAGTAAGTAAAACTAGTGACAAAGAGAAACAAAGATCCAACAAACTTTTATCAATTTTAAAGAAAGTTCACCTTGCAAACATGGAGGATGCGCTTAGCACGCTGGAGTCGGCGGATGACATGACAGCAGCGGAGACTGCACCCAGACCGAAAAACGACACAAAGTCTGGGGTTAGGTGCTGTAGCACCAGCGGCAAGATCATGGACGTTTGATCCGGCGTCAGCTCACCATCGGCCGTCAGAGGACCGCGATATTCAGTCTCGTTCCAGGCTTTTAGGAACAATTGAATGATTAGGATAATGTACAATTATTATAGTTGTTATTTATTAGTAGATTATGATACTGTTGCATAATAAGGGTTCTTATAAAACGAGTAAGTTTTAAAAAAACGAGCCGCAGGCGAGTTTTTTTATAGTATCACACGAGTGTTATAAGACCAAGTTATGTGCAGTGTCATACACTATTTTATCTACTCACATACTATAATACGTACATAAAACAATATTGCAAATAAAACGCTGAATATAACAACAGATTTTTTAAATGTGAAATGTTGACGCCAAGGCGCAAACATTAATTGGGCATGCGTGTTGCGACGCCGCGGACACGTTCATTGAAACCTTTTTTTTTTAAGTAGAAGTTCAACCTCCTTGGTCCAGCTGAAGGCTGTATAGGTGTATCGTTATGATTAAAAAGTTATGTTATGATAAGGTGGCCATACAAGACCTGTATCGTAATAAAACTTTTTAATTTTCTATTTTTGACTAATGTTTGTCATAAAATTGTTGTTTTCAGTTTTACAATCTTTGTTTTATAGTAGATAAATTATTATTATTTAATTAATATATTTGTTGATGAAATAAACAATTTTGTTTTTTTTTTATTTTTTTAACTATATTTATATTTGTACTTTATTACCCGTTCCCTTAGCGATGGCACCGATAAGAACGGGCGGAATGGCCATGAAGATGCAACCGATGGCCGCTACATATGAAAGCACCTGAGCGCGCCCCGCTGTCTTGCTGCTCAATACCCGTTGGAAGTATACCTAAGGACAAGTATTTAAACTAAATATTGCTGTTTACAAATGTTACTACTAAATTTAAAATCGAAGTAGACGATTGTATTATATTTGTTTTATATTAAAATAAGCAAATTGAAGCTTACCTGCCACGGTATCCCTCCAAAAATTAGCAGCAACCCGTAATCCACATAAAACCAGTAATATTCTGGATCGATCTTTCCAATCCAGTCTACCTCCATGGAACTGAGCGGCTTCACGTGCTCATTAGCCCAAGCAAAGGGAATGCACATCCACAGACCGATGAAGATACAGAACAGCTGGATGACGTCTGTGTATGCGACAGAGTAGAGTCCTCCAAACAGAGTGTAGAAGACCGCCACACACGCGCTGAAGATGACCGATGTTTTTTGATCCATGTCAATGATGACCGCCAGCGTAGCGCCTGTTGTCACAATACTTAACGTTAGCTTAACTTTAGTAATATTATAGCGTGCGGTCATTTTATATAGTATTTATATATATTTATTTTACGGTACTATGTGTGATTTTAATTAAAATAGGGTTTGCTTTTGTATTAACTTACAAATATCACATGCTATGCTAAAAAAAACTTTTATTATTAAAAATTAATAGATTTAATAAAAATTAAAATTAAAAAATTGTGTACCATTATATCATTCTAATACAAAATTGAATATGGATGATATATTAAACCTAAACATTTGGTTTAAAGCAGTGTTTAAGTCTTACATTATACAAATTCTCTATATCTCTAATCTCTAATCTCAAATATCTAATTCTCAAATATCTCATAACCGTAATGAGAACAAATTATCCGTTCCTATTTCAATTTAATTGAGCCTCCAAATAGGAGTAACAGTAAGCCGGTAACAGTAACAGTAAGCCGGTAAGAGGTAACGTGACTGTGACCTTCCGTAACCCAAACCGCGTTTATTCGTCATCAGCTCCTTTCAGCGGAGCTTTCATTAGTTAATGAAACCTGTAACCAGATCCTCTGATTGAAGTGCCATTAGTATGTTGTGTTGTAGATTTTATCTCTATCTTTTGGAGTTATGGGAAAATCAATTTGGCTTTACATCTTTGATTAACAAAGGCTGTTAACAACAAAAAATGTTTATTAGAAAATAATATTTTTTTACTTAAAAAAAAATCTTTATGTATCTTCAAGATAAAACAATCACTAATACAATAAGTTCATCCATTACAAACTGTATTTAAACTATATTCAGCTTCAGCACTCTGGTCTCTTCTTTTGCCACAGAGTCGTATTCAGTTTAAATGTTGGGTTGAAATTTAAAAAAAAAGTATCTATAAAATAATTTATTTCGCAACTTTGTGAGCAGAAAAGTTAGGAGGCAAAATCAGATTGCGTCGAAAATGTTGGTATTGGGTAAAACGAGTAATGGCTCGTAAATAATTGTTACGCGTGCTTTGCATTTTTCAAGAATACCTTTTTCAATGAGCTTTAGTATAAAGTTTACAATTTCCAGACATGTGACATGGAATGCTGTTAGTTACAACAGAACTAAGAATTTATTTAATAAATTAATAGTGCATAGAGATAATATTTTATTCTTTTGAAGGTAATAAATTGTCTCTCATCGATCTCTATTAGTTCATAATTGGTAATAAAAGTAGAATACCTTAAGTTATACTGTTAGTAGTTTGTAAGCCAGAGACGTGCCTTAATAAAACTGGTTGTTTAATTAACTAAATTAATTTACAGAAGAATAGAAATATTATCTGTTATTTCGTATATGCTAAAGCTTAATAGCTTGTAAAGCAATACAACAGCTACATACCAAGCGCAGCCAGGATTCCGGCCGCCCAGAACACTTCACCACATAGCGCAGGCAGGAACAGTAGTCCGCCCATGCGACTTCCAAAAGAGTCTTGCAGAGGGTCCAGCATCGTCACGTAGCCCTGCTTGCGCATCGGATTTGCAAAAAAGATGCCACCTATGAAACCAAAAGATTTTAAAGTACTAACAGTGTTAAGATAAATATTTCCTAACAAAAATACATTTTAAATTTAGAAAACCCTCAATACAAAAATACGTCTTAAAAATATATAAATAATATTATTATGTACTTTTTAAAATCGTTGCGTCGGGAGACTTGCTTTGACGATGGTTACTATTTTACAAAATTTTCGGTGCTATTTATTTAATTTTTATATTTTTTTTAAATTAAAATTTTTGTTAAGAAAATTTAAATATAGAAAAAGTATTGAAATTAATAATAATAATAATAATTTATTGGCCAATAAACAATTTTCACATGCATGTAAGGTGACAAATTTAACTTAGATTAAGCAGTACAGGAATATTTGAAGCCTCTGTTGCTACAGTAGGAGACCTGTATTGCAGCATACATGTTGTGTGAGTGTGTGTATATAAGCTATCTAGTAATTATTTTTAAGAAGTGCCTCTGTATCTTCATATGACAATTGCAGGAGGAAGTCATTTAATTTGTTACAACAAGTTTTCTTATTACATTTGTGTATATTCAAGATTTTATTTACTTTATTATAAATAACCGGACCCAAGTAATTATAAAATCTGTGACTAAATGCGGTATTGAAAGGATTTTTAACTTTGCAGACGATACCTCTCCCTCGTTTCTTACCATTGGCAAAATCGAGTTCGATCTCTGAGTGTTGCTTTAGAATAACAGAACGTACAAATAGTTGGCGAACTGTGAGTACTTGACAGACTTCATACAGTGAAGGTGTTGGATAGTAGATAGGCTTTGAGGTAGGTACATACTTTTAGTACTGTACGTTGAGCAATTTCAATTGGCTTCAAAAAAGTTTTGGCTGCTCCTCCCCAGGAAGAAATACAGTATGTTAGGTTTGATTGGCAAAGGGCAAAGTAGATCTGTTTTATTAATGGTGGGTCAGCAACGTTACGAAGCTTTTTCAATATATAAATTAGTTTTATTAATCGACTTGATAAACTTATAATGTGGTCTTTAAAGTTGAGATGGCGATCGATAGTAACACCCAGGTATTTCATATTGTCAACACAATCTATCTGTGAGCAAGAACAGCTAAGTACTTGCATTTTGCAGTTGGGATAAAGAATTGTATTGTTTTGTTGATATTTACGAATAGGAAAAGCCATGTATTTTGTTTTATTTACATTTAGTGTAAGATAGAGATTGCTCAACCAATCATTTACTATATTAAAACCCTGCTGAGCAACATCATATACCTCATCCCAGGTATCTGCAGCGAAAGATAAAGAGGTATCATCAGCATAAGAAATGATCTTCCCTTTAAATAAATTAATTTAAAAAAAATGTTATTTTACTAAATTAATTACTTAAATTAATTAAATTATTATTACTTTAAAAAAAATATTTTCCAAATCTTTTAAAAAACAATGTAAAATAGCAAAAAATCAACATATTCAAAATAAAATAGGAAATAGCAATAATAAAATAAAAACAACTTGGAAAATAATTAATGAGGAAACTGGAAGAGCTAAATCTCAGAGGATCGACTTTAAATTAAATATAGATAATAAATATATTACGTCTGACTTCGAGGTTGCTACTGCTTTTGTAACCTTTTTTACTAATATTCCAGTGACTACAACGTTATCTTTAAATTCTTCTACCGCTGCAGCTATGGGTTTACTTAGAGAGAATGTAGATCAATGTGTTAGCAGTTTTAAGTTTGAAAAAGTTAATGCTCAAGAAGTAATCAAAGTATTTAGATCAATTAGCGTTAAAAAGACTAGTGATCTTTGGGGGTTTTCTGTTGACATACTTAAGTCCATAATTAACATTGTATCGCCAGACTTAGCATTAATATTTAATAATTGTTTAGAATATGGTATATTTCCTGATCTAATGAAACAAAGTAAAATAACTCCATTATTCAAATTATTCAAATGGAAAACGTTCCCCTGGTTCCTTGGTAAAAATAGGTGTGCCACAGGGCTCTATCTTAGGGCCTTTCTTGTTTTTTTGTAGGGAAAAACATGGGATAGTGTTGTTTGCTGATGATACTTCTCTTACTTTTAAAGTTAATAGACGGCAATCTGTTATTGACGATGTAAACAATGCTCTCTCAGATGTTGTACAATGGTTTAACGCCAATAATTAGTTGCTTAATAAAAAAAAGACAAAATGTGTCAAATTTAGTTTACCAAATGTTAAAAATGGTAGAACCAATGTACAATTAAATAACAAGGATTTGGACTTGGTCAAATCTACTACTTTCTTGGGTATTACTTTAGATGAGAAATTGCAATGGGGTCCTCATATATTTGATTTGTCAAGCAGACTAAGTTCTGCTGCATACGCGGTTAAAAAAATACTTCGATTAACAAATATGGAAACTGCTCGGTTAGTTTACTTTAGTTACTTTCAAAGCTTAATGTCATATGGTATACTCTTATGGGGCAATACGACTGACATTGATACCATATTTACATTGCAGAAGAGGGCTGTTCGCGCAATATATAATATGAGACCAAGAGACTCTTTAAGAAACAAATTTAAAGAATTTAAAATTATGACTGTTTTTAATTGTTTATGTTTATTTTAAATTTAATTTATTTTCATAAAAATATTTCAAAGTTCAAGAAAAATTGTGATTTACATAAAATTAATACAAGACATAAAAGTAAACTCGCTATTCCCGGCAGTAGGCTCCATAAAATAGGTAAATCCTTTAAGGGTAATTGTATACGTTTTTATAATAAGCTCCCAAATGAAGCCTTAAGCCTATCATTAAATAAATTTAAATTATATGTTAAAAATAATTTAATAAAAAAATCCTACTATAGTGTAAAGGATTACATCGACGACGGTATGGCCTGGGAATGAATCTGTATTGTATTGCGAATAGAATAGTAATCTCCGCAATTTTTTTGTTGTAAATTATTTTGCTTTATCGACCTTCTGCATCACACCGATTCCTTAGAAGTCACTAATTGCGGTAGCATCGGGAGTCGGGTTGCCTCCCTCCCTCAAATATGTGCGAAGGGGGTGATGGCTGGCTCTTGTGTTATGCTCGTGAAGGGGTGCTGCTTGCGGTGACTGGTTGTGTGGCAGGCCGAAGATTTATATATATATATATATATATATTTTCTGTTATTATTATTTAATTTTCATTGCCTGAAATCATTAGGCTTCTTTTCTGATTGATTGCGACGGTTCTAGTTGTTCCAAAATTGCATTTAAGTTTGACGTTTGTGAAACAGTGATCACAATAACAAAAAATATATCCGGCTGAGTTTGTTGTGTGGTTCTTCTCAGACCAGGACGCGCTTGGAACCCTCATAGCTTTAACATTAAGATGGAAAGTGCTTTTTCAGAAGGGCTTATTACGATAAATCTAGAATCGTAATAGGCCCTCCTGACACTTCCGTGTTGACGTACACAAGTGATCACTGATTATGATTCTAAGTGGAAAAGATATAAATAAATAAATAAATAAATTCTTGTAAGTTGGTTAATATAAATCAAAAATAGAGTAGGTCCAAGAACACTACCCTGTGGCACGCCGTATTGAACAGGAAGGAAGTCACTTGTATACTCACCAACACGAGTACATTGAAAACGGTCGGAAAGGTAATCCTAATAAAAGTTCTAACTGTGACCCTCTAATGCCTATGTTTCCTAACTTTTTTATTAAAACCGGGATCGAGATCATGTCAAAAGCTAGATCAATAAAAATGGAGACAATTTTTTTTTTATTATCTAAATGGGAACTTAAAAAATTAACTAAATTGAAAACCGCATCGTTTGTTGATTTACCAACACGGTATCTAAATTGATTTGATGACAATATATCATATTTCTCGATGTAATTATTGAGTCTCGTATTAATAATCTTTTCAAGAATCTTGGATATAGAGGGGAGTATAGAGATAGATAGCCGGTAATTAATCGGGGTCCTTTTATCACCACTTTTATGAACAGGACGTACTTCCGAAAATTTTGAGAGATTTTGGAAAAGTACCGGTTTGAAGACACAGATTAAATATGTAAGTTAAGAGGGGTACAAAGAAATGTTTATAGGTTTTAAGCATTTTGTTAGATATTTTGTCCCAACCAACAGTGCAATTATTTTTGAGACTTGAGATCAGTTCAACTACTTCCCTCTCAGTAGTATCAAACAAACAAAACAAATGAATGTAATTGAGATGAACAACTATCTTGTTTATTATTCTCGTTTTAAGTGTCAAATATGTGGGGCATATAATCTTATTTATGTCATACATTAAATAATCCATTGCAGAATTAGAGTTTTTTATTCTAAAATAGGGGTTACGTTAATATTAGTAAGTTGCTTACCAAAATTTTTTGAATTGAATTTCTTAATTATTGTTTGAGCAAAGTTTCGTTTTTTATTATAGTTCAGGCACAACAATTACATAATAAGAATATATTTAAATTTGTTATTTGTACATTTAATTAAACACAAACATATAATTAAAATTTGACATTGTATAATTTGACATACCGCCCCGTTGGTCGAGTGGTTAGCGCAGCCGCCTAACGTGTCACGGCGCAACGGGGCTCGGGTTCGATTCCCGGCAGAGCGCAGGCATTTATGTGATGAGCATAAATGTCTGTGTTTCTGGGTTTGGTCGTTTATTAAATATATTCTTAGTATTTATATGTGTATTTCTATGTATTAGTATCGTTGTCTAACACCCTTAACACAAGCAAATAATTTGCTTACTTAGGGGTTAGATCAATGTGTGTAATTTGTCCCGATATTATTATTATTATATACCGTCATAGTGACGCATTCTTTTACTTTGATTAAAATAAAATTTGTTTATAATAGGTTTAGGATGAACCAAAAGCAATTCAAAATAAAGAAGAAGAACAAGGTTTAGAATTACAAGTATCAAGTATCTGCCTCTATATTATAAAAAACAAATTGCTACTTCGTTAAAAGTGATATAACGAAAAATAAATGTAATTTTAATAATGTAGTACTGACAGACTATAAGAGGTCTACTTTAAACTAAATGATAAGACAAAGCCTAAGTTGTTTAATACTGTCCATCAAAATAAACAAGGTTTAGGTGGCAAGCAATCGGAAGTGAAACTGTTTGTTCAAAAATATAACATAGGTTTATTGTCCATTACAGAGCACTGGTTGTCAAAGATTAACAATACTTTAAATGTACAAAATTATAAATTGTCAAGTTCGTTCTGTAGAGAGAAAGCTATTCTCGGTGATTCACTTATCTTATCTCGTAACGATGTAGTGTTAAAGTCTCGATCAGACATAGTGGCGCTCTCTGTCGAGTGAATAATTGAACTATCTTGCATTGTACTCCATAAACATATTATTTTATGCATGTACCGACCCCTCTCTGGTCACTTTGATGAATTTGAAAACAAAATAGAGGATATTTTTAATAAGCTCTGTCAAAAAAACAAGTCCGCGATAATGTGCGGTGACTACAATGTAGATAGATATATTACACGTAACTTCGTCTAGTGTACGTTTATTAAATTTGTATAAATCTTTTAACTTATTGAACGTCTTTCCTGTACCTACTCGCATTAGTAGTGTTTCCGCGACTTGTATTGTCGATGTGTTCTGTCGCTGTAACATTTATAAAGAAACGGTAATGACAGATTTAAGTTCAGACCACCGTGTTCAGACAAAGTGGGTATAGTAGACATGACCGATGATTATTTCAATAATTTATATAATAACATTTTATTATTTTTTGTAACAGGAATTTAATATTCTTAAGCCAAAAACTATAAAAAAATACCTAAAACTTTAATTTAATGCATGGGCTATCGTGGGAATATTTAAAAATAGATATAAGTTATATGATTTATGTGGTGAGAGACAATGGAACCAAGATCCGTTGTTCTTGAATAAAGTTAGGAATTTCTCTAAAAAATTTAAGAACGTTTGCACACAATCTAAGTCGATTTATATAAGAGGTAAAATCTTAAACTTAGAAAATAAATTAAAGGCAACTTGGGGTGTTTTATCTAGTGTAAAAATTTATAATATTAAAATAAGTTCAGATTTAAATAACGCGGCTATTTTTAACGAAATTCTTATAACGGTCAGGCGTAATTTAAATTCTTTACCATTTGAAGCAATCGCTAAATTGATGTACGTAACGACAACGACGAACGTAATGTTTTGTTTTCTGACCTGTTACATCATATGAAATAGTTAAAACTTTTAAAAACCTGAATGAAATAAAACGGGTGATCTTTGGGGTATGTCAGTAAAATTACTGATAACTATTATAATTGATGACGACGCATGGGAGAAGTCACAAAATGCAATCATGGTGTCTTGTGATTTATCTAAAGCCTTTTATTGCGTGGACAATCAAACATTACTATGCAAACTTAATTACTATGGTGTTAACCGGTTAAACGGTTGATGTAAATAATTGTAAATCGGCTGGTTCTTACCTAAAAATGGGTGTTCCACAAGGATCTATTATTGGCTTCGTTTTATTTTTACTCGATATAAATGATTTACCCTTTTACGTAAAAGGACTATGTGACATTGTACTTTTTGCTGATGATACGTCGGTTATTTTTAAAGTTGAGCGTAATAAAGCTAATTTTGACAAAGTAAACAGTGCTCTGTCATATGTTCTCATTGGTTCGAAATTAATAATTTGGTTAGAATAGAAGTTACACTTCCTAATGGAAAAAGTCAAAACTGTAGTTTGCTCCTGACTCCTTCCTTAGAACTAACTGACTCAACAACTTTTTTAGGAATAACTTTAGATAGAAAGCTCCAGTGGAACCCCCATATGTCGACACTCGCAGGCAAACTCAGCTCAGCCGTCTTTGCGATTAAAAAAGTAAGACAATTAACAGACGTTAATACGGCTCGACTCGTTTATTTTAGTTATTTTCACAGTATTTTGTATCACAGTATTTTACTATGGGGCAGCGCTGGCGAAGTTAATTCTATATTTATTTTATGAAAAAGAGCTGTACGGGCTATTTGTCACTTAAAAGTTCGAGACTCGCTAAAATATGTTTTTAAAGAAATCGGTATTCTTACGGTCACTTCTCAGTACATTTTTAATAACTTTAAAAAAACAGCGACAGACATTCCTATGTCTGTCGCTATTTTTTTTCTTTCAGTACAAGAAATAAAAATACACTCGTAACGCCTAAATTTCGACTTCAAAAAGTTAACTAATCCTTCATGGGCTTGAGTGTACGCATATATAATAAAGTTCCACAAGATATCTTAAATCTTCCTTTTCTTAGTTTTAAAAGTAAAATTAAAGATATATTATTAAATAAATCTTACTATAACCTTCAAGAGTTTTTGAAATTGGATAATTGACTCATTTCCTGGGTTGTTGTTATAAGGTATAAGTCAAACAATGTTAAATTTCATTTTAAAAGAGCAACTGTTGAGTTTCTGGCTAGCTCTTCTCTTACTTACTGACTATACTGACAAATTTAATGTAATTGAACATTCAAAATGCTTACTTGAATAAAGATATTTTGAATTTGAATTTAAATAATGTATTAGGACTTAGACTATACGATTTGATATTGTTATTTCGTTATTTGCCTTGGTAACTTACTTGCATTTTGAATTCTTAGTTTATGTAGCGGTCCCCCGACGCAACGACATCAATAAGTACATAACTAATAATATTATTTTTATTATTCGTACCGGGGGTTTATTAAAATTTTTAATTAAATTCATTTTCTGCTTTTTAAATTTTTTTTTTTCTATGATGTACTAAATAAACCTACGAACACACTTGTTTATGCTTTTACTATTAATATTGTATAAAAAACTTTCACCAGTACCAATAAAAGCATATCTTGGAAACGACCGCTTCGACTATTTCGACCAAACATAGCTTCTAAACAAAACCACGTTGACGAACCAAACTTTTGATTAAAAAACCGCATCCAAATCCGACGACCCGTTTGGCTGCTACGTTGACACAGACAGACACACAGATAAACAGGTCAAACTTATAACACCCCTCATTTTGGGTCGAACGAAAGAAAATAAAAATATAGAAAGTAATAAATCTGTCTCTTGAGTTTTAGCCGATTCTTAAAAAAATAAATAATCTACTTTCTTCTAGATATTATAATTTTATAAAAGACTAACAGACTGACAATGGTATATCAGAACACAGACCAAAGAAATGACTTCCTTTTTAAAGTAGTAATCCTTAGTGGTCAGCTTATGAATATCTATTTTTTTTAAGTTGGAGGAATTAGATATATAGCTTTTTAAATTGTTAACATGCTAAGAGAGCAATACAACAATGGCTTCAAAATGTTGTAGAAAGAGGAAGTCAAGTAAGTCATGAAATTAGCGCGCCAGTGTTATGTTCATGGAAGCACAAAATGATGGTTTTCATGACAATCTAACACAGCACAAAAATCATTATGAAAACTATAGGTACAGGTACTAGGCTGTAACACATTGTAGTAATAAAATAATACAGGTTACTAAAGTCACTAACAATATTATATTGTAATATCTGAGATATTAATGTAAATCTCAAATCTTAATATATAATAAGGTAGTAAAAATCGAGTATCTTTACATTAAATATTTTTCCCAAAGACTTATAAAGGGCAATTAAAGGCGAGTAACAGAAACTAAAAAAACAATTTTTGGAATTTTTGTTTGTCTGTCTGTCTGTCTGGTACGTTATAACGTCGAAACTACTCAACGGTTTTGAACGCGATTTATTACGATTACAATTAGATTATATATAATCTGGAGCGTTGTCAAAACTTTGTTTCGTCAAAATCGGTTAAGGGAAAAAGAAGTTATGGCCAATTGAAAATTTACGTCAAGCATTGTTTCAAAACTTTTAAACAGAATTTAATGCGGTTTACATAAATGTATTTAATTTACATAAAGCTAGAATTTCTACTTTGTTTTATCTGAATTTTAATAAAATAACAAATTGAATATGAGCATATGCCCATTTTAAATTTAGTTACATAAAATCTCAATAGATGGGGCTTATTTTTTTTAGAACTCGTTATGATTATGTTTTCGCATCCATTATAGCAGTTTGAAACAGTCGGACATAACGTTACCCAACTTAACTGTGCCAAAACCTGTTTCGTAAAGGCTTTTTATCAGTTTGGCTATATGGACCGGGACACCGACTTCCAGAAGCACTTTCCATAGGTCGTACCACCTGACGAAGTCAAAAGCCTTTTGGTAATCCACAAAGCATATCACAACCGGGGTGTTATACTCATAGCACTTCTCTACTATCAGTCTTACATTCAGTATTTGTTCTCTGGTACCTTTACCCTTTACAAATCCAGCTTGCTCTTGTGGAATTTGCCAGTCCAGAAAAGCTCTGAGTCTGTTATTAATGATGTAGAGAAGGACTTTGCTAGTATGCGACATGAGTGCTATAGTTCTGTAGTTGCTACAGTTCCTAGCTGAACCTTTTTTGTGCAATGGGAGTATTGTGGAGTGAACCCAATCCATTGGCCATTTGCAGGGTTCCCAAACAGTCTGGCAGATATTGCGAAGAACAGACAAACCTTTCGGTCCTATGGCCTTTAGAGCTTCTGCTATGATTTGGTCACTACCTGCTTTTTTATTCGTCTTTAGTTTCCGAATTGCGTCTTCCACTTACGATATTAATATATCGGGCTCTAGTTCCAGATTGCCACTTGCAACAGGATCTTGAGTGTTTGTGACGTCATCCTTATAAAGCTTCGCATAGTACTCCTTCCATCGGTTTGCTGCTTTTTCCTTATCATGGATTGGGTTTCCCTCATCATCGTCGACTAGCCAGCTAGATGGCTTGAAACTTCTGGTGATATGCCTTATCTTTTTAAAAAAGTCAGCTGTCTGGTATTTCTTCGCATGATGTTCAATCTCAGCACACATTCCTTGGAGATATATGTTTTTATCTCGTCTGCGTAGCGCCTGCACACGGTGACTCAAAACCTTGAACATTTCTCTCTTTTCGTCTGTTGTTTCACCCCGTATATGCTGCTTTTTCTGTTCTATAAGGGCCCATGTCTCATCCGTTATCCAATCCTTGCGGTTGGTTGGTGTTCTAGCTATAGTTCGTAAAATTTCAGACATTTGAGTACAGAGAAACATCCAGTTGTAATTCACATCAGCTGCGTCGGTACTAGTAAGGTCACATTGCGCTAATTTTGCTTCTGTATGTCGTCGAAAGCATTCAGTTTCCGGTTGTCCAATTCTAATCAAAGACCTTGTGGGTTTTTTGACAGATTTGAGGCGCAACCTTAGGTCTGCTACAAGTAGTTGATGGTCACTACCACAGTCTGCTCATGGAAATGTTCTCGCGTTCAAAAACGCCGATTTCCACCGCGACGCAACTTTTATGAAATCAATTTGGTTGCGGTACCGGTCTCCAGGAGATTTCCACGTGTAGCGCCTGCGTTTATGGTTTTGGAAGCAGGTGTTAGTTACTGTCAAGCTGTTACATATGCAGAAATCCAGGAGTAGTTCGCCTCTTTCATTTCGGCTACCCAGTCCATATTTCCCTACAATGTGGCCTATGTGGTCATCATGCTCTGGGTTACCTATCTTTGCATTCCAGTCACCTTGTAATAAAACAACCTCTCGCTTCGAGATTCCATCCAATGTGTCCTGCAGCGAAGAGTAGAAATTTTCAATGTCCGCCTGCGTGGATTGTGCGGTTGGCGAGTAAACTTGGACGATATTATTGGGCACTGGACTACTGTTCAGACGTATGCTCGTAACTCTATCGGTAACAGTGTTATATCCCGTGACAACACTTGCCACCTTTGATGGAACCATTACAGCTACTCCATTCTTGCTTTCTGATGGATGCCCTGAGAAAAATAAGGTGTTTCCGTTTTGCGTCTTGTAATGGCCTGCGCCTCGCATGGGGGTTTCGCAAAAACCAAGTATAGATATTTTATACGCGGTTACTACAAATAGATATTATATATGTATATTATAGGTCTGGATAATTGTAGTTTCCACAGATTACGCGACCTACACGCAGGCGGAGCCGGGCAACAGCTAGTTAGAAATAAAATTATTATTATTATTTCGTGAACGGTGACGTGTGATGAAATTAGTGAATTTTGGTTTGAAATTAGTTTTTGCACTAACAGTTATAGACACGGAATTTAAAATTGTAAACCTAAAATAACTTATTTATCTCTAACAAGACCGCTGCCTAACCACTGACTGGGTCAAGCTAGTTTATATTTTTCTACGAAGTCTGGCCATAAATACTGTTCCAATTAAAAAAATTACATTTGAATTTGGAATTTACCATTTTTTACAATTATTCAATGTGTTTTCTCATTTTGAAAATCCTTTACCTAGAGTACCACGTTTTGTCAGTTAGGCAGCTATTTATACTCGCGGTCATATTGCAAAAACACTCTGAGCTTCACTATCATGCCGCACTATCGAAACGTCGGGCCAATAGAATATGTGCCATAGAACTTCGCAATTCTGTCTTAGCCAGCCGCCATTTTTATCACCTAAGTTGCTCACTTTACAATAAAGTTAACAAGGAATTAGATATTTATTCTCTTACAAAATATGAATGCAAATTAAAGTGTTCCTCATGGTTATCAACTCTGTCTTATGAAGAAACTGAGTCTTTTTTTTTAAATGTTAATAAATAATTAAATGACCTGGTGACAAAAATGACCAACATAACACACCAACACACCTACACTCAAACACGTACACTTACACACCCACAAATACATACACTTACACACATATTTATACATGCAATATAATACCAATTTTAGATTTGTTTAGAGTTTATACATATATATATATATATATATATATATATATATATATATATATATATATATATATTATATTATATATATATATATATATATATTATATATATATATATATATATATATAATATATATATATATATATATATATATATATATAATATATATATATATATATATATATATATATTATATATATATATATATATATATATATATATATATATATATATATATATATATATATATATATATATATATAATATGGAAAACTAATCCATAACTAATGTCATTAGCGAATAGTTTTTGCATTATATTCTTTAATTTGGAGCAATACTGCACATTATTAAGTGGGCGTTGACGCTGCGCTACAGTTTATAACTTTTGCAGTTGTCAACTTGCATCTTGTTTATGTAATACATGTTTGTTATTTTGTTTCAAATAAAAATTATTATTATTATTATTATTTTGGCGCCAATACATAGTACAAAATTTTGCGATAATAAAATGAAGTGGGATGATAAAGAGAATAGAATCGCTGTGATTGCATTACACAAAGAAGGTATAGAGCCAAATGCAATTTGTAAAATTCTCCATAAACTTGGTATCAGTCAAATGTTTGTGTACCGGGCTATTAATAGGTACAATGAGACTTCCTCTGTTTGTGACAGAGAAAGATCTGGCCGTCCACGTAGTGTTCGTACGAAAAAGGTGGTCAAAGCAGTAAGGGAAAGAATTTGAAGAAACCCTGTCCAAAAGCAAAAGATTATATCTTGGGAAATGAAGATAGCACCTAGAACCATGTCGCGTATTTTAAGAGATGACTTAGGACTTGCAGCCTATAAGAGAATGGTAACTTCTTAACTGATAAATTAAAGATGAATAGCTTGATATGGTCCTTCCAGGAAGACTCGGCGCCGGATCATAAAGCACGGTCCACGCAGTCTTGGTTGCAAGTGAACGTCTCAGACTTCATCAGAGCTGAAGACTGCCCGGCGTCTAGTCCCGATCTTAATCCGCAGGATTATGATTTAAGGTCAGTTTTAGAGAGTACAGCTTGCTCTAAATGTCATGATAATTAGGAGTACCTAAATAAAATTATTGAAGAAGATACATTTTGGCACTGAACTATTTCTATGAAACTAGATATTTAATGATTTAATGTGAATAAATTAGCTTTTACCGCTAATACCGCAATAAAATTATAATTTTTCATAACTTCTTTTTCCCTTCTCTCAATGTTAACTGTGATATCAATATAATTTGTTTCGCACTTAACGTGATAAATACGATATTACCCACTCCTATAAAGGAGGTGCTATATTTTTATACCTTACACTTTAAAGATATATCTATACAAAAATACATTTCATTTTAAGATAAGAAGTAAACTAGGAATAAAGAAAAAACAAAGTGTAATGTAAAAAAATGTACAGTATACTAAGTTTACGATTGTTGATTTTGGGAAGATTAAATAATTTACATAGAAAAAAACGAAAACTTATTTGAAATAGATATCGATCACGATATCTGCATTTCAATATCAATTTCAATAACAAAATTTGAACAACTAAAAATTTTTTCAACCTTATACCTCACAAATATGGTTCATTTACTATTGTTAAGTTAGGGTCTTTCGTAACACGATGACAGAAAGTCTTTAAAATGAAAAGGCTTGTTGAAAAAAATACCTTTGTAGAAGTAAAACATTAATCCTAAACTCACCCTTAACTGGTAAGCAATAAGTTTATAATACATATTAACAACTTGGCGCTTACGCTATTTTTAAATGATATGTACTAAATACTTAGCCGAGCTTCGTAGTATGCGGAGTGGGGGGTGTTAGGTTATTTTCGTTAAGGAATTTGTGGATTCGGTCTCCACGCTCAAGGCCCGCGATAGAAGCTATGCAATAGCTTAAAAAAAATTCTTTGTTACAATATTTACAATATTTATGGCAAGACTAGGTAGGTACATATAAACTAGTTGTCTATTAATAAATAGCATAAATAAGTGGGGTTCAATAAATCTAATGCAAGTTCTTATACTATAACTATGTTACCTACGTCATGAACACAGGATGAAAATAAATAACATAAAAATCATTTGATTTCGTAATGCTTTTTGCATTACACTTTATAATATTGTTCAGGAGCGAATTCGTGTTCAACGAAGGTCTCGTGATCAAAAACTATTTCATTTAAAACTAAACTTTGCACAAATCATATTTTAAGTTATAAATTGCATATATTAACAATGTACATTTGTGTGTAACGTTTTACTACAACTAACTAAAATGTAAGTTGGCAGGCGGTGACTACAATAGTTGATGTAATGCTCGGTAAGAGGCCTCGTTAAGCCTTAATGTGTCGAGGGCCCCACTCGACATCGAGCGCGCGAGTGCGGCTCTAATAGTAAATTTTTTTATAGACATTATTAAAATGTACATTTCAAAATCGATGACTGTAATCAATACGAGGGATGCATGAGATTCAAACATATCCAGTAATAGCATATCAATTGTTTCATCATCTATCATCTCATTTATTTAGGATTTGTGTGAAAGCGTGTTTGTGGGATTTCCTCTAGTTTTCATATAAATGATGTAGGATTCTACTTGTAACTTTGTCCCGTAGCCGGATCTTAGGGCACGCTCGGGAAGATATGTTCTATTTCAAACCGAGACCTTAAGACACGCTACATTTGCTTTGCTTGTTCATTTATTATTCGTTACTTCATTTATTAATAGTAAGTTATTCGGATCAAGGTTTCTTAATCAACTCTATGTCAAGTTTATTCTGTTCACAATAAAAGAATAAATTAACCTTCTTTTTTTATATATACAGTGTTTTGAGTGGAAAATTTATTGAAAATAAAAGCGATAATGTCGCTTGCAAGGCATGCAAAGAAAACCTTTTCCTTAATAAAAATAACTAGGAAGTCTCGGTCCACACTGAAATAGATAATTTAAAAATGTTTTTTATCCAAATATGTCATTGTTTTATTTAAAAACTCTTACCAAAGACTAAAGAGAGAGCATATCCGAATGGCGCCTGACACCAGACCAATCCTGACGTGTAAATTGCTTCAGCGGTGCCATTAATGTAGCCCCCGCCCACCCACGTCGCTATGAAACAAAAAAATATCTATAACATCAGATAACGACAAATATATATATATTAATTATTTAATTGTATATATACAAATAGCCTACTCATTTATCATACTGACAAATATAGAATGCACAAGTAGTTGAAACTTTATTATATATCATAAAAAATGTATAAAGACCGATCAGTAAATTAACTGTTAATCAATCAAATTCCTTAGGTAATATTTATGATCCATTCATTAAAGTTAATGTTTTACTAATAATAGTTATTGGTAATAATTAAACATTTATTAACATATCCTGAATTATATTTATTTGTGTCTCTATAGAATATTCGCAAATATAAATGATGCAATTATAACAAAAGAAAATTCTTGAGAAAAAAAGTTCCTTAACTTTTTTTCTCAAGAATTTTACTTTACAATAGTTTAATTTAAATTATTTTAGAAACATTTACCAGTCATAGTGAAAATGCCAACGAACAGTCCGATAGACCTCCCAGCCAGCATGACCTCCTCTTCAGAGTCATTTCCCGGAGGTTTCTTGCGCCCCGCCCAGATACCCACAGCCAGGATCAGTACGTAGAAGAGGATGATCGAAATCACTCCCGCTATGTTGATCATTTTGACCTTCTGCGACAAAAAACGACATAAACATTTTTTTTATGGTTTATAATTAATAATTCTTTTGTTTCAGTACAAGAAGTATTATCGATTTCGGTAGAAACCAGCACCACAATAAAGATAATAAAGATCAAAAAGTCCAAAACCACTTACTAGTTAATTAAGAGCCCTTTTGAAGAATTTCCTTCCTTCGAGCCACTTGCCACTCACTGCAAGCTTTTTACTAATAACTTCCGTGACAAAGAGTATAATAATAATCCATCATAAAATAGGTATATAATCTTAACACTATGTTATGCCACTCGCGTTTGTAATAACCTAGGACGTTCATACACCGTCGATTGCGTTACAGTTGGGTCTGACACAGCTGTCGCCCCATCGAAGGGAGGTCTTTTGCGAAGGGCTGTTCCTGGTCCTAAAGCTTAGTCCGCACATGAGCGCGTGTGTCCCCGGCCTTAGACATCAAACCCGTGTCCTGAGCCGCGTTACATAACCCGTGGTGTACACATCCTAGCTCACGTGCCAGATGTGACAGGTCGCGGGTAGATCGGCCGAGGTGCGCGCCGTTCCTCTACGCTGCGATCGATTTCCTGACGTCATTGGCCGCCGATTTTCGCTACAGCGCATGTCTCGAACCACCCCCTCGCCAAATACCAACACTACCAACACCCACGCCGTGCTCTGTATACATCTCCTCTTAAGAATGCTTGCCCTTTAACCGTTTTAACCTTTGATGCTACTTGTATAACGCGCTTTGATTTAAAGGCTTTTCAAATACAAATTAAAGTTGGAAAATTATAACAGAATGCTATAGTACCTCGTCGCCATTGAGATTGTCTTTAGGAGGGCTTCGATAAAAATAGAATAACCCAGACAGCAATCTCTAAATCATTATTAACTTTATTAAAGGGTATGTAATAATAAGCTATAATCAATCTACTATATTGATTATATACCTATATTGATTATAGCTTATCATTACATATCCTTTAATAAATATAAATGTAAATTATATAATTACCAATGTAAATAATAGAATTACCAACTTGCCTATTCATATATTTTGTTTTTCCAAATTAATAAATTGTCTGTCAATTAAACAATTATTATATAAATAATTGTTGAATTGACAGACAAACATGACACAGTACTTCGAGAATCACCCACCTGTACCCACATTACTTTAGACCGCTGCTGCTTAAATCAATATAAAGGGAAATAAAAAGTCACCAAGACGCTTTGAAAATATTATTTAATTATTACTAATTCGTATTAAAACACTACCTACTCGTTGCCCTAGAGGTTACCTGTGGCCGCAAAACACAATTAGAAACATATTCGCAGAGGAATTAGTTTCTAACTAAAGCTTTTTGTTTTATTTTAATTGTTTTATTTGTTTCACTTTCTTTACAGTTTATTATATATATATATATATATATATATATATATATATATATATATATATATATATATAATAAACTGTAAACTGTAAACTGTATATATATATATATATATATATATATATATATATATATATATATATATATATATATATATATATATATTATTATTATTTTTTTTTTTTTTTAATTGTTTGTGAAAACTGCTTATTTTGTTTATGTATAGTGGAGGTCCACTTAAAAAACTTTACCTTTTTTTTTTAACGTCAGGAATCCTCATGGATACACAGCTCCATCATGTGAGACTCCTACTCACTAAATCTGACGGTTGCCGCCGCCGTCATAATGGGACACCACGGGATCGCTTTCGCACTCACCGCGATACCCCGACGTGATCCACGGAGAGGGCACCCCCCAACGAGGAGCACCCATCCCTTTCTCGTAGGCTTGAAAGATTGTGGAGGGATTCCCTTCCCCCCACCCAAGCCTGCTGCCTCTGAAGGGGACCGAGACCCCCTTGTGGCCGGACTCGGTCTCAGGGAATCAGGTGTAAAACCCGACTCGACCATCATCGACCTTGTCCAGCCCCACCGCGGTTTTCTCCACCGGTCAGGCCCCCTTGAAGAGCATACTCCCATAAGACCCAGTGATGCGCAGGCAGCCTCACTGCAACACACGCAAACGAACGTGAGTCCGCTCACGTAAGGGGCCCAACGTCGAACCCGACAGGCCTTTACCGCCGGCCACGGTGATCAGCCGAGACCAGCAAGAAAAAGGCATAAGTTGGAAACCGACCACGCCCAGACTAACCATCACCAAGCGCCCTCGGAATCTATTAATCCAGGCAACGTCTTGGACCGTCTCTCCACCAAGCACCCTCTCAAAGTGCTTGGTGGAAAGAGGTCTACACCCTAACCGCAGCAGACGGCCTCTCCCTCAGCAAGAAAGCGACTGCCGCGGACCCCCCAAACAGCCACGGAACCACTCCACAGTCCACTCTGCTATCAGAGAAGTTACAGGAGCGATAAGCAATAATAAAATAAAATAAAAACAACTTGGAAAATAATTAAGGAGGAAACTGGAAGAGCTAAATCCCAGAGGATAAACTGTTACGTCTGACCTCGGGGTTGCTACCGCTTTTGTAACCTTTTTTACTAATATTCCAGTGACTACAACGTTATCTTTAAATTCTTCTACCGCTGCAGCTATGGGTTTACTTAGAGAGAATGTAGATCAATGTGTTAGCAGTTTTAATTTTGAAAAAGGTGAATGCTCAAGAAGTAATCAAAGTATTTAGATCAATTAGCGCTAAAAAGACTAGTGATCTTTGGGGGTTTTCTGTTGACATACTTAAGTCCATAATTGACATTGTAGCGCCAGACTTAACATTAATATTTAATAATAGTTTAGAATATGGTATATTTCCTGATCTAATGAAACAAAGTAAAATAACTCCATTATTCAAATTCGGCTGTTCATTAGATCCGAGTAACTATAGACCTATTTCAGTCTTACCCGGGATAGTGTTGTTTGCTGATGATACTCCTCTTACTTTTAAAGTTAATAGACGGCAATCTGTTATTGACGATGTAAACAATGCTCTCTCAGATGTTGTACAATAGTTTAACGCCAATAATTTGTTGCTCAATAAAAAAAAAGACGAAATGTGTCAAATTTAGTTTACCAAATGTTAAAAATATTAGAACCAATGTACAATTAAATAATGAGCATTTAGACTTGGTCAAATCTACTACTTTCTTGGGCATACTTACTTTAGATGAAAAATTGCAATTGTGTCCTCATATATTCGATTTGTCAAGCAGACTTAGTTCTGCTGCATACGCGGTTAAAAAAATACGTCGATTAACAAATATGGAAACTGCTCGATTAGTTTATTTTAGTTACTTTCATAGCTTAATGTCATACGGTATACTCTTATGGGCCAATGCGGCTGACATTGATACCATATTTACATTGCAGAAGAGGGCTGTTCGCGCAATATATAATACTAGGGGTCGCCCGCGACTCCGTCCGCGCGGTTTTTAGTGTTTCCTCAGCGCACGCGAGGAAAGCTCTCAAACAAGAAATCTGTTCCCGTTTTTGCAGCATTTTTCATTGCTGCTTGACTTCTATAAGTCACAGCGTGATGACATATACCCTATAGCCTACCTCAATAAACGAACTATTCAACACAAAAAGAATTTTTCAATTCGGGCCAGTAGTTCCAGAGATTAGTGCGTTCAAACAAAAAACTCTTCAGCTTTATAATATTAGTATAGATGAGACCAAGAGACTCTTTAAGAAACAAATTTAAAGAATTTAAAATTATGACTGTTTATAATCAATATATTTATGAAAATTTAATTTACGTTTATAAAAATATTTCAAAGTTTAAGAAAAATTGTGATTTACATAAAATTAATACAAGACATAAAAGTAAACTCGCTATTCCCGGCAGTAGGCTCCATAAAATAGGTAAATCCTTTAAGGGTAATTGTATACGTTTTTATAATAAGCTCCCAAATGAAGCCTTAAGCCTATCATTAAATAAATTTAAATTATATGTTAAAAATAATTTAATAAAAAAACCTACTATAGTGTAAAGGATTACATCGACGACGGTATGGCCTGGGAATGAATTGTATTGTATTGCGAATAGCTAGTAATCTCCGCAATTTGTTTTTTGTTGTAAATTAATTTTGCTTTATCGACCTTCTGCATCACACCGATTCCTTAGAAGTCACTACTTACGGTAGCATCGGGAGTCAGGTGGCCTTCCTCCCTCAAATATGGCGAAGGGGGTGATGGCTGGCTCATGTGTTATGCTCGTGAACGGGTGCTGCTTGCGGTGATTGGTTGTGTGGCAGGCCGAAGATTTATATCTATATATTTTTTCTGTTATTATTATTTCATTTTCGTTGCCTGAAATCATTAGGCTTCTTTTCCAATTGATTGCGACTGTTCAAGTTGTTCTTCTTCTTCTATTCTCGTGGTGGTAGACCATAACATCGGGTCGCCGGCAAAGTTACCACCCATCGGGCAAAGTCGTGCCGCAAAGCGACATAGTCGTGTTCCGGCACGTTGCTCGATGAAGCCGTTTATGGGAAATGGGTCTGAACAGCTGCGGTACGTTGGCGAACCGGTTGACGTCGAGTTGGTGTTTGTTTTGTCGGGTGTCTAGTCGAGGAGGGTAGCGCTGGCCGCCCGCAGATAGTTGGGGGCCCAACTAGTGGGATAGCCACCCACGAAAGGCTGCCCCGCCAGCTGCGAAAAATCCCAGGGTGGCTCCATCGTGCTGGTTGGCGACCAGTCGAGGAGGCCCGATGGCGATCCCTGGGGGGGTTCGGGCGTCCCCGCAGTCTCCAGGCTAGCCTCCCAGCGACAAGACATCACCAATTTCGAAGTCGGGTTTGATACGTACCGCCTCGTTCAACTGCCATTTCTCATCCCTATTCACTTCAATTTATTTTTTATTATGAAAAAGGTAAAAAAAAGAAACAAGTTGACACAGCGGTTTCACTCCTCCTCATACAAAGTGCACCTCACTAATATAAGGGGTTTGCACTCAAATCTTTTAGCTGTCCACCACCACCTGGAGACAGAGCAGCCGCACTTGCTCTTTTTGACGGAGACGCAGATACAATGTCCTTTGAGCGCTACATACTTGGATTATCCCGGTTACTCGTTGGAGCACAACATTCGCTCACGGGCCGGAGTCAGTATGTACGCGAGGAACGACCTCTGTATTCAGCGTCTCCGTCACCTTGAAGACCCCACTTTTTCTTCCCTATGGGTTTTAGTGGACACAGGAAACGAAAAAATCCTGTATTCCTGTGTCTACCGTTCGCACAGCGGTGACCAGGAGACAACTCGTTTATTTGAGTATCTCAGTGAGGCTGCAGATATGGCTCTGTATCAGTACCCTTCGACGCAGCTCGTCTTTCTGGGGGACTTTAATGCCTGTCATCAGGACTGGCTGTTCCCGTACCAGAAGACCGACCATGCTGGAAGAGAAGCGCGGAAATTTGCGTTGTCATTGGACCTTTTTCAGCTGGTGAAGCAAGCGACAAGGGTACCAGATGTGGTAGGCCATACAGCCAATTGCCTGGACCTTCTGCTAACAACTGATCCGGACAGGTATCGTGTAGAAGTCACCTCCCCCTTGGGAACCTCCGATCACTGTCTGGTGAAATCTGTGTTTACATATTCCCCACCAGCTTTCGAACCTCATGGTGTTAGGCGAGTATGGAAATACAAGTCAGCAGATTGGGATGAGATGCGACACTTTTTTGCGTCTTATCCTTGGCGGCAGGTCTGCTTCTCTTCTTTGGATCCGTCCAGTTGCGCGGATGCTATAACCGATGTGGTGCATCAGGCAATGGAGTATTTTATTCCTTTTGCTGACGTACCCATCGGTGGCAAAGCTCGCCCATGGTTTAATGCCAAATGTGGTCATGCTCAAGACCGAAAACATCGGGCATATCTCATTTGGGCTGATGCTCGAACCCGCAAAACTCCGGATGTAAGTTCGAAGAAGAGAGCCTTTAACCAAGCTGCCAAGTCCTTCAAAAAGGCATTGCGGAAGGCTCGTCTCGATCGAATCGCTAAGAATGGCGAAAAGCTCTCTGTCACACCAACTGGCAGTCGAGCTTTCTGGTCTCTTGCGAAAGCGATCGAGTCGAATTTCTGCCAACCCTCACTGCCTGCTCTGCTGAAGCCGGATGGATCCCTGGCCCACACAGCAACAGAGAAAGCGAATGTATTTGCTTCTCTGTTTGCTGATAATTCGCATCTAGACACTGGCAATGCTTCTCCAGCACATCTTCCTCACTGCGGTATTTCGATGCCTGAAATCCGCATCACTAACAAAGAGGTTTGGAGAACATTGTGTCGTTTAGATGTGAATAAAGCCAATGGTCCTGATGGTATACCAGCCATTCTGCTCAAGACATGCGCAGCTGAGTTGTCTCCTGTACTGACACGTCTGTATCGTCTCTCTTTCATGACTGGAATAGTGCCGAAATCCTGGAAGCTTGCTAATGTGCAACCCGTGCCCAAAAAAGGCAGCCGTGCCGACCCTGTCAATTACAGACCGATTTCAATCACCTCCATACTCTGCAAGATTATGAAGAAGGTAACGATCTCCTCAGTGACCGACAGTACGGGTTTCGCCGTAATAGGTCTACTGGGGACCTCCTAGTGCAGTCTTTCCCAAAGTGGGCGATAACGCCCCCTTGTGGGCGCTGGAACCCTAGAGGGGAGCGGTAAGAGACCGAGAAAGATTTGGGGGGCGCTGGTGTCATTTAGGGGGGCGATAGATGATTTGTAACTTTATCTTATTCATATTTGAAAATTCACTAAAAATAATATCCTTCTACTACACAACATCCATTTATTAATGTTTTTAAATTTTAAATAAATGTAAAATGAAAAATACATATTTACGGAAACACATCCCTTCTTGGTAAAGTTACCACAAGTCGCAAAATCGTATCTTTGCCCGTATCGATTGATTTTTCATCTATTTTTAATACAAATAATACGTTTTCAAAAGTTATACAAGTTTATAATTATTTATAAACCATTAATATTCTAGTTTATTATATAATTAAAACTTGACAATATATTAAATTAACCTTATAATATATAATTAAAATGGCACGAGCTCGAGATGAAGCGACGCGAGATATCGCAAAATGTCTTTGCGTCAGAAATTTGGGGCACGCTGCTTTGTCGTTATACAGCAGTCAGTCAGCATCCGTGCGGGCTGTCTCCCGATCTACCATCTAAACTCGGACTTACCCTAATAATCTTAGAAGAAATTCGTGATTGTACGATGAAGAACGGAAAAATGGTAGGACCTGACGATCTTCGGATAGAAGCTTGAATATCGTTTAGCTCTGTTGGTACGAGCACACCAACAGAGCTAAAGGATAAGACCGAAACGATACGCCAGTAAGCGTTTTAACCAAATTTTGAACTCTGGAAAGATGCCTAAGCAGTGGCGACATAGTTTTATTAAACCTATTTACAAGGGAAAAGGCAGTGTTCAAGACTGTGGTAATTATAAGGGCATTAAGCTTATGAGTCATGAGCCATGAAGATCTTCGTGCACATGAGCGACCTCAGGCTCCGCCAAAAGTGCACTGTCTCTGAGTCTCAATGTGGATTTCAACCAAGATCGAGTACTATAGACTTATTATTATAGTATTTTTGTCTTCAGAACTCTGATGGAAGTATACAGAAAAAAAGAGCTCTGCGTGTAACTTTTTTAAATTTGCAGTAGACTTTTGGCTGTGTGCCTCGTCGGTGTTTCTGGTGGACATTGTGATTTAAAGAAATCCATCGATCCTTCAAATTAAACTATCAGAGCATGTACCACGAGTCCTATGGTTAGGACCTCCGTCGGCGACACCAAACCCTTCCAGATAACAGTAGTGGTTCACCAGGGCTCAGCCCTTGGTCCGTTCTTATTCACTCTCGGCTCACATCCAAAACCAGTCTCCATGGTTGATGATGTATGCCGATGAAATAGCACTCATTGATGAGAATCATCTAATGGCCTATTTTTTATACAAACTTAGTTATTGCTTGACTACATTCCACCTGATGGAAAGTGGAAATGTAGTCATAGGTGGTAAGGCGCATTAACTTAGCAACCTATTCACTCTACTCTAGTAGAGACCCACATTTTATTCGGACGGAAATACCGATGCAGGCAAGTTGTTCCATTCCTTCGCTGTACGAACTAAAAAAGACGAAGTAAAGTGCTTCGTTCGGGCAGAATGAATGTCCAAATATTAGGGATGGATACCCACTGTGCGTCGAAACGTCCGGTGATGAAGGAAGGAAGGGGGATGGGGAAATTAAGTCGCGTAATTCCTGCGCACACTCACCAAAATGTTTCCTATAGAATACTAAGAGGACAGTCATTCTAAGCCAGTGTTCAAGGCTGTGGAGGTTGGCTTTAACTTATTCAGCGTCTTTGCTCGCCTATTAATTGAGTTCAGAACCGCAAGATCAGACTTTACGGCACCAGCAAATATGTGACCACAGTACTCCACACACACGACCGAATTTGTGCTTCGTATAGTACAAGTAGCCGTCCCGGTGTAAAGTACTGTCGGACCTTCGCAAGACCGGCAAGCTTTCCTGCTGCTGCTCTTGCTCTGGACTCAATGAACCGACCAAAGTTGAAGTTCTCCAAGCCTAACAACTGAAGCCGGTCACTACATTCCAAGGATACATTCTGAAAAGTAGGATCCAAGGTGAAAGGGCTCCTTATAGCGGTGAACAGATACGTCTGCGTTTTGGTGGCATTGAAATTGACAAGATTAGCATTGCCCAATGCGGAAACTGCCTGGAGTTTGTCCTTCAAACGTTGCACCATGGCTTCTCTTTCAGACTATACTTAATCTCTACTAGTTCGAGAACTTGGCAGATATCTTTCTACAACTGTGCTCTCATCTGATACCCATACCAATAGATACCGGGCTTCAGCTGATCGTTAATGTACAGCAGATAAAGGGTTGCGGAAAGAACGGACCGAACGGAGCTGGACCGTAAGTTAAACCTATGGAAGGATACCCTTGAGAACGGTAGTATTAAACTAAATATATCGAACACCGAGTACATGGCTTGAAGAAGCCCAGACTCAACTACTATCCATACAGATCCTGAGCCAGCCATTAAGTTGGAAAAGTTAACCTGGATCTGTAATGCACGAGCCTGGAGGCATCGATTACGATTCCCAAGGCCGGATAAGCGCTGCCTGGACTGGTGTAGTCTGTAATCGCAGAATATCGCCTAAAATCAAGGGGCTGATAAAAAGGAGCGTCATCCGACCGGTTCTTATATACGGCAGCGAATGTTTGCCAGTACCATCTCGGCACACAAAGGAAATTCAAGTCACGGAAATGACTGACCGAATGACGAGGGAGGAAATGATGCTGAATTGGATGTGCGGCGTTACGCGGTCTGACCACATACGTAAATTCGAACTAGTCCAAGATCGACGCCTGAGATGGTATGGCCACGTTGCGCGCCCGGCTATGAAATATGTCGGATGGAAAAACCTTGATATATCTGTTCCTGGAGTGAGATCTCCCGGACGTACAAGGAAGTGCTGAATGGATGTCGAACATCGTACAAAGTGGAGTAGGTTGATCTGGAAGACAGACCTTGATATACGTCAGGATGAAAATCAGGAAGATGAAGAAGAAAACTTTTAATTGTGAAAAGTGGTATTACTATTGATCAATCTTAACTGTTGTTATTTTTTATAAAAGATGCTTTTTATTATGAAAAGTTGTATTACTATAGCTCAATATTAAATGTAATTTTTTAATCAAAAATACTTTTAATATTGTAATGGTATGTATGGTAAGATGACTTATCTTACCAGAAAGGAAACGAATCTAATCTGTTATTGAAGTTTTTAAGATGAAAAAAATTGGGGGGCGTTACAAAATAACTGACTTTTAAAGTGGGCGTTGGACGGAAGAAGTTTGGGAACCTCTGTCCTAGTGTATGCTACACACTTTTTAGGCGAGGCCATCGAGAAGAACGGAGAAGCGGTCGCCGTCTCTCTGGACGTCTCGAGGACATTTGACAGTGTCTGGCATGCGAGCCTTATAAGCAAGCTTTCAGCGTACGGTATATCTCCTGGTCTGATCGGCTGGGTAACGGACTTTTTGAGCCAGAGGTCTCTCCGAGTAGTTGTTGACGGGTGTTCCTCGGAACCCTTGACAATAAATGCCGGAGTGCCTCAGGGGTCCGTTCTTTCTGCAACTCTTTTTCTGCTGCACATTAATGATCTGTTGAAGCCCGGTATCTATGGGTATGCAGACGACAGCACAGTTGTAGAAAGATATCTGCCGAGTACTCGGGCTAGTCGAGATCAAGTACAGTCTGAAAGAGAAGCCATGATGCAACGTTTGAATGACAAACTTCAGGCAGTCTCCGCATGGGGCAATGCCAATCTTGTCAAGTTCAACGCCACCAAAACGCAGACGTGTTTATTCACCGCCAAAAGGAGCCCTTTCACCTTGGCTCCTACTTTCCAGAATGTATCCTTGGAATACAGTGACCGGCTTCAGTTGTTAGGCTTAGAGATTTCCTCGAACCTCAACTTTGGTCAGTTCATTGAGTCCAGAGCAAGAATAGCAGCAGCAAAGCTTGCCGTTCTTGCGAAGGTTCGGCAGTACTTTACACCGGGACAGCTTCTTGTTTTATACAAAGCACAGATCCGGTCGTGTGTAGAGTACTGTGGACACATATTTGCTGGTGCCGCAAAGTCTCATCTTGCGGCTCTGGACTCAATTGAGAGGCGAGCAAAGAGGCTTATAGGCGAATTGGTCGAAGCCGACCTCCAAAGCCTTGAACACAGACGTAAAATTGCTAGCCTCTCAGTATTCTATAGGATACATTTTGGTGAGTGTGCGCAGGAATTACACGAGTTAATTCCCCCGTCCCCCTTCCACCACCGGACGTACGGTAGGTTTCCATCCTTTTGTTGTGGACATTCCACCTGTCCGAACGAAGCGCTTTGCTTCCTCATTTTTAGTGCGTACAGCGAAGGACTGGAACAATTTGCCTGCGTTGGTATTTCCGGCCAAATATAATGTGGGTGTCTTCAAGAGAAGAGTGAATAGGTTGCTAGGGCAATGCGATTTACCATCTAAGACTACATTCCACTTACCATCAGGTGGAATGTAGTCAAGCATTGCCCTAGATAATATAAAAAAAATATATACCCAAAGGAAAACTCACGCGAGGCCAAACTAATTATTAGGAAAAGTCGCACAATCTCTTCATTCGTTTTACTGAATACAGACTATTCTGAGTTTGAACGGATCATTATGAATATTAAAACAAATAGACAGGGATGGGACTGTATGTCTACAAGAGTCTTAAAGTTAGCCAAAATCCATATTGTTCGACCCCTGACCAGCTTATTGAATCAGTGTCTTGATGCTGGAATTTTTCCTGAAGCTTTGTTGGGTTTAGAGACTGTATCAATAACTATAGACCTATTTCTATATTACCCGCAATATTCAAAATTTTAGAAAAAATCATAGACTCCAGATTAGTAAATTATCTTGAAAAAAATTGTTTACTTTCCGAAGCACAATTTGGATTGGAACAGGAAAATCTACTGAGGACGCTGTAAATATGTTCACTAATTTTATAGTTCATAAATTAAATAATAATAAGAAATGAAATACTATTTTTATGGACCTTGCTACAGCGTCATATACCGTCTGATACGTCTGATACCGACGGTATGAAACGCTTATTAAACTAAACTTAGTTTATTAAACTAAACTTGAAAATATTGGTGTTAGAGATGTGCAGTTAAATCTTTTGCACACAAAGAGCCAAGATCGATGAAGCGATCAGTGAGGAATCCATTGTACAATTTGGAGTACCACAAGTGTAGCATATTAGGACCAACGCTATTCCTTATTTATATTGATGATCTTGGCGAACTTAGGCGATCCCTGCCCGTATCGGTTTATTTTTCATTCTATATTTATATAAATTTAAAATAAGCTTAACATGGCTATACATGTTTATAGACATTTTCAAACAGAAGAGGTTATTTATTATTTAAGGTTTCCAAAATGTTGGTTTTCTAAGACCCGAAATTATAAAATCATGCAAATGAACTGTTTTCTATTAATTCTAACACGAGGCGGCAAATAAAAAGATCCACAATGAAATGGCTTTTGAGTCTTAATTATGATGAATCAGAATCTCTCCTGCACTTAAACTATACGTGATTAATTCTCTCAAGGCTGCACACTAAACACTAATTACATTTACACCTGCTCTATATTTTTTTTTCTATCTGATTGCATAAATAAGCATAGTTGTTGTTGTGAATTTGTAATTTAATTTCTTTTTCAGTTAATTTTTATTTTGTCTTTCCATCTTTAATATCTCAAACACAATGTTATCTAATAATTTGTTGTTGTCTAGAGGGTAAGGGAGACCAGGAGAACCATATTACAGGGCCTACCTAGTTTGGACTCCTGTCCCTACACTAATTATTTATTTATAAAAAAATATATATATATATATATATAATGATTCAATCATAAGATGCAAAGCAACCACTTGAAGGATTTTGCATCTACGTAAAACTACTTAGGCAACATTTACGTAAAACTACTTAGGCAACATTTACGTAAAACTACTTAATCAACATCTACGTAAAACTACTTAGGCAACATTTACGTAAAACTAATTAACGAACAGAGATTTTTTTTTGATACTTTATTTATACATATGTAGGCATAAGACGAATATTAATGAAAAGATAGACAATTTATGAATTTTATTATTTTAAATTATTATTGTTATTAACAATTTCCTTTAATTTATTATTTATTTATTTATTAAAATAAGTAAATGAAATAACACAGATTACAAATAAAGAAGGAGGCTTCCTCTATAGTGAAATAAAGAAAGTCCTTTTAAAAATATTTATGTTACAAAGTTAGCCTTACAAAAATATAGGTGTGTGCACTAAAACCTTTTCATATTATTTCCTTTTCTAAATGTTACATGTCAACCGATTGATCCCTTCAAACGTGACATTGTTGGATATTCGATTCAGTTTTCTTTAATTCATAAATTGCCATGTAACTTGTATAGTTCACATCCACTGTTTTCTTTTCATTTCTGTATTGGAATCAAAATTATATACATAATTCATAACAAAACAATAAATCAAGATGCATGATACGGTTCGTACTATAACAATATTCTTCTTATTTATTTTGAAATGGTTTTTGGTTATATAACAATATTATATAGATATTTGATTAATATGTTTAGATAAAGTATCTCAGGCAAAGTGCAAAAAGAATGCAAAAATCGTCTCTTCAAATCTCTTAAAAATTATGACAATTATTGGTGAAATAGTTCTTAAAGATGAGATATTTTTTGGGGTTGTTCTGCGGCCCTATGTTGCTTGATAAGTCACCATCGTCGCTATCAAAATTTCATAAATGATGGTAGAGAAATAAGATCTCTACACGAGTACATGTATCCACACATACAAATTACAAAAGCTTTTTTGCCGAGTTACGCCTATGCGCTAATTTTTAAAAATACATCATAAGAAAATACCTACATGTTGTTACATTGTTGTTACATACACTTGGTTACATATATATTTAAACATATAATGAATCTGTAACTGATCACTGTCTGTACATCAGTTTGTCGTCAGTTTGTCAGTATATTTGTGCACCCTAACCCTGTTAGGATGCACTTTTAAGGATTATATTGTAATAGGTTTATTTAGTGTTTTTTTTTCATTTAAATCAGTTAACAAATATAGAAGTTATGTAAATTCATGTCCATCTCGTAATAGAATTAACCAAATAAGTCGACAAAATCGCTGACAACAGGTTGTTTGTTATATATTCCAAAGAAAAAACTGTTTGATTGAGCAGTTAGATGTGTTTTGGACCTCAAAATGTAATTCAAATAGATACTAACAAATTGTATAAAAAATATTCGTACATATAAAGATAGTGCGACTTGCTGATGTTTGGAAGACGTGCAATAAGATCCGCGCGGCTGTGTTCCGCGTCGGACTCAACTTGTGGGACTGGTACCGCCCCTTGGACCCAGAAGGCAACTCGCTTATCTCCGGTATACTTACTATACTATACTAGCACCTTTCCATACTCTTGGTTTAATTTCAATCTAAATGCTGCTAAGTTTCCTCACGGTACCTTACTTCACCGAAAATCTATATTTTTTTTCTAAACTGAGATTTAGGCTGGCACTCCGCAATACAAAAACAAGCACTCTTATTTGTATAAAATAAATAAAATTTATTGATTATAAATGATGTTGAGCTAAACATTGTGTTGTAAGTACAACATGATTATGAAATCATTGTTGTTTGTTTTTCACGAAAGACAATGTTGAAAGCAATAACGATCATTTGAAAACCTACAAACATAGAGTCGAAATTCATGTCGGTGCTTGCTGGGCCACTACGACCGGTAGTGGGACTTTCGGAAGCCGAGATCTCGCAGCTGGCAGATTACTTCCGGGCTCAAGATGGCCGTGTACTGTACCACCAGCTGTGCCAAATCATACACGGAGAAGGTAAGATTTGTTTTCTCGGGAACTAAGACTGCAGTTCTATTGAATAATTTATTATGACTCAGATACCGCCGGGCGCGACAAAACATCTGCTGATTGTTTGCTTGAGGCCTGTCCCCCGCCTCCTGAGCCAACGTGCCATAAGCTTGATCAGTGGCAATTGCGACGACTGTGTTGCCTGCTCGCTACCATTGCGCAGAGAGACATACCGCTAAGGCCTTACTTCCAGGACTACGAACTAGTAAGGCCTTCCTATTTATAGTGTCATACAGAATATATTTCTGATCTTTGTTACAAACTAACACAAGCCATAATCAACCCATCTGTCTCATGAACTGAAATAAGCTCCAGTAACACTGTTATTGTAATTAAGTTTTTAAACCCATTAAATTGACACTGTAAGTCGTTGGTGACGGTATTAAATAATAAAAAATCATTTTTATTAAGTCCTTAAAAATATAAAACAGGTCGCTAAAAACGATGGGCGGATAACGTTCGCTCATTTTGCCCGTATCCTCGATTTCATCGGAGTGATTGTGTCACCCGAGGATTTCAACCTTCTTGTACGTCGCTTCATCAAAGACTCTTACACTCTAGACTACGTGGATTTTTTAAAAGCCGTGGAAGCTGTGAAAAAGGAGGGCATAGAGGGTCTTGGTCCAGTAAGGTTTTAAGTGTAAGGTTTATTGGTTTACTTATTTTTTTCGCAACTTAATAACATGTATTAATTTTTAAGGCATACAACCATCCCAAAGCAGTTATTGATACTACCCTACCAAAGCTATCTCGACCAGAGGTAGAGGCGGGAATATCCCCTGAAGTTCTTGGAAGCTCTGACGTATTTCACCCTGCATTGAAACAGCCGCGACCATCCCGACACTTACTGGATAGTATGATGAGGGTGCAGGAATTTGTTCTTCAGCGAAGGATACGAGTCTCCGAGTTCCTCAGGGTTAGTTAAGCAAATAAATCATGTCCATGGGGTGAAATACAACAAATATGAGAACAGAGACGATGTTGCAGGATTATGATCCATTAAATAGTGGGTGTATCTCGCCGCAACAATTCGTGAGGGCGTTGGACGCTATGGGCCTCCGTGCAGTGCTCTCAGAACGTGAGGCGCGATGCGTGGCGGCACATTATACCAGCCCCAACGATCCTGTCGCCGTCTGTTGGCGAACTTTTGAGGATGACTGTGATCAAGGTATTGTTTGGGTTTTTCCTAATTCACTAACTTTTTGTCAAGTAATTGATGAGTGTAGCCCTATAAATACGTTCTAAGATGATTCATTCAAAAAGGGTAAAATAATCATCGTGCAAACTTAGTTCAGCAACTTACAGAAAGAGCCAAGTTGTGCAATTTAGGCTAAAACCTGATGTTCACGAAGCAGACGTTTTCGCTTGTTTGCTTGAATTACAACTTTCTCGTACACATTACACGTAATTATAATAAAAATAACATTTTTTTATTGTACACATACAAATACGATATAAATATTTTTTTAATAAGAAGTGGTGGTAATACCATATGGCGGTCTTATCGCTAAGTAGCTTTCACTTCCAGACTTCCTTATATTGGTGGGAATGGAGAAAGAAAGTACAGAGTGGTGCATAAAAAATATATGAAATTTAAACTCAAATAAAATTGTTATTAAAAACGGAAAACATAATGCTGTATAAAGTACAAGAAAAAGTGTAACGATATTTGATAATATATTTTGCAAAGAGAGGGACGAAATTCGATATATATTAATAAACACACAAGATAAAGTTATATCACAATAAAGATCGTCTAATGTAGATATTTATCATTAGGTTATATTAATTTTAATGCGTTCACATCACAGTGTTCACGATCAAGGAGCTCGAAAAGCACCCTGACGTGACAGTAGGTGGTGTTGCGGCGGGTGTGGCAGAACTACCGGCAGCTGGATCAGCGGAAGATCGTGGTGGCGCCAGTAGTCCTGGAGGAGCTGGGGAACGCGGTCTGGACGGCGCACAGGCTGCGCTGCTACGCGTCCGCGCCGCTTGCCAGGAGCGTGCCATTGATCTTCGCCCGCTGTTCGGAGATCATGACGAGTAAGCTAATTTAACACCGCATTTTAAGCATTGTACATACATTTGCAGTGCATAAAAAATTTAGGAAAATTGTAGTTCACCGATGTAAACTTTCAACGGATTTTTTGTGTGATAGATATATGTGATTGTAATTTTTTTTTTGGACCGATAAGAAGAGTTATGGTAATCTTAAGAAAAGCAAAGTTTTTTTTATTTATTTATATTTTTTTCAACCTGTATCGTCCCACTGCTGGGCAAAGGTCTCCCCCAAACTTTTCCAGGAATTCCTGTCCCTCGCGGCCTCCCACCATCCGCTGTCAAAGGAAACTAGGTCGTCCCGCCAGCGTTTCCGTGGCCTGCCACGGTGTCGCGCTCCTTCCGGAACCCACTGGGTGGTGATGTGGGCCCAGCGCTCGGGGTTCATCCGTGATACATGTCCCGCCCACTCCCATTTGAGCCGGGTGGTCTTGGTGCCGACATCTGTGATGCCGGTGCGTGAACGCAGCTCGGTGTTACGCACTCGGTCGACTCGCTTGAGTCCGAGGATGCTGCGTTCCATCGCTCTCTGGCAAATTTTTAGCTTGGACTTCTGTAACTCTGTCTGGGACCATGTCTATGCACCGTAGGTTAGGACAGGCAGGATACACATGTCGAAAAGTTTTCGTTTGAGTGACAGCTCTTCCAGGCATTGTCGATCCGACGACCAATCTCGGTGTCTTGCCTGTTTTCGAAGTTCACTATCTGACCTATATAGATGTAATTGTCGACATATTGTATGACCTGCCCATCTACCTCAACCCTGCGTTTCGTGCTATTTGTCATGCATTTGGTTTTAGCCCAATTCATTTGAAGTCCAACCTCATGACCTACTGCGCTCAATTCCCTTAGCATCTCCTGGATTTCTTCTGCTGTGGTGGCGAAAAGGACAATATCGTCTGCAAAACGCAAATTTGTCCAGGCGTTTGCCACCGACGTCGATGCCCTTTGTCGTCCACTTATTTGAAAGCTTTTTAGACATTTCTTGGAGCACTGTGGTGTTTAATTTGATATTAGCTGAACTATTACGGTAGATTAATTTTAATAAATTTATGTAAGTTGGTTCTATATGTTGGTTTTTTAGAGCTTGAAATATTGCTGGGTGTTTCACTGTATCGAAAGCTTTTTGGTAATCAACAAATGCTAAATAAAGAGGTGTGTGGTATTCTGTTGATTTTTCAATGAGTTGATTAAGGGTATGAAGATCTGTAGTGGAGAAACCGGAACGAAAACCAGCCTGTTCGGGAGGTTGGTGTTGGTCAAGTAAACCTGCAATGCGATTTTGCATGCATTTGATAAATGCTTTGTAAATATGTGAGACTAAACTAATGGGCCTGTAATAGGGAACATTCACGTATTTTTTTTTGACGTAAATTAATCATTTACCTCTCTATATCGTAGAAAAAAATATTAATAGACTTGAAAAGATTCTAGTTTTTTTTCAAAGTGAAAATTAAAACATTGAGTAAAGACCCGTTTAAACACCGCCATTTTGCGCGCGCTTTGCGTGACGTCAAATGATACAACCAGTGAATGCTTACTATGAACTTTTTAGCAATTTCATAGATATTTTAAGTTTTAATTGCTTTACAAGTCATGGAAGAAGATAAAAATCATCTTACGAGTATTGTATAGTACCGGAGTGCAAAAATAGTATTAGAAAAACACCCGACAAAGTGTTTTTTGTATTCCTTAGAGATGCGAAAATACAAAAACAATGGTGTACGGTAATTAAAAGGGATAATATATGTCCTAAATCGTGTTTATATGGTTGTGAAGATCAATTTAACGTAAGTATACTTTATTTATAATAAGTTTAATATAATAGTTTAAATTTATAGTAAGTATTAAACATTAGAAAATTTTAGTTTAAAATTAACCTAACCTATCTTACAAATTTCAGTATAACTTTCTATAAAAACCGTAATCTTTTTTTGTTTTACGCAATTTTTATAGTCTGTCGGTTTATTTCAGGTTAAGGAAGATACAGAAATTGTATTGAATATAATATGTGTAACGAAACAACAAGGAGAAAGATGTAATCTAAGTTTGAAGAAAGGAGTTGTTCCTTATATATTTTTGTGGCAAAAACACCAGCTGATAGAATGAGAATGTGCATAGTCAAAAGGCAAAGATTGACATCGGTTAATGAAGCCTTTTCAGAGTTAGCTATCAAAAGTAGTGTTTATAAAAATTGGTGACCTTTACGAAGAAGTGATATAGGTAGTAAGTCCTAGTACTGCCCATACAAATGTCTGTGATATTAATCAGCCAAGACTCAGTACTTCTCCTATTGAATGTGATGATCATAAGGCAGAGCCTTGCTTTTCACATATTAAAGATAAATTACCAAGTGACTAAGCTGTGCAAGTTAATATTAAACCGAAGTATGGAAGTAAAGGTGTCAATGTAAATATACCTGCTGAAAAACAAAATGTAGTATTGTCACCATTTCCTCATTCAACACACAACATTGGTACACAACAGTTTTACCAGTAAAACTATCTGTTTTAAAAAGAAAATTGTTCACCAAAAACACAACTGATAATACTTCTATAGCATCTTATATCTTCTTTATCTGCTGATTATCAACCAAGTTATTTATCTGAGTCAAGTGAAGTGAAAAATGATTCAGAGGCAGAAACATTTTAAAAATGTATTGTGTAGTAACATGCTAACTGCTATTCAAAAAGAGTTTGTAGTTATTTGTTTTGTTAGAGTTGTTTGAGTATTTAGAAAATGTTTTTAGAATTACCTAAACAATTGTATCATTTAATAAAACCTTTAAGCACGAAAATATAGGTTTAAATTATTTATTTTTCTCAGTCACACTAATACCACAGAATGAACTTAAACGCCGATATATTGAATGGTGTGTCAAATGACGTCACATTTCCTTTCGACCAATGGTGGCGCGTTTTGGAATTTTGAATTTCGCTCCCTAAAGTTACACTTTTCATAAATTATTTTATGGCCTTAAATGATTAGTAAATTTAAAAAAAATGATTTTATTATAATAAGATGATAAAAAGTAATCGAAAAAAAAATAATTGAGATCATTTAAATTTTTTTGCATGTTCCCTATTGCCAATATTGGACTTGCAACCTTTTTTAAATAGAAGCGTGATATCTGAGTGACACATCTGTTTCGGAATCTGGCCGGAACTTAAAATCAAGTTGAATAAATTAGTGATGTGGGTTAGCAACGTGGGTAATCCTATTTTGAGTGCTTCTGTTGTGATGCCATCACTTCCTGGACTCCTATCGTACTTCATGGTTTTGATGGCATCATTCACCTCTTTCTCAGTGAAGTATGGGATGGAATCGGGACGGGAGTACTTCACGTCTTCACTAGGGCCGGAAGCATCTGAATATAATGCTCTGTAGAAGTTTGTGCAGATGGTCATTATTTTATCTTGGCTGTTTTGTTTCAGGCCATTTTCGTCTTGCAAGCAATTTATCCAATGCTTTGATCTGGTAAAGCCTTGTTGTGCGGTTCTGAGTGATGTGTGGTTTTCTATAGCAGCTTTCATCGATTCTATTTCAAATGTTCTTATGTCTGTTCTGATGCTACGTTTAACTTTTCTGTCAGCGCTTCTGTATGCTTCTGTGCACATTTGTTTACTTTCCCTTTCGGCAATTAATGTCTTCGTATTTTGTGAGAGTTTGGCCTTGCTTTTATTTTCACTTTTGATGGTTTTAAAACTAACATCGATCGCTTTTGTCATTATATTGTACTGTTTTTCTACTTTTTCTGTTTCGTCGGTTTATCATTTTAAATTGATTTTCTAATAATAAGTTAAAGTTATCTAAGTTTATGTAAAGTGCGAGATGTGAATGCCTTTTAGGTTTTTTATTAAATTGTCTGCACCTTTGAATTTTGAAATTAAAACGTAATCTTGCTCGCACTGGTCTATGATCTGAACTAAAATTGATTTTGTTGATAACAGTTACGTCTTTAATTATTTGATGATCAAAAGAGAATATAAAATCTATTTCGTTACGGGTTTGACCATTAGGTGTAATCCAGGTCCATCGTCTTTTAGCCTTCTTCTGGTAAAATGTGTTGGCAACAGACATTCGTTGCCCAAATGCGAATTGGATCAACCTGGTGCCACGATCGTTGCGTAATCCAGAGCCAAATTGTCCAATTGTAGCACCAAAGTCCATTGCTTGTCTCGTACCTACTTTGGCATTAAAGTCGCCGAGGATCTTATTCCAGGTGCCCCGATTTTCGTCAAAGGCCCTGTTTAGAAGATCGTAGAATTGGTCTACGTCTTCGTCGCAGTACGCAGATGTTGGTGCGTAGACCTGTATTAGTGTCAAAGTGGCGTTGATTGTTAACCGGAATTTGAGCACTGCGATGCGTTCCGAGTAGCCCTTAAACTCGATTATATTATTCTTCCATTTCTTTGCCACCAGAAACCCAACTCCGTGCTTTCCGCTGGTTTCTCCGAAGTGGAAGAATATATTATCTTCTCTTTCTATGGTGCTCTCTCCCTCTCTCCTAACTTCTTCAAGACCGACGTTGTCCCATTTAAGGTCATTAAAAGCGCTTTCTAGTTCGATCAAACGATCTTCTTTCAATAACGTTCTTACACTATATGTAAGTACGTTTAGCGAATCGGAGTCCGTTAAAGCATGTGCCGTGTCGTGGGGCCAACTTTTTTCCATCTTAAAGGGTTCTTATTCGTCTTATTTCTTCTACGCATGGTCCCACTCGCTCGTACTTTTCATAGTGCGATTAACTATTTCCGACGGTAAACGCTTACCATAAGATAGTGCATTTGCTTGTTTACCTCTAATAACATACACATCACATGCAAACATATTTCAGTCTATTTTTGCAAATAAAACTACAATACTACATAATATGAAAACAATCAAAAATTGTTTTTTTTTTGGCAAGTGAAGTGGAACAGGCATGTCCAAGGTACGTTCATCATACAAATAACAACAACCTTGAATATTTTGGAGTATTTGATTGGTTGAAACATTTTTTTTTCTATTGGGTGTTGCAGGGCACTAGTTCCAAGGTTCATACTATTCTATTCTTTGGGGACAAATCTTAGTTTATAAACTTGCTCTCAAAATGGCTGCCACAATTTTCGGTTAGTTTAGATTCCAATGAAATACAAGGTGTCTCAAAAAGTTTAAAAAATATATTTTTCAGTAAATTTAAAAAATATATTTTTCAAAAGTAAAGGGTTAATTGAAAAAATGTTTATAACTTATTAAAATACCCTATTTGGGGTTTTATTTTTGAAAAATAACATTGTCCAAACATAAGCCGTTGCGCTCAGGGCATTCATTTAAACGACAACATCTCCACATAATGTTGAAACTGCTCTGAATTCACTGTTACTGTGCGTCCCTTTCCATATTCAAAAAGTAAGCGCCGATAATTTCTCCCGCTGAAATCGCTGCCTATATGATCACATGTAGGGATCGGTGGCACGTCGGTAGCGGCAATTTAGCTTATAAACATGTCCATTAAAATTAAAATGGCCTTCATCCGAAAAAAAGATGTTAGTAACCGTATAAAAACGCCCAATCATCAGATTAACGAAGTCAAGCCTCTGACCAGCATCCTAAGGCTTTGATTATTGTACTAACTGAATTTTATAAGGGTGCAGCTTTAAATCTTTGTGTAAAATGCAGCATAATGAAGATAAGCTTTAAGTAACAACACGCTTCGGAATCAAAAGGTTCGGATTGTTACGAACAGAGTAAGTAACAGAGCGACACTGATTTCATTTTCGACCGTTTTGGAATAAGTCGAGTGCTTGGCGCATCATTTAAGTGACGAATATGTCAAATACTCCAGAATTTTCTACTCGTTTCGCCGAATAACCGTTTTTGTAAAACTCACGTACGCATACACCCCACGCACCTCAGAATAGTACTCAAAACGTGAAATTTGAAATTTCTTATGAAACATCTATACTAATATTATAAAGCTGAAGAGTTTGTTTGTTTGAACGCACTAATCTCTGGGACTACTGGCCCGAATGGAAAAATTCTTTTTGTGTTGAATAGTCCGTTTATTGAGGAAGGCTATAGGGTATATGTCATCTCGCTGTGACTCGATGTCAACTCGGTGGCAATACTAAAAACCACGCGGACGAAGTCGCGGTCGACCCCTAGTCCTATATATAAGCCCATTTGAAATCAGAATATGTTTTGTTTAACGGTCTCCAAGACAAGTTAATATTTTTTTCAAAATTACAAGAAATATATAAATGTAATAAATATTTGAATTAATTTGTTAGGTTGATAAAATGAATAGGGTTTTCAATACAACTATTAATATGATAGCTGTCATTAGGGAAAATTGTAGTTGTCTCTTGAGTATACCTAAGGCGATACAATAACGGCCTTGGTTATATTAAAATGTTCGTATTGTTGTATTCCGAATCTGACAGTTGAAGAGACAATGTCTACCCAAAGAGAAAAACTTTTAGAAGAATATGTAACAATTCTCGACAGTCGATATCTTACGCCCATACGAATGTCAGGGTTTCTTCGGTTTGAAATAAAAGATGGTGCTATTATCACCAAGTCAATATCAGTTTTCTGGAAAAATATCATATCAATAATCGTGTATAATGTTTGTGCCGTTTACATTTACTACGATGCATATCACATAGAACGACGTACTCTTGTAACGGAGATGATAATATTATTTATATTAGTTATGCTACAAGATGTTGTCTTTCTAAATATTTTAGTTCCAAACCGAAATTCAGGAGTGGAATTACTTAACAATTGTATTGACATAGATTTATTACTTGGCGCAAAAGAATGTAAATTTATGCGAGTCATTTCAAAGAGATTTTTTATTTGTCTATGCAGTATTATTGACGTTTTAAAGATATTGTCAATGTTTGGGATCATAGTGGCTACCCCTCCTCGCGTGGGAACCATTATTACCTGCAATACTTTCATTACTTTACTTTTTATATTCCACGATTTGGGTTTCTTTTTTGCAATTTTTGTTTTTTTGACATTACGGGTTCGATATCTTAATGTGTCCCTCATCAAATTAGCAAACTTGCAACCTAACATTTTTCCGAAAGGATTTATTTTGAGAACATTACTATGGCAAGATAAATTTAATGATTTAGTTTCCTTTCACAAAAGATCGGACCTGAAACTGTTTGTTAAAGCTTATAAGATAATTTTTATTCAATTTCGAGCAATTCAGAATAATTTCAAATTTATGGTAAGTTCGATCATGTTTATTAAAAACAATTAAAATTCCAACATTAGCATAGCCCATAAGCATACTCGGCTTCTTTGTTTTTCAGTTACTTACAGGAAGCATGTCTGTACTGATGTCTACTTTTGTGATGGTACAGGCCTTCATAATTTATCTAAAGTCTAAAGTGAGTGGAAGTGATAAAATATTGATTATTAAAATATGTTATATTACGTTGCATGCTATACCATGCCGATAAAGTTAAAAAAAACCGACAACTAGACATTTTCGAGACACATTTAATCCCCCTATAATATATATATTTTTATTTATTTAGGATATAAGTCCATTTCGTATATTTGGTGTGACCGGCTGGGTCCTGGTGGGCTGGATATACATGACAGGAATATATCTAGTGATAAACATATTTAAAGCTCAGATAGACAAAACTATTCTTATCTGTACTTATATTCAATTAACATTAAATATGCCAGGTAAGTAATATATTTACAAAAACAGATTAATTTTATCAAACAACGTCTAAAAAGGATAATAATCTGTGTTTTTTAAGTTATCTTACTGATTTCTATATTATACTAAATGAACCTACGAACACAATATTTTTTACCTGTTTAGGTTTTTACTATCAATATTTCATAAGAAACTATCAGCAACACCGATAAAAGCTCCATTTCTAGGAGATTTCATTGGTGCTAGCTTAGAACCATCTTGATGGACCAGGCTTTCGATTAAAAAAAACCGTAAATCAGTCCACTTGTGTGGCTGCTACGAAGCCACAGGTAGAAACACAGATACACCTATCAAACTTATAACATCCTTTTTTTGGGTCAGAAATTAAAAATTAAAAATAAGACAAGAAGTATCAATTTCTGAACTGGCCAGGTTTGGGTGTAATTTTTTTTTTTTGCAGAATATACAGGAAAGGTCGTTGACAGTGTACTCAATACAATAAAATACCAGAACACACAACTATCCATCTACGGCATATTCACTTCGCGTATTGGATACCTGATCAGTTTAACTCTCTCTATGCTGGTATACATAATAATGGAGCTGCAGTTGGCATTTCCTGGTTCAAATAAAATTGAATCGGGGAAACAGCAGTGAAGGCGACGACAGAAGGGGCAAAGATGATGCAAGCCTTTGATGGCGTTAAATTTAAAAGCGAATAATATATTTCGAAGTGGAGATATATTTTTTTTTGGTATTTAAGAGTTCTATTTCGAATTTGTTTAATAATGTGATTGTTTAAATAATAAAAAGTTGCTGCAGTGCTTGCATTTATCAATAATTATCGATTATTTTGAACACCTATTATCGATCCTCTTGTAAGTGTAACTGAGCTATTCAACTAAACCTAACTGTATGTTTAAAATCATGAATGTATGCATTCATGATTTTATACAGTTCCTTAGGATCATTTCTCAAGAATAATCACTTATATTTGTTATTATTTTTGTTTCTACATTGAATAAATGGAAAGAAATATTTATATTTTAGCCTTGGCTAACAAGGAGAAAAAGTTTTCCACGGTTAAATAAAGTTTAATGCCAATTTTGTACTCCTTTGAAAAGAAACGCCTAAGAAACGAAATTGTATATCATAATTAATAGCTACATTATTCCGCGGAGAGCTATCCTGGGCCAGTTCTATTTACGTACAAGTTACCGCCAATACTTAAAGAATTTATAATTTTTCAATTAAGAAAATTAGTATTTTTGTACATGGTAGTACATGGGGTAGGGGCTCCTAGATCAATTTAAAATGCAAAATTACCATTGATAGCTTAAAATTAATCAAGAATGAATATAATAATTACCCCGAAAATTGTTGAGGGAGCTTAGCATAGCTCGTTACCCGTGTAATGTCATGTTAAGGTTAAATTAAAATTACTATAATGGGATATCCAATGCCTTAGAAACATTCATAGTATTAACTTTCTTTTTAATCTGTTATTGGTCTTTTCAGCCACAACAACGGCCACGTGTCACGCTCGCAGGTGCGTCGCGTGCTGGCGCGTGCTGGCGTACTGCCCGAGGCAGCACAACTGCGCGCCCTTGAGCTGCGTTACCTCGATGATTGCGGATTTAACTATGTTGCGTTGCTCGATGAAGTGAGTGCTCATCTACGAACCTGTGTTTTACGCGTAACTCCAATATTGTAAAAGTTTTTTTTTGTTTCGTGAGGGTTACAAACATAAATAACTAACACAAAATTCGAAAAATTCGAAACTAGATCTCTAAATCTTGAAAAAATGTGTCACTAACTTCAGTTCTGTAGCTTGGGCACTAGCCATTAGACATACAAGACATACAGTTTAAAAAATTAAAAAAAAAATTAATTAACAGCCTTAAAATTTTATTTTTAAAGAAGCTCTTATGTTGTATCCAAAGATTCACAGCGATAGTATTAATTTCACGATCATGATTGTTTGTTTTTCTTCAATTACATTAGAATTTGCGCGCACTTTTGTTCGACTTACGATGCGAGAACAACACTTTTGGAACTAGTCGAGCAAATACCATTATAGTTGACCTATATGTATAAAACAGCCTATCTATAGTATATATAATAAAATGGAAAATATTTAAAAAAAAAACTTAATGGGGAGCCTTTATAAGATCAAGAGAACCCTTAACAATGGTTTTTCATTTCGTCCTGTTTGCCTGTATATCTGTATGTTTGTGCAATCTATCACCGTTTAAACCGATTTGGTTGCAGTTTTCAGGAATATACTGTAATGGTCTTCATTTAATATTTAGTGTTTATTACCTTTAAATCGGTTCAGAAATAAAAAAGTCATATCAATTTATGTCACTCACCTAATAGGTACCATCAAATCTTCTATACCTGTAACAAATCTGTAGAGGATACAGATCCTCTTCAGAAAATTTTAATATTTTCAATGTATACAGATACAATGAAAATATTTAATAGATATATATCCATGATGTCAAGCAATAACTAACAGAATCCATAATAAAACTGTAACTGATCGCTGTTTGAACATGGCAAATATTTTCAAAAATTCATAATGGCGGATGTCTATGTAAGCAAGAGAATCCAAAACAATATTTTTTCATTTTGCCTGTTCGTTTGTATGTTTGTATGTCTGTATGCACTCTTATTCAGAAACGGACTAACCGGTTTGGATGAAGTTTTTTTTTTTATAAAATCAAGGGCAATGCTTGACTATATTCCACCTGATGGTAAGTGGAATAATAATAATAATAATAATTGAAATAAAGGTCCTCCCCTCAGTAAACAGAACAGAAAATCCTGTTCACACTTCTCTTGGAAAAACCCATATATTCGGGCGGAAATACCGACGCAGGCAAGAAGTTCCAATCCCTCGTTGTACGAACTAAAAAAGGCGAAGTAAAAGACAAGAGGAATATCCACAACGTAAGGATGGATACTTGCCGTGCGTCGGTACGTCCGGTGATGAAAGGGGGACTGGGGAATTAACTCGTGTAATTCCTGCGACACTCATCAAAATCTATCCTATACAATACTAAGATACTAGCAATTCTACGCCATTGTTCAAGGCTGTGGAGATTGGCCTTAACCAATTCAGGGTCGCCTACAAGCCTCTTTGCTCGCCTCTCAATTGGTTCCAGAATCGCAAGATGAGACTTCGCGGCACCAACAAATATGTGACATCAATATTCCACACACGACGGGATCTGCGCTTTGTATAACACAAGTAGCTGTCCCGGTGTAAAGTACAGTCGGAAGGCACGGGACGGCAACCTTTCCTGCAGCTGCTCTTGCTTTGGAAACTGCTGAACAAAGTTGAGGTTCGTGGAAATCTCTAGGCCTATTAACTGAAGCCGGTCACTGTATTCACTGTATTCCAAGGGTAAATTCTGGAAAGTAGGAGCCAAGGCTCAAAGGCTCCTTTTGGCGGTGAACACATTCGTCTGCGTTTTGGTGTCATTGAATTTAACAAGATTGGCATTGCCCCATGCGGAGACTACCTGAAGTTTGTCACTCAAACGTTGCACCATGGCTTCTCTTTTATACTGTACTTGATCTCTACTAGCCCGAGAACTCGGCAGATATCTTTTTACCCAAAAATACCGAGTTTCAGTAGATCGTTAATGTGCAGCAGAAAAAGAATTGCAAAAAGAACGGAGCCGGTGCCCTGAGCCACTCTGGCATTTGTTATCAAGGGTTCCAAGTAACACTAGGCTATACAAAAGACAACTCAGCTGCGTATGTCTTGAGCAGAATGGCTGGTATACCATCAGGACCACTGGTTTTATTCTCATCTAAACGACACAATGCTCTCCATACCTCTTTGTTCGTGATGCGGATTTCAGGCATCGAAATACCGCAGTGAGGAAGATGTGTTGGAGAAGCATTGACATTGTCTGGATGCATATTATCAGCAAACAAAGAAGGAAATTCATTTAATTTCTCTATTGCTGTACAAGGCAGGGTTCCATCCAGCTTCAGCAGAGCAGGTAGTGAGGGTTGGCAGCAGTTCGACTCAATCGCTTTGGCAAGAAAGATGAGCTATGCTGAAGGGTTCTGATGTAAAGTCATTATAGCAGTCTCACTGTTATATTTTAATAATCTACTTGTCTCCTGGTCGCCGCTATGAGAACGGTAGACACAGAAATACAGGATTTTTTCGTTTCCCGTGTCTACTAAAACCCAAAGGAAAGAAAAAGTGGGGTCTTCAAGCTGACGGAGACGCTGGATACAGAGGTCGTTCAGCGCGTTCACACAGACTCTGGGATGTGAACGAAAGTTCTGCTCTAACGTGTAACTGGGATAATCCAGCTGTACGGCGCTCAAAGGACATTGTATCTGCGTCTTCATAAAAAACAGCAAGTTCGGCTACCCTGTCTCCAGGTGAGCAAGTAGGTTGTCAGAGTGCAAGCCCCTGATATTGATAAGGTGCACTTTGAGTGAGGAGTTCAACCGCTGAAAAAACTTGTTCTTTCGTGTGTATTTCTTCATAAATTAAAACATAAAAGTTAAACAAAAAAAACTACCGGTGCACCCGGGGTCAGCGAAGACCCGCACCTCAGACCACTCGGCCAACAAACGGCTTAATCCGAAGGTGAGTAACTAACCCACATACAAGTGAAATCAATATAAAGCGTGTAATAACAATCTATATAGTTTTGTAGTCTTAATCAATATAAATATATATAAAAGCGAAATTTCAGTCGCCACGAAATCTCAGAAAGTCCAAGTGCCAGGAATTTCATATTTTGAATGGGGGTTCTTTTAAGGCGTAGGTACTTACTAAGATTCCTCGAATTTTGTATAGGGATTCTTTTTAGGACATAGATGCTAAGACAGGATTTTGTCAAATTCGAGCCTAAGGGTGTGTTTTTAGGGTTGATAGTTTGTATGTTACAGATACAGCAGGTTCAGTTTAATAGAAAATATCTTCTTTCGCAACCCTATGATTTAAATCGTGCCTATGTTTAAATTTTAACCGTGCATTTATTATTGTGCCTGCGACTTCGTAGACATAGATCTCGATTTCAATAAAACTTACGCGTTCAAAGTTTCATCAAACTCCAGCAAGTAGTTATAGCTTGTAGGAGTATTTCTTTTTTATTTTTATGTATATATTTTTTTAATTACAGATATGTTTTACAGAGGAGGTAGTCCAATTTCGTATTTTTTTGATTGAAAAGGATATTATTATTCCCTGGCGGGAGGACTACTATTTCGATTTTGAAAAAATGTCTAAGCGCAATGGTACCAAAATAAGAGATTATGAACTTCTTTATTTGTTAACCGATTTAAATAAAAAAAAACCACTAAATGTAAAGTGACGCCCATGATAATATATTTCGGAATATTTCATCCAAACCGGTTAATCTGGTTCTGAGATTAACGTGCACAAACATAATGAAAATCCTCTTATAAGGGCCACCCATTATGTATTTTTTTTATATTTTCCGTATACAGAAATCGATCGGTGACAATTTTATTATAGAAGATGACTAAGGGTACAAAATTCATTCAAAGATCGATATTCATATATTTTTTTTATTTTTTTTTACCCACCCGCTCCCCCAGTGACGCTGTAATAGCCAACAGGGTTAACAGTATAGACAAACAAAAGAAATATTTTTTTTTTAAATATCTAACCTTTATTTTTTTTTTATTATTACTCCATCGTAATCGAAAATGCTATGATTTTAATTTATAATATCTAGAAACAAAAATGAGTGTCTATTCTAGAGTAAGCTCGTCTGATAGTTTATATTTACCTACATTTTAAAGCCTTAAAATAATAGATACTGAAAATATAGAGCATAGAGAACTTTTATAGTACTATTATTTTTTTAATGATCGCTTAAAGAAGTTCCTTAGTGTGACAACTTTATAGTAATACATATCTTTGCGGACAAAGTCAAGGGGAAGAGCTAGTTCTCTATAACTTAACATTATTCATGGATGGAAACAATGCATTCGGCACCAGGTAAACCATCTGCTCAAATGAGCAGTAGCAGAGCAGTAAACCATCTGCTCAAATGGAATTCGGTGGTAAATACCACCGAATGCCATAAATATATATACTTGCCTGAACAGTTAGAAGAGAGGCCAGTAGAAAGTGCCACTATTTCACGTCCGGCGGTGGCATCAAGCAAAAACAAGGACAGCGTTGTTGACCCCCGAGAGACTGACATCGTGCAGATACTCGCCAAGATCAAAGGAAAAGTTTGTATTATTTATCGTATGGGTTTTTCTTTTCTTTTTCATTGTATCTCTCTTTTCTTCGTGATTATAACAAGTAATCCTACCATCTACCACGTCTAGATGGTCCGCGAGGGCGTGCGACCTCGAGACTTTGTGTCACAGTTTGACCCTCGGCACGAACGCGTCGTGTCGCGCCCTGATTTCTATCGTGGATTGGCCGCCGCCGGACTCGCACTCAGCCCGCTTGAAATGGACACACTCATGGAAGTGTAAGTGTCACTATTATATCTTCGATTTTATGTATGATGAAGGTTAGTTGAATAATTTTTATTTCAAAAGTGCATCTCTTGAAAATATAACGTAGACTCCGAATGTAGGTATACTCAGTGCATTCAATACGAATATATATGTTTAATAAACTCGAGCTTGCGTGCAGTTTCAGCGCGCCGGGACGTCGTCGCTACGTGGAGTACGAGAGGTTCTCCGACACGGTTGGCGAGAGTCTGGTGCAAGCAGGACTGGAGCGGGCGCCGCTGTTGTCTCCGCTGCCTCACGTACCAGCAAGGGACTCACCCCTCAACTACCTAAACTTTGAGGAACGTGCGATCGTCGCTGCAGCTCTCGACAAACTAGCGCGCTTCCCCGACCAACTGTCAAATATATTAGAAGTGTTTAAAGTAAGTTATGCAGGCGGAACCGATAGGATTAGATATTTATTTAACCTGCAACCACTGTATACTGTACATGAGGGTGGGTAATACTGATTACAAATAAAATCAAGAGGTTCATTAACTTAGGCAATTTAGGTCACCTGTGATTCCATTGTGAATTGATGTTTGCTTCTATGAAATCCATTTTTTATGACTTCATTTAGTCTGTTGGTATTATAAAGAGTTTTTTTTCTCTGTAGCGGTGTCCAATTTGCATTTTTTTGCGATATGATAAGATCTTGTGTAAGACAGAATTATATGACGAGCAATGATAGGATATCTTAAACAGAATATGAATTTTCAGGACGCAGATAAGGAGCGCTGTGGCACGATCCCGCGCGTGAGTGTAGAGCGCGCGCTGTGCCAACGCGGTCTGTTGGAGAGCCTTTCCGCGCGCGAGCGGGACCTGCTCTACAAATGTTTCGGCTACCGTCGCGGTTGCGGTGATGAGGTCTGTAATAGAAGCTTAATGGGAAAACCGAAGCTTTATTACATTTTGGCAATTTTTTTGTCACAGTAGGTTTGGAAACTGTTTTTTATCGACTTGTTTACGTAATCGTATGTTCCACGTAGTATCTTAGATTGACAAATGCATTAATTATTATATGTATTCACCAGGTGGACTACCGATCTCTGTGCACAGCTCTGGACGTGTTGCACGCCACTTCTACCGCGCAGCCCTGTTAGTGTATTGTAACTTTTGTATCAATAAATTTATAATCCCCGTACAATTTGTATTTGTTAACATGTATGTTGGTACTATTTTATTATATATAATTTTACCATAGCTTTTTGGTTATAGCTGTATAAGACGTAGGGGAAAGGAAGGCAAAACGAACCACTTAAGAAAAAGCAAATTAATCAAAAAAACTAAACGTTTTATTAAAGTTCTTCAAACGTAAAACTAATCAACAATGTAAACTCTATGCTAAGTACGAATCAGACTTGTATAATGTCACAGTAGATTGTAGTAGGTTCAGTATTAATTTGATTAGCATCTAAAATAGACGGCGAAGAAACTCTTGACTGAGGCTCGTCAATGTCCATTATTGTGGGTGTAGTAGATGTTGATGTATTTTTATCAATATTTGACACCTCGTTGGCTCTTGATATTGAAAGCTGAGTATCTTGGCGGTTTAAAGTTAGATCCCTCGATGAACATGGATTTGGACTTGGATACGCTAATTCGATATCAGTAGCTGCTTCTGGAATTGAACAGAAGCCTTATTGAGCCCCATTTCGCCGGCAAACACTTTCTCAATGGCATTTTTCATGCTAGATTCATCCCAGGAATTAAGACTGAATTTTATTTTATAATTATTAACCGTCTAAAACTAATACAAAAAAAATATAATAATAATTACATTTATCGCAGGCACTCTAAGTTACTTTCATTTTATATGTATTTGTACCCACGTGATCCAAATGAAGGCAAAATGGTACCCCAGAGGCAAAACGGTACACCAGTCCGTTTTGCCTAGGTCCGTTTTGCCTTTTAGGCATAAATAACAACAACTATAAATTGTAAAGTTGTGAATTGAGATATCACCGAGATACTTCGTTAAATGATCAATCAAATATCAGTTTGCTAATAGATAACACTAGAAGCCATGATGACAAGCCAAACCTAACTGTAGGCTAATTGAAATTCATTAATTTTACATCAAAACTTTAAAAAATAAATTTACCTTGCATAAACTGTGCTCGTGCGGCCGGTGGAGTCGAGTACACTGACCGAGACCGGGAACACGGAGGCCAACATTTTTACGAAACGGGATCATAGTTATCGTTATAAGTTTCCAAATGATAATCGAGGTCCGTTTCACCTACAGGGTCCGTTTTGCCTTCCTTTCCTCTACAATTTATTTTAGGTATATTTTGCAAGCTGAGTGAAACCGGCTCTTTCACTAAACTAATACTAAACAGCGGCCCGCTGTATGATTTGATCCGGCCCGCAAGACATTTTGTAAAACCTAATTAAAAAAAAAATATTACACTACTTACTCATACTTACGGAATCAAGTGAGCGAGCAAGCCGAGTGGCGGCGATCATCAAAGAGTGAGTGGCGGAAAACATCAAAGGCTTTTATGTTTGCCGTCTCACTGGCGGCGCAACAAAAGATTATTTCTTCTCAACTGTTCTACACTAGACGATTCTAGATCATTCCTTCATTTTGCCTATATAAGCGGGTGGATGGCCCGAACTTAAGTTCAGTTCTATTTGAGCTACCGAGGTGATAACTTCGACAAGCGATATTCTAGCGAACTGCTAGTGCCATCAATTTGCTTTGAGACTTTGTGTGCATCTTGAGTGCCTACTAATTATATTTTGTATACGAAAATAATGTCTGGTTGAAAGAAACGAAAAGTAGATGCAGAGGGTCGCCAATTTCAAGAAAAATGGACTGAAGAATTCTTTTTTATCTTGCACAATGGTAAGCCTATTTGTTTGCTGTGTAATGAATCCATTTCAGTGATGAAAGAATTCAATATAAAAAGGCATTACTCAACTAAGCATCCTACGCTGCACTCACTGACAGGACAAATAAGAAAAGACAAAATACAGAAGCTTACTGCAAATTTGGGAAAGCAGCAGCAAATGTTTAATATACAAAGAACACAACTTGATAATGTAAACCATTTGCCAAAGGAGAATTTATCAAGGAGTGTATGTTAGAAGTTTGCAGTGTTTTGTGTCCTGAAAAAAAAAAATGAATTTGAAAAAATTAGTTTGTCAAGACGAACTGTTGTCCGACGTATAGAAATGATGGCTAATGATATCAAAACAACATTGACTATATGGCTGGTTTTGAATCATGTTCCATAGCATTAGACGAGAGCACCGATTTGTCGGACACAGCTCAACTCGCTATATTTATTCGAGGTGTTGATAAAGAGTTCACTGTTACTGAGGAATTGCTTGCTTTACAGCCGCTAAAAGGTACCACTACAGGAGAGAACATTTTTAATGAAGTTCAAAAAGTATTCACAAGTTTTGGCTTGCCATGGTCAAAATTAGTTGGAGTATGCACAGATGGTGCACCTTCTATGGTCGGCTTACGTAAAGGTTTCTTTGGAATTTTGAATGAAAAAGCAACTGAACTAAATGTGCAAAAAGTTGATTTGATAGTCCTTCATTGCATTATCCACCAACAGAACTTGTGTTCTAAGTCCATTCGACTCCAGAATGTTGTTACATAGAAATTTCATTTCTGTAGATAATTAAATATTTATAATTTTAATATTATTGATTTCTTATTATCTGTCAAATTCGTAGACAATGTATATTATTTATCTGTTGACAGCTAATTACAATTTCTTAATTAGTCTGTGACATTTCTTTTTGTTTACGGAGTGTCTAAACAGCCGACAATTGGAGGTCGAATAGATCGCAATTCTATTAGGCCGAAAAATCGTGAACCAATCAGAAAGTAGTTTTTGGTCACGTGTAATGTTGAGTTGTTCACCTATATATTAGGTTAGGTGGTTAGGTCTTTTTTTTTTTTTTTTAAAAGCACCCGCCATTTCGGGCTGTTGTGTGTTTTTCCTTTCATATATATATATATATATATAATTATAATATAATAATAATATATATATATATATATATAAATATATTATTATTATATTATATTTATATTACTTTATATTATTTACCCGATATTACCTATATTTTAGGTTAGGTTAGGTTATATATTATTATATATTACATAGTATTTTGTTCTACTTACAGGTCTTACTGTTTACCCGAAGTCGGCTATATAGTATTTTGTTCTACTTAACCGACGTCGGCTGTATAGACACAGCCTTTTGTTTAAAATATTGAATGTTGCCAGCTTAAACTAACTTTATAGTCCCCAAAATGTTATTGAAAATAAAAAACATTTTATTAATTATTACTATTCTAAATTTCATGTATTAATCATTAATAAGGTTAGCATATCGCTAGATATTTATTTAAAAGTAGCTGTCATATTGTTTCAGAAGTTTAGTTGCAGCCAACGTTGTTTTATTGTTATATTTATTGGTATAACAATTTGTTATAAATTTATTACACTCGTTTCATTTTTTAGATAATTAGTGCATTGTTCTTAAATTGTTTAAATATTGGTATCCTTCCGATTAATAGCAATTTTACCCACATTTCGTGTAACGCGGCGTGTGCATAGCCACATTGTTTGCTTATTATGCATATTTTGACTATAAAATTCAATGTCGTGACCTTTAGAGCTTTTTCTTTCGGAAGAACTTCCGAATTGAATATCTTATTAGCCTTCGGGATAATAATTTAATATGGAATAATTATAATTCCTATTGCCGGCACTTCCCGGGCAGTTTCAAAGTTTGTTGGAACAATATTTCTATTTGTCCTGATTCGACCCTGTGAGTCGACATAGGCATTAGCCTATGCACTAATATTAATTAGCACTAATATTAATTAGTGCTTGCGAGGCCTTTTTCCTCCATAAGGAGGTTTTTTTTTTGTATACCCTAGAAGATACGGGTAAATTTATAATTGGTTCGCGGGGGTAGACGTGAATCTTCGGAGCGTCGTCCTGTTTGACCTGTATCCTGCTTCCTGACTAGCTGAGTTTAAGGAGCTAGTATTTATTGTAATCCCGATATTATGGTGATGTACAAAATTTATTTATATCAATAATCAACACTTCCATTTTTGAAAGTTTTATAAAGAACAAGTGTTTGACTGTGGTTCTCCAGTACTGACAAGCAGGAGGATCATATATATGTCTTCGCTTGTTATTTGTCAGTGGCGCCTAGGATTACTATGTTAGTAATTAATATATATATAATTTAAAATAAAGTATTATCTCAAGTAACCCACCGCTGAGTCTAGCTGGCATTTTTTGTAACATTATTTTGGCATTATGTCATTATTTAAGACATTCTCCTGTACTTGTTTAATTTTATAAATTATAAGGTTTAATGTGTGGTTGTATTATTTTTGATTATATTAATAAAATTAATTTAAACCTAAACCCACTTTTATCTATTTATTTTTGTAACAATGTTATGAATGTGGTAGTAAAAACCATCAATTTTATTCGATCCCGAGGGCTTAATCATCGTCAGTTCAAGGCGTTTTTGGATGAAATATCAGCCGAATATGACGACGTACCATATTATTGTGAAGTCAGATGGCTAAGCAAAGGGAAAATGCTGAAACGGTTTTACGAGCTTATAAATGAGATAAAAGACCTAATGCAAATAAAAGATAAACCACTATCTGAATTGATTGACCCAAAATGGTTATGTGACTTAGCATTTCTGGTCGAACTTACAGGCTATTTGAATGATTTAAATTTGAAACTTCAAAAACAAAGACAGTTAGTTAATGATTTCTACAGCCATTTGAAAGCGTTTTAGAATAAAATCCTCTTGTGCGCTCCGTACAGTACAGTGTGTACAGCCATTTGAAAGCGTTTCAGAATAAAATCCGCTCTCTGCGTATGAGAATATTGCTCATGCTCAATATGCTGAAGAACTCAAGGTACTGTCGGAGCAATTTTCGAACAGATTTAGCGATTTCAAAAACATGGATGACTGTTTCAATTTATTTGCTACTCCAACAAAAGGTAATGTACAAAATACTCCAATACACTTGCAAATGGATCGATTGATCGATTGAAGTTGATCGAGATTCAAGAAAACTCACTCCTAAAATCTAAATTTGAAGACTGGAGTTGTGCGATTTCTACATAAAATACCTCGAAGAAGACCATTTTCCGCAACTTAGAAAATTCGCAAGAAGATTGATTTGTGCTTTTGGCAGTACCTACTTATAAATGCGAACCGTTCTTTTCAATGATGAAAGTTAATAAATCAAAACATCGTACAAGACTGACTGACGATAATTTGGAAAATTCTTTACGTGTTTGTATCAGTGGAATTAATCCAAACATCGATGGATTAGTTTCCCAAATTCAAGCTCAAGTGTCTCATTGATTTCGGTGTTGCTATTTAACTTTCGTAGTTTGTAACAATTCCAAATTTAACGATTTAATTATAATGTTGTACCAATTTTTTTCATTTCATTTTGTTATTTTAATAAATTGATATTATAATAATATTGTCGTATTATTTCATGTCTGATATATAGATATTTGCAATAGTAGACAACACTACTTTAAAATTAACTACTTTTAAACGGGGCCCGCGAATGTATTTGCACACTAAAGTTTGGCCCACAACTTGTCAAAGGTTGCCCATACATGGTCTAAGTCCTCATTCATAAGCTCCGAAAACTTCGTAAAACAGACACCATCTTCAACGTACGTATAACGGTTCCCCGACGCAACGACGTCAATAAGTACACAATATTATTTTTATCCTTTTTGTATCGAGGGTTTTTTTATTTTTTTTTAATTAATTTTCATTTGAGGACATTGTTTTAATTTATGATGTTCCTACACCGATACTCCTCCACCTTGCGAGTTTGACTTGTGGTTAAAGTAGTGAATGTATTTTGGAAGTGTTAGTCAATGTGCTTCTTATTAATTCTTAATTTTAAGTTTTAAGAAGTCATATAATTTTATAGAATATGTTAAGAACATACATAATTTTAAATTTAATAGATCAAGAGATAAAATCAAAAACTAAGGATAAAAATTACCTTAAAAGTTTTTAATATTTTTTGTAAACATAAAAGAAAAATAACTAAATTAAAAAGTGGTAATCAATAAACCCGCGAGTTATTGTCGCGCCACCTAGCGGTTTCACTATGTTTATATAAGTGAGTGAGTTTCTGGCCAGCTCTTCTAAGCCGAACAGCATTCCGAGCTGGTGGTAGCTTACTCACAGACTGACTATACTGACCAATTTAATTTAATTTAATGTAATTCAAAAGTGCGTGTAAATGCCTACTTGAATAAAGATATGTTGAATTTTGAATTTTAACAGATGAGGTTATGTTTCGCTGAGGTATAAATAGATGGCGTTTTTACAAATTGCAACAAACTCCAATATCAAATCTATACTAATATTATAAAGCTGAAGAGTTTGTTTGTTTGAACGCACTAATCTCTGGAGCTACTGGCCCGAATTGAAAAATTCTTTTTGTGTTGAATAGTCCGTTTATTGAGGAAAGCTATAGTGTATATGTTATCTCGCTGTGACTTATAGAAGTCAAGCAGCAATGAAAAATGCTGCAAAAACGGAAAAGATTTATTTTTTGAGAGATTTCCTCGCGTGCGCTGAGGAAACACTAAAAACCGCGCGGACGGAGTCGTGGGCGACCCCTAGTAAATAATAAAGAACTACTAAGCAATTTAATATAATACAAAAAATAATAATGAAAATAATTAATTAAAACCTAAAATATTTATTATTTGTAATGTAGGTAAGTAAAGACTAATATTTCCATGTAGGCGACGATACATTTCAAATTTTTATGGTATTAAATTATTAATATAAGCTAATATGCTAATGAATAATATTTACATACTATTTTTGTATGATGAGTATATTTGATCACTAATTTATATTATTATTTCATTTAAACTGTCTTATTTGCAAATTTATTCTAAAAGAACAAACTCCAATATCAAATAAATAATAAAGAACTACTAAGCAATTTATAATACAAAAATTAATACAAAAAATAATAATGATAGAAATGAAAATATCTCGCTTGCTTTCTATAAGAGAGAGAGATATAGAGAAACATGTCATGAACTTTTGGTAAGAATTTTTACCGTCTAGCCCTCTTTCACAACGCCCGATAAGGAACTACGATCCAATAACCGATAAAATAAAGACTATTATACAAATCTAAGTTGTAATTTGTTCGTAAGATAATGTTACATTGGGGAATATAATATTTTATTCCACTGGGTATTCATGACAAACCTTTACATGATAGCGGGTGCTTATAATGGGATCGGAAGTTGAAAAAATCTACAGTCAATAACTTATGGGTTTCTTTGAGATCATCCCACTTGTGTCATTATGCTTTGGTAAATAATAAATGTCCTATTTCAAAATTGAAATTGTAGGTTGATTTTATAATATTCTAGGTTGATAGAATTATTCAAAGATTTAACGGAGATGATTGATATGCTGTGTTCGACATACTTTTAATCCGGAAACCCAAAGACAGTCATCTCAGTGGGTATTTCCTTTCGAGGAGTTGCTAGCCAAAGTGTCGATGTTCGAAAGGATAGGTCTTTACGCCACAATTGTTTTAGACAATCAAAAAACAGTTACTGCTGAGTAGTACACTAATTATTGTTTGTCACTTTACTTGGAAAAGCTTCTGGAATAAGGTCCTCGCAGTAGTAGAATTCTACTTCACCACTAAAACGCCTCGTCGCAGACCGCCGGGCAAACAATCAACTATTTTGCGAAGTCCGACGTGGAAATACTGGATTACCCATGCAATAGCCCTGACCCTGCACCTTGCCATAATTATTTATTTCCTAAAATAAAAAAAAAACTTCGAGGAAAACCTTTTATGGACGCCGAGGAAGCAGTTGCTGTGTTTCAAATAATAATAATAATAATAATAATAATAACTCCTTGGTAACTGCCACGAGTTGTCACGTTTTTAATTGTCAATTTTTGGTAAAAATATTTAATAACAAAAATCAAGTTTTTACAATATTAAAAATAAATAAATCAGTAATGCAACATGAAAAATAAAAGGAAAAAACCAAACCAAACGAAAATGTCACCAAAAGTAACAACCAAAAATAAGTTATAAATAAGTGAACTGTGACAATTGGCACTCGATGATCCGATGATCACCAGGAGTAAAAACGTCAACGCACGCCAACCACCGCAGCCCGTCGCACCGAGCAGCTCCACGTCATCAGAGGAGGAGTACGCCACTCCTCCTGAGAATGTCGTGTCGAGCAGTGACGACGAGCTGCCGCCTCCAGCGCCGCGCCGAGCACCAGCGCCGCGCCGAGGGAGGCCACCGCTGCCGCGCTTGGGGCCTACTGGGGCATCCGCTCCGCGTTCGGCCCCCGCCGTCGGTGGTGCAGTGCGCCGCATGAAATGGACGCAAAATATAAACGAAAATGTCATGCGAGCGTACTATAGGGCGACAGAGGGTGGAACTAACCTCACTGCGTGGCGAACCCGTTTGTTGTCTTTGTTTCAGGTCCTTGAACCAGAGTTGACTGTTTCGGCCCAACGACTATCGGATCAGGTGCGGTTTATTCAACGTAATCGTGCGTTGGATGACTCCGCACTTGACCGGCTTCGCTCCGAGGTGACAATCTCTGCATCCACCACCGAAAGCATCCATTTGCGAGCCCAGTTATCGTCCGCTCCTTCGGTGGCAGGGTTAGTGGATGGAAATGCTGATGTGGGGGGCGTTGAGATTACAACCGTAAGTACCCAAGATAATGAGCAATTAAGGAGGACTTTGGAGGATGCGATTTTGGAATTTAAAGACATACCAGCCCGCGACAGGCCACGGTTACCCCGTTTTCCCACGCATAGATGTAATATGTCGCTAGTAATGGCTCTAGACTGCATGCTAGACTCTTATCTTCGTTCTAGCAATAGTCTCACTGATACCCATTCAATTCTTTATTGTGCAGCTGTTGCAGCGTGCCGCTCCGCCCGTGTCAGATTTCCTGAGCCTGATAGGGTGGTGCGGTCCACTGAGGACACACCCGCATGGCAGATGAGGATTGAACGGCGTATCAGCGCAGCTAGGGTCATTATTGGCAAGTTAATCTGCTTCAGATCGGGAAACATCCGGCCGAGAGTCATGCGTTATGTTACACAGGCCTTTGCCGGTACTGGCATTAGACCTCAGGATTACATGGCCTATGTAACAGAACGTATAGACTACCTGAAGCAGAAAGTTTGTGCGTGGGCAAATCGTATCCGTCGTTATAAACAACGTGTTAATAGGTATAAACAGAATCGCATATTCCAAAGTGACCAAAGAAAGGTTTATAGAAGCTGGGAGGAATCTGCTACGAATGTGATTGATGGGCAGTTACCAAATATGGAAGAAATGTTCACATTTTGGACAAATATTTGGTCGGTGCCTATTAATCACAACGATGGTGGCTGGATGCGTGTTGTTGAGCGCGCGTGTGAACACCTGCAGCCAATGGAGGCTATATTTATAAGCTCAGACAATGTCAGGGATGCGATCCGTTCGACCCATAACTGGAAAAGTCCTGGGCCGGACGGATTACATAACTTTTGGCTCAAATGGCTGCGGTCTTCACACGAACGTTTGGCTGGGCAATTCCAGGAAGCCATCGTGTCCGGATCCCTACCATCTTTTATGACAACAGGAATCACCTTTCTGCTCCACAAGTCTGGTAGTATCACGGATCCAAAGAACTTTCGACCTATCACGTGCTTACCAACAATTTATAAGCTTCTTACATCCATTTTGACTTCAAAATTAAACACACATTTGTATGCAAATAGCATTTTAGATCCCGCTCAAAATGGATGTAAGATTGGGTCTCGTGGTACTAAGGAGCTCCTCCTTATTGACATGGCCATTAATGAAAAGGTTCGCCGAGGTAAGAAGGGTCTCTCCGCCGCCTGGATTGATTATAAAAAGGCCTATGATTCGGTGCCTCATACATGGTTAAGACGAGTACTAGAAGTGTATAAGATTGACACAGATCTATGCGCTTTTCTTAATTCATGTATGAGGCAATGGACAACGGTCCTTTGTCTTCCAGGGGGCGGAGGAAGTCTTCTTACTTCCGAACCTGTAAGGATTGAGCGAGGTATTTTCCAGGGTGATAGCTTGAGTCCTTTGTGGTTTTGCCTGGCTTTGAACCCCTTAAGCACGTTGCTTAGGGATTCAAAACTGGGATTTCGCTTTCGCAGAGGGGGTGAGATCATTTCACATCTTTTGTACATGGACGATCTCAAATTATTTGCACCAAATAAAGCAGATCTGGTATCATTACTAAGCGTTACGCAAACGTTTAGTAATGACATTAGGATGGAGTTTGGTGTAGATAAATGTGCGGTTGCACATGTGCAGAATGGCCGAGTTGTAAATAGCGAATATTTACAACTCTCGGAGACAATGTCCCTCAGATCTCTCTCTGAAACCGAAACCTACAAATACCTTGGTATGTCGGAATGCTTAGGCATACTAAGTGGGGACATTAAACAGCTAGTGAAGGAACGCTTCTTTAACCGCTTGACAAAAGTTCTAAAAAGTCTTTTGTCAGGAGGTAACAAAGTGCGTGCATTCAACAGTTGGGTAATGCCCCTGCTGATGTATACTTTCGGCATATTAAGGTGGACTCAGACCGAATTAGATGCCCTGGACCGAAAGGCCCGAAAACTATTGACAATGTATCGCATGCATCATCCGCGCTCATCAGTGATGAGATTGTATATTCCACGGAAGTGTGGGGGTCGCGGCTTCCTTAATGCCAAAAACTTACACAACCGTGAGGTATGCAATCTTAGGGAATATTTCCTTCATGCTGAGTGTGGAATGCATCGGGACATTGTTGCAGTAGATAATGGTCTTACACCGCTCTCCTTAGCCAAAGATAACTGGCATAAACCGGTAGTACTTAGCACTGACGACCGTATAAGTATATGGAAGAGTAAGGAGCTTCATGGACGGTTCCACCAGGCACTCTATGGGCCTGATGTAGACCTTCTGGCGTCCGTGGCTTGGCTACGCTTTGGTGATGTCTTTGGTGAAACCGAAGGTTTTGCTTGTGCAATTGCTGACGAAGTTGTCAAGACGAACAACTATCGGAAATACATAATAAAGGATGGCACTGTTGACATATGTCGTGCGTGCCACCAACCAGGAGAATCCATCAGACATGTTATTTCCGGTTGTTGTCGTCTTGCCAATGGAGAGTATTTGCACAGGCACAACCAAGTAGCCAAGATTATCCACCAAGAACTTGCTCTTCGATACGGACTTGTACCTTTTGAAGTGCCATTTTATAAGTACTCACCGGAGCCAGTTTTGGAAAATGGTCATGCTAAGCTCTATTGGGACCGATTTATCATAACGGACAGGACTATTGTAGCCAATAAGCCTGATATCGTGCTGGTAGATCGGTTAGAGCGCCGGGCATTTCTTGTTGATATCAGTGTCCCGTGTGACGCTAATCTTGTGAAAGCTGAGAAGGACAAACTGTCAAAATACTTGGACTTAGCTCACGAGATTACCGACATGTGGGATGTTGACTCAACAATAATTGTCCCGATGGTAGTTTCCGTCAATGGTCTTATAGCGAAGAGTCTCGATCACCATCTCAAGAGGCTCTCACTAAAAAACTGGATCAAGGGTCGGATGCAAAGAGCAGCAGTTTTGGGTACGGCACGCATTGTGAGGAGGTTTCTTTCGCTGTCGCCCTAACCACCGACGGACTGGTCGTAAGGCCCACGTCGGCGGGATACTGTTTTTTATATTTATATTTATAATGTTGTTTTTTTTTTAATGTTATATATATAAATGTAAATAATAAGATAAAAATAAAATAAATGATAATAATAATAATATCAGGACAAATTACACACTTTGATCTAACCCCTAAGTAAGCAAATTATTTGCTTGTATTAAGGGTGTTAGGCAACGATACAAATATATAGAAATACACATATAAAAATTGAGAATATATTTAATAAACGACCAAACCCAGAAACGCAGACATCTATGCTCATCACATAAATGCCTGTCTCTTCCGCGAATCGAACCCAAGATCCATTGCGCCGTGACGCGTTAGGCGTCTGTGCTAACCACTCGACCAACGGGGCAAAATCTTGTCAAAAAGACCCCTAAGGAGTGGGCACAGTGTTTTTCTCAGTGGTTCCATCGGATGCAGCGATGTATTGATGTGAATGGACATTATTTTGAAACGATATAATAAAAGTAATAATTTTCATTGTGGCTCTCGACAGTCTATAATAATGAATGAATTTCGTATATTTAAATAAGGACCTTTAATTTGTACTTGAGGTATATATATAATATATTTCTTCGTTCTTGTGGTCGAGCAATGCTTCGGCACGAATGGGCCGCCTCGACCGGTGTGATAACACAGCTCACTGTGAAACAAGATTTTCGCTGAGTGTATGAGGTTTCTGGTAATCCACTCCCTTTCCCCACTCCATGATAGTGCAATGGGAACAGAAACTACCCCAGGCTACCAACTGCCGTAGGCTTGGAGAATCCCCCTCTGTTCGTGATGCTCAGATCATAAGGTTTCTGGGCTTGGAAGCTCAGATTGCCTCTCGTATTATGAGAAGACACAACCACGCTCGGAGGCAAAAGCAATAACATACGGACACCCCCTGACACTCTTAACGTGGACTTCTGCAACATCAGGTGCCTACACTTCAAAACATCAACGCTGTACCTGAACGCTGAAGTAACTTTCTAATACCTCGAGACAGCAAAGCCGACCTTGCCATTTTTGACCGAGAAGCATATATCATTTCCAGTGGATACATGGTATCTTTACCATCCTGGGTACGGGTTGCAACACATTTATTCTCAAGGCTGGTGTGTGTATGTGTTTGTGCGTTAGAGATGAGATGAGATTTTGCATCCAACTCGACACTGGATGGCCTGAGTAACGCACTGCCGACCATACCGCTGTGTGAAAACTCCATGCCGAAAGACCGGTTCTATCAACGCTAAATGCGTACACTTCTTTCCCTTGACATTCACAAGTCGTGTGGGCCTTAAGAAGCTCTTTAAGACAGCTTTAGTGCAGTCCGATCCCTAAACAAAGTGACCGCTCGGAGCCGTCCAACTACAGACCCATTGCCACTACCTCCTTGTTCTCAAAGACAATGGAATCGATTGTCATTGGCAGCTCCTTCGGTATTAAGAAGATCACCAGCTGCTCATAACCGACAATACGGTTTCCGTAGGGGTCTGTCAGCTGGTGACTATATCAAAGTCACCGTAGGGCACAGGCAATTAAAACCAAGGGGGAGGACCAAGGGAATTGCCGAAACAAACTTCTATCTCAAATCGTAACAACCTTGGAAAAGTTTCAGATTTGAGTTGACTTAATCTAGTCCAATTTAACCCCACCAAGATACAGGTTTTGCGCGTTCACGGTTAAAAGGCACCGTTTGTCATATTACCTTCGTTTGATAGCACTGCCCTAACTACCGCAGCCAGTATTGGAATGCTTGGGGCGTTGAGAGATCGAGCGAGGTCCAGTTCCAAGGTCATATTGAGAGCAAGGCCAAATTGGCCTGGAAAATGCATTCATGCCTCCAATTCACATTAAGAAAAATTTACGGCACCAATCAACACGACGGGATTTTTGGCTGAGTTAAAATAATGAGGTACTCACCGGGCACAAAGCTTCCTGACCGTTAAGTGTTCATGGTGAATTTTATGCCTAATTAGATGTCTAAGCTTGTCCGAATCTGCTGATAGGTCACTTTTTTGTCAGTCTAACATACGCGGCACAACACTGCTGTTATCTTCAGTACTTGCCGTAAGAGGCCGTCCCATACGCAGATCATGGGTGAGATTAGTACGATCACGTTTGAAGTCATTAAGTCAGTTGTAAAACACTGTTTACATAAGACACGACATGGGGCACGAACTTGTTTTAGGATAATCGAAGTCTATCATAACTTTCTTGTTGACTTAAATGACATCGAAAGTCATAAAAATCATTGTACGAAATTTTTCCATAGAATTATCATACATAGAATAGGGTAGCCATAGGTAGGCCTTTGAGTGTCTGACAAATAATAAGAGGTAGGATGAGAGACCGATACTTATCTTTGGCTACTCACACTTGCAAAAAAGAAAGATAGGTAGCCTCATTTGCTACCTCTTTTTTTCGATGGACATAGTTTAGACTATCTTCCCTACTCTATACATAATAACTCTGATTTTTTCTCGCGTTAAATTCATGCCGACGTAACAGACAATTTTCAATTTGCCGGCAAATCTTAAAACAAATGACAAATGTATGAAATAAATACTCTAATATTGACAGTTCCATTTTCAAATTTAAACTTATTTTTTTTATTGTACTGTTCACAAGTACAGGTTCTTAAAACTTTCAGTTTGACGCTCGTTAATTTCCTAACAAAATTTCTATATACGGGTCTAGTTGAGATTTCAATAACTAATGTTACGGCTAATTTTCATGAAGAAATATATAATTTTCATGAAGAAGATAATTAGACAAATTAAAGAAAATTATGCTTTTGAATATTGAAGTTTAATTTAATCGAATCTGTTTTAAATGCTTGAATGGCTGCTTATTTAATTTTATACGTTAATACCATGTTCGTTCTAATAATAGTGGAAACTTTACTAATGTCATAAAATATTTGTTCGTTTCCCAAATTAATAAATAAATAAAAAGGCAAAAATAAAAAAAATATTATCTTATATCTTCAATTTAATTATAATAATCATTGTTGGTGATGGGAATTTGTTCGCCATTGCTCCAGTCCCTCTTAGTGGTTTTCGATGTCGCCATCTCCTTCAGTTTCTGCCAAAATATAAGCAAGGTAATATAATTATGAATAGCTACAAATAACTTTAATTTGAATTGAATACCTAATATTTTTTTCATGAACCCCTGACGGCTGACACCATTTTGCTGTAGATTGATTTTATTCAACAAAGCAATTAAATAGTTGGGAAATTACTATTGGTTAATAAGTTAGATTGTTAAGAATTTACTCTACAAGGTTTTTAATTATTTATTGCCGCAATATTCTATAATTTCCAATTCTATTAAGTTTTTTTCAGTTATATTGTACGCGGTTCTATAATGTACTTCAAGACGAGAAAACAATTACCTATCTCAAGTTGATATTTTTTAGAAAAGAGGAAATTTATTTTAACAAAGTGTACATACTTGAACGTACTTTCGTGATTTAGTTATCTCAGACGACGATCGATTTAGCAATTTTATTAATGCAGAAATAATACTTTTTTGACTCATTATGATTTATTTCTCGATATCTTTCTTTATCCCATTAAGTTTTTAGTATTAACATGTACATATAGAATAATGATAAATAAGTCACTTAAAAAAAAATAAAACAAAATGGGCAGTTAATTTGAGGCAAGTACCTATATTTAAAATAGCGTGTCGTTATTTTAGTAAACTTAACGATAGACGGATTGTTTGGTTTTTCTTTTATCTGGTCAGCTACTTTGAAGATTTCTGTACTCGTTCATACTTCAAATGAATTAGTAGAATGAGAGTAGTGCGCAGCAACCATTTATAAATATTTCTCCACTACTCGTATGATAGGATTTAATTAATTATATTTGATATTAAAAAAAATAATTTGTATTTAATGGCAAAACTTATTTTAGAAAGGTTATCTCCGAAAATACTTGCAACTTGTGTCATTACGAACTATTTGTATCCTGGAATGTATTAAGAGTATAATTGTTGCAACGGAGGTCTCGGCAAAAAATATTTTTACGAGGAATTAGGTTGTGTAAAAGTGCAAAAACGATATTTTTACACTATATCATTTGTATTCATCGAATATATTTAGTAATGCTAGTGAATGATCGGGGCGTCGTCAGAGTCATTTTGTTTGAACTTTTTGATTTTCGTGTTTTATAAGTAATCCGATAAAATATATTATTTAGAGGTTTTATTCGACAGTCGTGTATAACTTTTGATTGTCCCACGGATTTGAACTTTGACATGAGTCATTTGAATTTCGCTCTTTCACATGTACCTAGTAGAAGTCAATCTTTGAATATGCCAGTGAATCGAAAGTTACACAACTCAAAATAATTCAAGAGCTAATAAAATTTATGGCCAACAATGATGTTAATTTATAATTTCTTAAATCTAAAACAATATAAAAGCCCAGTAGGATGGCATGTAAAAAATAAGGTAGCAAGTTTTCAAAGATGTTACTTATTTTAGAGTAACATGGATAAATAACAGCACACTTAACAGCGGATAGCCTGAAGTACAATTTAGACGAGAGAAAACAACATCAATACTTTCATTCATTTTATTTTCGAACTCCTGCCAAATTACAACAAGACTATCCAATCTTACTATTTATTTTGCAGGAGTTAAAATATTTGAGTAGTTAAGGGATTTCAAAATGAATAAGGATGTGCCTTATTCATAAGAAATATAAAACTTGAGAAGTTTACTTTGTAGTATTGAAGTACTTAAAAAAACAAAGTAATTAGTCTTTAAAAACAACTTTAAAATAAGTATTTAACGTAAATTTTATAAAATTTGACTACCTTTGTACAGATGAGTTTGAAAAAAAAATAACCTTAATGACAAGACACGACTAAAAGTCAACATTTTATTTACATATTGTTTTATTTCGACATACACAACTCGTATATCTCCAGAAGTTTGTTCATGTCCGTTTACCTTAATCTAATTTCATCCCTACACAGTGGAAGAAACAACTAGTTTGTATAAAATACATGATTCCAATTTCCATGTTAGATTACCAAAAAAAATACAAATCTACAACATTTCTGCAATGAGATCCAGACAGACATCGCTGAGTGGAGGGCGGCTGTACTATCGCTCACACACACGCACGCACACACACATGCGGACAGGACTCCGCCATTACACTATACTTTAAGCTCTGTATAATTATTATAACTTTAAAGAATCAGTTCAAAAGGGTAAGATTTCGATACTAAAATGTCAAATTGAATCTAATCAGCAATAATACTCAGTTAATCTATAATCCATACTATATTATAATTATTTTATACGGCAACAGCTCCGAACGCGGTCGCGTAAATACGACGAACTATTTTATCCTTAAAATTTCTTAAAAAGATTTCTTAAATTAATTATGTGGAATGAAATGACGCCTCCCCGGCGCGGCGGCGGAACGAAGACGCGACACGACAGACGCCGTGACGCGACACGAGACGCGGACGACACGACGCGGCGAAACGCGCAGCGCGGGGGACGCTCATGACCGATCACTTAACCTGCAACCACAACTCGGCAATGTTGAATACATAATATATGATCTCAGCGCCTGACATTTGAAACAATGTTAATATCATTTTACCTTACTATGGACTGAGATGACTATGGGCAGGTACTGGTAGGGGGGGGGTCTAGTATGGCTGGTGCCTCTGGTTGGCGCGGCCGCCACCGCCGCCACCACCGCCGCCACCGCCACCGCCGCCGCCCCCGCGCTGCTTGCCCCCCTGGTAGCCTGCTGTAACGCGTCACATTGAGAACCTCGCCACTACATTTACCGAGATATCGACTGATTTTGTTTACGTTGTATTAGGGTAGGGTCATGCGAGTTTGTAAGTAACGGTACGCTCACACGTAAGGGGGCGAAGATTTGTCGATTTTCGTCTTTCGTCCCTCGAACTACCTGATCAATACAGATATCATTTTGCCGACATTATGAGTTGTAAGTGTAAGCGTATCTTTACGCAGAGTAAGGACTATTATTAGGGTTATTTAAAGCAAAACTACATTCGGCTTAACATATTTACGAACTGTCCAGATTCGAGATTCCAACTCCAATCTGGTCTCGATAATGGAAATGAGAGGTTACACATATACACAAGTTTCTTTATTATTTTCGAACTTAATTCCGTTAAACCCTCACCTAACTAAGTGACATTGTGTAACCTCACATAAACTAAACAGAATTAATAAATAGAAAATACTTTCAAATATGTCGAGGCTAAATCCTTCGAGCAATATAACAAAAAAAACGATCTTTAAAACGTATACGCATACACATGCAAAATTAATCACAACTACAAATCTATAAATGGTTGATTATGAATTAGTCAGTGTCGTCACATCAAACGTTTTGGTATAAAGGAAAATCGAGCTATAGCAATCAAGTGAGGCGTCAAATTAAACGACAGGTGCGACGCCAAAACGTTTGCGATGCTACATGACGAAGATGAAGTCATGCTCCCAGTATAGTCTCGGTTAATCGGACGCATTACTGACGAGAGCATTAAACTCGGCGTAAACGACCGATAATTGTGGGGTCGGCAATTGTTTTTGTGTATGTACGGTAATTTTCGAAAACAGATAGTCGGTCCATTGCCTAAAGTATTGACGAGCCCCTCGCGGCGGGGAAACAAAATATCGGTAGTTTGCGCAACGACTAGGGGGGCGAGTCCCCGTGCAGTGAGACAGCGCAGTACCTTTCCCGCGTTGAGCCGCGCGTGCGCCGTAGCCGCCTTCGTACCCTCCGTACCCGCCGTAGTCTGCCCGACACACAAAGCCATTAATCTACAGCCCTCTACTGCCTGCCCAGCGGAGGAGTGACTGACACTTCACATCCCAGTGGCCTCCACGAGTGCCCAGGAACGCCGCATTGACATTTAATACTGAGATCATACCTCTACAAAATGTACTACTTTTGAATGTTTTGTTGTGATTGCAGATATTTTATTTTTTAATTACTCACCCCTTACGATTAAAAAAATGTATATATATTTAATGTTTAGTTGCCTATTTGTTTACTGGATGAAAATTTCCTCATTTCAGCTAGTTCATATTTTACCAAAGCTAGTGACGACGGACGTCGCGCGCCGCATGCAGCTCGGTGTTAGTGATGCGTGTGGCGTGGCGTGGGCCAGGGTGGTGATTGGGATCGGAGTGGGGTATATATGGAAACACATTGATTTTTGGTAACAGTGCTTTATTCAAAAGCTTCATCATATCTTTATCACTTTCACAATGTCTCTCCATATATTACCCCAATTACCCAAATGTAGCATGTGGCGAGAGCGTTAAATAGGTAAAATAAAAATACCAAAATAAATAAAACTCGGGCGACATTGCTACAGATGTCAAAAGTGGTATTACAAATAAACACTTATAAAACGTAAGGCGGTAACATATATGTACAAACATAGTACCTAGTGAAACAATGATAAAGAGTGATCGATAGCTGCGTGGGCACTAATGCCACTAACACATACAGGGCAGCTCACAACAGTGATGCACATTAGTGGAAATAAACTAAATAATGCAAAATCAAAATGATCTTTCAGTAATACGTTATATGAAATGATTTTACTTCAGATTATACAAGAGTAGTATCCATTCAACGGTCATATCTGAACAAACTGTCGCCCCGACAACATTCACTACACATTATCTCGATAGAATATCAATGTAAATACGCAGTTATAATAGAAAAATAAATATTTTCTACGCACTAAAGACATACACCTAAGGTTCACGCGACGACGACATCTCCTTATCGATCTAATATACATCAGCGAGGAGTTATCTTAAGGACGGAGGGTAACCCCACTACGCTAGCCTAGCGCGGCGGACGCGCCGCCGCCTTACTCTACGTTTACATTCTAGGATCAGGTAACATCAGTCGAGGTAATGTGTCGGTGAGCAGGCCAGCATAGCCAGCTTACTAGTGCTGCTTGCCGCGTTTACCGTAATTGGGGTATCCGGAGTAATCGTATCCCCCGTAGCCCCCGTAGCCGTCGTATCCGTATCCGCCGTAGCCATAGCCGTCGTAACCGCCTCCGCCATATCCGCCCTGTCCGTAGCCGTAGCCGCCGTAGCCCTGGTTACCCCAGGCACCCTGTCCGCCGTAGCCCCCCCGGCCACCACGCCCCCCACGCGCGCCCCGCCCGCCGCGACCCCCGCGCCCTCCCATGCCTCCAGGGCCGTCGGGTTTGGGCGTCGCTCTTTTCACATCGACCTGAATTCAAAAATATATCAACATTTAGGATTTCTTTAATTATACATTAAAGTTTCAACACGTTATAGAACAATTAACGATACCCACCTCCTTGCCAGCAATGGTCTGTTTAGGTGTCTTGAGCAATTCATTAACCACCTGCTCAGACTCGAATGTTATGAAACAAAAACCTTTTCTCTGATTCTTTGTCTTGTCAAAGGGCATCTCTACTTCTATTATCTGAAACAAAACAACATACATTATTGTTATTTTTTATGAAACCTTATTAAATTTAAACAGAAGCACATCAATGTTTGCTTAGTGGCCCTGCATCCTCTACACAAACAATAACACAAATGACAAAATATAAGAAAACTTTAAAACTTACATTTCCAAAATTACTAAAGAAGTTTTTGATTTCTTCATCTGAGATTTCACTACTGAGACCTCCAACAAATATTTTTCCATGTCTGGCTTTAGCTTTTTTAGGGTCTACTTTTTTATTGTTGATTGTGTGATCTCCTGCAGCCATTACTTTGTCAATGGAATCAGGTGCTTTGAAAACAATGAAGGCAAAGCCTCGTGATCGTCCTGTGTTTGGGTCTGTCTTGACATTAATACTCTCGATTTCTCCATAAGCACTGAAATGATCACGTAATTCCTCTGCAAAAAAAAAAAAAGAAAAATACATTACTTTGTTTTTTTTTTGTCAAGATTTATTGTATAATAATATTACTCAGGATTGTGGGTAAAAGCTTGTCTTCAAAAATATCAGAAGCAGAACTGAATTAATTCATCATATTCGTAGTGGTCATTCATTTAATAATTACAATATAAAAATCATTGTGGTCTATACTCACTATCTGTTGTTTCCCAGCTGAGACCTCCCACAAAAAGTTTTCTGAAAACACGACATAATAATCAAATTTGGAATAAAACAAGAGAGAAATTGGCGCGATTTAGAAACTGACTTAGGTGTAAATTACTATTTTAAATTAACACTATGCAGTACTTGTTTACAGTACTTTACAGCTACTATTTTGTTAAAAACAAACTCCAAGCACTGCAGCAAAACAAATTCAGAAACCTGTAAGTTACAAAAATTAAACTGCAAAATTTTACATTATCAAGACAACGAGAAATGAAAACAAGAATGTTACAGTGATATATCGCAAGATTTGAAATTGGCAAGTGTGAACGAGGCCCAAAGTTAAGTGGCCAAGACAATCTAGTCAGTTTGGTCGTTGTTTACTTTAGTGTGAGCCCTTGCGGATATATACCATCACGTCCTGCGGCGGCTGCGGCGGCGGCGTCGCAGGCTCACACCTGCAGAGAGACAGGGCGTTAGTGGCGCTCCAAACTGACCGCGTACTGAGCCGTACGCACTACCACCGATTTAAAATCTTGCAAGTAGCTAATACAATCAGCTATCACGGTCCTTGCCCGAGTGACCGTAACATTCAAACCACTAATCGATTGCAAAATAAAGTTTGATGCGAAAATCAATAACGGGACCGCGCCGGCGGGAAGTATTCAGTGACGCGCAAGTGACGCCATTTTAAGTAGAGCAGTGACAGAATGAATTTAATAAAATTGTATCCTGGAATTAATCTGAAATAAGAACTATAACACAGGTAACTTAATTTAGTACGCGAAGAATCCACTGCAAGAATAAAAACACTAAATTTTGAAAACGCCTCATGGATTAAAATAGATTGCAATGCCGATAAAGGGAAAATGCCGGACCGACGCCGCCATTGCGGCAAGCGGATAATTACTGTGAAAACAAAGTTACAACGCAAAATACTTAGTTTATCATTAAAGTTAACATTTATCCATTACTAATAACATAAACAATACTTCCTATCCTAGCATGTACTCCTGTAAGCACTTAAATAGTATATTAAAATAGTACCTGTCGTCATCGCGTCCAGGGGCGTCGGCACTGTTATGTTCTTGACCATCACCTCCACCATTCTCTCCATTTCCATTCACTTGATTTTCAGTAACATCTTGTGCAAAATTATCGTTAGAGGCCATTATGACTAATTATAGACTTATAAGTAACAATAAACTAAAATCTAAGGTCTATGCACGACCTTCAGCGCCGAATGCCAATTGCAGAAGAATGAAAGACCTCGTATGATGAGTCGGCGCGAACTATTTCGTAATGTTGGCTCATTGTAAAGCGACGCGCTTTTTTTTGCAATAATTTTCATCCCTTCCACTAGATAGACCAATGAACAGCAAGCAGTTAGTCTGAGGTCAATGGCACGCACCGGTGTAAACAGAGAGAAAGAATCCAAAATTGCTAAGTGCGAAAGAGCACGACAGATGCAATAAAGCAATCAATAATTTTACCAACATGAAAAACAGAATCCCGCCATTTGACGAATACTGTCGTTCAGAAATATTAAATTTAGGATCAGACTCGCTAAAGTCTTTCGTAATATATTCAAATTCCTTACAATGTTTGGTAATTTTATTTAATTACATAACTCAAATGATATTTATCCATTGTACTTGTTTTATTGTGTATTTATTGATATGCAATTTTCAAGAATGCCGAAAACATAAATTTAGTGTTCAACTATTACATATTCACATTAAGTAGCAGTTGCTGTTTTATGTAAAATATAAAAATATACAACTATAGTTGCTCAATCGTATCTAATACAACTAGCGTTGCTATTCCAAGAAAATAATATTACAACAACATCAATTTCGTGTTCCTTACAGTTCTAATATTTTATTACGTAGTTCTTTTGACCCTGATCCAGTATCGATGTTCTAACTGATAATGACTAATGAGACTACGGGTAGTATGGAAATACTAGTAAATAGTAATGGCCTACAAATCGGTCAAATATCGACATATTACACACATATTGCGAGGAGTCATTTTGACATATGTTATCCATCTTACACTAAATTTTATTCTATGAAAAAGACAAATACACAACCTTTCATTAGAATTAAGGATACAAAAGAGGACAAAATGATAATCTAATACTCCCATTTAGTATTGGTCCTAGGTCTAAAAGATATATATTATAAAATAAATAGTAAAATTCAATACTGGAAAGACGGTACTCCAAATATTTATTTTTAGACAGTAAATCCTAAAATACTTGTTTTTAAATATTTTATCTTTTATATAATATAATATGTTGCCTTTTGTATATTATGCAAAAACCACTGTATGAATCTTCATAAAATTTTAGAATGTTCAAAAACAAGTCACAAAAATACTACATATATATCTCTAATGCTATGTGTTCTAATTTGAGCCATGGGGAGAGACAAAGAAGCTCGTATCATTAAAAATATTTTACCTTATATTCTGTTTATTTTGTGTGTTCAATTTTGTGTCCTCAGCAAGAGAGTAAATCTTTAGTTTAGAAATGTTTCATCCTAACCAGCGAAACAACATTAATAGTACTAATATTTGTTTAAAATTAATACAAATCTTAAGAAAAATACAAATATCAAAGGTGGTCTCTATTAATATTCCCTACTTATCATAATTAATAATCATAATTAACAATTAATTAATCATAATTTAATTATAATTGAATATATTTAATCATTTTTAAAAGTAATAAAATACTTAGTTGTAATTTTGTAAAACTTCGGTTTTATAAAATGATTTTTATAACGATTTTTATAATATTTATTAATAGAGTAATTTTTTGTATAAAATCATAACTCGAATTTTATATTTACAATAATTGTTTATTGTTAATAAAATAATTATATTATAGATGTTTTTAAAAATTTTAATTATTTTTTACTTTGGCAATAGCATAACAAAATTGACACCGAACGGTGAGGTAGGCTCTTTTTCTGTTTCAGCCCTTATTTATCTTGAAAATTACGCGATTTTCGTGACGATTCGTTGCAGATCACACTGTTTTCATGCCTGTATTTTACTGAGGTAAGTTTTTTTATATCACAATCTAATAAACCAAAAAGTATATATTTTAGTTGTCGGCAGAAGATTTTTTCTATAGGTTAATTCTGTTTCTATACTATATCTATTTTGTCTTTTATCGCTCTAAAGAAAGTTATATATGTCATACATGCCCTTTTCAATGAAAAATATGTTTTAATAAAGTTACAAGATAATTACTTTTTGAATTCGTACTTAAAATTGATGAGAGTCGCCATGCGTGGTAAGAGCCCTGTGTGATCGCCTCAATATAACGACAGAAAGGATAAGGCGTCCTACAGAAATGAACTGCTTTCTATTATAATTGATGATTAATAGTTTTAATGCTGTTTGGAGCTATTTTATATGTATTTATTTGTTTGACTTGTAAATTTACAATCTTGTGTTGACTTAGCAACACAGTAAGTTATTAAGTAATACAAACAAAAAATACACTCGACAATTGCTCATTACACTAATAATCTTGATTATTGCTATAACTTTATATATTTTCTTGTTTTATTTTAATTCACCTTATACAACAATAAGAAACAAACATTTACATTATACATTAGGGTTTGTTCTTTTATTGTACTTCAATCGGTTTTTAAATTAATTAAATTGGATAAAAAGATAAACTGTCAAGAAAAACCTTATTGAAGACTAGTAATTTGAAATTTACAGGGTTATTTTGAAATTATTAACATTATTTTTGAAATCTGTTACCTGATCTATGTGAACCCATAGTAAATAATTACAATTGTCCATTTTTATGATCTTTAAAGTGTAGTGCATGTTTTTGATATCAGTTTGATTTCTGAAGTGAATTAACTTTAACATAAAATATTAGTAGTGAAGTGGGCAACGGTAAAAGACTGTCAAAGAAAACAAAAAAATTATGTAAACTCTAAAACAACACATTGTCTGTCACTTGCTATTGATAACTGATAGTAATCTATACAGGAGTAAAACAAACAAGTTTTATCATTATAATTTAAGTATGTACATTTAAATTTCTTCCAATTGTTCAATATGATTGTTATAACGGGTCTAAAGTGTTGAAGGAATAATAAAAAAAAATCAGTAATAATCATGTTTGTCACAGGGCAGCGTATAGTGGAGGGCTGTATCAGCGCAACGTGACAACAGCGATGGTAATGGAGGCGTCCCCGTCCCCGCAGAGCGTCGGCCGCGAGTTCGTCCGCCAGTACTACACGCTGCTAAACAAGGCGCCCGCCCATCTGCATAGGTAAGAACATATACATTTCTTGAGGAACATAGATTTTTTTCATTTTATTGCATTCCGGTCGAATATAATAATAATAATAGCAGGACAAATTACACACATTGATCTAACCCCTAAGTAAGCAAATTATTTGCTTGTGTTAAGAGTGTTGGACAATGATACAAATACATAGATATACACATATAAATACCAAGAATATATTTAATAAACGACCAAACCCAGAAATACAGACATCTATGCTCATCACATAAATGCCTGTCTCCGCCGGGAATCGACCTCTAGCCCCATTGCGCCGTGACACGTTAGGCGTCTGCGCTAACCACACGACCAACGGGGCGGTTAAATATGTATTTACATCAAATTTTGCAAAATTTGGTAGTTATTTTAAAAAAGTGTTAAACAGTTTTACAAGCAGTTTTTAATTAACTCAATTCACAAAAATATAAGATTTGCACTATTATGAAATATGTACTTATAATAAATGGTTATTAAATTAACTTTAATATTTTTATGAAAATATAAAACTTTAGACCATGTCAAATTGATTAAGTAAGTTAAGTATTTTTTTTATTGGAATATGATTTCTTAAAGAATATAATAAATATTAGTTTTGTATCCATGTTATGTAAATATACAAAATTTAAATATGAAAGAAAATATTATAAACTAACTTAAGATGTGGATTGGTCTGTGCTTAACATAAAAAACAAGCAACCAAACAGTGTTTTTTTTAAATTGTTTCTCCATCGATGAAGTTGAAGTATGAAGACCATTCTAAAGATCAATTTATGTTTTTGCAAATTCAGCAATAACTATCTATAACAGCAATAAGGATCTCAAACTATCTATTTTACTCAGTAACGCCATATTAGCTTAAATTTATCTTTGATCAAGTACAATAATTATATTTGGTTAATCAAATTTATCTAGCATCTAGTCAACTACCATACAAATAGATTTTTAAACTCAACAAATATGGATACAATATGCCAGCCAAATAAAACGAACTATTTTTACGCATACAAACTGAGGGATGATATAAAAAAACGATATTCATGATATCTATAAAATTATAAAATATTACTCATAATAATATATGGTGCCTATACTTAGCAGATTTATTTATGTACATAACCGTCAATGACCAGATTCTACAACAACTATTCGTCATTCGTGCACGGAGGGCTGGACGCACCCAATCGCGAGACCCTTCCCGTCGTGGGACAGAAGCAGATCCACAACCGCATCCAGCAACTCAACTTCCGCGACTGCCACGCCAAGATTAGCCAGGTGGACGCTCAGGCGACACTGGGCAACGGCGTGGTGGTGCAAGTCACGGGCGAGCTATCCAACGCGGGCGCGCCCATGCGCCGCTTCACGCAGACCTTCGTGCTGGCGGCTCAGTCGCCAAAGAAGTACTACGTGCACAATGACATCTTCCGCTATCAGGACGTGGTGTTCTCGGACGAGGAGGGCGAGGGCTCGGGACGTTCCGAGGGCGAGGAGGAGGAGGCAGCCGGAACGGGGGGCTACTTCCCGCCCGCCTTTCCCCCAGCACCGTTCCCCGCTCCTCCCCACCCGCAGATCCTGTCGCTTCCCACGTCCCCCGCTGGCGCCCCTCAGCCGCATCTCAACGGACTGCACGAGGACCCCGCGAGACACCTCGCTGCCGCTCTGCAGGGTGAGGACTCCTTCGTCACTGGATCACATGTAGTGGGAGTCTATACTCTGTAGCATCTAAATTCGATCTTTGTCCGCAGGTGGCACGATAGCCACGCCGGCGTCCCCCGCAGCCGCGGTCACGGAGCGTGAGGATGAGCCGGCGCCGGAGCCCGAACGCGATCCCACGCCACCGCCCACGCCGCAGCCAACGCCCCAGCCTGCGCCGCCGCCGCCAGGTACGTACTCTCCCGTGCTAGTGAACACTACTTCGCATCAAAACCGGTCAGTTATGAAGATCGAAACGGATGTCATTCCAGTGACGGCGTCTCCTCCGGAGCCCAAGACGTATGCCAACCTACTGAAGTCCGGTTCTACGGCGGGGGCGGCTCGAGGCTCGCCGCCGGCACCCCCCGCGCCCGCACCCGCTCCTCCGCCAGCGCCCCAGCCCGCGCTGCACGAGCGTCCCGGTGCCAGGCCTCCAAGGAGCGCTCAGCCGCCGCAGCAGGGTGAGTCATTGAACGATTATCGTTAATGTTTCACACTTGAGTAGCGAAAGTCATCAATGAAAACGTGCTTCATATCAGGGCAGCCCACGAAGCTAAATGGTGATTTACTCGAGCGTCATAGAGATTAATTTTATCTATCTATTTTGAAAAATGTAAAAAAAACTTGTTTCGTGTTTTTTGTGTTCTTTATCAAGATTTGTCAAAAGTGGTAGAACTAATGTTGTTGGGATTGATGTAGAGAGAGAGAGGCTGCCTGCAACTTTATACCTTTAATATGTATTAATTTTATATCTTCAATAAAAAAGTCTATGATATTAAATTTAATTGGAAGTTTTAATGACTCGTCTCAATATTTAAAATCGTAAAAAGAAAATTTTTACCTTTTTTCTTATTTCATTTATAACTTAGTCTACTTATAACTTTCTTTTGATACAATCATGATGTTTTCAAATTTTTATTTCAATTTAATGTCAAATATAATTTATACGTCAAAAATAGTCAAATTACAATAAACAAAATGCGGGTCAATACTAACAATCTTATTTGTTACATGTCTAATATTATGATCTATGTATTAATACAATATATATAAATAAAAAATAGATGCGTTCGAGTATAGATAGCAATAAGAAAATTGTACTGTTGATACGATTTTTGTAAAAACTTAATGAAATTTTAAAACCTAACCTAAACATTTCCCCCTCCTCCCCCCAAATTTAGGGGAAAACCCCTAAGTTGGCAGCAATAGGCCAGAAACCGGAGTGGGGACGGGGTGAGGGATGATTAGACAGAGAATGAGTGAGGAGGAATGCAAACAAGAAGAGAATATAGGCATAGCGCAGCTGCATACATGAAACTTTATCGACGAAGATTTGTTATTTTGACTTATAAAAATCGTCAGATTATATATTTTTCGTTATCCTTGATTTAAAAAAAATTTGCCACGTTCCTTTAAAAAAAATTTGCCACGCTTGACAATGTCAAGATGACGTTTTTTTTACATCTTTGCAGCCCTCCCCCTTCTTTACGTTACTCTTAAACTGTCATATTTTGTTGAATGTAGAATTTTTGCGCATGTAATTATCCTCCCATTTCTTAATCTGCCGCGCTCGAGTGTAGGATGATATTTTTTTTTTACTACCACTGTGACTCTGACCACTTATATGTAAGGAGCGGCCATGTATAGGAAGCTCATATTTGCTAGAAGTACTTATCTGGGTACAAAGAATTGCCTGTATCTTAACCTGCCGCGCTCCAGTGAATCCCCAAATCCCCTCTTGGGCTCCCCTGCTTTTACAACATATTTCGCGTAAAATCGTTTAGTTTAAACATATTAGGGAACGTACCCAAACTACGTGACCTATTTTTTTACATTTTTCGACACCCTCCGCCCCCCCGGTGACCATAAGAAAGAACAATAATCTAAACCCCCCCTCCCTCGCTTCTGTTACACAGCGTAATATTTTAAGGAACCCACCCTCCCCCATAAATAGGCCACGTAGTTTGGGTACGTTCCCTTAAAATTAATTACAATCACACATCCACAACGGTGTCAACAATACAAAATTCGTGACAATGTCAAAAGAGGCTTCGATTCAAAAATTCTTATAATAATGATTCTCCACAGTTGGCAACCCGGACGGCGGTCGTCGGTACTCGGACGCTCAGCAGTTGTTCTTGGGAAACCTGCCGCATTACGCCACGGAGGAAGGCCTGCGGGCGCTGTTCGCGCGCTTCGGGCCCGTGGCCGAGTTGCGCGTGCACGGCAAGCCGGCCGCCCCCGGCGCCCCCAGGCACCCCAACTACGGGTTCATCACCTACGAGACGGCACAGGCCGCCGCCGACTGCCTGCACGCTTCCATCAACGACGTACGACCCACAATTCGATCGCGATTCCCCAAAACGCGCCATCCTCACCGGGGTACCTCCGTAAAGAGGACGACAGATCAAAATTATAAAATGAATAAAAAAGTCATTTCAAAGGATACATCGCCCGTTCACCCGTCACGAGTTAGATGGATTCACTAACCCCCCGTATCGTCCACAGCCGCTGTACTTCCCGGGCGAGGGCGGCGAGGGCGCCGGGGTCAAGCTCAACGTGGAGGAGAAGAAGACGCGCGGGCGCGAGCCCCCGCGGCGCCGCCCCCTGTCCTCGCACCGCGCGGCCTTCCAGTCGCGCCAGCCCTACCGCCGCTAGGGCCCTACCCACTCCCCTCTCCTCCCCCGCCCCCTACCGTCGCGTACTGAGCTCCTCGTGCTTCGCATTTCGCTTCTCTTTCGTTAAGTAGTTAGATAGTAAATTAATTTAGTCGTTCGTGTCGCCGACTCGTCGTCGCTCCGACATTCTTCTGCGGTTAGTCGACTCGTGAATGTGATCGCATCGTCGGATCGCGCCGGTGAGGTGAGACGCCCGACTCCGGTGGTCGGATCTCAGTTTCGTACTTCGTGCAATCCATACAATCGTAACGGATCGGCGTCCGTGCGTCCGACCGTCCGGTCACACGTCACCCCGCCCCTTGAGGCGGATGATAAATGTATGTTTTGTAATTAATTATAATAGTTTTATATTAAGCCCCTTAAATTTAATTTTTGTTAATTTTAACGACTATCCTGTACACTTGTAACTTGCGTGTGAATATTATTTATACTGATTGTGAACTCGGCTACATTCGTAGCGTAGTTTGTTATGGCGGCGGAAGTACGCACCGTCGCGTATTCGCGTCCGATGGCCCGTCGGTAGGAATACAGATTGTGACTGTAACTTCATTTTTTAAATTGTTAATATAATAATACCGTGTACGAGGGCGCTCCGGCAGCGCGTGGCGTCTCCTGCTCCTTTATTAAGTGAGGGGAGACGCTCCGTGAAGCGTCGGGAGGACCTCGTGTGATCTCTCTTATTAAACGTACGAAACATTTTGTCTATGAATTTAACGATGAAATCTACTCTCCAGCCTGCGAATTCGGGTCGAACTGAATTCTTTGATCGTACAATAAAGATGTCATATGATTTGATCATTTACAAAAAAAATAAACTCATTTTTTAATTTCTAAAAAACAATTCCGAGTAGCGTTCGTTCTTAGGCTTCTCGTAAGGATTAGATCGAGTGAGTCGTGCGTCACCCTCGACCCTCCTCCGGGTGAGGAGGGCGGGAGCTCCGAGTGTCACAGCGCCCGGGCGACCCCACGATTTCTTCAGATCATGGAAACAATGTGATTTTACAAGTTTTGTATATTTTAATTATATGTTAGGTTATCATCGTATCGTTCATAATCTCACTCCGGTCGACCGGCAACATTGGGAAGCAAAATTTAGTCAGTTCTATGTTAGAAAGAGAAATCCATATGTACATCGACTGTGACCGACATATTATAAAAAAATAATCTAAATATCGTGTTTTTTTTTTGTATCACCTGTTCATTGACATTTATTATTAAGTATTTACATGAAAAGTAACTTAAAATTAAAAGTCAATTATAGCCATACATATCAGTAAATGTTTCTTATTTTGCTGATTCTTTTTACTTTTTTATAATAAATTATATAATATCAAAAGGAATCTTTGCCTTTTTGTTGTTTTCAGGAATTCGGACTTTATATATGCTTAACATAATTTGTACAAATTTATTTACCTTACATAAACCTTATTCTTTAACGAGTTACTTCATTAATATTGTAAAGCCTCAAAGTAAAAAGAGTATATTTTACTTAATATTTTAATTTATATTATTTTAAGTTAACCATAAGAGATGGAGAAATGTCAAACTGTTTTATAGTATTTTTCTAGACCCTCTAAAAAATTATCTTACTGCAAGACTAGCACTCAGCAGGCAGGATTTATACGTCCGCGCCACCTCTTCAACAGTAATTGTAATATTTTAGTCAATTTACATAAAACCATAATTTACCTACTATTAACCTAAACCTTCCTCAAGAATTGCAATTTGCAATCTTTTAGTAAAAATCTTTCAAAAATCTGTTATGTTGTTGAGAAATCCGATTACATACAGCTTTTGAGGACTTGTTTATATCTATAAAAACCTTTGTGCTTTCAAAATTAAAAATTGTAAATTTGTTGTCCGTAACACGTTCAACTAGAAATTTAAATACCTAATTAATATTTGTTATGTAATTACAAGTTACAACGTTTTTTATTTCTGAATTATAGTTTCTGTGTTATTTGTTTATTTAAACTTTATTGTACAAAATTATATAATTGGCGGACTTAATGCTAAAGCATTATCTACCAGTCAACCGAAATAATATACATTATACAGAAAAATAAAAACTACAATAGAGTACTATAAGGATATAGAGTCCTCTTATACGATTTTTGTGCGGAAATTTTGAAGTAGCGACCTCTGTAAATTAAATCCGAACTAATCCATTGAAACAAATTTACTAGAAAATATATTTGTTTATTTTCAAAAACGTTGCAAAAAGAAAACAAAAAATAAAAATATGGAAAATCACTAATAAACGAAATATTAATAAGTATTTAAAATGAAACAGATATGATCTAGCTTTTATTTTCATAGTAATTATTATAATAAACATGTGCTGCAATTTATAAAGTTAATATTCTTAGTCAGATGCCCGTTCCAGTTTACCAGCAACAAGATGGACCCAAGCCATTTTAGGATTTTTAACAAGATGCGTCGAGACACCTGAAAACAATATTGAAAATGTAATTTCTTATATTAAATTCTTTAAAATAATAATATTATGTTAATTCGTCGTAATGTCGTGAAAATTATGTAACACGAGTAATATTTTGAACTAAGTATAATGCACTTAGTACGTCTTACTACTAGGCGAACACACAAATGAGCACCGCTTTTGAACTTAGACATATTCAAGTAAAATAGTTTACTTATAAACAACACAAAACCTATGTCTTTTCGCTATTTTGTTAGACACCTTTTGCATATTGTAATACACCAGCTCGATTATAGTAAAGAGGTGAAGCAAAAGAAGCTCGTTTCAAGCACTTGTTTGCTAAATTTCACAACTACAATAGAAATTAAAAAATATAGTTTAAAAGACTAAAAAACCCGCTTTAAAAATAAATCGAACTAAAAAGTAAAAAATAATTCGTAATGTGAGAATTAATGATGGGCAAAATATAATAAAATTCAAATTATTTTGGAAATGTTGTTAATGCATTTAGCTAACTGAATGTTTATCATTTAAAATAGATTTTTTTTAATCAAACTGGACCTGCATGTTGATGGTGAAAATAACGTTGATTGTGTAGCTCAGAATTCCTCAAGTTTACATGGTAATATTTTGATTATGTTCAATGAAAATCTGTAAGTGTGATTTATGGTTTAAGAATGGTTATTAAGTACTCTGCTTAAGAAGTATTTAAATGGACGTTAAAGTAAAAACAAGAAAGGTATAAAAATAATTACAGTACCTAATATTGTATCTTTATTAAAAACTTTAAATATACTTTTGACACATTCACCGTTGAGCAGTCGACCGGGACACATGTCCCTCTTACCTGCTCCGCCTATCCGCGCCACCTACCTGGGCCGTCACGCTGACCGCCCAGCCACCTGCACCGACCACCTGCACCGACCGTTCGTACACCTGCGCCAGTCAAGATAACGACCTCCATTGTGTGCAAGCCAGCGGTGTGATTGTGTTTGTGTGTGAGTCATCGCCGCAAGCACAACTGTGGGCCGGCGAGCCTGCATAGGGGTCCAACAAGTCCGACGTCGCCCTAGTTAGGGTACGAAACGCAATTCAAAGACTTCGTCGTAATAGCCTGCGTCGTGTAAGTACACAGTCGTTAGGGTATTAGGCACACCTCTGTCACCTACTGACAGAGATTCGATAGGGTTCACGTTAGGCACTCGCCTCCCTGCTCACGCAGGGAGGACGGCTCATATCTCCGGGCTCCACCATGGACCCCAAATCCGCGGCGGAACCCGAAGATCTGTCCAAGTCGCAGTTCTATGGTTGGGTCCACGGAATTGCGCCTCAATTATGCCTGCGCTACTCTGTCTTGTTAGGCATCGAGTCTCCGCCCTCGACCTCGCGCGCCGCGATCGTGACCGAGAGCACCTCCGACATGGAGGTCGAGGCCGCCACTCCTACGGAGCAGACGGCCTCGGATTCCGAGTCGGGGAGTTCGTCCCCTTCCTCGGACGCTGACGAGGACGACGGTTTCACGACCGTGCAGACCAAATCGGCCAAGAGGAAGGCGACGAAAGCGCTCTCCTCGAACGTCCCGCGAAAACGGGCCTCAAAACCCGCTAGTAGCGAACCCGCGTCGCCCGACCGTTCTTCGGGCCCGGGCCCGACTCGCGAACGCGCGCCGATCGCGCCCGAAGCGCCCGCGTCCGCGTCGCCGTCGTCCGCGCCTTCAGCGCCCGCGGAGGCACCTTCAGCGCCTGCGCCTTCAGCGCCACGGAAGTCCCCCGCGCCGCCGCCGCTTTACATAAGGGACAAGTCTAAGTGGGACACTCTGTCCGCACTTATGACGGAGCACAAGCTCCATTTCACGTCCGCCCGAAATACCGCCGACGGTATCCGCGTTCAAACCGCGTCTTCGTCGGACCACCGTGGTCTGACTCGTCTCCTCCGCGAACGTGGTTACGGATACCACACCTACGCGCTAGAGGATGAACGCCGCTTAACGGTGGTCATCCGAGGGCTCCCCGTGGAGCTCACTACTGAGCGGATTTTCGAGGACCTTAAGTCCCAATCCTTCCCCGTCATCTCGGTGCACCGCATGTACCGAGCGACCACTAGGGTCCCGTTCGATCTTGTTCTCGTCCATCTCGAGCTTTCCCCGGAAGGAAAGCAAATTTTTAACGTTAAGGCAGTCTGCCAACTCTCCGGCCTTAGGGTCGAACCTCCACGTGGTCGCGGTTTTCCTGGTCAGTGTCATCGCTGCCAGCTCTATGGGCATTCCCAACGTTTTTGTCACGCGCGTCCAAGGTGCGTCAAGTGCCTGGACGACCACGCGACAGCCGACTGCTCGCGGAAGGGACCGGTCCCTGAGGATCCTCCCAGCTGCGACCTGTGCGGACAGAAGGGCCATCCTGCGAATTATCGCGGGTGCCCCAAAGCGCCGCGCAGAACACAGCCGGCAAGGCATCCTCCTCGGTTCGCACAGCCTCCATGGGCTCCTCTAGCCCCTGGGAGGCCCGCGGCCCCTCAGGCATCCCAGGCCCCTCAGGCACCCGCGAACGCGATCGCGAACGCTTGGGTGAAGCCTCCGAGGATTATCCCACAGCCCGTCCCCCAGTCGTTGCCGCCGCCGCCGGTTCGTAACTCCACCGACGGAGTTGCGAGTTCGCTCGCGTGCGTCACGAGCCTCTTCGGTGTAATAGACATCGAAGAGCTCCTAGTCTTTTCAAATGAAATGAGGGATTCCGCGCGGAACCCTCCCGCGAGGATGGAAGTGCTCCTCAAGCACGCCGTCCTAATCAAATCGATATACGAACACACGATGTCAACATGATGACATCGCGTGGAAGGGTAAAACCTCGCTCTCTGACTGTCGCTACATTCAACGCGAACGGGCTACTTAAGCAGATAGATCTAGTGCGCGACTTCGTGGTCACGCACCAGATAGACGTCCTGTTAGTACAAGAGACCTTTCTGAAGCCGTGTAATCGTGATCCGCGCATCGCAAATTACCGTCTCGTTAGGAACGATAGGGCAACCGCGAAGGGGGGAACCATCATCTATTACAGAAGGTCTCTTCATTGCACTCCGCTCGATCCGCCCCAACTAGTCAACGTAGAAGCGTCATTATGTCAGGTGGGTATGACCGGCCATCAGTCGATCGTACTAGCATCCGTCTATCTTTCTCCCAATAAAGCCTTAGTTGAGAGGGACCTTAAGTCCTTACTCCAATTAGGTAACGCAACCATTCTGGCCGGCGACCTAAATTGCAAACATCCCCGCTGGAACTCCACTGTCGCAAACAGTAGAGGAAATCTCCTTGATAGGCTAAGTTACAAGGCTGGTCTCGACTTCGAGATCACCGCGCCTTTGAGTCCCACGCGATACTGCGACACAGACTTCCGACATGACAGACCCGACGTGCTCGACATAGTACTCTTGAAGGGCGTGACACTCCAGTTACGTTCTATCGAGACGCTATCCGAGCTAGACTCTGACCATCGACCGGTCCTATTTCAGCTAGGACTTCCTCCCCTTAGGGAACCCGCGACCAAAACAATTATTAACTGGACGAAGCTTCGAGAGCAACTCCATTCCCCCGTACCAGCGCACCTCGACAAAATTCCTGACCAGCTTACATCGGTCGAGGACGCTGTCTCAGCCGCGACTAACTTCACAGAACATTTGGTAGACAGCATAGGAAAGTCCTCGAGGGAGGTCCGAGTGAACTTCGAGGGTTACCGAGCACTCCCTCCGGACATTAGACTCCTCATCACCCGTAAAAACGCCGCGATTAGAGCCCATGACCGATACCCGACAGATGACAACCGACGGAGGCTGCGCCGTCTTCAGAGGGAGTCGAGACAAGCTCTCGACGACTTCAGAGATAGCGGCTGGGATAGGACGCTTGCGACGCTCTCTCCAACACACCAGGCATTCTGGCGGTTGCAGAGAGCGTTGAAGGCGGACACTGTCTCAGATATGCCTCCCTTGGTTGGACCTAACTCCGCCATCGCGTTTGACGACTCTGACAAAGCTGAGTGCTTAGCCGACAGTCTAGAGAGCCAGTGCCGTCTGTCTGCTCAATCCGTTGATCGCGATCATGTCGAAATAGTCGACAAATCGGTCAATATAATGTGTTCTCAGCCACCGGCCGGTCCGCCAATCGAGGAAACGAACCTAGACGAGGTGACGTCCATAGTTAGGGCGCTTCACGTCAAGAAATCGCCAGGTCCCGATAGGATCACTAACAAAGTGATAAAGCTTCTTCCGCCTCCTTTAATTTACCTATTGGTTACCATTTTTAACGCTCTACTGGCCGGTTGCTCGTTTCCGGCCCAGTGGAAAGAGGCCATAGTGATAGGGTTCCATAAGCCGGGCAAACCCCGGCATCTGCCTAGTAGTTACCGTCCCATTAGTCTTCTTAGTTCCTTAGGGAAAGTATATGAGAGAATCATCCTCTGTAGACTTAGATCGGAAGTCGAGAGACTCAAAATCATCCCAAATGAGCAGTTCGGCTTTAGAGCCAACCATTCATGTTCCCATCAGGTGCAACGCCTCACGGAGCACATACTGATAGGGGCCACTGTGAGGGCCAAGAAGCATAGGACAGGAGCGCTCTTCCTCGATGTAGCTAAGGCGTTCGACAGGGTCTGGCACAATGGACTGGTGTACAAGTTATACCAGTTCAAGGTGTCGGACAGACTCGTACTCATCATACGGGACTACCTGACGAATCGCTCCTTTCGCTACAGAGTGGAAGGCGTCTTGTCAACCCCCCGCCCCATCAGGGCGGGTGTTCCCCAGGGTTCAGTTCTCTCGCCCATCCTCTATTCCATCTACGCTAGCGATATTCCTAGACCGCGATCTAAAGTGCACCTTGCCATGTACGCGGACGATACCGCGCTTTACACGTCCTCTAAGGATCACTGGGAGATATACCAACGTCTCCAATCCGCAGTCGACTCCCTTGAGAGTTGGCTGCGGAAATGGCGGATCGAGGTAAACCCTGAGAAGAGCGTTTCGGTGCTCTTCGAACGGGGCCCCCCAAGGATCCTCCCGCGAATCAAACTCTTTGATAAACCGATACCTTGGAAAGACGAGGCAAAATACCTAGGAGTAACGTTAGATAGAAAGTTAGTTTTCACTGCGCATATTAGGACCGTTCGTAGCAGAGCGGCCTACATATTAGGTCGTTTATATCCGCTGTTAGGCAAGCGGAGTAAAATGTCCCTTCGCAATAAGGTGACACTTTACAAAGCTTGCATACGTTCCGTCATGTCCTATGCGAGTCCCGCTTTTGCGCACGCTAATCTGAAACCCCTTCAGGTGATTCAGAACAGGTTTACACGGATTGCAACCGGGGCGCCGTGGTTCGTACGCAACATCGATCTCCATAGAGACTTGAACCTTCCGACCATCGCTCAGTACTTCAAGGGGCTTTCCCAAAAGTACTTTGAACGTGCTGAGCGACACCCGAACCCACTGGTGGCTGACGCCGCAGAGTATAGACCACGTAAGACTACTTTAGTCAGAAAAAGAAGACCCAAGTCGGTACTCGTTGACCCCGACGACGCGTTCACAGTAGGTAATAACGTGTACGCGTAGGCATAATTGACACCACACAACATACAGACACACACCGTCTGTACCGGCATAGACGAGGTCCCAACTGAGTAAGTGCTCCGTTGCTCCGGCGTTCTGCCGTCGGAGGACGCTAGTGTCCAAATTTCCTTAGCTTCCCTCCTGACTAACGACGCCCCGAGCCGAGGTCCGTGTCTCAATCTGAGACGCCCCCGGGACGTCGTTCCCCATGGGGGCCCATCTGGCCCCCCCTTTTTAAGGGTGGGTCTCCTGACCCACCCATTCCCCCGGTGACGCTGTAATAGCCAACAGGGCTAACAGCATAGACAGACAAAAAAAAAAAAAAAAAAAAAAAAAAAAAAATACTTTTGACAGTGAGCGATGTCTGCCGATGAATTTTTATTGTATCACTTAAAATAAGTCATATAGAAGCCAATACAATAAAAGGGAAGTGGGAATTGTTTTACTACGAATTTAAGGCGTGTTAAGCCGCGGGCATAAGCTAGTTAGAAATATAATAAGAAAAGTGCAATAATTGTAACAAAAATTTCCACCTTACCAACTATAGATACAAAGTTATGCAGCATACCAACAATAACGGAAGGGTCGACTAGAGCGAAAATAATTTAACTGTCTATTATACCATGTTTTTTTTTTTTGTCTATACTGTTAACCCTGTTGGCTATTACAGCGTCACCGGGGGAGCGGGTGGGTCAGGAGACCCACCCTTAAAAGGGGGGGCCAGATGGGCCCCATGGGGAACTACGTCCCGAGGGCGTCTCAGATTGAGACACGGACCTCGGCTCGGGGCGTCGTTAGTCAGGAGGGAAGCTAAGGAAATTTGGACACTAGCGTCCTCCGACGGCAGAACGCCGGAGCAACGGAGCACTTACTCAGTTGGGACCTCGTCTATACCGGTATAGACGGTGTGTGTCTGTATGTTGTGTGGTATCACTTAGGCCTACGCGTACACGTTATTACCTAATGTGAACGTGTCGTCGGGGTCAACGAGTACCGACTTGGGTCTTCTTTTTCTTACTAAAGTAGTCTTACGTGGTCTATACTCTGCGGCGTCAGCCACCAGTGGGTTCGGGTGTCGCTCAGCACGTTCAAAGTACTTTTGGGAAAGCCACTTGAAGTACTGCGCGATGGTCGGAAGGTCTAAGTCTCTATGGAGATCGATGTTGCGTACAGACCATGGCACCCCGGTTGAAATCCGTGTAAACCTGTTCTGAATCACCTGAAGGGGTTTCAGATTAACGTGCGCAAAAGCGGGGCTCGCATAGGACATGACAGTACGTATGCAAGCTTTGTAAAGTGTCACCTTATGGGAAGGGACATTTTACTCCGCTTGCCTAACTGCGGATATAAACGACCTAATATGTAGGCCGCTCTGCTACGAACGGTCCTAATATGCGCAGTGAAAACTAACTTTCTATCTAACGTTACTCCTAGGTATTTTGCCTCGTCTTTCCAAGGTATCGGGTTATCAAAGAGTTTGATTCGCGGGAGGATCCTTGGGGGACCCCGTTCGAAGAGCACCGAAATGCTCTTCTCAGGGTTTACCTCGATCCGCCATTTCCGCAGCCAACTCTCGAGGGAGTCGACTGCGGATTGGAGACGTTGGTATATCTCCCAGTGATCCTTCGAGGACGTGTAAAGCGCGGTATCGTCCGCGTACATGGCAAGGTGCACTTTAGATCGCGGCCTAGGAATGTCGCTAGCGTAGATGGAGTAGAGAAGGGGCGAGACAACTGTACCCTGGGGGACACCCGCCCTGATGGTGCAGGGGGTTGACAAAACGCCTTCCACTCTGTAGCGAAAGGAGCGATTCGACAGGTAGTCCCGTATGATGAGTACGAGTCTGTCCGACACCTTGAACTGGTATATCTAGTACACCAGTCCATTGTGCCAGACTCTATCGAACGCCTTAGCTACATCGAGGAAGAGCGCTCCTGTCCTATGCTTCTTGGCCCTCACAGTGACCCCTATCAGTATGTGCTCCATGAGCCGTTGCACCTGATGGGAACATGAATGGTTGGCTCTAAAGTCGAACTGTTCATTTGGGATGATTTTGAGTCTCTCGACTTCCGATCTAAGTCTACAGAGGATGATTCTCTCACATACTTTCCCTAAGGAACTAAGAAGACTAATGGGATGGTACCTACTAGACAGATGCCAGGGTTTGCCCGGCTTATGGAACCCTATCACTATGGCCTCTTTCCACTGGGCCGGTAACGAGCAACCGGCCAGTAGAGCGTTAATAATGGTAACCAATAGGTAAATTAAAGGAGGCGGAAGGAGCTTTATCACTTTATTAGTGATCCTATCGGGTCCTGGCGATTTCTTGGCGTGAAGCGCCCTAACTATGGACGTCACCTTGTCTAGGTTCGTTTCCTTGATTGGCGGACCGACCGGTGGCTGAGAACACATTATATTGACCGATTTGTCGACTATTTCGACATGATCGCGATCAACCGATTGAACAGACAGACGGCACTGGCTGTTTAGACTGTCAGCTAAGCACTCAGTTTTGTCAAGGTCAAACGGGATGGACGGACGGACGGAGTTAGGTCCAACCAAGGGAGGCATATCTGAGACAGTGTCCGCCTTCAACGCTCTCTGCAACCTTCAAAATGCCTGGTGTGTTAGAGAGAGCGCCGCAAGATTCCTATCCCAGCCGCTATCTCTAAAGTCGTCGAGAGCTTGTCTCGACTCCCTCTGGAGACGGCGCAGCCTCTCTCGATTGTCATCTGTCGGGTATCGGTCGTGGGCTCTAATCGCGGCGTTTTTACGGGTGATGAAAAGTCTGATGCCGGAGGAGTGTTCGGTAATCCTCGAAGTTCACTTGGACCTCCCTCGAGGACTTTCCTATGCTGTCTATCAAATGTTCTGTGAAGTTAGGCGCGGCTGAAACAGCGTCCTCGACCGATGTAAGCTGGTCAGGGATTTTGTCGGGGTGCGCTGATACGGGGGAATGGAGTTGCTCTCGAAGCTTCGTCCAGTTAATAATTGTTTTTGTCGCGGGTTCCCTAGGGGGTTCCCCTTCTTTAGTAGATGATGGTTCCTCCCTTCGCGGTTGCCCTATCGTTCCTAACGAGACGGAAATTCGCAATGCGTGGATCACGATTACACGGCTTCAGAAAGGTCTCTTGTACTAACAGGACGTCTATCTGGTGCGTGACCACAAAGTCGCGCACTAGATCTATCTACTTAAGTAGCCCGTTCGCGTTGAATGTAACGACAGTCAGAGATATACCATGTAAGTGCTAAGAATCGGAGAGTTGATTTTGAAACTTAACGCACGACGCTTTCGGCGAACTTATTTTGTCTCTCTCACTTTCATGTAAAAAAGATTTGTAAGATGATTATTAATCTTAGAGATCCTAATCAGGATAATGAGATAATCTCATCGAATTATTAATTTACTATCGATCTTTGATATGTGTACAAAGTTTCAACAAAATCAGTTGAGATAGAATCGCATTTAAAAAAGTCGATTACAAGGAAACAAACAAGCTAACATACACGTGAAACTAATAAAAGAGTGTGAAAAATGGAAAGATCTAGAATTGTTTTTGATTTTAAGTACACATATCGACACTCATTTGAAGAAATCCTTGTACTAGGTGACTGTCTCCCCGTGGTGTTCATTGTCATGTCGTGTCGGAGATACTACGTTTCAGATTAGACTGTCTATTGGAGACCTACAGCTTATTAATGTCCATGGTTTTATTTTGAACCCTTTTATTATCCGTCTTAAATGTATATGCTAAGATCATATAATTACTAGATGGCTTACTCGAAACACCTTACAAGTCAAATAGCAGCAGCTAGTGCTGGAATAGACATATTAAAAAGATGAAAAAGTTTTATTAATTATATTAAAAGTAAGCACATAAAGACCGAGTTAGATAAAGCGAGTCCCTATAAACGGGTTGCTGCGCACGCGCAGTCGGCGTCAGTTGTTCGACGGAGACGGTGACTCCAACAGCTGCAGCAGTGAGTATCATCCGCAATACAGTTAATATATAATACACGCCATACAGTTTAAACAAATTAGTTAATATTTAAATATTTTTTTTGTTCTTAACACTCTTTTATTAGTTTCACGTGTATGTTTGTTTGCTTGTTTATTTGTAACCGAATTTTTCGAATGCGATTTGTCTCATTTCCCACGGACCGATTTTGTTCAAACTTTGTACATATATCAAGGATCGATAGTCAATTAATAATTCGATGAGATTATATAATTATCCTGCCTAGGATCTCCAGGATTAATAATTAACTTAAAAGATTAACGTTTACGTTTTCATGACAAATTGAATTATAAAAGAAAAATAAATATACTTAGTTCAAAAAAACTAAAAACAAATTAAAAACAAATTAAGAATCGAACTAAAAAGTTAAAAAATATTCTTTATATAAGAATGAACAATGAGCAAAATATAATAAAATTATTGTGGGGAATCAAGCGTGGGGAAATATATTTATTATTACTTTATTACAAGTTGCAAAGAATGATATTGTTTTAATTTGGTAAAGACAATTTATCATAATATAAATTTATAAGAATACAACATTTAAATGAACAAGTAGTATGCACGATACGAGTTTAATACTTGCGACTGTCTGAATTTCGAATAGGGAACAGGTTTCGGGAACCTACTAACTTATACCTAAAATAATTGGAGATTTTGTCGACTCAAATTATATTAAGCTATTAACTTATAAAAATGTGAGATATAACTCGATCTTAACCTTTTTTTAATTATTTTTTTTATATGTAAACTTTGATGAAATTCATCCCCACGCACGATTTAAGTAAGAAAATAATTCATAAAATCGTTCTCGGCAATTATATGCATTTCTGAAACCTATAGACTCTAGGTTTCAGAAATGCATATAATTGCCGAAGAATGCATATAATTCTGAAACCTAGAGTCTATAGGTTTCAGAAATCCATAAAGATAAATGATTATCCACAATTAATAAAATCTATAATTATCAATTAGGAAACTGAGTAGATAGATGCAAACTTCTTTTTAATGTAAACACATATATCATATGGCATATCCAATTTCAGTGAGCTGTTTACACAAAATGGTAACACAATCCGCACTGCTCACTCATCAGAAGTGCAATTGATTTGCATTGGTATTTCATTTATGTTGGTCAATATTGTAAACAATCACAACTAGGTCTCATGCTATGCTATGCAAATACTACGCTGAAGTAGTATTGGTACTTAACCGAAAATCTAATTTACGCAATATTGTTATTATCAAACGTTTTTTGGCGGTTCTGATATCGTCTTAAAACGGAGGTCAAATAACAAATATTGCTGCCGCTTGGTACCCGATGTCTTGTATAGAATGTGGTACAAAGCCGATTGAAATGTTTTTAAAATGCCTTATCTAGTGTCGGGGTCGTGGCTCGTATCGGCGGACACGATAGCCGTGCTTCCGTCCGCACTGCGCGAATTACAGCTAAATGGTCGCGGGATCATTGTCAGTATGCCCTAATTATTTGTAAAATACTACGTTAAATGAAAGGTCTATAACTCACTTGTTATCGATAATATTAAGATTGTACTCTTATACAGACTCAATGAAATAAATAAAATAAAAATTCCCAAAATGGTGTTGATAATGATGAAATAATAAATAAGGTATTTTCACACAATCGATGCACTTGTTCAAGTCGATTTACTCTTGCCCGTGTCAAAACCTAGGTGGCTGTTCTAAATATAGGATGACTGGATTGTTGCGTACAAAATGGCGGAATATTTTTTGGACGTCGTAAACACAGATCGGTAACGAGGTCGGTCGTAGGTTATCGCCCATATCTTCTTTAAATGTAGCACTATTTTTTAAACTATTTTTTTTGTATTATGTTTATCTTTATACTTATTCCAATTCTGTAGTATGGACTTTAGTACAAACAACACTAGATATTTTTATGGTAACTAAAGAAAGGTCCGTGTGTACCTAATACACATAGGTACCTAAGATACTTTAAGCCGGAATACGAATGCCACAGCTAGCGTTTGCATCAGCAACGCTACAGCTGCAACTTTATTATTAAACGTAACCATTCAATTCAATTATTTCAATTCATCCATCGCCATTCATTATAATAATGTGTTATTGATTTGCTTCAATAAGTATAAACCTACTTTCGTCTTCGAAACAAAGTTTTATACGTCGCAACCAATAGAATCAGTTGCATAATAAATAATAAAGCTTACAAGTTACAGTATAACATGGCGAGGTAAGACGACGTGACGTGTGGTATATTAAGGTCAATAGAAACAAATAGACGCAATGCGATTGTTATCGTTACAGCAATCACTAATATGAGTTCTTACTTTAATCAAAATGGACTGAAATAGGTAAATAGGTCGCGGGAATCATGTATGAGATAACAATTTAAGATCTATCCGAAATGCTGTCGTGTAGAGGGTCGGAGAATCGTAGATATTTGATTTGATTAAAGAATTTCAATTCATAAAATGGTTAAAAATTTATATTAAAGTAAAAATGTTTTTAGCTTTTAAATAAAATTTAAACCCGAGAGTTCATTATGTTCATTATATTTGGCGGGCAGAAGTAATATATGTACATAAAACAGATGTCTGAGAACTGTGATGTCATTGTAAATTAATGAGAGTTGCAGTCTTATGTGACTCTTATTAAATTTATCTTAAAATTAGTTAGTCAGCTTTTTACTGACTTTGAAGAACTTTCAGAAGTGCTTTACCTACTTTATAAATTCCTTAACTTTATAAACTTTTCTTTTAATGACTGCTTATATGTGTGCTTAATGCTTAAGCTTATATAAAGTGTTTTATTCTCATCTTATGTATTCCAATCTATACATATAATAAGACAGTAAAAATCGAGTGTCTGTAGATTAAATATTTCAAAAAAACTGATAGGGGGTGATTAAAGACGAGTAACAGAAACCAAAAAAATAAGTTTTGGAATTTTTGTCTGTCTGTCTGGTACGTTATAACGTCAAAACTACTGTACGGTTGAACACGGTTTTCACAAGTAAATTACATAAAAAGGCTGTTTTTTACCTATACAGAACGGGCGAAGCCGCTGGGCAAGGCTAGTATTAAATATGTACCTAAATAAGTGACAAACAATTAATATTCTGAATACAACCATATCGAAAAAAATATTTGCGGATTTGTAAGTAGCTAAAGCACTACGAGATCAATGCACTTTAGTCAGCTCATTACATTTATTCTTGACACTAAGCTCTACTTTAATATTAAGATCTACCGCAGCGTTGTAACTGTCAGTATTTTAAAAAAATAAGTATCTATAGCTAGTCAGTCTTCTAAATGTTTGGAAGGTATTTAAATAAAATAATCTTGCTGATGCAGAGTAGCTTCATTATAATACAGTAGGATGATATCATAAACTTTATATAACAATATGTACAATTTGTAAGTTGATACTTAAATATTCCACTGTAGACACATGTAGTAAATAGGTACCTAGTCGTTATTTTCCGGCGGGTGTACCTACTCACTGATGCAATGTGTCGGTGATTCAGAGCGCTGCTAGTTTATAGGACGATAAATATACAATACCGGGAACCGTTCATATTATATGCCATAACATTTTTATTGTATATTATTTATGAGGTTCGTTGCTATCCGACGTTAGTGCCCGCAGAAAGGGCAAGGACCTTTCTACCCTTTCTACGACTGAGTACTGACTGTGTAGTGTGTACTGACTACTGTATGACAACATACTTACACAATGAAAGTCAATAACTAAATCATTATTCATAATTTTATTAAAACTACAACCCACTCATTATATTTATTTATTATGAAAATACTTCTATTTAATATTTACGTTAATTTCTGCATTTACCTACTTGTATATTACAATCAAATAGAAAAGTGAGTCAATAGAAGTCTAAGTAAGAAAGAATGTTTATTATTGTTTGTACTTTTGGCTTTTACAGAAAGAAATCAGAATGAGAGGACACATACTGTTGCTGGGCCTGTTGCTCGCAGCGGTGTGCGCTACAGAAGCGGTAAGATGGAGGAACTTCAAATGTGTATTATGAATTATATTATAATAATAGTTATGTGCACCATCCTTATTTTACAAATATCACGAAGTTATTTCTATTTAAGATATTGACCTCATTGACCTCATGGTCAATATACCCTCATAGAAGATTTTCGACTATATGTTAGGCATTGTGAATACCTTAAAAAATACGTTAGGTACCTATATGTTTTGTTTATTGTTAGTAAAACTTTATATTTGTAAAAAAATGTACTTAAGATAATTAAATATCACAATATTAATTATATATGATCGTAACTTTATCTACATTCTTCATGAATAAAATATCTCGATTATAACAACAATATCCTCAGCTGCTGTATCGAGTTTTTTCAGATAGATGGTTACACTTAAGTATAACTACATTTAAGTTAACGTTTATAATTTTTTGTAATGTTAGCGTCGTCGTCGTCTTCGGCGCCTGCGCACCAGCACCACGGAGCCGAGCATGTTGGCGCACGCGCGGTTGTTTCCGGGCGCTCGCGAGGACACCGAGGCCGAGCACCTGGAGCTGGGAATGGCAGAGAGGCTGGACGAGAAGCGCTTCCAGGTATAGAGGAATTTGAGGATTATTGAACGGAATGATGACAGAGGTGCTGAAACCGAGTTTTGTTACAGGAATCGGAAAGAGCCCGTATCAACGAACTCATGAACGAGGTTGCTGACTCGGATCAAAATGGAAATGAAATATTTTTGGACGGTGAGTTATCTGACAGAGTATGTAAAGTTATGTAGTATCTCTCGTATAGACTATAAGTATATTTGTTACAACATGGGAACTTATTGCCAGACCCCTGCCTGAAAGTGCACTGCAGCGCCGGCCGCGTGTGTGAGATCAATGAACACGGAGATGCCGTCTGCAACTGCATCAAGGAGTGTCCTTACGAGACAGACTCTCGACGCAAGGTTCCCTTAGATGGCTACTAACTATTTAATAAAATAATTATACTACCAATGCATATTAAGACCTCGCAATCAGCTCCGACTTAGTTAGAAATCGATGTTTTGTGGCAAGAACAATTATTAGTTTGAACGTTTCACACAAAATTTTAATTATTTACATTTATATACAAAAAAGTTTTTTATAAATTATTATGTTGGTGAAAATTTTCGATATTCGCGTCCGATAAAACAAATTAGTTAAGGTATTTTGTTTAATAGAATAAGATATCTGTCTCTCGTCAGGTGTGCACACACCACAACGAGACTTGGTCGTCCGACTGCGAGGTGTACCGCCAGCGCTGTCTGTGCCTCGACAACTCCGAGCTGTGCCGCGGCCCTCAGTACCACCACGTGCAGATCGAATACTACGGGGAGTGCCGGGAGATGCCAGTATGCCCTCTTATCATTCTTAAGTTCAACCAAATCCGAAAACTCGACGGTATCATGTAACCTCGCACGCGTCCACCAGGAGTGCAAAGGAAGCGAGATGGACGACTTCCCGCGACGCATGCGCGACTGGCTGTTCAACATCATGCGTGACATGGCTGAGCGACGTGAGCTGTCGCCGCACTACCTGCTCATGGAGCGCGAGGCTGAGAGCAACCTGACGCGCCGATGGACCAACGCCGCCATCTGGAAGTGGTGTGACCTGGACGCGCACGACAACGACCGCTTCGTGTCCGTGCACGAGCTGTTCCCCATCCGCGCGCCGCTCATGGCCCTGGAGCACTGCATCGCGCCCTTCCTCGACCTCTGCGACGAGGATGATGATCATCGCATCACGCTCGCCGAGTGGGGCAAGTGCCTGCAACTCGAGGAGGTGACAGACTTACCCGTTGACTTGTACCCACTTCATTGGCTTTGTGGCCCTCGTTCTAGCGAAAGTTGATAATTATCACCTGACCACACTATTTTTTTTTGTTATTGTTTCTCAATATTTTTTTTTATTTTTCAGTTCAAATGTAAGATTTTGCCTTAGTTAAAAGAATTCCAAATAAGCTATCACCTACGACAACATTTTATAAAAAGCCCTCTAGGAATAGGAATAGGAATAAAAACTATTGACTGTACACAATGTACTGTGACTGTACACAATGTACTGTGACTGTACACATAGAAAACGTACACAATGTATAGATTCAGCCTCGTAACTATTTAACGTCAATGTTTTGTATTCCAATATAAATGTCGATTTTACAGTACGAGCTGGAGGACCGCTGCGACGAGCTCTCCGACGAAGCATAGACAACACTCCACTATCTTATAAATTACTTTAATCATTACATATTGATCATACTATCAGACTTTAATATTCATAAATAGTATATTTACCACTCAACCTATGCCATTGTAATGGGAACTTTTTGATTATCACTATATAAAGTTTGAATTATTTTGTTTATAAAATAATAAACACAACAAAAATAAAAACATTTTGTTCACTGCCAAGTAGCCCTAAGTGTCAGGTTTTGATTTAGTTTCTACTAAAGATAAAGATTAATAAAAATGTTTATTATCTACACATTAACCTGTGATTTGAAACCAATAATGTTTTTTTTTAAATAAAATGTATAACAATCTAAAAATATAATCAATCAATCTAATTATTGATTTAACTAACCCTTATATTTAATTCCACTTCTATAAAATTGACTTTCGATACTTTACCTACAATAAGTAGGTAAAGTAATAATGAATGTTAAAATAAAAAAAGTAATAATGTTAAAGTAATAATGTTACCGGCTAATGTTAATGAATTCCAAACGACTCTCCCAGATCAAAGTAATTTAGTAAGATGGGTCAAAGCCACCGAAAAGCCTTGCAACATCTATGGGGAGGCAATAGGAACCGCGAAACACTTGTAAGTAGTGTGTAGGGTACTTATACGGAACAACTCTCGCTGGCAAACTCAGCTCTGCCGTCTTTGCAATTAAAAAAGTAAGACAATTAACAGATGTTAATACGGCTCGACTCGTTTATTTTAGTTATTTTCATAGTATTTTGTCTTACGGTATTTTATTATGGGGCAGTGCTGCCGAAATGAATTCTATATTTGTTATACAAAAAAGAGCTATACGGGCTATTTGTAATCTAAGAGTTAGAGACTCCCTAAGAGACGTTTTTAAAGAAATCGGTATACTTACGATTGCTTCTCAATACATTTTTAATAATATATTATATATACGTCAAAATTTAAATACTTATACTAAAAACAGCGACAGACATACGATAATTACAAGAAATAAAAATAAACTCGTAACGCCTAAATTTCGACTTCAAAAAGTTAACAAATCCTTCATGGGCTTCAGTGTACGCATATATAATAAGGTTCCACAAGATATTTTGGATCTTCCTTTTCATAGTTTTAAATCTAAAATTAAAAGTATATTATTAAATAAATCTTATTATAAAATTCAAGAATTTTTGGATGATCGAAATGTATGGAACTTGGGTCATTGACTCATTTGCAGGGTTGATGTTATAATGTATAAGTCAAACATTGTTTAATTTCATTTAAAAAGAGCAACTGTTGAGTTTCTGGCCAGCTCTTCTCAGCAGAACAGCATTCCGAGCTGGTGGTAGTTTACTCACAGACTGACTATACTGACCAATTTAATGTAATTGACGATTCAAAAGTGCGTGTAAATGCCTACTTGAATAAAGATATTTTGAATTTGAATTTGAATTTGAAAAGCATGATATGAGATCTGGTTAAGGACTTAGGTGACGATTGACTTAATTAAATAGACGCAAATAAAAGGGTGTAAACTGTAAAGTCCATTTGAAACATAAGACCTACTAAAGTCTAAAATCACACTTACAACTTATTTATTAGATCTTCCTTATGCACCAAAAAGGACCTTATGAAGGATCCATTGAAAAGCTTAGTTCCACGAATAGCAATTGTTAGAATTGCTAGTAGCCAAGAAACCGTCCAGGATATTGGTCTGTGTCACGCGATTAATATATATATAATTTGGGTAAAATGTGCTTAAAATAGCCATCCGTTTGTAATAGTTGCTCCTTTATATTTAAAAAAAATGTGTTAACTTATCCAGGTAAATTTTATCGCTATACTGATATTTAACTATTGTACATCGAAATACTTAAATTTATTTACACAGGTTAATAAGGGCCATTTAGAAGGTCGCTAAATAGGGCCGGCTCTTGACAGAAGAGGATATTATACAGGGTTGCTTGTGATTAGTTGACCACCTCTTGCAGGCAGCCTCTCTACATCAATACCAATAACATTTGTTTTGCGACTTTTAAAAATTAATAGTTTTAAAATTTAAGTTTTCCCATACAAAATTTATTTGTTGCCTCTGAACTGGCATTAACTCTGAGCGTAGGTATAGCGCCCGGGCGTTGACCTTTTAAGTACTTCTTACAAAATACAGAATAATAAGTAAAAGAGGGAGCAAACATTTTTTTGTTTCGTTTTTTTGTGTTGTTTATCAAAATTTGTGAAATCGTGGAACAAATGTTGTTGGGATTGATGTAGAGAGCTTGCCTGCAAGAGGTGGCCAACTAATTACAAATAACCCTGTATATTATTAGGTAGATTAGATGATATTACTATTATATATATATATTTTAATTTAAAATTTCTTATATGAAATTAGCTCACCGAAGTTGAACAATAATTTATAATAAAACTATATTTTAATACGGTCTTTTTTAAATGTACGTGACGGTAAAAATACCTCTAAGTGAAGTGAAATAATGAAAGAAATCCAAAAAAATATTTTTTTTAATTCTTAATAAAAAATAATATTTGTGTGATGTCTGAGTTTTGGGAATATATCGGAAACAGGAATGGCAACCGGGCGTTGACCTTTTAGGTACTTCTGGAAAATACAGAGTAATAAGTAACAGACGGAGCAAAAAATTTTTTGTTTATTTATTTTGTGTTGTTTATCAAGATTTGTCAAAATTCGTAGACCAAATGTTGTTGGGATTGATGTAGAGAGACTGTCTGCAAGAGGTGGCCCATTGATTACAAATAACGTTGTATTAATAACCTTCCACTTTGGATTAATAACAGTGATCAATTGTGTACGTCAAATTGAAGTGTCAGAAGGGCCTATTTAATTACCACATTTTTCAAAATAAGCACTTAGATGTAAAGGCACTTTTCAACTTAATGTTAAAGCTATGAGAGTTAAAAACGCATCCCGGTCTGGTAAGAACCACACTACAAACTCAGTCGGACATTTTTTTTTATTGTGATTACTGTTTTATAAACGTCAATCTTAAATGAAATTTTTGTACAACTATAACCGTCGCAATTAATCGTAAAGGAATCCTAATGATCTCAGTCAAAGAAAATAAAAAAAAATGTAAAAATCCCGGCCTTCAAGTTGCAACACAACCAGTCACCGCAAGCAGCACCTGTTCACGAGCATAACGCAAGAGACAGCCATCACCCTCTTCGCCATATATGAAGGAGGAGAATAACCCGACGCTACCACGAGTAATGACTTTTGAGGGATCGGTGTGAAGCTGCCGGTTGATAAAACGAAATTAATCTACAATGATTAATAAATTGCGGAGATTACTAGTTATTTGCAAAACAGTACAATTAACTCCCAGGCGATACCGTCGTTAATGTAATCCTGTACACTCTAAAAGGTTTTTTTATCCAATTTCTTTTAATATATAATTTATTTAATGATAAAATTAAGGCTTCATTTGGGAGCTCATTATCAAAAACTTATACAAACACGTAGGTACGTATACGTATACATAAGAACCCATAAATAAGAAACCCATGCATAAAAGTATCCCCCTTATGGTAAACATTTCAAAAATATCTTTTAGTACTAGTAGTGACGCCGTTTGATAACATAAAATTGATAAATATACCTAATAATAAAATGAATATCGATGGTGCTATCGATAGCATACTTGAGAATACTAAGGCCGACTTCTAACAGTATCGTGATAATATCTAATAATAAATTAACCTAAAAAATCGCTACTACACTAATAGTATAACAAAAAGTTAATAGTCTTTATTTATTACAATTAGTAATTATACGTTAACAATATACAGGGTTATTTTTAATTAGTTGAGCACCTTTTGCAGGCAGCCTCTCTACATCAATCCCAACAACATTTGTTCTACGACTTTTAAAAAATCTTGATAAATAACTCAGAATAAACGAACAAAAAAAATTTTTGCTCCCTCGATTATTTATTACTCTGTACTTTGTAAGCAGTCTAAAGTATAGGTCGCGGCAGGCTAGCGAAAGTCAGAAACTATTAAATGCGCGCGCCAGCTTTTTTCGTATAGCTTCATCTCTTTTACACCATGTTGCTATGGAAATACTAAATAATCAAAATGACAAGTATGTGGATTACAAAACACAATTTACATTTAGTTTTATAATTAAATAATGAATTGTAATTACATACTGGACAATACGATTTTATGGACTTGCTATTAAAACTAATAAATACATTCAAGATTATAACATGAAGAAGAAATTATGAAATGTAATTTATAATATTTTTAAAATACATTGATTGTCTGAAATAGAAGAAGTAAGAATGAAAAGAAATACGAGTTTTTGGCTGAGAAATGGAGCATTGGGGTTCTGATCTTTACAAGGTCTGTTTTGCTATACCTAGAACGAACAGCAACTCGAAACAGCAGAAACCATGATGAAGAATAATTTTATTTGTGATATAGTGACGATCCAACATGTTAAGAAGCCTAAAGTTATTATTTTTAAAGTGGATTGTGTACATTTGTCTGTTTTTATGGTGCTTACCTATGTGTTTCTTCTATGAGAATATTATACGTCAGAAACAGTCGATTCACTTCTTACGTTTTAATTAATTAATATTAATGAAAATTATGACGTTTTTCTGTTACGCGCCATCTTAAAGAAATTCGTAAGTAACTTATTGTTTTATTTAAGTTCTAACGTGCATAGCCGCCGCTGCGTCACCCCGCCCCCCGCGCCCCGAGGCACATGGCCTTGGCACATATTTTGACAAGTTGCGTGGCCTCTCTTTGCGCAAGTTTAATGCACGTTTAGAGGCAATAAATAAATTTTGTATGAGAAAAACTAAATTTTTAAAACTATTAATTTTAAAAAGTCGTAGAACAAATGTTGTTAGGATTGATGTAGAGGGGCTGCCTGCAAAAGGTGCTCAACTAATTACAAATAACCCTGTATAGCTGGGTATAGAAAAAACAGGTTACAAATTATCTACTTATTGATCATTTTCAATAATTCTGTATTGAAAATTATGTCAATGAGAAGTAAGTGCAAAGCAACGATCTAACTGCATTTTTATTATATCTAAAAATCAGTTTGTACAAAAGATATAAATTGTTATAGAACCATATGAAACAAGAAGATAAATATAGTTAGTTAGGTTTGTTGGTTTCTCTTAAAACATATAACATATATTTTATAATATATCTCATCTCAATATCTCAACATCTCATACCTCATCACAATATATAATAAGACAGTAAAAATCGATTGTCTGTACAATAAATATTTTTCCTAAAAACTGATAAGGGGCATTTAAAGACGAGAAAAAGAAAACAAAAAAAAATCATTTTTTTTAATTTTTGTCTGTCTGTCTGTCTGGTACGTTATAAAGTCGAAAATATTCAAAAGATTTGAACGCCGTTTTCACAGGTAGATTAAATATAATCTGGAGCGTTGTTTCGTCGAAATCGGTTATGGAAAAAGAAAAGGTCAATTGAGAATTTACTTCAAGCACTGTTTCAAAATTTTTAAACAGATTTGAATGCGGTATACATAAACGTACATAATTTAGATAAAGCTAGAATTTCTACTTTGTTTTGCTGAATTTTAATAAAATAATTAATTAAATGTGAGCCCATTTTAAATTTAGTTCAATAAAATCTCAATAGATGGCGCTGACTTTGTTTAGAACTCGCTATAATTATGTTTTCGCATATGGTATATTAGTTTAAAATTCTACAAAGTATTTGTTTAGTTCAACATCACTCAAAAACACATATTTTTTTTTTAATTTTCGTAATCATATGCTTTACTAGGGGTCGCCCGCGACAGGCGACTTCGTCCGCGTGGTTTTTAGTGTTGCCGCCGAGTTTCATACAAAATTGCAAAAGCCATCTCTATCTGTTTAAAACCCTTAAGGGTGGAATTAAAAATCCTTTCCTAGTACAGGTACCTACATTTGTCTTTGTACATAGTGGACGTACAAAGACAAATTTAGGTACCTTCCAATTTTACTATCTCTACGACCTGCGGTTTAGACTGTGTGCTATAACTAAGTCAGTCAAAACCTATTAGATTATATTAGATTATACAGTGTCCTTGATATAAATAGTGTACTTCAAAAGTGTACGCAGGGGCGCGGACCGCGCGTTGCTGTGTGGCAGCATCCCCTCAGCGGGGTAAGCGAGCTCAGTGGCAGTATCAAGTGTGCGGAGCGCGTCATGAGGCAACGACGTGCAAATTCGCAAGATACGTTTGCCGCGTTCGCAACCGGCAAGGCCATTTACATAAGGTAAAGACATTACAATGTCGATCTTAGAGAAATAAGGGAACGCAACGGGTATGACAACGACAGCACCGAGAGAGTGACGAGGTAATAATTGTCGATGTTTGCAAATTATCGGCTGCGCAGTGTAGACCTATATATGTAGGATTAAATGTATGTAATGGCAGCAACATTCAAATGGAGTGTGACACTGGCAGTGCAGTCTCATGTATTAGTCTAATGTTACGATAGGTTGTTCAAAGATTTTTGCCTAAAACCCTGCAAATTGATGCTTAGGTATTACACGCGGAAGTCTATTAAGCCACTCGGAGTAACACTTCCGGTAGTAAAATATAAGCATGTACAGAAGAACTTGGAACTGTTCGTTCGTTTCAGTAAAATTGATCTGTCGCAAGCTTACGCACAGTTTGAGCTCGATGACACTACTAAGTACACGGTGATAAATACCCATAAGGGCCTATTTATGAACAATAGGTTGGTTTACACAGCCTTTGAACGCCTCGAGCAGCTATTTGCAGATTTACCATCGGCAGGAGTATTTTTGGACGATATCATAACCACTTAGGTCTTAGGCCACAAATGAGACTCATATGCAAAATTTATGTAAAGTATTGTTGGAGTAAGAAATGCCAAAAGGCGTTTGGTAAAATTAAATATTTGTTAACCAGTAGCTAGGTTTTGATTCATTACGCACCGGAGTTATCCATCATATTGAAAACAGATGCAAGCAGCGTAGGTATAGATGCGGTGATATCGCATTCGACCGCGGACGGCTAGCGACCGGTGTCTTGCGCGTCTCGCTCGCTGCCCTCCGGCCGAGCTTACATATTTGGGGACAAGGTAGGCATCCTAGTAATGGTCGTTCAGGGTGCAACGTTGGGCAGTATTATTAACATGATATACCTATGTTATGTCGACTAAGAATTGTGCAGATCCTTTATCGCGCTTACCGTATAAGGACAGCAACGTTAAAAGAAAGATAAATGAAACTACGTACGTTAATTTTGTTGAGAATTTTTTGCCAATTACTAATAAGAACAGAAAGATGCGGCCGGTGATAAGGTTTTAAGTATAATTTTGTCTTATATAAGATCAGGTTGGCCGCTGACATGTCTAGATAATCAAATTAAACCCTATTTCATGTGGCCCAAGGAGTTATATACGAAAGGCGGTTGCATAATGTGGGGTTACCGTATGTTTATACCGTCTTCGTTACAGAACAAAGTGTTGAAACAACTTCAAAGTAGTCACATGGGGATAGTAAAGACAAAAAGTTTAGCACGAAGTTATTTCTGGTGGCCTAATATTGACGCATCAGTAGAGGCGGTAGAGGCAGAATCGCCGCTACGAGCTCCGATACAGCCCTGGCTATTTAGTTTGGGGGCTAGATTATGGTACTCAGGATAGATGGGTAAAGGGTACTGTGCAGGGAGCAAATAGTCAACGCAGGTATTCAGTGTTAAAGGATAGCGGTCAATTACTTAAAAGACATATTTATCAATTACGTCGCAGATCTCGACTTTCTGATGTTCCTTGTCCCGGTCGCAGTAGTGAAGTTGGGAACGGTGAAAAGAATTTGGTCGAGCAGTTAGAGGAGCCAGTAAAACAGTTGACATCACCTACCACTTCTACAATGAATGTGGGCGAAATAACTGGTGGCATTAATCAAGGCATTAAAAGCGATATTACATCAGAAAAGGTATCATCGGGTAGTCATGTTCCATATGAACATGCACTTCGGTCATCATCACCTAAGCCGATGAATCGTTATTCCCAAAAATTTTTAAACTCCCAAAGATTTAAGTATTGTACCTAGTTATAAGTATTCAGCATGTAAGTTATTGTTTAGTTTAAGATCATTTTGTATAGTGGTGGAGGTGTAATGTATGTGTAAATAGGGGGTATTTAGATTTAAGTTTGCCTTCCCCGTCATATGTCAAGTCAGTCTGCGATTACACCTAATTCTGATACATTGTTGTTTCATTCCCAGCGATCAAGACTAATCCGATATTCTACAATATTATATAATTGATCAAAAATTTTGTACCTTCGATAATGTTAAATTATTTATAAAATCCGTTATTGACCATCGTTTATCGAAATCACCTATGAGGTACAACACTTTGTCCAATACTCCTAAAGTTTAAATGTTTTGTCAAGTAGTGTGAACATTACAATACTAATAACTTAATTCATTACATAATATTAACCAAATATTATGTAAGCAGTAAACCAGGTTCACAACCATTCTGATTGTTAGTTGAGCGCAGTTTCATAGTTTTTACTCGCACATTTTGTAAAAATTTGTTTTACGGTGATTATTCCTTATGTACATAACCGAAGAAGCGTCAGAAAGATCATGATGTTTGCTTCTATGTGATCATTAAAGCAAACTACATGAGTTTTGTTCATCGTTAAAAATATTTCTTAAATTATCAATATGTTTTTAAAAATAAATATTCCTTACTAAAAATAAGTAAGCGAATCCTATCCATCATAAATATATATGTATATATAATATATTATCTATATTTTTTCTTATCTGTAGGGTAAAACAAAACAGAGTGAATATAGTTTCTAAAACGTCCACGTCGTGGCTTGGCAGCACTTATCTACCCGCCATTTTATACTGATCTTATTGGTTACCTATATGTAGTCGAGACTTGTTTGTTTTGCGGCACTTCCGCTTGCTTACGATTGGCCAACCTGTCAGATCATTGAGTAGTGCGGCGCTGCCATCTTTGTCTCGCTGATTTAGCTTGGCGCCTTTCCTGTATTGGTTGCTCAGTAGTGGTGATAGTGTGTTACACGTTTCAAAATGGTGAGTTTTGCAAGATTTTGTGAAAAATGTTTTGTTTTGTGCGGATTTTTATGTGTATTTCGGTGGATAATACTGTGTTAAACTACCTGACGAAGTTTCAGCCTCGTGCGATGAAATTTAATAGATTTTTTCACAATTTTTAGGCTGGTGGTAAAGCGGGTAAAGATTCAGGCAAAGCTAAGGCAAAAGCCGTATCCAGATCAGCAAGAGCGGGATTGCAAGTTTGTTTACATGATTAATTAAATTATTTTATGAATTTAGAGGTGTGATTTAGTAGTGAATTCGTAACATAAAATTATTTCATAAAATTGAATAATACGCATGACCTCTAGTATGGCGGCCAGCTTTGTAAGGGGAAATCAATGAAATTGTCTACATTTTTTATTTTTTTTTAGTTTCCCGTAGGAAGAATTCACAGACATCTTAAAAATAGGACCACTAGCCATGGTCGTGTCGGTGCCACAGCGGCTGTTTATTCCGCAGCTATTCTTGAATATCTTACTGCAGAGGTAAGCGTCGCCTTGTCAATATGGCGGCTGTCTAGCGCAATTAGAATACGAAATTCCTAGCGTTTTTTAGAAAACGTTTTAACGTGTCATTATAATGCAAAGATTATTCAACTTGTACTTCAAAGTTCATTTACAAAAAAAAATATTGTTTAGTATTTATTTAATACTCCTTGTGTATTTTGGCGGGAAACTAATTAACTGTTAATTTATCAATATTGTGGGTATAGTAGTTTCTTAAATTAAGGTGGTATACTTTAATTTAATAATTGTTTCAAAACAATTGCACTTTGTTGACTTTCTTTATTTACTATATTTTGGCGGGAATTTCTTATGTATCTCAAATTAGAATTGCTTATATTTTAATTATTTATTGTCCTACGATAAAAAGGAACGACCGTTTTATGTTAAGTATCAATTAATAAATAATAACAGCGTTTCTAACTTTAAGGTTTTGGAGTTGGCGGGTAACGCGTCAAAGGATCTTAAGGTAAAGCGCATCACACCGCGCCATCTGCAACTCGCTATCCGTGGAGACGAAGAACTCGACAGCCTCATCAAGGCGACTATCGCGGGCGGCGGTGTCATCCCTCATATACACAAGTCGCTCATCGGAAAGAAAGGAGGACCAGGAGCACCCGTCTAATTGAGGTGATTAGAATTGTTACTTAATAACAGCAGATACTTAATTAATGATTACTTATGGTTGATTAGCAAAATTTTTTAGTAAAATCTTTAATGTTTATGTGTAACATTGTTGTTTTAGTAATATTATATTTTTAGTTATAAGATATTATTATTATTTCATGGAGTAAGTAATATTTTTATTGTTCTGCTTCAGGCTATCTACAGCATTTTCACTGCATTTGACCCAGATAAAATATCAACATTGTAAAATTCATCGGCCAATTGTAAACATAGTTTTCTATATGGGTAGTGATGTTGACAGTGGAGTGACTTCACAGAACAATTAATCCGGACTAATCTTGTAGCTATTAAGTTCTAGGAATATTTTAGAAATAAGGAGATAAATATGATTGTATTAGAAATAAGATTTATTTTCATGGTTCATGATAGGACATCTATATTTTGCTAGACATTGTGTTCATTTAATTCAAACACTACTGAAATTATGTCACTGCAAGTTGTCTTTACATTAGAAAATGAATGATCTATTTGGAAGCTGCAGTGGTTTAATTTTACTTCTTTAACATGCAATTGTTTTAGCTCTAAGCTGTCTTTAGTATAATTTGCAGCATTTTGTAATTTTTTAAGTGACAAATTGTAATAAGCAATGGTATAATATTGTTCTAAATTGTAATTTGGTATGATTGAACTGTTACATGTTGTAAGAAATGTATTTTGATCTTAAAAATATATTGAGAAAACACAGATGTTTGTTTATTCTATGCATTTGTGTCTTTTTACATACCCTAATTTGAAGTCTGATTAGTGTAACAAGCACTGCTAAACAAAAACAGTAAACTAAATTATTAAAATAGGATTAAAGCAATTGAAAGGAAACACCAAACAAATGTACGGTCTTTGTTATTCTGGTAAATTCAAGCATTCAGTATTGTCAGACCCGCCGATTTCCATTTCTGCCCAAGTAGGTATGTACGTTAACGATAGTGTCTATTTTACTATTGAATTTCCTATTTTCCTATTGAATGAGGACTTTATAGTTGTTTCTGTTACTTGACGTAACTTGTATCTTGATTTCTTCCTTTACTTAGCGGTCCCTCCACGCAACGACTAATAATTATATAATATTAATTTTATCGTTTTTAGACATCTTTAAATATCAGGGTTTTTTTTTACATTTTTAATATATATGTGTTTTCTGCTTTTGAAAGTTGTTACTGGTTTCTATATTGCACTAACTGAACTTACTTTCACTTGCCTAGGTTTGTACTATCAATATTAAATAAGAACCTTTCACCAGCACCAATAAAAGCTTTATATACTGCTTCTATTTCGACCAAACATAGCTAAGAACTTTCGATTAAAAAAAACTGCGTTTAAATCGGTCTGATAATGTGGCTGCTACGAGGCCTCAGATACACAGTTCAAACTGATAAAAGACCCTCTTTTTGGGTCGGGAGTTAATAATTGAAACCTGAGACTGTTAGCCTCTTACATTGACTTGACTATTCTCATAACATTACTTGTTTTTTTTTCTACCACCGTCGTTATTTTCAAACTTCCAAAAATAATCATACTTGCCCAATCCCATATTTGATTTTTCACCCTTATTTAAAAAAAAAGTTCAATTTAGGGTTTTTGGCGCGGGTTATATTAGCAGCACAACACAGATTTTAAATAGTCTCTAAATTTAAAGTGGTCCTTTCAGTTAGTTAAAAACTGCTAATAGATTTTTGGTTTGGTATATATATATTTTTTGTCTCTATACTGTTAGCCCTGTTGGCTATTACAGCGTCACCGCGGAAGCGGGTGGGTCAGGAAACTCACTCTTAAAAAGGGGGGGGGGGCAGATGGGCCCCCATGGGGAACGACGTTCCGAGGGCGTCACAGATTGAGACACGGACCTCGGCTCGGGGCGTCGTTAGTCAGGAGGGTACCTAAGGAAGTTTGGACACTAGCGTCCTCCGACGGCAAAACGCCGGAGCAACGGAGCACTTACTCAGTTGGGACCTCGCAGTCTTAAGTGGTCTATACTCAGCGGCGTCAGCCACCAGTGGGTTCGGGTGTCGCTCAGCACGTTCAAAGTACTTTTGGGAAAGCCCCTTGAAGTACTGAGCGATGGTCGGAAGATCTAAGTCTCTATGGAGATCCATGTTGCGTACGAACCACGGCGCCCCGGTTGCAATCCGTGTAAACCTGTTCTGAATCACCTGAAGGGGTTTCAGATTAGCGTGCGCTAAAGCGGGACTCGCATAGGACATGATGTAATAGGTAAGATTGTTTGAAAATATCTATAAACATGTATAGTTATGTTAAATTTATATAAATATAGAATGAAACATAAACCGATACGGGCAGGGATTCCACCAACCATCGGGAAACCATCCCGTCGCTCTACCAATAGGGAACATGCACATATTTTTTTTTTTGACGTAAATTAATCATTTACCTCTCTATATCGTAGAAAAAAATATTAATAGGCTCGAAAAGATTCTAGTTTTTTTTCAAAGTGAAAATTAAAACATTGAGTAAATTTGACCCGTTTAAACACCGCCATTTTGCGCGCGCTTTGCGTGACGTCAAATGATACATCCAGTGAATGTTTACTATGAACTTTTTAGCAATTTCATAGATATTTTAAGTTTTAATTGCTTTACAAGTCATGGAAGAAGATAAAAATCATCTTACGAGTATTGTATAGTACCGGAGTGCAAAAATAGTATTAGAAAAACACCCGACAAAGTGTTTTTTGTATTCCAAGAGATGCGAAAATACAAAAGAATGGTGTACGGTAATTAAAAGGGATAATATATGTCCTAAATCGTGTTTATATGGTTGTGAGGATCAATTTAACGTAAGTATACTTTATTTATAATAAGTTTAATCTAATAGTTTAAATTTATAGTAAGTATTAAACATTAGAAAATTTGAGTTTAAAATTAACCTAACCTATCTTACAAATTTCAGTATAACTTTCTATAAAAACCGTAATCTTTTTTTGTTTTACGCAATTTTTATGGTCTGTCGATTTATTTCAGGTTAAGGAAGATACAGCAAATTGTATTGAATATAATATGTGTAACGAAACAACAAGGAGAAAGATGTAATCTAAGTTTGAAGAAAGGAGTTGTTCCTTATATATTTTTGTGGCAAAAACAACAGCTGATAGAATGAGAATGTGCATAGTCAAAAGGCAAAGATTGACATCGGTTAATGAAGCCTTTTAAGAGTTAGCTATCAAAAGTAGTGTTTAAAAAAATTGGTGACCTTTACGAAGAAGTGATATAGGTAGTAAGTCCTAGTCCATACAAATGTCTGTGATATTAACCAGCCAAGACTCAGTACTTCTCCTATTGAATGTGATGATCATAAGGCAGAGCCTTGCTTTTCACATATTAAAGATAAATTACCAAGTGACTAAGCTGTGCAAGTTAATATTAAACCGAAGTATGGAAGTAAAGGTGTCAATGTAAATATACCTGCTGAAAAACAAAATGTAGCATTGTCACCATTTCCTCATTTAACACACAACATTGTTACACAACAGTTTTAAAAGTAAAACTATCTGTTTTAAAAAGAAAATTGTTTACTGAAAACACAGCTGATAATACTTCTATAGCATCTTATATCTTCTATATCTGCTGATTATCAACCAAGTTATTTATCTGAGTCAAGTGAAGTGAAAAATGATTCAGAGGCAGAAACATTTTAAAAATGTATTGTGTAGTAGCATGCTAACTGCTATTCAAAAAGAGTTTGTAGGTATTTGTTTTGTTAGAGTTGTTTGAGTATTTATAAAATGTTTTTAATATTACCTAAACAATTGTATCATTTAATAAAACCTTTAAGCACGAAAATATAGGTTTAAATTATTTATTTTTCTCAGTCACACTGATACCACAGTATGAACTTAAACGCCGATATATTGAATGGTGTGTCAAATGACGTCACATTTCCTTTCGACCAATGGTGGCGCGTTTTGGAATTTTGAATTTCGCTCCCTAAAGTTACACTTCATAAATTATTTTATGGCCTTAAATTATTAGTAAATTTAAAAAAAATGATTTTATTATAATGAGATGATAAAAAGTAATCGAAAAAAAAATATTTGAGACCATTTAAATTTTTTTGCATGTTCCCTATTGAGCTACCGTATCACTGTCCGTCTCTGTGAATTAAGCATTCTATATGGATGCAGATAAGCAATAGTGTGTCAACCCACAACAAGTGACTTTTGGAGATATTTTATATTCTTATAATGGTTCAAATATTCTACATTAAACAAAACCACTTTAAGTCATTTAAATCCAAAAAGTACCATAAAAATGTATTTTTATCACACATTACAATAAATTCTTTAACACATTCGTCAATCAAATTATTATCACGGGTAAAGATGTTACGATACTTGACATTTTATTTCGAAATATCATTCAGTGGTTCAGTGAGTAGCAAAAAACAAACTTCCAAAAGAATAAGAAAGAACTTGGTAGATATATTTCAAACAATGCATAGAAAATTCTTGTAAAATCTTTAGACACGTTTTTCTCAAAACTAAGTGTTTGTGGCTTGACACACTTGCTTATCAGCATCCATATTATGTAATCGTCTTTATCGAGTTCTGCTAAACGAGTAACAACGCCGAGCCTCGGGCGGCAGTCAACTAACTCGACATTACTGGCCTAACAAGCTAGCCAACAGTGGGTGTTAGGAAATGAATACCCACACCCCGCAACCGCATTTCTAACAATCTTGCGATCTCGATGGGGGGGTCTTGGCTTAACCGCCCGGATTAAGAGGAAGAAAATCTCTATAAAATAATCACTTACCTTATTTTATGTACATCTGGAGCCGAAACTCAATAATAAAGATATATTCAAGATCTATCTAATCAACAAACTTAAAGTTACATTTGAGGCACCCTATAAAAAACAAGAAATACTGCAATGCAAACGGTATCAGAGATTTGGACACGCTAAAAATCAGTGCAATAGACCAGAGGCGTAGCGAGCTTAACTCGCGCCCGGGGCACAATACCGTTATAGCGCCCCCCATTTTGAAAACAATAAAATTTTAAATGTAAAATATACATACGACTTAATAAATAAATAAGGTTTAGGTTCCTCCAGAAAAATAAAACGCTGTATTTGTTGTGTCCTTAAAAAGTATCTATATTTAAAAAATAACAAGTAAAAGATCGTCATCTTTTACTTGTTATTTTCCGGCTTCATGCTTTTTCGATGTATTGTATAAAAACGAGATCGAATTCACATATTTAAGGATGTCTTAGAAATCAACAGGTTACTGGAATTGGTTATCACCGTTATTTGTAAGGGGGCACTCCAATATAGCAAGTTTAAGCTTGAGCGGAACCGCATGATGAGGCCTGTTCGTCCAACTGCGCCTCAAGCCGGAGAAGATGCGTTCCAGCTTGAAATGCAAAACAGATTCGCTGCACTGGCATTCCCGGCAAATGTTGACGAGGATTTAAACGTCATAATAGGAGTTGTACGCGAAGTGATAATGAGGCACTTTAGGAAAAGACAACCAAATAAGAAGTCTCAGCTTTCAACCTAGACCCAAAACTGAAGGGACTTGAACGAAAAACACAAGAGTATCCTTTGTCAGTCACCCAGTCTCTTAAAAAAAGATCCGGAGCTAGGTAAGGCGCAACCATCTAAGCTGGAACACTCGCCTCATACAGGAGGCGATTGAGCGAAGTCGGGGATTCAAAGTCTTTACAAAGATATGGGGAAAATTCACCTGATAAAGCTGATTACCTCGAATGGTGAAATGGTAACATCAGTTCCGAAGATGTTTTCTGAAATCGAGGACTTCTACGCAAATCTGTATGCCTCATATGCACCGAACCCTCCACCAAACGCAAACGACCCAGAGCCCCACTTACCCGCCACTTTACTGACGATCTATCATACATATATGTCCATGAAATCGAGACGGCTCATAAACAGTTTATAAAAGACTTCCGGGGAAGACGGAGTAACCTATGAGCTCGTTAGGGCTGTACAGAAATCAATCCTTGAGGAGCTCAAAAGGGTTTCTGACTCGGTGATAAACATGTGGGAATACCCCAAACTAAAGGCCAATCACACTTCTAAACCACAATTATAAGCTATATTCCTGAATCGTCACGAATTGTCTGGCATTCATATTTCACAAATTCCAGCCACTGAAGCAGGCCGGATTTCGTAAAGGTTTGGCATGGTGGACCAAAAGAAAGCTTTCGACTTCATTGAAAGCTGGGCTATTCTGGAGTCTTTGCAGCGTTGTCAAGTCGACTAGCGATAGTCGATATGTTCTGAGGTTTTGAGAAATCTCTACCAAATGGGAACGTTGTCAGTCCAAGTACAGAACCACCAAACAAGTCCTATCTAGTATACTGGAGGTGTAAGACAGGGTGACGAAATATTCCCGAAACTCTTCACTAATGCGCGGATGATGTTTTTAAGATATTTCAAAGGGATTAAATGGGCATCAGTGTTAATGGTGAATATCTCACGCATCTCCGCTTTGGCGAAGGCATAGTCATAGTGGATCTCATCTCTGCAAGACCTACAGGATATGTTGTCTGGTCTGAATACTACCTCTAGACGTTTTGGGCTCGGGATGAACTTGGACAAGACCAAATTCATGTTCAATAAACACATCATCCCCGAACCCATTTCTGTCGAAGGTGTAACCCTCGAAGTGGACCACTTTTTTAGGAGTACGGTAACCTAGGGCAAAAGTTGCAGTTTTTATGACAGCTTTGTTGGAGAAATCATCAGAAGAGTGTATCTTGGCTATAAAACATTTGTAAAATTGAGTCACATATTTGTGTCATCTTTGCCACAATGTCTCAAGATGATGCCGAGACAAGGAACCTGCCGATGAAGCTGGCCCATCAACTGCATGTCACCCAGAGAACTATGGAAAGGTCTATACTCTATAAAGAACATGATTTGAAGACGGTAACTGGCAATGATTGAATGGCGAACACTGGTGATCGGGTCCTATGGCGTTCCCTGGCGAAGGCCTAAGTCCAGCAGCAAATAATAAGCGTACACTACAAGAAATTATGTTTATACTTTGTAAACTACAAATATTTACTATAACATAATTTTTTTATCAGACAAATTAAGAAAGGAGATTATTTATGTAACCACAAAGCGTTGATGCCATAAGAAAGTGCTGAAAGACGCAGTTTGAGTCAGCCCTGCCAATAGAAAACACATGCCATTTTTATTAGGAATATACTATTACCGTATGAGTTAAACTATTAGTTTTCGATGTTGATCTTGCTAATTTTCTCAGTTTTTTTTCCTAGAAACTTTCCTTGCGACTCTTATATCAAATATGTTCTAAATACAAAATAAAATAAATACTTTAAGGGGGTTCCCATGCAACAAACTGCATTTTTGCTTGATAATAATAAGGGCTTAAGGTAGATGCTTGAAATAATTACAGAATATTTAGTTCTTTACTCATTTAAAAAAAATACCTTTGGGGGCTCCCCTACAACAAACGTGATTTTTTGCTCCCTTTTAATAACCGCAACAGGTAGGCGCTTGAAATATTCACAGAATGTTTAGTGGTATATGTATTAACTTTATTTATAAATAATTAAATTAAAATAAATTAAATATTTAAGGGGGCGCCGCTCATACCACATACGTTATTTTTTGATGTTTACATATATATATATATATATATATATATATATATATATAATGGTACGGAACCATTCGTGTGCGAATCCGACTTCCAGCACTTGGCCTGTTCTTTTCTCTTTTTAACCCCCAACTAAAAAGAGGGGTGTTATAAGTTTGACCTGTCAATCTGTGTATCTGTGTATATGTCTGTGATGCGGTGATGTCTAAATGCGGTTTTTTTTAATCGAAAGCTATGTTCGTCGAGATGGTTTTTAAATACATTTGGTTGAAATAGAAACAGTTGTCTCCTAGATATTGAGGTTTTAATGGTGCGGGTGACAGGTTCTTATGCAATATTGATAGAAATACTTAAACAACCGAAAATTTAGGACAATAAAAAAAACCAGTAATGTAACTTTAAAAAGCAGAAAAAAATAATTCAAATTATATAAACCTCCGATATCAAATGACCTCTAAAAAGAATAAAAATAATATTTTTATGTACTTATTGAAGTCATTGCGTCGAGGGACCGTTTAATAAAGGAATAAATTAAAATGCTAGTAAGTTACCAAGGCAAATAAAGAAATTACGATATCGAATCGTATAGTCTAAGTCCTCGATGATTAACATCATAAAATAGACGCCACCGTTGGCGTACGTACAACGGTCCCCCGACGCAGTGACCTATTCTTTTTAGAAGTCTTTTTGTATCGGCGGTTTTTTAATTTTAAATATATTTTTTTTTACGAATTACAATTTATTGTATTACACTGGCACCAGATAGATATATTTTTCAAAAACAATAATTATATTAAAAATGAAAAAATATCCAGCATTTTTTTATTTTGCGGACCTTTTGGCGCCCCTTTGTGGTTAGCGCCCGGGGCATGATGACACCCCTTGCCCCCCCCTCACTACGCCTCTGCAATAGACCGTACCGATGTGTGAAATGTGGGGAAGATCACGCCACGACAAGCTGTTTAAAAAGACCCGACACTGATGCGAATTGTGCTAACTGTAAAGAAAAACACCCAGCAAGTTATAAAGGCTGTACAAAATACAAACAGTACAAAGATTTACTAGGTAAAAACAAAACTAAGAAAGTCAAAAACATAAGGGAAAACTTTAACAACAATATACAAAACAACCATCTCCAAGAAAACCCAGTTGAACCTCCACAAAGAAACAATGAATTTAAACCACACAAACATCTAATACCAAAAAAACATATGCACAAGCAACAATCTAAAAATCCTCCCATGAAACCACAATCGACAGCAAGGACATAAACAATTTTACTGCATTAATAGATGCAATGTTCGACAAACTTCAAAACATAATGAATGTTATGTTAACCAGCACGATGGATCGTATGATTCAGTTTGTCACAAGTTACTAAGCACCCCTAAACCTAAGAATAATCACTTGGAACGCCAATGGACTAACAGGACGCAGACAGGAATTTGAGTTATTCTTAAAACAGAAAGAGCTTGCGGCGACATTGCCTTAATCTTACATTGCCTGCGACATTGCCTTAATCTTAGAAACGAGATTTACAACCAAAACTAAATTTAACCTTAATAATTATAGAGTATATTTTACAAACCACCCTTCGGGCAATTCACATGGTGGAACTGCGGTAATAATAAAGGAAAATATTAAGCACTACGCTCTTGAAAAATATGAGACAGAAAAAATTCAAACAACTTCAGTAAGAATTGTCGAAAGAGCTTTCAATAAATCGTCTGAAGAGCTCAAACTTATGATCCGACAAGCAGAAAATGAGCGACTCCAATGACAGTTAGCTAACCTTACTCCCAACGAAAACTCGTGTTAGTCGCTTTGGAAAGTAACAAAAGGGTTAAAAAGACCAAAAGTCCACATTCCGCCTATAAAAACTTTTGATGGCAAATGGGCCAGAACTAGGGTTGCCAACTTTTTTTGCCGAAAACAAATTATAAAATGGTATAAATAGGAAAAAAAAAGTATTTTTAAAATTTGATGCTTTTATTGTCTTAAAAACGTATTTTTATGTGGTTTTAGAACAAGCTCAAATTTATTACTATTTTTAATTGTTTCAAAGTTTATTTGACAATCAACATTGAAATTTAAATAAATAAACAATTCGTTTCTAATTAAATTTATTACCATTTCAAAATGTTCAAATTCAATCTCAAGTTTCAAAGACATTCTAGTAAGTAGTAAGTATGGAAAGCCAGTTATGTTCGCTAAAACCGAACCCAATTTTAACCCCCGACTCAAAAAGAGGGGTGTAATAAGTTTGACCTGTCGATATGTGTATCAGTGTGTCTGTCTGTGGCATTCTAACAGCCAAACGCGTGGACGGATTTAAGTGCGTTTTTTTAATAGAAAGCCTGGTTCGTTGAGATGATTCTTGGTTTGGTCGAGATAGAAAGAATCGTCTTTAAGATATTAAGGCTTTATTGGTGCGGCTGAAAGGTTCTTATGCAATATTGATAGAAATACTTAAGCAATTGAAAATTTGTGTGTCCGTAGGTTTATTTAGTACAATAATTAAACCAGTAACAAAAACTTTAAAAAGCAGAAAAAAATAAATTAAAAAACCCCCATACAAAACATAAAAAAGACCTCTAAAAAGAATAAAAATAATATCATTATGTACAAGTACAATAATAAGTTTATTAAAGTGATTGCGTCGGGGGAAATGCAAGTAAGTTACCAAGGCAAATAAAGAAATTACGATATCAAATCTTATAGTCTAAGTCAGAGGTTCCCAAACTTCTTTCGTCCAACGCCCACTTTTAAAGTCAGTTATTTTGTAACGCCCCCCTAATTTTTTTCATCTTAAAAACTTGAATAACAGATTAGATTCGATTCCTTTAGTTTCCTTAAACCTATATTCTAATTGAGACTTATCAACCTTACAATATTAAAAGTAGTTTTGATTAAAAAATTACATTCAATATTGAGCAATAGTAATACCACTTTTCACAATTAAAAGTTTTCTTCTTCATCTCCCTGGTTTTCATCTTGACGTATAACAAGGTCTGTCTTCCTGATCAACCTACTCAACTTTGCGCGGTCTTCGACATCCATCCAGCACTTCCTTGTACATTCGGGAGATCTCACTCCAGGAACAGATATATCAAGGCTTTTCCATCCGACATATTTCATAGACGGGCGCGTAACGTGGCTATACCATCTCAGGCGTCTTGGATTGGATTACTTCGAATGAATGTTTTACGTATGTGGCCAGACCACGTAACGCCGCACATCCAATTCAGCATCATTTCCTCCCTCGTCATTCAGTCAGTCGTTTCCGTGACTTGAATTTCCTGTGTGTGCCGAGATAGTACTGGCAAACATTCGCTGCCGTATATAAGAACCGGTCGGATGACGCTCCCTTTTATTAGCCCCTTGATTTTAGGCGATATTCTGCGATTACAGACTACACCAGTCCATACAGCACTTATCTAGCCTTGGGAATCGTAATCGATGCCTCCAGTCTCGTGCATAACAGATCCAGGTTACCTAAACTTTTCCAACTTAATGGCTGGCTCAGGATCTATATGGATAGTATTAGAGTCTGGGCTCCTGCAAGCCATGTAATTGGTCTTCGATATATTTAGTTTAAGACCACTGTTCTCAAGCGTACCCTTCCATAGGTTTAACTTACGCTCCAGCTCCGTTCGGTCCGTTCTTTCTGCAATCCTTTATCTGCTGTACATTAACGATCAGCTGAAGCCTGGTATCTATGGGTATGGGTATCAGATGAGAGCACAGTTGTAGAAATATATCTGCCAAGTTCTCGAACTAGTAGAGATTAAGTACAGTCTGAAAGAGAAGCCATGGTGCAACGTTTGAATGACAAACTCCAGGCAGTTTCCGCAATGGGCAATGCTAATCTTGTCAATTTCAATGCCACCAAAACGCAGACATGTCTATTCACCGCTTTCACGTTGGCTCTTACTTTTTAGAATGTTTCCTTGGAATATAGTGACCGGCTTCAGTTGTTAGGCTAAGAGAACTTCAACTTTGGTCGGTTCATTAAGTCCAGAGCAAAAACAGCAGCAGGAAAGCTTGCCGGTCTTCCGAAGGTCTGACAGTACTTTACACTGGGACAGCTACTTGTACTATACAAAGCACAAATTCGGTCGTGTGTGTAGAGTACTGTGGTCACATATATTATCTATACTGGTGCCGCAAAGTCTCATCTTGCGGTTCTGAACTAAATCGAGAGGCGAGCAAAGACGCTTATAGACGACCCTGAATAAGTTAAAGACAACCTCCACAGCATTGAACACTGGCATAGAATGACTATCCTCTTAGTATTCTATAGGATACAGTTTTGTGAGTGTGCGCAGGACGCCACGACTTAATTTCCCCATCCCCCTTCCTTCCTTCATCACCGGACGTTCCTACGCACGGTGGGTAGCCATCCCTACTATGTGGCCATCCCTACTTCCGCCCGAACAAAACGCTTTACTTCGTCTTTTTTAGTTTGTACAGCAAAGGAATGGAACAACTTGCCTGCGTCGGTATTTCCGTCCGAATATAATGTCGGTGTCTACTAGAGTAGAGTGAATAGGTTGCTAAGTTAATGCGCCTTACCATCTTTGACTACATTTTCACTTTCCGTCAGGTGGAATGTAGTCAAGCAATAACTAAGTTTGTATAAAAAATAGGCCATTAATGGATTCTCATCAATGAGTGCTATTTCATCGGCATACAACATCAACCATGGAGACTGGTCTTGGATGTGAGCCAAGAGAGAATAAGAACGGAGAAGGGCTGAGCCCTGGTGAACCACTACTGTTATCTGGAAGGGATTGGTGTCGCCAACGGAGGTCCTAACCATAGGAGTCGTGGTACATGTCTCTGATAGTCTCAGTATAAGGATGGATGGATTTCTTTAAATCACAATGTCCACCAGATACACTGACGAGGCACACAGCCAAAGGCCTACTGCAAATTTAAAAAGGTTTCGCGAAGAGCTCTTTTTTTCTGTATAATTCCAGCAGAGTTCTGAAGACAAAAATAGCGTCTATAGTACTCGATCTTGGCTGAAATCCACATTAAGATTCAGAGACAGTGCATTTTTGGCGGAGCCTGAGGTTGCTCATGCGTACGAAGATCTTCATGGCTCATGACTCATAAGCTTAATGCCCCTATAATTACCACAGTCTTGAACACTGTCTTTTCCCTTGTGAATAGGTTTAATAAAACTATGTCGCCACTGCTTAGGCATCTTTCCAGTGTTCAAAATATCTTTAAAAAGGTTAGTAAGCACGAGCACACCAACAGAGCTAAACGATATTCAAGCTTCTAGCCGCAGATCGTCAGGTACTACCATTTTTCCGTTCTTCGTACGTCGAAGGCAATCTCGAGTTTCGTCAAAGGTTACTAGGGTAAGTCCGAGTTTAGATGGTAGGTCGGGAGGAAGCCCGCACGGATACTGACTGATCAGATGTATAACGACAAAGCTGCGGGCCCTGAATTTCTGACGCAAAGACATTTTGCGATATCTCGCGTCGCTTCATCTCGAGCTCATGCAATTTTATTATAAGGTTAATTTAATATATTGTCAAGTTTTATTCATACAATAAACTAGAATATTAATGATTTTAAAATAATTATAAACTTGTATAACTATTGAAAGCGTATTATTTGTATTAAATATAGATGAAAAATAAATCGATACGGGCAAAGATACGAATTTGCGACTTGTGGGAAACTGTACCTAGAAGGGATTCGTTTCGATAACCATGTATTTTTCATTTTACATTTATTTAAAATTTTAAAACAATAATAAATGGATGTTGTGTATTAGAAGGTATTATTTTTAGTGAATTTTCAAATATGAATAAGATAAAGTTACAAATCATCTATCGTCCCTTTAAATGACACCAGCGCCCCCCAAATCTTTCTCGGTCTCTTACCGCCCCCCTCTAGGGTTCCAGCGCCCACAAGGGGGCGTTATCGCCCACCTTGGGAAAGACTGGTCTAAGTCCTCAATAATTAAGTTCGTAAGATAGACACCATCAGCCGATGAAACGACTTCAATAAGTACGAAATAATATTATTTTTATTCTTTTTAGAGGTCTTTGTTTTCGGAGTATTTTTAAATTTTTTATATTTTTTTGCTATATTATTTAAGCTCCTATCAATATAAACTGAAAAAATACTGATAACTTAATTAAATTTCTCCGGTGATGACAGTTTCCCATTGACATTTGACTGGCTGAATGAAATGTTAGATACATTTCGTTTATTATTTAAAAATAGTTTTGTTCATCTGTTCCAATTCATATGGTAAATAGTTAAATACATACCTATAAAACCCATAATGAGTGTTTGGTTCAATACATCGCAGTAAAGCTTGGAAATAAAGTATTTAGTGGAGTGCCTGGGGGTTTTCACCTCGGATTAGAGTTACAGTGAATGAATTAATATGATTGATGTGGGATATTGTTTTTTATACTATAAATTGCAATGTTTACCCATTTTTTTTTGTGCACTCGATTTTTTCATTATTTAAAAAAAAATATTTAAAAAAAAATATTTTTGATCACATATTTTCACTTTAAACAGTATTTTTTTTATTTAGTTGTTAAGTCTTACCTAAGTAGACATATAGGAACCTTTTTCAAAGATACCTGTATCTAATAATAGCAGTAGGAATCTCAAACAGGTAAAAAAACGTTGAGGGGAGAGCGGAGCGACAGCTGAATTTCTTGGCTAATTTATATTAGTTTATTAATTATATATGAAACATACACTATTGTGTACATTTAAAAAAATAAGGTAATTAATTACGACTAATGAAAAGAAAAAAATATTAGTACAAAATTTGTTTATTTAAATATATTTCGGAGATAGAGGCATATTAGTGGCTTGCTTGTTCTCGATGGAGTCTTCTGGTACAGGATCCGAGGCGTAGGTCTCAGGCAATTAAACCACACAGACACAATATGACAATTCTAGTATTAAATGTAGATAATCAGTTATCACAAATTGCTTAGTAGATATACAATTATCAGAGTTGCGTGAACCACCGGTCCCGTTGGGGGTGTCCGAACTGTAAGGCTAATCAATTCCTCCTTGACTCGATGCTCTCCAATATTTAAAATGTCTCCGGTGCCCCTCCAAAGGATTCAAATTGAAATGCACAAATTTAACGAAAGTGCCAGGTTTTCTTTCTGCTAGAGCTGTAAAAGAAGCTGAAGCTTCGTATAATGTAGCCTTTTTGTACGAAGCACGAAGAATGACATATATTTATTACTTTTTTAGAGCCAAAATTCCTATGAAACATCACAGCCAAAGTAATATGAAGTGGCGATAAAAAAGATCTCGGTCATACAGCTGATATGATTGCATGCGCTATCGATTTACATTTCTTCTCATATCTCGGAATTGTTTCTGGATTATTTTTCTTATCTTTTATTATTATTTCAGATAGTATTTGTATTTTTGCTCCATTGCTGCATGTGCCATCGGAATTCTCGGATTAATTTTCTTTTCAACATTACAGCAAGTCTGTAAGTCGGTTATACCAGAAATCCTTTTATGGATATCTCGACAATAATCAGTTTTCTGGACGGCTATAAAATTCGTGATGGATTCATGTAAAGCTGGAGTGTTGACGTATGAAATTTGCCTACGCCGAGCTTTATTTAATTTTGCTTCTTTGATTTTTCAGTTTCTTGTCCGCAAATAAAACAGTTTTTTTTCCAATTGTAGTTATTGAAATTTATGCTACTTAGAAGTTTTTTTTTCGGAGGCGATAATGAGAGATTTTCATGGATCTTATTTTTGTACATTCCAAAATACTTTTTAATAATATATTTTTGTCGACAACTTGAATGAGCACAACAATCCATCTTGTCGTTCGGTTGAAGCAGCTTGTAAAGATGTTACTCCTCTACTAATTTTTATCATTTCACCTAAATTTGAATTTGTTTCGGAAGATGAACCCCATGTGTATACATATTATGCAGCTATTTTCATCAGCCATGCTGCTAGCCGTTGGCTTATCCATTCTTCGAAATCTAATAAAAAACAATAAATAATTAATTAATTGCAATTGATTCATTATTATCATATATTTCTTCTTATTAAAACTGATCTTTAATTTTAGATTTATTTATTAATTAATTAATTCAGTAATGAAGTGTAGTTTTCAATCTAATCACTTACCAAATTAAGCAATACAAAGTAATTTGTAATTGTTCAATATAAAAACGTCGTCTTCAATACACCTTCCAGTACAAAAATATATAATATTTTTTCACTGTTATAGGCCTCTATTGTGCCTACAATATTCACTGAACACGTGTTACTTGCAATTAAAGCCGAGAATTGAGAAATTCTATTGTACATAGCAGCTCTCCCCTCAACGTTTTTCTACCAGTTCGAGATCCCTACTGCTATTATTATACACAGGTATCTTTGAAAAAGGTTCCTATATGTCTACTTAGGTAGGATTTAACATCTAAATAAAAAAATATTGTTTTAAGTGAAAATATATGGTCAAAAATTAATTTTTATAATATTTTTTTTCAACAATGAAAAATCGAGTGCACAAAAAATTTTTGGGTAAACATTGCAATTTATAGTATAAAAAACAATATCCCACATCGATCATATTAATTCATTCACTATAACTCTAATCCGAGGTTTTACGGTTTTTAATGCTCCAGGCACTTCACTAATTTTCACATACTTTATTTGCATGCAAAAGTATAAAGTATAATTACCAAAAATAAAGTATAATACTTTATTATAAAGTATGGTTGGCACCAATGCCAGAACCGAACTTGAAAAAGCTATCGTATTCTCGGAACATCTGAAAGCTGTTTTTCAACCTCAACCTAGCAAATACCCAGAACATGACAGAGAAGTCTATGAGTATCTCGATAGACCACTGCAAATGTGCCTACCGCTGAAATGTTCTAGCCCGAAAGAAGTCTGGAGAGAAATCTTACCACTACCGGAAAGGAAAACACCAGGCTACGATTTAATTAATGCAAAAATGTTAAAAGAGCTGACGAAGAAATGAGTAGTCCACATTACTACCATTATCAATTCTAGTATAAGGTTAGCTCACTATGCAGCACAGTGGAAAATCGCGCAGGTTATAATGGTACCGAAATCAGGGAAAGCAATGCACGAACCAAGCTCTTACAGAACAATGAGCTTACTCTCGGTATTGGGTAAACTCATGGCGAAAATACTGCTTAACAGAATACGCTCCTACCTACCAGAGGCTATTCCTGTTCACCAGTTTGATTTCCGAGAACAACATGGAACTATCGAACAGATACACCGTATTACAAACACTATAAGCCGCGCGCTAGAAAATAAACATTTTTCTTAGACATAAGCCAAGCTTTTGACAGAGTGTGGCACGAAGGTCTCTTATTCAAGTTCAAAAACATAGTACCTATGTACCGCACTCCTTTTTTCCAATCTTGAGCTCGTACCTTGACAAAAGGTAGTATGAGGTGAAATTTAACAATGAAACCGCGCCATTAAAAAAAATCCTTTCAGGAGTTTCACAAGGAAGCATACTGGGTCCCGTTATGTACCAAATTTTTACGGCAGATCTACCAATTATGATATGAGATATTAATTCTATGATAATCTAAGATTGCAATTTAGACGGTCTTTTTAAAATAAACTATATACTGGTTTTTAGAACGGATTATTATAAAAAAAAATATTTTTATATTTCAATAATTACAGAATTTTAAGAAATTAACGAGATGTTAAAAATGTCAGGAATCCAGAGCTGTCAAATTTTAAAAAAATAATAGAAACGTCACATAAAAACTAACTACTTTATAGTACTCTGTGCTAACTACGAAGACCGATCACCGAAGTACCAACAAGGTATTTCGGGATCTCCATTTTGTTGTTCTTGTTGTCGTTCAGTTTATTGATTATTCAGTAAAGTGCAGTTCTTTATTACAGCAATCTTTATTAGTTTTAAATAAAACTATTATTAACTAAAAAGAATATAGCGGTATTTAAAAAACGTTTATTGTAAGGAATATTCGGTAGTAAAGTTTCATTGGCATGAGCTCTCGGCATAGGGACAGAAGCCGATCAAGATCACGCGACCGTGATCGGCATAAGGAAAGGGACAAGGGCCGAGACCGTGATCGTGATAAAGATAGGGATCGCGAGCGGGACCGTGATCGTGATAGGGATAGAGATCGGGATCGTGACAGGGATAGAGATCGCGATCGTAATAGGGACCGGGACCGTGATCGCGATCGTGACCGTGATCGTGATCGTGATAGAGATCGTGATCGGGAGCGTCATCGGTCCAAAAGGTGAAGCTTTTATTTTGGTGGTTGTTTCTAGAATAATCCTATTTTTTTATAATACTACCAGGTATGGTGTAACTTCTCTTTTAGGGACAAGGATCGTGAACGTAGCCGCAGCCGGGAACGCCATAAGGAAAAGAGACGCAGCCGATCTCGAAGTCGTAGCAGGAGTCGGGGTCGAAAGTCTAAGGACCGGTATGTGATAACATACTGCAGCATATTTTTTACATAAGCCATATATCTATATTGTACTTATTTAACATGAATGTTTAGACATCAAGTTTATAATAATGTGCAGACAAATTTTGGGTCATATGTTAAAATTATTAGACAAGTTATTTTTAGACAAATTACACAAATATCTCATTGCAAAATTTATTGTTTTGATGATGAAAACAAATGCAAATAGGCTCCCTCTGTCGCTCTATAAAACTTATAGTTCTAATGCAGAGATGGATCATCTCATGAACATTGTTCAAACAACAGACATCTGATAAAACACTAATTTGAAATAGAGAATTAGTTTAAATATTTTGATGTACATTTTTAAACTAGCACCTAACTGAGGTCTGAGATTTTTGGAAAATAATTGATGTTGTGCTCATTTAATGACAAATTCTGCAACCCGAGGACAACTGTCATAATCCAAGTGATATAGATAAATTTATACTAAGATCTGCTAAATGGTGCAGTGACCAGATCAATGCGTTTTAAGTGCTAGCGAGGATTCTAAGTCTTAATTTAGAATAAAAAAACAAATTGTCCCAGATTAATAAAATAGAAAAATTGATAGAAGTGAAGATGTTCACAACATATTGTTTGTCACCTGTCCCTCCCATTTTTGTACATAGGGAATGACACTCTGGTGAAACCTGCAAAAGAAATAATATATAAATAGAAAAAGTCATAGTAGACTTTGGATGACCCTGAAAACAAACCACTTACTATACCACGGTGTCAGAGCATAATGTGTGCCATGGTGTTCCTACATAAAAAAGTAACAGATGATCTGCTTTTTTTAATTCATATAAACATTCATAGCTTGAGTAATTGGGATGGCATTACCCCGATCTTGTTTGTTCTTCTAAGACATCCCAGGAAAAAGTTTTGGAATTACTTAAATTAAATCTTGTGCAGTTTAAACCTCAGAGGACACAAGTATATTTATATTATGCATTTATCACTAAAAGAAACCCCATTGTTGTATAATCTTTTCATGGTTCTTCTAAAGGTCTCTATATATTGAAACTATGGTTGAGTTATGTTACTAGTGTTTTCTAAGAATTTCACGAGTACTACACATTGAAATAAAACTATTTTTACAGATTTAACTCGTGTATATTGAATTAAATTTTAAATTTACATTTTAAATCTAACCCAATGTTTCGAATGCTTACCAGCAATCATGTTCACGGTAAGACGAGATGGAGGTGTCTGTCAGTAAGTCAGTTAATTAGTCATCTACCTCCAACAGTTTCTAAACTTCCAGGCGTACAGTTCAGGATTGACACAAAACTCTCTAACAGTATCTTGAGGTTTAAAGTGCGGTCACAGACATGGGATTTTATAATTTTCAAAAGTGGGTCCCAGGTGTTAGATAATCCCCAACCATCTTCTCTATTAGAATTAGGATGTTTTTTAATTTCAATAGTCTTACGAACCATTCTTAGAATATAACGTTGTTCTTTAGCGAGGATATTAGGTTTATCAAATCTTATATAATGATTGGGCTTGTCTATGGTTTGTTCACACACTGCTGACTTCGATGTAAGCCTATGTTTGATATCCGAGATATGTTCTCTAACTCTTTTACCGATGCTCGTCCTTGTTTGACCTATGTATGACAAGCCACAATCGCAGTCAAGTTTCAGTACTCCAGCACATTGTAAAGGAATATTACTTTGATAGGTCTTAAAAATTGGCTCACTTTCCTTTGAGGTTTTTTTAATACTACCTTTTTTAAGATGTTGCCGATTCTGTCAGTAACTCCTTTCACATATGGTAGTACGGCCGTTGACGCTCAACTTTGGGTGGCTCAACCTGATGTGGTACGGGCAGGTAGTTGTTGAACATGCTTGACATGCTGCAGCTCGCCCTCTAGGTGTTCAGCGTCACAGATGTGTTGTGCTCTTTGAAACAAAGATTTGCCAACGGTAGCTAACTGGCTAGGGTGGTGGTGTGATTTACCATTAAGATACTTATCTGTATGTGTGTGTTTCCTATAAACAGTGTATCCTAATGTGTTGTCAGGATTCTTGATACATAATAAGAATATCAAGGAAAGCTAAAGTATTATTTGACTGCAATTCCATTGTAAATTGTATTAGTGTAAGACCTCAAGATACTGTTAGTGCGTTTTGTTAGAATTCTGAACTTTTGTGTGTGTACGCCCGGAAGCTTAAAAACCGTTGGAGGTAGATAACTAATTAAGTGACTTACTGAGAGACATCTCCATCTCGTCTTACCGTGAACACGATTGTTGCAAAGCATTCGAAACGTCGGGTTAGATTTAAAATGTAAATTTTAAATTTAATTCAATATATGCGAGTTAAATCCGTAAAAATAGTTTTTTCTTAAACATGCGCGGAAATAATGTCATTACCTTTGAATAAAGAACACGCGAAGTATCATATTTACGTAGACTGAAAAACCAAAATCACTTCCCGGCGCGTTCTTTGAATTTAGAACGCAGAGCGCGCTGGCAATGTTGTATGAAACATTTAAATTCAATAATTGTCCTAACATGAGCAATATAACTTTTAATATTAATTAAATTTATTACGTAAAAGGCTCTTTTTTATTTCCTTGCATTTTTTTAAAGAAAAATACTATATACCTATGCCTCGGCCGAAATGGCAATTGCCTGTCTCGTATCATTAAAGTTCTCGCCTGCGGCTTGGCCTTCAAACTCATACTCGACCTGCAATTGCCTATTTCGCTGCCTTTGCAATAATGTACTATATTTCTATGTTACTATATTGTGTGTATAAAAATAGAAAATAATGGAAAGACATACCTTCTTATATGTATCTATTATATTGTGTTAAATAAACAATATTTGTATAGGGATGGCACAATAGCTTTGCTGGATCAGATGGTAGGCACCACAACGAAGACGACAGCTCGGCAGGTCGCCGCACCCACCACGATCAATCCGGCAACGCAGGCTGCCATTCTAGCCGCGGCGGCAGTGGCACAGGTACGACACTTCAATTATCATTTGTTATACTTTAGCATTATTCATTCGTAATAAATATCTTTCAAATTTAAGTGCAATAAAAGTTTAGCGGCATATCATTTCTAGCACAACGCCGAAGTGCGACAGGTAATCACGGAACGGCGTAATGTTACCGTTCGGGCCTCAATTTACAATAATACTTTTATATAGGGGGATACTTTTTAATCGATTCGGTCGATATCATCTCTAGAAACATATCGGAGATACGATGAAATCAAATTCTTACAAACATTATATTATCCCTTGGACTGTGAAACGTAATATAACGGAGCGGGTGGCGGGCGCGTAACAGACGTTTGTGGCGCAGCGCCGCATGGCCGCCCCGGTGCAGCCAGCGGCCGCCGCCGCCGCAGCGCTGTCCGCCGCCACGGCCATCCCGCCGCCCACCTCCGTGCAGCAGAAGCTGGAGCTGCTGCAGGCGCGCAGCGAGTCGCGCTACCGCGAGCGACCGCCGCCCGACCACCATCCCGACGACGACCGCGACGACGGCCAGGGCCCGCCCGGGGAGACGGCCGCCGAGAGACGCGCCCGTCGCCGCCGCACGCGCTGGATGGGCAACGAGCACGACAAGACCTTCATCCCCGGCCTGCCCACCGTGCTGCCCTCCACGCTCACCCGCGAGCAGGAGGAGCAATACCTGCGTAAGTCTTTGCCGCTCCTTGCGTTTTTCCCTCCCCGATTCGAAATTTGAAATTATTTTTTGTATCGCATAGGAATGTTCCTATGAGACGTCGCCGACCGCGGCCTCCTTGGAGAGGTTAGGTCTCCGGAGAAGAGCCGGCAGAGAACTCCTTTTTTAACACGCTTTTTTCGTTTATGTTTCTAACCTGTATTATGATATTTTCATTGCTGCAGGTTTATGTTGCGAGCGCCCAATTTATATCAATAATTTAATTTAATTTCTCTCACAGGATTACAATGACTTACATCATCGACGATACCGATCGATAATCTGTTTAGTTTTTATGTAATGTTTACTAGATTACCCCATATCATTTTGTTTAAGACATTCGAATATCCATGAATTTTAATTATGTATGTTAAATATTATGAACTCTAATAGCGTCATGGATTTCAGAGAATACAGATATATCGAGACCGTAAACAAAATAATCTCTTTCGTAACTCATAATTTATGACGGCATTCCTATTCTCTATCCATGCGCTTCCATGTGTATCCGTGTGCGTTCGTGCGTGCGCGTGTGCGTGCGGCACTGTTCTAATGCTGCTGCGGTGGGCTCGCCGCTAACCCGTTCCCTTGCAGTGCAGCTGCAGATCGAGGAGGTGAGCCGCAAGCTGCGCTCCGGTGACCTCGGCATCCCCCCCAGCGTGGACGAGAGGTGCGCATGAGTATTATATCTTAACGTAGCTTAACTTCGAGTAGGGCGCCGACGTACGGACGGTATTAATCTTTCTTGCAGGATCGTATGAATTGTTGATGATATAGTGATGTAGTGCCGGGATAATTAATGAATAGAGATGGGTGTCGCTGCCGGGCCATCCTGATTGTGCTCACTAATGCGACACTTTCTGTTGCAGGTTGCGCACGGCCGCACGTACTTTATCGTTCCCAAATAATCGATTTAATTAAAACTTTTTTCAGCGTTCTAATGTTAACAACGGTTCTAATGATAATCCAATTATTTTCAGCGCTAACGATATTAAAATTTCAGGTTTAATAATATGTCAAAATAATATATTTTTTCTCAGGCGCTTATTACTGTAGGAAGTAGACTAGGGCAACGAAGCTTACTTAATGGTTTGACCATTTGTACTTAAATTGAAACTAATTTAAACACTAAGAAAACACTAATTTAAAAATTAGTGCTTTTAGTGTTATGAACGAACGATTTTTTCCTTTAGTCAAAGAAAGACAACCGACCAAACTAAATTTGTATATTTATTAAAAAAAACCAGTAATATATCGAGTGTAGGTAAACAGATATTATGAGTGTTTAAAAATAATATGCCAAATAAACGCATGTACGGCGCAACTGTACTTACTACTGCGCATTACTCTTTATTATAACTTCACTAGTTTTGGTCACATAAATTCGTAATGCTGGCAGAGTCAGCATCTTAATACGCATTAGTACAGAGTGCCATCATATGCACGTGCGTTTGCGTACACTTATCCAGTTGCGTGTGTGCGTGCATTCTGTATGGCGGGTGTTTTAGGTCTCCGTCGCCGGAGCCCATCTATTCGACGGACGGCAAACGCCTGAATACTCGCGAGTACCGCACGCGCCGCAAGCTGGAGGAGGAGCGACACCGCCTCGTCACGCGCATGCATCAGATTAATCCGGAGTTCAAGCCGCCGCCGGACTATAAGTGAGTCTATTTTTCTATATTGGTGACTCCTCGTTGACTGATTGGTTAGTTTAAAATGATCCCCTTACCTTCGTCAGGCCGCCCATTATCCGCGTGCATGACAAAGTTATGATCCCGCAAGAGGAGCACCCGGACATCAACTTCGTGGGGCTGCTCATCGGACCGCGAGGCAACACGCTTAAGGGTACGTACAACTTAATTGTTTGTATATTATATGTGTTTTTTTTATAACAAGACAAATATTGTTCTTTCTTTTCGTAGCCATGGAAAAGGAAACCGGTGCGAAGATAATAATTCGCGGCAAGGGTTCGGTTAAGGAAGGAAAGGTGGGGCGGAAGGACGGCCAGCCCCTACCGGGCGAAGACGAGCCGCTGCACGCCTACATCACCGCCACCAACGCAGACTGCGTCAAGAAGGCCGTCGAGAAGGTACCGTTGTGCAATACATTGATGAGCGACAGATTGATCTCTAAATTAGAAATTACCATCACATAACTGTTTGTTAAAAAAAATAAATAAAGAGTTTTTATCCCGATCATCAAATCGGAAAGAATATTGTAATATTCTTTTGGAGAAATAAATTCTTTAAAATGCATTTTTTTATAAATTTATATCAACCACTTTAAATATATATTTCCAATATACACAGATCAAGGAGGTGATCCGTCAAGGTGTGGAGGTGCCGGAGGGGCAGAACGACCTCCGCCGCATGCAGCTGCGCGAGCTGGCCCAGCTCAACGGCACGCTGCGGGAGAGCGACGCGCCGCGCTGCGCCAACTGCAGCGCCGCCGACCACAAGACGTGGCTCGTGAGTGTCTCCGCCCGTCCGTGTCCCGGATCTTCAACTCCTCACTAACATATCCCCTCTTGTTTCCCAGTGCCCCGACAAGCCGAACGTGACGAACAGCATCGTGTGCTCGTCTTGTGGCGGCGCGGGCCACATAGCGCGCGACTGTCGCGCCAAGCGACCAGGACACGCGCCGCCAGCCCTACATCACGACAAGGTATCCTCGACTTACCCTTTGCTTTCCTCTATATCGTCGAGCTTTTTGTATAATTTATTTAATTTGCGATGCTACCGCAGGCTAAGATCGACGAGGAGTACATGTCGCTTATGGCAGAGCTTGGCGAGGCTCCGCCGGGCGTGGGCGGGCCGGGCGTAGGAGGAGGAGGGGGGGGGCGACGCACTCAAGGACCCTTCGCGCCTGCGCCTCCTCCGCGTGCCATCATGGCCGCACCCGGTAACTGAATGATGATTAATGAACCAATTAGAAGATTTACTAAAACGTGTGCAGTATTTTATTCATTGTTGGTATTTAGTTACATTAATTATCAGAAGCTTTACATACGATAAGGATTCGAAAATTTGGTTAGACTGTTCGATTCCGTTAGGTCAGTCTACATATTATATTGTAAAATTGTCGCATCTGTATAGGTAACATGGGAGGATTCCACGGGATGTCACATCCTCCGCACCCGCCGCACCCTCCGCCACACGCTCCCTGGCTCGGTGAGTGAACGTGTCACATGTCCCTCGGACGTGACATAGTAATTTCCAAAACGTCTCAATATTGCGCGTGTGTGTATGATATTCTATCGCAGTATCTTCACTATTCACAGGCGCGGTGTCGACGGGAGCCAGTGTGAGCGCGGCGCAGCCCCCGCCCCCGGGCAGCGCGCCGCCCTTCCCACCGCCGCCGCCCCATCAGGTGCGTTACTTTCCAGTGTAGACATGGTATTATTATATATCTACTTAGACAGTACAGTGCTTCATATAAGCACATATTATATTCGCAGGGAGAAAACCACAACTCAATGGGTTCTGGGCACATGCCGCCGCCGCCGCCGGGTAAGGCTACGGTTTAACCTACTGATAGATTGATTATTATTTGTAAGTAGTTCATAAAAGCCACATTTCCGTGTGATCAGGCATGATGGGTGGCGGACCGTGGCGTGGATATGCTCCCCCGCCTCCCTGGGCCGCCCCTCCCGCCGCGCTGTTCGCTCCCCCACCGCCACCCCCGCCCGTGTCCTCGGCGTGAACACGCACACACAAAGGCACGGACAGATTCTATTGTTTGATATAGAGTCGCAATTACTTACACTTAGGGATTGCAATCCGGAAAACGGATCCGGTAATTCGGCGGACCCGGCATCATGATGAGTTTACCGAATCCGGCGACCGGATCCGGTGCTAGCTATTTATGGAATATTTTTCATTTTTTGTCTATTATGGAAAGATTTCATTAGCGGCAAGTGCGTATCGATAAAACTTTAATAGATTTTGGCCCAAAAAAACTTAATTAACAGTTTGCACTCATTTAAACAGGCTGTAGAGACCCTACGCAAAAGAGATTACTACTTGATCTACTTCACGCTACCCACTAAGGTGAATAAGGCATTCTGTACAGGGTTATTTGTAATTAGTTAACCAGCTCTTGCAGCCTCTTTGAATCAATCAATCAACAATCCCAACAACATTTGTACTACGACTTTTGAAAAATCTTGGCAAACAACACAATAAACACGAAACAAAAATATTTTTGCTCCCTCTTTTACTTATTACTCTGTATTTTGTAAGAAGTGCTTAAAAGGTTTGGAAATCCTAACCAGGTAGGTTATATGTTTCATATGGATATGTTTTATATTCTAAACTACCTTTCTTATGTTAATATTACTTTTTTACTTACTAACAGTTCATTTTGAACTGAAAAGCGGAAATCAACCAGACTTGACCAATCCGGTCGGATCAAGTGACGCCGGATTCCAATCCCTACTTACACTTTAATCTACCAGAAGGTAGTTTCTTTTGCTATATTAATATTTACTTTAAACCCGCATATTGACAAATTATCATATATTATTTTCATGTAATGATCTTTTATTCCAGTTTTCAAATCCATTTCTTTAATATGAATTGTTGTTACCTTTAGATAAATAAAAAAACAAATACTTGATTACGATGACTATCATATTGCATTATATAAATCATTTATATTTGCTATTATTCAAAACGAAAATTGTTTTATAGTAATTGTGAGTGGGTGACGTGACAACATATTATTATTAACAAATAAAATTTATAAATATTAACCAAACCATTGTTTTATTTTCTTTACCTCTCAACGGCTGTGAATCATTCATTCATTCATCAATCATTGTAACTTGTGCAAAAATAGTATTAGAAAAACACCCGACAAAGTGTTTTTTGTATTCCAAGAGATGCTAAAATACAAAAACAATGGTGTATGGTAATTAAAAGGGATAATATATGTTCTTAATCGTGTTTATATTGTTGTGAAGAACAATTCAACGTAAGTTTACTTTATTTATAATAAGTTTAATATAATAGTTTAAATTTATTATTACGTATTGAACATAAGAAAATGTGAGTTTAAAATTAACCTAATCTAGGTTACAAAAGTTCAGTATAACTTTCTATAAAAACCGTTTTCTTTTTTTGGTTTTACGAAATTTTTATGTTTGTCGATTTATTTCAGGTTAAGGAAGTTACAGCCAATTGTATTGAATATAATATGTATAACGAAACAACAAGGAGAAAAATGTAATCTAAGTTTGAAGAAAAGAGTTGTGCCTCATATGTTTTTGTGGCAAAAACACCAGCTGAGAGAACATTCTCATGAATGTGCATAGTTAAAAGGCAAAGATTGACCTCGGTTAATAAAGCCTTTTTAGAGTTGGTTATCAAAAGTAGTGTTAAAAAAATAGTGACCTTCACAAAGAAGTGATATTCTACTAAGTAAATCCTAGTACTGCCCATACAAGATATTGATTACAAGAATTTACTTATTCTCTGCATATGGTAGTGTTTCAAAATATGCATGATGCACCGGAGGTATATAGGGTAGTAGCTGCTTTATGTCTTTATATTTTTCGTACGTAATAGGTCTGACATTTTGGTACGAAGGCTCCAGGGCGACTTTATCAAATTTTAACGGTCTTCCAGGACGTAGAGGTAATTCTTATTTTAGGTTAATAAATGTATTCTTTTACTTTGAACTTCGTTTTATTCATCTTTATTTCAAATTATTTAGCTTACAAACAACACTTAGCCTCAGACAAAAGTGGAATAGCATAAGCCATAAACTATATATCAGCAATAGACAACAGTGCTGCCAATAGAAATGTATATTACTAAGAGTAATAAATTGATAATTTTAAGTTCTGCGTCCGTCATCATGTTTTATAAAATATGGTAAATGGTGCAATTTTGAGGAACCTCAACCAACATATTTGCAACCAATTGACCTGTTAAGGGTGGAATTTTAACATCCTTGTTTAGTACACCACTACGTACAAAGACAATGTACATAATGTACCGCATCTTCTTAATTCATTACATATTCCTGGAGGTTTCATAAAATTAATATACATATCTCTATGGGAAGTTTACTTAAAATTATGTCATAATTACGTCAACATTACTATTTCTTGCCGCCAATATTGCACTTTGACACATCCATTTAAAATCTTTTTGTTCTATTTGCATTTACAGTCACAGGCCACAGCTGTAAGCTGGTTAGTCTGTACAGATTAGATCTTCAATGATCGTAACTTTTTCACCTAAATCGTCATCAATATGAATTTTGTTTTCACAATGAGGTTTTTTGCCGTATTCTTTAATTACAGTTTAAATTAAAGCAAACATTACAGTGATTTCACTCCCATGATTTTGTTACAGCTTCTAATATCTTTAAGAGATAGAGAGATTTTAGAGAACGTACCTACCTACTACATAAGAAAAAACAAACGTTAAAGGAATAAAATAACAATATCCAATATTTTAAAATACAACGCAATTTAATTACGTGTTTAAAAATAATATATTAATATTTTAATAGACAAATTAATTAGAAATGAAAAAAAGTGGGGCTATCGGTTTAAGTTCAACAACAAATACACAGAATCCATACTAGCTTTTGCAGATGATCTCGCGATACTGACACGTAATCCGAAACAATGTCAGGTACTTTTAAATGTAGTTGAGGATTTCTGTACGTGGACGGGCGGATTGAGGACAAAACCAAGTAAATGTTTTAGTCTGTGTCTGGGTAGACGGAATACCAAATATACCTCTTACGATCCGCGTCTTATAATAGGCGGTCAGTGCGTTAGTACGGTTACGGAAGCAGCTCCGTTTAAATTTTTAGGTAAAAAAATCGATTACCAAGGCCGTACTCCATCGTTGGATGTAATAGTCGATAGCTTTTTAAACGATCTCAAAAAGGTAGACAACCAACCAATAAGTAACGTCAAAAAAGCTTGGATTTACGATAATTATTTAACATCACGTCTAAATTGGCCTTTCCTCGTGTATGATATAAATAAAACCCTTTTGTTAAAGTTAGATGCAAGCGTCATAAAGACATTGAAGTTATGGCTCGGGTTAGCGCACTCAGCGGACTCTTCAACCTTATTTAGAGACCGTAACAACTTTGGATTAAAATTAAAGAAACCATCGGAGCTCTACAAACATCTAAGAGTTACCAAAAGACATATCATCGGAAAATCTAAAGATGATACTGTAACTTCTCTCCCAAAAGACAAAGTTGCCTCAGAGCTCGAGTCACGACTTCAATTCCATAAAAAGTTTATGATAGGTGCTCAAACAAATAAAGTAGGGCTAGGATCAAGTAGGAAAGTTCAAGACATAGACATAACAAAATCTTTTATTCGACAAGACGAAAACGATAATTACCGACTCCACGCGATGAGCCTAGAAATTCAAAACGAATGGGTGACCATAGGAGATTTTTGTATTCCACTAGCTTTGAAGTGGCGCACCTTAATTTATGATTGGTCCCCAGCATTATTAAAATTCTATCTTAATGCATTCCAAATGACTCTCCCAGATCAAAGTAATTTAGTAAGATGGGGCAAAGCCACCGAAAAGTCTTGCAACATCTGTGGGGAGGCAATAGGAACCGCGAAACACCTATTAGTAGGGTGTAGGGTACTTCTAGATAAAGGTCAATACTCGCGTCGCCACGACAAGGTATTAGAAATTATACGGGAAGCGGCTAGTCTTTCAGTAGCAAGAGCGCGGAAGGGTATAACAACCACCGAACGATCTATAGAATTCGTAAAAGAAGGCTCCTCCAAAAAATCAAAAGCGAAGCCTTATTCAATATTAGGCGCGGCTCCTGATTGGATTCTCATGATGGACACGTATGAAAAGCATTACAAAATCCCTGGGGATGTTGGTGTTTCGTCATCCAGACCGGACTTATTCCTGTATTCGAAACATCTGAGGCGCGTGATACTTGTGGAGCTTACTGTTCCTTGGGAAACAAACATCCCAAGGGATCACACATTCAAGCTCAATAAATATTACGAACTAACCAACGAACTGATCAGGAATAAATTTATAGTTAGTTTGTACGCGGTAGAAGTGGGAGCGAGAGGTATAACAGCAAAATCTCTCTATAGCCTACTTAAAGATCTTGGCCTTTCTAGAACAAGCATCGGTTCATTTCTAGAACGTACTTCAAAGGCGGCATTAGTAGGTTCTTTCCAAATTTGGTTAGGTAGGGAGAGGAGTGTGGAGGGTGAAGGTGAGCGTTTTTGCGCATAATAAAGGGGCCCCTTAAACCTACTCCTGGGTCGCAAGTCCCAGGCACTGCTTGCACTCCTCTCCTTGCAACGCGATGGGCCCGGCACCCGCACGGTGAATCCATGGATTGCTAAGAAGCTTCGTCTCTCTTACTATAAGACAAATAAATTATTTACAAAGATTAGTAACAAACGTTGGACTAATTTGAAACTTACGTACCTACCTACTACTTATATACAAAAAAACAAACAACAACAAATTAAATAATAATAAAGCAACACCAAATTAAATAATAAAAAAGTATCTTTATAATACTATACAATTAAATTATGTGTGTTAATAAATACCTGTGATATATCTACTTAAAAACGTTATAAAGAACAAACAAAATTGAAAAGTACGACAAATCAAATTGTTTGCTTAGATATAATGTTATAAGTTAGAAATAAGGAAAACAAAACCTAATAGAAAAATCACACAAAAACGATTTATGTACCTGCATACGTAGATAAGAAAAAACAAACTTTAGAAAAATAAGCAAAACATTATTCAACAGAAAAACATCATACAACATAGAAATTGACGAAAATAAAATGATTTATGTAATAAGTATTAATGAATAATTTACGACGAATATCGACAAAACACATTCAAAAATTAGTTCGCTGACAACAACCGTTCCGTAAGGATGCTAATGCTACCTCGCACCAGGGTATGTTAACTCTGTGCCTCGCACTTCGCAGCTATCGGTACTGTCGGCCCTCCCCTCTTAGCGCTAGATATGGATATCGCGTGTGGTATTTGACCATTGTGTATTATTTTAAAACAGTAATAACTTCTTACACTTCAAATCAAATACTGTCAAAAGCAATTTCGTTCTCAATTAAGTGCTTGTAATATTTCACAAAATTAAGTGCTTGTGATATTTAAGCTTATTTGGATAAGGATTAATGTCATGATAATTAAAACACCTTCGAAAATATTATTATATTTTAGAACTAATTTGATTACTATAAAAAAGGTTATAGCGAGTCAACTTTTAAAGCTAGATATATGCTGTCGCGGACTTATTTTTAGAACTTTTAGAGGGGAACAATTTCATAATACATTTTTGCGTAACTTTCACCGTTTGCTCGGCGCACGCGAGGAAAGCTCTCAAAAAAAGAAATATTTTCTTGTTTTTGCAGGATTTTTTATTGCTGCTTGACTTCTATTAGTCACAGCGAGATGAAATGTAGCCTAAAGCCTTTCTCATTAAATGGACTATTCAACGAAAAAAGAATTTCTCAATTTGAATCAGTAGTGCCTGAGATTAGCGCGTTCAAACAAACAAACATATTATTAGTACTAGGGGTCGCCCGCGACTCCGTCCGCGCGGTTTTTAGTGTTTCCTCGGCGCACGCGAGGAAAGCTCTGAAAAAAGAAATCTTTTCCCGTTTTTGCAGCATTTTCATTGCTGTTTGACTGATTCTGATAAACATGAACCCCGACATTCATGTTGTAAACTTAATAGTTGTCAAATTTAAAAAACAAAAATCATTTCAAACTAAAAATGATCTGATAAAACTTACATAAATATCTCCTCACGAGTATTAAAATCTCAAAAATATCTAACTATTTACCCAGACGGATTAATATATGTTTAATTTTTGCTTCCATCAAAACCTCACGTTCTTGCTGATGAATGGATATATGATAAAAAAAAAGAATCTGAAAAATATATAACAAAATAAGTTAAATAGAAATAAATTTCTAAATTACTAACAGTAAGTACCTAATTGATTATTTCGATAATTATGTATTGATAATCATGTTAAGTTCTAAAATGAAAATTGTATTCTTATTCCCTCTAATTTAACAAATTTGATCTCGCATATATACATCAGATAAGTATATAATAAGTAATGAAATTTATATACTTCAGAGTATCACGAAAACATTCATTAAATTAGAACCTGAGTTTGTTTACGTAGTTGTGGTAAGGTTTTTGATATATCGGGGCGTCACGGTGAGTGCGAAAGCGATCCCGTGGCGCCCCACTAAGGCGATGAGGTCAACCGTTGGTTTTTTAGTGGGTAGCCTTAAAAATGGCAGCGTCTTCTACGCTGCCGGGTAGTCCCACATACCCCCTCGGTCATCACCTTCCTGGCCGCAGGGATGATGCATAACGCATTTTTCCAACGATAAAAAAAAAAAAAAAAAAAAAAAAAAAAAGCATAGAAGACGCTGCCATTTTTAAGGCTACCCACTAAAAAACCAACGGTTGACATCATCGCTTTAGTGGGACGCCACGGGATCGCTTTCGCACTCACCGTGACGCCCCGGCGGAACCTCCTGCGAGGGGCCCCAATCAACTTAGGGACGCCCTCACCTTCACCTCGTAGGCCTATAATGGGTGGGAGAGGTCACCCCCTCTCCCGTCCAGGCACTATCGCTGGGGAAGGAGGCTGCGGGCGTAATCCCGCCTCCTTCGACCTAGCCTACCCCGACGGAAATAGCCCCCACCGTCGCAAGACCGGCCGACAGGGACTCTAAGTCCCTACTCCACTGTCGGATCAGAATTCAGTGAGCTAGAGCCCTGATCCGATCCGCCTCCACCCGGTGCCAATACACTCCGGCGAGGAACCGCGTCTGTAGTTCCCAGGGCGGATCGCTCGCCAGGAGTGTGGCCGCAGTGTATGACACCGTACGGTACGGTACCGTTTGCGTAACCGTTCGTACACCTCACATAGGGAGGACGGCTCATATCTCCGGACTCCACCATGGACCCCAAATCCGCGGCGGAACCCGAAGATCTGTCCAAGTCGCAGCTTTTTGACTGGGTCCACGAAATTGCGCCTGAATTATGTCTACGATACTCAAGAATATTGATAGGTATCAAGTCTCCGCCCTCGACATCACGCGCCGCGAACGCATCCGAGAGCACCTCCGACATGGAGGTCGAGGCCGCCTTTTCTACGAAGGAAAGGGCCTCGGATTCCTAGTCGGGGAGTTCGTCCCCTTCCTCCGACGCTGACGAGGACGACGGTTTCACAACCGTGCGGTCAAAATCGGCCAAGAGGAAGGTGACGAAAGCGCTCTCGTCGAACGTACCGCGAAAACGGGTCTCAAAACCTGCTAGTAGCGAACCCGCGTCGCCTGTCCGTTCTTCGGTAGTGAGCGGATTTTCGAGGACCCTAAGTCCCAATCGTTCCCCATCATCTCGGTGCACCGCATGTGCCGAGCGACCACTAGGGTCCCGTTTGATCTCGTTCTTGTCCATCTCGAGCTTTCCCCGGAAGAAAAGCAAATTTTTAACGTTAAGGCAGTCTGCCAACTCTCCGGCCTTAGGGCCGAACCTCCACGCGGTCGCGGTTTTCCCGGTCAGTGTCATCGGTGCCAGCTCCGCGGAAGGGACCGGTACCTGAGGATCCTTCCAGCTGCGTCCTGTGCGGACAGAAAGGCCACCCCGCGAATTATCGCGGGTGCCCCAAAGCGCCGCGCAGGACACAGCCGGCAAGGCATCCTCTCGGTCCGTCCAGCCTCATTGGCCTCCTCTAGCTCCTAGGAGGCTCGCGGCCCCTCAGGCATCCCAGACCCCTCAGGCACCCGCGAACGCGATCGCGAAAGCTTGGGTGAAGCCTCCGAGGATTATCCCACAGCCCGTCCCTCAGTCGTTGCCGCCGCCGCCGGTTCGTAACTCCACGGACAGAGTTGCGAGTTCGCTCGCGTGCGTCACGAGCGCCTTCGGTGTAATAGACATAGAAGAGCTCCTAGTCTTTTCGAACGAAATGAGGGATTCAGCGCGGAACCCTTCCGCGAGGAAGGAAGTGCTCCTCAAGTGCTCCTCAAGCGCCGTCCTAATCAAATCGATATACGAACACACGATGTCAACATGATGACATCGCGTGGAAGGGTAAAACCTCGCTCTCTGACTGTCGCTACATTCAACGCGAACGGGCTACTAAAGCAGATAGATCTAGTGCGTGAACTCGTGGTCACGCACCAGAGAGACGTCTTGTTAGTACAAGAGTCCTTTCTGAAGCCGTGTAATCATGATCCGCGCATCGCGAATTTCCGTCTCGTTAGGAACGATAGGGCAACCGCGGAGGGGGGAACCATCATCTACTACAGAAGAGAGGGACCTTAAGTCCTCACTCCAATTAGGTAACGCAACCATTCGGGCCGGCAACATAAATTGCAATCCCCGCTGGAACTCTACTGTCGCAAACAGTAGAGGAAATCTCCTTGATAGGCTAAGTTACAAGGCTGGTCTCGACTTCGAGATCACCGCGCCTTTGAGTCCCACGTGGTACTGCGACACAGACTTCCGACCTGACAGACCCGACGTGCTCGACATAGTACTCTTGAAGGGCGTGACACTCCAGTTACGTTCTATCGAGACGCTATCCGAGCTAGACTCTGACCATCGACCGGTCCTATTTCAGCGAGGACCTCTCCCCCCCCCCCCCCTAGGGAATCCGCGACAAAAACAATTATTAACTGCACGAAGCTTCGAGAGCAACTCCATTCCCCCGTATCAGCGCACCTCGACAAAATTCCTGACCACCTTACATCGGTCGAGGACGCTGTTTCAGCCGCGCCTAACTTCACAGAACATTTGGTAGACAGCATAGGAAAGTCCTCGAGGGAGTTCCGAGTGAACTTCGAGGGTTATCGAGCACTCCCTCCGGCCATTAGACTTTTCATCACCCGTAAAAACGCCGCGATTAGAGCCCATGACCGATACCCGACAGATGACAACCGACGGAGGCTGCGCCGTCTCCAGAGGGAGTCGAGACAAGCTCTCAACGACTTTAGAGATAGCGGCTGGGATAGGACACTTGCGGCGCTCTCTCCAACACACCAGGCATTCTGGCGTTTGCAGAGAGCGCTGAAGTCGGACACTGTCTCAGATATGCCTCCCTTGGTTGGACCTAACTCCGCCATCGCGTTTGACGACCTTGACAAAGCTGAGTGCTTAGCCGACAGTCTAGAGAGCCAGTGCCGTTTGTCTGCTCAATCGGTTGATCGCGATCATGTTGAAATAGTCGACAAATCGGTCAATATAATGAGTTCTCAGCCACCTCAGACGAGGTGACGTCCATAGTTAGGGCGCTTCACGCTAAGAAATCGCCAGGTCCCGATAGGATCACTAACAAAGTGATAAAGCTCCTTTCGCCTCCTTTAATATACCTATTGGTTACCATTATTAACGCTCTACTGGCCGGTTGCTCGTTTCCGGCCCAGTGGAAAGCGGCCATAGTGATAGAGTTCCATAAGCAGGGCAAACCCCGGCATCTGTCTAGTAGGTACCATTCCATCAGTCTTCTTAGTTCCTTAGGGAAAGTATATGAGAGAATCATCCTCTGTAGACTTAGATTGGAAGTCGAGAGACTCAAAATCATCCCAAATGAGCAGTTCGGCTTTAGAGCCAACCATTCATGTTCCCATCAGGTGCAACGCCTCACGGAGTACATACTGATAGAGGCCACTGTGAGGGCCAAGAAGCATAGGACAGGAGCGCTCTTCCTAGATGTAGCTAAGGCGTTCGACAGGGTCTGGCCCAATGGACTGGTTTACAAGCTATACCAGTTCAAGTTGTTGGACAGACTCGTACTCATCATACGGGACTACATGTCAAATCGCTCCTTTCGCTACAGAGTGAAAGGCGTTTTGTCAACCCCTCGCCCCATCAGGGCGGGTGTCCCCCAGGGTTCAGTTCTCTCGCCAATCCTCTACTCCATCTACGCTAGCGATATTCCTAGGCCGCGATCTAAAGTGCACCTTGCCATGTACGCGGACGATACCGCGCTTTACACGTCCTCTAAGGATCACTGGGAGGTATACCAACGTCTCCAATCCGCAGTCGACTCCCTCGAGAGTTGGCTGCGGAAATGGCGGATCGAGGTAAACCCTGAGAAGAGCGTTTCCGTGCTCTTCGAACGGGGCCCCCCAAGAATCCTCCCGCGAATCAAACTCTTTGATAAACCGATACCTTGGAAAGACGATGCAAAATACCTAGGAGTAACGTTAGATAGAAAGTTAGTTTTCACTGAGCATATTAGGACCGTTCGTTGCAGAGCGGCCTACATATTAGGTCTTTTATATCCGCTGTTAGGCAAGCGGCGTAAAATGTCCCTTTGCAATAAGGTGACACTCTCTCTATAAAATTTGCATACGTTCCGTCATGTCCTATGCGAGTCCCGCTTTTGTGCACGCTAATCTGAAACCCCTTCAGGTGATTCAGAACAGGTTTACACGGATTGCAACCGGGGCGCCGTGGTTCGTACGCAACATCGATCTCCATAGAGACTTCCTTCCGACCTTCCGACCATCGCTCAGTACTTCAAGGTGCTTTCCCAAAATTACTTTGAACGTGCTGAGCGACACCCGAACCCACTGATGGCTGACGCCGCAAAGTATAGACCACGTAAGACCACTTTAGTCAGAAAAAGAAACCCAAGTCGGTACTCTTTGGCCCCGACGACGCGTTCACAATAGGTAATAACGTGTACGCGTAGGCATAAGTGACACCACACAACATACAGTCACACACCGTCTATACCGGTATAGACGAGGTCGCAACTGAGTAAGTGCTCTGTTGTTCCGGCGTTTTGCCGTCGGAGGACGCTAGTGTCCAAATTTCCTTGGCTACCCTCCTGACTAACGACGCCCCGAGCCGTGGTCCGTGTCTCAATCTGAGACGCCCTCGGGACGTCGTTCCCCATGGGGGCCCATCTGGCCCCCCCCCTTTTTAAGGGCGGGTCTACTGACCCACCCGCTCCCCCGGTGACGCTGTAATAGCCAACAGGGCTAACAGTATAGACAGAACAAACAAACAAAAAAGCTATATAGCAAATACCGTCTATGTACAAGAAATCCTTTAGCGTTTGAATAGCAAATATATTTTCTTGGTAAATATTTATTTGAATATGTGCAGGAGCGTTTGTGTAATGATATTAAAAAAATGATTATAAAAATAAATACGATCGAACAAACGTTTTTTTAATCGAACAAACAAGAACTCATCAAAATTGATTAAAAAAAAACAGTACAAACAATTTAATATTAAGAGCCAGGTTCAAATAAAATTTCGAATAATTATTTTAAAAAAGTCCTTATCGAATAAACGCTAAATTTAATCGAACAATCAAGAACAAACGACGAACAATCGAATTAGGAAAAAATGCTCAACATAATATATTGGCAGATTGTAGGCATGTGAATGCGGGAAGTCGTAAAATTTTCGGAGGTTCTTATATTAGTACTATATTAGCATTCTAGCTTCTCTTCTTTTTCCATTTATAATGTTGTGCTTCAGGTTATGGATATTAAGTAGTTTAAGTTAATTTAATCATTTTGTGTTTGATCCATTGTAATGATAGGGGTGACATTTTCGCTATAGATAGATAGCTATTTTCGCTAACAATAGATTTCCAAACAAAAAGTACTTTTCTGCAAATTTATTCCGTGATATTGAGAGCATTTTGAGATACTGATTATTTTTTTTTGTCTGTACTGTTAGCCCTGTTGACTATTAAAGCGTCACCAGGGGAGCGGGTGGGTCAGGAGATCCACCCTATCACTGTTTCATACAAATAAAAACTGATCTCTATTTTAAATATGAATATGTGTAACGCGCTTTAAATATTTACGTTCTGCAACACCTATAAATTTAACATTATAATTATGGCAGCACTAGAATGTACAAACGTCAAACAGTTAAAAAAAGCCAAGCTCGGGATTGTGACTGGCATACTTATTTGTTCTATTATTAAATAGAGTTCGTAATGAAACTGTAGAAATTCATTAAATTGTGATTTTGTAAATTATCTATATTATGGTTATTTTTTAGAATATATCTGAATTAAAAGTGTTGGTATTTTGTCAAAAAACAGTATAGGAATGTGTGTTGTTTGGCTGACATTCTGACATGTACTTATGTTGGAGAATTCCTAAATAGACCTTTGATGTCGGGGCCGAGTGTAAAAATAACACTGGATTGTCGCGACCGGTTGGGCGGTTGTATATAAACCCAACAGCGCCCCTTCTAACGATGGCTCGCAAGATTATACTTCATATATCTTTAATCCTGCTGGGTAAGCAATGCATCACAAACATTAGACGAGGACCGTTTATTCAATTTATACAGCTTTGTAAATATGCTTATAACGCATGCAATTTTAATGAGGATTTATTTAATTTACGACAAACAGATTTATTGTAGCTTTATATGAATGAATGTTTATTTTGATACTAGTTGGTATTTGTAGGAATTTTATAAGAAAGTATGCATTATATATATATAGTATATTTTCTTTTATCAACATGAGTTAATTATAACATATAATAAGTATTTATTGTAGTTAATGTTGTATTATTTGGTAGCTTTTGTCTTATTATATTTTTATTAACTTAGAAAGGATGTCATCTTTCACTATTACATGATTATTATATATTGTGATGAATTTAGGTATTCATTTTGTGTTGGTTCATTGTTATCACTCCCTTTGTGTGTTTGTTTTGGTTAGTTTGTCAGTTTGTATTTTGGTTTTGAACAAAAACTTATATTACACAATCTTGTTACTGAAGGAGGGACCTCAATATCTTATAAAAAAACATATGATATACAGTGAAAATAAATTGTTTTAACCATAGACAGAGAGTTTATTAGTATACCAATAGTTAGCATAGCCATGTGCAAAACAGAATCAGAAGATCATGAAAGGAAACCCTGCAATATAGAGAAGTTATTTTGTTTATAAGAGTGCCTAACAGTTAAGACTGTACATATAAATAATACTACTACATACTAGTACTATTGTTGGATGGCTTAATAAGTATGGTAGCCAACTTTGTTATGTGATAGGTATAGATATTGTTCTATTATTAAATAGAGTTTGTAATGAAACTGTAGAAATTCATTTAATTGTGATTTTGTAAATTATCTATATTATGGTTATGGATAGATACTTTTATCAATGGGTTTGTAGGATTAAGATGCTTTATACATTATCTGTAAGATGGAGAAGAGTTGAAGTTGTGTGTGCTTCGATGGTTCAAATTTGCAAAAAAATGCATTTGTGTATAGATAAAAAAAGAAACATTACTCAGAATAAGAACTATAACTAAATGTAAACAACAAACTGCAGCTGGTTTATGAAGAACCTTGAAGGTGGTAGTATTGTGAATTTCCGTCGCCGTCTCGAGGGCTTTTGACGGGGTCTGGCATGCGAGCCTTTTAAGCAAGCTTGTAGTGTACGGTATATCTCCCGGACTAATTGGCGGACTTTCTGAGCCAGAGATCTCCGAGTAGTTGACAAAGTGTGTCAATAAATGTCGGAGTGCCCCAGTGGTCCGTTCTTTCTCCAACTCTTTTTTCTGCTGCACATTAACGATCTGCTGAAGCCCGGTCTCTATGGGTATGCAGATGAAAGCACAGTTGTAGAAAGTTATCTGCCAAGTACTCAAGCTAGTAGAGATGTAGTACAGTCTGAAAGAGAAGCTATGGTGCATCATTTGAATGACAAACTTCAGGCAGTCTCCACACGGGGCAATGCCAATCTTGTCAAATTCAACGCCACTAAAACGCAGACGTGTGTGTTCACCGCCAAAAGGAGCCCTTTCACCTTGGCTCCTACTTTCCAGAATGTATCCTTGGAATACAGTGACCGGCTTCAGTTGTTAAGCTTAGAGATTTCCTCGAACCTCAACTTTGGTCGGTTCATTGAGTCCAGAGCAAGAGGAGCCGCAGAAAGGCTTGCCATTCTTTCGAAGGTCCGGCAGTACTTTACACCGGGACAGCTACAGATCCGGTCGTGTATGGAATACTGTGGTCACATATTTGCTGGTGCCGCAAAGTCTCATCTTGCGCCTCCACAGCCTTGAACACAGGTTTAGAATTGCTTGCCTCTCAGTATTCTATAGAATACATTTAGGTGAGTGTGCGCTGGAATTACACGACCTAATTCCCCCGGTCCCCTTCCATCACTGGATGTTCCGACGAACGGCAAGTATCCATCTTTTTGTTGTGGACATTCCACCTGTCCGAACGAAGCGCTTTGCTTCGTCGTTTTTACTTCGTACAGCGAAGGACTGGAAAAGCTAGCATACGTCAGTATTTCCGGCCGAATACAATGTGGGTGTCTTCAAGAGAAGAGTGAATAGGTTGCCAGGTTAATGCGCCTTACCACCTTTATTTATTTATTTTTATTTTTATACAAAACTAGGTTAATGCTTGACTACATTCCACCTGATGGAAAGTGAAATGTAGTCTTAGGTGGTAAAGCGCATTAACCTAGCAGCCTATTCACTCTCCTCTTGAAGACACCCACATTATATTTTGCCGGAAATACCGACGCAGGCAGATTGTTCCAGTCCTTCGCTGTACGCACTAAAAAAGATGAAGCATAGCGCTTCGTTCGGACAGGTGGAGTGTCCACAACGTAGGGATGGATACCCGCCGTGCGTCGGGACGTCCGGCAAAGGAACGGGGATGGGGGAATTAGGTCGTGCAATTCCTGCGCACACTCACCAAAATGTATCCTATAGAATACTGAGAGGCTAGCAATTCTACGCCTGTGTTCAAGGCTGTGGAGTTTGGCGTCAACCAATTTAGGGTCGCCAATAAGCCTCTTTGCTCGCCTCTCAATTGAGTCCAGAACCGCAAGATGAGTCTTTGCGGCACCAGCAAATATGTGGCCACAGTACTCTACACACGACCGGATCTGTGCTTTGTATAATACAAGAAGCTGTCCCGGTGTAAAGTACTGTCGCACCTTCGCAAGTACGGCAAGCTTTCCCGCAGCTGCTCTTGCTCTGGACTCAATGTACCGACCAAAGTTGAGGTTCGAGGAGATCTCTAAGCCTAACAACTGAAGCCAGTCACTGTATTCCAAGGATACATTCTGGAAAGTAGGAGCCAAGGTGAAGGGGCTCCTTTTGGCGGTGAACAAACACGTCTGCGTTTTGGTGGCGTTGAATTTGACAAGATTGGCATTGCCCCATGCGGAGACTGCCTGAAGTTTGTCATTCAAACGTTGCACCATGGCTTGTCTTTCAGATTGTACTTCTTCTCTACTAGCCCGAGAACTTGGCAGATATCTTTCTACAACTGTGCTGTCGTCTGCATACCCATAGATACCGGGCTTCAGCAGATCGTTAATGTGCAACAGAAAAAGAGTTGCAGAAAGAACGGACCCCTGAGGTACTCCGGCATTTATTGTCAAGGGTTCCGAAGAACACCCGTCGACAACAACACGGAGAGATCTCTGGCTCAAAAAGTCCGTTATCCAGCCAATCAGACCAGGAGATATACCGTACGCTGAAAGCTTGCTTAAAAGGCTCACATGCCAGACCCTGTCAAAAGCCTTCGAGACGTCCAGAGAGACGGCGACCGCTTCTCCGTTCCTCTCGATGGCTTCGCCTAAAATGTGTGTTGCGTACGCTAGAAGGTCCCCAGTGGACCTATTTCGGCGAAATCCGTACTGTCGGTCACTGAGGAGATCGTTACCTTCTACGTACGCTAGAAGCCGCGAGTTCAATACACGCTCCATAATCTTGCAGAGTATGGAGGTGATTGAAATGGGCCTATAATTAGCAGGATCGGCACGGCTGCCTTTTTTGAGCACGGGTTGCACGTTGGCAAGCTTCCAGGATTCCGGCACTTTTCCAGTCTTGAAAGAGAGGCGATACAGACGTGTCAATACAGGAGACAACTCACCTGCGCATGTCTTGAGCAGAATGGCTGGTATACCATCAGGACCACTGGCTTTATTCACATCTAAACGACACAATGTTCTCCATACCTCTTTGTTCGTGATGCGGATTTCAGGCATCGAAATACCGCAGTGAGGAAGATGTTCTGGAGAAGCATTGCCAGTGTCTAGATGCGAATTCTCAGCAAACAGAGAAGCAAATACATTCGCTTTCTCTGTTGCTGTGTGGGCCAGGGATCCATCAGGCTTCAGCAGAGCAGGCAGTGAGGGTTGGCAGAAGTTCGACTCGATCGCTTTGGCAAGAGACCAGAAAGCTCGACTGCCAGTTGGTCTGACAGAGAGCTTTTCGCCATTCTTAACGATCCGATCAAGACGAGCCTTCCGCAATGCCTTTTTATAGGACTTGGCAGCTTGGTTAAAGGCTCTCTTCTTTGTACTTACATCCGGAGTTTTGCGGCTTCGAGCATCAGCCCAAATGAGGTATGCCGAATGTTTTCGGTCGAATGACGCTGAACACAGAGGTCGTTCCGCGCGTACACACTGACTCCGGCCCGTGAGCGAAAGTTGTGCTCTAACGAGTAACCGGGATAATCCAAGTATGCAGCGCTCAAAGGACATTGTATCTGCGTCTCCGTCAAAAAGAGCAAGTGCGGCTGCTCTGTCTCCAGGTGGTGGTGGACAGCTAAAAGATTTGAGTGCAAACCCCTGATATTAGTGAGGTGCACTTTATATGAGGAGGAGTGCAACCGCTGTGTAATCTTGTTCCTTTTTCTTAACTTTTTCATAAAAAAAAATAAATATAAAAGTGAATAGGGATGGGAAATGGCAGTTGAACGAGACGGTACGTATCGAACCCGACGTCGAAATTGGTGATGTCTTGCCACTGGGAGGCTAGTCTGGAGACTGCGGGGACGCCCGAACCCCCCCAGGGATCGCCATCGGGCCTCCTCGTCTGGTCGCCAACCAGCACGATGGAGCCACCCTGGGATTTGTCACAGCTGGCGGGGCAGCCTTTCGTGGTTGGCTATCCCACTAATTGGGCCCCCAACTATCTGCGGGCGGCCAGCGGAAAGCCGTCGCTTCGGATCCCGCTACACTCCTCGACTAGACACCCGACAAAACAAACACCAACCCGACGTCAGACCGGTTCGCCAACGCACCGCAACTGTTCAGACCCATTTCCCATAAACGGCTTCATCGAGCAACGTGCCGGAACACGACTAGGTCGCTTTGCGGCACGACTCTGCCCGATGGGTGGTAACTTTGGGTAACCGGCGACCCGATGTTATGGTCTACCACCAAGAAATAACTATATTCCATCATCAAAAATGTTTTTTTTATTCAATAAAGAAACATTCACACCATCTAAAAAAATGTGTAAACAAATGAGATGTGTGCAATACTGTGTCAAATTATTCAATCTAAATTCATCAAAATTTCATTCATGATTTTAGCGGTTAACAATACATTTGATTTGAATTCATTCCAATTCAAGTTTACGTATGGTACTCATAATGGGCCTTGTCCTGCTTAAAGACTTACATTAGTTTGATCCATATGTAATATTAGAGTGATGTCAATTCTGGGATGAATATATATTATGAATATTTATTTTTTAAACAAATGACTTAGATTGTAGTACACTAGATTATATTTGCAAAAGTATTTTTTATTTAAGTATACATACTTATGATTTGAATTTGTTTGGTTTGAGACGCTAATTAGTGAACCAATAACAAAATGTACGAAACACTCGTGAGGTACAAGGGACACTTTTTTTGCCATATTTTACTTGGCAGCATAAAACTATCTTATTCAGCTGTTTTGACTCTTTTAACGCGTTTTTAAGCACGCCTCTATCATTTCGATTCTGACATCTGTAGCCGACATGATTCTATGTGTTCTAGTCTGCTACTGTTCTAGTTCTATATTATTTGCGGAGGTCAATAAAGCGAGGAAAATGCCTAACATTTACTTAAATATGGCGTACCGAATGAGAAACTGATTGTTCTCTTTGAAAATAAACAAAAATAATTAAATGTTTCTGTTGTGGTCGAGTACATTTAGGTTTAAAGAACTTAATGAGTATGGTATATACAATTTTTTTATTAAAAATGCAAATATATATTTCACATACATTTTAAAGTAGAGAAATAAAAAGAGTTACAAATTGAAATTTTAGCTATCGCTGTGTCTACGGCGCAGAGCACGATCCAAGTCAAACATCTTTGACAATGATCTGTGATACAGGGACGCTTAAGGGTCTTTTTTCTGCAGATGGTTTCTGGGTTCCAATTCTCAATTGATATTTATTTGTTGTCAATTATTTAATTTAGTTAATGATGTGACGTCATATATTCTTAGTTCATAAATTTTCCTCAAATATAAGTTACAAGTAGATTATCCTACTCACATGAAAATTTTATTCATCTAAATGGTTGGAAAATTGGCAAGCCTTCGGAAATTTTTCACAACGATTATGAGAAGTATAGCCGCCTCCTGAATGGAATTTGAATTTTGACACGACAATGTTGTTTGGGGGAGTTTAGGATTTAGAATCGTTTAGGATTTAGAGTCGAATTCGTTCATGTGTACAAAATTATTTTACGACTGACTGCATTTTAATATTTATCTTATTTAGTTGGTTAAGATGCAATTAATATACACTCGGCGTCACAAAAATCGCACCTTTTAAAAAAGCAACTTCAAAATAATTTTACTCAAACTTTGTGAATTGTAAGGATATGATTGTAGGATATCATTGGAAAGGTAATTCAATTGCCTATTAGAAAATAAAAAACATGTGTATGCATTTTAATTCTTTAATAACAAAAAACTTAAAACATGACAAAGTGACAAAAAATAAAATTAATAACATCATAAAAAATTACAAATAAGGCCTTAAAATCTAGTGTTTCCACCCCTTGCTGTGATGGTAGCTTCCAGCCGATCTTTCATGGAGCTCACGAGGGTCACTACTCTTGCTTGGGGTATGTTGTCCCATTCGTCTTTCACGGCATCCTGGAGCTCTTGTAGAGTGGTGGGAGCAGGATCTCGTGCTCGTACGTGCCTCTTTACATCGTCCCAGAGATGCTCGATCGGGTTCAGGTCTGGACTTCGTGCTGGCCACTGCATAACAGGGATCTCAACCTCTTCCAAATAGTCCCACACAGCAAACGCAGTGTGGCAACGGGCGTTATCATGCATTAACATGAACCCATCGCCAACAAAACCAGCATACGGAACCACATGGTCTTGTAAGATCTCCGTTATGTACCGCCGAGCATTCAGCGACCCTTGCCCGCGACCACCACCAGTCCGAGAGACGCACACAAGCTCCGTTTTCCCTTCGACGGATATGCCACCCCAGAACATACAGGAACCACCTCGGTATTCGACGGATTCCTCTATGCAAGCCTGGGCAAATCGCTCTCCTCGTCTTCGGTATACTCTTCTGCGTCTGTCGTTGCAGAAAAGACATACTCGTGTCTCATCGGTGAAGAGAACGGCTTTCCACTGTTCACTCGTCCAGTTGACATGCTCCTGGGCAAATCGTAACCGCTCTCTTCGATGCTGCATGGTCAATTTTGGGCCCCTAGCAGGTCTGTGAGCTCTCAATTCCTTTTCTTTCAGTCTTCTTCTAATCGTAGAAACACTCACAGACGTTCTGCAAGCTGATCGGAGCTCTTGTTGCAACTCAACAGCATTGCTGAAGCGGTGTCGCAAGGATGTGGAAACAACGAAGCGGTCGTCTCTTTCTGACGTGCAGCGTTTTCTTCCGGATCCACGTCTTCGAGTATAGCCACCAGTCTCAAGGAACCGTTGGTATATTCGTCGAACTGAGAATCGGCTAAGGTTCAACTGTCGAGCAACGTCAACCCGTCGCAGTCCTGATTGCAATAGCGCAATGATTTGAGCGGCTTTATCAGGGGTTGTATCCATCTTCAGGTACTGTTCTCTTGCGTATGTTGTTCCGGTGTGTACACTCTGAAGTCTGAGTAGCGACTGACCCATTTTTTACCTTTACATGAGCTTTTATACCCTTATAAGGTAGCACAAGTAGTGCTCCTTAAGTGAGCATTTTTTTAAACATTTTTTTGATTGGTCCCTGGTTAGAAATGGTAATTGTTTTTTTAATGATACAGGTAATTAATATAAAGGTATTGAAGTGCACTTTAGAATGATATATTTTTTTCATACGTAGTACTTATGTGCTAGATTCTAGGAGCGATTTACTGAAAAAAACAAAGAGGTGCGATTTTTGTGACGCCGAGTTTATTAGATGTTTTAATTTTATACTTCTTGTACCGACAGTCATACTTGATATATGGGATATTCATGACTCCGTGATAAAAATATACTATACAGTATACATGATTGTATACAGTATGTATTTCGTATTTATACAAAGGGCATGCCGCTGACCGGACTTTATGTTGATGGAAAAAACAATTGCTGGTTCTATAAAGTTTTTACATGTTGCATTCATGCAAATAGGGTTTTACGTTTCATAAATGTTAGGTTTCTAAAACAAGTATACAAAAGATATAGGTATTTATTTTGGATCTGGATCTCTTCGAAAACATTGTATAGCGCTATTTTAGGTCCCAATCAATATCTGTTTGGTGATATGTAGCACAACCCTAATTTTAAGTTCGTTTTCGGCAAAGGTCAGAATACTAAAGTTTATTTTCATTGTTAGAAACATTCTGTTATAAAAATACCTACTTTATAAACGATATTTGATAATTAGAATATTTTTTTAATGCATACTATAAGTAGGTAGGTAAGTATTATTTTGTCGCTCATCTAGTCATCTCTTAGCTCATCTAGTTATTTAATTTTCTTTATTAGTCCATAATAAAGTATCATCGAAATTATTTATAAATATTTGTTATAGGTATGCTTGGAACGACAATAAACACATTACATGCTGCACCACCCTCTGATGATAAACTTCCACCGCGTCCAAAGGGAGGTGGAGTGGAGACCAAATACTGTGAATTCTATAACAGTACCTTGCCACCACACTGTGACCAGGCAGAGAATAAAACATGCTCTCCCGCACCGGTTATAAGAGAGGAATGCCAGCCCATAGAGGCCGATAAAAGTAACCACTGCGTTGTCCTTTGGTATTTTGACAACATAACCAACACAGCTATGGTAAGGGTCAAAGGATGTTTCCTCGACACCGTCGCTTGCAACGACCGTTCTTCTAATTGCAGAATACACAATATAAAACTTCCTCTTCTACACTGCTGTTGCGAGGGAGATATGTGCAATGAAAACGCAACCTTTCCAGGACTGGAGGCTGGAATGTCCTCACAAACGGACTTCCCTCCAGAACGCGTTCCAGCATCACCGATGCCCAAATCCGAAGATGATACAAAAGCAGTTATTGCATATACATTGACGCCACTATTTGTACTTTTTTCCTTGTTGGTAGGATGTTATCTCCTGTATAGAAAACGTAAAGGTACCTCATTTGCTGAGCTAGGAAATGGCGAAGCGTCGCTGTCAAGGCCGCCGTCCGCTTCGGCGGGAATAGAACATGAAACCGGCATTCTCCTGGGTCAAATAACGTTGTGCGAGGTTCGAGCTCGAGGAAGATTCGGAGCCGTCTGGAGAGCAAAGCTCGGCCAAGGGGATGTAGCAGTGAAAGTGTTCCCGTTACAAGATAAACAATCATGGTTGGCTGAGCAGGAAATATACAGACTACCGAGAATGGACCAACAAGACATATTACATTATATTGGCGTCGACAAAAAAGGTGACAACCTGCAAGCGGAATACTGGCTTATTACTGCTTATCATGAAAAGGTATGTATCATAAATATTTAGTATACATACACACACATATATTGTAACATATATTGTATATATAATATATTTATCACACAATGTGGGAGTATCACCAACAGCTGCATAAACAAAAATATCAATACTTGTAGTTCATATTATGTAGTATTTAATTTATTACTCCTAACAGTAATTTAATCTTAAGGTTATAGAAACAAATTTCAAAAATTAAGGTTTATAAAAAAAATATGACGATATAAAAACTAAACACATTTTTGACAAAAATATATAAAGAGTTTCAGACAAATCAATTTATTTACTAAGGAGGCAGATGTTCGTTAATTTTTTAAATGGTGTAAAGAACCTATACCTTCCACGAAAGAAAGATTTGAAATCCATTACGATACTAGGGTTCTCTCTGCGATTACCTGAAGAGCCACACTCTAACGTGGCCAGAGGCGTGGCGCGTGGCTGCCAGCGTGGCGCGCGGGTTGGCCCACCTACACGAGGAGGAGGGTGGGAAGCCCGCAATCGCCCACCGGGACTTTAAATCCAAGAACGTTCTGCTCAAGAATGACCTCAGCGCCTGCATCGCCGACTTCGGACTGGCGCTGGTGTTCGTGGCGGGTCACGGCTGCGGGGACGCCCACGGACAGGTTGGCACCAGGCGGTACATGGCGCCCGAGGTGTTGGATGGGGCGATTAACTTCACGAAGGATGCGTTTTTGAGAATAGATATGTATGCGTGTGCGCTCGTCCTGTGGGAGATTTCATCACGGTGAGGATAGACGATGGTTATGTTTGAAATTTTAATTAGAATTTTGGAGGGTTTTGTTGGGAAAAGTATTTTTTTCAATTCTTGACAGTTGCAACGAGGGAGGGATAGAGCCGACGGCACAGTACCGTCTCCCGCTCGAAGAGGAGGTGGGTATACATCCCGGACTGGAGGAGATGCAGGAGGCAGTAGTGCAGAGGAAACTACGGCCTCAGATAAAACCGCAATGGCGCGACCATCCGGTGAGTATCGCTACTTTACTTACTTCTTCATATATTTAATTTTATATTAGTGAGAATGACACTTTATTTGTTGATTCCACATCTTAACCGCCCGGATTGAAATATTAGAAATGTTGGTCTTAAACTCTTATTAAAGAAGAGTCATAAAATGTCAATGAGTGCGAGGCGTCCATCCCAGGGTCTGTCAGTGCTGTGCGACACCATGGAGGAGTGCTGGGACCACGACGCGGAGGCCCGGCTGTCGGCGTCGTGCGTGTTGGAGCGCGTGGCGGCGCCCCCGGCCTGCGCCCCACCCTCGCCCGACACCGCGCCGCTACTCATACACGAGCTGACCTGCTGACCGACGAGGGAGGATCTGCCGCTCATACAGCTGTGACCGGGAGAGGGATCTTGCGCACTGGACGTGGTTTCGTTGCTCATGTGATTTTTTGTCGTCCGACGACAGAGAGACCTGAGATTGTGCCGCTGCGACCCGGAGCGGGACCTCCATATACTGGTCGATAATTTTGCGAACTAAATATATAGATCCCGCAGATCATACGAGTGCGACCAGGACTAGGATCTGGGTTTATTTGTCGACTTTGATGATCTACCAGACCTTAATATGGTGGTAGGTTTCTATATATACATATTCATTTTTATTAACCTCACAAAAGTGAGGACCCGCAATCATCACGGCCGTGACTGGGCAAAAGGTCTCTACATTTTGGTTTTATTGTATATCTTATCTTATTATGTTTAAACAGAACCTTCTATGTCTTAAATGATGCACTCAGTTTGTAATTTAACTTGCAAAACTAAAGGTCTATCCTCTATTCTCTCCTGAACTGTGGTAGAGGTCCTTATAAATTGGTTGTTATGTATCATTTATGTTGCGGGGCTGTATTTTAGCATGATAGAACTTTTTATTGACTTTTTCAAATCTTCTGAAGCATGATTATTTTGGAAACATTCTTGTTAAAAAAAGAATTCTTTATCGTCTATTTGTATAATTCAATGTAACTTCGTAGAGCTTTATACATATTTTTACTTAACTACGAAATTTTTAAGAATTGTCATATCAGATAATGACATAATAATGTGGACATAAATTTGTAAAAACTTTATCTTGAAAAATTTAGCCATTCTCTCAAATACTGTCACTAAAATAAATATTCAATTTATAGCTAATTTATAAATATTATGTATATCAGGCATCTGTAAAAAAATATTGTTTATTTATATGATTTAAATCATTTATAATTAAAATGTTAAATATATATATTTTTATAGCCCATATTTGTTACATAATATAAATGTAAGTATAATGAATAATTATCGTTAACTTTAATTTGCATTTAATACTTTATTTAGATTTTAAAATAACAAAAACGGTAATACAGACTTTGGATACAGCTAATATGTAATAAATAGATAATTATAATGTACATATATCTGGTATAAATATCGTCGGACTTTCAAATACTTTGTGTACTTCAACCTTTATCTAGGCTTGATGTTTTCAGGTATTAAGCGTAATGTTAATAATTAAAAAAATAGAAAAACAAACGTCCGTTTGATTAGAATTTTACTACTTGTAATACTAAATGTAATATTTTTATTATATAATAATGTTATGTTCATTTATCGGTGTTTTTATAAAGCTTGAGATTTTATTTTATTTGTACTCATTGTAATTTAATTTAAACATCCATCCGAAATTGAGACTGGTCGAGATACTTTATCGATTCTTGCCCTTTCTGTCAAGCTACTTATTAATATACTTACTTTTATTTCATATCACTGATTATAATAAGTTGATTGTATAAAATATTATTAAATAAACAGTTTGAGAGTACAAGTCGAATACAAATGTATACACCTTAAATAATAATCCACCGCTCGTCACCTATGATTTAATTAAGTAAAATAAGATAAAAAGTTCACAATATCTGAAAGAATGTATCATGAAATGTGATTTTATATGCATATTGTAAAAAAATATCAACAGGAAACACGGTTTGTTTGCCTAACCAGCATATCACCACACATAGACTAAGAGTTGCCAAATGTAAATAGTATAGATAGGTAAGGATGTCAAGTGTTAGGTTGTGGACACACAGAGGCCTAACTTATATTTAGATAATTATTGATTTAAAATATTGCCTATTGAAATATTTTTAGATTTAATTTTGATCTTTGTCCTTCCAGTTTTCGATGAAAATTATAATTAAGTTTTGTATATAAATTTATTGCTTTAAGCTTTCACATTAAGTTGATCTTCGAAATATTATTGTGTTACAAACAAACAGCTATTTTTATAAAACGATTCTGTTATATTGTTAAACCTGTTATATTAAATTATTGTGTACAATAAATAATAATATAAAGTGTAGTGTGCACTCACTACTCCGCTATTATCACTCATGTTTCAGTATGAAAGAAATAATAGTTGGCTTTAAATATGAAGAGGTAATTAATAACTATTCTTTAAATAGTATTTCTTGTAATAAATATAAATTTTATTAATTTTTGAAATTGTTTTAAAGCTTGTTAGCCAAGTCATTCCTTTAGAAGTCATATTGGATGAAATAACAAAATTATGATAACATAGTGATGAAGTCAAAAAGTAACCAAAATTCTAAGCAGATTCAAAACAAGTTATAAAATGCTTATAGATTGATATCTTAGTGTCTGGTTGAAAAGAATACACTGACATACACGTTTAATAAATTGTCATGTATATTCTCTTACAATAAATTCTGTACATGGGGCCTTGAATGTCCAGCCAAGTTGTGTCCACAGCTTTAGTATATTACTGTAAGATATCGTAGGAATGTAATAAGAATGTCTAGTGTAGCCTCTTTGAGACATTTTGAGATTCTTTGATAGTAGTCGAATTAAGGCGACTCAACGATGTTTGTAATTTTTTTTTTGATTTACATTAACAAATATAAATGCCTGTTGAAATTTTAATGTTTAAAATATATTTTCTAGACATAATGTGATTTTATTTGTTTGTATTTTCCTTTTTATCAAACAACTTAGATTGTAATGCAGTAAGTCAGTTAAGAAAGGTAAAGCTTTTGAAGCAGATAATATTTACTAAAGTAAAATCTAGAAAATTAAAACAAACACTAACAAAATAAGTAATGAAAACTCATCATACAATTCATTGTTATCAAGTACCTTACTTTTTTGTGTGGACAGTATACTTTGCTAAACTGCAACTAATACATTGTAGAGTAATGAATACCATCCATTACTTTGAGGGGATATCCCTCAGTCTCCTTTTATTTGACGTGTTTTCATTTGTAGGAAAAGGTTTCCTTATATTGTATTTGTATATATTTTAAATACATAACTCTTCTTTGACCAAAGTGGGTGATAATAACAAAATTAAACATGAAAAGTCTGATTCTTTATTCAGTACTTGCACTGTACAAGGTGTCACAGGCTCATGGCAACAATAGCCCGTTAAACTTACATATTTGAATATTATGTACACATCAGACTGATTTAAAACATTGAAACTGACAATTATTTTGACTGAATATTAAAATATCAGTTCATGTATTCATGATTTGATTGCAAAGTTTAGGTCTGTTGCAACTCAAGGAAACGGATCGTACAATTGTAATTAAAACTCGAAGTAACAAAGACTTGTGCATTATTTCATAACTCTTCTATAAAATGAGCCGTACATCAACGGAAGGTACTCTTATTGCTTTATTGTCTTTAATACTATAACAAATAAATCATGACTCGGGTCCTTACGAAACGGAATAGTCGCGAGAGTGATGCGAAACGGAGTTCCCTCTATCCAAATAAAAGATACCGCAGTCTCTAGTCAAATTCATAATGGGTGAAAAGAAAACTATAACTTCGACCGCGTCCAACGAAGCGCGATATTAGAGGGTGGCGAAATCGACGGTCTATCTCGGCAAGGGGACGGGAACTCAAACGATGCTTTACAGACTGTTCTATTTGTACTAGCCGATTCGTTAAAGTAGCACAGTTCACTGGACGGGCCCCGCTAGGAGCGGTCGTCGTCGGGGCGCGCGGGCGCAGGGTTGGACGCGGCGGCAGCGGGAGGCCCAGGGGGACCGGGAGCCGGAGGCGCGGCCGGGGGCCCGGAGACGGATGCTCGTAGGCAGTCCCCGTGCGCCTTGTACTCCACGGGCACGGAAGCGGGCAGCTGCAGGATGCGGCGAAGCGCGTCCCGCACGCGCGCCGCCGCCGCCGTGTCTGCGGCCGTCCGGTGCCACACGGCCAGGTGGTCTTCCTGGGGACGGACAATTAGTACATGGATGAAAGCTGAGGGTTCTCTAAGATTGGTTATTATAGTAACCTTTTATGTATATTCTGGGTTCGTTCATAGCTTCAAAGATATTCATTATTATTAATTTTGATTGAAAAAAAACTTTTACCTGAAAGCGCACGGACAGAACGACACCGCACAACTCCGCCCCGACCATGAACTGCTCTCCGAGCATAGCCATGCACAGATCTTCCCACGCGCGACCAGTTTGCGCTTTACGAAGCCGGACCACCTGTAATTAAAATAAGATAAGATTCAGGAGAGATCTTCCAATGTTTTTAATGAATTCGAATTTTACAATGCTTACGAACAATCCTGTTGACGCGAGGGTGAAATGCAGTCATAATATGTTCAAAATAAATAAATACCTGCCAGCCTAGCCACATAACATACATTGAGAATTGAAGCTATTTCTATAATCGTTATCGAGTTAGTGATATCAATTTTAGAAAGCACTTTGTTTCTAGCCATATAAAAATAATCAATAAAATAGATATCGTTTCATTAGCGTCTGTCAAAAATGAAACATGGCTAACCGTTTTTTTACTATTTTATTGACAAAACGATAGCAATATCTATCACCCATTATTATTATTAAGCTTATTTATTTCCAAAAAAAGGTACATTTTTACTTATTAAAATTAGTTGTGATATAGTTAAATTTTGGACCCCAACTGGGTAAAAGCCTCCTCCATCTTCTTCCATTTAGTTCCATCTTTTCTTTTGGATTTCATCTACTTCGATTGGTTTTTGTTCACTGTTTGACATTATCTTGGTTTTTTCAGCGTTCATGTGTAAGCCTACTTTTTTGCTTTCATCCTTAAGGTCCTGCATCATTTTCTGAAGTTGTAAGGGTGATTTAGCAAAAACAACTAATTTTAAAACTAGGTTTAAATATTTTTCTTGTATCCAAATACCTTTATTTTTTCAGTCCAATTTTTGGAATACTCCTTCTAGTACTGCTATGAATAGCTTAGGGGAGAGGGGGTGTCCTTGTCTGAGGAGTAAGACAAGGACACCCCCTTATTTATGGGTATATCTATATCTACCCCTATGTTTTCCAGTCTAATCTTGCTAATACTTTTAGAATAAATATTTCTAATAATATTTATGTACTCGGTTTCTATATCGCATGTTTCTAATGCTCTCCAAATGGAGTGATGTGTAATAGTGTCAAAAGCCTTACGATAATCTATGAATCCAATATAGAGTGGTTGGTTAAATTCTTTGAATCTCTCTAATACTTGTTCTATAGTTTGAATGTGGTCTATGGTCGAAAAATTGGAACGAATACCTGCTTGTTCTAACGATTGTTTCTTTTCAATTTTTTCTGTTATTCTACTCAAAAGGATTGATGAGAAAATTTTATAAATAGTATCTAGCAAACTGATAGGTGCATAGTTATTAATATCCTTTGGATCTCCTTTTTTATAAAGCAGTACAATATCTGATTTGCACCATTGTTGAGGGACTTGTTCTAGCATCAGTACCATGTTGAATAATTTTGTTAAGAATGGTACTATTAATGGTGCTCCCCATTTGATCGTTTCATTGCTTATGGTGTCTGGACCTGGGCTTTCGTTAGGTTTTAATTTCTTAATATTTTTAAGCATCTCGTTTTCTGTTACCTTGTCTATTTCCTTTCTAGCTTTATAGTTTGTGTGTCTTCTTCCCTTTCTTTATATTCATATAATTGTGTATAGTATGTAGTGGCATATTGTAAAATATCTTGTCTAGTTTTTGTATTTTTCTGATTCTGTCCAAGGTTTTGTATCCATTTTTTGTGTGTATTCAGTTTTTTGATGGCTCTTTTTTCGCTTCTATAGGTGATAATGTTTTTCTCAAAAATTTCTTTGCTCTGGTTTTTATAGTCATCTCTTATTGCTTTATGGGTCTTTTTATAGAAAGATTTCAGTTCTTCTTTTGTCTCCTTAGTTTTGTTTTTTGTTTGTGTCAGTTCTGTCCTCTTTTTTATAAGTTCCAAAGTGCTATTTTTGAAAACCTGATGTTTTTTGTAAGTGACTTTCTCTTTTGTTTTTAGGCTATGTAGTATTATTTCAACTAGTTTGTTATTTATTTCGTTTAAGACATTTGTTTCTATTGATGGGCCTTCTTCTAGGTGCTTTTTGTAGTTTTGAATGTCACTCTCAGTTTTTGGAATTTGCATTGTTGGTCTAAACGATTTTCTACTTTTTTTTTGGCTTTGTGTGGTTAGGGTTGCTTGTAACAGTCTATGATCTGATGGAAAATGCACATTATTTAGGACTTCTACATTAGTGATATTTTTCAGTTTATTGCTCATTATAAAGTCTACTTCGTTTTTAGTCTTGCCGTCTGGCTAAGACCAGGTCCATTTTTGGCTTTGTTTTTCTTAAAACATGAGTTCATTACTGTTAATCTGTGTTCATAGGCGTTCTGTAGCATTCTTTCACCCCTTTTTGTTTCTTACTCCATATCCATATTTTCCTAATATCAGGTGTTCATGTTCTTGTGGGTGCCCAATTTTCAATTGAAGTCTCCCATCACTAGGATGTTTTCGTCAGCTAGATCGTGAGCCCTCGCTAAGTTTTCATAGAATTGTTCGATTTCTTCATTGTTAGATTTTGCTGTAGGTGCATAAACTTGTATTAATGAAATAATATCATTTCCAATTTGTATACGAAGAATAGCTACTCTTTCAGATATTCCTGAGAAATTAACTATGTGCCTTTTTAGTTTTTTCTTTACTAAAAAGCCTATTCCATACAGCCCCTTTGTTTCTCTTTTATAGCAAAAAAATCACCCATACATTTTCGGAAATATTTAAGGAAATATATCACTTTGACACAATCAGCTTCTTCCATATTTAATTTACTAAAATATTAATAACTTTTTGAACATAGAATATACATTAAAATGTATTTAAACAAAACTATAAACAAAATATAAATGTGTATATTTTTGTTATTGTATTGATCTATGATGACAGACGAAGCTTCTTAGCATTCAATGGATTCACCGTGCGGGTGCCGGGCCCATCGCGTTGCAAGTAGAGGAGTGCAAGCAGTGCCTGGGACTTGCGACCCAGGAGTAGGTTTAAGGGGCCCCTTTATTATGCGCAAAAACGCTCACCTTCACCCTCCACACTCCTCTCCCTACCTAACCAAATTTGGAAAGAACCTACTAATGCCGCTTTTGAAATACGTTCTAGAAATTAAAAGATGCTTGTTCTAGAAAGGCCAAGGTCTTTAAGTAGGCTATAGAGAGATTTTGCTGTTATACCTCTCGCTCCCACTTCTACCGTGTACAAACTATAAATTTATTCCTGATCAGTTTGTAATACTTATTGAGCTTGAATGAGTGTTCCCTTGGGATGTTTGTTTCCCAAGGAACAGTAAGCTCCACAAGTATCACGCACCTCAGATATTTCGAATATAGGAATAAGTCCGGTCTGGATGACAAAACACCAACATCCCCAGGGATTTTGTAATACTTTTGATATGTGTCCATCATGAGAGTCCAATCAGGAGCCGCTCCTAATATTGAATAAGGCTTCGCTTTTGATTTTTTGGAGGAGCCTTCTTTTACAAATTCTACAGACCGCTTGGTGGTTGTTATACCTTGAACCTTGGTGGTTGTTATTGAAAAAAAATTGTATCTAGCTACAACAATGTTTTTGTATCAATTTTCTTTTTTTATTTTTAAAGACAAGATATAATATTTTATAAAACAAGAATTCAACTCTTAAATATATAATAGTATACATGTATTTCAAAGTTTAATTCTATTAAGTCATAATCTGTAATTTAATCTACTATGTATATTTAAGAGTGATACCCACCCATTTCCCACCATTAACATTGGCAGGGTCCTCCCACATAGGTTTTATGCCTAGTTTGAAAAGATGAAGATCAGATAAGGGGGGGAGCTCCGCCGGACGGGCCAGGTGCGTGTACATTCCCCACCACTGCTCCACTGACGCCACACGACCCACTAAACGAAGTGCCTGCAACAATGTCTAGTATTATGTCCAAAGAAATAACATAGCCACTGTGACTGTATTTATTTTAATGGTCGGTGTTTTTTTAACAAATTTGTTACTATCATATACTTGAAAAATATTTTTTAATATTTTTCTACCATATTAACGTTCTATATACTAGAAAGTTTTCAATATATAGTATAAGTGAGATAAGTTTTTCAGTAAAAATACTATAAATAGATAGTAAACAAACAATTTTAATTATGTTTACAAAATATTTTACTATTTTGGGGTAGTTTAAACGTTTTTTTTTTTTACTCTAAAAATAACTAACCTGCCCATAGCCGGTGGTGGTAGATGAGAGTTCTCTAGCGGGAGGTCTTCTAGAGAACCACATCCAGTAACTATATTCTAACTTATGTTCGTGTGGAGGCACGTACGGTTGCAGAGGGTCATCGGCGTTGCGATCTTCCTCGTCATTGTTTATATGGTTTTGATTACCAGGTTCTCCAGATCGGCGTTCAGGCACATTCAAGTTATAGAACTTGCACATTTTTCTTTCAGTCATGTTACGCCAATACTAACATGATTCCCCAACGGCCTAACCTAGGACACGTTGCTTTTTATCTATCAGATTAATCACAAAGAGCAAGCTTTGTTCCTATTAATTCTTATGAATTATTACTTTTACGAACACTTATTTATATTCGATTTATATTTACAAATTTTTAATCATAATCAGCCTATTCCCTCTTTTTCTGTGTATAACCTTTTTCTTTCCGTCATCAAAATTCAAACTGTCAAGTGACAGCATGGGAGTGATAAATAGGCATAGAACTAATTCATTTATTCAGTTATTTTTATAGGGAATATACTGCTTTCTAGCTTATAACACCATATTTCTAGTTTATAAGCCTTTGTAGTACGTTATTTTTTATATTAATCCTTTTTTAAAACCAGTATCTCTATTTTTTTAATTCAAGATCTATTACAACTATTTCAACGTAACACAAGAAGTCACAATGACGTTTATACATTTAACTTTTTGTAATTTGTATTATAAATAAATAGGAAACGGCTGAAACTCGAACTTAATTTTTTTTTTTTTAGTAATTGGAACATTATTTTATGCCCAATAAGAAAACCCTAATAATTATTGTATATATAATATGATAAGAAATATTTCCAAATAAGTGGTATTTATACAATTAGTTTAAACTTTAAAATGGCAAAAGCAGAGTCAACCGGTAGAAATAATTTAGATTGTCTAAATGTAGATTTTATGAGATCTTTAGTGAAACAATACACTGAATTAGTAAGTAGAAACGAGTATATTTGTAGTTTTCTACATATGTAATAAGCATAGCATTTAAAGATAAACCATTTGATTTACTGTTTATTATCATATTTTTGCATAAAAATGTAACCTCAAGTTGATAAATGTATGTTACACAATAATGACGGTTACTGTCGTAAAATGTGTATTCCAGGGTCAATGGACAAGTGCATTCTTCTGGGCAGATGCAGCTGCTGCATCTAGTGGTTCTGCAGTAGCCAGTGGAGATGATGTGTGGTTGCTGGCGAGCACCATGCTTGCTAGAGGCGAGCTGCACAGGGCAGCCCATGCTGTCACCTCCAGGAATCTACACAGGTATATGTCAACTATCAAGAAAATTTAAAGAAGCATAATATTATTTAAAAGTCAGTGTTTATGGTTGGTGAAGATTTCATAACAAAGATCACAAAATGATAAAAAAATATGAACTCTTATAGTACTTGAAAAAAAGGTTAATTTATTAATATATCACAAGACTATTGAAAGTAAATTTTGAAATAAATTTACATTGCATATATAGTTTTAGACACCAAACTAACAGTCCAACTAGTTAAAAACAAAACCAGACCCCCAGCCAATATAAAATGGCATTTGATGGAAGGAAAAAAGCTTGCAGAATCTTTTAAGAAACAAGTACTAGATAAGATGTTAGACATGAAAGGTATGGAAGGAATGACAGGGAATGAATGTTGGAATGAAATAGCAATATGTATAAGAGGTGTAGCGATAGAGGTTTTTGGAGAAACGAAAGGTAAAGGCAAAATTAAAAGGGACATGTGGTGGTGGAATAATGAGGTGCAAAAGGTACTAAAGATGAAGAAGAATGCTTTTCAGGAGTGGCACTGTGTAAATGATCTAGATAAAAAACGGAAGGAGAGTGCAAAAACAGCATACATGGTACATAAAAGGGAAGCAAAAAGGATTATAGCAGTTGTTAAGGTGAAGGTGTAGGATAAACTGTAGCATACACTGCAAAGCCTGCAGGGACAAAAACATCTGTTTATAATAGCGAAAGAAAGAGAAAAGAATGGTAGAGACATATAATAATAATAATAATAATAATTCGGTGGATGACTTCGCACTTGACCGGCTTCGCTCCGAGGTGACAGTCTCTGCATCCACCGAAAGCATCCATTCGCGAGCCCAGTTATCGTCCGTTCCTTCGGTGGTAGGGTTAGTGGTTGGAGATGCTGATGTGGGGGGTGTTGAGATTAAAACCATAAGTACCCAAGATAATGAGCAATTAAGGAGGACTTTGGAGGATGCGATTTTAGAATTTAAAAACATACCAGCCTGCGACAGGCCACGGTTGCCCCGTTTTCCACGCATAGACGTAATATGTCGCTTGTAATGGCTCTAGACTGCATGCTAGACTTTTATTTTCGTTCTAGCAATAGTCTCACTGATACTCACTGTTGCAGCGTGCCGCTCCGCCCGTGTCAGATTTCCTGAAATTGACAGCGTGGTGCGGTCCACTAAGGACATACCCACATGGCAGATGAGGATTGAACGGCGAGCGCAGCTAGGGTTATTATGGGCAAGTTAATCTGCTTCAGATCGGGAAACATCCGGCCGAGAGTCATGCGTTATGTTACACAGGCCTTTGCCGGTACTGACATTACACCTCAGGATTAGATGGCCTATGTAACAGAACGTATAGACTACCTGAATCAGAAAGTTTGTGCATGGGCAAATTGTATCCGTCGTTATAAACAACGTGAAAATCGGTATAAACAGAATCGCATATTCCATAGTGAATGAATAGTTCCAAGAAAGGTTTATAGAAGCTGGGAGGAATCTGCTACGAGTGTGATTGATAGGCAGTTACCAAATATGGAAGAAATGTTCACATTTTGGAAAAATATTTGGTCGGTGCCTATTAATCGCAACGATCGTGGCTGGTTGCGTGTTGTTGAGCGCGCGTGTGAACACCTGCAGCCAATGGAGGCTATATTTATAAGCCCAGATAATGTCAGGGATGCGATTCGTTCGATCCATAACTGGAAAAGTCTTTAAACTGGATTACATAACTTTTGGCTAAAATGGCTGCGGTCTTCACACGAACGTTTGGCTGGGCAATTCCAGGAAGCCATCGTGTCCGGATCCCTACCATCTTTTATGACAACAGGAATCACCTTTCTGCTCCACAAGTCTGGTAGTATCACAGATCCAAATAACTTTCGACCTATCACGTGCTTGCCAACAATTTATAAGATTCTTACATCCATTTTGACTTAGAAATTAAACACACATTTGTATGCAAATAGCATTTTAGATCCCGCTCAAAAGGACTGCTAAGGAGCTCCCGCTCAAAAGGCTACTAAGGAGCAGGATAAGGAGGACCTTATTGACATGGCCATCAATGAAAGGGTTCGTCTCTCCGCAGCCTGGGTTGACTATAAAAAGGCCTATGATTCGGTGCCTCATACATGGTTAAGACGAGTACTAGAAGTGTATAAGATTGACACAGATGTATGCGCTTTTCTTGATTCCTGTATGAGGCAATGGACAACGGTCCTTTGTCTTCCAGGGGGCGGAGGAAAGTCTTCTTACTTCCGAACCTGTAAGGATTGAGCGAGGTATTTTCCAGGGTGACAGCTTGAGTCCTTTGTGGTTTTGCCTGGCTTTGAACCCCTTAAGCACATTGCTTAGGGACTCAAAACTGGGATTCAGCTTTCGCAGAGGGGTGAGATCATTTCTCATCTTTTGTACATGGACGATCTCAAATTATTTGCACCAAATAAAGCAGATCTGGTATCGTTACTAAACGTTACGCAAACCTTTAGTAATGACATTAGGATGGAGTTTGGTGTAGATAAAGGCGCGGTTGTACATGTGCAGAGTGGCCGAGTTGTAAATAGCGAATATTTACAACTCTCGGAGACAATGTCCCTCAGATCAATCTCCGAAAACGAGTCCTACAAATACCTTGGTATGTCAAAATGCTTATGCATACTAAATGGGGATATTAAACAGCTAGTGAAGGAACGCTTCTTTAATAGCTTGACAAAAGTTCTAAAAAGTCTTTTGTCCGGAGGTAACAAAGTGCGTGCATTCAACAGTTGGGTAATGCCCCTGCTGATATATACTCATATGACTCAGACTGAATTAGATGCCCTGGACCGAAAGGCCCGAAAACTAATGACAATGTATCGCATGTATCATCCGCGCTCATCAGTGATAAGATTGTATATTCCACGGAAGTGTGGGGGTCGTGGCTTCCTTAATGCCAAAAACTTACACAACCGTGAGGTATGCAATCTTAGGGAATATTTCCTTCATACTGAGTATGGAATGCATCGGGACATTGTTGCAGTAGATAATGGTCTTACATCGCTCTCCTTAGCCAAAGATAACTGGCATAAACCGGTAGTACTTAGCACTGACGACCGTATAAGTATATGGAAGATTAAGGAGCTTCATGGACGGTTCCACCAGGCACTCTATGGGGCTGATGTAGACCTTCTGGCGTCCGTGGCTTGGCTACGATTTGGTGATCTCTTTGGTGAAGGTTTTGCTTGTGCAATTGCTGACGAAGTTGTCAAGACGAACAACTATCGGAAATACATAATAAAGGATGGCACTGTTGATATATGTCGTGTGTGCCACCAACCTGGAGAATCCATCAGACATGTTATTTCCGGTTGTTTTTATATCTTGCCAACGAAGAGTATTTGCACAGGCACAACCAAGTAGCCAAACTTATCCACCAACAACTTGCTCTTCGATACGGTCTTGTACCTTTTGAAATGCCATATTATAAGTACTCACCGGAGCCAGTTTTGGAAAATGGTCATTCTAAGCTCTATTGGGACCGATCTATCATCACGGATAGGACTATTGTAGCCAATAAGCCCGATATTGTGCTGGTAGATCGGTTAGAGCGCCGAGAATTTCTTGTTGATATCAGCGTCCCGTGTGACGCTAATCTTGTGAAAACTGAGAAGGACTAACTATCAGAATACTTGGACTTAGCTCACGAGATTACCGACATGTGCGATGTTAACTCAACAATAATTGTCCCGATGGTAGTTTCCGTAAATGGTCTTATAGCGAAGAGTCTCGATCATCGTCTCAAGACCGACGGACTGGTCGTAAGGCGGAATACTATTTTTTATATTTATATTTATAATGTTGTTTTTTTATGTTATATATATAAATGTAAATTGTAAGATAAAAATGAAATAAATGATGATAATAATAATAGCCTTTATTTCTGATATAAACAGCAATTTTAAACAACAATTTTTAATCTTGATCATTATCAGATTGCCTTGCGGCATAGGCCTCCCTCAGTTTCTTCCATCTAGCTCTATCTAATGCAGTGCGCCTCCAGGTAACTCCTGCATGCTTTATTTCATCTTCCCATCTTTTAATTTGCCTACCCCTTCTTACCCCGTCTCGAGGATACCAGTCTGTTACCTTCTTCCCCCATTTCTCTTTATTGTTTCTAATTAGGTGTCCAATCCATCTCCATTTTAATTTCTGTATTGTGTAGGTAACATCAGTAACTTTTGTTTGATGTCTGATGTCCTTTAATTAAACCTTATTCTTTAATTTAATGTTTAACATGCTTCTTTCCATACTATTCTGGCAAACTTGTAGTGCTTCTTTGTATCTTTGTGTTAGAGCCCAGGTTTGACAGCCATAGGTCATGCATGGAATAACACAAGTGTCAAAAACTTTCTTTTTATCTTTTAGTGGTATTTGTGGATTTTTAAACACTTCTTTTAGTGACTGTTTTCCAGGAATTGCTGATTCTGGTGTCAATTTCTTTTTGTGTTTGATCACTTGTTCATATTATCTGTCCCAGGTATGTGTAATGGTCCACGTAATGTATAATGGAGTTATGTACTTTTCATGATTGGTCATTATCTTCGTTTTCTCCATGTTCATGGTCAGACCCACTGCTAGACGTTGCAGAGTTCTGTTAACGTAATTTGTAAACTTGATGCATATTCGCAAAGCAAGATTAGGTCGTCGGCAAATCGTAGATGATTCAGTTTTTCGCCGTTAATATTAATTCCTTCTTTTTTCCAATCTTAAGTTTCTGAATAGATGTTCTAATACGGCTGTAAATATTTTTGGGGATAATGGGTCACCTTGTCTAACACCTCTTGAAATTGGACATTCCTTTTATCTCTGTCATCACTCTCGTTGTTGAGTTTTTATAAATTTCTTTAATAATTGGTATGTATTTAAAATCCACATCTTGTGACTTTAAAGCTTCCCATATAGCGTTGTGCTCCAGAGAGTCGAACGCCTTGTTGTAATCTATAAAGGCCAAATAATAAGGCTTTCCATATTCATTGCATTTTTCGATTACTTGCTTTATGGTGTGTATGTGGTCAGTTGTAGAGTAGTCTTTGCGGAAGCCCGCTTGTTCAATTGACTGATTCTCTTTCAAGACTTTACTGATTCGGTTTAAGATGACTTTTGAAAAAACTTTATATAGTTTAGACATCAGGTTAATCACCTCTGTCTCCCTTCTTATGAAGTAGAATTATTTTTGATTTCGTCCATTGGTTAGGTATTTCCTCTTTCTTGATAATGTCGTTGAACAAATCAGTGAAGTAATGATCGAGTCAGCGCTACCCTTAAGGAGTTCGTTCGAAATATTGTCTTCCCCTGGTGACTTGAAGTTTTTTTGGAATTTTATAGCCTGTTCTATTTCAGCTTTAAGGATCACAGGAATTTAGTAACGTCCAGTGGTATTATCTTCTAGAACGGTTTCTTTGCAACTGCATGACTTGCTGTATAGATTGCGAAAGAAGTTTGTTGCTAGCTCAGATATACGTTCATATAGATATATGTTCTTTTGGTGGCTTTTTTTCCGGAACCTTTATCTTTTATATTTGTTATCCACTGTTTACCCTCTGTTAGTTCTTTTAGCGCTCGTTTTATTCCACCAGAGCTTTCTATATGTTTCTGGATCGTTTTTGTGCGTGCCTCTGTCCTGTGTTTTCTTATTTCTTTGTTAATTTCTTTACTAATACTCGCTATCTTTCCTCTGTTTTTTTTCTGTCCTCGAAAAGTAACCTTCTTTCTTTTATTAGTTCTCTGGATCTTGTTCCTATTTTATCTTTATTTAGGCTAATTTTCAAAAGTCGGTCATTGAACTGTTTTAATTTCTCCTCCAAATGGTCATACTTTTCTTGGACTGTACCATCCATATCATCGTTCTCCTGGAGATCCTGTTCAAGTTGTTGTAGCATATCTTTTGGGATAGGCAATGCTATATCTTTACTATACATTGGTGCTCGTCTTTTTTTTTTACTTTTTGTATGTATAGCTTCGATCTCACCATTCGATGGTTCGTGTTGAAGTTCAAGCTGCTTACGGTATCAACATCTTGAAATATTTCGGGTGTGGAACTCAGTATGAAATCAATTTCATTCTTAATTTCCCCATTTGGTAATATCCAAGTCCATTTCTTTTTAGTTTTTTTCTTGAAGAAGCTGTTCATTATTTTCAAGCTGTAAGTATTGGCCAGGTTAATAAGTCTCTGTCCATTATCATTCCTTCTTCCTGTACTATGCGGTCCTAATATTTGGTTTTCGTGTGCTTTTCTTTCCCCTATTTGGCTGTTAAAAACTCCTAGAAAAATCATGTTTTTGTGTGAATTTTCAATTGTATCCTGCAAGTCATTATAGAAGGAGTTCTTAATGTCTTTTGTAGCAGCTTCTGTTTGAGCGTATATTTGAGCGTATATAATTCGATCCGAGACTGCTATGAATTCGTCGATGTATTTGTTGTAAGACTTTATCAAAAATCCAACTCCGTACATCCCAGAAATGTTTCCTTTATAGTACAGTATATGATTTTCATACTACTGTATTGTTTCACCAACTCACCGTACTTCACTTAAACCAACAATGTGCCATTTCACATGTATTAAGGCATTTTCCAACTCCATCATTGAAGCATCAGTTCTTAATTTTCTAGTGTTGAGTGTAGCAATATAGAAATCCTTTATATTTCTTTTTTCTTCTTCTTCATCTTCATTTTGTGTACACGTTACAATCACTACTTGTGCTTTTTGGCGCTCTAATAGTTCTGAGGGGTTATGGTCGTACTCCCCCACGGGGACCAGCTGGATTGGGGAAGAATTGTTTTTGCTTTTTGATGTTGTTTCACTTTTGTTCGTTCTTCCGGGTGAGCTTGTTTGTTGCTATTGTTTGTTTGGGTTTGGGAGTGAGTTGGTTCGTGTACGTTGCATTAAGTCAAAAGCGTTTGTTTTATTTATTTTATTCGTTCGTTCGAGTTCTCTTTCTTTTTTCGTTTAAGTTAGAGTTGGTTTGCCCTTGTATTATGAGTTTATCGTAACGAATCTTTGCCTTGTTTCCTTTTTTGATTTCGTCTTGTAACTTAATTTTTAAATCTTTTCTAGTATTTCGGACATCTTTTGGGAAGTCTTCCGTTACGTAAATACCTGTGGAAACGCCAGTTTTTCACGAGGTTTCCCACAGGTTCGAGATCCTAAGACGTTTTCCACGCCAGTGTTAGTTTTATTAGTAAAGGTCTGTGTTTCTTGTCCTGTTTTTTTCCTAATCTATAGGCGTCGTTGATTTCCCATTTATCAAATTTTTCCAATTCTGCAGTCGTGCACACAGTATTAAATGTCTCCATAACCAGGTTCTGAAGATTGTAGCTGTTATTTTCAGTTTCTTTTATTCCATTTAGTATAATATTATTCTTCCTTATCCCTATATCCCTTTCCAATTTTCGTAGTTTTGTTTTCAGGACTGTAATTTCCTCTTTCATTAACTTATTCTCCTCCAGTAATGGTTTAAGCTTGTTGTCCAATGTTGATGCCAATTCATTAGCAAGTTTTTCTGTTTGCGCATTCACTTGAAATTTAAAATCTTCTTTTATCTCATTCATCTTCATATCAATCTTATCCATTTTTTCAAGTAATAGTTCCATTTGTTTATCTGTTGACATTTTCTTACTACTTGATAGGTTTTTCAATTACTGGCAACACTGTACTTCAAGGGGTAACACTTTTTTTAGTCTATTGTAGTTATTTACTGTCATCAACTTTATTGTTTATTAACTGTCATCAACTTAATGTGTCAGTTTCCAGAAATTGGTCACATATGATGTGCAGATTTATGTTTACCTATATATATTCCGTATTTTGTTCTTCCACTTTTCAAGTTTATTATTCACTATTTTCTACAAATATCACACGTAATTCCACTGCCACTGATGTGATTCACAGTTTTAAATCGATTTTAGAAGAAAAGTGTTATTATTTCGCCTGGTTTCGTATTTAAAAGTTCGGGAGTTCTGATAACGCAAGTGTCGCTTGACAGGTCCACCGGAACAAGCCAAGTAGAGACATAGCGCATGTGAAATGTATAAAAGATGAAGTAGGAAAGGTGCTAACTAATGATGAGAAAATTAGAAAGAGATGGAAATCTTATTTTGAGAGACTAATGAATGAAGAGAATGTTTGGAATGGGATACTAGAAAGTGCCCCAGCCAATGAGGGGTTAGTAAATGAAATAAGTATGAAGGAAGTGAGGGAAGCTGTGCGAAGTATGAAAAATGACAAAGCTGTGGGACCCGATGAAATACCAGTGGAGGTATGGAAGTTATTAAAGTGCAATGGATGGACATGGCTAGCGATATTCTTCAATAAATTGTTGCAAGAAGACGCGATCCTTCATGAATGGTGTAGCAGTTAGCTGGTACCTATCTTTAAAAACAAGGGTGATGTACAAGTCTGCAATAATTACAGAGGAACAAAGCTCATGTTATAGTATGAAGGTCTGGGAGAAAGTGCTAGCGAGAAGAATGAGAGGAGAGACTGAAATTAGCCGAAGTCAGATTGGATTTATGCTTAAAAGGGGAACAACGGATGCCATTTCTTCCCTTCGCAAACTGTGAAAAAAGTACAGACAAGTTCATGAGAACTTGCATTTGGTGTTCGTTGACCTTGAGAAAGCGTATGATAAGTTAAATCGAGAGGTTTTGTGGTGTGCTTTGAAAGAGAAGGGTGTGCCTGAGAAGTATGTAAGACTGATTGATGCAAGGTAGGATCGAGCAAGCACAAATAATAATAATAATAATAATAATAATAATAATAGGAGCTTTATTCAAGTAGCATACACGAATAAGAATACATTTATCAATGAGAAATTATTACACTTATTATAAAAATAAAACAAAAGATGCTACTGAAAAGGACATGATCTCAGCTTAAAGCTGCTTTTCAGTTCACGCCTCGTGCTAATGCTGCCACAGTAGGCAAACACAGTTAACAAAATAAAAAGAGAAAACCAAACACAAAAAAAAACAAAATAAAAACAAAAACAAAAAAACTGACTACGTTCCAAATATGTTAAGTAAAGGCGTTGTTATGCCAAGAGTTGACACATGAGCTGATTCTATACAATGTTTGAAAACTTATATAGGATTGCGCACAAAGAAATGTATAACAATAATTAAACAATACAATATAAAATAATAAATTAAAAAAATAATAATAATAAAAGGAAGTTTTAAATACATTATTAGATTATTAAATGATCGAATTATTTGAGTTATAAATAATAAAAACAGTAAAAAAAAAAAATAATAAAATAAAAAAAACAAAAATTATAAATAAATAAAATCAATAAATAAAATAAAACAACCAGTTGAGCTAATTGAGGAGTACTTGTTAAATGGGATTAATGTAGCTCAGACCAATTGTGTTGCTGTTTTTGTGCATAGAGAAGCCAATCTTTACAAAGCAATCTAAATTTAGAAAACTTCGACATTCTTATAGGAGGTGGAATGTCGTTCCAACATTTTGAAGCATCAAAACGAAAGCTTCCTCTAAAATGACCTAGGTTCGGTCTAGGAATTAATAGATTTAGGATACGCGATGTTCTATATGTAATATTATCGTTTTTATTTCTTTGCCAGTCCAGCTTAGAAATTAGGTAACGAGGTCCAATATTTTTGTGCAGATTGTAAATTAAAGAATTCATTTTATATATCCGGCGGTTTTTCATATTTAAAATGTTATATGAATTTAGAAAGGGCGTTATGTGAGAGCGACGCGGAACGTTATAACAAAATCTGACACAAGAGTTTTGGACCCTTTGAATTTTTTTTTCTAATTGTTTGTTTAAACATGGGCCGTAGACAATATCACAATAATCAAGATGTATCAACGTATCAACGAGTTTTTGTCTGACATCCGTACTTAAATGTGGCCTCAATTTATAAAGCATTTTAAGTGCTGAATACGATTTTCCGATCTTTTGAACGACGTGTTCTTTAAAGTGCAGGGAGTTATCTAAGGTGACTGGTTGTGTGGCAGGCCGAAGATTTATATATATATATTTTTTCTGTTATTATTATTTAATTTTCGTTGCCTGAAATCATTAGGCTTCTTTTCCGATTGATTGCGACGGTTCTAGTTGTTCTAAATTTGCATTTAAGTTTGACGTTTGTGAAACAGTGATCACAATAACAAAAAATATATCCGGCTGAGTTTGTTGTGTGGTTCTTCTCAGACCAGGACGCGTTTGGAACCCTCATAGCTTTAACATTAAGATGGAAAGTGCTTTTTCAGAAGGGCTTATTACGATAAATCTAGTATCGTAATAGGCCCTCCTGACACTTCCATGTTGACGTACACAAGTGATCACTGATTATGATTCTAAGTGGAAAAGATATAAATAAATAAATAAATAAATAAATAAATAAACCTAAATTACGGGCAGTAAATGATTCTTTAATAATAGTATTACCAATAGAAATCTCAAGTCTATTTTGGTGAACTGTATCACTTTGTTTTTTAGTTCCTATTACCATGTAGGTACATTTTAATAGGTTTAAGGATAAGTTGTTATTATTAGACCTCACATTCACCGTTGAGCAGTCGACCGGGACACATGTCCCTCTTACCTGCTCCGCCTATCCGCGCCACCTACCTGGGCCGTCACGCTGACCGCCCAGCCACCTGCACCGACCACCTGCACCGACCGTTCGTACACCTGCGCCAGTCAAGATAACGACCTCCATTGTGTGCAAGCCAGCGGTGTGATTGTGTTTGTGTGTGAGTCATCGCCGCAAGCACAACTGTGGGCCGGCGAGCCTGCATAGGGGTCCAACAAGTCCGACGTCGCCCTAGTTAGGGTACGAAACGCAATTCAAAGACTTCGTCGTAATAGCCTGCGTCGTGTAAGTACACAGTCGTTAGGGTATTAGGCACACCTCTGTCACCTACTGACAGAGATTCGATAGGGTTCACGTTAGGCACTCGCCTCCCTGCTCACGCAGGGAGGACGGCTCATATCTCCGGGCTCCACCATGGACCCCAAATCCGCGGCGGAACCCGAAGATCTGTCCAAGTCGCAGTTCTATGGTTGGGTCCACGGAATTGCGCCTCAATTATGCCTGCGCTACTCTGTCTTGTTAGGCATCGAGTCTCCGCCCTCGACCTCGCGCGCCGCGATCGTGACCGAGAGCACCTCCGACATGGAGGTCGAGGCCGCCACTCCTACGGAGCAGACGGCCTCGGATTCCGAGTCGGGGAGTTCGTCCCCTTCCTCGGACGCTGACGAGGACGACGGTTTCACGACCGTGCAGACCAAATCGGCCAAGAGGAAGGCGACGAAAGCGCTCTCCTCGAACGTCCCGCGAAAACGGGCCTCAAAACCCGCTAGTAGCGAACCCGCGTCGCCCGACCGTTCTTCGGGCCCGGGCCCGACTCGCGAACGCGCGCCGATCGCGCCCGAAGCGCCCGCGTCCGCGTCGCCGTCGTCCGCGCCTTCAGCGCCCGCGGAGGCACCTTCAGCGCCCGCGCCTTCAGCGCCACGGAAGTCCCCCGCGCCGCCGCCGCTTTACATAAGGGACAAGTCTAAGTGGGACACTCTGTCCGCACTTATGACGGAGCACAAGCTCCATTTCACGTCCGCCCGAAATACCGCCGACGGTATCCGCGTTCAAACCGCGTCTTCGTCGGACCACCGTGGTCTGACTCGTCTCCTCCGCGAACGTGGTTACGGATACCACACCTACGCGCTAGAGGATGAACGCCGCTTAACGGTGGTCATCCGAGGGCTCCCCGTGGAGCTCACTACTGAGCGGATTTTCGAGGACCTTAAGTCCCAATCCTTCCCCGTCATCTCGGTGCACCGCATGTACCGAGCGACCACTAGGGTCCCGTTCGATCTTGTTCTCGTCCATCTCGAGCTTTCCCCGGAAGGAAAGCAAATTTTTAACGTTAAGGCAGTCTGCCAACTCTCCGGCCTTAGGGTCGAACCTCCACGTGGTCGCGGTTTTCCTGGTCAGTGTCATCGCTGCCAGCTCTATGGGCATTCCCAACGTTTTTGTCACGCGCGTCCGAGGTGCGTCAAGTGCCTGGACGACCACGCGACAGCCGACTGCTCGCGGAAGGGACCGGTCCCTGAGGATCCTCCCAGCTGCGTCCTGTGCGGACAGAAGGGCCATCCTGCGAATTATCGCGGGTGCCCCAAAGCGCCGCGCAGGACACAGCCGGCAAGGCATCCTCCTCGGTTCGCACAGCCTCCATGGGCTCCTCTAGCCCCTGGGAGGCCCGCGGCCCCTCAGGCATCCCAGGCCCCTCAGGCACCCGCGAACGCGATCGCGAACGCTTGGGTGAAGCCTCCGAGGATTATCCCACAGCCCGTCCCCCAGTCGTTGCCGCCGCCGCCGGTTCTTAACTCCACCGACGGAGTTGCGAGTTCGCTCGCGTGCGTCACGAGCCTCTTCGGTGTAATAGACATCGAAGAGCTCCTAGTCTTTTCAAATGAAATGAGGGATTCCGCGCGGAACCCTCCCGCGAGGATGGAAGTGCTCCTCAAGCACGCCGTCCTAATCAAATCGATATACGAACACACGATGTCAACATGATGACATCGCGTGGAAGGGTAAAACCTCGCTCTCTGACTGTCGCTACATTCAACGCGAACGGGCTACTTAAGCAGATAGATCTAGTGCGCGACTTCGTGGTCACGCACCAGATAGACGTCCTGTTAGTACAAGAGACCTTTCTGAAGCCGTGTAATCGTGATCCGCGCATCGCAAATTACCGTCTCGTTAGGAACGATAGGGCAACCGCGAAGGGGGGAACCATCATCTATTACAGAAGGTCTCTTCATTGCACTCCGCTCGATCCGCCCCAACTAGTCAACGTAGAAGCGTCATTATGCCAGGTGGGTATGACCGGCCATCAGTCGATCGTACTAGCATCCGTCTATCTTTCTCCCAATAAAGCCTTAGTTGAGAGGGACCTTAAGTCCTTACTCCAATTAGGTAACGCAACCATTCTGGCCGGCGACCTAAATTGCAAACATCCCCGCTGGAACTCCACTGTCGCAAACAGTAGAGGAAATCTCCTTGATAGGCTAAGTTACAAGGCTGGTCTCGACTTCGAGATCACCGCGCCTTTGAGTCCCACGCGATACTGCGACACAGACTTCCGACATGACAGACCCGACGTGCTCGACATAGTACTCTTGAAGGGCGTGACACTCCAGTTACGTTCTATCGAGACGCTATCCGAGCTAGACTCTGACCATCGACCGGTCCTATTTCAGCTAGGACTTCCTCCCCTTAGGGAACCCGCGACCAAAACAATTATTAACTGGACGAAGCTTCGAGAGCAACTCCATTCCCCCGTACCAGCGCACCTCGACAAAATTCCTGACCAGCTTACATCGGTCGAGGACGCTGTCTCAGCCGCGACTAACTTCACAGAACATTTGGTAGACAGCATAGGAAAGTCCTCGAGGGAGGTCCGAGTGAACTTCGAGGGTTACCGAGCACTCCCTCCGGACATTAGACTCCTCATCACCCGTAAAAACGCCGCGATTAGAGCCCATGACCGATACCCCACAGATGACAACCGACGGAGGCTGCGCCGTCTCCAGAGGGAGTCGAGACAAGCTCTCGACGACTTCAGAGATAGCGGCTGGGATAGGACGCTTGCGACGCTCTCTCCAACACACCAGGCATTCTGGCGGTTGCAGAGAGCGTTGAAGGCGGACACTGTCTCAGATATGCCTCCCTTGGTTGGACCTAACTCCGCCATCGCGTTTGACGACTCTGACAAAGCTGAGTGCTTAGCCGACAGTCTAGAGAGCCAGTGCCGTCTGTCTGCTCAATCCGTTGATCGCGATCATGTCCAAATAGTCGACAAATCGGTCAATATAATGTGTTCTCAGCCACCGGCCGGTCCGCCAATCGAGGAAACGAACCTAGACGAGGTGACGTCCATAGTTAGGGCGCTTCACGTCAAGAAATCGCCAGGTCCCGATAGGATCACTAACAAAGTGATAAAGCTTCTTCCGCCTCCTTTAATTTACCTATTGGTTACCATTTTTAACGCTCTACTAGCCGGTTGCTCGTTTCCGGCCCAGTGGAAAGAGGCCATAGTGATAGGGTTCCATAAGCCGGGCAAACCCCGGCATCTGCCTAGTAGTTACCGTCCCATTAGTCTTCTTAGTTCCTTAGGGAAAGTATGTGAGAGAATCATCCTCTGTAGACTTAGATCGGAAGTCGAGAGACTCAAAATCATCCCAAATGAGCAGTTCGGCTTTAGAGCCAACCATTCATGTTCCCATCAGGTGCAACGCCTCACGGAGCACATACTGATAGGGGCCACTGTGAGGGCCAAGAAGCATAGGACAGGAGCGCTCTTCCTCGATGTAGCTAAGGCGTTCGACAGGGTCTGGCACAATGGACTGGTGTACAAGTTATACCAGTTCAAGGTGTCGGACAGACTCGTACTCATCATACGGGACTACCTGACGAATCGCTCCTTTCGCTACAGAGTGGAAGGCGTCTTGTCAACCCCCCGCCCCATCAGGGCGGGTGTTCCCCAGGGTTCAGTTCTCTCGCCCATCCTTTATTCCATCTACGCTAGCGATATTCCTAGACCGCGATCTAAAGTGCACCTTGCCATGTACGCGGACGATACCGCGCTTTACACGTCCTCTAAGGATCACTGGGAGATATACCAACGTCTCCAATCCGCAGTCGACTCCCTTGAGAGTTGGCTGCGGAAATGGCGGATCGAGGTAAACCCTGAGAAGAGCGTTTCGGTGCTCTTCGAACATGGCCCCCCAAGGATCCTCCCGCGAATCAAACTCTTTGATAAACCGATACCTTGGAAAGACGAGGCAAAATACCTAGGAGTAACGTTAGATAGAAAGTTAGTTTTCACTGCGCATATTAGGACCGTTCGTAGCAGAGCGGCCTACATATTAGGTCGTTTATATCCGCTGTTAGGCAAGCGGAGTAAAATGTCCCTTCGCAATAAGGTGACACTTTACAAAGCTTGCATACGTTCCGTCATGTCCTATGCGAGTCCCGCTTTTGCGCACGCTAATCTGAAACCCCTTCAGGTGATTCAGAACAGGTTTACACGGATTGCAACCGGGGCGCCGTGGTTCGTACGCAACATCGATCTCCATAGAGACTTGAACCTTCCGACCATCGCTCAGTACTTCAAGGGGCTTTCCCAAAAGTACTTTGAACGTGCTGAGCGACACCCGAACCCACTGGTGGCTGACGCCGCAGAGTATAGACCACGTAAGACTACTTTAGTCAGAAAAAGAAGACCCAAGTCGGTACTCGTTGACCCCGACGACGCGTTCACAGTAGGTAATAACGTGTACGCGTAGGCATAATTGACACCACACAACATACAGACACACACCGTCTGTACCGGTATAGACGAGGTCCCAACTGAGTAAGTGCTCCGTTGCTCCGGCGTTCTGCCGTCGGAGGACGCTAGTGTCCAAATTTCCTTAGCTTCCCTCCTGACTAACGACGCCCCGAGCCGAGGTCCGTGTCTCAATCTGAGACGCCCTCGGGACGTCGTTCCCCATGGGGGCCCATCTGGCCCCCCCTTTTTAAGGGTGGGTCTCCTGACCCACCCATTCCCCCGGTGACGCTGTAATAGCCAATAGGGCTAACAGCATAGACAGACACAAAAAAAAAAAAATATATTATTAGACCAATTATTATTTTTTTTCTAGATCACAATTTAAATTTTTTATACACTTTTTAGATTCAAGAGGTGATCCATTATTGAATTTCAATAAAATTTGGGTATCATCAGCATACATATGAAGAAATGTCGATTTAATGCAATTCACTATGTCAGCAGTATATATAGAGTAAAGCAAAGGACCTAAAATGGAGCCTTGGACTACACCATTATGAACAACAAGTGGACATGATCGCAGTATTTTACCTTTATTATCTGTGCATTCCACAATTTATTGCCGATTATTAAAGTAGCTTTTAAACCATGTCCAGACTAAATTATCACATCCGTAGTATTCCAATTTTTGTATAAGCAATTTATGATTTAGGCAATCGAATGCCCGGCTATAATCTAACAAAACAAGAATTGACGGAAAATTTTCATTTGATGCTGAGAGAATTTCATCAACTACATGCAATAGTGCAGTAGTAGTACTATAATGTTTACGAAAGCCAGACTGTTGCGTAGGTAAAATGTCGTTACATTCAAAATATTTGGTCATTTGTGCGTTTACAACCTTTTCCACCACTTTAGATAAAATCGGTAATAAGCCAATTGGGCGAAGATCTTTTATAGATTGAACACTGGGTTTTTTTGGTAAGGGTTTAATTATAGCTGTTTTCCACGAGTGAGGAAAATGACCTTTTAGAATGCATGTATTTACTATATGTGTTATGGCTTGTAAAGAATAAGGCAACGTTAGTTTAATCATCTTTATAGATATACCGTCCAACCCTTGCGAGTTAGAATTTAGTGAGTTAATTACTTTTAAAAGTTCCTTGGACGAAATTTCTGAAAATGTAAATTTACATTCATACTGCTTTTTACAAAATTGTTCCACGAAAGTGTCACATATAGAGTTGCACTTTGGAATTGATTTTAGAAATTCTTGGTTAATATTGTCAGGATCACGTAAATAATCAAGGAGGTCGAAAAACCTATCATTACCGAGAATTTTGTTTAATTCGTTCCACATCCTTACAGAGTTATTTTTAATATTATTATTAATTTTTTGAGCGAAGAAATGTTCTTTTTCCTTACGTGAAACAGATAACACGGAGTTCCGGAGAGATCGGTACAAGTTCAGATCAACATCTAGTTTAGTTTTTTTAGCAATATTGCATGCTTTATCTCTGTCAACCATAATAGCCTTCACCGTATCCGTAATCCAAGGAGTGGGACAAGTTCTAAATGTTTTTGTCCGCACCGGCACGAAATGATCAAACAGACCAAGCAAAAGAGAATTAAAACAATCTACCATTTCATCGACATTTTGAGTATAAAATACCCAATCCCAAGGAGTAATAAACGAAGCGTATTCATATGTATTACGATCAAAGTGATCAAATGGTGTGTAGCTAATACTTCTTGGTATGAGTTTTGGAGCCGCAATAGGAAAACTGGCCTGGATATAAGCGTGATCTAAGCGATCATCGTTATGCGTAACACTGGTGCTACGTGGAGGCAAGTCTTTATTGCAGCAGATAATGTCTAACAGTGAACTACAAGAGGAAGTTATACGGGTCGGTTCAGAGACAATTTGCTGTAAGCCATAACCTTCTAACAGTGACGAAAAATCCCGTTGTTGAGAGTCGTTACATAGCATATCTATATCTATATCTATATCACCGGTTAAAAATGTTAAATCATATGTAGAGGTTAAAGTAGACAACGTTTCATCTAACAAATCAAGAAAAGTTCTGTAGTTAAACCTAGGAGGTCGATAGAAGACACCAACTAAAATTTTAAAGCTGTATAACTTTATCTCTAACCACATTTGTTCTAGCTCCGTTTTTGGTATTTGGAGCTGTCTGCAATTAATTCCACGTCTTATATAAACTCCAACACCTCCTCCACGTGATTTCCCAAGAAATTCCGAACGCGGCTTATGAATAAATGTGTAATCATTTATTTTAAAATTTTTTGAATCTGCTGCCTTGCTTATCCAAGTTTCAGTTACGGTAACTACTTCCGGCTTAAATGACGTTAAAGTATTTATAAACTCATCTCTTCCTGTGTTTAACGATTGTGCATTCAAAGTAGCAATATTAAAGTGCGGTCTTTGTTTACCTATCTTTTATGTAGTATAAATGTAAATACAAAATATAAAATAAAATTAAAAAAATATATATATAGTATAAATATTCAGCTCATGTGATGAAACATTAAGTATAAAAATATAGGGAATGTTGTCAGTATAAAAATAATACAATATTAGAAATAGGTAGCACCATACAAAATAAAGGTTGGATAAAATTAATCTTAATTTATACACAAAGGATTGTTGAAATGTAGTAAAATAATTGTTAAAACCTTGGTTAACATAAATTTGATCAAAAATGCTTAAAATTACATATTCACTTATTAGTCATATAATAATTGAATTAACTTCACTTATCTTAGAAATTTGAGTGACAGGAGATTTATTTGTTTTACGTATGAATATTTTGGAATCCTTTACCCAGACGAAAGCGTATTTTTTTTCACGGGCTCTCTGCTTTGAGAGTCGCAGTATGTGTTTATTGACTGGTGTCAGATGATCATTCAAATATATACGGCACATTTCACCACTAAAACCGATATCTGTTGAAGTTAATCCGATACCACCGGAGCTGTTTTGAAATGTTTTAGCTAATTTTAATAATTTTTCCTTATTTTCCCGCTGGTGGAAACGAACACATAAACGAGTATTGTGATTAGATGCCGTAACACCCGCGAAAGTTCCATCTACAGAGATATCCTCTGCGGTTGAGATGTCTGGTTGCTTCAAAGACTTCCATGATTTGGTTCTATAAGCCCAATCTAAATCACATTTTTTGATTTCTAAACCCAGATTTTTTGCGATATTCATAATTATGCTGGGAACGTTTTCTTTAGGATAATGTGGTATACCACTAATTTCTAAATTGTTGATGCGGTTACGCTGATCTCTTTTGTTTATTTCGCTTTCCAGGATCTCATTGCGATTTATTAAGTTAGTAATTTTTTTATTCAATAATTCAACATTGACATTTTTATTTTCGATATCCTTTACTCTATTTTGTAAGTCCAATAAATCGCTCTTCACAGAATTAAAAGACATTTGTAAAGCTTGCAATGTGTCGTTTTGTGTACTTAGCTTATTATTGACCTCAGAGCGAAACGCTCGCAATTCCATTAAAATATTATTATTATTCATTTCTACCGGATCAGCATCATGTCTTTTTTTGCATGAAGACAACGTCATACATGGTTGACATTTCCAGATCGCTCTGCTACCAGCTGATTCATTGGAGAAGCGTACACAGTCGGAGTGAAATATATTACCGCAGTTGCAACACTTTATTCGCTTTTGCGCAACTCCTATGTTACTGTGGCATTTTTCGCACACGGAAACCATATTAGCAACTTGCGATTTCTCTTTATTTTTCACTCCTTTATATATATGACGATACAAGATGCTTTATAAAAGTATAATAACAATAAACAAAAAAAAAAAAAACATGAATAATAATAATAAAATATAGATAAATATTTCTGCACCAATGAAAAAGTTTTATTCAAATTATTGGTCAACCGCGGACCGAACCCAGTGTTATCGTTTGTAAATGCGAGCGTATTACCGTTCAGCCAGTTCACTATCTACACTTGAACTTCAATTGGATTATAATATTATGAATCCAGTACAGTTTGTCGATATAATAATGGCAGGTAGATAAAAAGAAACTTATCGGAATCAAGATCACTACACTTTACACTATACACATTACACTATAGAATTTCGACAATAAATCTTTAAATTGAGAATTGAATTATAGACACCATAAATAGACTACTCATAAACTATGTACTTTACTTTTTATACCACTATTGACCTTATTTACGGTACAGATGATTATTTTTTTACGGAGCAATACAAAACTATGCTTGCACCGCGGTGGCAGCCTGCACCGCGGTGCAAGCATAGTTTTGTATTGCTGCATGTTCGGTCGGCAGCTGGCAAAACCGAAAAGTTCGGTGGTGTCGTTGGGCTGCACCAGGGATCGGCACTTAGCGCTTACCTGTTTCTCCTGGTGATGGATGCTTTGACATTAGACATACAGGAGGGGGGTCCCTGGTGCATGCTGTTTGCTGACGATATTGTGCTCGTTGGAGAAAATGAACCTGAGGTGCAGAGCAGGCTGGAAAAATGGCAGAGTAAACTGGAGAACTTTGGAATGAAAATCAGTCAGACCAAAACAGAGCATTTGTTCTGTGATTTCGGTGGTTCCTCCAGCATTACCCCAATTGCCTTAGATGGTGTATCCCTTCCTGTATGCTCCGACTTCCGCTACCTCGGTTCAGTCCTGCAAGGTGATGGTGAGATAGATCGGGATGTAAGGAATAAATTAAATGTCGGATGGATGAAATCGCGACAAGTCACAGGGACAACATGTGAGCCTCGAATGCCCCTTAAACTAAAGGGGCAAATATACAAGATGATCATAAGACCTGTCGTATTGTATGGTTCGGAGTGCTGGGTGACGAAAGGGACGAATGAAAAGAAATTACACGCGGCTGAGATGCGAATGCTAAGATGGGTGTGTGGTATAACTAAAATGGACAAAATTAGAAATGAGTATATAAGGGGAAGAATGAAAATAGCGCCCGTGACCGAAAAGCTGTCAAGCAACAGATTAGCGTGGTACGGGCATGTTATGCGAAGGGATGAATGTCATGTGACGAGGAGAATGTTAAAGATGAATGTGGATGGAAAGAAGAGGAAAGGAAGGCCGAAGAAAGTCTGGATGGACTGTGTGAAAGATGATATGCTGAGAAAAGGAGTGAATACTGAGAAGACGAATGATAGAGCTGAGTGGAAGAAAATGACATGTTGTGCCGACCCCACATTGTGGGATAAGGGCAAGAGAAAGAAGAAGAAGATAAATGTCACCTCAAATAGCTTAAAAAATAATTTTACCCCTTGAAACATTATTTCTAAACAATAAGTGGAAATTAGAATCCTTCATATACTTTCTTTTTATTATTACTTTCTTATATACTTATGTATATCATGGAATATAAAGTTATTCTTATGATGTTATAGTTATTTGGTTATCTTGGCCCTTTTTTCTAGGAGACATCTCCTTTGCCTAGGAGTAGCGATGAGAGCACATTTATCTGCCAAGGAACCACAAACAACTCTCAGCATCCTAGAAGAGTGTGACCAAAACTTATTAGAACCAAAAAGTATGGATCAAACACACAATGTAAGTTGAAATATTATAAAACCAAATGTTAAAATATAAGAGTTTAAGGTCTGTAATGTCACTCAGTTTATGGGATGTAATAAATATTTTTGTTATATTTCTGGAATATTACATTCGGTCACGTTCAAATAAATCTAAAACATTATTATGGAATAAAAAAAAATTGACTTTGACTTTGGACTTTAATGAAAAACAGATTACAAATCCTTCAATAAAAAACACAACTAAGCCCTAAATGTCAAACATTGTCAATAAAAAATTTTGTCTATTTTTCAATTATTTCAATACGAAAACAATCTTAAAGAAAAGTTTTTACTACACTAGCATAATTAGGCATTTTTTTTATAAAATTACAATTACAATTTAGATTATAACTAAGACAATGACTGCTTGCTCGATAAAAAATAAAGGCTAAGTGCGAGTCGTACTCGCGCCCTTTGAACTTGAGGGCCCCGAGGCAATGCTCCATCTAGCCCTCCGGTAGTTATGCCTTTGCTTGCAACGTTAGTTTCAGATATAAAAACCTTTTTGTTTCAATGGTGATAGAAATATTTTCTTGTAACGTAATATAAGTCAATTTGGTTCGCTCGGTGAATCCATGGATTGCTGAGAAGCTTCGTCTAAATAAATAGGCGCAATATCTTATTTTAAAACAGTGAACTTATTCATCACTGTATCAAACTAACACAGCGCGCTCTAGCCGGTGTGTTAGTGTGGCAGGCCCGCGCTCTGTCGTCGCTAGCGCGTCGCGAGGCCGCCGCGGACGCGCTCACTGCGGCGCTACGAGCTGACTGTGCGTGCTACGAGGCTCTAGATCTGCTGTTGGAGCAACACGCTCTCACCCCCGGACAGGGTATGGATGAGTAAATTAATAACAGTATCATTAAAAAGAAAGTAGATTCTGACCGTAACGCATTACAGAGATAGAGCTGATAGAGTCGCTACCGATCAACAATCAAATGAGTGCTTCGGAGGCGACATTAGTGAGAGTCGCTTACCGGGAGCGACTGTTACGCTACACGCCGCCGCAGACCGACTCGTCCGAAGCACATAATAACGTACGTCACACTCCACACATATGTATAAAAGCCTCAAGAATCATTTACGCATTCGTATGGTAGGAATGTAATATAATAAAAAATCTGTTAGCGCATCGAGTTGTCGGTCTCGGCGGCTCGCGCCCGCAGCGCGGAGGCGGCGGAGTCCCTTGCGCGGCGATTGGCGGCGGCCGGCTCGTGGGGCGAAGCCCTGCGGGCGCTGGATGCGGCGGGGCCCGGCGCCTGCAACGACGTGCGCGCCGCCTGCCTCGTGGAACTCGAGAAGAGCTCCGAGTTGTTTGCGTTCGCACACGCCCTCGTGGACTCCTACCCGCAGTCCTGGACCGCCTGGTATGCGGTAGGATGCTACTATTACCTCATCGGTGAGTCGCTCGTGGACCCGTACGGGCCGCAATCGCTTCGGTAATTAATCGTACTTCCCTATCGGTATAAGTGACTCCTCTCCAGGTAAGAGCGACTTCGCTCGTCGCTACCTGAGCAAGGCGTGCTCGCTGGAGGCGGGCGCGGGCTGCGCCTGGCTCGTGTACGGACACAGCTTCTCGGCCGCTAGCGAACACGACCAGGCCATGGCCGCATATTTTAAGGTGATGATTTATTATTTTATATTTACAAATCTACACTAAAATACACACAACACTATCGAGCTTGAAACGTTCAAAGTTTAAATATTTCGTCCACGAAATAGATAATGCGTTAACTATTTATGATAATTTCATGTCATCTATGTCGAAAATGATTTAATTTTAAATTGATATCCAGTTTGAGACATTTGTATCTCGCGATGTGTCGTTTCAGGCGAGCCAGCTCATGCCGGGCTGCTACCTGCCGCCGCTGTACGTGGGCGTGGAGAGCTCCCTCCTCAACAACGTCAGTATGTGCGAGCGGTTCATGGCTCGAGCCGCCGCCCTGCACGCTAACACGGAGGTACTCGTCCTTTACACGTCACTGAAAATAGTTCTCACTCTTTTGCAACATATTAATGTCTTTAACCTTGCTCGTTCTTGTTAATAACTTTTTCATGAATACGATATATCTTTGGCCATTTTATCGACTCCGTCTTCCGCTCGAAGTTATACAGTATATCATTTAATAAAATCTGTTCGACTACTAGTATCGTAATCGTGATTGACCGCATAATTTATGTTCCCACCAACACCAAAATTCATGAAGATCGGTAGCTTTCGCTCGAAAAACAGATCGATTGACCTGACTGAAATACCTAAACAATATTTCAAGATACAATCATAGAAAATAAAACATCTTTAACGCACGTAACGCTACGTCCCTCTCGACCGACACTCTCGTCCTCAGACGGACGGCGTGTGCATCGAGTCGGACATCGAGAGGCGCGGCGGCGGCGGTGGCGGCGGTTGGGAGCGCGTGTGTCGGATGGTGTCGTCGCCGCACGTCGCTCACGAGGCCGCCGCCGCCGCTCTGGCCGCCGGACATCCCGAGCCCGCCAGGCTGCTCTTCCTGCGCGCGCTGCACGCCGCTGGCCCGCACGAACAGGTTTACGATCGCACACTCACCAGGTCGCACGCACACACACACGCACTCACCGGCAGTCGCACTCACACACCGTCAGTCGCACCCACACACCGTCAGTCGCACGCACACACCATCATGGCCGCCGGACATCCCGAGCCCGCCAGGATGCTCTTCCTGCGCGCGCTGCACGCCGCTGGCCCGCACGAACAGTTTTACGATCGCACACTCACCAGGTCGCACGCACACACACACGCATTCACCGGCAGTCGCACTCACACACCGTCAGTCGCACCCACACACCGTCAGTCGCACGCACACACCATCCTGGCCGCCGGACATACCGAGCCCGCCAGGCTGCTCTTCCTGGGCACTGCACCCTGCCGGCCCGCACGAACAGGTTTACGATCACATACTCACCTGGTCGCTCGCACACAGACGCACTCAACAGGTCGCTCGCACACACGCACTCACCGTCAGTCGCACGCACACACCATCCTGGCCGCCGGATATCCCGAGCCCGCCAGGTTGCTCTTCCTGCGCCCTGCATGCCGCCCGCTCGCACAAAATGGTTTACGATCGCATACTCACCAGGTCGCTCGCATACACACGCACTCACCGTCAGTCGCACGCACACACTATCGGGTCGCAAGCACGCAAACCTCTCTCATTACAAGGTTGCAGGAAAACAAAAGCAACAACAAAAATAACGACATTCTATTATTATCGATGTTTAATGTGATCCGTATGTCATATTAAACATCGACTATCAGTATTATCCTTAATTATTTTATTGAAGGGTATGAAGATGGCATTGAACGACCGGCTTCGTTCTTCACAGTTGAGTCCCCGTTGGGCGGCTACCCTGGACGCCTTGGGTCACGTGAGCCGCGCACTAAATCGCCCGGCGGAAGCCCTGCGCTGGCACGAGAAAGCCCTGGCGCTTCGCCCCGCGCGTGCTTCCTCGCTGACGGCCAAGGGGCTGTGCCTCGCCCTCCTCGGGAGGGAGGCGGAGGCCGCCGACACTCTGCACGCGGCTTTAGCGAGGGATCCGGACAACGTGGTCGCCCTGGCGCTACTGGACGCTATCATTGACAGACTGGATGCCGCACTGACGGAGGAGGAGATTCCTCAGTTTCCGTTTCCGAAGGTCAATCTGTCGGTATCGTCTCCTCCCTCCCCCTCCTCCAGGGCCTTGCCTCTCCCTGGCCCTCCGACGGACGACACCAACACCTCGGATATGAGCATGAGTTTCGATTGAAGTAAGAGAAGATCGTCCAATATAATTTATATGAACTTGTACTAAAAACAAAATAAGTTAAGAAAGATATGTGTACTGAGGAGGACATATAACTAGAAACATACTAACGGATCTTATCATTATACAAATTACTTGGCGTGAACCCCTTATTTATATTTAAATAAAACCACAAAGATAATTAGATATGTTTAAAGACTCATCATTTATTACAACGTACAACGGTCCCCCGAGACAACGACTGCAATTAGTAAATAATAATATTATTTTTATTCTTTTTAGACGTTTTTTGGTATCACAGAAAAAACCTCTGATACATACAGACCTTTAAAAAAGATAAAAGAAATATTAATATGTATATATTGAAGGTTTTGCGCCGAGGGACCTCTAAATAAAGAAAGAAATCAAAATGCAAAGAAGTTACTAAGGCAAAACACGACATTACGATATCAGATAGACATCATATAGTCTAACTTCCTCATAAATTAGATCCGAAAACTTCGTAAAATAGACACTATCGTCAACGTACGTACAACAGTCCCCAGACGCAACGACTTCAATAATTACATAATATTATGTACTATTTTTATCCATTTTAGCGGTCTTTTTATATCGGAGTTTTTTTTAATTTTTAATCAATTTTTTTAACAAATAAATCAAAAACACAAAATGCCAAATTAATCAATCGCCTCGAAAAAGGTGGAAATCATAGAATTATGCGTCAGTTTCAGACAAATAAAAAAAGATGCAAGATGTCACACTGTTTGTCTTTTTCTAATCACACTTGCGCTAAAAAATATTTATGACGCGTTTTAAATTCCAATACTTTGTATTTTTTTCAAAACGTGTAAATGTTTGAGTTTATTATTATTTTATTCAGAATAAGTTTGGTTGTTAAACATTTTTTTAAGACTAAATTGAGTCAATACAAAAATTCAGATATTAGTTATTCTAGCTTAAAACGAAAGTTATTAATAAATAAATACAGTATTTTTGATAACTGTTTTATTTTTTCTTATGTATTGTTTATATTAATCTAGTTAAGGTAAAAAATCTATCACGACAAATCTGATTTAAAACACTTAATGAGTCTCCCTAGAGTAAGGTACACCAATTATTATTGCCCTTGAAATATGACTAGCTTATTGTATTACTTATTCTATATTTGGTGTCATTTAATTTATCACTTTCCTTCATAGCGACTACTTCGTATCGACATTATTTTTAACGATAAGAAGTTTTAGTTGCTGTAGAGTGTAGGTGATCCAGAGGTTCCTGTTTTAAAATATAGTCTAATGTTATTTAAAACTTTAGGTGGAAATATTTTTAAAGTTTCTGGTATGATAGTAATGTAAATATTTATTGTGATAAGGAAGATTTATGGCGTCTTAATATTTTTTCGTTGCAATTTCGATCAAAATAACGTCAACCGATGGAAATGTTATTCCACTTTTATTTTATAATTCAATAATTCTGGTAATTTATTTAAATATAGAATGAAAACCAACGGTACGGGCTATCATCGGCTACCGACAAACGATACGGACAAACTTTCGGAAACCGTCCCGTAGCTCTACCAGTTGAGCAACCGTATCGCTGTCCGTCATTATTTTGAATTAAGAAGAAAAAGAAGGTTATTTTGAATTAAGCATTCTATATGTGATCGCTTTTATCGGGGCGGTGGTTTATCAATGTTTATCTATACTGTAAAATTAGAAACATTGGTTATGATTTTCGAAAGAAGCCTAATAGATGTCACCGCCAATTACGCACGCTCAAAAAAATAGAGACAGGGAATTTCGATCAATCTATCTCTTTATATTTCGATCTCACATTTTAGGCTGATAACCCTACTCAACGTATAATAACTCTTTGGTAGATCTAGAAATATATTTTTTTTTTAAATTTTAAAAATGGAATGTGTCATGGATGCTTTTCTGAAGTGTTTCTAATTAGGCGTCCAAGTGACTAGGTACCAGAAAATAGACTACATACGTTTGAAACTCTTTTTTATAATAAAGGTTAGGTACGTTTTGCTTTTTTATTGTTTTATGAATATTTGAATTGAGTGGCTATAATGTTACATGATTATTTAATATTGAATCTATATTTTTTCACGAATGTTATATATTGGCTCCATGTTTTATTATTCATATTTAGTGTTTCTAAATATACGGCCAATATTGTATATAATTAAAACATTAAGTTGTTTTCGTAAAAATCTCATATATATTTTATACTCACATTATTTTTTAAAGTATTACAAGAGTGATTTTATACAATGAAAATATAACTGCATGGGTAAGAAAATAGAGAAATAATTAGGGAAATAATAAATTCTTAATTAAATGCAATTAATACGTTTGATACCATAATTGAAATTTCATTTGAAGGACGAACATTTAAATATGTCAAGTCATGTAAATTTAAATATGTCAAGTCATGTAAATTAAAATAGGGTAAACAGACAGTCACTGGACAGTTAAGCAAATAATATACTTTGAAGATTTTTTTTCCTTCGACTATTTCATTATCTTAGAAATTGTATAGATATTTTGAAACTAGATTAAATGAGCTATCATAAAAATCATTTAAAAATCTTAACACTTGTGAATAATTGTAAAATATCAGTAAATTAAAAAATATGAACAAAAAACACAGTCCTTGGACAAAATTTATAATTATTGGACAGTTGGTAACAATTATTGGACAGTCTTTGAATATAGCGAAATAATAGATAAACATGTAATAAAACATCATAAGAACATTTTGTTTACTATAAATAGTTAAATTCTTTAAAGTTTTTTTTCCAAATCATAAAATATTCATTAACACCTAAAACTAAATAGTATGCAAATGATTCATCACTAAACTTTAATCAGTCTTAATTATTGGATATCATGAAAATTTAAGGAAACAAAATTTAAGGAAAAAAATATAGTTAAAGTAAAACTTTAGAAACATAACAACTTGAAGTTATTATTTTGAACTTTTTGATCATCAAAGAAATTAAAGTAGATAGGAAAATAGCTAGAAACACATTAAAATTTTTAGAATTCTCTTTTTTGGTACATATCAAATAGCATCTTAGTCTCTTAGTCGATGGTTTTATTAGCTGGATCGTTAGCACATTCTTCCAAGCTTAAATCATCATCATCATTATTGCTCATGCACTGTAACGAAGGTGGCACACGATTTGGCCGCGGATTTTCCTCAATAAATTTGGATAAACTACATTGCAAATTTTCATTTTTTAAGAGAAAGTCCATCATCATTAATTTTTTAATCGAAAGTTTCAAGATATATTCTTCATCTTTTGTTAAAACTGGTTGGGGTGTGAAGGAAGTCCTATGATCAGATTTTTTTAATTTAAAATGCAGAATCGTTTTTTCGAATATCACATTTTCTAGCAATTTCTCTTATGTTCGGGTTTTTAGTTTCTCGTATTTATTTGAGTGCTAAATTCATATTGTTTGGGTCATAATTTTTCTTCTTTCTATTTTTGAGACTCAAAATTGTAACCAAACAATTATTGGACACAATAAGTGACAGTTATTGAACGCTGTCCAATAACTGGCAAAATAGTCCGTGATATTTGAATTTGAAATTATAATTATAACGAATTTAAAGGCTATAAAATTAAAGTAAAAAAAAACGTAGAAATTCTAATTTTTGAAAAAATATAGTTATTGGACATTGTCCGATAATAGTTTTTTTTTAAATTGTGGTGTACAATCACTGGACGGGTTAAAATACCTTGAAAATATAATATTTATAAGTTAAAAATCATTTTATCATGTAAATTATATCATATACTACCAATCTCCAAACAGCCAAAACAATAACATTCTCCACTAAGAAAATATCGTAACAAAACACTTGACTCAACCTTATGAAAAAAATAATTTTTCAAGACAATTGTCCGTTTCCGTGATAGCCGCAAGGGAATTATTTTTTTGACACTTTGTTACTGCCATCTCTTATAAAACCTATAAAGTAAAACAATGCTAAGTATTCATAGATTTTATCAATAACTATAGATGTCACTCTTTGCTTGTTGTTTTCTTATTTTTTGAAAATCAATAGCGACTGTCCAATAACTATCCAGTGTCCAACGACTGTCTGTTTACCCTATGTCAAGTCAAGTAAATTTAAATATGTCAAGTCATTTAAATTTAAATGTCAAGTCATGTAAATTTAAATATGTCAGTAGTCAGATTTATAAAATAAAAATAAATATTAACTTAACTCTAGGTTTAAAGTTCTCGTCACTTCAATGTATAAAAAAGAAAGATTATTTATGAAATATTTTGTATATTTATTATGTACTGTAATAACATTTTAACGTTACTGAGTGTCCTCGGAGAATTGTAATGTTTTTATTTCTAAACTTCTATGACAATAAATACTGAAAAGTTACCCTCTACTTACAACAACCAATGACAACACGTGTATTACTGAATGATATTTGTTAAATAAAAAAATATTGACACTTGTATTATTTTTTTTAACCACCGACCCAACAACAGAGGTATTACAAGTTTGAGCTGTGTATCTGTATCTATCTGTCTGTGACAAAGTAGTACCCAAACGCGTGGTCGGAATTGGGTGCGGTTTTTTTTAGTCGAAAGCTTGGTTCGTCAAGGTGGTTCTGTTTGGGAGCTACGTTATGAACTTGGATATGGAACTTTTATTTTGGATTTTGCAACTAAGGACTTGATGCCCTTTAAAATGGTCAAAGTAATTTCAGAATTCAGTAGAGTAGATATATAAATGTTGATTGCTTCAAAACTATAATAACTATGTATATTTTTAATTTTCTACTATTTCACTTGTCAGTACGTAATTTTAAGTACGTTTGTGTTTTTTCTCTCTGATATTATTTAGAAATAATTTATAATAATTCACCTGAAATAAAATCTATATTTTTTGAATTTCAAATAATAGTCTAAATTCTGGGAGTTTTATTTCAATTCTAAACACTGGAATTTTTGTAAAAAATATACAGAGTTATTTTTAATTAGTTGACCACCTCTTGTAGGCAGCCTCTCTACATCAATCCCAACAACATCTGTTCTACAATTTATTTGCCTCTAAATTGTATTTGTCATTTTCATTCTCTCATTTTCATTTTTATTTTTCATTATTGTACATTTATTGATTCTTGATTAAAAAAAAATTGAAGAATTGATCGTCGACTCTGATGCCTCCTTTCCTTAGATGGCCGGTGCGATTGCACCGCTTGCTTTGATTTTGTAAACTAGACAAAATTGTCAACGTACTTATTACAACGTACGTAGTCGAAACCACTTCAATAATTACATAATATTATTTTTATCCTTTTTCGACGCATTTTTTATCGGGGTTTTTTAAATTATATTACGACTAAATGTAATGAAAAAGACAGTTTTGGATAACAAAGTTATAGATTGTATCTTAAGTATTTTCCAATTCATGACACTCTGAATTAGCCACATCTAAATTACGTCTTTCTTGTACCTACAGCGGACAAAGGTTGTCGAATTTGATATAAATGAAACCTAAAACAGTCTCTAATGCCTAGTCCTCTAGCTCTATAATTCTTCTAAACAACATTAATAAAAACCTGATGAAGCCTCAAGCAAGCACCGGAAGGTTTTCTACAAATGCAAACCTATAACAACCTAACAGTGATTTTTATCTTTTTTCATTAATTGTAACAGCATCGACTATTGTTTCTTATTAAACAAGCAGATAAATATGTAATTAATGTCTTACATAAAGAGTATTGATATTTAGTTTTTCTTTGTGTAGCCTAGGTACCTACTGAAATAAAATACAAAATCGTTTTGTATAATTTATTATTACACTAGACCTAAAATCAATTAAGCTAGTTAAAATCAGCATTTTATACTTACACTAAAATTCTATAAAATCACTTTGATTACACTTAAAAGCTTTCTTAAAACATTTAAAAGTGTCAACAAGTAGACTAAACTAAAGGGCACATTCGAATTTTTAAATCATGTAGTACTAAAATCAAATAAGACTATTTAATTTTTCATTAAAATACATATCAAATAAAAAATACGACGAGTCGCCGATATATTTAAAGTAAAGCAAATTAAGAAGAACGGGCATAATCTCCATACCATTAAAAATGAAAACGATCACCAACTTAATAATTAACAAATTTAACTTTAAAACGATAATAAATCAACTGGCTAACGAAGCGCCCAACTTAATAGCGACTCGACTGCGCGCGGCGGCCGACGCCGGGTCACTGAGCGCGGCGCCGGCCGACACCGCTACAGGGTTGACGTCTTGCATAATAGTTTAACAGGGTTGTCAGAAGCCGGGATGCTCATCATGTACGGTGTCCTCGGCGGTCAGCGCGCCTCCTCGCCGCCGGAGAGAGGGGGCGGGGCGCCTGGGGGAGGGGGGAGGGGGATGCAATCATTAATATATGTGTGTGCGTCACGTCGGAAGGAAGTGACTACTCGTCCATTTGCGCTACCGTCGCTTCTCATGTTTCCGACGCCGTGGTCCGGGGCGGACGGCGGGGCGGGCGGCAGCACGGCGCCCTTGCAGTTGCGCATGAGCGGCTTGTGCTGCTCCACGGCGTGCGCGCCCGCCCAGCACGAGCGACAGAAGTACCTGCAGTGTGACGCGTCGTGACTAGAGAATACTACATCATGGAGGGTAATGTTAAAGATGCTCTCACCTGAAGCAAACGGGCTCGCGACAGAAATAGGGCCCCTGTTGGAGATTACACACCGAACACATCGAATCCTCCAAGTAGGGATCGACTTGAACCTGAAATTGTATAATTCAAATGGATATATCGTTAGTTTATAAACGGTATCGACCGTCGATCGACGAGTGTTACCTTCTTGGTGAACTTGTCCGTACATATCTCCACGTAAGCTGCGGATATGGCTCGCACGTACGAGCGCACGTTATTGAAGGTCACGCGACCGGATCCAATAGGATACTTGTTTTTATCAGTATCTATACCTGCAGGCGGACGCGAAACGTTTAAAACAAATAAATTTTAATCCTAATCGAACAAAAATTACGTACCGGCGTAAATAACCCCAGAGAATAGATCGTTCATGATAATAGCGAGGGCGGAGGCCGACAGCATGCCGTGCAGTGCGCCCACGAACACAGTGCGGCCGGGCTCCAGTCTCACGGAGCCCGGGGAACCGCCCACGCCACCGGTCACCACCCAGTTAGAGTCGCTCACGGCCCAGGGGATCACTTGGACCTATAAGTTCAAATGTTTATTGAAAACTGTAAACCAAAGACACTAAGACGAAATACAGAAGCCCGACCTCCTTAGTGCGCATGTTCCTGGTGGCGAGGCGGTAGTACCAGTCACGTCCATCGCGGCGGCAGGCTCCTAGTAGCGCCCGCACGCGGCGCTCGCCCTCCAACGTCACATAAGCGCAGCCCCGCGGGGCTCCACCGCCACCCCCGGGCCCCGTCCCCGCCCCTGACCCCGCGCCCGCACCTCGTCCCGGCCAATCCACGCTGCGGGCGGTTTTAAGACTTAATTATCTTTCGAATAATAAAAATATACTGCTAAAAACAGTGAGTTTGAAAGATATGCCAAGCTATAAATGCTCTTCGAAGTTTGACGCCCTCCAGGAAGCTTTTAAAGAATAAGTTTGTTTTAAGAAATTCAAAATAAAACGCAGCAGCAGTTCCATATTTTAATTGGAGAAATGCCGAAAAGCATTCAAGAGTATTCCAGCGAAAATCAGTAACTCACCGCACCGGTTGGAAATGTCTCAATGCATGCATCAGCGCCTGTTCGGTTATGTCGTAGGGCAGACCCCCCAGGAACAGTTTCGGGGAGTACCCCGCGTCCGGGCTCCCCCCGCCCCCCTGAGCCTCCCCCGCCCCGCACCGCGCCGGGAGTGTCCCGTGCCATCGTACACTGCCTCCGTTACGGGAGCTCGACACAACGCCACCTGGGACAGGTAAAGTTACCGACTAACTGCTAGTCTACTATCACGATACAAAGTCTAAATAACAACTTACAAAATGATGCTCGTCGAGCGAGCCCACTCGATTCGTCCTGTGGATGTGCATGCGCATGCGCACCCTCGGGTGGCCACGGAGAGTCCATCTGTCAGAACCGATTTCACAATCACCAAATATAAATAGAAAAACAAATTGAACATAGCATAGCGCAACTTACAGTGTCGAGTGCGTCACCGCTGAGCCGTTTCATATGAAATGACTTATTCCGAGCGATCGCAGCGGGACGCATCGCAAGGGCCTTCTGAAACAAATGCTCGCCGGATATCACCCATCCTTCCAATATGTCAACAATTAAATAATATGTATTTATTCAAAATCTTACTAAGGAAGTGACCAGGTCTGTTACCCCGCGGTCAGTCTGGACCCCTCCCCAGCCACCCGGGTGACCGCCCTCGCTGTAAAAAGTATCAAAACAATTATAATCCGACTATATATATGTGCGAATTTTCGTATTCTTATGTACCAGAATAACACATAGGCTATAGAAATACTAACTTTTGCACCACACGACTTTAGAAGGAGTGTTAGGTTATTCAAATATACGTATGTTAATAGAATTATAGCCAATTATGCTATTTTTAGGTTGCCCACTAAAGTCTAAACGGATTCAAGGATTTTGATGTATGTGGTATCGGTTGATACGTCAAAAATAATCCGAAATAATATTTTTATGGCTTATGTTGCTAGCCATAAAAAAATATTTACGCGTACTAAGTCACCCGCAAAAGCTACTTCAATAACATAAAAAATTATAAAAACCGTGCAAGCGGCATGAGAGGTTAGTGATATCTCAAAATGTACCTGTAGCTAGCGTAAGCTGTGGGTTGCCTATGGGGAAAGCAGGCGGGCGGCATGAGCGCGCGGGGAGGGGACTGCGCCGCTGCGGGGCTGTGGAGCTCCCGGCCCAGGGGGGGGCGAGGGCACGACACTGCCTCCTGGTGAAAAGAAGATGCGGATGTTAGGGCTCCTATCGACGATTTGGGAATGATCTTCCAAAGAACTGATTATTTAATGCAGAATTGAAAACTTACCAAGCACGTGTAATCTTTTAAACGTTCAGCTTCGTCTCCCCACCCACTTAGACGCATGCTATCGCTGAAAATAATACAGTATGAAAGATTGAAAACAGAAAGTTACTAGATTGACTCCCATACCCATAGCCGTGGAAGGGAACGGTCTCCGCCGCCTCGGGGCTGCTCGGGTTCTCCCAACGCCACTCGTTTTCACCATCCTGCAATAACGACTTTAAATTAAAATAACATTTAAAATCAAACGTATATTTCTAAGAGGATATTAACTTCAGTATAAAAAAGTACTCCGTATTCTACATAACCAAAAAAATTAAACCTAGGATATATTTCGGGACCGCGGGCCGCGTTACTGATTAAGCCGGGGTACCATCCGTCTACATAAATAATATAATATTGCTTGTTTCTGCCAATAGACCCGCTAGACTGTTGCCAAATAACAGACAAAGTTTTACAAGGATATTCGCGACTACGCGTTCGCAGAAAAGCGTCAATACAAATTGTTACTTTTAAACAGATTGAAGCTTTCATAGATCTTCCGGTAAATGTACCTACAAGTTGGCAGCGCTTATAGTAAAAACTATCAATAAAAGCAATTTCGCGTTTACGTGGTACAGCAATATCAATATAATATCAATATAGCGAGGCATTGCCATTCAATTTAGTGGACGTGAATAATTGCAAACAAAATGCAGACCATTTTATTTGATTACCTACAAACTTTAAGAATCACGAAACTAAATTTGAAAATAAGATGCAGGAAATGAAAATCAATCGCAGGAGATAGAAATAGCGTTGGTGTGAGAAAATTAGGTCATAGCTGTAATTAATCGCCACCTTCGCCCTGCGAGACTATTACCTGGCGGATGTGCAGTGACTACAGGTTTACCGGGTGTATTTAAGTTAATTAAAGTTATATCTAATACCAGTTTTTATCTTTACTTGGTATCTACGATGAAAACTAAGCCGAATTCAAAATATACTACAAATAGAGCGTAACCGAGTTATAAGTAGCAAGTTTAATTTAACCAAGTTTGATATTTAAATAAAGATTTTTCTTTTCATGTTATTTCAGTGTAATAACATCCAATAAAATATAAAATATAGCTCTGGCTTAAGTGCCTATTTTATTGCACCCGAAAGTGATTAGATTCTATTTTACATGGCTCATAAAGAGATATTTTAAAAGCTGGCCAACATTACAGTGTCGCCTCGGAATAAGTAGCGATAATGGCGTTAAAATAAAATTCATCAAAGATTTTTAAATTAAAATTGCATTGAAATATAGCTCTGTTAGTTGCCATGCTACTAATTTTGTTAAAATGCAAAATATAATATATGAACATAAGTTTAAATCCAAGTTAATGCAAGTTGCCGGTTGGTCGCGGCTGCATTACTTGGCACAACGCGCCCATTAATAGGGGAGCTGGCAGCAGTCTCCCTAACATTAACTGGCATCAAAACGGATGTCGTACGGACATTATGAACGGACAATAAAACTGTCGAGTGCTTTGTACTCAAATATCGAGCCTTCAGACTTTCAGATTCATTAAGTGGGACGTTTTTACAATGCATTGAGCGAGGAGGCTCAAGATGCAGAGTGCAGCTCAGTACACGATTATAACATGTTAAATTAACTAGCGCTATCGGAATAACTACATTTTTAATGTCAATTATTTATAAGCTACTAATTAAAAATCAGCAAATTGGCGCCCAGCATGGGGCTAAACATAGTAAAATCTTTTCAAGTGGTTAAACAGAACCCTGATCTAATGAAATTTCAAACTACCCCGCATTTAAAATACAGTATCATATACATCGGCTTACGCTTAGAAATATGTCTGTTACAACCGTAGAGCTATTTCAGATTGCTATCTTTAAACGACTAGACTATTATTACCGATATAATGGATTCAGAGGCCAGTAGCAGATTCTAAACCTTGTCTGGTTGGTACACGTGAGATTACTGTTATTGGTTAGTTTCATATATTTTAATTTATAACCAAGATAATAATGTTCAATATTAAAAGAAATAGATAAGTAGATACTTACTCTATTAGTAGTAGGAGTTGCGGCTTCAGCAAGTTGCGAAGTGTCTAGTCCTAGGAACTCTGCTAGTGAGCGACGATTCTCTTTAGACCCGCCGCCCCCGCGATTGTTGTCCTGTGTAAATTATAAGAATTTAGAGTAGAGAATATCTGGTTCTATATTTTATTTACTTGTCAGAAAAAAATAGAACTGAAAAGGGTAGTTAAATAATTGTGAGATGCTTGTTATGAATATACTTTACATGTTCTTTAAACAGTTGAAGATTAATTTAATTTCATGCTATTATAATTAATAGTTATTTGATCTATAAATGACTAAATATCGAATAAAAATAAACATGCGGGTAGTTTAGTTTTAGAAGAATTGAGGATAGTTATATAAACTATCTATTTTTTATTCTAAAATAATGACAAAAAAATACATAACACCACTAACCTGATGTAAAAGCGGCATGGCTGCCGCGTATAGTATTTAAAGTTGCTTCGAAATACGCCGCACGTGATTCTGTCCAAACTTGTTGCCACCTCGGCAGCACACCGTTCACTACACCCGGCTCTGATCGTGACGATGCACGAAGCCACACTCACCCTACTACCATCCCTACCATTGACCATGGAATCATTAGGCCACGCCCACCTTTATTGTCTTCTAATATAGAATTCTTAAATAAAAGCCATAAATGCCAGTGGAAACACTCCATTTATTAATTTTATAAATCGCGAAAGGGTTTTTATTTTAAATATCAGGAAAGTAATGTATATTTATTAAAAAAGGATGTCAATTTCTTTTATATTCTCCCGCCTCCGGCGCGGATTGGTCGGTCGTTTTCAAAGCGCACATGCGTCACTAACGTCAAATTCAAAACTTTTCTTACCAAAAGTTAGTATTTCGGTATTTAGTTTTCATTACTTAAGGAGGAATTCGAGGAATTATTTTATACCTACATATGTTCATAGCATTGTAAGCCTTCCACAGGCACTTTTTATTTTATTATTAAAAGTAGTTTCAATACCTTCTTGTAATTCTCTCATCATCTCTCTAAAAGAAAAAGATAAGAAAACACATTCGATATATAAAAATAAGTTTATTTGAAAATACATTTATACATTATTATTTTTAACTACAGTATATTAGTTAAATCGTATGTTTATATCTTATATGAATTCCTACTCCTTGTTTTTTATTAGACAAGCGGAGTAAAATGTCCCTTCGCAATAAGGTGACACTTTACAAAGCTTGCATACGTTCCGTCATGTCCTATGCGAGTCCCGCTTTTGCGCACGCTAATCTGAAACCCCTTCAGGTGATTCAGAACAGGTTTACACGGATTGCAACCGGGGCGCCGTGGTTCGTACGCAACATCGATCTCCATAGAGATTTAGACCTTCCGACCATCGCTCAGTACTTCAAGGGGCTTTCCCAAAAGTACTTTGAACGTGCTGAGCGACACCCGAACCCACTGGTGGCTGACGCCGCAGAGTATAGACCACGTAAGACTACTTTAGTCAGAAAAAGAAGACCCAAGTCGGTACTCGTTGAACCCGACGACGCATGCACAGTAGGTAATAACGTGTACGCGTAGGCATTAGTGACACCACACAACATACAGACACACACCGTCTATACCGGTATAGACGAGGTCCCAACTGAGTAAGTGCTCCGTTGCTCCGGCGTTCTGCCGTCGGAGGACGCTAGTGTCCAAATTTCCTTAGCTTCCCTCCTGAATAACGACGCCCCGAGCCGAGGTCCGTGTCTCAATCTGAGACGCCCTCGGGACGTTGTTCCCCATGGGGGCCCATCTGGCCCCCCCTTTTAAGGGCGGGTCTCCTGACCCACCCGCTCCCCCGGTGACGCTGTAATTGCCAACAGGGCTAACAGCATAGACAGACAAAAAAAAAAAAATAAAATAAAAATTGTTTTTTATAATCAAGTTTATAGAAAGTAGTCGTTCAAAATAAAGTGCTTGGTTTCTTTAAATTCTTTCCAACCGGAGACTTAGATAGTTAAAAGAAGAAAATATATATGTATGTGGGTAGGACTCTACCTAATTTTTTAATTAATTCATTGACAAGTATACACGCCACACAGATTGATATCGATATTATTTAAAAAATCATTATAAGCACTATATTTTTAAATAAATGTAATAACGTCTATATTAGACGTATACGTAGCCTATATCTTCGTGTTTAGGTTCCCGTCTCGATCGGACTCGAGGAGATTGATCGCAACCATCGGACGTAATACAATAATATCATCTGAAGATATTCTTCGTACAGAACCGTACGAACTGGTCCTTCTTCAGTCCCTCGGCCGAACGACGACGGGGGTCGGAGACGGTCCTACTCCTGCAGTCCGAACATGTGCGGCAGCACGGTCCCCAGCGACGGCGACGCCCCACGCGGTCGCGGTAGGGCTCCGCGCTCGTCCTCGTACACGTACGGAAAGCGGAGCACCCAGTACGCCGATGAACTCAGCTTGACGGCGGGCTCCCCCAGTCGCGGCACGAACACGGGCCCGCCGGGGACGGGCTGCACCTGTCGGGGGTACACCAGTCACATAACGACGCTCCGCTTCGTCCGATGAAGCCGACCCGCTGCGGGCGATGCGTACCTTGGGGTCCAGCGTGACGTGTACAGGCGCCTTGGGTGTGACAACGTGCAGACGAGCCAGCGCCGCCGGCGAAAGCGCGCGGCACAGGCAGGCGGTGTGCAGCGGCATGGCGCCGGCCGCCAGGCGAGCGCCCGGGCCTCCGCCCACGCCCCCGCCGCGCCCCCACCCACCCGCACCCGACACCACCGTGTCCGGGGACGACATCATGAATCTGCGAGACCACATGACCATCGACTAAATAAGATAATGAACTGATCCTATGACGTCGCAAGAAACCTTCACCGCGTCGAACACTCGTGGTAGTCTTTGAGTGCGACTTCTGGGTCGACAAGCTGACTCTCGTCGTTCGACAACGCGTGCGTGTCACGCACTACGAAGGCCAGCGAGGTTTCGATAGCTTAACGCCATTCAACAATATATAAATAGTATCTGTTTGAAAATATCTATAAATATGTCTGTACATGTTTATAGATATTTTTCAAAGATGGCTATTCAAGTGTAAGTTATTTAGCTTTTAACAAAAAGTTATTCATGGCCCGAGCACGCACTGGTACGCATGCAGTCATCGAAATTGCCTTGATTTAATAGAAAAAATGGAATTGTCATTTAATAGAAAAAATGACTTTACAATGAACATTTAAAATAAGGGCGACATAATCCATGATCATACAGACCGACACTCACCTGTGTCCCCTGGTACACTCGTACTCGAATCCTATAAATATCTTAACGGTAAGGCTCTGTGCGATAGCCTTGCCCCTCCCCCTGCCCCTCCAGGCTCCCCCCTCTCCTCGCTCCAGTCGCACTGCGCAGTCCCACGGCACCAGAAAATTAGTATGCGGCAGAAACCCGGGCTGGAGATGCTCCGGGAGACCTGGCCAAAAGACACAGTTGGATGTGTAAATAAACATGTCATGAATATTTTAATGTACGTAGAAGTGTGTGTGTGCGTCCGTGCGTGCTCACCGGCGCTGTGCGAGTACAGCGAGGAGGATCCGAGGCACAGGAGCGACCAGCTCGGGAAAGCGGGTAGCAAGGCGACCGGGCTACCCGTGTGCAACATGCCCGGGAGGTACTCCGTGGTCGACGGCTGACGGCTTATTGTTTTCTCTGAAATCATCACGAAACGTCAACAAGGTAATATTAGAAATTATTGTAATTAGCGATAATAATTTAAGAATATCATCGTCCCGAAAACGGACCGGTTAGTATAAGTGATCATTTTAGTATCGCTTTAGCGCTCATAAATCGATTCGGCACCGTTCCGTCACTGGTGATAAAAAAAAATCAGTTTTTGGGGCTTCTCAGTAAAAATTATTATCGTTTCTTGAAAACGAACCTCGACACATACCCGTACCCCCGTTACCCTGCACGGTGACGATCTCTATTTCGCCATCGCCGGAGTCCTCGGGGTCGTCCTCGTCGTCGTCCTTGGCCGAGCCCGGGGACAGCACGTCGGGGGGCGACCACGACTCTCTCTGAGACCCTCCCTCCCCGAGGGGGGACTCACCCTCCGCGATCTCGAGGGTCCGACGCACCTCGGCACTCTCTCGCGTCTCCGCCGTCGCACCTCTCACCGACGCGGCCCTGAGACGAAAGACGACTATGGCAATCGTCTTCTAGAATTCTGGGACTCTTGAGTTTGACCGACATAAATCACGGAACGCCACTTCGAGACAAACGAGTACTATCTTTCAAGGCGCTTCTCCCCGACTCACCTGAAGCTGGGCGTGGAGGGTTGGAACACCGGGAAGGCGATGGCCTGCAGCGTGTCGCACGAGCATGCCTCGGCCGCCTGCACGTAGAAGGTGTAGTTGGCTGAGCGCACACAGTACGGGTCTTCCCGCGACGACCGCGAGCGCCCGCAGTTGCACGCGCTCACGTACCGCACGCCCGAAGAGTGCTCCTTGGAGCCGTCGCTGCGGACACCGACACATGGCTTCGAACGACCCTTGACTAGGCGAGTTCGTAGGACATACGGCCCGGCGTACCACTGCATCTCGTAAGTGTAGGAGCGACCGTGCCGAGTACGTTTCGTGGGATGCGTGGAAGACCCGGCAGCCCGTAATCAGAGGGGAAGGGAAGGGACTGCTCCCTTCGCTTTCCCTCCCGGCCTCGGTCTCCTCCATTATTCGAGGATTGCAAATATTTATCCATGGGGAACTCACTGTTTGGGATGTATGCAGGGGTGATGCGTGAGGCTGGGTGCCTCGCACAGTTCTCTAGCGCGCCGCAGGGCGTCGCAGGCGGCCCGCAGGCGACTTCGGGCTCCGCCCGCCAGCGGCCCTCGCGCCATCGCTTCCACCACGCCCAGCGCCACATGCAACTGTCACTGCCATGAATACCGACGCATGTCCGGAGAGGAATATTGCGTCCGCGTGGCTGAGCTGACCTTGTGTGCGTGATGTTGGCTGGAGTAGTGAGGAGGGAGTCCCTCGGCGTACGATGCTTGCGCGATCGGCAGAACCTAGAAGTCGATTCGATACGAAGTATAAAATGATATCCATATAAACCTGTTTAAGTATCGAGATGCGAAAACGTCGATAAGTTATATGTGGTAAAACATACCTTAGCACACCTCGCCTGCGAGAAACGCACGTCAGTATCAAGTGCGTCCGCCAGTGCGTGCGGGCGGGCGGGAGGCGGAGGTGATTGCGGCGCGTATAGTGCGAGCAGAGCGCGAGCCGCCTGGCTCCAGCAGCGCGGGGACGGAAGCTAGGAGGACATTATTATCATTATCAGAAGTGCTCCATAAAACAGATTAGGGGTTCACAAGCTATAATACGACGCGTCTCGAAAGAGCCCCAGAAGCGGACTCCTCGATGTAAAAAACTCCGTCACCTCGAAGAACGAGGTGCTCATGGCATATTTGCCAACATTATCGTCGAAACCTTCTCCGAATGCCAGATCCAGGTGTCCCTGGAGAAACTGTACGAAAGACGGCCTCTCCGAGTTCAGCTCGGCTGCTGTCCCGGTACACAGCCTCACCAACCCTCGCAGCAGGGAGCTTGTATCACGAGCGGAGCCCGCGTTATCCGTGTTGATGTATACAAACTCTTCATTTTTTGGTATCGCAAACAGAGATTTTGCACTAAAATAAATGACCAAGTAGTTATCATGTAACTATATACATACATATGATATGTCTCTTTTAGATATGTACCAAACATTCGTGATAAGTCTAGACTTCCTCAATATAAAGTATATCTGGTCCTCCATGGCGTGTTCGAGTCGCTTCATAGCAGTGGGGTCCTTCCTCAGAGGAACGGGAGCTCGTTGGAAGTGGAACAGCAGACGAGGGCAGCACAGGCGGCCATGTTCCCACATGCTGCCCGCCGATGACTCATTTAGTATGGCCGTTATTTGTGAGGATAGTTCCAATCTGATGAGATTTAAATTGAATAAAATACATATAACTATAACAAGTGTGAGTTTGCTCATATACTTATTTGGATTCAATACATTCATTCTCACTGATATATATTTATGATAAATAGTAATTTGTCATTTAGTTATTATAGGCATGTATTAATTACATTATAATTACATTATTAGTTGACTAAAAAATAAATGAATTTTCTTTTTTGTACAGATTCACAAAAAAATACAGATAATTTGTAAGAACCAACAATTAAAAGATGTAATGAATATGAATTTATTCTATAAGCAAATACCTGTATGCATCAATAGCTTTAAAAATCTGTAAGTATCCAAGATCAAAGACTGGGGTTGGTGATGAGAGTACCACAATATGACACAGATTGAAGATCAGGGCCATAGCTTTACAAGACTCTATCAAAAGCTCCCCTGCCGCCACAAGCCAGTGGGCTGCATCTGCATCTTTTACTGGGCACTTTGAAACCTCATTCAGATCTGCAGCCAATGATGTCAACCTCACAGTATCTAAGTATGTAATTGCATGAAGGTACAAAATACTTTTTCTCTCATCCCAATGACATTCTATATCATTCTGAAATTCGTTTTAGAAGATTCTTATTTGTAAATAAGAAAAGAGAAAGATTAATATGATAATAATTATGAAAGAACAGGTATACAATTACACCATTTACACTACTTTCATTTATTACTTACTTCTTCAAACTGTACAGTCGAAAGCAGTGGTGTCGTTTTGTTTGGGTACCGATATGGAGATTTACCAATAATTCCTACTATAACAATCCTTTCTTTCTTTGAAAAATCTGGAATATCTTTTATTGAAAATACTTTAGTCATTTTTCTAACATAATAGTATTCAAAGTTAAATCAAGATAGATATAGATTTAAATATTATCATAGTTTCAAATTACAATCAGCATAACTTAGCTATTACTATGTTATAGCTCATGATATATTTAATAAATTATAAACGGTAAACCATAAGGCTTAAGCCGGGTCAATGACAATTGACAGTTGACAGTTCAGTGTTTACCTTTCACGGTTCACAAACGACACCACAGATTAAGAACTAATTACTACGTAGGTTGACACAAATGTACTCAGCGCTGGCCATCTTATTTTGGAACGTTTCACCAGCATGGCGTTGGTTTTTGACGTCATTAGCACTGGCCAGTATACTGGTATATACACTCGGCGTCACAAAAATCGCACCTTTTAAAAAAGCAACTTCAAAATAATTTTACTCAAATTTTGTGAATTGTAAGGATATGATTGTAGGATATCATTGGAAAGGTAATTCAATTGCCTATTAGAAAATAAAAAACATGTGTATGCATTTTAATTCTTTAATAACAAAAAACTTAAAACATGACAAAGTGACAAAAAATAAAATTAATAACATCATAAAAAATTACAAATAAGTCCTTAAAATCTAGTGTTTCCACCCCTTGCTGTGATGGTAGCTTCCAGCCGATCCTTCATGGAGCTCACGAGGGTCACCACTCTTGCTTGGGGTATGTTGTCCCATTCGTCTTTCACGGCATCCTGGAGCTCTTGTAGAGTGGTGGGAGCAGGATCTCGTGCTCGTACGTGCCTCTTTACATCGTCCCAGAGATGCTCGATCGGGTTCAGGTCTGGACTTCGTGCTGGCCACTGCATAACAGGGATCTCAACCTCTTCCAAATAGTCCCACACAGCAAACGCAGTGTGGCAACGGGCGTTATCATGCATTAACATGAACCCATCGCCAACAAAACCAGCATACGGAACCACATGGTCTTGTAAGATCTCCGTTATGTACCGCCGAGCATTCAGCGACCCTTGCCCGCGACCACCACCAGTCCGAGAGACGCACACAAGCTCCGTTTTCCCTTCGACGGATATGCCACCCCAGAACATACAGGAACCACCTCGGTATTCGACGGATTCCTCTATGCAAGCCTGGGCAAATCGCTCTCCTCGTCTTCGGTATACTCTTCTGCGTCTGTCGTTGCAGAAAAGACATACTCGTGTCTCATCGGTGAAGAGAACGGCTTTCCACTGTTCACTCGTCCAGTTGACATGCTCCTGGGCAAATCGTAACCGCTCTCTTCGATGCTGCATGGTCAATTTTGGGCCCCTAGCAGGTCTGTGAGCTCTCAATTCCTTTTCTTTCAGTCTTCTTCTAATCGTAGAAACACTCACAGACGTTCTGCAAGCTGATCGGAGCTCTTGTTGCAACTCAACAGCATTGCTGAAGCGGTGCCGCAAGGATGTGGAAACAACGAAGCGGTCGTCTCTTTCTGACGTGCAGCGTTTTCTTCCGGATCCACGTCTTCGAGTATAGCCACCAGTCTCAAGGAACCGTTGGTATATTCGTCGAACTGAGAATCGGCTAAGGTTCAACTGTCGAGCAACGTCAACCTGTCGCAGTCCTGATTGCAATAGCGCAATGATTTGAGCGGCTTTATCAGGGGTTGTATCCATCTTCAGGTACTGTTCTCTTGCGTATGTTGTTCCGGTGTGTACACTCTGAAGTCTGAGTAGCGACTGACCCATTTTTTACCTTTACATGAGCTTTTATACCCTTATAAGGTAGCACAAGTAGTGCTCCTTAAGTGAGCATTTTTTTAAACATTTTTTTGATTGGTCCCTGGTTAGAAATGGTAATTGTTTTTTTAATGATACAGGTAATTAATATAAAGGTATTGAAGTGCACTTTAGAATGATATATTTTTTTCATACGTAGTACTTATGTGCTAGATTCTAGGAGCGATTTACTGAAAAAAACATAGAGGTGCGATTTTTGTGACGCCGAGTTTATTTCGGAACACGGACAAAGATTTCGCGAATTATATTCGGATAAAAGGTTAAAATGTTTATAGAACCATAAAAAACTTAATAATATTTATAATTAATTATCTTTATAAAGTATCAATTTCTTAAATGTTTTTACATCACATGTTAGGATATCTTTAGTTTTTTTTATATAATACAAATAGCTTTGTATTTTAAAAATATAACATGGTTGCATGTTGAGTTTGGAGGGCAGAGATAAGGAGTACTAATTTATGTAGAAGACTTAAATGGAGGCCTAGCATGTCACAAACAGAATTCTCTATCTGCGCCCTATGGGTTCTGTCATCACAAATTTTATAGTAGGACTTTTAATTAGTTTCCAGATTTTAAATTAGCTGCTGCCCATTCACCGTTGAGCAGTCGACCGGGACACATGTCCCTTTTACCTGCTCCGCCTATTCGCGCCACCTACCTGGGCCGTCACGCTGACCGCCCAGCCACCTGCGCCGACCACCTGCACCGACCGTTCGTACACCTGCGCCAGTCAAGATAACGACCTCCATTGTGTGCAAGCCAGCGGTGTGATTGTGTTTGTGTGTGAGTCATCGCCGCAAGCACACCTGCGGGCCAGCGAGCCTGCATAGGGGTCCAACAAGTCCGACGTCGCCCTAGTTAGGGTACGAAACGCAATTAAAAGACTTCGTCGTAATAGCCTGCGTCGTATAAGTACACAGTCGTTAGGGTATTAGGCACACCTCTGTCACCTACTGACAGAGATTCGATAAGGTTCACGTTAGGCACTCGCCTCCCTGCTCACGCAGGGAGGACGGCTCATATCTCCGGGCTCCACCATGGACCCCAAATCCGCGGCGGAACCCGAAGATCTGTCCAAGTCGCAGTTCTTTGGCTGGGTCCACGGAATTGCGCCTGAATTATGTCTGCAGTACTCTGTCCTGTTAGGCATCGAGTCTCCGCCCTCGACCTCGCGCGTCGCGATCGCGACCGAGAGCACCTCCGACATGGAGGTCGAGGCCGCCACTCCTACCAACCATGAGGAAGGCGACGAAAGCGCTCTCCTCGAACGTCCCGCGAAAACGGGCCTCAAAACCCGCTAGTAGCGAACCCGCGTCGCCCGGCCGTTCTTCGGGCCCAGGCCCGACGAGCGAACGCGCGCCGATCGCGCCCGAAGCGCCCGCGTCCGCGTCGCCGTCATCCGCGCCTTCAGCGCCCGCGGAGGCGCCTTCAGCGCCACGGAAGTCCCCCGCGCCGCCGCCGCTTTACATAAGGGACAAGTCTAAGTGGGACACTCTGTCCGCACTTATGACGGAGCACAAGCTCTATTTCACGTCCGCCCGAAATACCGCCGACGGTATCCGCGTTCAAACCGCGTCTTCGTCGGACCACCGTGGTCTGACTCGTCTACTCCGCGAACGTGGTTACGGATACCACACTTACGCGCTAGAGGATAAACGCCGCTTAACGGTGGTCATCCGAGGGCTCCCCGTGGAGCTCACTACTGAGCGGATTTTCCCCGTCATCTCGGTGCACCGCATGTACCGAGCGACCACTAGGGTCCCGTTCGATTCGTCCATCTCGAGCTTTCCCCGGAAGGAAAGCAAATTTTTAACGTCAAGGCAGTCTGCCAACTCTCCGGCCTTAGGGTCGAACCTCCACGCGGTCGCGGTTTTCCTGGTCAGTGTCATCGCTGCCAGCTCTATGGGCATTCTCAACGTTTTTGTCACGCGCGTCCAAGGTGCGTCAAGTGCCTGGACGACCACGCGACTGCCGACTGCTCGCGGAAGGGACCGGTCCCTGAGGATCCTCCCAGCTGCGTCCTCTGCGGATAGAAGGGCCATCCCGCGAATTATCGCGGGTGCCCAAAGCGCCGCGCAGGACACAGCCGGCAAGGCATCCTCCTCGGTTCGCCCAGCCTCCATGGGCTCCTCTAGCCCCTAGGAGGCCCGCGGCCCCTCAGGCATCCCAGGCCCCTCGGGCACCCGCGAACGCGATCGCGAACGCTTGGGTGAAGCCTCCGAGGATTATCCCACAGCCCGTCCCCCAGTCGTTGCCGCCGCCGCCGGTTCGTAACTCCACCGACGGAGTTGCGAGTTCGCTCGCGTGCGTCACGAGCCTCTTCGGTGTAATAGACATCGAAGAGCTCCTAGTCTTCTCGAATGAAATGAGGGATTCCGCGCGGAACCCTCCCGCGAGGATGGAAGTGCTCCTCAAGCACGCCGTCCTAATCAAATCGATATACGAACACACGATGTCAACATGATGACATCGCGTGGAAGGGTAAAACCTCGCTCTCTGACTGTTGTTACATTCAACGCGAACGGGCTACTTAAGCATATAGATCTAGTGCGCGACTTCGTGGTACCAGATAGACGTCCTGTTAGTACAAGTGACCTTTCTGAAGACGTGTAATCGTGATCCGCGCATCGCGAATTACCGTCTCGTTAGGAACGATAGGGCAACCGCGAAGGGGGGAACCATCATCTACTACAGAAGGTCTCTTCATTGCACTCCGCTCGATCCGCCCCAACTAGTTAACGTAGAAGCGTCATTATGTCAGGTGGGTATGACCGGCCATCAGTCGATCGTACTAGCATCCGTCTATCTTTCTCCCAATAAAGCCTTAGTTGAGAGGGACCTTAAGTCCTTACTCCAATTAGGTAACGCAACCATTCTGGCCGGCGACCTAAATTGCAAACATCCCCGCTGGAACTCTACTGTCGCAAACAGTAGAGGAAATCTCCTTGATAGGCTAAGCTACAAGGCTGGTCTCGACTTCGAAATCATCGCGCCTTTGAGTCCCACGCGATACTGCGACACAGACTTCCGACATGACAGACCCGACGTGGTCGACATAGTACTCTTTAAGGGCGTGACACTCCAGTTACGTTCTATCGAGACGCTACCCGAGCTAGACTCTAACCATCGACCGGTCCTATTTCAGCTAGGACTTCCTCCCCTTAGGGAACCCCCGACAAAAACAATTATTAACTGGACGAAGCTTCGAGAGCAACTCCATTGCCCCGTATCAGCGCACCTCGACAAAATTCCTGACCAGCTTACATCGGTCGAGGACGCTGTCTCAGCCGCGACTAACTTCACAGAACATTTGGTAGACAGCATAGGAAAGTCCTCGAGGGAGGTCCGAGTGAACTTCGAGGGTTACCGAGCACTCCCTCCGGACATTAGACTTCTAATCACCCGTAAAAACGCCGCGATTAGAGCGCACGACCGATACCCGACAGATGACAACCGATGGAGGCTGCGCCGTCTCCAGAGGGAGTCGAGACAAGCTCTCGACGACTTTAGAGATAGCGGCTGGGATAGGACGCTTGCGACGCTCTCTCCAACACACCAGGCATTCTGGCGGTTGCAGAGAGCGTTGAAGTCGGACACTGTCTCAGATATGCCTCCCTTGGTTGGACCTAACTCCGCCATCGCGTTTGACGACCCTGACAAAGCTGAGTGCTTAGCCGACAGTCTAGAGAGCCAGTGCCGTCTGTCTGCTCAATCGGTTGATCGCGATCATGTCGAAATAGTCGACAAATCGGTCAATATAATGTGTTCTCAGCCACCGGTCAGTCCGCCAATCAAGGAAACGAACCTAGACGAGGTGACCTAGACGGGGTGACTGGTGTTAAAGTTATACCAGTTCAAGGTGTCGGACAGACTCGTACTAATCATACGGGTCTACCTGTCCTAATCGCTCCTTTCGCTACAGAGTGGAAGGCGTCTTGTCAACCCCCCGCCCCATCAGGGCGGGTGTTCCTCAGGGTTCAGTTTTCTCGCCCATCCTCTATTCCATCTACGCTAGCGATATTCCTAGACCGCGATCTAAAGTACACCTTGCCATGTACGCGAACGATACCGCGCTTTACACGTCCTCTAAGGATCACTGGGAGATATACCAACGTCTCCAATCCGCAGTCGACTCCCTCGAGATTTGGCTGCGGAAATGGCGGATCGAGGTAAACCCTGAGAAGAGCGTTTCGGTGCTCTTCGAACGGGGCCCCCCAAGGATCCTCCCGCGAATCAAACTCTTTGATAAACCGATACCTTGGAAAGACGAGGCAAAATACCTAGGAGTAACGTTAGATAGAAAGATAGTTTTCACTGAGCATATTAGGACCGTTCGTAGCAGAGCAGCCTACATATTAGGTCGTTTATATCAGCTGTTAGGCAAGCGGAGTAAAATGTCCCTTCGCAATAAGGTGACACTTTACAAAGCTTGCATACGTTCCGTCATGTCCTATGCGAGTCCCGCTTTTGCGCACGCTAATCTGAAACCCCTTCAGGTGATTCAGAACAGGTTTACACGGATTGCAACCGGGCCGCCGTGGTTCGTACGCAACATCGATCTCCATAGAGATTTAGACCTTCCGACCATCGCTCAGTACTTCAAGGGGCTTTCCCAAAAGTACTTTGAACGTGCTGAGCGACACCCGAACCCACTGGTGGCTGACGCCGCAGAGTATAGACCACGTAAGACTACTTTAGTAAGAAAAAGAAGACCCAAGTCGGTACTCGTTGACCCTGACGAAGCGTTCACAGTAGGTAATAACGTGTACGCGTAGGCATAAGTGACACCACACAACACAAAGACACACACCGTCTGTACCGGTATAGACGAGGTCCCAACTGAGTAAGTGCTCCGTTGCTCCGGTGTTCTGCCGTCGGAGGACGCTAGTGTCCAAATTTCCTTAGCTTCCCTCCTGACTAACGACGCCCCGAGCCGAGGTCCGTGTCTCAATCTGAGACGCCCACGGGACGTCGTTCTCCATGGGGGCCCATCTGGCCCCCCCTTGTTAAGGGTGGTTCTCCAGACCCACCCGCTCCCCCGGTGACGCTGTAATAACAGTATAGACAAAAAAAAAAAAAAAAAAAAAGCTACTGTCACTTCGTAAAATAATGATACCATACATAACCTAATAGTGATGGACACAACAATCAATAAACAATCGCGATTTTATGTTTATATAGTCATAATGTTGGTGTGCTAATTAGATAATATATGATATATTTTTATTTAAAAAATACATTATTATTCATAATAACTACGATTAAAAACACAATTTTTACTTGCTTGTACAAAGTTCCACTTTATTTAAATATGTCATTCAATTTTATATGCGACCGGTTTCGTACATCATCATCAGACGACTACAATTAATTAGAGTGACAGTGGATAGGATCGGAAGTATTAATATCTACCTACATAACATAAAACTATATTAAGGTTACAATGTCTCTAAGGCTCAAATTAATGTCAATATACAAATATAATTATTTCAAAAGAATAAATAAATAAATAAATTTCTAGTTATTTAAATAAAATTAAATGTCATTAAAATACAATAATAAGGGTGAATTGGACAGGTGGTCTTGTTCAAATTTAGAATTGACTGGTACATGGACTGGTAGAAATTTAGAATTAAATATTTTTTTACAATACATTAACGGAATTAACCAGAACATTCATTTTACAATGGAACAAGGGAATAAGACAATTAATTTTCTAGACTTAACTATAGACATATCCACGGGGAAACATCTATATAAAGTTTACAGAAAACCAACATACAGTGACAACATTATAACAGCCACATCAAAGTCCCAGATAACCATAAATATGCAGTATTTCATTCTCCTATACACAGGTTATTTAGTATTCCCATGCACAAAGAAGATTTCGACAAGGAGCTCAGTACCATAACAAACATTGCATTTAATAACGGTTACAGTAAAAAACTTGTACAAAACATCTTACGACGTAAGCGCAAAAAACTTGCATTAAAACTAGTGTACAGTGGTAATAACGTCACCAAAAAGAAACCTATAACCTATAACAAAATATCTTATCTTGGACCAATATCACAAAAACTTAAAAACATTTTGGATGGATGACTCGTTTATTTTAGTTATTTTCATAGTATTTTGTCTTACGGTATTTTATTATGGGGCAGTGCTGCTGAAATGAATTCTATATTTGTTATACAAAAAAGAGCTATACGGGCTATTTGTAATCTAAGAGCTAGAGACTCCCTAAGAGATGTTTTTAAAGAAATCGGTATACTTACGGTTGCTTCTCAATACATTTTTAATAATATATTATATATACGTCAAAATTTAAATACTTATACTAAAAACAGCGACAGACATACGATAAATACAAGAAATAAAAATAAACTCGTAACGTAACTCGTAACTCGTAATAAAAACGAAACTTCTGCGCAATTGAAGGACTTCGAAGTTTTGAATGAAAATGAATGCATGAGCAAAGTTGCAAATATATTCCGAAATGTTTCCAATGTTATCAAGGAAGTAAATAAAGGTGCGCTGTCAACTCCTAAAAAAGCGGACCAAAGCGGGAGCGATAATGGTAACGATTTTTAAAATAAAATGTTATCACGATACACCCCATTTTATCTCTCATGTTCCTTCATCATCACATTTTTTAAATAATTTCACACACAATTATCAAAGAAAACTCTCAGACCCTTAATTAATCGTCATAACTAAATTAATCCATCCAGAAATATTTAAATTGCCAATATACTTAGTTTCGATTAAGAAATATGTATATCATTACCGTAACGATTAATGTCGTAGCGTCACTATTTAATAGTTGTCATTACGTGGTAGAATGCGTTTCACGAAAGTGTTTCCTTCGCTATTATGCTGGTAGCACTTAATTGTGTATGGCCAGGTACTAAAAATTATAATACCTAACAATGAGATTATATTATTACCTAATATTTTTACCTAATAGTAAAAAATATTAGTTATAATATACCAAACGACGTGACAATTTACCTTACCAATAATGACAGTTTACCTAATATAGCAAACGGATGAATAAGATTTTTATAGAAATGAAACTCCTGTTATTTTACCATAATGATTGTTTATTTGCGGGGCAAATTTGTATTGTATTATTTTAACAGCAATATCACTTTTTAAAATAATTGTGCTCGTGCAAAGAGGTAACTATCCTGGTATCACTATCACCAGGGTCCCTACAGTCTGAAGTGTCGCTTTCTTCTACTACTTCTATTATAAAGCGATCAATTACATTATCAACCATAATTCTATTATTAAAGTACTTGTCCTCTATGGTTTCCACGTGGCAACATTCTTTTATCCATTCTTTTTGCGTGTTACTGCAAAATGCCTCTTCAGTAATTTTAAAAATATTTATGGCTCCCTGACCCACGTTCCTTTCAGCAATACTCCTTTTCAAAAGACTCCATATGAGCTCGATTGGGTTCAGGTCACAATGGGGTAACACTTTCCAATTGAGTTGTCAGAATAGAAGGGAGAGGGGGATAGGGAGAAAAGAGGGGTCGAAGCCCTATCCCCTGACACCATTTTTATTGTGAGAAAATGTTTAGTTTTGGAGATGTTTCGATTTGAAGTTTCGTAAAAACTAACCTAAAATGTAAGTAATTAAGACTTCTGTGACGTCTCCGGCGCTTCAGGATGGCCAGCCCCTTCACCCTTGCGTAACACTGAACTGAAACCCAACTCAGTGTTACGGCGGGTGGGGGCTGCCCTCCTTCTGCGCCTCCGGATTTACAAAAAACACTCTAGGGGTAGGACAGACAAGACTACGTGGAGTCGGGGTTAACAGAGTCAGTTTAGACAAAAAAAGTAATATAAATATTAATTATTTCAAAAAGCATTTTATATCACAAACGTCATATGTCAAGTTGCCGCCATTTAACATTAGGGAATTTAAAACAACAAAGTTGTTATGAATTGTTTTTTCTTGTTAAATTAAAATGAAAAATTGATAATAACATATGAATAATTGATAAACATATTGCATAGATGTGAAGTGTTCTTGTGTTAAACATTGTGTTTTTGTGCTAATATTGGTGAAAACACGGTAAGTTTATTTCACACAAAAAAACATATAAAAAAGAAACTACGCATTTTCTCAGGCTGGGAATAGTATTAAAAGAAAGGGGAGACCAACACCTTTCAAATGATACCATTTTCAAACCAAAACTCTTACAACTCAAATGGAAAGGCTAGCCCACAATGGTAATGGTAATGCACAAAGCTGAAAATCATCCAGCTTAACCCATTTTTCTCTAAGATGATGTTTTCCTGGAGTTAACATTTTTTGGCAGCAACCTCACCCTCTTTAGTAATTTTTGACACAGTTATTTCTGATTTACCTAAAACAACCACCATATGTAATAATATATTATATTATATTAAAATATGGGTATTTTACTGGAATATTGAATTAGTAACTAAAGTACTAACAACCCTTTTTTACAAACCTGTCATGGCGGCGACGCGGTGCCTCCATAGAATTAATATACATAGAATAGGTGAGCCATAGGTATTCGTATGAGCGTCAGTGAAAGACAGTTAAAAAAAGATGCAAGTTGTCATACTGTTTCTCTTTGCCTTATTACGCATGCGCAAAAAATATTCATGACGCGTTTTAAAAATTTTCGAAACATTTGTGTAAAACATTTTTGACACTACTCAATAAAAATGACTGTTGCTACGAATTACACTCGAGAACACGACGAAGAAGCACGAGAGTCGAGATCTCATAAAAAGTTGAGATAGATAGGGTTTTTCGATCTACCTATCTCTTTTAAGTTCGATGTTGACAATTTAGGCTGGCTTCCCTACTCTATGTTTAATATCTCTATGGGTGCCTCACGTGTTCTTATGGAATTATTAATTTTTATGTTACGTTTTTCTAGTTCACAAAATGTTTTTACTTTAAATATTAACTCTCTTTTACCACTTTTAATAGTCTTTGGCATGATTAGCACCGTAAAACAAATAGAAATCACTGAAAACTTTGAAAACACTGTTTGACGTCTAGACGTTTGATGTACTTGACAGTAAAGTGTGCCAATATTAAGGCGAAGGGAACTCTTTAGTGATCGCAGTATAACACTGAAATTGTCAAATCTGGAATCAAATTAAAAGTCCGACTATAGTCACAGCCTGTGTTCCGAAATACATACCAGTATACTGGCCAGGGTTAATGACGTTATGACACCGACGCCATAATGCACTGGTGTCGGCCATATTGTACTGGTGAGGTAACTTTATAGTAATCTGTGAAGATATAGGCAAATACAAAGGCAATAATATTAAAACAGTAACTAGAGTTGTCACTTTTTTTGCTTTTGAAAAAATACATATTGTAGTGGTCAAGTAAATAAAGAATAACTTAATTTTCGTCATTCTTTTATTTGAAAAATATATATTTATTATATTCGTAAGTTTTATAAATTTTTATCACAGTTACAATTACATGTTTGCACAGTATCTCATTTAATTAAAAAAAAATAGACAACTCTTTATTCATTTTCGATCTTATTAGGTTTAAAGATATTTTGTTTCTTTGGTCTCACCATTTCTTATCAATTAATTATAATCATAGTCTTACTAAATATTTTTTGTACCTTTTTAGAATTAAATATCTGATTAACACCACTTTTTGTTGTAATTGCTTTGTAACTCTATTCTCTTTGGAACTTTATTATTTTATGAAAATGTATAACTATCTCAAACAGGCACATTAGAAATAAAAATGTAGTCACAGTAACTGTCAATAGTGTCAATTTATGCTGTCAAAGTATTCAGTGCTGGCCATCATATTTCGAAACATTTCACCAGCATGGCGTCGATTTTTGACGTCATCAGCACTAGCCAGGATACTGGTATGTATTTCGGAACACGGCCAATCCACTAACGACATTGACTTTTCAGTGACAAATCTCCATGCGACATTGACAACAGCTCAGCTGAGCGTTCGCTAGTATCGCGTAGAGAATGGGGAAAAGAAATTTAAACAGTTATCAAATATCAATCAAGACTCGAAGCAAGCGCACTCCATTTAATATACCTAAACGAGTTAAGCTATCTGTTAATTTGAATATATAAAATTAAAATTGTATAATAATGTCTTCGTTACTAGAAGATGTTTTTGAATTATTGGATAGTTACAACGGACGGGACAAGGTAAAATATGCAGAAATATTGTCATATAAATGTGTAATAATACTAGACATACCGGTCAATAACTTGTTTTAGTATGTCACTAAGGCCACTTCCTCGATAATTTTATAATATCACTTATTGCATTTTTATCTGCTTTTTATCCATTACTGTAGTTTTAAAAAATATAACTTAATAGTAACTTAAATCATTCCATAATATTTTTAATAAATATTTTTTTGTAATGAGAATGACATATTTTACAGGTAGTTCGGCTTGCTTGCTACACATGCAAACTATATGGATGTATACAAGATAATAAGCCTTGGCAAGTGGCTGGGTCTCGCCTCTCCAGTGCCAGACTAATTTTACGGCTCTTTGATGATTTACCAATGATCAGACACACTTATGGCTATGGCCTTGGCAGACATGTAAGTACAATGGTTTATCTATGTAATACACAATTGTTTTGCTTTGAAAGTAAAAATAAATATAATTTGTTATTGATTAGTTAGGTACTATGTGAAAAAATACATATTTTTATTATATTAGTTACAAATCCATCATAAAAATATTCAATGATGTAACAAACAATTTTACATTTTTTACTTGACATTGCACCTTTATTATTATCAAGTTATCTAATCAGTATTAAAACAAACAAGATGTGTATATAAAATTATTTGGTGTTATATTTATAGGAATCATCAAAAATAGCTGCTGTATTGGGTGTTTTAGCAAATATAGTTGATCAGACTTTTCTCCCGGTGGAGAAGGCATGTTGGCTGAATGAGATTGGAGTGCTACAGCTGTCCCGTCCAACAGCTGACAGACTTGAGATCCTAAGTACTGCTCTGTGGGCTGCTAGTCTATATATATCTCTAATACAGTGAGTACATTAAGTTACATTGGTTCCACTATGCATATTTGATTCATTTATTTTTGTCTATGACAATATAATGGTTATGTATTTTAATTTCTAAGAATATAAAAATAGCATATGACACTAGGAAATCTTATTAAATTCTATTAATTTCCTGAAAAGCTGCTACCATGCAATTAACTATCTTATATTGTATATATTAGGTTTAAAATAGTGTGTGATCTACAAAAATATATTTTTTCCATTTCCGTTTAAATACTTTTTAAACAGAGTACTTAATAACCATTCTACCATTCTACCCATATATCACACTTATAGATATTCATTGAACATATTAAAATATGACCATGTAAACTTGAGTAATTCTGAGCAAAATTGCTTCGTAAATAAGCCATTATTTCTCGTAAGAATTGGCTATTATGGGTTATCCTTAATATAGACATATACCATCGCGGACTTTCTTGTAGAAATTTTTAAAGTATGCAATACTTAGTACATTATTTTGATCTAGGTATCTCGTAGAGTTCAGCCAGCGCATGCAATATAAGCGAGAAACAATGCATTTGTTTACGACTTCGCATTAGAAATTATCAGTGGTTCTCAAATATATTAAGTACCTATGTCATTATACATATAAACCTTTCTCTTGAATCACTCTATCTATTAAAAAAAATGCATAAAAATCCGTTGTGTAGTTTTAAAGATCTAAACATACACACAAACATAGGGACAGACGCGGAAAGTGACTTTGCTTTATACTATGTACCTAATGATAACAAAAATATTCGTGGATGAAGGGCTAGCCGTACCCACGACTCCGCCAATAAGGCGAGGAAGGAGCGCCGCGGGGTTTTTAGTGGGTACGCCGTTTTCGGGAGTCCCACACACGCCCCTCGCTTCCCCCGCGAGGGGTACGGTGCGTAAAGCATTTTCCCCGCGGAAACAAAAAAAAAAAAAAAAAAAATGATAACAAAAATATTTTTTATATTACGTTCCTCTTTTATTAGCCCTCCTTTTTTCGTCAACGAATTTGAAGCATTTATTATTTAAGTGTAATTAACTAGCAATTAGCCGAGAGCTGTATATTTTACACAACCTTTTCAGGACTTTCCGTTCAATCCGTCACATTTGGTGGAGCCGGGACTGTCTGAACGCGGAGGACGCGTGTGCAGCAAGAAGGAACCTTGACATGAGGTTGCTACTTTCCAGTGTGACAGCATCCAAGCTATGTTTGGACATCACCCACGCGGTCAGCTGTTTACCCGCTGGTTGCCTGTGGGGAGAAAAAATTGGCGCCACTAAAGTCGCCGCCATTGCTACCACGTCATCTGTCATTGGCATTGGGCTATATTTTGCTCGGAAACGATTATTGAAATGAAATTAAATTATTGTGACTTTATGTTGTGATGTTTTATATTTGTTATCTTTCGTATGTTATACAAACTACTTGGTTATCAAATCTCTTGCCAATTTATCATGATAGCACCAAAACAATCAATTACTTTCACTTATTTATGAAGTCTTTAAAAATTTATACCTAAAATGTTATCGCATTTGAAGTTTTATAAAATAATGTATTCTTGAAAGTATTAAAATTTTGTAATGTCCAGTTAGTTATTGTTCCAATTTCGACCTATTTATTAATGTAAATATATATATATATTTTTTTCTTAGGATGATTAATTATATGATTATAGATGAACATACAAAAAAGAAAGACTTGTATTTACAAAACGAATAAGTAATAAGCAATTGTTAAATAAATATGATGTTGTAGTGTAGATGTAAGGATGGATGTCATATGAGTGAGTGACAAAAAGAAAATTAAATATTAATATCATCAATGTATATGTATATAAGAATTTAATTAAAGGGTCTAAGTGTGAAATTAAATAAAGTATAACTTTAGAATTATAGAACTATATAGAATTTATTCAAGTAGTTATCATTTTATAATATGATTTTATAATATATATAATCTGCATAAAATCTGCTTAAAAAAATGAAGTTACGTAAACATTATTTATCATTCAAAATGGCAAACCTGATATAATATTTCGAAAGCATGTATTTATATAAACATTCTTCATGCAAGATTCCAATACAACCTTATGAGAATCAATTTAATCGGGCAAATTCCGAAATAATTGAGCCACCTCTAATATACAGCCGGGTAAATACATATATTAGCCAATTTCCAAATATACGTTTTATAATTTTAGTTATATTTTAAAGAGATATAAAAGTTTTTTAATTTATAAATTATAATGTATTTTTATTTTGTATGTCTTTTGGTGAAGATATTTAATAAATTGATGAAATAAAGCAGATATTTTGTATCCTTATCTTCTTAATTTCGGATATCTTATCTAGTTATATAATAAAAATCGGAAATGTGTTTGCATTATTTATTAGTTTATCGAATTCCATTATCAACTGTTGAGACTGTCAGTAGTAGGATCTTAAACAATAAAATAACTATAATAATAATAATAATAATAATATCACTTTCCACAGGACAAAATACACAAATTGTTTTAACTTTTAAGTAAGCTAATTATTTGCTTGTGTTAAAGGTGTTAGATAACACTACAAACGCTTAGAAATACACATTAAAATACTTCGAATGTATTTAATAAGCGACCAAACTCAGGAATACAGACATCAAATACATGTCTGTCCCTTTCGGGAATCAAACCCAAGCACCTTTACGCCGCTATACGTTAGGCGTCTGCTCTAACCACCTGAGCAACGGCGATATATCTTAATAATATTTATCATGGCTTTTAAAGTGAAGAAAGTATTTAAATGTTCAAACAGTTCAAATACTTAATCCTAATGTCGACAATGGTTAAAAACCGCTTCCGTGTTGTATCTACTTTAAATTATCTAATCTAAAAAATACATGATAAAACCTCTGTCTCTCAGTAATATTTGGTGTTAATAGTCTATCTGTGCAAGTTAAGTGTCACACGTAATTTATTGTTATATCGCTATGGAGCTAGTTGATGAAATTTGCGATTTGATGCAAACACACGCTAATCGTGATAAGGTGATGTATTCACTGCCTTAAACATTAATTACTTATATATTAGTTTAAATATATAATAGACTAATTAAAATGTTTAAATTTCTTGAACAATATTATATACCTAGTAAAAGCATAAAAGTTTTCAAAGACCTTGATTATATTTTCAATGCTTTTATATGTCTTAAAATTTCTTCCGACTTTTTAAAACAACATTCCTATATATTTGATCAACTTATACATTTACATACCAAACACAGGTGGTATCATTAGCCAGCTATACGCTAAAGTTATGGGGCTCGACTTCTAACCGCCAAAACTTGCTAAACGCAAGCGCTCGCCTCGCCAGCGCACGCGCATCTTTGCGGCTCTTTGATGACGTTGCTATTCTTAAAGGTGCTCTTAATTATGGACTAGGAGCACAAGTAAGCCAAATAAATTGAAGGTACTTATTTGTCAACGACAGTACAATGTTGTAATAATGTAAATTACGGATTTTTAGGATGGTGTGTATTGGGGAACGCTTGGATTAGCTAACAATATTTGCACGTTGGCATATTTACAAACCGAGAAGTTAATCTTTCTGCTGGACTCTGGAATACTCGCTCTTGATGAAAACAGAACTTATAAAATTAGAACAGCCCATAAATCTTTTTGGGCCCTGTTTACATTTATAGGATTTGTTAGGTAAAATATATAAATTCAGTCTTAGGGTGTGCGTAAGATTTTAAAAATATATACTGACAAGAATGGATATTCTTGTTGCTTTAGTCACTGAACTATCCTATCGGTACTCGCCTGAATGTAAACGTCTTTTTATGGACGTGGGTGATATCTATTGTTGTGTTGTAAAAAAAATATTACATAATTTGTGTAATTTTCCTGATTCTCATCGGAGAAACATTTGCAACGTTCTGAAACGTCATGACGTAGTGACGTCAATGACGTAATACGCCGGTCAATTCACTCTTTCCTGTTTCGAGTAAAACGCACTTTTAATTAGAGCAATCACGTCGTAGTCTGCATATAAACGTTCTTTTCAGAACTGAGAACATTGTAGTTGTTTCTTCGACGCTAACGTCACAAGGGATAGTTATATTAACCGAAGTAGTTAATATTTAACAGGGCATAGGTAATATTTTATCTTATTATTATACACTTTTTCTTATGAAATTATTATTTTAGCATTGTTTAGTTAAGAACTTTAAATCCAGAAAAAATGTAACAGTATTTGCTATATTTTTGTAGATGCCGAAGGCAATCTTTTATATTGGTTGTTAGCATCATCATATGATTTCTTTTTAACTGTTGATAAAGTATATCGTATGTCATGACAACTATTTGATTTCCTCTTCCCGCGTCTGATCTAGTTTTACCAAAACGGACATCGCTCCTTCAACATAGTCTTTTAAAAATACTTAGGTATTGTTTGTTTGAAAATATATTTTAAACATGTATAGCCATGTTAAGCTTATTATTATTATTGAATTTACTTACTCTTTAAACAGACTTTTATAAAACTTTGCAAATGAGGTTATTAAATTCAGATTCATTGCTTTAGATAAGTTCAAACTTAACTTGCAGTCCCTTTTTTACTTTTAGAAAACAAAATAGTTTCTGTCGTATAATACAATTTTTTCTTCAACAGGTCAATACGAGCTTTACACATGTCGGCCCAAAACTTGAATGATCCGCATCGACCTAAATGTGCTCCAGCTCGGTTCAACCAGGCCTCACTGATCAGTACCAAGTATTTCTTAGATATCATACACGTTGTGAGCTGGTTACCGAAAGGGTACTTGTGGGGGGGAGCCCTAGGTGCCTCACACGCCGCAGGAATAGCCACTGTATCGGGAGTTCTTGGTTTGCTTATACACTACCGGGGGAAGAAATTGTTAACTTAGTAAAATTGTACTGAAATACTCTTGAATGATTTAAAAAAAAAAATAGCCAGATTTTATCAATTCTACTATTAGAATTCTTTCTTGAAGAAATTAAATTACAATATTAGTTTAGGTTATTACTTACAAGCACTTCTTTCGCATTAATTAAATATTGTGTCTATGTTTATAGGTTTACATAAACAGTGTTTACATAAAATTCTTCACCTAATCCAAGAGATTACACCTCGACGTCACGTTAGTTGAAAAATAAGCTGATATGTTATCGATGTTTCCTCTCTTGGTAACATCTTGCGGAATAGATTAGCCTTTATCTGGATATTATCCCAGATTAATAGCAGCTGGAGCCGCACTCGTACAGACGATCGGCATGTAGCTGTTATAGCTGGTTTTGTTGATTTGAGTATGTCCGGACAGAATATTTGTATTATGAATAACTGAATTTGTATTTACAAATCACCCGCTTAAATTTATTTAATATCTTGTTGACCTTGTTTAGATGAAACTGTCGTGTAGAGATATGTATATTCCTCGATTATATTTTAATAATATTGCTAAAGGTAAGTGACGGTTTAAAAAAAAACAAATAAATTCTGTATAAATTATTCTACTAGTCAAATCATAATATTTAGGGATGTATGTAAATAAAAAAAAAAGTAACATTTATATGCACATTTTTTATTTACACATTATTTTTCCTATTAAAAATAAATCTTAATAAAATCTTTATCCATATATTGTATTAAATGGACCATTGATTAAATTAAAATCAATGACATTAAAACAAAAAATATATTCGAATTCAAAGGTGCATACATAGAGTAGGGAAGCTATACTCTGAGATGGCATAGCCATAGAATTATTATACACTCTATGTCTATGTGAATAATAGTTAAGAAATGTAAAGAAAGAACTGTTATGGTCAATGTCATTACGTTACGTGTCAAAGTATTCCTTCAGTGATAATAAACATTTTCTAGATTGGTTTATTTTTAATATTTTACTTTTGAAATGATGATAAATACTTAATATTTATAATCATTTCAGTAAAATACAATAAAATAATTTGATATATTATATATTTTTTTAACTTTAAGTATTATTCTATGAGAAATAACAAGGAAATAAAATTAAGCAACAGTGTAACATTATTAGTTTATTCGCTATGGCTTGAGGAGTCATAATCAGAATTAGTTACATTTATAATATATTTGTCGGATACGTCGTTAATGAGGTGATTCAAAGATTACCAAAGGTTGCGCATCACTGTGACATTGGCATTGTAATAAACGTATTTTCGAAATTTTTTTTATTACATGTAATTGAACTGGTTAATTTACAAATTAAATGGTTATATATTATTTTGTAAACACATGCAAATAACTTTTGCATATTAAAAAAAAAACTTTAAGCCTTTTTTGGATTTGCACGAAATATTAAATATTTTTTGGTGATGGTAACTCCTTTGTTTACATTTTCTAACTCTTATTCCATCTCAGAGTATATATTAAAATGTGTGCGAAAAAAAAGCGATACCACATCATTCTACCTATCTGTCTCTCTTTCTTGCAAGTGATTAAACAAAGATAAGTATGGTTCTTTTATCTTCCCTCTTTTTTTATTTGTCAGACACCCGTACTTTCAGGCGGTCTATGACTCTTTTACTCTATATATAATAACTCTATGTACAATAGTTAATAATTAATGGCAACAAACAAAGAATGTCATATTATAGACTAATTAATAGAAGTCAGAAGATCTTAAAAGTTTGGCTTGCTGTGGGATCTCAAGTGAGTTAAGGGCAGTGCCTGCAATACTATCTCCCATAATAAAGTAATCACAGATAAATTGTCATAAAAATTTAACCACTAAAAACGAAACCAAATGACTACTCGTAAAGTACTATTTAATGTATTACTTATGGTACAAAAACTATTTTTCAAGATGAATAGAAATATGAACCAAAAACATAAAAATGAAAGGTAAAGTAAAATTTTGAAATGAGAAAGTATACATTAATATAATATTCAAAGATATTTTATGGTCGAACCACACTATAGCGAATGTTTTTTAGACGGATCTCTTCTTAAGTTCGGATTTATCAGACAGACAAGATCGAGAAGAATCTTCAATCACCACTATAGTGCTAAGCGTAGCATTAACTTTTAATATTTATTTATTTATAAAGCTTCATTAAATATTTAAAATATAGGCAGTCAAATAATTCGTTAAAATTCCGTACGTCTAATACTTTCCCAACATACATCTCAAAATGTTAAGTTCATTCTATCTTCCATCACTGTCACAGATTAAGTCCTCAGTTACGCACTGCGGCTCGCCAGCGTCAGCTCATCCTCGAAGTAAACTTCGTGTTGCGGGTAGAGGTCGACGGCGGCCCGGGGCAGAGCGCGGGGCTCCGGGGCGTCCGGAACCGACGGGACGTACGGGACGCACGGGACGGACGCGCACGCACTCACGTACGAGGAGTACGTGGCCTCCGACGGGGACACCACAAACAGCGCCAGGCGACACAGCAGTTGCAACCTGGTCGTACAAATGATGATCGTGAACTTCTCGTCGGTTTGTTTATAACTTTATTCAATATGGGAATACGTGACATATGGGAGGAGCGACTCGAGCGACCCTGAACGGATTCAACGGTGAGCTAAGTGCTCGTGACCGACCGCGTGGTGGGACAGTCGTCGGCGGACTGCAGCGCCACCAGCTGCAGCAGCGAGCGTCGATGCTGAGCCCAGCGGGACACCAACGCTTGCGCTGCGCCAAAGCAGGCATCCCGCTCCTCGTCCTCCGCCCCCTCCCCGCCAATCCCGCTAGTGTCCTCCGTCTTCAGCGCTTCCTCTGTCTCGGACGCTCTCTCTCGCAGCATCACTCTGCCCGCTACGCATATCCATACCGCTACTATCTCTTCGTTCTCTGATCTACGATGAGAAGTTTATAGTTTTTCAAAGAAATCCTAGGAATTAATGCACGAGTATTTTTAAACATTGGTACGTCGCGGGTGGAGCACCCCCGTACTCACGGTTTGACGCTCCCCCCCAGTAGCGCGGTGAAGACGCCCGCCAGCCCGCGCCCCCCGGTACGGTGCAGGGCGTAGCCCGCGTGAGCGCTCCCGCGACGCACAAGCCCGTCGGGAGCCCACCACGCACAGTGCGACCATCGCGACACCAGCAACGACCACCCGCCGTTTTCTGACGAATATAAGGAGTTGATTAAAATTTATTAATTATTTATAGTTGCATAACCTAGTCCTTGTGGTACATGTTAATATTAAGAAGAGTAGAACGGAAGGAGTCACATCGGGCGTCCTTTACATTCCTTGGAAACATTGGCAAACGAAGCATGATCTATATATATGTATAGAAGGATGTTTGTATATATGAAATCGATGAACTCAGAAACTATTGGACCGATGATTATGAAAATTGGTATGTATATGTATTTTTCCACGGAGAAGGTTTATATGGTATGCCCATTGATGTAATTCGCCACCAGGCGGCGCTGTCAAATATAGACTTCCGCCCCGTTCAACCGATTGTCATAAAAGTTGGTATGACCATGTATGTTTCCTCGAAGAAAACGAATATGCTATGTCCATTGATGTAACTCGCCACTAGACGGCGCTGTCAAATATCGACTTCCGTCCCGTTCAACCGATTGTCATAAAAATTGGTATGACCATGTATTTTTCCTCGATGAAAACGAATATGCCATGCCCATTGATGTAACTTGCCACCAGGTACCAGGGTTCGCTAGTATTGTATATAGCAAATAACGATATAGGAAATAAAGGAAAAATAGATATAGGAAGATCTAAACCCACCCGCATTTCTGAGCACTGCACGCGCCACACTGTCCGCGAGGGGGGCGAAGTACTCCAGCACGGTGAGGGTGCCGACCGCACTCACAAACGCACGACGCAGGCGGGGGGGGCTCGACCGCACGCGACTCACCCACACCTACACACAGAGACAACGAGGTGGTAAGGGACATGTTTGTTGGACAAGTTATTATTTTTTTATTGGACTGTCTATTTCATTAAACATTTTTTAAATATTTATGTGATGTTTAAGTTTATCATAAACGTTACCGGCAGAGCGGTAGCGGCGGCGGGGTCGAAGCACATTATGACGACGGCGCGACTCAGTAACTCTTCTATTTCTCCCTCCGATCGCTCTATGTGAGGGGCTGGAGGAACGGACATTTAATTTTAACATTTATTAAAATACTTTATACCCTTCGTCAACAATATGTTATGATTATAAATATTTAATTGACCTCATGTCAGTCAAACACACCTAGGTCCGTAAGCACGTCCAGCACGCGCTCGCAGTGAGCTCGCACGTGCGGCGCCAGCGAGGGCGAGCACGCGGCGCGTACCCACTGAGACACTGCGCAGGCCCGGTGCTCAGAGGAACGAGGATCGGGAGGCCCGAGGAGGGCGGAGCCTACAGGAGGCAACAGAAGGCTCGCTGACAGCAGTGCTCTGATACAAAAGATGCGGTAGATGAATTTATAACTCAAAGTTTTTTTTTCTAATTCTACGAAAAACACACCATTAACAAAAAATCTTTAACATGAGGACGTGGCCACAAGTTGTTGTGAATGTTCGAGCAGCCCTCTTCTGCAGTACAAATACCTGATACATTTCCCTATAATCGCATGCCATACGCTGGAAGGTCAAAAAGTTCGCGGAATTAAGGGGTTGGTAGGGGTAGGTTTACTCGTCCAGATAGTCACTAGTTGAACATCTCATTAATAGTATATATACCAACTTTGAACCTAATCGGGTCATTAACTTTTGTAACCGTTATTAAGTTTCAGTTGGCGGTTTACGCGGACTCCCCCTGGTAAACTCATAGTTTATAAGTGGTATGGTCTTTTCAAACAAGGAAGAGAGCCGATTAAAGACGACCCCCGCTCTGGACGGCCAATTGAAACCGATGGGCGATTGAAGAAGAATCAGCTTTCAGCAATGATTAGAGTATCCGAAACCAGTATTTTGAATATTCTACAGTCAGTGCAAGATGGGTTCCGATAATGCTCACGCCACTTCAAAAACGAGAGCGTGTCAAGTTTGTTCGTCAGTTTTTGGAACTCTGTGGAGAGAGAAAGGAAGAAGATAGGGTCCGAAGGGTTACTGGTGATGAAATCTGGGATCATCACTATGAACCTGAGTTGAAGCAAGAGTCAATGCAGTGGCATAAAAAAAGCCCACCTCCACCAATGAAGTTCAAAGTGACACAATCGGCTGGCAAGATCAGGTATACTGTCTTTTGGAATACAGAAGGCATTTTACTGATGGATTCCAAAGAACATGGTGTAACTATAACGGGACAGTACTACGATTCTTTACTGGAAAGAAGCCATTAAGGAAAAAAGAAGAGGAAAGTTGTCAAAAGGTGTGCTCCTTCTGCAGGACAACGCACCCGTTCTATGGTGCTATGTTACGACGGCTGCCATTCGCCGATGCGGCTGCGAACAGTTGAACCACCTACCCTACAGTCCAGACTTGGCACCCAGTGAGTATTATTTTTTTCCAAAAATGAAGAAAGAGCTGCGTGGAAAAAAAAATGACGACGCTGAAGAAGTGAATCTGCAATTTCGGCTATTTTGACACCAAAGGGAATCATTTTTTTTCGATGGTATAAACAAGTTATTTGAGAGATTTGAAAACTGTATTAGGGTTAAGGGAGCATTAACAAGGAAAAATAGTTTGGTGTTTAATTTCAACCTCCTTGCCTCTCATTCCGCGAACTTTTGACCTCCCCTAGTATGACATGATACTGTGAAAATTATTTTGACCCGCGTATGCGGTAGAACTAACTGACATATATGTGGACCCCATTGAAATGTTGCATCTAATGTTAGGATAATACCCAAAATGATAGCAGAATCAACTAAATCCAATCCATCATTATTTAATTGTACATTGATTTTGACGTTTTTAAGATTTTGGTAAAGTAAGTTTTATATAAATACTTTGTTTTCCCTTTGTTAAGCAAAAAACTATTGTACAACTTCTAAGAGAGTATTGTTTACATCGTCAGTTACTGATTGGTGTCTGTTAATTTTAATATTAGAAGTATTATCAGCAAACAGTGCTACGCTATGTTTATTTCTCACAAAGTAAGGTAAGTTCATTAATGTAAATAAAACAAGAAAGGCCCTAATACAGAGCCTTGTGGTATACCCATTTTGACAAATGATTCAGAGGAATGCTTTCTATGGAGGTCTACTTTTTGAATTCTTTTATTAAGATATGTTAGCTGTGTAAAGCTAATTTGAATTTGCAAGTGATATAAAATTCATCAACATGTGTAGCGATACGATGTCTTAGTATGAAGAGCGACGGGACGGTATCTCAGAAGTCACAGGTTCACGTTCTACCGTGTTGAATTTTGTATTCAAGATTATTTTATAAAAATATCTATGGTGTCAGATTTCTCGGTTAAAACAACCACTGTATTTTACAGAAAAACATATATAAAACCAAAAAACGGACCAAATTAGATAAATGAATATGAGAAATAAGAACATTTCTGGTTATTCTTTACTCACTTGAACTGTGGTTTGTCATGGTAGGGCTCGGCTGGCGAGTAGTGCTCCTGGAAGTACCTCTGTAGGGCAGCGTCTAGTGCGGCCGCGGGCAAGCAGACCCACGGCAGGAGGGACAACTGCGAGTAGCTCTGGAGGGAGGGAGGTAGATTATTTAATGTTGAGAGAAAAACGAACACAGGTTCCTTAAAGGGTGGTTAGTCATCAACATCCAAATCTCTGTAATATGAGAATGGCCTATAGAGCAGAGGTAAGGTAAAACCAAATGGACTTAAAGAAAACAAGTATTTAGTCAGATAAGTTTAGTTCATAAGGATTTATGTTCTTTTCATTAAATCTGGAATTTCTGAATAACAGTACCGCGTAGTTTAATTTACATGGGTCTTAAGAGCCTTGGATGGGTTTGTAAGACTTAAAGTGCGAAATAACAGCATAGTAGCAGTGAAATTTATAGGAGATGTAAAAGTAACGAAAATAAGCGTACCCGTATGAATTCGTTACTTTAACAATTAGTACTCGTTACTATCGTATCGATACATTACTCGTTAGTTCTGATACCTCATAACATGCTATGTATATGGAAGTAACGAAACGCGTCGTACGACTCGATTCGTCGCATTTGTACGGTTTGATATTTGTACTGTGAGCCAGATTTATGTATAAGTTATTCTAAAATTAGTTTGATTTAATGGGTAAAGTACTAATAAACTCGTAGTTATACGCAAGTGATGACGAAATCAACTAAATTCGCAAAGGATTAAGTACTATTATGTTTTTTTTTTTGGAGAATTAAATTGAGCATAATAATAAAATAAAATGTATTTTAAACGAACTAAATACTAAAATTTATCAATCAACTTCGGATTGAATAATTTACACATAATATCTTTAAATTATAAAAAAAACTCTGGCGACAAATTCTCATTTAACAAATTATTATATGTTATTATACGACGAAATTCGTAACGCCCCGCATTCGTAAAATATACTATCAGCCAACGTTTGATTAGACGCATCAGCGTTACTCGCATGAACTGAAACAGTATAAGTACTAAGTACCGATAGTACGAAAGATGCGAGTAACGAAATGGATTCGTGAGTAACGTTTCGTTACTCGGAACTAGGTGGCGCACCCGGTACTCAGTACCGAATACATACGGTTTGATACATACAATATATAAATATACAATTCGGGGAATCCATGCTTGTTTTTAGTGAACAAAGTGCTAAAAAAGAATTTTTCGTTCAGGACTTTGAAATTATTAAATATTTTGGACTTAGAAAATTTATTGATCTGTTAACTAATTTTTTTGAACTTACATTTTTTTGCAACTTTAAAATCCTATTAAGAAGATGGATGGTTTAATTAAGGTGCAAGTCGATATAAAGCAAAAACTAAGTGGAGGTCAAGCCAACTTTAAGAAATCACCTAAAGCACGTATAACCAAATCTTATATTGAAACAAGATTAGATCAATTCAAAATTCAAATTCAAAATATCTTTATTCAAGTAATTATAAAATAAACAAATAATTATATTTAACCACTTAAATGAATACGAGCAAATTAATACAATGAAATGCCTACTTTAATGATAAAGATACGTAAATAAACATAATAAAAAGAAATTAAACGTTATTATTAAAAGCAGCTCAATCTTTATATGATTACTAGCTTGAATCGTTACGAAGAAAAACCAAAAAATAAATAATTACGGAAATGTATTCAACCGATTTCTAATACTAAATGGCTTGGCACCGACTTCAAACCTTTTAGTAAATAGGACATATAAATAATAGGTAGTATATAATAGATATTAAATCTTCATTATTTATTACTTTTTAGTTTTAAAGTCGGTTTTTTTTAACGTTGTTATTTTTATTAAATACTTTTTAGTTTATTGCTACATTATCAATTAGCCATGGGTAGACCTACAAAAGGTGCTGCGCGCCTTAAAAAACATAGATCTCAAGAAACGGGAATGGGTAAAAGTAGTCTTCTCCGTAAAAAAACTCTTTGAAACACAATTTCACGTTCTTGTGAGACTATTAGAGACTTCACATATACAAAACAACAGAGTCATTAGTCACATCTCGTTTTGATTTCTTTCCGGAGCAGTTAGTTCAAAACTTGGACTAAAATGCTCATAAAATAAGAACTAATGGACCTACCTGAATCAAATTTTTATAGGACCAATTCGAAACTATTCCGCATCAAATAAAAAAAGAATTACGTAAATCGATTCAGAAACCGCGGAGAAATCGGTGTACATATATAAAAAAAAAAATAAAACCGGCCAAATTGAGAACCTCCTCCTTTTTGCAGAAGTCGGTTAAAAAAAAGGATTCTATTAGTTATTACTTCTCATCCTGGTATATTTTTTAAAATATTTTTAATGTACAAAAACTACTCCTCTACAGATTTATTATGTACTAGCGGACCCAACAGACGTTGTCTTGTACACGCGTCTTTAAATTAAAATATTCAAACTTAAAAAAAAATATATTAAAAAGTTATCACAATATCTAACGTCATTACATGTACATTTATCATAATTCGACCAATCGATACCGTATGAATATGTAAATAAAGATTTTTTGTTTGAATAAATGAATTTGTTCCAATATTTTTTTTAAATTTCACTTTTTACGTAGCGAAGCACATATCGGACCGCTAGTACTAAAATATTTTTCTTATTTCTATCGCAACGCCAAGTGTCAGAGCAGACTATAATTAAAATATAATATTATTTAATATTTGACATTGTCATAGTAACGCAGTCCGTCGGAACCAATGTGAAACATTCCAAAATCACCACCTACTTACACATTAAAAATTAATCAAAAAACCATTTTTCAGTGGACCAAATTGTGAATCTTAACAATTCTCAAGTCCCCTTGAACACACACAAAGAATTTCATAAAAATCGGTCCAGTCGTTTAGGAGGAGTTCAGTGACATACACACGCACACAAGAAATATATATATAAAGATAGAATAAGATTCTCATGGTACCTGTTACGTCATTGACATAATATGTCATAACTTTTTATTTCTTAACCGATTTAGATGAAATAAACACTAAATGTTAAGTGAAGACTGTGATAATATATTCCTGAAAACCGCATTCAAATTGGTTAAGACCTTTCTGAGATTAGATTCACAAACATACAGACATACAGACAAACTGAAACACCATTGTTTTGGGTTCTCTTGCTCTTATAAAGCCCCCCTATGAAGTTTTTTTTTTAAATTCCATGTACATGAATAGATCAGTGACAATTTTATTATATGTATAGATAAATCGACTTAGCTTGTACGCAAACGTTCTTAAATATTTTAGTGAAATTCCTAACTTTATTCAAGAACACCGGATCTTGATTCCATTGCCTCTCAACATATAAATCATATAACTTATCTCTACTTTTATATATTCCCAATAATAAAATTTAAGTTTTAGGTATTTTGTTATAGTTTTTGGCTTAAAAATATTATTAAATTCTGGTAAAAAAACTCAAAAACGTTATTTTATTATATAAATCATTGGGATTATTATCGGTCAAGTCTACTTTACCCTACTTTTTGCTCAACAGTAGGTATTCTTAAATGTAAGGATCCAGTTTTTGTAATTGGTCTGCCAGGAAGTTTTGGGGCTTTTCTTTTTCATGATTAATTAATAGAGAAAATTTTAAACCACAGTGGTCTGAACTTAAATTCGTCATTACCGTTTCTTCATAAATGTTACAGCGACAGAACACATTATCAATACAAGTCGCGGAAACACTAGTAATACGAGTAGGTTCAGAAAAGACGTTCAAAATTAAAAGATTTAAATAAATTTAATAAACGCACACTAAACGAAGTTACTCGTAATATATCTACATTGAAATCACCGCACATTATCACGGACTTGTTTTTATGACAAAGCTTAGTTAAAATATCCTCCATTTTGTTTTCAAATTTATCAAAGTCACTAGAGGGGGGTCGGTACACGCATAAAATAATATGTTCATTCAGCTCAATGCAGGATAGTTCAATAATTCGCTGGACAGAGAGCGCCACTATGTCTGATCGAGACTTTAACACTACATCGTTACGAGCTAGGTTAAGTGAGCCACTGCGAATAGCTTTCTCTTTACAGAACTAACTTAACAATTTATAATTTTAAGGCGAGAGCCATTGGAGAGAGCTATCTGGTATTTAAATGTAAACACAACACGAAATGTAATCGATGTGGACGACGACATTATTCTTTGTTGCATCCCGAAGAAGGGAATGATGGGTCTCCGCTTAACGTAGTTCGTAATCCAACGGAAACCTACCAACATTAGAATGATGTGAAGTCGGCTACAAATATGGGTCAAGTAATTTTTAATTATTGTTCTGTTTCTGGTCATGTCGTTCTAGCTACTGCTATAGTAAGAGTGTTAAGTAGTAAGAATGAATGTTTTTTTTAAGAGCTTTGCTGGACCAGGGTTCTCAAGCCTTATTTATTACGGAGCATTGTGCTCAAATGCTGGGCCTCCGTAAATCTAAATTGAGGGGAGTTGTTTCTGGCTTTGGTGGAGGGAAGTCACACACAATTTATTACGCGGTACACTCTGTATCTTACAGTCTACTTCTCGTCCAGCCTTTGAATGTAACGTACAGGCTTATGTGTTGAAATGTTTGTCTTCTAATCTACCCGTGAAAAGAGTTGATATCCAAACTGGCACCAGTTTTCAAAATTAAAACAAGCTGATCCAGGTTTTCTTACAAAGAGCAAGATTGACTTATTACTTGGTGCTGAAGTTTATGCGCAGATTTTGAGAAATGGTATAGTTCATGATCCATCAGGATAACTTATGGTACACAATACGAAGTTTGGATGGATTCTTTCAGGACGAGTACAGTTGCCAAAGGTAATGCAGGACAACGTTATAAGCTTGCATATTAAAGATGATTCATTAAACCAATTAATTCGAAGTTTTTGGGAAATAGAGATAGATCCAATTGTCAAAATTTTATCCGATAAAGATCAAACATGTGAGGATTTTTATGAATTCACTACAATTAGGGACATAGAGGGTCGCTATGTTGTCAGATTTCCCTTCAGAGAAAAAGATCCTAAATGCCAATATGGTTTATTGAGAGAGATTGCGTTACGAAGATTTAATTTAAAGATAAGAAATTAAATAAGAATCAACAATGATCTGTTAGTTGGACCACGATTGCAGTCTGAATTGCGACAAATTTTATTAAGATGGCGTACTTATCCTTTATATCTTGTTGCTGACATCATAAAAATGTATCGTCAGGTCAAGGTGAGCGGAAATGACGCAACTAAGTATCAGCGTCTTTTGTGGAGAATTACTCAACACAAAGAAATTAAAGAATATAAATTGTCTACAGTTACATTTGGTGTTTCTTCGGCTCCATATTTAGCTGCAAAAACCCTTCAGCAAGTAGCTAAGGATGAAGGGATTTTAATTTAGGAGCTTATCGGGTCCTCAATAAGTTTTATATGGATGATTGAATGACAGGCTGTGAGGATGAAAATCAAGCAGACGAGATTTACACACAAGGGGTGGTTTTGTTCTGCAGAAGTGGGCAAGCAATAGCAATCGTTCCATGGAAAAGATTAAGGATGAAAGAATAATTGTGCAATTAGATAATGCAAAGTTTCTCTGGTTTCATTCAGGTATAAAATCAGTTTGCCGGAAATTAAACAGCCTATAACGAAGAGAACTGTACTATCAGATATTGCTCGGCTCTTTGATCCACTTGGATGGACTGCTCCAGTTGTCATCAGAGCAAAAATTGATATGCAAAGACTTTGGTTGGCTGGTGTTGCCTAAAATGAGGTGATAAATGCGGAACCATTACGTGAATGGGTTGCTTTCAGGGAACACTTACCAGCTGTTAACCAATTTGTGATACCTCGATGGATGCAGACAAGAAAATATGTCAAAGAATTTACTTTACATGGGTTTTGTGCCGCTTCGAATGACGCGTATGCAGCGGTCGTATATTCTAGAACGGTTGATTCGTGTGGCAGGATTTATCTCACTCTTTTGGCAGCAAGAACCAAGGTTGCTCCACTGAAGCAGATTTCCATTCCAAGGCTAGAGCTTTGCGGAGCAGTTCTTCTTGCTTCTTTGTTGTATGAAATCGTTAGCGTTTTAAGTTTTTCCAGATTACAGTTTCGAGCTTGGACGGACTCAACTATTGTTTTGACTTGGTTAAAAAGAGAACCATGTCGTTGGAAGACCTTCGTCGTTAATAGGGCGACAAAGATTCTTGCCGTTATAGATAATGAGCAATGGTGCCATATAGAATCCGCACATAACCCAGCTGATTGTGCATCTCGTGATTTGAGTGCTAGTGATTGCATTAAACATGATTTGTGGCTTCATGGTCCTAATTGGCTGCGTGATTGTGACTACCCAAAGTCACTTTTTATTGTACCTCAAACCAATATAGAGAAGAAGTCCATTAAGGTTTATACTATTATGGATGATAAGTCGGATACAATAACGGATCTTAAAGTTTGGACCAAATACGCCCCATGTATGAAACTGATACACGTTATTGCTATAAAACTCGATAAAAATCTTACCGTGTTATCTGACTGTAGATTAGTTAGATAGCTCACTAAATTTGTATCTGACACATTGTCAGAAATGAGCGTTTTCGAATGAAATAGAACGGTTAAAGAATTTTAAAGTGATATCGAAGAAAAGTCGGCTTAAGTCTTTGTGTCCTTTTTAAGACGTTAATGGAGTACAGTGATTTAGAGTATATCGTCAAACATCCAATAATTCTTCCTTCTGGTCATCATGTACCAAAATTGATTATAGGAGAGGACGAAAAGACTGTTCATGGTGGGTTGCAGTTAATGTTAAACTATATTAGATCTAAATATTGAATTTTAAATCTTAAAAGGATGATTAAACAACATATAAAAGGATGTGGTAAGTGTGCCAAGAATCGTGCTACCATTCGACTACCATTTTACTAAGAGCCCGTGAACCCCAGACCTTCGTTATTTTATAAAAGCTGAAAGTTTGTCACCGCACACTACCAACATAGGTAAGAATGATGGAGCATTATGAAGTTCAGACTATAGTGGCTTCAGCAAGTTAACGGTACTTCAGAAGGTAAGGAAAATACCGCTTTACTTTCGTCAAATTATTAAGTCTGATTTTTTGGTAATACATTTTCTTTTTCATCATCCAAACACTTTTGATAGTTCTAACCCCTTGCCAGACAATAATAATAATAATAATAAACGCCCCTGCTGATGTTTACTTTCGGCATATTAAGGTGGACTCAGACTGAATTAGATGCCCTGGACCGAAAGGCCCGAAAACTATTGACAATGCATCATCCGCGCTCATCAGTGATGAGATTGTATATTCCACGGAAGTGTGGGGGTCGCGGCTTCCTTAATGCCAAAAACTTACACAACCGTGAGGTATGCAATCTTAGGGAATATTTCCTTCATGCTGAGTGTGGAATGCATCGTGACATTGTTGCAGTAGATAATGGTCTTACACAGCTCTCCTTAGCCAAAGATAACTGGCATAAACCGGTAGTACTTAGCACTGACGACCGTATAAGTATATGGAATAGTAAGAAGCTTCATGGACGGTTCCACCAGGCACTCTATGGGCCTGATGTAGACCTTCTGGCGTCCGTGGCTTGGCTACGATTTGGTGATCTCTTTGGTGAAACCGAAGGTTTTGCTTGTGCAATTGCTGACGAAGTTGTCAAGACGAACAACTATCGGAAATACATTATAAAGGATGGCACTGTTGATATATGTCGTGCGTGCCACCAGTCTGGAGAATCCATCAGACATGTTATTTCCGGTTGTTTTCGTCTTACCAATGGAGAGTATTTGCACAGGCACAACCAAGTAGCCAAGATCATCCACCAACAACTTGCTCTTCGATACGGTCTTGTATCTTTTGAAGTGCCCTATTATAAGTACACACCGGAGCCAGTTTTGGAAAATGATCATGCTAAGCTCTATTGGGACCGATCTATCATCACGGACAGGACTATTGTAGCCAATAAGCCTGATATCGTGCTGGTAGATCGGTTAGAGCGCCGGGCATTTCTTGTTGATGTCAGCGTCCCGTGTGACGCTAATCTTGTGAAAGCTGAGAAGGACAAACTGTCAAAATACTTGGACTTAGCTCACGAGATTACCAACATGTGGGATATTGACTCAACAATAATTGTCCCGATGGTAGTTTCCGTAAATGGTCTTATAGCGAGTCTCGATCATCATCTCAAGAGGCTCTCATTAAACAACTGGATCAAGGGTCGGATGCAAAGAGCAGCAATTTTGGGTACGGCACGCATTGTGAGGAAGTTTCTTTCGCTGTCGCCCTAACCACCGACGGACTGGTCATAAGGCCCACGTCGGCAGAATACTATTTTTTATATTTATATTTATAATGTTGTTTTTTTTATGTTATATGTATAAATGTAAATAATAAGATAAAAATGAAATAAATGATTATAATAATAATAATAGTGTCATTATGGTGTATCAAAATGATTATAGTTTGTTAATAGAGGCGCCATCTCTGCTAGTATGTAGACAACTAGACACTGTGGTCTATGATCATTTATAAAATAAAGGAACTTAGTCTGTTGCGAATAAACGTGTTTCATTAGAGGTTATGGGCTAACTCTGTTCAAATTATCAGTTATTTTAGTAAAAATAGATAATTAGTGAAAGTTATATCGCGGAAACATGACTACGAACTATATTGCCAGTGTTCCTAAACTCAAGGGGAGGGAAAATTACGATGAATGGAGCTTCGCGGCTGAAAATTTGTTAGTTCTTGAAGGAATGGACATATCAAGCCAACGGCAGATTTTGAAGTTAAGCCAGTAGACGATAAAAAAACGAAGGCAAAGTTAATATTGACTGTGGAGCCATCATTATATGTACATATTAAGAATACCAAGAGCGCAGCAGAATTATGAACTACTTTGAATGTTTGATGACTCCGTTTTCTCACGTAAAATAACCTTGCTGCGACATTTGATATCTATTCTTTACAATCACAGATGAATGGATGGGTTAATTATTATTAGCAGGTTGGTCGGATCGTTATTCTCCAATGATAATGGCAATAGAACTTTCGGGTATTGTGATAACTGCAGATGTTATAAAGTCAAAATTGCTAAATATGGAAGTTACTATAGACAATGACGCCACGAATGCTGCATTTACCGCGCGAAATAAACATTTATTCAATAAGTTAAGAAAAAATGGCGGGCCTTCAACATCAACGTTAAACAAAAAGATTATGACAGATTCATCGAAAACAATAAAGTGTTACAAATGTAAAGAAGATGGTCATTATCGAAATCAGTGCCCTTTATTGAAGAAACATAGTAATAAATGTGTATTTAATGTCGTTTTCCTGAATGGAAAGTTCAATAAAACTGAATGGTACGTGGATTCCGGCGCCAGCGCTCATATGACGGCGAATAAATGTTGGATAAAAAACATAAACTTGACACCGTATTTACCTGAAATCGTGTTCGCAAAATAATCTAAAGTGCCAGTTGTTTATTCCGGGGATGTCGAAATTGTTTCTAAATTGAAATATGAAATTAATGTGAAGGATGTGCTATGCGTTCCCAGTTTGACTACAAACTTATTATCTGTGAGTTAACTTATTAAAAACGGAAATAATGTTAAATTTGATGAAGAACACTGCTACATTCGAGACAAGAATGGTGTTTTAGTTGCTACCGCTAATCTGTCAGATGGTGTTTATAAGTTAAGGTTACAAACAGAGACTTGTATGTTGATTGCACCAGCAGTAAGTGGGAAGCTATGGCACAGAAGATTAGCACACATAAATAGTCAAAATATGAACAAGATGAGAAATATTGTGGATGTTGCGAGGGAAAGGCCAGATTACACTTTTCACGTGTTGGTGAGAGAAGCACAGAATTATAGCAAAGACTTCACATAGATCTCTGAGGACCAATGGAAACAAAATCATTGAATGGTGTTCGATATTTCATATTGTTTATAGATGACTTTAGTCGGATGACTTTTATTAAGAATAAAAATGAGGCATTAAGTAAATTTAAAGAGTTCAAAACAGTTGTTGAGAATCAGTTGAATAAAAAAATAAAGGTGTTACGTTCAGATAATGGATTAGAATTCTGCAATAAGGAGTTTGATCATTTATTTGAAACAAAATGGTATATTTCATCAAAGATCAAATAATTATACGCCTGAGCAGAATGGTTTATGTGAGCGAGCCAATCGTACAGTTGTGGAGAAGGCTAGATGTCTATTGTATGATGCAAAGCTGGATAAACGATTTTGGGCAGAAGTAACTAACACTGCTGTTTATTTGAAAAATAGATCCATTGCTTCAGGACTTCAGACAACTCCATTTGAATTGTGGTATGGGAAAAGACCAAATCTCAGTCACATCCGTTTATTTAGAAGTAAAGTCATGGCACATATTCCTAAGGAACGCCGTTTAAAATGGGATAAAAAAGCTATAAAACACATTCTAGTTGGATATGGTGAAGATGTTAAGGGTTACCGGCTGTAGCCTGTATAATCCTGCAAAGAAGAGTCTTGTTATAAGTAGAGATGTAATTGTGATGGAAAATAAATCAGAGCTCATAGAAACAGGTTATGAGTCAGCTATCTGCATTCCTAAGGAAGAGACACTTTCAAATAACATAGAAAAAGAGAGCACAGTTTCAGTGGGGGAAATATCGCATCATGCTTTAGAGACTGAACACTGCCTTTTAGATTCTTCAGTGTATGAAGATGGTAACGAAACACTAACTGAACCTTCATCTCCAACCACAGACATATTAGATCCAGGAGTCCAGACAACGTCAACTCCAGAGCAGAAACCAGAAGTGCCTGACAAGCGTCTCAGGAAAGTACCTGATGCATGGGAGCTCGTTGACAACCCAGATGATGTGACAGTTGTGAAGTGCAGGTGGGCGCTTAACAAAAAGTTAGATGTGGACTATAAAGTGCGGTTTCGGGCTAGATTGGTGGCTTAAGGTTTCTCTCAGAAACCTGGAATTGACTATATAGAAACTTTCTCTACTGTAGTTAGACATTCAACGCTTAGATTATTGTTTGCTCTCAGTGTTAAAATGAATATGAGTATTCATTATTTAGATGTTACTACAGCCTTTTTAAATGGTTTTTTAAAAGAAACCATTTATATGTCATTACCTGAAGGTTTTGTGAACGAAAGTAGGGAAAAGGTTTTAAATTTGAAACGAGCAATATATGGGTTAAAACAGTCCTAACTTGCGTGGTATGACAGAATTAAAGATTTACTGTACAAATCAGGTTTTAAAAACAGTCAGTATGAGCCTTGTTTGTTCACAAAAACTAATGGTGAAATTAAAATTATTGTGGCCTTATATGTAGATGATTTTTTAATTTTTTCCAATTGTCCTGTTGAAAGTAAAAATTTTAAAGATATTTTTGGATCAGAATTTAAGCTGAAAGATTTAGGGTCTGTGAGGAAATATTTGGGCATGAGAATAAATGTCAAGAAAAATGTTATAACTATAGATCAGCAGCAGTGTATTGATCAGTTAATAACTAGGTTCAATATGTTGGATTCTAAAATGCATAAAACCCCAATAGTGTAAATTAAATATAGAGAAAGCTGATAAATGTGTATCTGGTGTTCCATATCAGCAATTAATAGGATCATTAATGTACTTGGCAGTTTAAACCAGGCTTGACATTTCCTATTCTGTTAGCTATTTGAGCCAATTTAACAGTTGCTATGATCATTCACATTGGCATTATGCTAAACGTATTCTTAAATATTTGCAATGTACAAAAACTTACTGTTTAAAATTTTGTAAGGATGATAGCAGGTTAGAGGGTTTTGTAGATAGCGATTGGGCTAGTGATGTCATAGATAGGAAGTCTTATACGGGCTTTTGCTTTACTATGTCAGGATCTGCCATTTCATGGCAAAACAAAAAGCAGAAGTCCGTATCGCTTTCTAGTACAGACGTCGAATATACTGCTTTGTCTGAGGCAGCTCGCGAAGCTGTGTATTTGAGAAACCTGTTACATGAAATAACTGGTAACTTTTCTGTAATACAGATCTATTGTGACAATCAAAGTGCTTTAAAATTATCATTGAGTAACCAAAGTCACAACAGATCAAAACATATAGATGTAAGATTCCATTATATAAGAGATGTTGTGAAAAATTTATTATAATTTATGTGTAAATTGGGCATTGTACTTAAATAAAATTGTTATTTTGATAAGTGGGGGTGTCATTATGGTGTATCAAAATGATTACAGTTTGTTAATAGTGACGCCATCTCTGCTAGTATGTAGACAACTAGACACTGTGGTCTATGATCATTTATAACATAAAGGAACTTAGTCTGTTGCGAATAAACGTGTTTCATTAGAAATAGGGTAGCTGTAAGAAGGAGCGCGAGGTACTGTACACGTATAGGTGCGAGTGAGATGGCTATTTATCTTCCTTATCTTCTAAGTTCTAGTCAAAAAAATAAAAATGTTAAAGTTAATCATTTGAACTTATTTACATCTTAACCCGATCGGGACAAATACCTCCTGAGGTAGTACAAGGTGTCTACTGGTGAAAAGCGCAAGCAGCCCGTCTAAGGAGGGCGCCAGTTGGTGGTCCTCCACCCCCAGCAACCAGGACTGCGCCCCCACACTCTGCAATGTGGCGCAGCACCACCGCAACACAGCTTCTTGGGGAAGGGAACACGCCTGCCGGCGAATGAATTGGAGTCGAGGGTTGACAAATAATTATATCTACTACACACTTTATTTTGAAAAGTATAGTTAGAGGCTAGTTATTAAAAAATAATTAAAAAATTTAAAAAGTCTTTTGGTTTCGGGGGTTTTTAAAATTTATATTTTTTTCTGCTTTTTAAAACTATTTTATTATTTTTTATGTTGTACTAAATGAACCTAAGAAAACACTTATTTCACTTGCTTAGGTTTATACTAACAATATTGTATGAGAATGTTTCACCAGCACCAATAAAAGCTCCATATCTTGGAGACAACAGCATCGATTTCGACCAAACATAGCTAAGAACCACCTTGCAAAACAAGTTTTCGATAAAAAAAACCGTATTCAAATCCTTCCACGCGTTTGGCTGCTACGGGTGCCACAGACAGACACACAGATACACAGGTCAAACTTGTAACGTACATCTTATTGGGTCGGGGGTTAAAAACTAGTATCGACATTTGGAGTATGGATAGTTGAATACTTTCATTTTTATATTACATTCAAGACCAAGTTTCATGTCATAACAATAAGCTGTCAGTGCCATTAATATATAGGATAGGTTCAGCTTATTAACACATCATTCTTCATAGATACCTGTAGAGCCAGAGGTAAGCTGGAGACGTGAAACCACTGCAGATGCCACGGCAGGTCTGCCAAGACAGTCAGTAACGTGGCCATCTGCAGCCTACACTCGGTGGGCCAGGCGGGCTCCATGCTCAGATACGTCCGTACTGTCCACTCCCAGACGTGCCGTAATAGATATTCTTCATTACCTAAGGCCAAATTATAAAATACAAGATAGTTTATAAGAAAAGAAACTTCATTCGAGCGAACATCAGTTAATAAAAAACTGCCATATAAAAAGGAACGGCGATAAAACTCAGATTCTTAGTAACACGAACAAGCGTATCATAAAAGTTAATATCAGGATATACCCGGGCAGCGATGCATGATGAGCACCAAGGTATCGGCGAACCTCGTGGCGAGGTTGCTGTGGTCGGTAGTGTGTGGCGGCAGCAGCGGCGGTGCGGCGTGGGGCGCCAGCCACGATGACCACGACTCTATGGCAGCCGACCACGCGTACCACGATACTGACGCGCCGTTGTGAGATTAATATTTTTTATCTATACATCTTGCATTTCGGCACACACATTGTATAAAGGTATGAGAAGATGCCGCGCTACTCCACATGTCGTGGGTTACATATGGCATGCAAATAGTGTATCGATATGTCCCTCACCTCTCTCCGGCGTGAAGCTACATCTCACGACGGAATCCACAAACGCGTCGGTGAGTGCGTACAGCGCGTCGGCCACCAGCGGGGCGTACGACGAGAACAGGGCGGACGGACTCCCGCTCAGAGACACGCGCGCCGCCCACCACGATGAGCCTGTCTCACGGAGCAGGTGGCCTAGCTGCTTAGGTCATATAGCATGTCTATGTAGCGAAGTAACTGGCTATGTAAGATGAATCGCAAAGTGTGTGTGTACCTCCTCTTGGTGCAGGTTTGTGTATGTGTGTACCTCGTCGTGGTGCGGTTCTGTATGTTTGTACCTCATCATGGTGCAGGTGTGTGTATGTGTGTACCTCGTCATGGTGCAGGTGTGTGTTTGTGTGTACCTCCTCGTGGTGTAGGTGTGTGTATGTGTGTACCTCGTCATGGTGCAGGTGTGTGCAGGCGCGCACGGCGGCGGGCAGGTGTTTCACAATCTGCGGCGGCAGGCGGCACCGTGCGGTCGCAGTTACCACGCGCGTCACGTGCGAGCACAGCTCCGCTTCACGCACTACCGCCAGAGCGTGTACCCCCAGTTGCTGGACGAAATAATACACAACTGTGAACATTTTGAGGAACTGTATATATAGATATAAATGCTTAACGAGAGTGAGACTCACCTCCAATAAGACCGAATGTTCGTCGTTTGGGGTCGGACCCAGACGCTCGGCCGCATTCACGATGATCTCTAACATGTCGTTACGTTCTGAAGAGTGCGCCGTGTCCGCCCAGTTGTGTAAATCAAACTGAGAAATGTTATTGTTTTATTACATTTTTGTTCTATTTAAAATATTTTTTTGAATTATTCGAGCACACTGAGACAATGAGGACGTCAAAAATTAAGAATCTGTAATGATTGAAATTGTTTATAAATATGTAAGAAATGTTATGATGATTTATATTATTACATAAATATAGAATGAATAATTTGACAAAACGGGTGGGACTCGAACCTGCGACTTTCATTTTTTTTTTGCCGATATGAAAAACTAAACCACAAACCTCAATACAACTGAATACATTATATATACGGTAAGTTTTACAGTTCCTTGTGCGACTGTACCTTAGACAGGTAGCTGAAGGTGACGTGCGGCGCCAGAGGCAGGCGCAGCACGGCAGCGTACAGGCGGGCGCGGTGCTCCGGGCGCGCCCCGCCCACCATCGCGCCGCCCACCAACGCGCCGCTCACCAGCGCACCGCACAGCCGCCGCCGCAGGGCCTCGCCACCGGATCCGCCCCACGCCTCCAGCAGCCGGAGGGACGTGTCTATGTCGCGACTGATGAACTTCTGGGGGTTTAGTATCGTTTATATGATTTGATTTACAAAAACAATAGTAATATAAACTTTAAGTGGGAAGCACAAAATCATGATTTCACGGCCACTACTCCGGCCACTACTCCTACTCCGCATGAGCAAAAATTTAATTTACGTGTCTCTTAAAACCTCTATCACACGATATGAATGTGATAGACACTAAATTTAAAATTACTTTATTTGTAGTAATAAAATACTTTAATAATGTATAATTAGTAATAATGTCAAACGTAACAACCGTAATGAGGCTCTCCACAAGCGAAGCCAGAGCGTCCGCCCCGGGCCCGTAGCGCTCCAGGCCGGGCACGGCGCCCCACGCACGGTGACACACGCCCAACGCCAGAGGCGGGCTGCGCATGCGTCTGTCCGACACCATAAGCACATTAACTATTAATTTTATCTGATATTTGATTATTTTTTTAATTTGCTATAAGAGCTTAAAACATGAGCGTACATTTTAGGGTAAAACTACATTTTTGTTAACAATTTATAAATTATTCCTATTTAAAATCTTTTACTTTAAATAAACATAAACAAAAAGTTTAAATGTTAAAATGAAAACCGTTTCGTATATGCATGTGACGTGTGTGTGTTAAGTTCTCTTTTAACATTTGTAGCAATACATGGAGGGATATTATAAAAGTCAGGTTCTCTTATTATCAGATTGCCTCTTCATTATATCCGCCTTAGCTAGTATACCTGGCGACGGCCTGCAGCATAGCGGCGGCCCTGGCCGCGGCGGGGCGGGGCCGCGCTAGGGCTCGCATACTGGACCGGGCGCTACATCTGGACGGACATATACACTAATATGATTATTGTTTGGCCCAACGTGCCATATATTTCAGAATATATTGTTACTGGGACGACATCAAAAGACAAGTAGATTTTTGATTGTAGTTAGAACTTTGGAAATGGCCGTTATTTTCTGAGACGAACGTTTTTATTCTATTATATTAAAAAAGAAAATATGCAGTTGTTATAGTTAGGTACCTGTTTTCTATGATCCCCTGAGCGGCGCCACTTGATACAACCCACTCTTCTTCCTAGTCACAGACACAGTCAAAAACTTATAATATAATAAACTTAAAATATTCTTTTTAAACACTTAATTTTAAAGATATACTAATACGAGCTGTAGCTCGTGACTCCGTCCACGTAGACTGTAAAAATATTTTTTTTATGGAACATAAGCCATATAAATATTTTTTTACAGTCTACGTGGACGGAGTCACGGGCAACAGCTAGTAATAATTTAAAATATTATTTTATAAAATCGCTATCTAACGCCCTTCATTGTTAGGTTTGCTTGTAAACATATTTTTTACATCTGACAATATGGCATCGTAAATGTACCATTTTCCTTTTTTAAATATATCCAGTGTCACTTGCACCATCAAGACATATCTACCGATATTTCATACGTCAAAATACTTTAAGCCGTTTAGGCTGTAACAGGGAACACACAAATAGCATAATTAGTTTGAATAATATAACAGTCCTTCTTAAGTCGTCGGGTATTAAGAAGGATTTTCACAAATACTTATGTAAAATTCAGTGAACCAAACTATAAAACAGGATCTCCAGTGGCAATTACGTAATCGCGATACAACCTATGTTATGTCACAGACAAAACCAAGAGCAGAAGTTAGTATTTCTATAGCGTATGTATTATTTTGATACATAAGCTACAACATTGCCAAGTTTCATTAAAGTCCATTCAGTAGTTTTGACGTGTTTGAGTAAGAAACATCCATTCATGCAAACATTCGTACTTATATATTAGTAAGATAAGATAAAATTAGTAATTCAATTAAACTTTAGTGTTTTTGTTTGTCTATTTAAAACCGCTAACCTAGTAAGTTACTTGAAATAGGAATAGTAATCGTCAGAGCGCCTATATTGTAATCAATATACGCGGTCTGACTCTTACCAATTGAATTAAAAGAAATCTTTTTGCAATTGATAGTTAACTTCTGAGGGAAGTTTATAAGACATAAAAAAACATACTTCGACTCTTAGTTTTTGAATTGCCTTCTAAAAAAAAATATTCCAAGTATACAAAATGCATTTCTTCTGTTGCTGTCCCATTCCATAGGAAGACTATATACTCACAGAGATGGTGACTACAATGCCAGGGCAGCCCTTCGGGCAGGGCTGTCGCACTGCAGGGAGCGCCCGGGGCACGCGCAGGGCTGTCACCAGCTGCCACAGGTGCTCGTCCAGCGACGTCACGCGGGACACCTCCACACACCACTCACTATGGGTATTGGAAGATAAGCACACACTCCATCGAATGAGAGAATCAATTAATGACTTCGAAGACTTAAAGTTAAATAATATAATGAACGTGAATGTATATATAAGTAAGAAAGTGTACTTACTCGCTTGCTTTCTTTAGCTGGTTTATGCTGTTGTCGAGTAATTCGTATAGCATGTGACCGTTCCTAAAATAAGATTCGTGTAGTCGTTCTAGGAGTGTCACTGTACCAAGTCTGTAAAAAGATATGTAAGAAATATTCAAAAACAAAACATTATTTTTTTATTAAAGTTTGTAAAAATCTAAACAAACTTGTTTTTTGTTCCGTTGTTTATAGACCGTATCGATTTCATGGCCCTTTCGAAGTGTGTGAGATGCTCTTGGGAGGCAGGCTCCGTCCGGGGTCTAGGGATGGTCGGGGGTGTGGGTGAAGGGGAGGAACCTGAAGTAGTTGTATTGAGATAATCCGACCATGCTGCATCAAATGCCTGTAATTAATGTCTTTAAGGTAATTTCACAAAATGATAATATCATCAAGGCGGGTACTGACACGATAGCTTAGTTGACAGTGATGAAATTTTGCAACTACAAGTTCTACTCCCGGTGTTTTCTATTCGTTTTCAAATTATTTTCATTTCATATTTATGCTGTTTACAATTTTAAGTATAATGCACATCACAAACACAAACCTAAAAAAAATACGGTTATTTAAAGTGAAAGATGAATTAAGAAATAAAGTACATTTTTTTTATTTTTAATACGATAATTAAAAACTAATAAACTATTTAACTTATGAAGTGTCATACTCTAGGTGCACGGTTCCAAATCGTAGGCCCATGTAGAATAATCGACGAGAAAATCCATGTATTCTCTTTTAAATTATTTATAATACTACAATTATTTATAATATGACTATTAGAGTCGCCGTCTCAGTATAAGAGATATGTGAGAATTACCAAAAAGAAATCTATAATAAAAAAACCGTCCAACGTGCGCTTTTATTAAGTATGATAGTGTTATATGTTTAGAATATGCACACATTCACATTATTGTCAATCTAATATGACCATATGTCGTAACCTATCAGGGAGGGTCATAAATCTGTAAGTATTAGGGTATACAATCGCCCACTTGGTCGAGTGATTAGCGCAGACGCTTAACGTGTCAAGGCGCAATGGGGCTCGGGTGCGATTCCCGGCGGAGACAGGCATTTATGTGATGAGCATAGATGTCTGTGTTTCTGGGTTTCGTCGTTTATTAAATATATTCTCAGTATTTATATGTGTATTTCTATGTATTTGTATTGTTGTCTAACACCCTTAACACAAGCAAGTAATTTGCTTACTTAGGGGTTAGATCAATGTGTGTAATTTGTCCTGATATTATTATTATTATTATACATATGACTTTACGTATAATTCTAAACAAATTTGTTAGTATCCAAACACACAGACAAACAAATGACAACTAATACAAAATATCAGCATTTGTTATAATTTATAAATATTACTTTAATAAATACCAACAAGGTTTCGAAATCGTCGCTCTACGAATGGAGCTACCTTTTTCCGTATTTTCGAAAAAAGCCTAATAAATGTCACCACAGTTCCGATAAAGACAATCATATACCCAGTCCTGCCATAAATATTGTAACAAACAAAAAAATATTTCTTTAATTGCAAATTATTTATGCTCAAAGCTCTAAGGATGCTTCCCAATTAGTCGACAGAGTGCAACGTGGGTATTATCCGACTTCAGTGATGGTTTGGTGGAGTGTTAGCTATGAAGGAGTGACCGAGCTATATCTTTGTGAAAAAGGTATCAAAACATCGTCACAAGTGTATCAAGATGCCATTCTTGAGAAGGTAGTTAAGCCCCTCAATAACACCATGTTCAATAACCAACTATGGTCCTTCCAGCAAGACTCAGTGCCGGGTCATAAAGCTCGGTCCGCGCAGTCTTGGTTGGAAGCGAATGTCTCGGACTTCTTCAGAAGTGAAGACTGGCCGTCGTCTAGTCCCGATCTTAATCAGCTAGATTATAATTTATGGTCAGTTTTAGAGAGTACAGCTTGCTCTAATATGCAGCTTGTCATGATAATTTGGAGTCCCTAAAACAGTCCATACGATTGGAAGTGAAGAATTTCCCCATGAAAGGAGCGCGTGCTTCTATTGATAACTGGCCTCAACGTTTAAAGGACTGTATTGCTGCCAAAGGACACCATTTCGAATAAACTTTTTTATATTTTTAATTGTTTTATAGTGGTAGTGGTAGTGGTTTTTTATATTTTTAATTGTTTTTTTGTTGTTACAATATTTATGGCAAGACTAGGTAATTAAAAAAATAAGCTTAATACATGTTTATAAATATTTTCAAACATATAAATATACATAACTCCTCCCTCTTTCAGACAGTGACCATAAAGATAGAAAAACACTTTGACTTTACTTATTGACATTATATAATATGTTGAATACCTGTTCGCTAAGTAGCGTGGCGACGTCTGCGTGGTGCGGACTCGCACGTACCTTGTCGCCTTCGTCCAGCCACAGTGCGTACTGACTACACAGCCTCCATATTATAATACAAAAATATTATTAATAACTAGTAGTAGTAAGCTTAGGTTCACTTTACGGGCGAGTTTAAACCTATGCCGAAGCTATATTAAGATTTTCGTACAAAATGTAACGGACAGAATGTTCTTATAATATTGGTATATAGTTCTTATAATATTGTTGTTTTTTATAATATAGGTATACATAGGCATACAAATATTTTAAATCAATAAATTCAAAGTATCTTAATAGTTTTGTTTACATGCGTGTCGTTAATTATTTAGGTTTTAGGATTTATTTTATAGGTTTCAACATGTTTTTCATTTACTGTCATACTGTTTTGGATTTATTCTAATTCTAGACATTTATTACTCACTGTTCACTCCCGGTGTGGTAACTTATAAGGTTGAATATATCCCGTTCTGCCGTTATCGCTACGTCACTCGTACTTTCTTCTGTTCCATTATTTTCTTGTTGTACTTTACAACTAGTTGAATTACTAATAAAGTCTGATATTTTTAGTGTCGGAAACATACTATTATCGATTTTAGGGGTAATTATCACAGTAGATATTGTTGTTTGTTCGTCCTTGGTAGTTTTGCGTTCTTTTAATAAAGCTGCCTGTTCGCGATGGTAAGTTGCAAATTCCCGAAGCTTCTTTTTAATCTGAGCGAGATACAACCGCGATTGAATCAGTCCGCTAAAAAATAAAGTTCCCACGGGTGCCGAAACCGTCCTGGTAACATTAAACTGTTATTAAAAAAATAATTACTTTGAAAAAGGTGATGCATGAGGTCTGTGTTATGTAAATTATTACTCCTATACTAATATATCTTTTTGTATAATGTGAGAGTTAAAAGAAGGTTACTAGTAGAGGTCGTACCGGTGTCGCTGCAGGTAGGCGTGTAGTAGCAGGCGCGCCAGCAGCACGTGCGCCGGATGCTGCGGGCCAGCACGCAGCACGGCGCGGGCGCACCCGTACACGCACAGCATGGGGGCAGGGCTCCAGCCCACCGCCTGTCGGTTCATACCATGAAGTGTTACGAGAAGAACGATGTGTTTGAAAGATGATTTGATACGCTTTATTAACCATAGCCATTGTATTCCATTGAACCATTAGGTTCAACACGTCTATTTTGTCAACTAAACGGACCGAACTGAAAAAAGGGTAGGGCCATAGATCTCATAAAAACTTAGACACGGTTCGTAGTGAGTGGGTCGCGTGGGTCGAGCGACCTCCCTTACAGTGAGACCGTTACCCATTTTTTTCATATCGATGAGTTTGGATAGAAATTATAAAAACTATAGTAATTTAAGGGCGGGTTCGTTCATTCCACACCGACCTTCAGAGCATTATCGACGTGTATCCTCTCCCCGGCCGCTCTCTGGCGCGCCAGCTCGTCCAGCAGTGTGTCGTGTGCGGCGCCGCCCCGCTCGCGAGACAGCAGCGCCCGCAGCACCGCCTCGCACAGCAGCGGGCACGACGCCGCCTCACTCACCGCACACGATATATAGGCTTCCGCTTTTTCAGACTATTGCACATTTTACCATTATAACACTTGCCTTTTTTATATATCCGAAAGGAGAAAGGACGGCACTCGAAGAGCGAATTATTTACTTTGAAAAGATATTTCCACGACGATATTATCGGTCCACACGCTTCTTATAATTTTACATATTACCAGCCCGATGTAATGTTCCTTTCAAGAATACCATCGCTAGTAACCACCCCTCCCTCACCTGCAGCAGCGCGGCGGCGTGTCGGTCCAGTGCGGGCCAGTCGCGGCACAGCGCCACCGCCCGGTCCAGCATGGCACGTGCCGGCGTCGGCAGGTCCGGCGACCACAGCGCGTGCAGCCACGAAGACAACAGCGCACTGCGACCGCGCGTGCTGCGGATACCACTCTCGGTATGACGAATGATTTCAAGATCATATTATGATATTTGTTTCTTTTTTTTGTACTTTTTCGAAACTAAAAACAGATATGAAAAACACACGTGTCTCGGAGCTGTTCCGCGAGGAGCCGCCGCAGAGCGTCCTCCCCGGGTGGCGACCGCCGCGACGCAAACTGAACGAGGGACACGCCGCGGTTCAAGATGGCCGTCAATATTTCTGTAAATCTAGAGCATCCCACTATTCATAGCTAGATCGATGATTGTATACAAAAACGTTAGAAAAACGGGCATTATATCATCGACCCCACACCTGGGAGTGAGCGTCACGGACTCCGGCGACTGCGCCATCACCACCATGAGCGGACCCAGGCACTGCACGGCGTCCGGCGGCCGGCGCTGCGCCAGCTGCAGCAGCGCGTCAGCACCCGGACCACACACCTGGGGGAGGGAGCATATACTGTACGTCCGGGGGAGCCGTCGCTACCCCGTCGTTAAATATATATTTAATTAATAAAACTACGAACGAATTTAATATTGTAATAGTAGGTTTAACTGTAATATCTATGTATAATATGAAATACCAAGGGTATACAATGTCCCCAGTCACCGGCCATCAACGCGAAAGCTTTGCCCAACAGGTCGCGAGGCTCGTGCGTCGGAGCATCCAGAGGCAGCCCCCACTGCGAGCGGTGCACCCGCAGTTTGCGTAGCACCTCCCACGCCCACTCCGGTGCCTCGCCCCTCGAGCACAACCACGCCCCTATAGCAAGCTGCGTGTCGAGTGACAGGCCTCTAGAACGATCAGATCGAGATACAAATATACGATTTAAAAAGTATGAATGCGTCTCGACTCGTCGACCTACGATGCCGTGTCGCCGTATTGCTGCCGAGCGTGGGCGATGTACGGATAATGTAAATCATAACTTTATTGTAATTCGCAAAGCTTTGTAGGTTCTACAATATTGCGGCAAACGCGGTTAAACTTTTCTCGTCGGGTTGTTTCGTTACCTATGAACATCTCTCCGTAGTAGCTGCAGCCACAGCTTGCCGCCAGTATTAACCATGATACTAACTAATATGGCGGCGGACGTGTTTAATATGTAGTAGGTTATACAGCAGCAGAGTACTATTTATAAAGCTACACTCACTCGTGCGGCTCGTACTGCAGGGCCAGCAGCAGATGCGGCAAGCCCGCGGGGCGCTGCCTCGACCAGTGCTGCAACACCGGCAGCAGCGCGGCGGGCTTCGGCCGCCAGCACCACGCACACAGCGCGGGGGGAAGTGTTGGGGACGCGTCTGAGAAATGATATTTAATATTATAATTAATATTAATCCCAATCTGTAACGAAGTTGAGATCGATGTCGATCTATCTATACTAATATTATAAATCTGAAGAGTTTGTTTGTTTGAACGCACTAATCTCTGGAACTACTGGCCCGAATTGAAAAATTCTTTTTGTGTTGAATAGTCCGTTTATTGAGGAAGGCTATAGGGTATATGTCATCTCGCTGTGACTTATAGAAGTCAAGCAGTAATGAAAAATGCAGCAAAAACGGGAAAAGATATCTTTTTTGAGAGCTTTCCTCGCGTGCGCTGAGGAAACACTAAAAAACCGCGCGGACGGAGTCGACGGAGGCGACCTCTAGTTTTATATATAATTATAACCTATGATATAACCTTCGAGGTCGGCCAGCATGTAAAAGACGGCGGTGTGTAGATCGCGGTGCGCCGACAGCACTTGCGGCATCAACTCCCGACATACTTCATCACACCCGCCTTCGCATTGGACCGCTCCGGGTTTGATTCCAGTCTGTGACGAGAAATAATTTCCATTTTTTTTATTCTTACGTTGACCCGGTGATTGATAAAATTATAGTGGTGTATGTCAGTAGGTCTCTTTAAATTTACAACTAACCCCTAGATGTAAAATTCCTCTCACTAGATTTCAAAATACACATAATTATTTAGAAACCGAAATAGTTATTTTACATTTTTATGAGAGCCACCAAAGTTTCTTTTACCTGAAACAGGAACTGCACAATAGTGGAGGCGAGCTCGTGGTCGTTCACTCGTTGAGACGCCGCGAGTGCGAGCGTACGCACACGCACAGCACACGAGCGCACGGGCACGCACACACACAGGGACGGAACCATTAGAGGAGACCTGTCTGCAAAATAAATATAAGATAATAACTATTACCTTTTTTATGTTAAGGACGATTTGCAATTAGAACGTGAACATGACATAAAGTGTCTATATTTAAGTCCATAATTTATTACATACCCGACCTCGCACGGTTTATATTTATTATATGATTTGTGATGTAAATGTTATAATTACCATGTAAGCCGTTTATAAGTGCAGCACAATATTCTTTAGCGACATGGTCTCTCAACAACGTTGCTGGTAGCCGGTGTATGTTATCTCCCAGCAAAATGAGCCCAGCGGCAAAACACGCTTCTAATTCAACTGATATCCGTTCTTCTAATTCTTTTATATAAGAAGACCTGTTTAAAATAACCGTTAAACATATATAAACCAATAATATACATAAATAAATAAAGATATAGAAATAAAAAATTATAAACATACTTAAATATGAAATAAATATATATACTGGTCGCAGATCACGATAATTTAACGATAATTAGTAACTCAATTGATATCATTGTAACAGTGGGATGTGAACATCGTGACGTAACGAGTCACGTGATCGGAATCATTTGGAGGGGCACCGGAGACATTTTAAATATTCGAGAGCATTGAGTGGAAGGGGAATTGATTAGTGAGAGCCTTACAGTTCGAACCCCCAAACGGGACAGGTGATTCACGCAAATCTGATAATTTTATACCTACTAAGTAATTTGTGATAACTGATTACCCACAATTAATTCAAGAATTGTCATTTGTCATTGTTATTGTGTCTGTGTGGTTTAATTGCCTGAGACCTACGCCTCGAATCCTGTACCAGAAGACTCCATCAAGAACGAGCAAGCTACTAATATGCCTCTATGTCCGACATCAGAAGTGGGATAGACTCGGGCATCACAACCACCAACTACCCACGACTTTCAATTGCGGATAATGTTTGAACTCCAACAACACAAACTTGAAGTTTAACGAAGCTACCAAATCACGTCAACCTGAAACATCCAAGAAATTAAGTCATTTTATTATTTGAAACGCACACCAGAAGATAATAACAATAAAATGCCGGAATCAATACAATTAATTGACCGTTCATAATCAATCGTTTACAATCAATCAATTAATTATTGTAAAAAGGTGAGATCAAATCCAGCAAATGAAGAGTTACATGTACGTTATCTTGAAACTTCATAATTGAAATCTACCTATCAGAAAAATCTAGTGAAACCTACGCGGTTATGGAAGCCATTTGTTAGATTATATGACAAAACGTTGGAAATTTTTTACAGAAGAAGAAATCGTTGCTGATGAACAAAGAAAAAAATGAGAAATTATGGCGGTGGCGGCGCGGCGCCGATGGTCGTGATGGCGCGGCGCGGATGGCGGTGATGACGCGGCGTGGATGGCGGTGACGGCGCAGCGCGGATGGCGATGACGGCGCTGATGGTGCTGAAGGTGCTGATGATGGGGACGGCGGTCATGGCGATGGCAGCTATAGCAACGGCGCTGGTATAGTGCCGTGCGAGCAACGGTAAAGCTATTGCATAGCATTTTTTATCAACTTATGCAATTATAGTTATTTATTTATGTAGTTGTTTTTTTTCTTTGATGTTAATTCAAGTTGTGTAACTTGCGTGTGCGTGGTGATCTATAATTTTTTTTTTCTTTTAGTAAATAAATTACTCATTTATAGGGTTTTCCTACGCTATATAGGATAAAATTTTAAAAAAGAATGGTATAATTTCTCAATTTAAATAGGACCATATAGTCCTATTTAAATGAGAAATTATCAGTGCTATGTAATATCACAAAAAGGTTAATAATATTAACAGCTAAAACTTTTTTAACCTTAAATCTCAGGAATAAAGTTCAATTACGATTGTTAAATTCTTGTACTCAGGGTCTTTTGTAACACCATAACAGAAAGTCATTGAAATGAAAATCTTTGTTGAAAAAAATACATTTGTACAAGTAAAACATTTATTTTAAACTAAACCTTAAGCTGTAGACAATAAAGTTCATAACACATATTATCAACTTGGCGCTTACGCTATTGTTAAATGATAGGTACACAATACTGGTGTGTTTGGTTATTTTCGTTACGGAATTTCTGGATTCGGTCTCCACGCTCAAGGCTCGCGATAGAAGTCTTGTAATAGCTTAACATGCTTACATTATGTTCACGTAATTTATTATTTAGGAAAATTATAACTGTAAATAATAAAGACCATTATAGCTATTCTTGAAATGAGACATGGTAATAATAATAATTCTAATTCTCAGCTACTTCCATTACACCATCTGTGCTCTCAAAGAGGTCAATATCACTGTCACTATCAGCTGTATTTATCACTAGTAGTAGTCCATCAGTGTAATTGTCTAAACTGTGTTGAATGCTTCTATATTCATTTTCACATTTGATTGTATGATCGCAAACCTTTTTCCACTCTTCAGCGCCGATGTTTGATGTCGGCTGTCAGTGGTTTATTCTTGTTTCATTTACGAATTCATATAGTTATTTACATATTTTCTCCGTTTTGTTGAAAGAAAATATGACCTAATAGCAAGAGCAATGTCCTACATTATAAGGGGCTGTAAATCCCATTCTTTCCAGAAAGAAAATTAAGTTCAAAACGTAACCTTACATCGGTAAGTGATCCAACATGGTATTTTTTTTTACGTTGTTCTTCATTACAATAAACTATTTTTGTTTTTTAAATGGTTTACAAATTATAAAGAGAAAATCATCCTATGACCAAATTATAGGACTGCTATATTCAATATTTATTATGATATTTGGGTATTTTAAAGTATTCTATATTTTTTTGCTACAGTGTTGTAAAAAGCATAGTTATCGATAATTTAATCCAGTATTATTCTAATGAATTCTGCAACATCTATGTGCTATATCTAGGGATTATTATTCTAGATTTCCCGTGGACGTTAACTTACGACAGATATGGATCGACACGATTGCACAGAAAAAATGGGAATAGAACCATTTTAGTCCGCAATATTTTAATAACTAATATTTAATAGTTTAAAAAAATATGGCTGTGCTTTTATTGTAATTTATTTGTCGTTTCTTTTATAAGACGTTCTCAAAGTGGCGAATAAAAAATTAAAAATATGTGTGATTGTCTCTTTCCAAAGGTCGATGTGCAATATTTATTGCCGGGTACTATAATACAACAATACAATACTATACGACACTATACCCCTATACGTTAGGCGTCTACGCTCCACCACTCGACCAACGGGGTGATTGAAAGAATGAAATTATTATTTACCAAAAAAGACGAAAACGTTAAAGCCGGTGTAAAAATTTACTGGATTGCGATTTGAAGGGGAAGATCTTTAAACACGATTGATCAAAATTATCGTACAGTTGATATATTTATTTTAATTTTAATTATTATTATTTTATATAAGGTGGTAACAAATGAAATTGGATCTAATAGATTATTGGAAACAAATAATTTGCAATAAAATAATATTGCGACTATAAATTAAGATAAACGCTATGCTTTATTTCAAGTTGGATCAAACTGCACACAGTGTGCAAATTTGATTAAAATCGGTTAAGTAGTTTAGGAGTCCATCGCGGACAAACAACGTGACACGTAATTTATATATATTAAGATATATATATATATTAAGATATATATATATAGAATTATAATTAGAAATTATATATATATAAATTACGTGTGACGTTGTTTGTCCGCGATAGACTCCTAAACTACTTAACCGATTTTAATAAAATTTGCACACCGTGTGCAGTTTGATCCTACTTGAAACATATATATTTTTTTTAATTTATTTATATCTTTTCCACTTAGAATCATAATCAGTGATCACTTGTGTACGTCAACATGGAAGTGTCAGGAGGGCCTATTACGATACTAGATTTATCGTAATAAGCCCTTCTGAAAAAGCACTTTCCATCATAATGTTAAAGATATGAGGGTTCCAAACTCGTCCTGATCTGAGAAGAACTACACAACAAACTCAGACGGATATATTTTTTGTTGTTGTGATCACTGTTTCACAAACGTCAAACTTAAATGCAAATTTGAAACAACTAGAACCGTCGCAATCAATCGGATAAGAAGCCTAATGATTTCAGGCAACGAAATTTAAATAATAATAACAGAAAAAATATATATATATATAAATCTTCGGCCTGCAACACAACCAGTCACCGCAAGCAGCACCCGTTCACGAGCATAACACAAGAGCCAGCCTTCACCACCTTCGCACATATTTGAGGGAGGGAGGCAACCCGACTCCCGATGCTACCGCAAGTAGTGAATCGGTGTGATGCAGAAGGTCGATAAAGCAAAATAATTTACAACAAAAAACAAATTGCGGAGATTACTAGCTATTCGCAATACAATACAGATTCATTCCCAGGCCATACCGTCGTCGATGTAATCCTTTACACTATAGTAGGATTTTTTTATTAAATTATTTTTAACATATAATTTAAATTTATTTAATGATAGGCTTAAGGCTTCATTTGGGAGCTTATTATAAAAACGTAAACAATTACCCTTAAAGGATAACTTACATCTTAATTTTTAGTTGCAATATTATTTTATTGCAAATTATTTCTTTACAATTATCGGTGAATCCAAACATATTTAACAGATGGCGTTGTATGTGTTGACTGGATTGAGTTAGTGTACAACAGATGGCGTAATGTTAAAAGTACAAATGTTTCATATACAATTTAACATCACCAACACGCGATGCTGAGAATAAATTATGAGTTAATTTTTAGTGTTAATATAGCCCGCCACGTATTACTTAGACTGAAGTATATATAAACTCATATTATAATGAACATAATACAGTCAAATTATACATGCTTCTTCGTTGAATCTATTTATGTGAGACCGGTCAACCAAAAATATTGTGCACCGATTAGTGCAAAATTAAATTAAAAATTAAATTATTAATAATTTAAAATAACAAATATTTCAAAAATTTAAAACTATCTGCCCTACACACCTTATTTATAAATTTGTAGTGTAATCTTTTGTTACCATCTTAAATAAAATAATAATAATTAAATTTAAAATTAAATACCTCAACTGTACGATAATTTTGATCAATCGTGTTCAAAGACCTCTTTCAAATCCAAATCCGGTAAATTTTTAGACCGGCTTTAACGTTTTCGTCTTCTTTGGTAAATAATAATTTCATTGTTGCAACCACCCTACTGGTCAAGTAGTGGAGCGCAGACGCCTAACGTATAGCGGTATAGTGTCGTATAGTATAGCGTGGTGTAGCCAAGAAAATAAAAATACTCGAACCGAATATATTAGGCATCAAAACGGAATAGTTCGGCCGAATACGAATTGCGAAAAAGATACTTACCAAATATTCGGCGCATCACTAACAATTATTATATTACTGTATCAAGGATTAGGTAATGGTAGTAGAAAATCAGTCATAGAGGTCGCCATGTTGAACCGCTATGTAAAAAAACATAGCGATCCACATCAGTATTTTTAACCCCCGACCCAAAAAGAGGTGTATTATAAGTTTGACCTGTAGATTTATGTATGTGTGTTTGTCTGTGGATACGTAGCGGCCAAATACCTAAACGGATTTGAATGCAGTTTTTTTTAATCGAAAGCTTGGTTTGTCGAGATGGTTCTTAGCTATGTTTGGTCGAAATAGAAGCAGTCGTCCCCAAAATTTTATTGGTGCTGGCGAAAGGTTTTTATACAATATTGATAGTCAAAGCCTAAACAGGGGAAATTAGTGTATTCGTAGGTTCATTTATTATAACATAGACAAAAGTGAAATAATTAAAAAAAACAGAAAAAAAACCCTGATACTAGATGACGTCTAAAAAGAATAATAATATTATTATGTACTTATTATAAGTCGTTACGTCTGGTGACTTTTGTACGTACGTTGATGAGTGTCTATTTTACAAAATTTTCGGAGCTAATGAATGAGGTCTTTGACTATACGATAATATCAAAATATTGTTATTTCGTTATTGGCCTTGATAAATTTACTTGTATTTTAAATTTTTCCTTTACTTAGCGGTCGGGGGTTTTTTGAATTTTTATTTTATTTTTTCTAATACCGTGACTTCTTAAATAGTTTACTACAATGTAATAGGTATATCCAAAACCTTAGCAACCACAGCAACGCGTGGCCGGGTCTGCTAGTATATAAATTGTAATTAGAAATTATATATAATTTCTAATTACAATTTTGCAAATTTTCAGACGAGTATCTAAAAACTGATTTCTTAAAAGCTACCCTGCACCTTTTTTGGTTTCTGCACCGAGTTTGGTTGAATGGACAGTGAAAGAACTGGAGATAAAACCGGTAAGGTATGAAGGAATGAAATTTACATTTCAAGTACTGGGGTGAAAGTGGATCATTAAGAATAAAGAATAATTGACATAGATGTCTGGAAGATCTTTGCTCTCGTATAGATAGCCAGTTTAACTTTGAGCGGTAAGTAGAAATGTGATCATATTTACGAAGGGAGAAAATACAACGATTGCAGTTGTTGAGAAGACGATCCATTTTATTTAAGTTGCTTACGGAAATGTTAGAGCAGCAGACATCAGCGTAGTCGGTGAGAGGTAGGATTAATGATGGCACTAACAATGTTTTTGTCCTAATAGGTAGAAACTTTTTTGTGACGATATAGTGCACGCAGGGAACCTGTTACCTTGCAACATATTTCACTGACATGGACATCCCCACTTAAGTTGGTGTCACTGTGGAGGCCGAGATTTTTTACAGCAGAGGAAAAAGAAATAACAATGTTGTCATAAGACAGTGACATTAAATGGATTGATTTCAATTTAAGTAGCTGTAGGACTACCTACTATTATTGCGTGACATTTCATAGGGTTTACGTTGATACCCTACTTTGTGCTCCAGTCGTGTACTTGTTTCAAGTCCTGGTTTAAAGAAGCGATTGCAGTATTTATGTTGTCCGGCATCACATGTGTGTAAATTTTTAAATTGCTGACGCTTGCTGACGACCACGAAGATAAGTTGAAAACGAATTTAGTTCTTTGGAAGAAATATTAGTGTGCGAGGAAAGCAATAAGAATGTCAAGGTCAAAAGCGTTGAACGCGTTGGAGAAATCGATGAGAACTAACGGTTAACTGACCATCCTCTATTGCCTCGCGGATATCTTCCACAACTTTAAGACCGGCCGTGCTTGTGTTATGACCAGCACGAAATCCAGACTGAAACGCGGAGAGAAGATTGTTGCTATGAACAAAGGATGAAAATTGATTATAAACTATTGTTTCCAGCACTTTAGAGAGGTAGGGTAATATAGAAATAGATCGTAAATCATTGGGACTAGTAGGGTTATTTGTATTGAGAATAGGAATTATGTGCGCTTTACGCCAGACTAAAGGAAAAATACCGGAGGAAAGAGTGGTATTAATAATAAAGGTTAATATTGGAAGAAGGACGTCAATTATAGTGACATCCTCGCCAATAGCATTGGATTTTATAGAAAATACTGCTTTTTTTACTTCTTGCTCAGAGACTAAAGAAAATGTGAAGGCTGAAAAGAGACACCGTGGCAAGGAAGATATGAAAGACATAGTGAGATGCCTAGTATTAATATCAATTGAGGAGATAGTAGTAAAATGGTGGTTTAATACGTTAGGGGAAAATATGTTTCCCCTATGTATGTTGTAAATTTTACACATCAATGTTATGTAAAATGTACAACATACATAACGATTGCGATAAATAATGCACACCATAGTCTCCTTGGCATACCATACGCACCTCCTTCCATACGCACTCCTTCCTTCTTATAATAATCTTTTTTTTTTTAACTTTCGGGGACCGACAGCGCTATTAAAAGACTAGTAAACTCGCAAAGCTATCGATCATAGACATTTTCATTATCATTTTCATTATTTACATTTTCCAGAAAGATTCCGAAGCTCTTAACACGGCCACTTCCGTGTACTTGCGACATCAGGAAGGCTAACTACCGGTGTCCAGCTGTTGCAGGAGTTATAAGGCACAATCACTTTCTGGAAGACGATCAAGCTGCGAGCCTACTCTGCTCTACGTTCGGGTGACCGGAAAGGCACTAGTACATCTATAAAACTACACTATACTAGATCTATAAAACTACTCAATCAAATAGCGACCTTCGTTGCAACGTATTTGAATTCATCTATTTTAACCAACTAATTATTTTGGAGCACATTTTCATACCATTTGGTATGTATTTGGTATGTATTTCATAACTTTGTTTGTAAAGGTCGGAGTAAAATTATTAATTACTATGTGTCCACCCATGTATAATGTCTGTCTCCAGACGCACCGCCTCATACTTCGTTGGGGCGCCTACACTCACCCACAGTGCTGGTGTAGTCCGGCGAGCACATCCAACACTACTATGGACACCTTCTGCAAGTGTGCGCGCAGACGCGTGTACGTGGCGTGCGTGTGTGCGGCGCCTTGAAACAAGTGTAACAATGTGCGTACACCGCAACAAGCCTTTAGTACGCCGTGACCCCCCGAACTGTCACGCCAGGTGTCTTCCGTTTCTTGGTTTATGTCCTGAAATTAAAGAAATTTACATAATAAATTTCGACAGGACGTGTATCGGTCGAGATGTCTTGATTCAAGAACTAACCTGTCGTGTAAACAGCACGAGCTTGGCCACCATGTCCCTCAGCGGCAGGGCCTCCAACAAAGCGAGGAGGTCTCTCTCCCGTAGCCTCCCCTCCCCCACGGCGCCTCCTTCCCCGCCTTTGTCTACCTCCTCCCAAATTTCATCTTCTGTCCGATACACGGAAACATATTACATACATTTCACAATGACAAGGACATCTAATAACAAACAACTCTTTTAATAAGGCAGTGAGTGATTTAAATAAATATGAAAGGAAAACATGTTTAAAAACAAATTTGAACATTAGTGAGTGACTGATTAATCTCTATTTTAAAAAAACACATGCACTATTTAAATGTTCATTCATAGACTGATAGTATTTCTGCACACCCTCGGTACACTCGAGTGCCTCTTCCAGCGAGGGCCTGGTCAGCATGAGCTCCAGCAGCGCCATCAGTACCGCTACCGACCCCACATCCCACACGCGCACGTACACCACCGAGCTGGCCCAGCGCACGGAACGAGTCTGTCTACAGAGGTTAGACCAGGTTTTTAAATTCAACACAAACTTATTAACCGCCTTAAGATTAACAAATACGTTAGGTTTGCATTAACGGGTAATGTAGCTTACTAGTAGCCTACGAAGATCTTTAAAGATATTGACGTCGCGACGTAATGTCGAGCCACGAAACGATCTAACAACTAACGGTTAAGCATCACTTATTAAGTAACAGCTGTACTTTATTAAGTAACAAAAAACTTGTAAAATATTTCAAAATCAAAAAACTTGTAAAATATTTAAATATTACAGCATTTTCACGGAGGAATGTCCAAACTAGACCTTCAATCTAGCCATCCGCAACACTTTAAACTAAAAAACTCCTACCTAAACAAATAATTTATCAGGAACAACAAGTGGCCCATATCCTGTGTGTCCAGTAAGGCGGCGGAGAGTATACCGGCCCAGCGCTGTAAGGCTTCAACAAAAGAGTCTGGAACTCCGTCACTTAGCTTCATCGCTTGAAAAATCAACGCCAGGGCTTCCCGGACCCTGTCCTTTGTATCATTCACTATTTCCGATAGCAGCTCATCTATCTAAATAAAAAACATTCATCTGTTGTAAGTTATATCACAAATACAAGTTTTAAATGTAACTACTTGGTAAGGGGCGAAAGGGGCTAAAGAAATGATCATGGTAGGCGGGAGTGTAAAAAATAAATTAGTCTCTTTTGTACCTCAGGCAAACCAACAATACTAATAATAGATTACACTAATATACACTAACATCATAATGAGCCAATATGGCCGCATGCTGGTGATGGCAGTATGTCTCCTGTACTTCTCTCAACAATGATTCCAATCTAAGTCTTGCAGCCGGCATCCTCTCTTTCTTTAATTCCGCTACATCATAACTTGCTCGTAAAGTAACATTGCTCCCACAAGCACATTTTTCTGAAATGACCACACTACGTTTCTCTACTTTCCATAGAGTTGCTCGAGATTTTTCTTCTTCAATATATCCACAGCTTATTCTGTTACGCTCACGTTCTACCGCAACTAAGGAAGACCTGAAAAAAACGAATGAAGTCTATGTGTAAACAATGCCAAATAGGTCAGTAAATAATACATACCAAGAAAGGGAATAGTGCTAGTAATATCAAAGGTTAGAAAAGAAATAATTATTGTTAAAAGAAAAAAACATAGTTTTCAAATATTTACCTAAAAGTAGACAACAAATCAACCAAAGGGTTATCAGGATCATTCTTAGGCCCTGCTTCCACTATAGCCTCTTCTTTTACACTCAAAGCCCTCACTTCTGCTATCTCCCTTCCACCAAATATTCTAATTGCTTCTTCAAGAGGCATACATGATAATTTTGGTATTTCAATAGCTTTATCAACTTCATTTACTACATTATTAGATTCACTCTCAGGTTGATGAAATATAGGAGCTGATGGCAATGATTGTTCTTGAAAAATTGCTACATCAACTTGTAAATTTGACTCTGTTGGTTCTGATATTGTGGTTGTCTTTGGCTCTTCAAACACAAATAATTTTGAATCTTCTTTTACTTCTTCTGAGAGCTTTCCCTCTTCCTTCTCTATATCTTTATCTAAATTCTCTATTTCTTTTGCAACATTTTGAAGTCCCAGGAATTTGGTACCTGTTGAGGTTGATACAATTTCTTCTCTTATAAATGTTTCAGATTCAACATTTGTTCTAGTAGAATGTTTCTCTTTGGATTTTCTTTTCTGTAACAAAGAAGAAGTTCATAGTTACATATTTTCACAACATAATATAATATACTGAAAGTATATCAACACTATCCTGGCTAAAAAATAAAAGTAACTCTAAATGTGGTGTCAATGAATACTCAGAGATTAAGATGATTTTTTTTGTCTATGCTGTTAGCCCTGTTGGCTATTACAGCGTCACCGATGGAGCGGGTGGGTCAGGAAAACCACTCTTAAAAGGGGAGGCCAGATGGGGAACGACGTCCCGAGGGTTTCTCAGATTGAGACACGGACCTCGGCTCGGGGCGTCGTTAGTCAGGAGGGAAGCTAAGGAAATTTGGACACTAGCGTCCTCCAACGGCAGAACGCCGGAGCAACGGAGCACTTACTTAATTGGGACCTCGTCTATACCGTTATAGTCGGTGTGTCTCAGTATGTTGTGTGGTGTCACTTATGCCTACGCGTACGCCTACTGTGATCACGTCGTCGGGGTCAACGAGTACCGACTTGGGTCTTCTTTTTCTGACTAAAGTAGTCTTACGTGGTCTATACTCTGCGGCGTAAGCCACCAGTGGGTTCGGATGTCGCTCAGCACGTTCAAAGTACTTTTGGGAAAGCCCTTTGAAGTACTGAGCGATGGTCGGAAGGTCTAAGTCTCTATGGAGATCGATGTTGCGTACGAACCACGGCGCCCCGGTTGTAATCCGTGTAAACCTTTTCAGAATTACCTGAAGGGGTTTCAGATAAGCGGAACTCGCATAGGACATGACGGAATGTATGCAAGCTTTGTAAAGTGTCACCTTATTGCGAAGGGACATTTTACTCCGCTTGCCTAACAGCTGATATAAACGACCTAATATGTAGGCTGCTCTGCTACGAACGGTCCTAATATGCTCAGTGAAAACTATCTTTCTATCTAACGTAACTCCTAGGTATTTTGCCTCGTCTTTCCAAGGTATCGGTTTATCAAAGAGTTTGATTCGCGGGAGGATTCTTGGGGGGCCCCGTTCGAAGAGCACGGAAACGCTCTTCTCAGGGTTTACCTCGATCCGCCATTTACGCAGCCAACTCTTGAGGGAGTCGACTGAGGATTGGAGACATTGGTATACCTTCCAGTGATCCTTAGAGGACGTGTAAAGCGCGGTATCGTCCGCGTACATGGCAAGGTGCACTTTAGATCGCGGCCTAGGAATATCACTAGCTTAGATGGAGTAGAAGATGGGCGAGAGAACTAAACCCTGGGGTACCCTGGGGTTGACAAAACGCCTTCCACTCTGTAGCGAAAGGAGCGATTAGGACAGGTAGTCCCGTATGATGAGTACGAGTCTGTCCGACACCTTGAACTGGTATAGCTTGTACACCAGTCCATTGTGCTAGACCCTGTTGAACCCCTTAGCTACATCTAGGAAGAGCGCTCCTGTCCTATGCTTCTTGGCCCTCACAGTGGCCCCTATCAGTATGTGCTCCGTGAGGCGTTGCACCTGATGGGAACATGAATGGTTGGCTCTAAAGCCGAACTGCTCATTTGGGATGATTTTTTTTTAACTTACTTTTGAATTTTTTTTAACTTAACTGCTCATTTTGGGATGAGTCTCTCGACTTCCAATCTAAGTCTACAAAGGATGATTCTCTCATATACTTTCCCTAAGGAACTAAGAAGACTAATGGGATGGTACCTACTAGGCAGATGCCGGGGTTTGTCCGGCTTATGAAACCCTATCACTATGGCCGCTTTACACTGGGCCGGAAACAAGCAACAGGCCAGTAAAGTGTTAAAAATGGTAACCAATAGGTATATTAAAGGAGGCGGAAGGAGCTTTATCACTTTGTTAATGATCCTATCGGCACCTGGCGATTTATTGGCGTGAAGCGCCCTATCTATGGACGTCACCTCGTCTAGATTAGTTTCCTTGATTGGCGGACCAACCGGTGGGTGAAAACACATTAAAATTTGAAATTTATAGATAATGTGGTTATTAACCTTATAAAAATATCTAACAGTAACAAAAGTGAATAAAGGAAAAAGGTGCAATTAACTACTAATTTAGCAATTTTAAAGATATAAATAGAATTATATGTAAGTATACTCATATGTATTATAATGTTATTGTTGTATAAAATGTATTTATTCTTTAGTGTATTAAACCTAAAACAAACAAAAACAATAATGATTACTATAATTTAATTTTAAAGTTATTACTATACTACTAATACTTTACTCTTTGTACTTGTTGTACAATATTTTTATTACATTACTTTTAAATATTAAATGTATTTTATCAAACGTCAAACACCGTTTCGTAGCTGTTGCGTGGGGTTTGTCTGTTCTTTGTTAGATGTATTATTGAGGTATAATTAATAATGGTATGTAAATTTAAATAATGCGTATATACTTCTTATGAAAATTTCGTGCATAAAAAAGCTATGTTACATACATCTTTACATTTTTCCTTTATCATAGTCGCCATAATTGAATCTCTGAATAAATCTTTATAAAATATTGATAAACATATTGTGTTGTTTATATGAATATTTGTTATTTTCTTGTTGATCAGCTGGAATGTGTTGTAGTTGTAGTAGTCGACAGTCGACACTTGACACTTTTCTAATTATCATGTTTTGTGACAGACTCAAAACACAAGGAATATTGTTACCAGTGCAAAATATTTAATATATATTTTATTATATGTATAAAAATGTTTGTTATAATATTAAGTTTATTAAACATTTTAAAAGTATATTGAGTAAAAGGGTTTTATTACAATTGGCAGGACACGATCTAGTTCTATCTATGACCATGATATTGTGTATAAAATAGCAACAACCACTTATAACTAGCGGCACAATTCAGCCCTGAGTCTACATTAGGATATCTGAGGGGACTGCGAGGTATGAAGGACGTTCGTACGTAGCGCTGATTGGTACATGTATTCTTGTAAAGTTCAAAATTGAAACAAAATATAAATGAAATCCACATTTAAATTTTACCAGCTACTGAAGCATATCTTTAAAAAAGTTGAGAATCCTAATTAGGACTAATTATAATTTAAATAATAACAGAAAAGCAATAATAAAAATATATTATAGACTTATAATTAAAAATGATTTATATTTTGCAACAATAGTTGCTCTTTGGACCAATATTCCATACGACTTAACTCAATGTTCAAACATTTGGAACAACTCTCTTTATAATATTGGTCACCAAACGTCAATATTTTGCTTGACCAGTTTTTACTATTTGTTTGTATTTGTATTGTATTGTTTGTAATTTTTGTATAACAAAATTTTGCATGTTGGAGTGTATCGAATCGAGGTATTAATTTCAAAAGCTATTCATAAAGCAACTGGTATGAAAATTTTATGTAATGTGTTTGTTCGCCAATCGCCGATTCTACGACTAACATCCTTAAAAAGGAGTAAGATGGAAGAACGTCAAAAGAAGCTGACAAGAGGATGCTGTTTTGTGTGCGTATGGTAATGTCGGTGCGGTGCTGTGGTGCATCAGACCAAAGTTAAATGCAAATCGTACCAAGCCAGACCAAAAGGCAACACTTACATATGACATGATTAAACATACGCAAACATTGTAAAATCAAAAAAAAATACTTTGTGATACGGTTAATATCCATCGAAAAAGACGTTTCGATACCGATTGGCTTTTATTACCTTCCACTAAGAAGAAGTTTTATATTTTATTATATAAATAAAACAACTGCAATAGTTAATACTGCAATAGTTAATTCAGTAGTAGGCTAGTTCATTCGGAGTGTAAATTTGATTTTTATTAAGACAACTAAGATGATACTCATTTCTTCAATTAGTAATCTTTAAGATGGATACCGATTGCTAATTATCTCTTCAATTATTTTTACTCTTTTTTTTTTATTGTTTTTTAATCAGAATTCGTACGAATCTGACTTCCCTCGGAGTGGTATACATTATTATTTTAAAACAAATACTTTTCAGTCCTTTCAAGATTTTTATTTTGTTTAAACAAATCTTCTTGTAGTGTACTTTAGTTTTAAATATATTCTTTATTCAATAAGGTACAAATATATAACACTTAGACAATACGACAGTACTTTACTTAAAATAAGAGATTATAAAATAATCTTTGTATAGTTTTAGGTAAGGTACACTTAGGTAAGTAGGTACATTTTTTCTTTAACTATGAATAATTTACATACTAATATGTACCTACATGTACTTAATACAACGTAAATTCAATCATGAACAGGTACATGTGTTTTAAAGTATTTTTAGATAGAATATAATTTTGTACAGATCTGCAACATAAACAATGTTTAAAATATCACTACTCTATTGAGGGCAAAAAAATACTATGATAGCTGTTGTTCTGCATACGATATATTCTCATCTTCATATTGTACGTGGTTAGCTTGCGCCGTTATTATGAAAACTGGTGACTTTATTTTTCTTGGTATCGGCGAAGGTGATGAAGGATAGCTTTTGGGAGGAAGAGGATCGCTTTGTATTTTTGCCTTAAACATTATATTATCTATTTCGTGCATCGCACAGTCGCGTTGTCGCTCGTCTAACTTCCTCAATTTTTTAGCTAACAATTGTCCGTACAAGTCGTATTCATCCATGTCTTTTTTGCAATCGGAGGCATTTTTAAGAAAATGAACGGCATCATCCATCTCTTTTTTTGCAAACAAGAATTCGGGATTATTTGCTGGTGTCTTGGATCCAGATGCTTTATTTGGTCTTTTATTGGGATATTGGCGATCTGTTGGAGTATTCGTGTTTGTTATATTCTGAGAATCGTTATGATCATTTATTGGTTGAACGTTGTATGAAGTATTTTGAAAATACTGAAATTAAATATTGAAAAGTGTTATAAAACCATTACATATTTATTTTCTATGATAAAATGTTTTTGGTCACATATAAGAATTGCAAATTTCCTAAAATTTAAAAACAACAAAATACGATAAACAGATATATACGTCAGTAATAAGATTGTAACGAAGAAATAGACAAATAACAGATTTAAAAATTAAGGCCATTAAGCAAAAGTTAAGCAATTAGGTAGCTAATAAATATTATTGTAACATTCGCGAAATTTAACACACAAGAGACACTGAAGCACACTGACACACTTGCATACAATTTAATTCATAACGAAAACAAATTGCGCCCAAACGAATGTAGTTGTATCATTATTTTTAAATAGTGATAGTAATGTATTATAAATATGAAGTGCGTCATCTTGTAAATACCTACACATTAATATACTGGAAATATAATGAAATAATATACTGGAAGATAATCTTTGTGTAATTTCTTGGATGTCTAGGCATTTATCGTGGTTAATAGACATTTAAGATGGTTAACAGGAAAACTATATACCATTAGGTAAGTAAGGTAAGGTAAGTTATTTTAGTAAAAATGTAGATACTTTAGAGAATTTTGTAATTTTTTAATCAGTACAAAAACCTAATATTTTTTTCGTGTGTGAAGAAAATTGTAATATGTAGTTGTTAATGTATGTAATATTAGTTTAGTTGTAATATTTGTATCCAACATCGATTTTATTGGGACCTGCAACGAGGAATATTTCAAATTCCTGCGTAGAAAAAAAGATAAGTGATAAAACAGCCAAATAGTGCTAAGGTTAGTTAATATCAAATTATACAGAAAAAATGATCACAAGAACTCTTGTTTATTTACAAGAAAGCAGTGATTAACATCCACCTATTACCTCATGATCCGTATGATTCGGATTATAATATTCATATCTGCCGCCTAAGAAACTCTCCATTGTTGAAAAGGCAAACCACGACGTTTGATACCCCGGTGTTTTCTTTTTTCTATTAATATGTAATCTAAAAGATGTCATTAATGATTCTTTTTTCTTTTTAAGTTCCATAACAGTACACTTTATGCTCATGTTATGTTGTATTCGAAGCCAGGCCTCATTAACCTCATTTCGATTTTTATGCGATAGGTGTTTTGGGTCCCACAAAAGTTGTTCTATGCGGTAGTGATCCAAAAATTCCAAAACCACATCATTTGTCCAAGACATCACAAATGTTTGTCGACAAACTTGAACAAGTAAATTTTCGTCCAACTGGACCAACCATACACTGTCAAACACAATTACTAGTGGAACGAATGACCAATCTAAGCCATTCATTCATATTTAACATTAGCTACAGTTTACGCAGTTATATGATTTTGTAATACATCTTTTAGATTCATAGGTATGGAAATTAATGATATTCACTATTTTAATGGGCCTCTAACGTGTGTTTGTGCGGTTTAGAAGTTGAGGCTGCTTATTAGGATTTAACACAACACGGAATTAATGAACAACCATACGCAAACTTTTTACATGGGAAGCTTGTACAGAACTTATTGAAAGGAAAGAGTAGAACTGAAAATATAATACAGATATTAACAGTGTTGTAAAGGACGGTTAATTATTAATAATCATAATCAGTATGTATATTGATTGATTAATGCATTATAGTAAACAATTAATTATTACAGATAAATGCAATTTAGTTTTTCAAAAATCAAACTTCACTTTAATTCAGTTCAGTCGTTCAGAAATTTATCGCTGAATAATCATTCGGTCTTCGCCAGCGGCTGCTAATAATTTATATTCACTACACCGACTGCTTAATGCTCATTGTACATTTACATTTTGTAATAACAACTTCTAAACTTTGAAAATATTAATTTTAACAATTGTAACTGCGTGACTTTTTGTATCCGAATTTGAAAGTTTAATACGTGTTATATATTGTGTTTTATATAGTTTAGTAATTTGAATACTTAAGGTACGTTCTTATTAGTTGTAAATAATTTAATTGATTTAATGATTATGATTTAGTACATTCTATCCTCATTTTAATTACAGGTGTATATGTGATAAAGAAAGGAAATAACTTCAAATACCTTTAATGTATCTTCTGTTTTATTAGATTTTCTAAAAACTATATCCATAACATTTGTCACAGATGGCTACAGAAGTCGGTTCAGCTCCAGGGATTGCGTCCCTACAATCAGTCCAGAAGGTGATGGCTCTGCCAACAGTTGAGGCTGCAGTGGGTCAAGTAGGTGCCCTCTACACTAGAGTTAAAGGTAATTTTTCTAATATTTATATTTTTTCAATATACCTTCTTATAATTTTAGATATAAAACTATATTACTATTTTTTTTTACTATAATTGTAAGGCAATGGTAGAAAAAGTTAAAAGTACCCTGGTATTTAGTAGCTAATAGCCCAGACAAACTTTTTTATTTCTTGGAAGGTAATATTTTTATGATTATTTCTCACTAAACCTACATTTACAGGTGCACATTCTCTATTGGAATGGGCACTCTCTACTGCCGAGGCAAGTGTGAGCCTTGCAGCACATACTGCAGCCCCATTTGTGGCTGCTCCATTAGCTGCAGGTGATGCTAGATTTGCTGCAGCACTGGATGAGTTGGAACGCAGAGTCCCACTCGTCACAGAGCAACCAAAAGTAATTGTGGAGACCACTAAACAGGCTGTGCTTTCAAGACTAGCTCCACAGTTGAATAAGGTCAGTATGTTATTCCTAATTGTAAACTTTGGATATTATAGATATTCCCTGTTATACCTGTTTTATGAGTCATCTAGTTTGGTTGTACTAACAGATATTAAATCTTACCATTAAATATAACATATAAAAAATAATATAATGCTTTACAAATACATATCTTGCATAAAGAAAATCAGAATCATATCTTGTATAGATATTCAATAACACATAATAACTAAAAAAGTCTGATTAAAGAAAATGATGTGACGGTATTGATAGCATGAATGGTATAATTTACAATATATTTCTTAAATAGTTCTTGTTGGTATAAATATATATATATACTACTCGGGGTAAATATATATATATACTGTGTCATGGTTAGAATGGCTTATATAGATGCTTTCTTGATGTTATTTGTTTTGGGGAACGGAAATATCTAGAACATTATCAAGTAATAATATCTAGTAGCCATGGTATTAATGACCTGTTTGTTATCAATGCTCTGATATGCACTAATGACGTTCAGGCTACTTATACCTTTAAGATCATATCTAACCTCACACTACCTAAAGCTCCTAGAGATTAGAAACCAACATAAATGAAACATTACATATCATTTACATTTTGAAATACTACTGGTTTTCATATATTGCAATTCATATGAACATCCAAGTCTCAACCATGTGAGATTATTAAAATTCCAGACCTCTTCTTTGTTTAAAAGTTGAACTTTTAAACAATGTTAAACATAAAAAATATACTACTATGCATATCTTGAGAAAAGCTACTCAAAGAAAATGGCCTCAATAATGATAAATGTTTATGCAGTCTCCATGCAGTTAGTTTCATCTTTATTTGGTAAGTAATTCCACCAGTCTCAAGACTTGTGAGGTATAGGAGACATATGACTAACAACAATTTTCGCATCCTTACATATCATAAAACAAATTGTTTGTATCTTTTGTGAGCTCGTAATTCTGGAACTAATTCTAATTCCATGATTATTAATTTAGTAAGAAAATACGTGCGTAATTAACTACTCTAGAAAATCAAGGATATAGAAGTCTATCACAAATAATTGAAGAAGACTGTTTAAATTATTTGTCGACGCGGGTAGATTTACGATTATAAACTAGTAATAAAAATTAGGAAAATTTATACTTGCGATGTATGATATGATATTTTTAAGGTGTTTGCTTAATTAATTATTGTTTATGTAAATTAATTGATCGCGCCGTTGACTTATTCTGGTTTTCGACAAACGGGCAAATGACCGTTGTCATGTTAACATTTTGTTAATTACATTATCAACAGTCATAATAAACAGTATATTTCGTTGTTATAAAAATGTTCACGCGTTATTCCATTAACAAGTTTCAAGACGATAACAAAATATACATTAACTTAGTACCCGCTCTGGTTCAGATTCAGAAATTCCTGGCTGTTAATATTTTCCTTGTGAACCAACGCAGGTGTACGTCATGGAGTGCAAAGTTCACTTCACGTACCCGCAAGTCATCGACATATTAGTCACTTTGTGACATATTTCATCATATAATAGTAACTTTACATTCAAATGTCGGTTAGACTACAACCGCCTTTCTACAGAAATGGTCATATTTCCGTATTTTCTAAGTTGTGGTCAAATAATCACTTTACACTTGAATATCCATTTAATTTCTAGTAGTGATGAATATTTCTTAACGATTTTATAAAAATATTCAATAGTTCGTTTATAGAAAATATTCCTCGAGTACTAATTTGTCAAAGAATATTTTATTACGTTTCATCATATTCGGTACCTGAAACGCAATAAGTTTAAACGAATTTTATTAAAAGATATGTCAATTTATTGTGATTGATTTAATTTGTTAATTAAATGCGCAAATGAGTTATCTTTGAAAGTTGATCGGCGATCGAGACGAGGTTATGAAGTCACTAATATTGATTAGGTACATATCTACAAAAATATAGGATGCATTTAAATTTTAATACTTAATTAAAAATGTCATGGCATCCGTTACGATAAGATAATATTGATAACATCCATGGAGACGGACGTTGAACCGGACTCGATGAGACCATACTACATACATACATACAAAACTAAGACCACTAATCTCTATATACAATCATTGTGGAGTATTATAATATCAATGCGTTATCTTTGATTACGCAATCAAATAATATTGTGAAATATGAAACTGGTTATAATAAAATAATGACGAAACCTTCATTGTGTACAATGAAGTCGAGTGTCAGGTGCATACGAGCTATGCAGCCGATAAACCAGTTCCAGAATAACATGACCTCGATTTTTATTATTTACTATAACTATTATAATACAGCCACAGTCGTTATCGCAGATCAGATTTTAAATGTTTATTGCTATCACGTTAAATAAATAAATTTTTAAAACAGGTAGATAGATACCTATGTTTCTTTTTTAGAACGTTATACAGGTTTGATATCTAATATTTATTCGTAATATAAATAAAACATATCAATTCTTGGGAATCGTAAGATAATTATGCATCGTAGATGTGAAATTTATGTTAATATTTTATCATTATTCGTCAAAATGATAAAAAGATCTGTAGTTTAGATTAATTTGAATTGTAGCATATATTCGAAGCCTTACATTATTAATATCGGGAAAATAAAAAATATTAAAGTTATGTTTATCTACAACTGATAAAAGTCATAGACTGTAAAATTAAAACGTCTCTTGGCAAAATTTTGTATAGTTGAAGATTTAAAAATCTGCCTCGTCTCAGGTATACGGAGCCCGTGACGTCGCTGAACAACGCGTCAAGTCGCTCAAAGAGCTGACTTGGGCCAAGGCCAACACTCTGCTGTCCACCGCTTACGGACAGAAGGCCATGTACGGAGTGGACTCGGGCGCCACGTACGCGATGCAACTGTTGGACCACTACTTGCCGCCCACCCAGGAGGAGGTCGATGGTGAGATTTAATCGATTTTCACTATAGAAGCTTTGAGTTTTCACATAAATCTACCTAACCTAACCCACCCCTCGACCTAACCGTCAATTGCAACGTTTTGTTAAGACAATATGTCGACTCATGTAAACTAAATATTGTAATTTATATCAGCTCGCAGCAACGAGATAGTCCCGGTGGTAAATGACCCCGCCCTGCATACAGTGCAGACGGTGGGGCGGCTCAGCTCGGTGGCCGCCAGGCGCGTGTGGGCCAACCTGGCCCAGCGCCTGCACCAGCTGCGGAACAACGGTACGACACACACATACTTGCAATTATCATTATTATTTATACATGCATATTTACAATTTGGCGGCATTAAAAATACTAATATTGATCCACTAGTTTTAATGATTGGTTGTATTGTAACAGGAATCGAACTGGACGTTCGTCGCTACGTCACCGCACTCTTGGCGGCCCTCCATCTCGCACGAGTGACCGGCGAGCAACAGCAGCAGGAGGCCGGTCGGGAGGCGCCGCCCCCACAACAAAATGCCCAGCCCGCGGCGAAGCCCGTCGTCGCCGCCGCCTCCGCGCCCTCCTCGCCCTCCGCCCCCACCAAAACCGCCAGGGTCAAGACCACTCCCGAAGCGAAGTCGAAAGGCAGCGAAAAACAATAATTTTCTACTTATTTTTATACATATTATAAATATTATTATATTTAATTGTAAGCAAAAACCACCTTGAAGATATATGAAGGTATCTTTAAGGTTCTGGTCAGAGTATCATAATAAAGTGTAATCAAGACTGAAAGATGGTCTTTTTGATGTTTAATGGAAATTTATTTTTTAATTGAAAATATATCTTTTTATGATAAATGTTGTTTCATTAAAAGTCACCTCGTTCGTGATATTCTTTATTTCAAAAGGTTATGTCTAATTCTTGCACTTGTTGGTAGTTAGGCCAGTTAATTGTAACAGTCGTTGGATGTGGATCGTAGATACTAATTGTTGACATTATTTTCAAAAGACGAAAATAGTATACATGACAATTTAAAAAATCTATTTAATATTGGAATGTACAATACTAATAACATTTTTATATTTCCAGAAATTTTAACATCTAAACTAGTATCTAGGAATATACTTAAATACATCTAGTAGATAACGAGTATTATAAATAGTAACCGGACAATTGAGAAGACTTGTTTTGTAATTATTATATTTATACAGAAATTTGAAACTTGTATTTTATCATGTGATTTGTCGTTAGTATTCATTTAAAGTGATTCTATTATGAACCTGTTTATCAGTGAAATATGATAAGTCTTACATTTATATAAATCTGGAATCGCTAGTTAGTACAGTTGACAATATATAATGTAAAACTAACAGTCTAAACGTCTCGACAGACAGTAAATGCAAACCCTTGTAAACTTGTTATGTAGGATATATTTTTCAAAGTATAACAGACTTCTTCAACCCATATGATGATGCTCCATCAACCAATAATAACTACAAAAATAAGTACTCGCTACATTACTTCAAAGTGGAATTATGCTCAATTTATATATATTATATATATATATATATATATATATAAATTAAGTACGTACTTATATATATACAATTCAACAGAATTATTGTTAAAAAGCTACTTAAAAGAGATACTTATGGACGTATTATAATAGTAGTGCTAAAAGCGTGCAAAACAGTTTTTTTTAGATAATACCTTTTTAAAGCTACTTATCTCCAAACATTGAGTAAAGTTTATAAAAGCCGAAAGTAATCATCATTTAAAACTACTTTCTTCCTGGTGGTATTTCCGGTGGCACTTTATCCGAGCCCGTGGTCCTCGAAGAAGCCCTGCGGCGTCTCCTCCTGCAACAAGGTTTCATCACTGAGCTAGTTTCGCTCGTGGCCGTGTTAGCCGAGCCATCGCTTTTCGGCGACAAATTTTGATGAAAATAATGTTTAAAATTTTACCGCCATATTCTACTTATGGGTATTCAAATGTCAGTTGTTGTTACCCAATTCCTAAGTTCATTTTTCTCGGAGGAATAAAACATAAGTGTTAGGAAAAAACGACCTGGTAATATTTGTTAAATATGATTGTGGTGAAAATTATTTATAGAAATCAAATATTTTATTTGTTAGGGTTCGAAAAAATACAAGGATTAAGATGCAAATATTTAATAAATTCGTAAAATATAGGTAATTAAAGTACAAAATATTTGTCACAATATAGATGACATTAAATCGTAATGCAATAGGAATGTACGAGTTTGTTATTTTGTTATATAATGTCTTAAAAATTGTCAGAACAGTTATATCAAACCCTTTATTATTAGAATATAAAAAATATATCTAGATTACGATTTCTCTGGACAACATTATGAAACCAATATTTTATTTGTATCTATATAATATTAGAATAATTATGAAAATAGAGCAAATAAAAATCTTTGTTTCAATTGGCAAAATAAAAAACAAAACGTAATATATATATATATATATATATATATATATATATATATATATATATATATATATATATCTATATAATAACATAATTAAAGTCAAAAAGACAAAACGTAATCCTAATAAAATGTACAATTCTAGTACCTACGAAATAAACGGTATATTAGGAGAAGAGTGTTTCGAATAATCTCTTTTAATTCTCACAGAATACACATTAATAAAATAATGAATGGGTTGGAAAAATTATAAAAATAGGTTATTTAAAAACCACAACATTATTAAAATATGTTAATATTATTGAACTCTATGAAGATACAAGAAGGCATGGATACAATATAAGACAGATAATAGATACACAAAAACGTGAAGATCATCAAACATTAAATGATCATGGTGCCACTAAAGCTTCATAAAAAAAATCGGAAAAACAAGTTTCTAAAATAGAAGTTGTTATAAGTTTCAATAAATACATATATTAATGATTTCTTTTTATTTTAAAATTATCAAATTTTACATAATTTTAATTAAGTTTATAAGGACACGTTTTTATTGCTGTTTGTGTATATTTTATAAATATCATAAAAGTATTTGTTGTAATGTATCTTCTCATATAATATGGCTGTACAGTTGGGTAACACATTATTAAATTAGGCAACTTAAACAATAAAAAACTATTTGAAAAAAAAAACTATACCAGTTTTAATAAATAAAGAGATGAAATGTTATGTAACAATTAAGATAACTTATTTAATAATAGCGTGTAATTATAAAACCTAGTCAGGAAAAAGTATTTTTAAGTCATCAAAGTATATCGTTGAATCGCAGAACTCGTCGAAAGCCGGGGGCATTAGGTGACGGGTTAGAGAAGACCAACCTCCCGCAGGGCTCCGTCCACAGCCTCATCCTATATCACATCCCCACAATTGTGAGGTTTTAAACCAACCACTAAACAGCTTTATCACAATGTAAGGACTTTGTGAATTGTGAATACATACAAACCACCAATGTATGATGTATTTTTAATTTTACTTGGATTTTTTTTTTTAGATGTTATAGAGCAAAGCGTTAAATTGTCATGTATGCATGCATTCAATAAGTTAGTGACACACCAGCCCATACATTTAAGTTTATATCTTTTTTATGCAACTTCCACCAAATACTTTATGAGAGGAGTATCATAGCATGAATTTTTATAATATCTTAATAAAAGGTATGTATGTTGTCTTGGTACTTAAATTGTTTTTCACATCAAAGTCAGAAAACATACAATGACCATACATAAATTCATACTGTGATGTAGGTTAAGGGGATGTACCATGCAAGAAAACATTTTTTAGTTAAAAATCCTTGTATTTAGACATACCAATACAGAAACAGAAATGCACGGACAGCCGAACTTACACACAGCTGCTAACTGCTATAATCTAATCAATTATTTCAATAACGTATTTTATAAGTCAGTATCCTTTAAACAATTAGTTTAAAATCTAAGCTACATAAATTAAGCATTGGTCACTGAGCCAATATATTCATAACTATAGAGTAAATTTTACAAAACAGCAATGATCGGCCATCCACTCACAATCATCAGAGTATCCATCCCACACTGAAGTTTTATCTTTATAGTCCAAAAGAATAACCACACCCAAGTGATGTTGACCAAACCAAGGTATCAGTGGATGGACGACCATAAATAGCAACAGTTAATTATTTTACTATTAAGCTCGATATTCTGCTTATATACTCAATAACATACCAGTGAAATGAAATTATAAACGATTTTAAAAGTCAACTTTTAACATTTCAACAATAATGGACTTCCTTATGACGTCTACTTTAAATACAGTAAACTTGAGACATTTAACTTTAGATGATAAGAAGTGTGTTTATGCTCTGTGATAATTTAAGAAAGTGATTGGTATGCATAACTGTATAAGGAAATGTTGTATGCAAAGTAAATATATAAAATTAATTAATATTAATTTCCGAAATGTTTGCAATGCAAGCATGCTATAAATTATTTGAAAGCATAAGCTAGAATTATATCTACACCTACAAATAATACATATATAACAATAAACTCTCTTTCACATGCCATACTTGACTGTATGCACTAAGTATGTAAACATATACAGCCCCACTGTTGAGTGAGAACTGAGATTACACAAGACTGCAATATGTTGTATGAACCACTTTTACTAAAAAATAAAACAAAAGATAATAATAACATTAATTCCAAAACTTTTCTTTGTTTAAAATTTCTTTTTAACATATTAGATATATGTATGGATATATAATATATATTTATTATATTTAAGTGTGTTAGATTATGTTAATTTAAATTACTTATTTTAATTTTTTTAAGCTTTTACGTACCTATACCCTCACTAACAGATTGTCTACTTTTGTTAAGTGTTTCTGGAAGAAATCTCTGCTAAGAGGTAAGTTATCCTATGTATTAATTATTTCATGAAAATAATGTCATTTATATTTATCTTGGTACATAAATAAATAAATAAAATAAATAAATAAATATGAAATACATGTTAATATGTAGTGGCATTTTCGTATATATTATAAAAAGTAGCTAGGTCTGTGCAAAAGAGTTTATGAATACAATACTGTTGAGTATAGTCTGTGGATTTCATCAGTGCAACAGCCCTTCGTTCAAGTCCTGGCAGCCACCAGAGCATGCATATTCACACCAAAATATAAAATATTAGCAGAGTGCAGTGCCACAAGAAAGATAGAGGATCAAAGGGTCATTTCTATCTGCGCACACCTTAATGTCGGTCATCAGTGAATAAGAATTGTCTGTGTTTTATAGTAAATGGAATACTGATGACTAATTAGGAATGTCTTTATCTATAATACTAATACTTTTCCAATTTTACCTAATTTTATTCTCTATGCATTTAAGATATGTTAAAAACATGTGCTTCATGTTTAAATTTTATTCTAAAAGGCAGTGCTTCTAATAATAATAATAAAATGTCTATAGACATTACAAATTAAAGGCACTACTTAGGCCACTGTCTTCTCACTGGTCCTCTTTACATTAACTCCTAATAGAACAAATAATATATACTCTTATTAGCCAGTGTGGCAACTAGAATTTACATAAAAATTTAATCAACAACAACTATACACATACACATTTTGAATTATTTGAAGATATAAAACAAGGACAGTTAAAACCATCACCAAAGTAATTATATTATGAAAAAAAATGATTCAGTTAGATCTAGATTATGAACAAAAATATAACTTTGAATGACAAGTGAGACAAATTGGATGCCATGCTTTTAGTATTTTCAAAACTAAGGGGTATGTCATTAGTTTATATTTATGTTTTTGTACATTTTTATGTTATATTAATACTTCTAGTTTAATTGTTGAAGTTTGTTAAATTTAATTTAGATATTAACAGGAGCCATATTTTAAAATATAACAGCCCTAGTCCATTTAAGTAATAAAAAATATTTCTATGCATAGAGTTAATTACCATTTTGATATCCAAATGATTCAAAGAAAATCTATAACTGTGAAAAAACTTTCCACTTATACATCTACATATCAAAAGTCCCAATCCTAATATTCGAAAACACACATATTTAAAAATAAGAGATAAAGAGTGTAAAAGATTGTGTCAAACTGTTTATACATTTAAACACATGATAGTTCACACAAGCTCATTATCCTGGCTACTGACCTCTTGCAGCAAGTCCTGGGCCGCAATGGCCTTCAGCACATTCTTCTTGCTGGTCTCCTGCAGCTCTCCGCCCAGCACCAACTCATCCAGGATAAAGTACGCCTTCTCAAAATTGAAGATTATATCCAATTCACATACCTGTAAAGGAAAATATATTGATAAAATTTAAAAATAATATCATATTATTACAAGACTATATTAACATATTAATTGTAAGAAAGTACTTCTTTAGAAGGAATTTAGGTAGGAAGGAATTGTATAATTATGAAAATATTTTTTTTTTTGCTAATACACATTTAAAAATCAAATAAATTATATTATTACCGGGTTAAAGTATTTTTTTTTTATTTGTCTCACACTCATGTCACAAATTTTAAACTTGAATATACTTGTTATTTAATGCTATTTCTTGGAAAACTTTTTATAAGCAAAATTCAAATTGTTTTTATAAAAAATAACTAAACTTAGGAAAGATAAAGTGAAAAAGATGGGAATTAATGAGGTTTCTGCAAGTATTGTTTATTTTACCATCATTAGCTGATTATGTTTAATAATATTTTAAATTATCTTCATCTTATGACCCATAGTGCTACCAACTTAAATATATTTTTTCTTATAGAACTTAACTATATGAATATCTAGACTAGTAGTAATTTATATTTAATATTTTTAAATATAGTAACAATACATACACTGCCAAAGTACTTGTCAAGCAACTCCACATATCTATGAATAAGCTCCAGAGTAAGTAGTTCATTGTCTTCCTGTTCCATGGCACAGCAAAAGTAAAGAGAGGCATACCTGGAATTATTTGTGGAAATATAAAGAGCTACTTATAGATACCATTTAAAATTATACATTATCTGTAAGATTGCTTGTCATTTGGAACTATTTTTACCTAAATGTATATAAATATAGAATGAAAAATAAACCGATACGAGCAGGAATTTGAACCTGCTACCTCTGGGAAACCGTCCCGTAGCAGTGCTAGAGGTCGCGGGTTCAAATCCCTGCTCGTATTGGTTTATTATTCATTCTATATTTATATAAATTTAAATAAGCTTAACATGGCTATACATACATGTTTAAAGATATTTTCAAAACATTATTGTTACCTTTTATAAACAACTTTAACATCTTTCCATTCTAAGAAGGAGCACATTTTAGGTTTCCGTGCCAGGACTGTGGTGATCAATTCACGGGTTATTTTCTTCTTTAATTTGTCTGGATGAGCCACATACCATTTCTGAAGCCTCAGCTTGCCCTGTCGGCTAAATAGCAACATAAACTGCATCTGAAAAATAACATATAAACAAAATATATTACAAAAAAATACTTGAATAGAACAAATGACGGTAATTAACATTTATGAAACAAGTATATTTTAAAGCTGAGTCACATGAACAATATATATTGCCATTGGATTTATACCATTTGCCATTTGCCATTGGATATATATGAAGTGTTTAATGTTTAGGTGTTATTATAATAAGAGTTAGTGTGTACTTAAATTTAACTCACCATTTTGTACACTACTATGTGTCGTTCTTATTCTTTCAACGTGACGTGACTATAATTAAAATATTACTGTTTTCTTATATCTTTACCATTGATAATTAAAATAAATATTTAATTATATGACAGTATTGTTCATATAACTAGCATTTCTTTTATAAATTAATTAATAATTTTATCGCAAATTATTTCTATAATCTATTATCCAAACTTCTTAAATGACAATTCGCAATTGTAATATGACAGCTACAGATAATATTATATACCCGCAATGACAGTTGAGACCATAATAAACTCAATGGCTAAGATAATAGAACACCAAGTATTTACGGAGTTAACAATAACATACTTGTTGTTTCTGTTGAAAGTTCAATGATCACTCATCCGATTATTGAACTTAAGGCTTAAATATTAAAAGCAAAGTATTGTATAGATTGTATAGATTATTCCTAACCTCAACAATTTACCTCTGTATTGAATTGTTCCCTCGTAGTATGTATTATTGGATAAGCATTGGTGGTCTTTTCTTCCCAAATGGAGCGTTTACTTTCTGATTGTCACTAGCACTCATACCTAAACTAGTTTATAACACATATTTACCTTTTTCCTTCTACAAGTCTTGACTGTTGACACAAATAGATAAAGGAAAAATACAGAAGAAATCTGTAATCTATGAAAAGATTGACATAATGACATAAGTTGTGATAAGCTTGTCAAATTATTGTACGTCAAATTAATAAATTCTAAATAGATTGCAAACTGCAAATCTCAAACCTGTAATTTGTATTAAACAATTTGCCAAAATATATAATTATTAATATTTAATATCAGCTTAATACCGCTAAAGAAAAGAATATTGACAGATCAACAACTATTAAAATAATATCTTCTTTCTGTAAACAATGGTAAAAAATGCAATATCTCAACAAAAATAAATACATTAACGTTATAAATAGGACACTTGGTTTATTAATTAAATCATAGATGATTAATAAAATATAATTCTAACTCTCTTTCTAGAATTGTAATGTCTTTGTAACTATTATAAGTCCTAGTGTAAATGAATGTACTATGTATTGATTATGTGCCTAGTTGTATATACAATATGTTTATATGTTACTTATAATATAAAGGGTACGTACCAAATAATAGCTCTAAAAAAACATAAATTATTAAAAAAGTACTTTAAAAAATATTGCAGGCCTCTGTATTGGGCACGGGTGGTGGCGGAGGGTCGGGCAGCGCCGGTGATTGCGAGGGAGAAGAACAGGAGGACCCATCCTCCTCTAATCAGACAATATTGGAAACCAAAGATCAGTTGGAACGGTTGAACCTTGATGGGGTGTGTTAAGTTATATTTGGATAATATAATTATTGATTTAAAGAAATAATTTTATCCTTTCAATATCCACATCACAAGATGTGTGTAATAAGTCAAAAACAAATAAAAGTTTAATATTTTTAAGATTTTTAATGATACATATATAACGATCTAATTATTTTAAAGCCTGTAAATTAAAGTTGTTGGTTAAATTCCAAACTGATAAGAATACTTATGTCATATTATGTTTACTTGGTATTGGAAAAAAATGTTGGAAGACCTGCATATCTAAAAAATAATCTAATGATGTTAAAACAATTTACTGAATTAGTACTTATTATTATTATTGTGTTCCATCTGGTGGTGGGTAATAGATTTAGCTTTTTAATATTTATTTTAGAGGTTATATTTTCCTAATCATGACAAAGTGTATTTTAAATAAAAAGGACCTTATTGTATAATAATTCTTGTCAGTTACTTACAAAGAAGAAATTAATACAAAATTGAAAAATATAAATGGAAAGCTATAATAGGAAGCTTATATTGTATTTGACAAAACATATACAAGATATTCATAATTATTAATTTATACTAAAAATCATGCTATTTATTTATGTTATCGCTGTTGTTAAAAAACTTAAAATAAAAGACTATAAATAAATTATCAATCATGCAATATTCAATATTTGTATTTTAGATGATAAAAGATAATACATTTATACATACATACAAAAGAGTTGGAGGTGTCTGAAAAGTCAAAAGAATTGTTTTATACAAACCTTATTTTTTATAGAAAAAGAATATTGAAGATGAGCTTGAAGTCTTCCGCCAGCAATGGCAGAGGGAGCTGGGATCCAGTCTATCGCCATACAAAGAGAACCTGTCTTCAGTGAAGACAGAAGTAATTAAAGAAGAACCTCTTACTGACGAAGAAAAGGTAGGTCTAGAACCTGTTAAGCCATGCTGCTGATATTTTAAATAAGCTTCTGAAGAAAAAATATTAGTTGACAAGTTGAATTTACATATCAAAGAAAATAGTATTTGATTATTTTTTACAGGCTAAGCAGCTGTTTCTGCTTGGTGTAGATCTGGAGCGTAGTGGTAAGCTGTATGAAGCCATTCAGCACTACAAGCGCGCCATACAGATTCTCCCTGATGTAGAGAGCAGACTCTATGAGGATGGAGATGCCAGACCTGATTCACCTGAAGGTGAGTTAATATTGATTATACCTAGACATTTAATAAGAGACTCGATGAGTAATCAAAAATAGTCACGATGTGACTCCCAAGAGGTAATAAAAAAATAGAGGCAAACACAAAAATTTATTGCATTTTGAGATAAAAGAAGTATTTGGCAAAACATGAAACGGAATACCCACAGAAAAGAAGGAACATAGCTGTTGAAAGAGGCCCTTGCCGGAAATACCTACAGATGATAATAAGAATAGATATAGAATAAAAAAAATGCCCTCACTGAACTGACCACGTCGCTGAGCAGCAAAATATTTATTTAAAGTTGTTTTTATACAAATATTATATAAAATTGAATTGTAAATTCAAATAATTCTGCAGAGGCATCTGAAACTGAGGAGGTGTGTCCGGTGCACACCGAGGAGGACAGCGATCACGAGGACGCGGTGGAGGGAGAGGATCTGCTGGGCCGCCTGCAGAGGATCATGGCGCGGAAGGGATATCTGTTTGAGGCGGCGCATAACACTAAGGTAGCACCGTAGTGTATATGAAGGAACACAAGTAATGACTCCTTCATTATTATTACTAATCAGTTACCATATCACGGTAATATTATAAGGACTCAATGACCTTCACCATATATTTTATAATAATCATAAGGCTAATAGAAAGTGACAGTTTCACTATGAACTCCCAGGTCTCTGAACTGGGGTACTTTCTTGTCAGAAGTTAGTTCCGATTAAGTTATTAATTGACTGTAGATGTACAAGAGGATAATATATTAAAATAGATGAGACAATGATAACTGCAATCATTAGAATACACAATTATAATCCAGTGTGGCGAGGGTGCGAGAGTGATTGGCAACCTCTTAGAAGTCGCATTGAATAGGATACAAAAAAAAATTAAGTAACTTTCTCGGCTTCCAACTTTCCGGCGTAATAGTACGTAAGTTTGTTATTCCGGGTTTAATTGCTCACAATTGTTTTAATGAATAAATTGAACCTTTCTTTTACTTTTTTATTCCTTATATATTCTCTGTCATTATATTATCAACGCAAGAAGAAGTAGAGTCAGGTATTCCAGTTGGCTTTAAGAATAAGTTAGAATGGTTTTATGATCCGAGTCATCTTAACGCAGAGACAAAGCGGGTGGACAATTCAGGTGTCCCGTGTGAGTGCACGTTCGAGTCTAATCACGCGACGCATTGAACTAAACTCGTGTACTCGTTAAGAAGTGTCTCGCTTAAAGATAGTCATCTGAACATAAAATAGATCGAAGGATACTCTTATTTAAGCAAAATAAATTACAAAAAAAAATGTGTTCGTCCGTTCATCTGCTGGTGACGGGTCCAAGTAAATGAAAAACTTAATTTTCATTGATTAACATTTTTTGAGTGTGGTTTTGGTGTAGAGTGGTCACATCTCGTGGCTGCCGTACGAGGTGCTCCAGTTGGTGCTCCGCTGGGTGGTGGGCTCCGAGCTTGACGCGGGCTCGCTGGAGCGCGTGGCGGCCGTGTGTCGCGGACTGTACGTGGCGGCGCGCGAGCCCGACATATGGCGCTGCATGTGTGTCAAGTGAGTGACTGTGGGTGGCCGTGAGTGGCCGTGAGTGGCCGTGTGTGGTCGTGAGTAGCCGTGAGTGGCCGTGAATGGCTGTTAGTGGGGGTGTTTATAGTTCGGTGTGAAAATAGCCTATGTTCGGGCTGGACGTCCTGGATATTATTCGAAACATTGCAATCATGACCGAAGAGCCAATGAGGTAGTTATTCATTCCGCCATGTTTACGATGGATCCACGGTTGGGCTTTCGGTATGAGGTTGTGAACTCAGCTGTCCTCGCTTGAGATATTCCTCGTTTGAGACATTAGTGGCCATCTTTTGATATTTCTCTGTCACGGCTTTCGGTTTTTAAAATAGTCGTTGTTAGGTGCATAATATTTTTCTAGGTAATGTTTTTTCTGCCTTCCGGGAGGAAAGGGCCAACTTTCGTCCCGCTGCGCAAAACGAAGTTGCCGCTTTCCGCCTTTGTCGGGCAGAAAAATAGCATACACACCTCGGGAAGTAAAAAGAGAAAGTCACAGATCTCGGTTCCACGTCGGTCGACAATTACATGTGATCTGAGACATTTCTTATTTTTCCTCTCTAGGTGTGTAATATACTATTTGCTTCCTATATTTAAATATATAAAGTAATCATTCACGAACTCACTCACAACACCGGTACAGACACCGTGTGAAATGAGCTGGCGACGTGTAGGGCCATGTACCATTTACCATGTACCGTGTACCGTGTACCATGTACCGTGTACCATGTACCGTGTACCATGTACCGTGTACCATGTACCGTGTACCATGTACCGTGTACCATGTACCGTGTACCATGTACCGTGTACCATGTACCGTGTACCATGTACCGTGTACCATGTACCGTGTACCATGTACCGTGTACCATGTACCGTGTACCATGTACCGTGTACCATGTACCGTGTACCATGTACCGTGTACCGTGTACCGTGTACCGTGTACCGTGTACCGTGTACCGTGTACCGTGTACCGTGTACCATGTACCGTGTACCGTGTACCGTGTACCGTGTACCGTGTACCGTGTACCGTGTACCATGTACCGTGTACCGTGTACCGTGTACCATGTATGATGTACCGTGTACCATGTATGATGTACCGTGTACCATTTACCATAAACTCCACAATACCATACCATAACAGTACTATTTCAAGTACTTCAATTATTCGGTAAACAATCCTCTCTAGTATCTTTCCAACTGTATGTAGCATACAAAGGAAGCGTTAACGGTTCTTTGGGTTTTGTTAAATTTAAGGAAAAGTTCAGGTCATTACCGTCTTTTAAATTATATTTGATGTTAGAGATGTTCAATATTTCGCATTGAATTGCCGAATTCGATGTGATGAAGATTTAAGATATAAATGTTTATATTCTTCCCTCTTGGTTATATTCAATGGTTATATTCTTCCCTCTTGGGCGAATAAAGGGTGAATTAAATTTTTCTCGTTTTATTATTCTCTTTTCATTAGATTTCTTTTTACAACCGTTTTCTCGGAATCAGCGCTCATGTACCGGAAATACAGTTGCCTCTTCTTTCTTATTTCTTTTTTTGGCTCTTCTGGTGGTATTCGTTCTTCTGGTGGTATTATTGTTCATATCCAATTCGGTATTCATCGCTGTCGTGTCGGGTGACCATCCATCTTCACCATCGCTGAGGTTTGTATTTCTTCTATGACCGCTTACATCTCTACAAAGCAGCTTTAGGGAGCGGTAGTTTGTTTATGATTTTCTAACTTGACCTTTAACTCTTCTTTTGTAATTTATTCTTTGCATTTAAATACATGTTGCTGCCACGAGAACCTAAATAACAAAAGAGTTCACTTACGTAGAGCCCCGGTAGTGTGATAGGGAATGTGTTATTGTCTACTTTACTAATAGTATCATCAAGTTTGGTAACCGTATCGTTTATGTAGGATGTGTCTTGTTTCATGGCCGTTTCTCCGAATTTTATTGAACTTTCAATAGTACAGTGCCCAATCTTTACGAGGTGGAATGATTTTTATAAGTCTCTTCTGTAAATTAAAGCTCATTTATTTTGACATTAGGACCTGGGGCATAGAGTGTGGGACCCTCCGCGCACACGGCTACCTCACGTGGAGACAGATGTACATAGAGCGGGCCAGACTCAACCTGAACGGCGTGTACATCAGCAAGACCAGGTACCTGAGACACGGAGAGACCAGCTTTCAGGACCACTTCTACCGACCCTGGTACCTCGTCGATTATTATCGGTATCTCAGGTGAGCATCACTCCTATCATAAATTCCATTTAAAATGACAATCTCACCGCAACATACGCTGCCGGCAGGTTCTTCCCTGAAGGCCAGGTATTGATGTGGACCACAGCGGAGGAGCCCGCCCTGTGCGTCGGGCATCTCAAGAGCCGCGACAACAAGAACGGCCTCGGGATACAGAGCGGACACTACCGCCTCGTAGGAGACACGGTGAGCAACTGGACTCAGTGGTGCTCGATGTGGCGTTACTGTAGTACTTACTAACATTTTTATTATTCAATTTAAAAATATATATAAGTTCGTCGTTCATTTCCTATATTTATTTCACCCGAAGGTTTTACCAGTTCTGTATGAAGCTCGTGCAATCGGTAATCAATATCAAAATACTAAAACTTTGAATGACTGTTACGCTTTTAGATAATCTTTTGCGTTACTATTTTCGCGTCCTAAACCAATATGGAGTAAAATTATTTAACTGTTAAACAAATTGAAATAAAAGATTTAAATATTAAATAGTACATACATAGAAATGTTATTTAAACGAATACATTAAAGCACATACGGAAACTGTATTCATTTTATTTATTACAATTAGTTTCATAAATGCAACAGAAAACGGACAAGATCAGTTGAACTAGAATAATACTTCAGGTGGTGATAGTGATAAAGAAGGCGTGCGAGAAGCGAGTGCCGCAGTCGTCCACGCGCCTCCGCACGCGGCGCAAGGAACAGAGCGAGCACCACGAACAGCTGTTCCACATGGTGCGTGCTGGTCGTTACACACATACACACACACACACGCGCACGCACGCGCGCGCCTCACACACACACACACTATTGAAGGTATTCACTTAATAAATGACGATACTCTTGCTTTCTAACAATTTAGTTACTTAGTATTGATTCAGTGATCTACCTCAATAATGGACCTCCTTACACTTTCTGCTATTTATATACATTATTCGTGTATATCAACAATATGTTGCAGCTAAAGTTATTTATATATTTGAGTTTTGTACATACCCCAGTGACAACATAAAAAATCGAAGTGTCATTTAAATTATGTATTCATAAATTAAAAACCTTTTCTAAAAAATCCTTGTTTAAATTTTCATATCTTTAAATAAACACCAAATTATAAAATAACTTTATTACATTAATTTTTAGCTTAATATTTAAATAATTAATATTTAAATAGATTTTAGACTCTGAGCCAACGAAATAATAAATAAATATCACGGTACAAATCGTTCTGCATGAGCATCGTAACTTCAGGAGCTGGAGCTCCGGAGCGTGCGGTCCCGTCGCAACGCGCAGCTGTCGTGGCGCCGCTACGCTGTCAGCACGCGCCGCGACGTCTGGACCGCCTTCGACCTCGCGCCCGCCAACTACCCGCCCTTCGCCTTCAGTCGCGTGCGGGCCTTCACCGCGCACGCAGACCAGCCGCTGCAGGCCCCCGGATAGGTGACCACCACGCACACACGCACACCTGGCACCGTACACGCACTCACATCTATTACAATACCTCCTAACCACGCACGAATCTCTTACATTAATAGACTCTCCTACCTTTCGACCGAGCATGTAGCTACGTACTCTTGCACACACATGTGTACTAGTAGTAACTAACGTGTCTCCACTAAACCCTGTCCGTTCACTCACACTCTCGCACGTACACACGCACCTTCTAGATTTCTCACTCGTACGGACATACAGCACAACAGTAAAATATATTTATCAAGTTCTTTACTGCAAGTTAATTTTATACAAAAACCCTCCTTGTCTTATGTTATGTTTGTTTTAAAGCCATACTTAAAGCCTAAATTATATAAACTCTTTAAGTTTTACGAATTTATATGTAATGTTATTGTAACATTATTATTTATTTCAGGGTTTTAAATGTGGGTGAAGTTTTATTTTGGATTGCCGTTCCATTTAGAATATAAGAGTTGCAAGTATCACTCCTTTAAATAAATAAATATATATATATATGTTTAATAAGAATAGGAGTTTTTGTGGAAAATTTAGTTATGCTTCGTATTAGAAAGAAATGATGTTTCTAAAATAAATATAATTTAAATGGAACTTGGTTCCGTAGTCTTTTGATATTAAAAGCTGTTTCCTGTGTTACGTCATTAATTGCCTCGACGCGTAACTGATGAAGTACAAAATAATGTGAAGATGTTTCCACTTTTAATTAAAAAAATATATATATATATATATATAATACTATATGTAGGTATGACTTACTGTGAGTAAATAAGAACATAAGTTTAAGTTTTTTTTATATATGTTCATTCTACTTAAAAAGTATGCAAGTTGTAAATTTGAATATTTTATAATAAAAAATCTGCAATATTTAAAGTATTGATTTTATAAAGCTATGCTCCAACTACAATAAAATATTTTAGTCATGTTTATATTATTATAAGGATTTGTAATGTTTTTTTGTGGGATTTTAATTTGGGATTGAAAAAACAACTATTGAATGTCTTATGGTGTCTTTGTTCCTGAGGCTGCTTTTTTCTAATGTCTATAGTTTATACGTTAAAACTCAATTTCGCTTTATTAATTTGTTAAATAAAGTAATATTCAAAAGTTACCTTTTTTTACTATACCTCTTGATATCCACCAAAATTTATTCTGACATAATTATTAAAAATAATATAAATATATCATTTGAAATAATCTTTGAATCGAAATCTTCGAATAATAGGATTTTAGGATTTCCAAGACGCGTTTCCAAGGAGTAGACAGACGTGCGGTGGCCGATCCTAAAAACTTGCCAAATCTCTTGCACTATTATAATAATTTGGATAAGTGCAGTTCTAATTGAATATGTTTTTTTTTTTGTCAGTGACTGTTATGGCCGAATTTAATAATCGATATACAACCCGAGATTGACAATTAACCGTAGGAACCTGTATGCAACCTGCACTATTGGCATTGGTTAAGAAAGTGATTGTAGTTCAAATCTTTATTAGCATAAATTGGTTTAGGATCGATTATTAATGTCAGATGTTAGATAGTAAATCTCAGTTCTGATAAAGTGCTTAAACTTCAAAGACTTACGATTACGAAATGTGTACAACTTTTTAACTTTAAATTCAAAAAGCATTTTCTGTTTGATGTGTGTACCATCAGATAGAGTTTGTTGTATTTTTTTAATGTTTTTTATAGATTATTTGAGGTATTTATTTATAGCATTGGGCGAATTCTCGATCAAAGCTGTAGATATAATATTCTATAAATAACTAGTCTACAGTAAAATTAAAGTATTTCAAATATAAACAACCGATCCCATAATAACGTTTAATTATAAATTTCAATCGTTTTCTACTTGCAATAGTCACTGCGATATCAATAAAACAACAATAAAATGAAAGACATACATACACATTTAACTTTTTTTATTTTATACACATTCTCAAATCGTACTCGACTAGAAATGAAACAACGTCTAATGACTATAAATTTATTTTTTTTTCAATTATAGTTATATATTATTCTTTTGTTAATAATTTATTTACATATTCACGATACATATCGAACGTTCTACAACTACGGTCGGGAATACCGTCCCGGCGAGCGCCCGCTGAGCGGCCTTGAGCCCGAGGCGTCAGATGAGGCGCTCGCTGAGCCAGATTCAGGAGTCGGGCGGCGCGGGCGGCGGCGGGGGCGCCGGACCAGGTACGCCGCCGGGAGGCCCGGAGGCGCATCCCGGGGGGCCGGGGGCGCAACCCGGGGGCGCCAGCGCCGGCTCCGTGCTGCGGCGCCGCACCTTGCCGCGTTTTTTCAGCATGGTGGCCTGCGGGCAGCGCGCCACTGAGCCGGGCCGGCGTCACGGGCCCGCCGCGGGGCCCGCGCCCGACCCGCGCTTCGTTTTCTTCAGCATGGTCGCCTGCCGGTCACACACACCCGCTCACACACGCCCGCCGACGAGGCGGGACCTTACGCCCTAGCCTACCCCCGGACTTTTACCAGTAGAGCGATGTACTTTGAGAATTGCGATGTGATATATATTTTTAATGCAGTATTTTCTTTTACTACACTATTTCGGACTGAGACTGAACCCACAAGACTGTAAAATCCCGCGCTCTCGTGTATAATTTGAAACCCATTTGTAATTAAAAATAACATTGACAGTGCTAGCGACATCGATTAGAGTCGGGCATACACCGCGTTTTCACTGAGTGAACACCGGTAATACACGGACGCACAAATAAAACTAATGTCGGTTATCACAGCGCCGGGGCTGTGACCGGCGAGCGGGCGCACGGACGTACGGACACGTGACTAGTCGCTACGGCTCACATACAGATTGGGATCTGGTCTCTGACAGCTTTCAAACGATTCTACTTGTATCTCTAAATGCCGCGTGCGTTGCGCCGTGGCGTGATAAATGTTTTTATAATGTTACCGAAACCGATAGATTAGTAAAATTACAATTAATTACAAAAAAGTTGGAATCGCTTAGGATGTTTGAAGTTTTTTATGACAACATGCTATGATAACACCGAGATATTTATGACAAAAAGTATATCAGTTCAGTAACATTCAGTAAAATGGTAAAAACAGGGGTGACCGTCGTTGTAGGCCGGCGCTGACTCGGACAGTGAAAACGCGAGCATAGCGGGGTGCGGGTGACGTCACAACAACAAACAACGAACAGAGAGAGGACACGGGAAACATTGCCTCATTCAATTTTGATGGTTTTTATTACTAAATATCATGATAGTTGCCTCGCTCTGTTCATCTAGCTCGGATTCCTAACTGACCATTTAACTTGAACATTTAGACGTCTTAAAGCGTGTGAGGTTAAGGATATTTTTATTTGGAGTTCATGCATCAATGCTCGGAAATGTAACATCGATATATCCGGGCTAAATATTGAATAATCCAAAAAAAGCAAACTTTCTAAAGTCATTTCTTATAATATGTATAAGATTTAGAAAAAGAAATTTTGCATATCTTGAGATGGCACAACAAATAAGGACCTATTTACACACCACAACAATGATATAATATCTAGAGTAATAAGTAGTAAGTATAAATAAAGAGATATATAAAATAATGGTACGGAGGCCAGCTTAGCGATAAACAGAGAATCCAAAATTCCACTAGAGAAACAAAAAATGATGTCAATCATAATATTGTTACGTCCCACAACAGCGAGACCCCAGGGCCCTCCCCCATACCGGCCCTCGTCCCGGACACTGACCTTGAGCGCGGACTTGAGCACGACAACCTCGCTGGGGGCGGCCACCCACGGCTCGCCGTCCACTTGCACCGGGATTTCGCTCTTAAGGTTGATCTTGATGTGACCTCCCTGAGAGACACCATGCGTTACACATCCACATAGGAGAGGGTCGATCTTATTGCAACTACTTGTATAATATTTACGAGATGTCTATCTAATTCGATGACTTTTTTTACGCAGCTACTGAAATCGAACTATCCAGCTCTGTTTCTAATACTTACGTATTAGAAACAGAATATTCTATGTACCCTAATGTTCGTTCCGTGGGCAGTAACCTGTGCTATCCTCATGGCGCCCCGGAGGCCGGACTGTATCTGTCCGAGATGCACGACACCGCCGACGCCCACCACCTCCAGCATGCCGTCCCAGTGGTTGGGTTTGCTGAACTGGTCGTCCTTCTCCGGGCCCCATGGATTGGCGCCCGAACCCCAGCTGGAGCATTTGACAAATCGTTATATTTATATGTTATGTTATATCGTCACGTCATGAGAAAGTGATAAAAGTAATATTATGTCAAAGAAAACCGCAGGGGGCCTCCGTATTCGAGTCTGGGTACCTGAGTATATTTAAAATGATGATGCCCTCGACAGCGGGCAGGTCCACAGGCTTTCCGTCCACTTCCAGCTTCACGGCCTTGTGGAGGTCCCTACACATCTTGCGTCCCACCATCTTACGGAGCCCCATCTTCACGTATACTCCCTTGTTGCGGAGCCTTTTAACGTTATTGTAATATAAAGTTATGAAAATTCGTCACCACCTTTTTATCAAATCGCAAGCGTAGACGAAGTATTTTCGAGATGATCCCGTCTGTACCGAACGTACCTGCTGTTGAATTTGTTCGGATTCTCCTCACGCGCATTGTGGAAGTCCAGGCAGAGATCAGCGTCGATACCGATGCCGAAGTAATTATTCATCACTAGGATCTGGGAGTTGTCCTCGCTCTGGGAGCCTGCGATAGAGATCGAACGGTCAGCTAAAGATAGCTTCGATCGGAAACAAGATTCGAGACAGGATATTTCTCCGGAAGATATAATATGTAGAAATGGTAACAGAAAAAATAGAAATGTCACAAGAAATGTAAGATTCAAGTAAGTTTACATTTCTTCGGCCACCTAGATGTATGTAGGTTGTACGTAAGCGCGTACCGGGCAGCTGCTTGGAGAGTTCCTTGGGTTCGTCCTGCTTGTCCTCGGGGTGGAACACCACGGTCCAGCGGTCGAGGCGGATCTCCTCGGCGTCGATGACGTCACGCAGCAGGGACTGCGGGTCCTCGCAGCCCGCGTAGCCCGAGCCCCAGCGGAGCACCCGCGCCAGGTCGTTGCCTGACGGACCAAAGGTTCGTATTCCAAATAGACATACATTGTTTTTATGAATCGTCACACTAAAGTTGGAGGTTCTTTTGGCGATATGTAGGATCTTGGGAAATCCTTCTCGCTCGTAGTGAAAATTAAGAACATAAAACAAATTCAAATTTTAAATACTGACCGGTCCCGAGCGGCACGATGGCGCAGGGCGGGTTGGAGCACTGCGAGTCCTGGCCCACGTTGTCGAGACACTGGAGCACCCAGCCGATGGTGCCGTCGCCGCCACACACCAGGATCTTGTAGTTGGGGATGTGGCGGAACACGTATAACCTGGGATTAAAATAAAAAAAAAGAAAGATTTATGTTTCTATGCTGTGGCGCTTCCAATTAATATATTTTTTTAAAGATAATAGTACAAAGTAAGTATATTATATATTTTATAATATATATATTTTTTAATAATTAATTCTCTTGAAAATCATTTGCAAATTTATGGATATAATTTCTGAGAAATCTCACCCCGGTAAGGGTCCGCCGTTCTCCAGATCGAACACCTGGTAGGGGTTAAGGAGCTTGCGGAAGGAGGAGATCAGTTCGAGACCCTGACAGCCTCCCGACTTCACGTTCACGAATACCAGGAGCGGCTTGACCCCCGCCGGTACCATTGCGGGCTCGATGCTGGGTAACAGCATAACTGGTCGGGCGGATTGGGTCGTCATTACCGTTTGTGCATTTCAGTTTGTATGTCGTTAATAGCACCTCGTTCTCGCCGTAAGAAAAATATTATGATCGGAGCGACGGTAAATATATAAATATTATATTTTATGGTTACAAATACAATGTTTGTATCTATAATTACTAGTGATATTCTAAGAATGTTGTCCGAGCTCACCCAGTAAATGCTTATCCTCGTAGCGCGCCTCCCGCAGCGCGTACAGAGCACGCACGGCCTTGCTGGCGTCCTCGTAGGTGATCACCATCGACCCGTACTCGTAGTAGATGGGACCGATAGACGTGAACTTGTTCTCTGCGTATAGTAATTACCTAACTTTAATAAATCCTATATTTTTAATAAAACATCTCTACATTTTACTTCGAAACTTAAGTTACAAAATATTAAAGGTTCCTTGTTTTAATATGATTCGTTATAGAACGCAAAAATTTTCTCACCGGTACCGAGGAACTCCACCAGTATGTTCTCGTAGTTCCTCTCGGACAGGCCAGGTGGCAGTGAGGCCACGAAAAGCGCCAGCGTGGGTCCGTGTGGGTCGGCTCGCGGCTGCAGGTAAAAACGCGCCAACTCCATACGACGCACGGACTCGCGCGCCAGACGCACCACGATGCGCCACGGACGCTCCGACTCATCCAGAACGCGCTCCGACACTGGAAAGGACGATCGTTTCATTTCGAATTTCATTCGTGTCGTTACAGAAATTCCAAAAAAATGGACTCACTTATCATAATCAATTCGATTCGTAAAAAAGTATTGCATCGGTAGAAATCTTCTTCCCCTTTAGTGCGTTTAACATAAGCTTATGGACTACCGAAGAGTATCCTCCTCACCTCCCCGGTCCAATAGTATCTCCGAGCAGCGGTAGTCCAGCGTGGCTTGGGCTGGGTCTAGTCCGAAGCGCTCGAGCGCGGCGGCCATGAGGTCCCCCACGGCGTGCTCGCCCGAGCACGGCACCGTCACGAAGGCGTCCCCTGCGCCCGCCACGCGGCCGGGGTACACGCGAACCGTGCCCCCGCCCGTCTCGCCCTCCCTGCGCACACGGGGTACACAGTGCATTCCGACATCTCCCACCACAATATCGCTACCCTAGTTAACGATTTCTTTGAGGTAAGTTTGAACAGAAGTAACTATTTCTTTTGATCCGAAACAATCAGACTCACTTGAACCGTAGGAAAAGGGCGGGTCTCTTGTTGGGCAGGCGTGTGACCCTCGCGAGCGGCGTGGGGTCCTTCAGCGGCGGCTCGTCGCCAGCCAGCGCGTCAGTGAGTTCGAACTGGTCGGGGTCCCGTGCGACGTGGAAGGCGCGCAAGGCGGCCGCCACCAGCTCGCGCTCGCCGAAGTTGCGTCCGACCACCACCGGCCGGTACAGCCGCCGCGACCACGCCGCCTCGCCGTCGTAGACCTTTACCACCTCTGCGGGAGTCGACGGGATTTTAATGTGGCTCGACGCGGTTTCGTACCCGGCACTGCATTGTTTTTACGCAGATGAACTCTGCGGTGATAGCTATATAATAAATGGCGAAGTCTGAAATCCTTTCGTACCTTCGTCTCTATCGTCCGGTGTGCGGTCGCGGTGCTGCTTGTGGTCGGGGCGGTGGTCCTGGTCTGCGGGCGCGCCGGTGGAGCCCCCGCCGGAGCCCGAGCGGCCCTCGCAGCCCGAGCTGAACTCCTCGCTCACGCTGCGAGCTGTATCAGAACAGGCGAGTCGCACACATACCCTACCGTTGAGTATAACATCGATTTATGTGAATTTATCGGTTTAAGTTTAGAGGTTAGTTATTTCAGAAATGTTATTATAGCGTTCGTTTAAAACAATTACTTATGTTTCTTTCCTTATAAAAACAGAAGATAATTTCCTTCTTCTCATTTTTAGAAAAACAGAAATTTGTCTTAATATTGAATTTAAAAACTATTGAGTATTTTGTACATAAATACATATTTGAGTTATTGGAGCAATAAATAATAAACAAAATTCGAATAAATTTCTCACTACATATTATACTTCAACGTCATAAAATCAGAATATAACGAAGGTATATCCATAGTTGTAAAGATATTGATGGAGTAGGGATAGATACATCTCTGAATATTTTATTATTGTCTTCATTTTATAATGGAGGTATTTATTATTTATTTTTAAGCAAAGCGTACCTTGAAGCATATAACTAAGTCACACATTTTAACATTGAACTCTACACACATAATTTGCAATCAAACCTATTTTACAGTTACGTTTAGGGTAATTTAAGTCTAGATATGCTTTTATAAAAGTTAATTATTGGGAAATAAAGTAAACTGTGCGATTTACTATAACAGCGTTATAAGTTGATGAGAAACATTAAAATTACAATTGTTTTGGGAAGCATATATAGACTTTAAGTTATAACTAAGAGCAGAACTTTGTCATGTGCACGTTACCTGTACCGGTGGAATACTGCACCACGAGTATCCTGGAGTCCCCCGAAGACATAATACTAGCTCAAGATACAAAGTCTACTCAAAGACTGAAGTAAGACTGAAGGTGGTAGCGGTGCTCCCAAACGTTGGGTAGACAATGATATGAATAGGTGGTCTAACTCACTTAATGAAGAAAATTTGCATGTGGTGTTATTCAGATTATTAAAATTAAATTGTTATAGGCTTCTTACAAGTTTTTAAAATGAATCTAGTCAAGGATTTGAAGAGTCGTGCTTTTATGTAATGTTCATATGTAAGACAGAAAAGCAGTAAGCGTCATTTAAAAAAACGTATTGCATGCGACGTATTAGAGACTATAGTTTTATAAAGTCATCTTCTCGGTTAGAAATAAGAAATACAGCTCGATTTTGAAAGTATAGTCTCTAAAACTTAAGGAGTGTGTTCGGAAGCCGGCCTCTGTCAAAAGTATAGTATGAAGAAAGCTGATCAACTAGAACATTTCTTTTACCAAACTTACGCCTCAATCGGGTGATTACGATAAATCAATTACAAACGGTCATGTACCAAAAAAAGATAAATCTGTCAACGGACGTATTTCACCAGAATAGGCGTAGGGCGATTTAACGACCGGATCGGGACGGGTACCTCTGGAGTACGGGGGCGAAGCGCCTCCGTGCGGGCTGCAGGCGGCCGGCAGCAGGCGGCGCGCCAGCGTCACAAGCCGCGCCGGCGCCCAGCCTCCGTGCCGCCGCGCTGCCCAAAGACACCGCTCACACCGGCTCGAGCGCACCCCGCGGCCCCGCACGTGTGCCGTGCGAGGGCGGCGGCCGGGCGGGGCACACGTGCGGGGTACCGGCCCGCTGTGGAGGTACTTACGGCATCCGAAGTCGCGCTGGGATGGCGGCGGCCGCACGTGCACGCCGATGATGGCTTCCATGGGCACCTCTGTGCGCGGGATCGATACCGCCGATGGCGGCAGGAAGATCGGCTGCAGCGCTCCGAAGTTGCATTCTTCGGGAATGAGAGCGCGGCAGCCTGCGTGACACTGCGGATATCGAGGACGGGAGTCAGCCGACGGTGAGGTACGGACACCCGACGCGCTAGCTCCTACGGTACGCACCGTGCTGCCGCACCACTCGCAGCGGTAGCCAGTGAGGCATTCGGTGGACCAGCATGCGCGGCGGCAGGCAGCGCACTTGCTGTTGGCGGGTAGGTTGCCCTCGCGCCAGTGGTGTACGTGACGGGGTTCGCTGCCCGCGCAATACGTCGCGTTTTCCTTGCAGTCCGCCGCCGCGAAATCCACGCATTCTCCGTGGACGTAGTACTCGCATACTGCATATTACCAGGTTCATGTAACTTTAGCTCGGTTTTCGAGTCCTAGGCTGGTATATCTAATCTACTGATGGTTAGCGGAAAATTTTTAGTTACTATGACAATATATGCTCTACGCTGTGTCTGGCGACTTAGCTTACGGGGAACAAATACAGTAATAGACAATAAAGTACGTGCTTTCTCCGGAGAAGCGTTCCAACCTGGTAACATTATACTATTAAGATTATTTTCGAAGACGAAAAGAAATCATTTATTTCTCTAAACGAGTAGATAAAGAGCTACGAGTTTTGATACTCACTCATACAATGTAATGCGGGTAGTTCGTCGAGCCGCTTTCGACACACCGTGCAAAACTTCCGTTTATGGTGTGCTGGCTCTGACCAACAATGAGCCACGGGATTCTGTTCAAATTACAAATATGCTAATAAATATATATTTTTATTGTACGATTTTAAAATTTCAACAGCTTTTCGGATATAAATATTATGTCAGTACGTTTTAGTAGATAGAATAAGTATAAAGTACTTTAATATATAAGTAGCACTTATGGGTTCACATTTGAAGTAAGAGATATGATATAAAAGTATAAGAATCGACGTTCATTGATAGCTTTGACACAATAGAATAATTGAGGAGATATGAAAGAGTGTAGTGTGTAGTGTATAGATCCACATCACCTTGATGAGGCTCGGCGCCACCCCGCAGCAAGGTGTCACGACCTGCCCCACGCATCGCTCGTGTACTATGAAGTTGCACACTGAAATAATTGTTCTATAATAACAACAGATAGGTATCATGTAAATAATCTTACAAAATTCTTATCTTTGATTGCGTTTTACCAGGAATTTGTCGTAAGGTAGCTCGAAATATTGTACTTAAATTTATATGAATTATATTTATATGAAATTTTCCGTATACGAATTAATTACATATAGGTATGTTATTTATAACATTTTATAAGTTAGGAAATTATATTTTTTGTGCGAGTAGGTGTAGCAGAATCTTGGTATTATGAGTAAAACCCTACAAATGTTTAATTTAATAGTCCAATAAGTTTAGGTACCTAATAGAAAAAAGATAAATGTAAACAAAAAGAGTCATTTCATTGGCAAAAAATGTAAGAATCAATCCCGGGTTTTTTGTGGTAACTAAATGTAGTTATTAGAAATTATAAAGATAAACTATCAACAAACAGCACCTACTCGATTTTGTATTTAATAAGTCAGTAAACCGTTGAGCGCCACACCTTGCGCAGCACTATAGGTACTAAGTAATTAATTTTTCAACCGGCGACTTGTTGATTCCGGCTGAAGCACGGTGCTGGTTAGTGTAGTTACATATCGTGCGACAGCAATTTACATTGAGTGTGTTCTAAGGGCGTTCATTATTGAGCACGCGACTACATTCAAGTTCAGCCTTGTTGATGACGTCACACGCCATGTCACGAAATGGCGAATTCCTAAAGTGTTTTGTAAACGTTGAAATGGACTAATACAATATCACTTTTTTTTTAATTCGTAATTTGCGCTTATTGTCCGTATTATTTGTGTATTTACAAAAGTAGTATTGCTGCTATCAAAAATTTGTTTGGGACTTTTCAAAATCGTATTAAATAAAATTTTAAATTAAGTACTTAAATAACTTTCAAAAATTTAATAAAGCATTAATGTGTAAAACTAACATGTAACATGTGTAACATGTATACAAGAAATAGTAACATCTCCACTGCGATTTGAATCATAGCGTAGACAAACGTAGCAGGCGACCATCATCTCGAGGGATCAATAGCTCCGCGCATGCCCGCATCCCATGAATAGATGTACCTAGTGATGTACTGTACTTGTTAGAAGTACTGTACTAGAAGTGTAAGTATTCTTTTGACTTACAGCATCTTCCTAATTATTTTCGATATTTGAATAGGGCTCAAATATTTAATTCATAATACTTATATACATTAGAATATATATTAATCAAATTAGCTTCCTAGTTTTTTTTTAATATTGCAAACCACATACCTAAATAAAACCCGCTTCAGAATGTATGTCGAAGAAAAACAAAGATCTATATTTATTTAGCCATATCATATCTGACTTGGTTCAGATTGCAACTCTATAAGAAAATTATTATATAGGTAGTATTAGGGAGATATAAGTAACGAATATTAAATACTTTTATAAATTCCCTGCATCTAAACATATTTTAAAAGTCAATGCAGCCGTGTCGCAAATTGTCGACAAATCAACAGACAAACCAAAAATATGTTAGGTTTTAGCAAGTGCAAATAATTATCAGTGCTTAAGGAAAAGTACAAGAAATAAACTAATTTATTGTTATATCCTTAGTTGTTCCAGTAGCTAACATGTGATGTTATGCTCAAGAGTCATCTAGTTTTAAATTCGGACTCTAGGCCTGGGTAGACCTTCGGGTGATTTTATGATCAGGCCTTATCCCAGAATTGGTGCCAGCTTGACGATAGATGCACTGCTTTTAACACCATGGGAAAGAACACCGCCGGTCGAGAGTGGATGGAGATCATGAGGTAAAATTATAAATTGGAATTTATGGTTTTTATTATAATAATAAGCATTACTGAATCAAAAAATATTTATTTATTTTAACCATTATCGTAGCAATGTTATTATAATATGCAGCAATATGATTCTCCTCATAAGTTCTGAGCCACTGTTAGTTTTGCGCTGGGTGCAATATTTCAGTGTAACTACTTCGATATTAAAAAAACACTACGGAATTTATTTTACTTTGAAGTTATAATAATTATTAGTATATTTAAATTATCCTTTTTCAAAACAGTGTTAGTAAAATCAATTCATAGTTAGTTATAAGACAGTTAGTTGCCTTTATCTGTTTTGATTCAAACTAAAGTGTAAAACTGAAAATACCATGATTGTTTTAAAAAAAAGAATTAATTAACTACGAAACGCTATTATTTTTATGATGGGACAATAGAAATCATAGAATAAGCCAACATCGAACTATTTATTTTTCTTTTATTTTTATAACATTCCAAAGCATTAGTGAAAAGGTTTTAAAAAACACTCACTCCTCTGAGGATAACTCAGTATACTGCCACCCTTTCTTAACGCTGTACTCAGAATATTGGTCATATGAGATACAATATCATCACACGACATTTTCACTCATTAATTGTAAAACAGCCGGACGAACTCACTCTTTTCAACATAGCAACACTTTAATTACGCGCTGTTTTTAACAACAAAAGATGCTCCTTGATTTGCGTATGCCAATACGAGCTCGTAGGGAGGACTCCAATGGACGGATCAAGGAAACGTATTAGATGTGTAGTTCAGACGATAATACGTCACGTTATATTTAAATAACCTCGGGGCGGGGCCGAGCGGGAATAGAAGCTCTCGCAGCCCGCACGGCACCACCTCCCACGTCCGATGTTACCACTTTGAAAAATCAAAATGTATCATCTATTATTGTCCACTAACTTCCTTCTTGGTGAGAACAGCAAAGGTTTTATAGCTAATCGACATGTGCCAAAGTAAATATTACAAATTGGAATATAGAGGGCAATAGCCTATCGGATGATGGCGAAGTTCAGTGTCTTCTCGTCAATACAGTTATTTTATTTCTTGAAAATGACTAATGAAATGTAAAATAGGACTCATTACCACAACATGTATTAAGGTCGTAACGTACGCAGCGGTGTAATACAAGATGTCAGACACACGTGCACTCAAAACAAAACACGGTGTGGTACTGCAGGTGCGCGGGGTAAGGGGATTACCGCGGGGCGGGTTTCGGGGGCGGGGGACACCTGCGCACGCGTTCACGATCCCGCCTCGCCCGTCTCTACGTCTCCACTACAACATACACTATACGGCATGCGTACGAGACGACAGCTATTGAGTCTATATTATGTGTAGATTATCTGTAGTACTTGGAGACAATATGTGAAATCATTAACTTCAAAAATCTTATGAACAGTAAAAAGCAATTAGTAAGTAGGTACTATTATTAAGTATATTATATATATATACTTAATAATAGTACTTACAAATAATTACTAAAAGTACTATATATTATTAAGTAAGTAAACAATTATTATAGAATTTTATTCAAAATTTGAGTTCTGGTAGAAAAAGAAAATTCAAGTAACCAAATTCTAGTTGTAAAGAATCAACAAACGTATAATATTGAAACAAAAAACAATTAGCTAACAATTAGCAATTAACCTATATATGTATATATACATTTTTAATCAATAATTTAAATAGTTCTCTAAATATGGAGCAGCGCAGATGGTTCGATGCGCGGGCGACGGCGCCCTAAATAGATGTTTTGATTTATTTTTATAACATGTTGTTAGAATTGCTGTTTCCAAAGTTATGTTTTGATAAGAAAATATGTTCGAGTTTATTTGTGGTTTCTTAATTAGTAAGTGTTAACAGTAATTTTATTTTGTAATGTTATTTTTTATATTATAATCACGTTTATTAGATTAGAATGGATATAATGTTGTTACATTAATCGAACTTTTGAAATCAATTGTATTGAAACCGATAAAAAAAGTACATCATCAATTAGGAAGAAATACCTACTCAATTAAAAAGAAACGTTCTATGTTAATAATTATAATATTTGTTATTAGGACATATTAATATACTATTAATAAATTAAACTCGTCCTTTTTCTATATAATAATACAAACACACATACCTCCACATAATATTGACAAAAAAATAAATTATAAAAAGAGAAGCATTTATGTTTGTAAGTATTTATAAATATGTATAGCCATGTTAAGCTTAGTAAGAAATGTTAAATATTTTATAATTGTTATCAGCAAATAAGCAATAAGGAGAGCAAGACAATTTATTAATATCAGTAAGATAAAATCTTTATCTATATTTTTTTCTTAAGTGAGATTTTGGAAGTAACGTTTATAAAGGAAGAATAATGCAAATTAAAGATCTATCATCTGTCATCTCTTACAGATATTACATTATTACGTTTTCGTCCATTTGCGGATGTTGTTTTACTATGACGTATGTTTTTATTAATTTATTATTTTAATTTATACATTTACAGGGGAATAATAATATAATCTGATAAATATTAACCATGTAATTTAAATAGTATTGTAAGAGAAACAGAACAGATAAGGAAACAGCCCAGTATTATTTATATTGTAAATATGTAAGTGTGTTTGTCCTTATTTTCAAGGAAACTGTTTGACATGTCCTCACACTGCATCATTAGAGCGCTGTGTGTGTGTAGTGCTGTACAAGGGTTACAGTGAACGTTCCAGTGTATAATGATGCAAGCGTAACCATTTATGCAAGCAAGTATATTTGTAAAAAATAAAAATCGACCGTAAAACGTGTATATTTTTCAGAGGCGTGCGGCCTTCGGAGGTCCCGAGGCGCGCGAGGGGCGCGGTGTGGGGAGGGAGGTCGGCATTGACGTCACGCGCGTCAGCCAATGGCGTGCCCTCGCTCGTTTGACTTTACCACGAGATGCTCTTTTCCCATTCGGAAGCTTTGCTCAACTTTGTATAAGCTATGGTAATGATTATTTATACCTATGCTTACTATATTAGTAAGGAATGGTCTATTAATAAGATATTAATGAGAACTTTCCAAGCTTAATCAATATAACAACTTAGAAGACGTACTCTTTAACTATTCCATTACTACTTGGTATATAGATAACTAGTAAGTGATGTAAGTCGATGGTAAGTTTTACTGAACCTTTGTTAGTTTCGGCACTACCTAGAAAAGTTCTAAGTACCTTCTATAGGTACCAATAACCATTGCTGTGAAGCTGGATACTTTTATTTTGATATAAATTGAAACTTCATATAAAACATGTTTTTTTATGAAGATCTAGACAAAATAGAACCACTAATAATAGCCGACTTTTAGTTGGAGTGTTGATAAACAGTTTACCTCAGCACTGAACATCAAAAAGTATGACCCGGAACTGGGGACACCTGCACGACTGGGACAAGAAAGTACTTACTGTTCCTATGTTTTTATGTATGAAAGTATACGTGTTCCAAAATTAGGGTAATCTGATCAGTGAGTGAGTTTGGAGACCCATTTTTAAAAAAAGACCACGCAACTAAGTTATATGTATTGTTTTCTGTTAAGTGTTTTATGTCGAACTATAATTTTTTAAGGTATTCAAAGGAGAGAGAAGGACTAAGGAACTATCTATTTTATGGTAAGGCCACACTACTCTAAGGACAATGAGTTCACTGTTCACTGTACATCTCTCATACTAGTATATCAATATCGCTGATGTTGATCAGTGACGTTAATTTTTACATCTAATCACAAAAAAATGTTTTACAAAATAGCTGAACGTCCAATTTATTGATACATAATAAAACAAATTAAAGGACTTTAAAGTAAAGCAATTGGTTCAAAAACATATCAACCTTGAAATAAAAAAAATAAAGAACTCGAAATACAGAAATAAATTCTGCAGCGGTAACCGAGTACGTACGTTAACTGATATTCCTCGTTGACGTCACGGGTGACACAGTTAACGGATTGTGCAACGAACACGCAACTGTCGGTCTGTAAAGTAACGAAAATACAGTAACTGATATAACAAAAACTTCACTTTGTGTTCGTAACATTATATTATATGTAGAACAACGATAGAATGGTTCTGATGATCGTTAATATAGACTGTTTATTTATTAATGATTTAATTTTACCGAATTTATTTTGCAAAAAAAAATGTAGGTATTGAAAGCTCTTAAGACTTTAATATAATTTTGACAATTTGACGTTAATTAGTATAACTTAGAAAAAATTTCATACTGAATTTCATATTCATATTCATTTTCAGGTCTACAACAGATATACAGATGGACCTTGCTACGAGACTTTGTAGCAACAAAATTTTTTTTTTTCAAATACCATCCTTTTTGTAATTAATAAAATTACAAAATATTTCCTTTAAAAGGAAGCATATACTTTAAAGGTTAATTATTTAATTGTTTGTTTGTTTATTAACAAGTTATTTATAATAAAATTTATAAACAAACACCCGAAGTACAAAAAGTTATTGGCAATCATTATAATTATTTTTGTAAGTTTTGTAATTCTAGATAGGTTTATGTAAAAATATATTTAATGTTATTGTTATTTGGGAGACCTATTAGTTATAATAGTAAAATATATTAGTCTATTGCTTCATTAAGGTATTTACATTTTCCTTATGATATATACGGTATTTCAAAATGTTAATAAACTTCAAATTGATCTAAAACAAATTAATTAGAATTATATTTTTTGTAACTAGCACTAGCGTCACAAAAACAAGCATGAACTAGAAAGTATATAAGCATAGCAAATTTTTTTTTTATTCTTTTTAGCTCAAAAATTATACTAAAACCGATTGATAAGTCGATAATAATCTAAAAGGAGAACGCAGCCCAATAAACGTAAGTTATTTTCGTCTATGCGTACAGGAATACTATATGTTATTTTAGCTTTACTTGATATAAATAGATGCATTATGAGTTTTAACCTATATTTAATGCCAAATTCGCTTTGTATTTCGACCGATAACTTTAATAGCATAATTTAAGACTATATGATATATAACAAGCTTCCAAATGACTTTTTAAAGTACAAATTTAATGGAACCTTAAATATAAAGAATATTTAATATATCTTTTGTCTTGGAATCTTTTGTTTTAAAGAATACCGAGGGGAGCTCGTTAAGGAAAGGTAAAGATATCATTAACACAATATTACTAGAAGTCTAGAACCATCGTTAGGCTGCACTGGAGTCATTCATAATTCAAACTCGGTCTTTATCGCTGTGTAAATCGTCATTGTGACTGAGCAGCCTATTATACACTGAACGCTACAAGTTTGAAACAAAGAAACTTGCTCTGTTAACTGGCCGCTTTATACTGAATGACTGCGACTGTTATAACAGCACTAAAAGACAATATGTTCATTATGGTACTACTCAGTTCTGTAATTTTTTTTTCCTAAATTTTGACACACCTTGAAGTGTATACTCAGTGGGGGAGGGGGCACAGGCCCCATTGACGTGCGTATCTCAATGGCGTAGGAACTGGGTCAGCTCTGTGACGTCAGTGCTGGCCTACTTCGTGCGGGCGAACCCCGCGTGCTTGAAGTTGTATGCAAGTTCTTCTAAATATAGAATGCTTACTTTGTTAGATTTAGAGTAGACTTAGGTAGTATTTGGAAACGTTTTTATTTTTAATATTTTTTATGTATTGGTGTATTCATAGTTTTGAAAAAATGACAAAGGTAATGTATGACCTCATATACTTTTATTTTAAAAGCGTACATAATTTCCCGTGTGGTGTGGTTCATTTATTTTTTGCTTAAAATAATGCTACTAAAACACGAATAATGGAATATTTCATTACCGTATATTATAAATAATTTCGTTATTGTTTTTTGTTTTTACTATTAGTTCTGTTAACATTAACAAAATATTATTTTGAATACAATAAAAAACAATAGGTAAAAGGAAAAACTTTAATAAAATTTCAATTTAATTTATAATTGCATTGAAATGCATTTGTATAGGCAAGTCACACCCACGTCTGTTGGGTGCGGGTATTGTTTCACCCACAATGTAGCTTTGTTGAGTGTGGGACGGAATATCGCCTGTCAAGGAAACTCTATTCAAACGCTACCATGTATGTTAACAGAGACAGTTTTATTGTTTGTTTTTATGTTTCTAACTAGGTTGAGATAGAATGTTATTTATAACTTAATAAAGTTGGGAATAATAAAGAAAACTATGGAATATTCGTTGCACTATATCTAATATGACATATAATTAAACAAGTTGTAAGTTTTCTGTCCTAACTTGAAGCTTTTTTTCCGTACGCTACGACGTGCTACGAGTCTACGAAAAAAGAATACGTGACAAATATTACGTTAAATTCAATTATTGAACTCATAAATAGTATTTTTAAACTCATCATTCAAATAAACTTCAAACGGATGCATTATGCATTTTTCTTTTGCAATTAATCTGATGTCGAATGTTTTTTTTTCATAAAAATAATAATAGTATTATTAAAATAATTTTAAATGCCACTGTTATCATGCTTATTCAGTTTTTCAGGAGGATAGTAAATAATAATGTTGTATTGGCTCTCTTATTGAATGAATTTCTTTAAAAGATTATTATGTATTTATTATAAGAAAGCCTAAATATATTTATTTTAAGGTAGGAAAGTCCGTCGAAAATTATATTATCGATAATTATTATTATACGTGTAGTGTTAAAATATAATAAGAATAATAAAAGGTTTTTAAAGATTACTTAGGTATTTTTTTTTTACAGTAGGTTATATTTTAGGTATGATGTTCTTCTTCAAAAGTGTATTCTATAACCATCCAATTAAAACATCTAAAATAATTGCTAGATAGTAGTAGCTCTTGGAAGATATTATCAATATATTATTATTCGAAGCTTTTGTTGAATTTATTTCTTTTTTTAGTCCCTCAGTTAATAATATGTACACACTTGAATAATTCCTAAATTTATATTAAAAGATATAAACAAACTATCTTTTATATTATTAGTTTTCAGTTTAAAGACTAACTTTAATAAAATAAAAACATTATCAAATTCTAATTGAGGTCCCTAATAGTGCAAGGAATATCACCTCTGTCCTGAAGTCTATTTGAGTCTGTAATTCACTTAATTTTGCTCGTTTTTATTTGAATTGATATAACAGTTAATTAACATACCTTTATAAAACGAGATCTATGCATAACACAGACAGAAAGGAGAATATTATAGATTTCATATTTAAAATTGAACCGAAAAAGGAATATAATAAAAATAATTTTATAAAAAAGGGGTTGCTTTTTAAATTTGTAAATTTGAATGTATATGTACATGCGTGAGTTTCTAGAATTTATCGTAAGTTGAGAACGGATAAACCTATTGAATAACGTAATATACTTTGTTGTTGTTCTAATGTTTTGTTCCATTTTGCTTCATTAAAAGTGTGTGTGTTGATTAGAAGTATTTTGAGTCACCCTTCCGCTCTACTCCTTCAGTCTTTGCAAATCGCGACTTATATATTACTGTTATTAGCATCATTTTTAACCCTGACCCAAAAAGAGGGCTGGTATAAGTTTGACCTGTGTAACAGTGTGTCTGTCTATCTCAGTATAGCATCCAGACGCGTAGACAGGTTTTGATGCGCTTTTTTTTAATCGAAAGCTTGGTTTGTCGAGATGGTTCTTAGTTATGTTCGGTCGAAATAGAAGTGGTCGTCTCCAAGTTAAGGAGCTTGTATTGATGCTGGCGAAAGGATCTCACTAAAGGATACAATATTGATGGTAAAAAATTAAACAAATAAAATATAATAAAAATAATTAAAAAAAAAACCTCCTACAAGTAAATGACGTCTAAAAAGGATAAAAATTATATTATTATGTACTTATAGAAGTCTTTTTGTAGCTAAATAAAAGAAGAATTCAAAATGCAAGTAAGTTACTTACCAAGGCAAATAACAAAATAACAATATCAACTCGTATAGTCTAAGTCCTCATGCATTAGCTACGAAAATTTTGTAAACTAGACACCTAGACACCTAGACACCATCATCAACATACGTTCAACGGTCCCCGACGCAACGACTTCAACAAGTACATAATAATATTATTTTTAATCACTTTTGGCGTCTTTTTGTATCGGGGGTTTTTTAAATATATTTTTTTAATCACATCCGGAAAGGTGTAGAAAATATTATATTTTTCATTTATTTTGTTCATAAATCGGTTAAGATTAAGATAATTGTGTCAAGATAGTTTTCTGATACACCGAGGAGCGGAGCGGTTAGGTTTTTTGAGATTCCAGTTACTTTTGCAGTAGAAATAATTTAATAAATTAATTTCCATAATAATCTCTGATATATTGAAACGGGTTCAATATGTGGATAGATACTATCAAAGACAATTTATCTACTCTAATTAAAATATTGGAAACGCCCATATGGGGTTGAGAATTGAGATAGTGCTATTTTATAAAATGCTATTAAAATAATATCTCCTGGGGTTGTGGATTTAGAATGGGGTTAAATGTTTCTTTGTATATTATTGATTTTACGAATTTAGATTCCGGTTTTTATTTGTTTTTAGATTTGATTATTGTCATTATTGTGATATATGTCTTACGACTAAATGCATTTTTATTGAGAGTATAGTAATATACATATATACGTAGTCCTGCCTAGAATGTTGCCTTTAGTGGAAGATGCAGCCGAGGCTCGCGAACTTATGATATAGGTACTCGTACCTAATTGTTATCGTTTTCAATATTATTTATTAATGCCAATATTTAGCAAAATAATTTATTTTTTTTGTCCGGGTTTACTGGTAAAGAATGCTTGGTTGTATTAAATCCGCTTTTTGTACGTCTTTTATTTTTGGACAATATTTGTTTAATCTTACAAATAAATAATAAAATCTGTCAATGACACGGATTACAAATTAGGTAAATATTATTTATTATTTCGTGCAAATTTTTCAAGATACTTTTAATATTATATATCTCCTATATTTAGTAAGTTAGTCAAAACGTATAAGTATTGGAGTACCGACCTTACACAATAAATACACTCCTAACTCTCTACTCGAAATTATATAGTACATAGAATTTAACAAAAGAACAAAGTTTAAATTTGGCATTTTGTTACTACAGTTTGATATTTTTCTAATTTACATCATAAAAGTAACAATGTCATAACTTAAACAATTGTTTTTATCACATATAATAGCTAAGCTATAAAAATACTAATATATTATTACAATATAGTGATGTGTTAGAGAACGAACGCTACATTTTTCGTTTATCTCGCGACGATGTAATCAATACATAGTAGGAACACGCGCTGGAGATTCGTCTGTTACATCATTGAGAAGGAAAATAATAGCCCATATTGATAATGTTTTTCTGCTTATTATTATTAGGTATGTATTTTACGATTATATGTTTTCTGAAATGCTCTTTTTAGGCGTTATTTAACATTTATTTAAGGCGTATTAAATATTTATATTTTTTCAAAGAAAAATAAGCAAATTATTTTGCTAAATGTTGATTATAAGCTTCGAGAACTAAAAACACAGGCTCACAACGATTTAGATGAACATTTTAAAAATATTAATTACCTGATGATATAAGAAATAAAAAAGTTGTTTCATTGTTAGCATACGGAGCTTCACACAGCTTTCGTTTCGGCCATGTTTGGCGTTACTTCTATAAAGCCTTACCGCGTAATTGAACAGCGAAGCCCAAAAGGGATCGTCACTTACCACAAACGTAGGGCTTATCTAGTGGATCGAGATCAGCACCTCTGTGCCGGGAGGGGATGCAGCGCCCCGCCCCGCCTGCCCCGCGCCGCCCAGAAAAAACCTCATACAAAACAGATCGATCGATATGAACCTTCACTGTTCGCCGACACGTTTTGTTTTTACATGATTCTACTTCTCTAGCTACCTTACACAATCAATTGGTGGTGGTTTAGATGGAACATGCTGAAATTAAATATGTATTTTAGATATTTGATACCAAAAGCGAACCGGAGTAGCTCTGGAGTTAAGGTGAAGGTCGAGGTCGGGAAATGGCGGTCGAGGGTATGGTGCAGGAGATAAGAGGTATCAGAACTTACACATAGCAAACAGACAGAGTAAAAGAAAAAGGTTTAAGAGGATGCAGAAAAGTACCCCAAAGGGTGCGGGAGGGGTCGGGATAGGCGCCGGGACACGCCCGGGTGGGTTGCATAACCCTCGTCGTGCTGAGCGCGCGGGTGATATCGACGCGCCCGGGGCGCATGCGTGACGCGTACCTTCGCAGCCGTAGCCCTGCCCGATGAGCCCCCACAGCAAATCGGAGCAGTGGTGGCAGTAGGTGGGCTTGTGGAAGGTCTTCTTGGCGAAGGAGTGGGTGCGTTGGGGCGCGGGCGCGGCCTGCGCCATGGCGGGCGCGCGGGCCGGGCCGGGCTGGCGCGCTACTCATGCCGCGGCGCCCAGGGGCGCGCCGCGCTCTCCGAGCGGCTGTCGCGGCCCACCATCGCGGCGCGTCTGCCGCCCGCGCCCACCCCGCCCCGCGCACGCGCCCGCACGCCCCCTCCCCCGCACACCGCGTCCGGACGTTCTTCTGCGCGACGCCGGAGCTGCACACGCGCTCACCTTGTCCTGTCGTCCTAATTTGACCGATCGATTCCTTTACATCACATACAAACTAATATTAGTTAAAAGGATCGGTCACAAACACTACTAACTAAGATAAACGTATATTCAATACCACAAATGTAATAGGCGACTAATATTTTATAGTATATAATACCATATTTCTTATTGAACACCTTTATTAGCGAGAAGAAGTTGTTGATTGACCATAATTATATGAACTAGTCATTTTGTAAGCATTTTAACATACATTTTTAATATCTAACGTTTAACCACATGTTTTTAATTTTAAATGAAAACAAAATTTACTGTAAAATATATTTCATGCTTTCTTTCAGTAATTAATATTTTTAATTGTAATATGTTAACATTTTTAAGGCTATAAATAAATGAAAAATTAACAAGAATAAAACCTTTAAAACAACAAAACGTACGTCCTTACAAGCTCACAGAGAGGCGCGCGTGCGCGTTACCGCCACCAATCGAAAAAGCTCTTGTTTACAATATCAGGAGTTTCAGGCCTCAGCATCCTAGCAGCGACCGGCAGACGCCAGAACTACGCGCCACTCTACCCATGCGCACTACTGAAACAATTAGCAATCCTATACATACATACATATAATCACTACAGTACTGTAGTGTTATACATAATCTAAATAGTATTCTCATATAATAAAAAAAATATATACAATATTACATTATTTTATTTTTAGCAATTTTAATCTTTATCTAGCGTCAAATAAGGAATATTATTGTTATAATTTATATTACTAAACGGTGTTTATGTAAATTGATGTCGGTATAAAGGTAACATGGTTCTTGTAATTTCTAAATGTAGAGTAGGTAAATTTTAATAATATTCATAATATTAGGTAAATTGAATTTCTTTCAATGATTAGGTCACATTTATTACTACTGACAGTATTGGCCAAGTTCTTCGTCTTCCCAGCTGTAGGTACCTCATACTCGCTCTTTCAAGATTAAATTAAAAAATGTGAACAAAAGAAAAAAAATCATAACAATAATAATAAGCTTTTTATTTCCAAGACATACATATTACAATATGTGTAAAAAAAACCTGAAAAGTGCGACTCGGACTTGCGCTCGAAGGGTTCCGTACTATCTTTATCATTGCATAGTATAAAGCAAAGCCGCTTCCCGCTGTCTGTCCCTATGCAAGCTCAAATCTTTCAAACTTCCCAACGGATTTGGATGAGGCAAAAACGGGACAATAGAGAACATTCATGTAATTTTTTTTTTGACGTAAATTAAGCATTTACCTCTCTATATCGTAGAAAAAAATATAAATAGGTTTGAAAAGATTCTAGTTTTTTTTCAAATTAAAAATTAAAACATGTAGTAAATTAGAACCGTTCAAACACCGTCATTTTGCGCGCGCTTAGCGTGACGTCAAGTGATACGTCCAGTGAATGTTTACTATGGACTTTTTAGTTACTTCATACATATTTTAAGTTTTAATTGATTTACAAGTCATGGAAGAAGATAAAAATCACCTTACAAATATTTTATAGTACCGGAGTGCAAAAATAGTATTAGAAAAACACCCGACAAAGTGTTTTTTGTATTCCAAGAGATGCGAAAATACAAAAACAATGGTGTATACTGTATGGTAATTAAAAGGGATAATATATGTCCAAAATCGGTTTATATTGTTGTGAAGATCAATTTAATGTAAGTATACTTTATTTATAATAAGTTTAATCTAATAGTTTAAATTTATACTTACGTATTGAACATTAGAAAATTTGAGTTTAAAATTGATCTAACCTAGCTTACAAAAGTTCAGTATAACTTTCTATAAAAACATTCTCATGAATGTGCATAGTCAAAAGGCAAAGATTGACCTCGGTTAATGAAGCCTTTTTAGAATTAGTTATCAAAAGTAGTGTTTAAAAGATGGTGACCTTCACAAAGAAGTGATATACATACTAAGTAAGTCCTAGTACTGCCCATACAAGTGTCTGTGATATTAATCAGCTAGGACTCAGTACTTCTCCTATTGAATGTGATGATCATAAGGCAAAGCCTTGCTTTTCGCATATTGAAGATAAATTACCAAGTGACTAAGTTGTGCAAGTTAATATTAAACCGAAGTATGGAAGTAAAGGTGTCAATGTAAATATACCTGCTGAAAAACAGAATGTAGCATTGTCACCATTTCCTCATTTAACACACAACATTGGTACACAACAGTTTTACCAGTAAAACTATCTGTTTTAAAAAGAAAATTGTTTACTGAAAACACAGCTGATAATACTTCTATAGCATCTTATATCTTCTATATCTGCTGATTATCAACCAAGTTATTTGTCTAAGTGAAGTGGAAAATGATTCAGAGGAAGAAACATTTTAAAAATGTAATGTGTAGTAGCATGCTAAATGTTATTGAAAAAGAGTTTGTAGGTATTTGTTTTGTTAGAGTTGTTTGAGTATTGAAACAATGTTTTTAGGATTACCTAAACAATTGTATCATTTAATAAAACCTTTAAGCACGAAAATATAGATTTAAATTATTAATTTTTCTCAGTAATACTGATACCACAGTATGAACTTCGACGCCGATAATTTGAATGGCGTGTCAAATGACGTCACATTTCCTTTCGACGAATGGTGGCGCGTTTTGGAATTTTGAATTTCGCTCCCTTAATTTACACTTTTCATAAATTATTTTATGGCCTTAAATGATTAGTAAATAAAAAAAAATGTTTTTATTATTATAAGATGATAAATAGTAATCGAAAAAAAAATATTTTAGACCATTTTAAATTTTTTGCATGTTTTTATTTAGGGATTTTTGTATTTAGGGATTTGTAATGGGATGTTACAGCAAATAAATAAATATTGTGTCCAAAGATACAGAGAAGTATTAACTCAATATCAATCAATCTTCACTGTCCCATATTAGTACCTACATTGCACCCATGCGAAGTCGAGGCGGGTTGCTAGTTATCTATAAAAACCGACAAAAATCACGTTTAAAGCATGGAAGCCCTCTAAAATATTTATTTTACTTTGATTTCATTATTAATTTTTAAAGTGAATATATGACTAAATATTCTGTGGTTATTTCGAGCCCTAAAATGTTGCCGTTATTTAAATCAAGAAAAAAATAATCTAGAATAGAATCTCCCTTAAAAATATTTTTTTTCATTTTAGTATTTCTTGGCAGCCAAGAAATACTAAAATGAAAAAAAGCCATAGAAAAAAGTTATAGCCACAGAAATAGATCATGTTTTACAATCGTATAATAATTGGACATTTTGAAACGTGAAGAAAGATAACATAAATAACCAAAGGAAGATTTTTATGCGCCCCTTTTAAACCACCAAATTATACTTTTTATATTTGTATGATCGCAGAGTGAGTAGTTACCGTCACCCAGAGGCAACAGTAGAAACAGTATCGTTGCCATTTGCTATCATTGATCAATAGCGAAAGATTCAGTTAACTATTCATTCATTCAATTCATTCATTGGCCTTCTTACTTACCATTTCTTACTTACCAACCGCATTTTTGAAAGACATTTATGTTTGATTATATGTAAGAGATTAAAAAAAACGGTTTTCGAGGCTGGGGTCAAACAAGATAGAAGTTAATGTGAAGGCAAAACAATAAACGATCAGTCTAAAAGCATGTTGTGCCATTGCATTTTGCAGAATCACCTTTGAGAGAAAATGAGAAAATGAGAAAGCACTCCTGCATCCTAGGACATACGAAGGGAACGAAAGAGGATTCTTCATCCGGCTCACTCATTCACCGTACCTATATAGTAGGGTTATATAGGGGTAGAGACGTTTGAACCAATCCAGTCGAGTCAGCCCGAATACAAGTCTCAATCCTATAACTGTAGTCCAAAGACTTCAACTCGACAAAGACTTCGAGACTATCACTTTTAATATATAGAGTGATTTTTTTTCAATGTTGCAATCTAAGTCTTTCTGAATGATAAACAGACAATCTGTATTAAGATCTATTAGTTATTATTCTTTGGTCAAATGTGATCAAGACAACTTGGATTATTTTATTTAACTCAAATCTGAGTTTTGAGTAAGATATCTTAAGATTAGTTTTTTTAAGATTGGAAAAATTCAGGAGAATTACAGGAAGAATGCCTGAAATCCGCATCACGAGCAAAGAGGTCTGGAGAGCATTGTGTCATTTAAATGTGGATAAAGCCAGTGGTCCTGGTAGTATACCAGCCATTCTGCTCAAGCAGCTGCAGGAAAGCTTGCTTTTCTTGCGAAAGTCCGACAGCACTTTACATCCACAAAGTCTACATCTTGCCACACAGTGCACACAAAATCGCATCTTGCGGTTTTAGATTCAATTGAGAGGCGAGTAAACGGGCTTGTAAGCGATCCGGAATTGGTTGACGCCTACTTCGCGTAGAATTGCTAGCCTCTCAGTATTCTATAGGATACATTTTGGTAAGTGTGCGCTGGAATTACATGAGTTAATTCCCCCGTCCCCCTTCCATCACCGGAAATTCCGAAGCACCACAAGTATCTACAGGTATTCTTCTGTTGTGGACAATCAATCTGTCCGAACGAAGTGCTTTGCTTCGTCTTTCGTAGTTCGTATAGAGAAGGACTGGAACAGCTTGCTTGCGTCGGTGTTTCCATCCGAATATAATGTGGGTGTCTTCAAGAGAAGAGTGAATAGGTTACTAAGTTAATGCGCCTTACCACCTATGACTACATTTGAACTTTCCATCAGGTGGAATGTAGTCAATCATTAACTTAGACAGTATTAAAAAATATTTATTTATTAATTTATATCTTTTCCACTTTGAATCATAATCAGTGATCACTTGTGTACGTCGATATGGAAGTGTCAGGAAGGCCTATTTCGAAACCAGATTTATCGTAATAAGCCCTTCTGTAAAAGCACTTTCCATCTTAATGTTAAAGCCATGAGGGTTCCAAACGCGTCCTGGTCTGAGAGAGCCACATAACAAACTCAGCCGGATATATTTTTTTGTTATTGTGATCACTGTCATTCACCGTTGAACAGTCGACAGGGACACATGTCCCTTTTACCTGCTTCGCCTACCCGCGCCAACTACCTGGGCCGTCACGCTGACCACCCAGCCACCTGCGCCGACCAAGTGCACCGACCGTTCGTACACCTGCGCCAGTCAAGATAACGACCTCCATTGTGTGCAAGCGAGTGGTTTGATTGTGTTTGTGTGTGAGTCATCGCCGCAAGCACATCTGCGGGCCGGCGAGCCTGCATAGGCGTCCAACAAATCCGATATCGCCCTAGTTAGGGTACGAAACGCAATTCAAAAACTTCGTCGTAATAGCGTGCGTTGTATAAGTACACAGTCGTTAGGGTATTTGGCACACCTCTGTCACCTACTGACAGAGATTCGATAGGGTTTTCACGCTAGGCACTCGCCTCCCTGCTCACGCAGGGAGGACGGCTCTTATCTCCGACATCCACCATGGACCCCAAGTCCGCGGCGGAACCCAAAGATTTGTCCAAATCGCAATTCTTTGGTTGGGTCCAAGATACTCAAGAGTATTGTTAGGTACCGAGTCTTCGCCCTCGACATCGCGCGCCGCGACCGCAACCGAAACCAACTCCGATATGGAGGTCGAGGCCGCCACTTCTACGAAAGAGACGACCTCGGATACCGAGTCGGGGAGTTCGTCCCTTTCCTCGGACGCTGACGAGAACGACGGTTTCACGACCGTGCAGAACAAGTCTAAGTGGGACATTCTGTCCGCACTTATGACGGAGCACAAGCTCCATTTCACGTCCGCCCGAAATACCGCCGACGGTATCCGTGTTCAAACCGCGTCTTCGTCGGACCACCGTGGTCTGACTCGTCTCCTCCGTGTACGTGATTACGGATACCACACCTACGCGCTAAAGGATGAACGCCGCTTAACGGTCATCATCCGGGGTCTCCCCGTGGAGCTCACTGCTGCGCGGATTTTCGAGGACCTTAAGTCCCAATCGTTCCCCGTCATCTCGGTGCACCGCATGTACCGAGCGACCACTAGGGTCCCGTTCGATCTCGTTCTCGTCCATCTCCAGCTTTCCCCGGAAGAAAAGCAAATTTTTAACGTCATGCTCTATGGGCATTCCCAACGTTTTTGTCACGCGCGTCCAAGGTGCATCAAGTGCCTGGACGACCACGCGACACCCGACGGTCCGCGGAAGGGACCGGTCCCTGAGGATCCTCCCAGCTGCCTCCTGTGCGGACAGAATGGCCACCCCGCGAATTATCGCGGGTGCCCCAAAGCGCCGCGCAGGACACAGCCAGCAAGGCATTCTCCTCGGTTCGTCCAGCCTCCATGGGCTCCTCTAGCCCCTAGGAGACCCACGGCCCCTCAGGCATCCCAGGCCCCTCAGGCACCCGTGAACGCGATTGCAAACGCTTGGGTGAAGCCTCCGAGGATTATCCCACAGCCCGTCCCCCAGTCGTTGCCGCCGCCGCCGGTTCGTAACTCCACCGACGGAGTTGCAAGTTCGCTCGCGTGCGTCACGAGCCTCTTCGGTGTAATAGACATCGAAGAGCTCCTAGTCTTTTCGGACGAAAAGAGGGATTCCGCGCGGAACCCTCCCGCGAGGATGGAAGTGCTCCTCAAGCACGCCGTCCTAATCAAATCGATATACGAACACACGATGTCAACATGATGACATCGCGTGGAAGGGTAAAACCCCGCTCTCTGACTGTCACTACATTCAACGCGAACGAGCTACTTAAGCAGATAGATCTAGTGCGCGACTTCGTGGTCACGCACCAGATAGACGTCTTGCTAGTACAAGAGACCTTTCTGAAGCCGTGTAATCGCGATCCGCGCATCGCGAATTTCCCTCTCGTTAGGAACGATAAGGCAACCACGAAGGGAGGAACCATCATCTACTACAGAAGGTCTCTTCAATGCACTCCGCTCGATCCGCCCCAACTAGTTAACGTAGAAGCGTCAATATGTCAGGTGGGTAGAACCGGCCACTAGTCGATCGTACTGGCATCCGTCTATCTTTCTCCCAATAAAGCCTTAGTTGAGAGAGACCTTAAGTCCTTACTCCAATTAGGTAACGCAACCATTCTGGCCGGCGACCTAAATTGCAAACATCCCCACTGGAACTCTACTGTCGCAAACAGTAGAGGAAATCTCAGACAGATAAAAACAAAAAATATCACTGTTTCACAAACGTCAATCTTAAAAGCAATCTTGGAACAAATAGAATCGTCGCAATCAATCGGAAATGAAGCCTAATGATTTTAGGCAACGAAAATGAAATAATAATAACAGTAAAAAAAAATCCTTGGCCTGCCACACAACTAGTCACCGCAAGCAGCTCCCGTTCACGAGCATAACGCGAGAACCTGCCATCACCCCCTCCGCCATATTTGAGGGAGGAAGGCAACCCGACTCCCGCGGCTACCACAAATAGTGACTTCTAAGGAATCGGTGTGATGCAGCAGGTCGATAAAACAAAATTACTTTACAACAAAAAACAACAACAATATATATATTTTTTGTTTTTTTTTTGTGTTGGTTATCAAGATTTTTAAAAAGTCGTAGAACAATTGTTGTTGAGATTGCTGTAGAGAGGTGCGTGCAACAGGTGGCCAATGAATTACAAATAACCCTGTATAAGTATACCTTCGATATGTACCTTGCATATATTTTGTAACAATATCGGTATTCGTATATGTAAATGTATATTTAGTTCCCTCTAAAATGGGGTCGGTGTTCAAATTAAGAAATTAAACCACACTGTTAAGTAACATAGCTTTAATACATACATATACAAACAATATATAATAATATTTTACTTTAATAATAACCTTACACTATAAATTTAAAAAATAAGTAACAATATACAAAGTTATGTTCTTGTTCTCAGTGTAGTTCCATATTTTTTTTTTGTTTGTCTATACTGTTAGCCCTGTTGGCTATTACAGCGGTAGTTCCATAAGGTACATAATAACAAGCTAGGAGCTAGGGTACCAAAAAAAATATTGATACCGAATGGATAATCGATAATATTTTATGTATGTACATATTATATAATATCACTAATATCAATTATTATTAAAATGTGCTTAGGTTAAAATATTTTATTAAGTAATAAGATATAGCAATATAGGTAATAATAATTAAAAGACATTTAAAGCAACGCAGGCTGAGAGAATCTAGGACAGTTTTTGAACGTTCGGGGTGTAACGAGTGTAATCGCTTAGAAACCCACACGGCTGGCTCGCTTGCTATTTATACGACACCCAGGGCTGCCAACCATCCGGAATGAACCTATCACCAGCTTGTGCCAGGTTTAATGATTTGCTTTCTGAACCTTGCAGTACCTTTTTTAAAGTGTAATTACAATTTTAAATGATCTAGTCTAAATATTTATTTATCTAGGTCTAAAGAACAAATTTAATATTTCTATACTTTTTTACAAATTTGTATGAATAATTAATGTATTTATTAAAAAAACCTTTCAGATTGTCTAACCTAGTTTTTTCTAAGCGTCACTTGGGTCTCACATCAGTGTGGCTGTCTTCAGAATCATCAAATGTTTTAAAGTACATAAATATATTTGAGGAACGATTAGAACAATAATTACCTATTTGATTTGTTGTCTTATAATACAATTATAGCAAGAAAGTGCAAATGAAATATTGCTTAAATATAATATATGGAGCTGACAATAATAATGCTAATCTTTACATATATATATTTCTTGTGTGCGTGTGTTTGTCACTGAACTCCTCCTAAATAACTGGACCGGTCTTTATGAAATTCTTTGTGTGTGTTCAAGGGGACTTGAGAATTGTTTAGATTTCCAATTCGGTCCACTGGAGAATGGTTTTTTGATTATTTTTTAATGTGTAAGTAGGTGGTGATTTTGAAATGTTTCACATTGGTTCCGACGGACTGCGTTACCATGGAAATGTCAAATATTAAATAATATTATATTTTAATTATAGTCTGTCCTGACCATTTGACGTTGCGATAGAAATAAGAAAAATATTTTAGTACTAGCGGTGCGATACGTGCTTCACTACGTAAAAAGTGAAATTTTAAAAAATATATTGGAACAAATTCATTCATTCAAACAAAAAATCTTTATTTACATAGTCATACGGTATCGATTGGTCGAATTATGATAAATGTACATGAAATGACGTTAGACATTACATATACATTTTTAATATATATTTTTTTAAAGTTTGAATTTTTTAAATTAAAGACGCGTGTACAAGACAACGTCTGTCAGGTCAGCTAGTTACATATATATATAATATATATAGGGCCGATAATAATTAAAAAATATATTTTTAATTAGTAATTACACATAACATGATAATAATATAATAATATCAGGACAAATTACACACATTGATCTAACCCCTAAGTAAGCAAATTATTTGCTTATGTTGAGGGTGTTAGACAACGGTACAAATATATAGAAATAAACATTACAAATACTGAGAACATATATATTTAATAAACGATCAAACCAAAAACAGACATCTATGCTCATCACATACATGCCTGTCCCTGATTATGTTATTCAATAAATATTTAAATATTTATAAGAAACTAACTGCAGTCGGAGGTACTGACATGACATGACTTCACATAAAAGATTTTGTTCTCGAGGTAACTGTCTACTGTCCAGGAGTAAATACAGTAGGAGCAGGAGGAGTAGTATTCAGTAGGAGTAGGCGTAGTAGGAGCCCCAAGGCGTAGTAATCTAAGCCCTATGTCATTAGCCCCGGAAACATCGTAGAATAGACACCATCGTCAACGTACGCACAACGGTCCCACGACGCGACGACTTCAATAAGTACATAATAATATTATTTTTAACCTTCTTAAAGGACTTTTTGTGTCAGGAGGGGTTTTGTGATTTTTAATTTTAATATTTTTTTTTTTATATAAATAAATTCAATGGATAGAAAATTGATGTTGGTAAAAATACGTTACATACTGAGTAATTATGCTACTTACGTAAATATAGTAAATATTAACAAATATGGCTTTACTTTATGATAATCTCATAATCCACAACATATATATATAATAATTATAATGAACATAAGTATGAATGAATATAATAATGAACATAAGTAAATATTTGTATAAATAATCCTTCATTAGAACGAATGTGCTTGAGATATAAAATAAATTTAATTAGTGTAACCTAGTAACCAACGAAGCGAGTGTTTTATAATTTAGCGAGTGTTTTATAATTTAGCGAGTGTTTTATAATTTAGCGAGTGTTTTATAATTTAGCGAGTGTTTTATAATTTAGCGAGTGTTTTACAATTTAGCGAGTTATCTAAATTACAGATTGGTGCAAGAACCAAAAAACATTTATTTAACATTTGTTGTATAACACTATAAAAACAAATATAGACGGTAACTGTATCACCCTGACAATGGTGACGGATACTATGCAGGCAATGTGAGAAAATAGCGGTACACTTTTCTAAACCTAAGCACTAGTACCGTTATTTTATATCATAGTGAATCATTATTGTAATAAGAGAACTTAATATAGAGTCTACTTAAACTTCAGTTCAGTCAGCCAATTTCATTACTCGACCTATAAACTATAGTGGGTATAATTTATAATTAACGAGAAGTACTGTTTTTTTTATAGCAACAATACGCTGTTTGTTTTTAATTAAAATTAAAATTTATAAATTTAAATTGTATCAACATTTTAATGATTATTTTATTAAATATTTTGAGACTCTTACAGTTAATTTATTTGATGAGTTCAAAATATCATCATTTTCATCATCGGCAAAAACCTAGTTTATTACGTTTCAGACAATTGTAATTCCTTTTTAGTATGTATGTTGTTTCCTTACAAGAAATTAATAATTATAAACAAGTACCCTTATCTTAGAATTAAATTTATTACGATAATCGCGACCTTTATTGGCTTATCAATTATACTAAACAAACCGATGACGAACAAACCAGTTTAACGTCTTTTAGCAATAAAAGTAATGAAATGATATCTTGTAATAATAATTAATAACCATAAAAATATTTTTATATTATATTCAGTCACGAAACGTGCGTGAAAGTGTGCAGGTTTTTGGACGAACTATTCCAAATTGTGCTGTCAAAATATCTAAATAAAATATGATTGATGAAACACAAAAGAAAACTTTTTTAGGTTTTGATTTTAGTACTCAAAGGGTAAATAATTTCTAATTAATAAGAGAAAATAATATGCTTTATATAAAATCATTGTTGCTATGAAGTTGGAAGTGCTGTGTTAAATTTATGCTAAACACTATTGAATATACCTACATGGATGTGAAAAAAAATAAAATACTAATCAACTAACAACAAATTAATAATGTTTTTTTTAGTTAAAAGCAGTTGTTATTGATGAAAAATATGAGGTCCAACAAGAAGCAGATGTTGAGTTTGATGTGGATCTACCAGAATTTAGGTAATTTTAGTTATTATTATTTCCTTTAGCTAATGAAGGAAATCCAAAATTATTAATTGATAAGACTCACTTTATTATAAATATATTGTAAATATTTTTTACTGAGAAGTGTATTATGGCATATTACTAATGTAAAACAAATTCTCTCACTATGACAAATGAAAAAGATGTGTTTAGCTGATATATTCATAAACAATCCTATTCTAGAACCGCAGGTGGAGTCCTCAAAGGTGAAGGTGGTGAGGTGACTGCACCACCATTGTTGTGGGTGAAGGCTCTAGACATGGTGTTGGACAGGCTAGTGGTAGCCGGGGTTGACTTCTCTTTTGTGGAGGCTTTGTCAGGAGCTGCACAGGTATAGTGTTTATTTTTGACATAACTTTGTCCTATATTAAGAAAGAAAAATTCAGATATTTTTGTAACAGAACATACTGCTATGATGAAAATATATTTTTTAAAGGATCATTTAGTAAATATTTCTAGATATTTTATTTTATTTTATTTGGTTTGTAATTTCATAGTTAACTTTTGTTTCAAATATATTTTTTGGTCTTTAACTACTAATAAATAAATATTGTTAAAGTACCTCTTGCATACAAGTTTGTATCTGATTATTGCTATTAAATTTATACAAACTTATTTTTATGTAATTCACAAAATACTATTTATTTTTCAGCAACATGGTTCAGTATGGTGGGCAAAGGGAGCGCAGACCAAGCTATCAAATTTATCATCAGACGACTTCCTGCATACACAGCTGGCAACTGTGTTTGTGACTGACTCTCCTGTGTGGATGGACTCTAGCACTACTATTGATTGTAGAGCTTTAGAGGAAGCTGTTGGAGGCCCAGAGGTGAGATGACTTGTTTAAAAAGGTTTTAAGCTATAAAATGAATGTTCAACTATGTGCTGATCCTTAACATTTATAATACAGATATAACAATTAAAGATCAGCATACTCTGTTAATTTTTGTTTTTTCTTTTTTGTCTGATAATCAAATATGCTTGATACCCATTATATACTTAATAAATTTGTCAAAATATTCTAGGAATTGGCAAAAATCACAGGATCGACAGCATATGAACGCTTCACTGGGGTGCAAATACGTAAAATGTACCGCACTAAACCCAGAGTGTATGCAGCTACCGAGCGGATATCTTTGGTGTCTTCTTTTGCATGTTCACTGTTTGTGGGCAAAGTGGCGCCCATTGACCTCTCTGATGGATCTGGGATGAATCTTCTAAATATTCATACTATGAAGTGGTGTGATAAGGCTTTGAAAGTATGGAACTATAGTATCCCTATTACATTAATTTATAGATACCGATATTATAAACACTTAGTTATGATGTTTAATGTTGATGAACTGGATAAATATAATCTAAATAATTTATAGCTTAATTTATCAATCATCTTTCAGGCTTGTGGGGATGAAACCTTACCACAGAAGTTAGGTGTCCCTGTACCCTCTGCTTCAGTGGTGGGGTTTATAGCACCTTACTACGTGCAGAGATATGGGTTCAAACCTGAGTGTAAGGTTGTCGCTTTTACCGGAGACAACTGTTCGGCCCTAGCCGGTAAGAAAATCTACTTCATACTTAAATTATAATTATTAAATTATATTCATAAAACAAAGACATCGATCACAGGGCTTCGGCTCCGTCCCGGGTGGGTGGGTCTCAGCCTGGGCACGAGCGACACGCTGCTGGTGGGGCTCCGGAAAGCATCGGCGCCCGTCGCCGGCCACGTGCTGGTGGGTCCCGCCGGCGCGCCCTACATGGCGCTCCTGTGCTTCGCCAACGGATCCCTCACGCGGCAGAAGGAGAGGGACAGGCTGTGCGGGCCCAGCTGGGAGGCCTTCGACGACCTGCTGCGGGCCACCGTGAGGGGCAATATGGGCTACATGGGTCAGTGGACGTCCGTAACCTCCGCACCCTCCGAATAGATAGACGTCGATACGATCTCCCTCGTGCCCGCAGGAGTGTATTACAACACGTGCGAGATCCTCCCGCGCGCCGCAGCGCACCGGGCTCTGGTGGACGGCTGCGGGCGGCGCTGCAGCCCTGCACCGCAGTACGAGGCGCGTGCTCTGCTGGAGGGCCGGGCGCTGGCGGCGCGCGCGCACGCCGAGGATGCGGGCCTCGCGCTGGGTGGGCAGTGAAGGAACAGACTAGGTTTACTTATTACATTTCCACGGGACTTAAATGGAAACTCTCCATCGTCAGAGGCGGGTTCCCGCGTGGTGGCGACGGGCGGCGCGTCCGTCAACACTTCGTTGCTGCAGATATTCGCCGACGTCTTCGACGCGCCCGTCTACGTGCAGGTAAATGATATTTGATGTACGTTGTTCAGTTATTTTTATATGTTTTTAACACGCTTTTATTAGCTTGGGTTGTATGTATGTATGTGTGTATGAATGTAACGGAATCTTCGAGCTTAATTTTCACGAGGTTCCAGCGATCCGATTAAATTGAAACTTTGCACACGTATCAAGGACCGATGACAATGCAATAATTTGATAAAAGTTTCCCATTATCCTTATTAGGACCACCAGGATTAATAAATTCTTTCATAGATCCTCTGTGGGAGAGTAAGAGAGATAGGGCTAGTTCGCGATCTGCGCGCGCTCTAAGTAATGAAATGATTTCCCAATTTATGAGTTTCTCACAGACTATAAAATAAAAAATAAACAATAGTTTAAAAAACTAAAAAAACACGCTTTTATTGCTAACCGAACTAAAAACTAGAAAATAATTTTTAATGACAAAGAGTATAAAATTACAGTAGTAGAAGATCGAACAATTAATCATAGTGAATCGCCTTAATATAAAATTATAATAAAATTTAAGTTATTAACAGAATAATTCAATTCTGAGTAAAAAGCGTGGGGTGCTCGATATTTAAGGTATTACAATCATTCTATTAGCAACTATCTATGAGAGGATAGTTATGAATCACAGTAAAATGCACCCCACGATTTTTACTCAGAATTGAATTATTCTGTTAATAACTTAAATTTTATTATAATTTTATATTAAGGCGATTCACTATGATTAATTGTTCGATCTTCTACTACTGTAATTTTATACTCTTTGTCATTAAAAATTATTTTCTAGTTTTTAGTTCGGTTAGCAATAAAAGCGTGTTTTTTTAGTTTTTTAAACTTTTGTTTATTTTTAATGTTGTCGTAAGTGAAATGTTGTGTGTCACGGTGAGTGCGAAAGCGATCCCGTGGCGCCCCACTAAGGCGATGAGGTCAACCGTTGGTTTTTTAGTGGGTAGCCTTAAAAATGGCAGCGTCTTCTATGCTGCCGGGTAGTCCCACATACCCCCTCGGTCATCACCTTCCTGGCCGCAGGGATGATGCGTAACGCATTTTTCCAACGATAAAAAAAAAAGTGAAATGTTGTGTGGTAGATCTAATGTTAAGTTGGGGAGTATGTTAACTGAAGGGCTTATTTCGATAAGTATGGTGTCAAAATAGAAGGGTCTATTTTGACACCATAACCTAACCTAACACTTAAATTTGATGTACCTAACTAACCTAATCCTAACCTAACACTTAAATTTGACGTACGCGGGCTATCTTTGGTATGGATTCAAAGTGGAAAAGATATAAATAAATAAATAAATAAATATCTTTTTGTATCGACGGACCCCCTACATTTATCCTTCCGCATCTTCTTCCCTTATAATATTTATAATTTCATAATTTTACTATGGGGCTGCCGAAATTAATTCTATATTTACTTTACAAAAAAGAGCTATACGGGCTATTTGTAACTTAAAAGCTTCTCTAGCTTTTAGCTCCCTAAGAGATGTAGGTATTTAAAGAAATAGGTGTTCTTACGGTCGCTTCTCAATACATTTTTAATAACCTACTATATATAAGCCAAAATTTAAATGCTTATATTAAAAACAGTGAAAGACATATGATCAATACAAGAAATAAAAATAGCCTCGTAACGCCCAAATCTCTACTTCAAAAAGTTAACAAATCCTTCATGGGCTTGAGAGTTGAGTGTTCGCATATGTAATAAAGTTCCACAAGATATCTTAGATCTTCCTTATTAAACAAATCTTAAACAATTTAATATAATAATAGCTTTAAATATATAATTAAAAGTATATTATTAAACAAATCTTATTACAACATTCAAGAATTTTTGGTTAATCAAAATATGTGTAACTTGGGTCATTGACTCGTCTTCGGGGTCCACCTTGACAGTCCGGCAACGCTTTAGTGATTACTTTGGTGTTCATAATGTCATCATGTGACCTATGTTCTGCTTTACACACTTGTAATATAAAAAAAAACATTTTTCCTCGAAACCTTCTGGTAGGGTATTGACTAATTTAGGCACTAACTATTTTCTGGTACGTTTTCTATCATATTTTTTTTATTTTATAATCTATGACAAAATTTAACTTAGATGCTTTTCTGGTTGGATAATTATTGGTTCTCTTGATTTTAAGTTTACTTTTTTGAAATTGATCTAAAAGAATTAGGTAATCTGTTTTGGCGTCGACTGGTAATATTTTACATTTTTGAAATATTGTGTTTTCATAATATTCCTTATTTATACTACTCTTTACACTTTCACTTAATAAATTGTTTTATATTTTAATTTGTAGCTTTTTAATGGATCTTCTATATGTAGGAAATGTTAGACCATAGCAACTCCGGCCGTAACTTATAATGGCATCTGCCAATGCATAGTGAACGCTGTACAGGGTGCCTCGATTTAATATTTTATTTAGTTGATAAAATTTTACAAGTGTCAGTCTCGATTAATATGATTAACTTCTTCCAAACATACATTTAAATAACGTCCATTTTCGTGCAGACAATTAAATGAATGACCAATTATATTTATACTATTTTGTTTTGCTTTTTTATTATAACATAAGCATATCATTTTTGTTTTATCGATGTTTATTATAATTCCGTTATCGTGTTCCCATTTTACTATGTTGTTAAAGTCTTCTTGGATTTTCGTTTTTATTATATTAGGGTCTTTATCTCCGTACAAGAAGCACTTATCATCTGCATACATATAGCAGTTACTATGTTTGATGACACTTGTAATACTATTTATGTGCATTATGTATCCAATTGGACCATATACAGGTCCAGTGGGAACTCCATATTTTATACTTTCCCTATCACTATTACACTTATCAATAATTACCCTCATATGCCTATTATTTAAGTATTCTCTAAACCATTCATTCATAATGCCTCATATACCACATTCCTCCATTGCTCTCAATAAACCAGTGTGGTCAAGTGTATCGAAAGCTTTTTTAAAATCAACAAATACTGCAACTACCTGTTCACGATTATTTAGATAGTCATTGACATCATCAGTAAACTGTGCAAGTGCAGATAAAGTACTTCTGTTTTGTCTGAATCCATATTGATTATTTGATAACACATTGTGCTGTTCTAGAAATGTTGTTATTTGACTACTATTATTTTCTCAGTTACTTTATTTAAACTATTTAATATTGCGATTGGTCGGTAATTGGTGTATTTTTTATGGTTGCCCGCTTTGTATATTGGTCTTATTATAGATAATTCCAATTCTTTAGGGTATTTTCCAGTTAAAATACTTATATTAATAAACTTAGCTAATACAGGACCTTTTTTTTCTTAATATACTCGAGATATTTCATAACATTTATTACATCACCTGAATTTATTTTTCTATACAAAAACGATGTATTGCAGTTTATTACATTATCTGATCGATTTAAGAATAATTGAGCTGAGCTAAGAATAATTTTTGAGGCAACATCACAGGAAATTACTTAACCAATTTTAACCAAAACTGGCACTCATGTCAAGGACGTATGTAAGGTCTTGTACTCCAAAAAACAGAATAAAAAATATTGTTTCGTTTTAAAGATATGGCCAAAAAAACTGACTTTTCTATAAACTTAAGCTTAACTGAATCTGCGCGCGCTCGCCAATCGTTACTCTTAACCTTTCCGGTGCCAGCAACTTCATTGGAAGTCGTTGGACGCGGTTTGGACCGACATTAGTAGCATAAAAAATAGGGAGGGCGCTCAGCTCAACTCCCGCAGCGCGTTGTGGCGGATCCTAGTTGACTGCACTGGTTTTAAATAGTTTCAATTTCGTTAGTAAAAGTGTTATACAAAATGTCTCGCACACTATTTCATATATATTTTTTAATCAATGTATCTATTCTACGTTTTCGCTTTCCCAGCCAACTGTTTAATTTTTGCTCATATTTCCCTTACATTTAAATTTAAACACCTGTTCTCGTCTATATTTATTTTTAGCAATATTTATAAATTTATTTTGTGTATTGCAATCGCAAATTCAAATTACTAGGTTGTGATTTCCATATTCTAAATAAAAAAACTTTTTTTTCTATTAAACGTACCAAATAACTAGTTATCCACGGTCGTGTAGATCGCTGTGATTTGACATTAATTTCAACTTTGATGTTTCATAAATATTACTAAAACTTTTACATAATTATTATTTTATTTTATAATTTTATTATTAATATATTAGTAAAGGACAGTTTATATTTAGTAAAACATACCAGTTGGTACTATCTAACCCTTTTTTAATTAAATTTTCACTAAATATAGTTTTAGTATTTCGTTCTAGTTTTACCTGTCCCTCATATCCAATCGTCAAACCGGTTGATAATGGTCTGCGAGTTTAGTGTTGAGCGTGTAGTGTGTACGCAGCGAGTTCAAAATTCAACGTCAGTCAGTGTTGGCAACCGTACGATAATTATCGTACATGTACGATAATTTGGGCCTAAGGTACGATGTACGATTGCCATTCATTATCGTACGCAAATGTACGATAATTTTTGATTGTACATTTTTTTTTTCCAAAAAAAATTGCAGAGCGAAATTTGAGTAACAGAAACAATAGCACAGACTACTAGAGAGACCCTGTTAATCATGACAGACCTTATTATTACCTCTTTCCTTTTAATAAATGTAATAATTGACCGATCAACTTTAAAGTCACTTATTTTTTGTAAAATTTTTGTGTCGCCCAAATTTTCACGCCATTTTCTATGCGGTGTACCCATGTGAATTACAATTACCTATGTGAAATCATAAAATAAGGACATGACGGATGGTCGAGCATAATATAAGTTCGTGACAATGTCTGTTTTATTAATAACTAATACTTTTATACGTTATTTGCAAATGTACGATATTTTTTTGACAAATACAATAATTTACGCCCCTTGGTACGACCGGCGCATCGTTCCAGGTCGGCAACACTGACGTCAGTCCGTGCGAATATGTGGTCTAGGCACGACGTTACTCGACGACCCAAAACAATCGCCTCCCATGTCACAGAACGGATGCCGCTCTGCAAACCATATTCGTTCAACATATCAAAGTATCTTGTAGTTACACAACAGTCTAAATTATGTAGGTACAATATTAATATCGCCTGCCAAAATTATCCTTCGGTGGAATACTTATTTTTAAAAAGTTACTTAACTCTTATAAATCGAATAAGTTTTTATTTTTGCTTGGTGGTCTGTATAAAGCAGCTGACACTTGTTTTTAATAAATCGTCGTCATATGAACACCCTCAAACATAGTGTATTTCATGTCGTATGCTGAATAATTAATGTAGTTTTTTGTGTATATCACAATATCTCCTTTTGTTTTTCGGGCAGTAATGTGTTGAAAAATTTGGTATTGTACCTATACAATGATACATAGTCTTCGCTTATGTTGGTCTCTGTTAGTATCAATATATCTATTGCATCCATACAATTTTGTAGTAAAATAAGTTATTTAATAAGTTAATTATTTCTAAAGATTTATTATTATGGTTTATTGTATCAGTCCATGTATATGTATCATCGTAGGATTGGCATGTTATATCATTTAAATCAGGATTTTTTTTTATTCTTCTTTTCCATATTCAAATACATAATTAATAATTGTAAATTTTTTTTTTTTTGTATAGTTAGCAATATCACTTTCCGAACGAATTTGATGGGCGAACGAATTTATCTTATGGGCGTTTTTATCCTTTTTAATAAGTATTTTAGAATTTTGTATCCATATATACTTGAGTTCACCTTTTAGCTTGTTTTTTGTTTCCCCAGAGTTGACGTAGATGTCTTGAAATATTTTCATTATTAAAGATAGGTATTTTATTATCATTTTTAAATATCTTCTGGTTGAAGAGTTGTTGTTTACGTCATTGGAGCCAGTTCGAGCCTCACGGCTTCGTAATACGATAACAATGGGACTGTGTTAACCCTTGTTTCTTTCATTACTCCTACCCTTCAACCTTTTCAATATCAGCTGGGTTAAGTTTTAATTCTTTCGATATTTTAGACACAATTTCTATTGTTTTCTCATTTTCATTATCTTGTACGTTCACTAGTTCTATATTTTGTTCAATCTCCTTCTGTTCAAATACACTTACGTATACGTTCTTTCAATGCTATATTATATAATATATAGCATTAGCGAGGTAAACGTTTTTCTGCGTTAAATCCTCTATCTTATTTTATTTTTTTTCATCCTCTCAACACATTCTGTTTTAAATTGTCCCAACTTTTGGTACTTATGTGCAAAAAAATCTACCGATGCTGTTAGTTTCCTTCATCTTTATTTTCAAATCAAGTCTATGTCCAACTTGTTATTATTTGGGTTAACAAATTCGCAACAGTCGTATTTTATCACATGTGTAATTGGTTTTTGGACTATCTTTCAAGCTTACTCCATACTGATCACATATTCCATTTATCATATAAGATTTATTTTATTGAATACATGTTTTGTGGAAATACGATTTATATCGCCTTTTGTACTATCACTTCACCTATCTTAATAGTTACATATTGTTTACACTTCTTACATTGCAGGATTTTTATTTTATTTTTTAACTTTACCGCATAAAACTCAACACGGCCGCTCGCTCGAGAGTGCGATAGTTATATGATAATATGACTTGCTAACACATCTAGGATCAACACGCCAACGCGGCTCTAGTGGGGGCTGCCATTAGAGCTGCTGGAGTCTGGATGGAAGTAACGGGCACTACACTCAGCGGTAAGGATTATTATTTAATGCTTAATAAAAAACTATTTTATACCGATGATATACTAGACATATATTTCTAAACATTTTTAAATGTTATGTATTTAATGTATTATTAATATAATTGAATTAAATACCAATTTTCATCTTTTCCTAAATGACAATTCAATCAGGTTCAGAGCTGACGCTGTCACCCGTGGCGACGCCTTACCCTGACGCTGAACGGATCTACGCGCCCATGTTGCAGCGATACAGGAAACTAATCGAGAGCATTCCTAAACTTAATTGAAAACTCACTAGTGATATAGTAAGAATATTTCAGAGCTTCCAAAGTGCTTAAGAACTTTTATATTATTATTTACATATTCCAGTACATTCCATATATGGCTGTCGGAGGTAGAATCGATCTCGCTTTTAATAAAATTACTTCATAACTATACAATATGTAACGTCTAATGTATAAGGTATACACGGCGGTACCAATGTATCGGTACAAAATATTGTCCTTCTATATAGTTTAATCGGTGGTCCTGACGCTTGTAACATTACAACAATAACTAAATACAGACATGACTATTACTCGTGGAGTGACCATATCCGTTTTATATGTTTAATCCAAAATTGACTATAAGATTCATAGAATTACTTTAAATAGAACTAGCGAACCCAGCCCGCTTCGCTGGGCTAACCCTTACTTTACCTGGTGGCGAGTTACATCAATGGGCATACCATATAAACCTTCTCCATGGAAAAATACATATACATACCAATTTTCATAATCATCGGTCCAATAGTTTCTGAGTTCATCGATTTCATATATACAAACATCCTTCTATATAAATATAGATAAGATAGATAAGTGAGGGATCAGTGTCTAACAAATAATAATAAAGACAAGATGTCAGACCGATCCTTATCTTTGTCCTCAGAATAATAACTAAAGCATAGAAGGAGCTTCATATTTTTAAAGCGTACACTGCCGTAGACAACAGATTTTTTTCTAGTGATGTGACATTGTGTAAACTTATCCGCGATATTGATAGTGATCTTTATCTCTATGGTCTTACCTACCATTTTTAAAAGGCTGGTTAGGTGCTTTCCATCACTTGCTAGAACGAGATACATCTGAAAGTGCTATGAGCTATAAGTGCTATAAGTCCTCGAAGTGATCTTCGGGGATTATGCCGCGTGTGATAACGTTTAGTTGTATTTCGTCCTAGAAAATGTCTTCGGTACTATTAAAAATAGTAACTGCGACAAGTAAACTAAAAATACAAAACAAAAACATTTATTAAAAGTAAATAAAAAAATATATGGTTAGGTTAACACATTTTTTTTATTCGCCACTTCAAGAACCTCTTATAAAAGAAATGACAAATAAATTACATTAAAACTACAGCCATATCTAAACTACTTATAAAATGTTTCCATTCCCAATTGTTTCTGTGCAATCGTGTCGATCGATATCTGTCGTCAGTTGGCGTCCGTGGGAAATCTAGAATAATAATTTGTAGATATATCACATAGATGTTGCAGAATTTATTAGAATAACACCGAACTAATTTATCGATAGCTGTGCATTTTACAATACTATTGCAAAAATATATATAAAACTTTAAAATGATCAAATATCATAATAAATATTGCATTAAGAAGTCTTATAATTGGGCCATAGGACAATTTTATCTTTATAATTTGTAAACCAGTTAACAAAATACAAATAGTTGTAAAAAAAAATACCATGTTAGATCACTTACCGATGGAAGGTTACGTTTTGAACTTAATATTCTTTCTAGGTTATATTTTCTCAAAAAAACGGAGAAAAAAATTAAATAACTATACGAATTCGTAAATAAAACTAAACAAGAACACACCACCGACAACCGACATCCATACCCAATAAGTCAAATATGACCATTTGGGTCACTATTATGTCATTTATAAGTGTACATTTTGTTATTCTGACAACTGTATATTTGTTTCTTTCATCATTGTGTTTTCGCAGTATGATAAAAGAGGACAACTGTTACGCACAATTAAGTCTTCAAATGTAGGCTACTTCTGTGCTTTAGTTATTGTTCTGAGTCTTTGTCTAATCACTCATGCAAGAGAGATATATAAGTAGCCTTTTTTACTTTTTTTTCCAATAATGGGCACACTTTAGGCTGGTTTCCCTGCTCTATATATTAACTCTATGACAAATGGATAACATTTACGAACTTGATATTTAACAACGGTCATTATTATATCAAAAACTGTTTAAATAATGTGTTTCTTAAACTAAACTATAACTTGACGTCCATTTTTAAATCACTTTATGTAAAGTAGCTTTATATATAGCACGCTTATTAATTTATAATGTTGGTTATGAAGTATACTGTATTTTTTATCACCAATTTTATTAAACAAAATAATTAAAAAAAATATTTAAATGCACTTTCAATAATAATTATATTTGTTTCATTAATGGTATGTTATGACAAATAAATAACACAATTCCAAGCTGTGAAATATTATTGTTTAGTTAAACTTATTTATATTAAGGTAAAAAGTGAGATTATCAAATGATCTAAATGTATTTATATAATTGTATGGGCATATTACTTATATTAACATTCAGATATTTTTATATTTTATATGTATTGCTTTGTTATCATTTATAAATTTTTAATAAAAGTTGCTTTAAATTTGATTTTTATTTTCAATTTAATTATGGTAATGATGATGGAATTGTATTATGAAAAGTTATCATATTAATACGCAAAGTAAAAACTTAGTACTACACGTCGTGCGTCACGACCATTACAAGTTCAATGAGCCCAAAAAATTGCTAGTAAGATGGGTCACGGGAGGCACTTGCACAGGAAATTAGAACCAGGTGTACATAGTTTTTTGCATTTGTTCTCATTCAATTCAGTCGTGAAAAATAAATTTATAACAGCAAATATATTTTGGGAAATATGTTAATTCCGTTTGATAAAATGCTGTCCTCTATGTATCTTTAGGATTTATTTGTTAAGTTTCAAGTCTAGTGATAAACTATGTACTATATAGATGGTTAATTTTTAAGGTAACACCTGATTTATTCTATCTTGTACACGTCAGCTCGCTAGCTTGGTTAGTCTATCAATTTTGTGTCTATGTTAATGAAATTTATACATTTCTAGAATCGAATATTTTATTAATATTTCTAATTCTGACAAGTAACACTGACGAAGATATTATATTCTATTTCTTCCTCCCCCCGCGCTCCTTCACCTGCAGCTGGATGACGGCTCCGGGAGGTACGTTGTAGTACGCCAAGGTGTTCGTGTCTTTGAAGAACAATCCCTGGAAATATTAATAAGAGTAATGAAATTGACAATTGAATATAGAGCTTATATTTACAGCAGAAAATACTAATTGTTTTTCAGTAAGCTATTTTTATACAATTATATTTAGTTAAGGTTTAGTGTTCAGTAGAAAGCTTGAAGCAATGCCCATGTGTAATAGAGTAAAGAACTAGTACTTGTTTTGTTTTTCTTTAAATTACTAACATGAAATTGTTTTCAATTTTATCATTAAAAATTTTAAATAATACAAGGCAATTATTAAGTTTATCATTTAACCTCATAGTGCAGTTTCTGTTTGGCGGTCGGCATGTTAGTCGCTCGTTGGAGCGCTGCTTTAAGGTCCGAAACCGGAGCCCCGAGGGCCAAAGACAGCGACACCGGCCGTCCATCCAGTCGCCACTCGGATCGCTCCGGCGCCAACGGGATAGCCACCTAGGGACACGAGAATTATATCTCTTTGTTTCCTCGTCAAAATTGATATCTTAAGGAGCAGTTATATTTTCGAGTTAATATCTTTCGACCCCAAAATTTAATATCTTATCAATCTACCTGTATCGGAATGGTCCCGGGATGAGCGGCGAGCCAGGCCTGCTCTGATTCCAGGGCGTCCTCAGTCCTCGCTCTCTTGGCGGTCGGTTCGTCATCTTCCGGCGCTCCGGGCACGCTAATCCCGGGGACGCCGGGAACACCGGGCACAGCGTACCCGTAGGGAGGAGCCACCTGCTGCGGGATCAGCGGCGGCCTCGGTGCCATGGGTGGTATGACCATGAGCGGCGGAATGGGTTGCAGTAGGACGGGGGCGGGCGCGGGAGCCGGGGGCTGGGCCCTTGGGGGCGCCGGAGGTGGTGGAGGGCGGATGGAGACACCCACGCGACCGGGAGGAACCGGCTTTGGACCGATCTTTTCTTTCTCCTCGTCAGGTAGAAGACCTTTAACCTAAGAAATAACATGATATAATAACCATACCTCTAATATAATTCACACTAATTCATTGTAAATAGAAAAAGCATCTCGGCCCGTCTGTCTGTTACGATTTTACAGCTAGGCTGCTGGAACAATAGTTACGAAATTTATGAGATAATGTGACGCCTAAATAGAAATTACGTTTGAAGCGTACGTAAATCTTAAATGGACTAAAACCCCTCGCCCGCGGGCGGAGCCGCGGCAACAGCTATTCTAATCTAATCTTCAAGTAGCTCATACCTTATGTATCTGTTGTATCTGGTCCTCCAGTGTGATGTGCGCGCGCGCCGCCCTGGTAGCCGCCTCCATGCTGGAGGTGTGTCCGTCCCACGTGACGCGCTCGTCTCGTCTCTTCTCCTCCTCACCGATCTTCTTACCGATGGCAGTCTCCTCGTCTCCAACTCCGAATATGTCGGTACGACGCTCTGCGAGCTAGAACAAGAGTTATTGTTAAAATAATTATTAAATCACCATGGTAATGATGGCCACATCTACTTCCTATTCCTATTTACTTCCTATACTCTTATACTAAAATTAAACCACAACTAATTTGCACTAAAGGTGGTTCATCTTAAGTGTCATATAAAGAAATTGCTCTATCCGGTGTCACAACTATGACCTCCTTGTATAATATTTGTCTCATTTTAGATACTTTATCAATAAGTTGAATATTATTTCGTCTTGATATCTCTTTTTTTTTAAGTATTTAGATGTATGAATTTGTGTGTTGTGTATGTCATGTATATCACGCACCTGTTTAAGCGAGGCCTCGATGGCGGCCCCGGGAGCCAGCGCCTCGTCCCTGTCGGAGCGCTCTGCGGCGGCGCGGTCCCTCTGCTCCAGCCAGCGCGGGTCCAGGAGCCCGATCCGCACGTGGTCCGTCACCTTGTTGGCGGGGATCTTCTCCCCCGTGATGGGCGATACCAACCACTCCTCGCCGGTGGGAGTCGGCTGCGGCCTCGCGCGCTTCGGATCGTACTTCTTGACTACCACGCGGTCCGGCCGCGGCGGCATCAGAGCTTCCTCCCCGCCTCGCGACTGCGGCGGCCCGTCGTCGTCGGACGAGGAGCTCTCCTCCTCCATGTCCTGAACCCGATTGTCGTCCGGTCGCTGTTGCTGGTGGGTCCTGTCTTCCATTTCCGCGAGGTCGTCGTCCGACTCCGATTCGGATTCCGATTCAAGCTGCATCTCTGTGTCGTCTTCCTCGTTGGGCTGGATGATGTCGTCGCCTCGTTCCTGAGCCAGAACTCGTGCTCCGACCTCCAGCGGAGTCGTGGGCGGAGGGAAATCTCCGGGTTCTCCGGCTGGATAGTCGACCGTCTCCACTACGACGAAGTCGTGCCAGTCGATGGAGGCATAAGCCAATCTCTCCTTTTCGATTTTTGCCTCATCGGCCGCTTTACGTCGCGCTTGATGAGAGTGCCAAGCCGCTCTACTTCGAGCCTGCTCGAGTACTCCACTGCGAATTTCTGCACTTAACTTAGATACCAGTTCTTTCGGAGGCAGCAGTACTTTCGTGTACTGTTCTAAAAGTCTAGTAAAATACTGGAATAGCGAATGTTGTGGACGCAGAAAGTCAAACTGATGGTTTCTTTCCTCCTTCTTCATTAAATCCGTTAAGAATTGTCGGCCATTTCTGGCTACGAATTGGGCTGTTAATTTGACGATATCCAACTCCAATGCCGATATAGATGGAGGATCAGCTATAAATTCAAAGTCTGGGGGTGGGTCTCGTGGCGGAGGAAGCTCTATGGGGGCAGCTGCTTTAAGAAGTTCCTGCTGGCGGGCGGCGGTGGCGGGAGCGAGTCCTGGTCGCATAGTTGGAGGTCCAACTGGAGTTGGACCAGTTATATCTCCTGTAACATTTTCATTTTTGGTAATGGTTAATCTAGTTTGTCTTCAATAGCAATATAAACCGCCCCGTTGGTCGAGTGGTTAGCGCAGACGCCTAACGTGTCACGGCGCAATGGGGCTCGGGTTCGATTCCCGGCAGAGACAGGCATTTATGTGATGAGCATAGATGTCTGTGTTTCTGGGTTTGGTTGTTTATTAAATATATTCTCAGTATTCATATGTGTATTTCTATGTATTTGTATCGTTATCTATCACCCTTAACACAAGCAAGTAATTTGCTTACTTAGGGGTTAGATCAATGTGTGTAATTTGTCCTGATATTATTATTATTATTATATTACAAACAAGGACATATGTAGTTACTATTACTTCATTTTTTTGGTAATACAATAGACAACATACACACACATATATATAAATATATATATAAAATAATAAATAATATATATATATATATAATGATGTCAATGTTTAAATAAACATTGACATCATTCAATTAGTATTATTTCTTGCATTTGCTTGCTCATTTAACACTTTTAACATCATTATGTTTATCATACTTTCTACACAGTAAGTTTTAATTATTAAAGAAAATGGTTTTATATTGGAAATGAGTAGGTAAAAAGAGATCTTATAAAGACATGACAAACAAACTGTCCAGGAATAAATTTATAGCTAGCATGTATGCGGTAGAAGTGGAAGCGAGAGGTATAATAACAAAATCTCTCTACAACTTACTTAAAGACCTTGACCTTTCTAGAACTAGAATCGGTTCATTTCTAGAATGTATTTCAAAGGCGGCATTAGTAGATTCTTTCCAAATTTGGTTTGGTAGGGAGAGGAGTGTAGACAGTGAAGGCGAGCATGTTTGCGCATCATAAAGAGGCCCTTAAACCTACCCCTGTGTAAACCTGCTCCTCTCCTTGCAATGCAATGTGTCCGGCGGTAACACTTTCCAATTGAGTCGTTAGAATAGAAGGGAGAGGGGGATAGGGAGAAAAGAGGGGTCGAAGCCCTATCCCCCGACACCATTTTTATTGTGAGAAAATGTTTAGTTTTGGAGATATTTCGATTTGAAGTTTCGTAAAAACTAACCTAAAATATAAGTAATTAAGACTTCTGTGACGTCTCCGGCGCTTCAGGATGGCCAGCCCCTTCACCCTTGCGTAACACTGAACTGAAACCCAAGTTTTACGGCGGGTGGGGGCTACCCTCCTTCCGCGCCTCCGGATTTACAAAAACACTCTAGGGGTAGGACAGACAAGACTACGTGGAGTCGGGGTTAACAGAGTCAGTTTTGACAAAAAAAGTAATATAAATATTAATTATTTTGAAAAGCATTTTAAATCACAAACGCCATATGTCAAGTTGCCGCCGTTTAACATTAGGGAATCTAAAACAACAAAGTTGTTACGAATTGTATTTTTCTTGTTAAATTAAAATGAAAAATTGATAATATCATATAAATAATTGATAAACATATTGCATAGATGTGAAGTATTCTTGTGTTAAACATTGTGTTTTTGTGCTAATATTGGTGAAAACACGGTAAGTTTATTTCACACAAAAAAACATATAAAAAAGGAAACTACGCATTTTCTCGGGCTGGGAATAGTATTAAAAGAAAGAGGAGACCAACCCCTTTCAAATGATACCATTTTCAAACCAAAACTCTTACAACTCAAATGGAAACGCTAGCCGGTATCTCAGCCATAACAGTTGAATTGATATTTTAAACCTTATTTGAAAAATAAGAAAACCAGAACACTGTTATATCATATATAGAAGTGTTAGGCATTTTCTTTCCAAAACTTCATATTAAACATGAAGTATATTACCTTTTCCTTCCCGAATCTCTTTAACTTTATGTTGATAGTAAGCATGATAAGGGTCTCCAGAGTTGAGAAAGTTAAACTTTGGATTGCCAAGTTCATTCTGTCTAATACGTGCCTCAAATTCAGGTCCATTGCGGGCCACAAAACTTGCAGTCTTGTCCACAATATCTGTAATATTTGGTTAAAGAATATATTGTACACACTTGAAACCCCCTTTTACAGAAATTCCTGTCTTATATGCTACCATCTTGTTTTTGTATTTATGGAACGACAAAATTTCAATTAAATAAATTTATATCTTAATTATTAAGTATTCACTGTAATTATTACTAATTACTAAAGCCATAATGAAAAACATATAAAGAAGCAATATAAATAACTTTAGAATATGCTGTTGTTGTTTTTGCTGTTTGTAAAGGATACTCCTGACTTCAGGTGGAGGATATATGATGCCAATAACGGGTGGGGGCGGCGCTTGGGGCTCCTCCGGTGGGCCATCAAGTTGCTGCCCCGGAGGGACCATCACGTCAATCGAAGGCATTGTGTATCCTCACCTCGTTTTCACTTCTAAATTGGCATATAAAACAGTGCAACGGCAAAATTCAATGAAATATGAATTATTATCAACTATACGCACGTTTATTATCTTTCAGTTTTGACGTTAGCTGTTAGCACTTGCCAGTTGCCATTTAGTTATAGGGATACGCAAAAACTATCGATACTTAGCGGTACTCGTTACTTTTAGTTCGATACCAAGTACTTTTAGTATCGATACTTAAAAAACCTGTGCGGAGAAAAATATATACCGTCAAGCAAAATAATTCCCACTGTAAATTGTCTTCGCTTTCAAATCAGAAAAGTTAAAGCTCATGGCAAAGAAAGAAACTAATAAAACCATTAAAAGTAGGTGCTTTGAAATAAATTCAGGAGAGATTTGATAAAATCCAACGAGAATATTTTTGCCATTAGCACTTTACTGGATCGGGAAGGTATCGATACTATTGAAATTTTGCGTATCCCTTGTCCCTACTTAACTTTGAGTATTTGACAAAACCATTTTAACACAGATTTAGAACGATCCAGTGTTGCCGTCAGGGGTTAGCTCACATTCCCACAAGCAAAGATAAAATTCCCCACATTCCCCACTAGTAATTTAAAAAATCCCCATTCATTCCCCAATCTCTATAATAGCGAAATTTAATCATACTAAAAATAAATTTGTATTATATTTGTAATTCATAGAGAATATTTAATATTTAAGGTGACTTCATTTTCGTGCTTTGCCATTTAATGCCATTTGAAGACGAATTAGAAATTTCTAACGGGAACAATGAAGAGGAAATAGAAGGAGTCAAAAATGAAGATATTTTAATTACCGACGAAAGATTGGCGTGGCAAGATGAGCGGGAAGAATGATTGTACTTGAATAAGGAAATAAATTTTTTTTTATCGAATTTAATCTCATATATATTTAAAATGTTATAATTTAATGAATTTAACAAATTCTTTTAGAAATAATAATGAAACTCCCTCAATTCCCCACAATTCCCCAAAAATTTTATTCCCCATTTTATACCCGCATAAGTATAAAATTCCCCACGTTTTGGGGAATTCCCCACGGATCGGCAACACTGGAACGATCAGTCATCTATTCTTTACAGATAATAAAATTGAATTAAAAATTTAAAAGTCCCCTGATAGAAAAAAAAATTGAAAAAGGAGAGAGTTTGACAGTTGTCTTGTCTGTTGTAATTTTTATTTATAATAATTATTTATTTTGATAATTTTGTTTGTTGTGATAAATTGAAGCTTTTGAAAAACGTTATTAAAAATATAAAAGAAAAATAATGGACATCGATCCGCCTGCGAAACCACCTGATCCTGGTGGTCACTGTACTATAAATGTTAACACTCGGAAAAGACTAATAGATTTCTTGGAAAGTAAAGATTGCTCTTCATCGAAGAAAACATTAGTTAATGCAGATATCACAGATACGTCAACGCAATCAGTGTATCTAAACCCCTCTTTCTGTAAGGGCCCTTCGTCCTATTCAGATGACGATAAAGGCCCCTTCATCATACACGTTTCCCGGGAGATTTCGGATCCTTCAGCTGGTACCTCTTTGAGAGCAATTAAATTTGGACAATTCTTACACAAAAGTAAGATAAATAATATTATTAAAGACGGTGTTAAGAACATTGGCAGAAACAGAATCTCCGTGGAATTTTCTTCAGCTCAAGATGCCAACATTTTTTTAAAAAGAACTTCTCTTTTAAAATTAAACAAATACTCTGCTATAATTCCAACATATAATGTAACAAGAATGGGCTTAACCAGAGGGATTCCTCTGGACTGGTCGATGGAAGATTTAGTCGAGTCTTTGGAGCTCCCTCCCAATTGTGGTCCCATTATTAAAGCTAGAAGGTTAAACCGAAAACTTGTTAAAGATGGTGTCGTATCTTGGGTCCCTACTCATTCAGTCGTTTTAACTTTTAAGGGTCAGTTTCTTCCTTCCTATATTTATTCTTTCCACACTTCTCTTCCTGTTGAAACATATAAATTTCCAACTATTATTTGTCTAAATTGTTGCCGTTATGGTCATATAAAAACACAGTGTCGATCCCAGCCTCGATGTTTTAAATGTTCCAAATCTCATTCAGGTGACTCATGTGACGCAGAAAAAAACAATGCTTCTTGTATACATTGCTCTGCAAATCATTTTGCCACAGACAAGGACTGTCCAGAATTTTCTCGTCAACAAGCTTTTAAAATAGTAATGTCGTCAGATCATATTTCTTATATAGAGGCATCTGCCAGATTTCCTCCTTCTCGGCGATCTTACTCTGATGTTGCAAGAGAAATGTTTTCTCCTATATCTTACTCTCCAAACTCTCCAACAATAAATAAAAATTCCCAGTTATTAGTTAATCCTCAGTCTCGTTCTTATAAACAAACCGTTGTACGGTCCCCTCGTCCTCGACCTCTTCCTGGGAAAGGATATGACATCCAAACTCACAAATCTCTTATATCTGTCTGCCCTTCTTCTGTTCCTAATGGTTTTGCTCTTAATAGCAATAACATGAATGATTCTACAACTTCTAATTTTAACCTTCTAGAGTCTCTTACTCAAACTCTTATCAGTATTGTTACAACATGTAATGAAATTCCTTTACCGTCCACCGTTGCTCATAACCTATCTCATTTGTTCCAAATTATTAATAATGGCCCCAATAAACTTTCTTCAGTGGAACTGTAATAGTATTCGATCTAAAAAACATGAACTGTTTTCTCTTATTAATTTACACAATCCTGTCGTCATCGCTGCTTCTGAAACATGGTTAGTGCCAGGGTCCCGTTTTCGTGTCCCTGGTTTCTCCTGCTTGAGGGATGACAGAGATGATGGTTATGGTGGTTGTGCCATTTTTATTCGTAACTCCTCTCTCTTTTCACAAATTCCCCTTCCTTCTTTTAGTCCAGTCATTAATGTTGTTGCTGTTAGAGCTTTTGATATTTCTATTCTATCTCTTTATGTTCCCCATCCTTCTGCTTCTCTTATACCGTCTCTTCGGTCTATTTTTTCCCATCTGCCCCATCCGATACTAGTCTTGGGAGATTTTAACTCTCACCATTTGTTATGGGGATCTCATTTTTGTGATAGATTTGGAATTCTTCTAGTAGAAATGTTTGAGGATGTAGATATTTGCATCCTTAATGATGGATCTTCTACTCGGAGAGTGTATCCAGGTCAGAACCCTAAATCTGCTGTTGACCTTTCTTTAGCTTCTCTCTCCTTATCTTCTAAATTTTCTTGGAGAGTTCTTTCCTCTTCTTTTAGTAGTGATCACTTCCCTATTCTTCTTTCCTTAAATGACAGGCTCTTCACAAATTCTATTCCAAGTTCTCTTTTGAAATATAAACTGGGACTTGTGGACTGGACTGCTTATGCTGAATCTGTTGACATCTTGTTGGATTCCGTTTCTGATCTTAGCATCAATAGCGATCCTGTTTTGTGTTACAATCAGTTTCTTAATACTTTGATTTCTTCAGCTGACTCGCACTTCCCCATTAAAAATCATCCTAAATATTTTCGACTTTCTCCTCCCTGGTGGGATGAAGAATGCACTTTTTTGGCAAAAACAAGAAAGTTAGCAGAGAAATCTTACTCTCTTCATATGACTTTGGATAATTTTATTAAATATCAACAACTAAATGCCAAATTTAAGCGTCTTGTATTAAAAAAGAAAAAAAGAAGTTGGATTTTATTCTGTGAATCGCTCAGTCCTCGATCCCCCTCTTCTGTGGTTTGGTTAAACCTTAAAAGATTTCGTCGAGCCCTAATTTCAAATAATCTTAATGCGAATGATCCATCAATATGGCTCAATGATTTTTTTGACAGACTTGCCCCGCCATATGTTCCTTTCCAAGATAATTTCCTGACTCCGCCGTCTTTTCAGACGATCGATGAGATGGACGTTCCCTTTTCCTTTTCTGAGCTTCATTGTGCTCTCTCTGGCCTTAAAGACTCGTCTCCAGGTGAAGATGGTATCCCTTACTCTTTTATTTTAAATATAAGTGATAAAGCAAAACAATTCTTCCTTAACATCATAAATTCATTCTTCCTCCTCGGTATTGTTCCAGAATCATGGAAATCTCAAATAGTTTTACCAATTTTAAAACCTGATAAAAACCCTATTGAATCGACCTCTTACCGCCCTATTGCGTTGTCCTCTACTCTTGCCAAAATTACTGAGCATTTGTTAAAGAACCGACTGGAATGGATAGTGGAAAGCAGAAAAATCCTCTCTTCTTATCAATTTGGCTTTCGAAAAGGTTTGAGTTCCATGGATAGTCTTAGCATTCTGTCGACAGACATTCAATTAGCTTTTAATAAAGGAGAGTATCTTGTGGGTGTTTTCCTTGATATAGCTTCTGCCTATGACAATGTTGTTCTTCCGTTACTCAGACGTAAAATGCAACAGCTGAGTATACCTCCGTTGTTGACCCATTTCATATGCAATCTACTCTTTTGCAGATCTATTAAAGTCAAATATCTTAATAGTATTCTTCCCCCTAGGACGGTTTGGAAAGGTCTTCCTCAAGGCTCTGTTCTCAGCCCTCTTCTTTACAACATTTATACTTATAATCTTGATTTATCCGTAAACAACTTTTGTAAAATTTTACAGTACGCTGATGATATAGTTATATATTATAGTTCTTCGTCTATTGACGATATATCTTTCCGCATTAATTCTGCTCTACATTACCTCGATCAGTGGCTTTCAGATCATGGCCTTTCCTTATCAGTAGGTAAGAGTCAGGCTATAATTTTTACTAAGAAAAGAATCATTCCTTCTTTAGAGTTAGTCTGTGGTAATCAACACATTGCTCTTGTTGACAAGGTGAAATTTCTTGGGATTTATCTAGACAAACGACTTAACGGGATTGCTCATGCTGAATTTATTAGTGAAAAATGTGAAAAAGGTATTAACGTTCTTCGTGCCGTCTCTGGTGTTTGGTGGGGATCTCACCCTTATTCTCTTAAGTTACTTTACAACGCGATTATTCGAAGTCATATAGATTATGGTCTTTTTGTTTTGGAACCTCTTAATAAATCGGCTGCCGAAAAACTCAACAAAATTCAACATCGGTGTCTCCGAATCATTTTAGGAGCAATGAAATCCTCCCCAATTAATGCTCTACAAGTCGAATGCGTTGAGCCTCCATTACAGCTTAGAAGGCGTTATTTGTGTGATCGTTTTATCATAAAACCATTACAACTATCGTCTCATCCTTTGATTTATCGTTTGAACAAATTACTGCAAGTCTCTCATTCCCGAAAACTATCATTTCTTTTGGAAAGTTTTGATAAATTTTCCAAAATGTCTCATCCTCTGTTAAGCTTTCCTTCAAATCCCCTTTTTTGTACTTCTTTTCAGGCACTCATATTTAAACCAAATATTATTTTAGATCTCGGCCTTGAGAAAAATTCTCCTGATACAAATTCTAAATTTCAATCAATATCTCACGAAAATTGGGCAGGTTTTATACATATCTACACTGATGCATCTAAAATTTCCACAATTGGTTGTGTTGGGGCTGCTTGTTGGATTCCGATTTTCAAAATAATTCTTCAATTTAAATGTCCCCCAGAGTCTTCGGTTTTCACTGGCGAATGTGTTGCCCTTCTTGAAGCAGTCCGTTTTTCATATTCTCATAATTTTACCCAGACTGTAATATTAACTGACTCCCTTAGTTGTCTGTTAGCTCTTAAAAAAAACCCATTTCGCAATAGATCTCCTTCTCCGATTGTTTTAAAAATCAAAGAAGCTCTCTTTTCCTGTTCTCAAAGAGGGCTACAAGTCTTTCTTGTTTGGATTCCAAGTCATTCTGGTATTTTTGGAAATGAGACAGCCGACTCATGTGCTAAAGCGGCCACTCTCACTGGTTCTTGCGATCATTTTAAAAATTCTTCTCAAGACTTGTTGTCTCTCGCAAAATCTCAATTAGACAAATCTTGGTCCATCCATTGGAACCTTTCTAAATCTATTAAAGGAAGGTATTATGCTTCCATACAGCAAGAAATTCCAACTCGTCCCTGGTTTTGTTATTTCAAATATGACGATCGATGGATTATTTCCACTATATGTCGTTTACGTCTTGGTCATTCTTCTACTCCCTCTCATTTAGCAAAGATTAGGGTACGGGACAATTCACTTTGTGAATGTGGCATTGATGAAGGTAACGTGTCTCATATCTTTTTTTCATGTTCTAAACTTATTCATCCTGTATATGATATTCTTCCGTTTAAAATTGCCCGCCCTATAAACGTTGAGTGTTTGCTTTCTTTTGTGTTTTCACCATTTGGTTCATTTTTGTGTAAGTTTATTAGATGCAATAAAATTAAACTTTAATTAAATATTTTATAAATATATATAAATATGTAATAATATAAACGCCTGATTGCCCTGCTCATTTTCCATTCTTCGTTGTGTCATTTATATCCTACTTGACATTGGCAAAATATTTTGTGCAAAGTAGGCGCAACCAAATGCCATTTCATAATAAAGAAGAAGAAGTCCCCTGATACAAAAAGACGACTAAAAAGGATAAAAATAATATTGTTAGGTACTTATTGAAGTCGTTATGTTGGGGGACCGTTGTCTGTTGTTGTTGTATGGTGTATATTTCACGAAGTTATAGGAGCTAATTAATGAGGACCGTCGTTCTGACAGAATGGTTTCGTAAAGATCGATCTATTCCAATCTTACCCAATTACACATGACATTGTACAACTTGATATTTTAATAAAAACGACGGTGTTATCACCTATGTTAATTAAGAATAACCTTATTGCAAATATTAACGAAATCAACCTGGACTTAACCTCTTGTCTTCAGATAGATACTGAAAATAATATTATTTTATCTATTTACCGATCCCCTTGTAACACCAATGCTGACAGTTTCATTAATTCATTAAATCTTCACAACATGTAAAACTATAATATTAACAGGTAATATTAATATTAATACGCTCCATAAAAAAAATGAACCAAGCCATGAGCGACAAAACCGCCTCAACTATTTGGAAATGTTATCATCATAATATGATGATGGGACATAATTTACCTACAAGAAAAGGCAGTTGCCTCGAACATCTAGTACTTAAAATAGACAAACGCAGAATGTCTGCGCAGGTTGCAGTTATTAATACTTCTATTATAGACCTTCTTATGTCTTACCAAATAAAAACATAAATTTAAATGATTTTAATCAAGCATTAAAATTCTTAAAGAATAAAAATCTGTCTGAATTATTAAGTATTGATGAGCCTCAAATAGTTACTGAATTGTTATTAAACAAAATAAAACAATCTTTGGAAGAAAACACGTACCTATGAGAAAAACATTTTCAAATCACAACGGGTTATCAAACCATGGATAAGCCCGGGATTCTGCGTTGTATAAAAACAGAAATAATATGCAGATAAAACTACGTATTAATCCGGACAATGATATCTTAAGATTGAAGTACCGAAAGTACCGTAACTTCTGTAACAATTTAATAAAGAAATTAAAACGCAATTACGAACGAAATTTACTACGGACCTCAAGTAAAAAACCCAAAAGTTTATGGAACACTATAAAAAATATTACATACATAAATAAAACCCGAGACGATAACATGAAATTACTGCAACTTAAAACCTCTCCGATTGAATCTGCTAATCATACAAACAACTATTTTTCTAATATAGGATCGAACCTCGCTGATGCTATTACTCAAAGTAGCTTTGTACAACCTAAGCCCAATACGTCGTTTCCGCAAAGTTCATCATTTGTCCTACTTGATACAGACTATGAAGAAGTGCATTCAATTCTCATGAGTCTTAAATCAGAGAGTGCTTCTGGATGGGATAATATCCCTACCACTTTTATCAAATTAGTTAAATGTGAATTAGTTCCGGTACTTACTTAGCTAACCTTTGCTTCAGTAAAGGAATGTTTCCTTCACTTTTAAGACGCTCAATTATAACACCAGTATTTAAAGGTGGGGACAGAGAAGATGTTAGTTGTTACAGACCTACACTCATGGACATATTTAGGGGAACGCAAAAAAAAGGTCGAATAACGGAAAATATTTTCATATTTTCGTACTGGCCACTATACCAATATTATGTATTAAAAAAAAAGATGATTTTAAAAATAATTTTATTTTAAATTTCATTTGTTTTTTTTGTTTATCTGCTAATTTCTGAGATACGTAGTGTATGGAATTTTCGTCGGCTTTTGTTGTTTTTAACAAAAACTTTATTTCTGTTGTTTTTTTGACGAAAAATTGTCATTATTGAGTGAAGTGAACTTAATTCGATAAATTTAGACGATAATGCCGGATCTCAGCGTTGCTCTGGTTTCTAAAGCTGTAACTTTAATTGAAAATGGTTACACTTACAATGAAGTGGCTCAAACATTACATGTTTCCAAGTCTGTGATTTTCCGCAATGTTAAACGATACCGGCAGACTGAAGAGTATACCAGGCGTAAAGGACAAGGTCGCAAAAGAGTAACAGGAGAGAGAGATTTATTGTCAGCAGTGTTCTCAGAAACCGTACCTTGACTTCTTCTGAGGTACGAAACCAGCTGCAGGAAGTTCGACAAGTGATAATTAGTACCAAAACCGTCAGAAGAAACCTGAAGGCAGCTGGTATAGGGGCGTACTTGCCTGCCAGAGGTCCACAGCTCACCGCAGGTCATCGAGTGGCTCGGGCCAGCTTTGCTCGTTTCCACCTAAATTGGAATAATGACGCTTGGGGAAAAGTTCTTTTTAGTGATGAGTCCAGATTTTGTCTCAAACCAGATGATGGAAGGACCAAAGTATGGCGACGACCCGGAGAAAGATACGCTCAGTGTAACATTATTGGGAGAGAGCCGTATGGTGGAGGGTCAGTAATGGTATGGGGCGGTATTTGCTTAGGAGCACGCACGGAGCTACACATCGTAGAAAACGACTCCCCGACTGCGGCAAGATACGTAACCGACATTTTAGAGCAGATTGTGATGCCTTTTGCCCCTTTCATTGGAGACAATTTTCTTCTAATGCATGACAACGCTCGACCTCACATTGCGGCATTAGTTTCGGGATATCTTAATGAGGTCGAAATCCAGGTTTTGGGGTGGCCGGCACGCTCGCCAGACCTAAATCCAATAGAACACGTTTGGGACAAACTGGGAAGACAAATTAAACAAAGAAATCCATCACCTGTCAACGTAAGAGACCTCAAAACCGCATTGGTTGAAGAATGGAACTCAATGCCGCAAAGTTTTATTGACAATTTAATAGAGAGCATGCCCAGACGCATGCAGGCAGTTTTAACAGCAAGAGGTGGCAACACTAAATACTGATTGTATCCCCCATCGCGAAAAAACCAGTCATTTGGACAATATTAACTTTTCTTTAGTTTTCATTGTGTTAGGTCAAAACTCTTCAGAATTAAGTCACTGACCTTATTGTCTTTAATTTCGTTTTTTTCGCTTTAATTTTGTGATTTTTTATGTTCAAAAATGTTAATTTAATTAATTCAGAATAATAATCAAATGTATTGTCCAACAAAAATGTGTTTTCATATGATCTTGCCGTCTGTTTTTTGCGTGCCGCTAAATATGTCCACCGGTTTATTTCTGTTTTATCATCTATATCAAAAATATTGGAAAAGCTTATAAATAACAGACTGATAAACTATCTTAATAAATTTAAAATTTTGTCAGATACACAATATGGATTCCGAAGGGGTAGGAGTACACAATATGCGGTCATAGCTATTACATCTAAAATCATAAATCAGCTAGAAAATAGAGGGGAATGTTTGGCCGTATTTTTATATTTTTGGATTAAAAAAAATCATTTGACACCGTTTCAGTTACCATATATTAGTAAACAAACTGGAAAATATTGGAATAAGGGGTACACCTTTATTCAGATATTATCTGAGCGACAGAAGGCAAAGAGTTAGATTAGGAAAAACTGTCAGTGACGACACTAATGTGAGTTATAGCGTCCCGCAAGGATCTGTGTTAGGACCTACTTTATTTTTAGTGTATATTAATGAGTTGTGCAATATTAAAATAAATAATACCAATATATATTTTTATAACGCAGACGACCCTACTGTAGTTTTTACTGGCAACTCTTGGGACAATGTAAAGAGTGAAGCTGAAAAAGGACTTTCTCAAATAGCGTACTGGTTGAAATTAAATTTGCTCAGACAAGGGTAACCAGGTAGCTCATATGACATCAAAATTCACGAATGTCACAACATAACTTCTTTAAAATGGTCATGTCCTTCAATCACCAAAATTAGTTCGACAAAATATCTGGGGGTTCTGATAGATCAGAGACTTTCCTGGCATTTACAAATACAGGCAATCGCAACAAGAATAAGAAAATTAATATGGATATTCAAAACACTTAGGCATGTTACAGATAAAGTGCTACTTAATAAAATATATATGTCATTGGCACAATCCTTAATAATATATTGTATTTTTGTATTTTAGCACATGAAACAAATTACTTAGAAGCTGAAAGGGCGCAACGACTATTAATCAAAGTCAAGTACTTCAAAAGACGCGGTTTTAGTACTAATGACTGTTTAAACCCTCGAATAGCTCGATCAAATAAAACACGGTAATCGGAGCGAGACAAAACGACTTTTTTGCGTCTGCGTCTGTCTTACGTCTTTTACGTCTGCCTTAAGGACTTTTTTTTTTTTTTTTTTTTTTTTTTTATACAAAACTAGGTTAATGCTTGACTACATTCCACCTGATGGAAAGTGAAATGTAGTCTTAGGTGGTAAAGCGCATTAACCTAGCAGCCTATTCACTCTCCTCTTGAAGACACCCACATTATATTTTGCTGGAAATACCGACGCAGGCAGATTGTTCCAGTCCTTCGCTGTACGCACTAAAAAAGATGAAGCATAGCGCTTCGTTCGGACAGGTGGATTGTCCACAACGTAGGGATGGATACCCGCCGTGCGTCGGGACGTCCGGCAAAGGAACGGGGATGGGGGAATTAGGTCGTGCAATTCCTGCGCACACTCACCAAAATGTATCCTATAGAATACTGAGAGGCTAGCAATTCTACGCCTGTGTTCAAGGCTGTGGAGTTTGGCGTCAACCAATTTAGGGTCGCCAATAAGCCTCTTTGCTCGCCTCTCAATTGAGTCCAGAACCGCAAGATGAGTCTTTGCGGCACCAGCAAATATGTGGCCACAGTACTCTACACACGACCGGATCTGTGCTTTGTATAATACAAGAAGCTGTCCCGGTGTAAAGTACTGTCGCACCTTCGCAAGTACGGCAAGCTTTCCTGCAGCTGCTCTTGCTCTGGACTCAATGTACCGACCAAAGTTGAGGTTCGAGGAGATCTCTAAGCCTAACAACTGAAGCCAGTCACTGTATTCCAAGGATACATTCTGGAAAGTAGGAGCCAAGGTGAAGGGGCTCCTTTTGGCGGTGAACAAACACGTCTGCGTTTTGGTGGCGTTGAATTTGACAAGATTGGCATTGCCCCATGCGGAGACTGCCTGAAGTTTGTCATTCAAACGTTGCACCATGGCTTCTCTTTCAGATTGTACTTCATCTCTACTAGCCCGAGAACTTGGCAGATATCTTTCTACAACTGTGCTGTCGTCTGCATACCCATAGATACCGGGCTTCAGCAGATCGTTAATGTGCAGCAGAAAAAGAGTTGCAGAAAGAACGGACCCCTGAGGTACTCCGGCATTTATTGTCAAGGGTTCCGAAGAACATCCGTCGACAACAACACGAAGAGATCTCTGGCTCAAAAAGTCCGTTATCCAGCCAATCAGACCAGGAGATATATCGTACGCTGAAAGCTTGCTTTAAAAGGCTCACATGCCAGACCCTGTCAAAAGCCTTCGAGACGTCCAGAGAGACGGCGACCGCTTCTCCGTTCCTCTCGATGGCTTCGCCTAAAATGTGTGTTGCGTACGCTAGAAGGTCCCCAGTGGACCTATTTCGGCGAAATCCGTACTGTCGGTCACTGAGGAGATCGTTACCTTCTACGTACGCTAGAAGCCGCGAGTTCAATACACGCTCCATAATCTTGCAGAGTATGGAGGTGATTGAAATGGGCCTATAATTGGCAGGATCGGCACGGCTACCTTTTTTGGGCACGGGTTGCACGTTGGCAAGCTTCCAGGATTCCGGCACTTTTCCAGTCTTGAAAGAGAGGCGATACAGACGTGTCAATACAGGAGACAACTCACCTGCGCATGTGTTGAGTAGAATGGCTGGTATACCATCAAGACCACTGGCTTTATTCACATCTAAACGACACAATGTTCTCCATACCTCTTTGTTCGTGATGCGGATTTCAGGCATCGAAATACCGCAGTGAGGAAGATGTTCTGGAGAAGCATTGCCAGTGTCTAGATGCGAATTCTCAGCAAACAGAGAAGCAAATACATTCGCTTTCTCTGTTGCTGTGTGGGCCAGGGATCCATCAGGCTTCAGCAGAGCAGGCAGTGAGGGTTGGCAGAAGTTCGACTCGATCGCTTTGGCAAGAGACCAGAAAGCTCGACTGCCAGTTGGTCTGACAGAGAGCTTTTCGCCATTCTTAAGGATCCGATCAAGACGAGCCTTCCGCAATGCCTTTTTATAGGACTTGGCAGCTTGGTTAAAGGCTCTCTTCTTTGTACTTACATCCGGAGTTTTGCGGCTTCGAGCATCAACCCAAATGAGGTATGCCGAATGTTTTCGGTCATGTGCATGACGACATTCGGCATTAAACCATGGGCGAGCTTTGCCACCGATGGGTACGTCAGCAAAAGGAATAAAATACTCCATTGCCTGATGCACCACATCGGTTATAGCATCCGCGCAACTCGACGGATCCAAAGAAGAGAAGCAGACCTGCCGCCAAGGATAAGACGCAAAAAAGTGCCGCATCTCATCCCAATCTGCTGACTTGTATTTCCATACTCGCCTAACACCATGTGGTTCGAAAGCTGGTGGGGAATATGTAAATACAGATTTCACCAGACAGTGATCGGAGGTTCCCAAGGGGGACGTGACCTCTACACGATACCTGTCCGGATCAGTTGTCAGCAGAAGGTCCAGGCAATTGGCTGTATGGCCTACCACATCTGGTACCCTTGTCGCTTGCCTCACCAGCTGAAAGAGGTCCAAGGACAACGCAAAGTTCCGCGCTTCTCTTCCAGCATGGTCGGTCTTCTGGTACGGGAACAGCCAGTCCTGATGACAGGCATTAAAGTCCCCCAGAAAGACGAGCTGCGCCGAAGGGTACTGATACAGAGCCATATCTGCAGCCTCACTGAGATACTCAAATAAACGAGTTGTCTCCTGGTCACCGCTGTGCGAACGGTAGACACAGGAATACAGGATTTTTTCGTTTCCTGTGTCCACTAAAAGCCATAGGGAAGAAAAAGTGGGGTCTTCAAGGTGACGGAGACGCTGAACACAGAGGTCGTTCCGCGCGTACACACTGACTCCGGCCCGTGAGCGAAAGTTGTGCTCTAACGAGTAACCGGGATAATCCAAGTATGTAGCGCTCAAAGGACATTGTATCTGCGTCTCCGTCAAAAAGAGCAAGTGCGGCTGCTCTGTCTCCAGGTGGTGGTGGACAGGTAAAAGATTTGAGTGCAAACCCCTTATATTAGTGAGGTGCACTTTGTATGAGGAGGAGTGCAACCGCTGTGTCAACTTGTTTCTTTTTTTTAACTTTTTCATAATAAAAAATAAATAAAAGTGCATAGGGATGGGAAATGGCAGTTGAACGAGGCGGTACGTATCGAACCCGACGTCGAAATTGGTGATGTCTTGCCACTGGGAGGCTAGTCTGGAGACTGCGGGGACGCCCGAACCCCCCCAGGGATCGCCATCGGGCCTCCTCGTCTGGTCGCCAACCAGCACGATGGAGCCACCCTGGGATTTTTCGCAGCTGGCGGGGCAGCCTTTCGTGGGTGGCTAACCCACTAATTGGGCCCCCAACTATCTGCGGCCAGCGGAAAGCCGTCGCTTCGGATCCCGCTACCCTCCTCGACTAGACACCTGACAAAACAAACACCAACCCGACGTCAAACCGGTTCGCCAACGCACCGCAACTGTTCAGACCCATTTCCCATAAACGGCTTCATCGAGTAACATGCCGGAACACGACTAGGTCGCTTTGCGGCACGACTCTGCCCGATGGGTGGTAACTTTGCCGGCGACCGGATGTTATGGTCTACCACCAAGAAAATAAGAGGCCGTCCTCGGCTTAAGACAGCGTATTTATAGGATGGGATAGATGGGTATAATGACATTAACGCCCCCCGACGGCAGAACGCCGAGGCAGCATGCGTTTAGGGCCTCGCCTTCGCCAGCGAAGGCGGTGTGTGTGTGTGATGCAGTGTAAGCTAATCGTCTGTTGTCAGTCGTTATTTGGTCATCTGAGTCGATTAGAATCGACTTGGGTCTTCTTCTAAAAGCTAACGGGGTGACTCTAGGCTGGTAGGTGGTCGCTTCAACCACCAGTGGGTTCGGATGTACCTCGGCCCTATCGAAGAAGCTCTGAGAGAGCTCCTTGAAATATTGCGCTATTGTAGGTAAACCTAGGTCTCTATGGAGGTCTGTATTGCGCATATACCACGGCGCGCCCGTGGCAATGCGCATGAATTTATTCTGAATCACCTGAAGGGGTTTCAGATCGGCGTGAGCGAAGGCGACACTCGCATAGGACATGACGGTGCGTATACAAACTTTGTAAAGTGTTACTCCTAAATATTTGGCTTCTTTTTGCCAGTCTATTGGTCGGTCAAAGATTCTAACTCTCCTTAGCACCCCCGTGTCGACCCTCACCCGACAGAAGAGCACGGCGGTGCTCTTCTGTATTTTTAACTCGATCCTCCATTTCCTAAACCAATCACCTAGGGTGTTGGCCGCGGATTGGAGGCGAGCGGCGACGGCATGAGGGTCCCTACCGGAGGTAAAGACTGCGGTGTCGTCCGCGAATAAAGCTAATTTGATACCCGGTGCGAGCTTAGGAGTATCGCACGTATAGAGCGTGTATAGGCTGGGCTAGAGGACGGAGCCCTGAGGGGGCGGGGGGATGACAGTGTCCCCTCTACTTTGTAGCGCAAGGAACGATTCGAAAGGTAGTCTCGTATTAAAAATATGAGCCTATCCGATACCCCGAGTCATAGTAGCTTGTACACCAGCCCGTTGTGCCAGACCTTATCAAATGCCTTCGCCACATCGAAGAAGAGCGCTCCTGTTTTGTTGCGGTTAAATTTACGCATATGAGAAAGAATGTGCTCCGTTAGGCGGTGCACTAGGTGGGTACACGAGTGATTGTCACGAAAGCCGAACTGCTCATTTGGAATTAATTTTAACCTCTCGATTTCCCTATTGAGCCTAATGAGAACTATTTTCTCATATAATTTGCCTAATGTATTAAGTAAACTAATCGGGCGGTAACTAGAAGGAAGATTGCGGGGTTTACCCGGCTTATGGATCCCTATAACAATGGCCTCCTTCCACTGATCCGGAAATGAGCACCCGGACAGTATAGTATTAAATATTGAAACCAAAAGGCAAAGCAAATGAGGCGGGAGGATTTTAAGAACCCTGTTACTTACGCTATCTGGCCCTGGGGATTTCTTAGTCTTGAGAGACTTTATAATCGATCTAACTTCGCCGAGGTCCGTGTCCTCTAAGAGAGGTCCCACTGGAGGTTGAGAGCAACGGCTACGGACAAAACTATCTACGTGCGTGACGTGAGCGTCATCGCACAGCCCTGTACTTAAGGTACATTGCTCCTCCAAGCTATCGGCTAAGCAATCGGCCTTCTCCCTATCTTCGAGGGCTAATTGTCGGTGTTAGGGATAACAAGCGGAGGCATTACTGAGACAGTATCGCGTACTAGGGCCCGCTCCAACGACCAGAAAGCCTGGTGCGTCGGGGCGAGTCCCTCAAGCCTGTCCCATTCGCGTTCTCTAAAGGAAGCGAGAGCTTGTTTCAACTCCCTCTGAAGACGGCGTAACCTCCGCCTGTTATCGTCGGTCGGGCATCTGTCATGGGCTCTGGTAGCAGTATTTTTCCTATTTACCATATACCTAATGTCCGGAGGGAGCGCACCGCAACCATCGAAGGTCACCGGGACCTCTCTCGTGGATTTACCTATATTATCTGTTAAATAATTAGTAAAATTATTTGAACGGGACTTGGCGGCCCCGACCGAGCTTGTAGTGCCAGGTATTGTGTCGAGATGCGCCGGGACTGGTAATTGTATAAGCTCCTCTAGCTTATTCCAATTTAATATCTTTTTAACTAAGGGCGTTGCTTGTGGAGGGGGTCCTTGCTGGAATAGGACCGGTCTATGGTCTGAGTCTAGCTCTGATAACGTCTCGCTCGTATTCAGAGACGTGATCGTATTTACGCAAGCCAAAGACGTAGCGAATGCAACTGTTGAGGAGGCGGTCTAATTTATCAAGGAGTTCGTTACTCAGGTTTGGATAGCAAACATCTGCGTAATCGATGATAGGTAAGATGAAGGCGTCAACTAAAATAATTTTGGTTTTTAAGGGGCAAAAAATTTTTGGTCCGATATAGCGACCGTAGAGTACAGGTAACTTTACGAGATAACTCGTTTACCTGCTGGTACCAACTCAGTCTATTATCCGTGCATAATCCCAGATTCTTCACAGTCATGGTAAAAGGTATTGTGTTGCCATTATACTGTACGGATGGCAGATTTGTACAATCCGTTTTGGCTAAGAGTCCAGAGCTTCCGATGACTATAGCCTGACACTTATGGGGATTTACTGCTACGCCAAATCTGTGTGACCATTGACTTAATTTATTTAAGTTATTATTGATAGTGCCTATGGCATTAGCAAGGTCATCGACCTTGGATTGTGCATAAATCTAGAGGTCATCAGCATACAAATGATACGAACAGCTGAAATTAGAAACAAGTGTATTTATGAATAAAGAAAACAACATGGGAGAAAGTATACCGCCCTGTGGAACACCAGTTTCCATAACAGTCCACTTGGAAGAGGCATTCCCCGTGCGAACTGACTGCTGGCGCCCCCGAAGATACGATGAAAACCATTTAATAACCGGTGGGCTGAATTTAAGAACAGATAGGATCGTAATAAGGATTTCATGGTCGACTGTGTTAAAAGCATTTGAAAAGTCTACAAGCACCAACACTGTCAATTTTTATCCTCCATGCCAAACCGAATGTCATCAGTTACATTAATGAGAGCAGTGTTGGTGCTGTGGCCAGAGCGAAACCCAGGCTGAAAAGTACTAAGTAGGTTATGTTTTGAAATGTGAGAGGAGATTTGCTTATATACACAGGCTTCCAATATTTTAGAGAGAAATGGCAAAATAGAGATGGGCCTATAATGGTTAGGGAGAGTAGGTTGAGGAATTTTAGGTAAAGGATGCACAAAAGCTTTTTTCCAAATTTGAGGGTAGTTCCCAGAACTCAGAGAAAAGTTTATGATATGGATAGTTGAGAAATAAAAAAATGGGACCAAGGGACTTTGCATTGATGCAATAAAGGAAAGTGTTTCAGAAAGAATTTTGCGGTCCAACTTTGAAGTAGAGATAAAATAATTGTTAATGTCATCTATGGGTACAGAAGAGCTATAATCAGAAGTGGCAGTTTTGCATATACCAATAGAATTGAGAAATTTAAACATGTCAGAAGAAGAAGAATTAGTTATATTGAAATGGATAAAGCGGCGTTTAGCTGTTCGTATCATTTGGTTACACCGATTGACCTTGTAAGCTGACCAGTTTTGAGATATTCGTCCTTTTTTAAAATTTCTAAATAATAGATCCCGCTTTGCCATAGCAGCGCGGATAGTCTGAGTCATCCACGGAGCAGGGGGTCGTTTCAGCTTTACTGTTTTTAAGATAAGATTTTTGAGAAAATAATTCTTAATCAACTTGTAGCATATTTCAGTAAAAACAATCTCTTACACAAAAACCAGTTTGGTTTCAGTGCCGGTCGCTCTACAACAGATGCTGGTGTACAGCTATTACTAAACATATTTGAAGCCTGGGAAGGATCACAGGATGCACTTGGCATTTTCTGTGATCTATCTAAGGCGTTTGACTGCGTTCAACATGAAATCCTTATAAAAAAGTTAGAATATTATGGAGTTAAAAATAAGTCCCTAGATTTAATTAGTTCATATCTTAATGATAGAATTCAAACAGTTGATGTAAATGGAAAACGTTCCCCTGGTTCTTTGGTAAAAATAGGTGTGCCACAGGGCTCTATCTTAGGGCCTTTCTTGTTCCTCATTTACATAAATGACTTACCTCACCTAGTGAGGGAAAAACATGGGATAGTGTTGTTTGCTGATGATACTTCTCTTACTTTTAAAGTTAATAGACGGCAATCTGTTATTGACGATGTAAACAATGCTCTCTCAGATGTTGTACAATGGTTTAACGCCAATAATTTGTTGCTCAATAAAAAAAAGACGAAATGTGTCAAATTTAGTTTACCAAATGTTAAAAATGTTAGAACCAATGTACAATTAAATAATGAGGATTTGGACTTGGTCAAATCTACTACTTTCTTGGGCATTACTTTAGATGAAAAATTGCAATGGGGTCCTCATATATTTGATTTGTCAAGCAGACTAAGTTCTGCTGCATACGCGGTTAAAAAAATACGTCTATTAACAAATATGGAAACTGATCGATTAGTTTACTTTAGTTACTTTCATAGCTTAATGTCATACGGTATACTCTTATGGGGCAATGCGGCCGACATTGATACCATATTTACATTGCAGAAGAGAGCTGTTCGCGCAATATATAATATGAGATCAAGAGACTCTTTAAGAAACAAATTTTAAGAATTTAAAATTATGACTGTTTATAATCAATATATTTATGAAAACTTAATTTACGTTCATAAAAATATTTCAAAGTTCAAGAAAAAATGTGATATACATAAAATTAATACAAGAAATAAAAATAAACTCGCTATGCCCGGCACTAGGCTCCATAAAATAGGTAAATCCTTTAAGGGTAATTGTATACGTTTTTATAATAAGCTCCCAAATGAAGCCTTAAGCCTCTCATTAAATAAATTTAAATTAAATGTTAAAAATAATTTAATAAAAAAATCCTACTATAGTGTAAAGGATTACATCGACGACGGTATGGCCTGGGAATGAATGTGTATTGTATTGCGAATAGCTAGTAATCTCCGCAATTTGTTTTTTGTTGTAAATTAATTTTGCTTTATCGACCTTCTGCATCACACCGATTCCTTAGAAGTCACTACTTGCGGTAGCATCGGGAGTCGGGTTGCCTCCCTCCCTCAAATATGTGCGAAGGGGGTGATGGCTGGCTCTTGTGTTATGCTCGTGAACGGGTGCTGCTTGCGGTGACTGGTTGTGTGGCAGGCCGAAGATTTATATATTATATATTTTTTCTGTTATTATTATTTAATTTTCGTTGCCTGAAATGATTAGGCTTCTTTTCAGATTGATTGCGAAGGTTCTAGTTGTTCCAAAATTGCACTTAAGCTTGACGTTTGTGAAACAGTGATCACAATATCAAAAAATATATCCGGCTGAGTTTGTTGTGTGGTTTTTCTCAGACCAGGACGCGTTTGGAACCCTCATAGCTTTAACATTAAGATGGAAAGTGCTTTTTCAGAAGGGCTTATTTCGATAAATCTAGTATCGTAATAGGCCCTCCTGACATTTCCATGTTGACGTACACAAGTGATCACTGATTATGATTCTAAGTGGAAAAGATATAAATAAATAAAAAATAAATAAATAAAATAAATAAGGGGGCATGAACGTCATACAAAGTGAGAACACTGTTATTCAAAATACAAAATTTCTCGTCGACTGTTGCTACTGCGTTGACCATAGAAAAGTTAGAGTTAAGAGCGTCTATCGTTAAACGGTCCAAGTCAATACGTGAGTAACTGCGAATTTTTAGTACTGTGGCCTTTTGATTGGGTGGCTTTAATTTGTAGGACAGGTAAAAAACAGGTCTTGGAAAAATCAGGCGAAGCTGTTATTATAAGGTCTATCCACGAGTCAAAGTTGAGACGTAATGGATGTGTCAGTTTGTCAAGTACAAGTCCTCTACTATTATTAATAAGTGAGTTCCAGCGGTGATGCTTAGCATTGAAGTCGCCAGCCAGTCGCCGCCGGTGGGGGCCACCCGCGCCGGAGCAGGGGCCTGGATACTAACGACGGTGGTATGACCCACGCGTTCTGAGGAGCCTTAGGGGCTGAGACGGGGCGTGCCTTAAGGGCAGGGTACGCATTGGGGTCCAGAGGGACCCAAGGTGGTTGAACGCGGCGGAAGGGAGACCTCACCGGCTGCGGCCTGCGCGGCGCTCGGGGGCACCCGCGATAATTCGCGGGGTGTCCCTTTTGCTGGCACAGTACACAGCTTGGAGGGACCTCCGGGACTGGGACCTTACGCGGACAGTCGGCTGTCGTGTGATCATCAAGACACTTCACGCACCGAGGACGGGCGTGACAGAAGCGGGCAGAGTGCCCATATGATTGGCAGCGATGACACTGCCCTGAGAAGCCGCGACCGCGCGGCTTTGATGCCAGATAGCTAGCATATAGTCCTAACATTAAACACCTCTTTGCCCTCGGGAGAGTGCTCAAGGTGTACTAGGACAAGCTCGTAAGGAGACTTGTCCTGCCGCTTGTATATGCGGTGAACCGCAAGTACGGGGAGGCCTTGGACTTAAGGTCCTCAAGGATGCGGTCGCTTGAGAAAGCGACGTTGAATGTTTCGGACGACTACCGTTAAGCGGCGCACGTCTTCAAGGGCGAAAGTGTGGTATCCGATACCACGCTCGGTGAGAAGTTTCGTCAGACCCCGGTGGTCCGACGATGAGGTGCAAGACACCTCGATACCAAGCGCCGTTGAGCGGGCCTTGGTGAAGTTTAATTTGCGATCAGTCATCGCCGAGGTGATCGAATCCCAGGCGGACTTATCGCGAATGTACAAAGGCGGCGGCGTCTTAGTACGAGGGGGGACCTCCGCTGAAGAGGCGGAGGACGAGGCGACCGGGTTCGAACCGGAGGCCGAGTCGGAGGACGAGGCGACCGGAATCGAACCGGAGGCCGAGGCGAACACCGCCGGCGGCGCAGGGCGCGCGGCGGGAGCGGCGGACGTAACAGGCGCAGAGGGCACCCGCTTACGCGTAGAAGGAGAGGAAGGACGCCTTACGTTTCGCCGATTTCGATTTGACGGTCTCGAAACCGTCATCGTCATCGGACGAGGAGGAGGAAGAGGGCGGAGGTCACAAGTCCATTTTCTCCGAGCCGGTCTCGGAGGGATCGGGGGATAAAACGTTCGATTGACGATCGAACGTCTTCAAAACGGGCTCGTAGGAACTGGAGGAGTTCCTCTAACATCGTGTCCCTAGTATTGGGGTCCATAATGGACCGGGAGATAAGACAAAAGGCCCCCCTGCCAGCCAGGGGGGCCGGGGGGTGTGTGCACTTTAAACACTAAACTAGTCCCTGTTTAAAACTACTTTAATCATAAAGTTGCTATGCATTACATCGGTTAATATCTTAACACCGCGTTGCAGAATATCACACATTTTTAACAACGCCATCTAGTGTTTTTAATATAAACTAATAAAACTTAAATATAACATGTACATTTTACAGTGACCTATACGAAACATCAAATCTGCTATCAGTAAGAAAACTTTATATTCTAAATGTAGTACTAAAAAAACATATGTCAATTGAATTTAAATCGTAATATATAAACAAAAGAAGAAATTACCTTGTTGTTAAACCTATCCAAACCAGAACATGTTTTGCCCAAAATCAATATATACATCAGTCAACTCATCTTTATAATAGTATTAATAAAATACTTAATATATATAAGATGTCGTATCATGAGTGCAAAAGGTCCTTGACTGATTGGCTAAAGTCTCTGGATTATAATGAAACTGAAAGGATACCTACTTTATTATATAAAATAGTGTAAAATGTAAGTAAAATAGTGTTAATGTAGGTAACTTAGTAGATGGGGTGCCATGCCGGGAACCTTCTCGTGGTGCACCCTTGGCAACAGGGGTTACAGAGAACCTTCGGGTTCTCCCACTGGCTTATACCCGACACGGGGGTCAGTCATGGGGGTTTATGCCCGGTCCATGACTGACAGGGGGGGGGAAATGGCGGGGTCACCTACCTTCGGGGAAGGGGCCTCCGCGGGGGGGAGGGATGGGCGGCTTCGTGTCTTGTGTTTGTTTTGTCCCATGTAGTCCTCGCTGTTGTTTTCGGGGACCTTGGGGCACTTTGGGGAGATTCGTCGGGGCAACGAGGTGATGGGCGTAGCCTTTGTCCGGTTCCCCGTAGTTGTGGCGAAGAGCCTTCTAGAGTCGGATAGGCTTTTGGTAGGTTGTAGTTCTGCCTCCGTAGAGCTTCTGGAGGAGCGGCTGCTCCGCCGCTACAGGTGTCAAGAGCCTGGGCACATGTGGGCGGTCTGCCCTTCAGAGATTGATCGTAGCGCCGTCTGTTTTCGATGTGGCTTAACTGGAAACTCCCGTGCAAGCTGCACCGGAATGCTACGGTGCACGGTCTGCGCGGACCTTGGGCTGCCAACGGCCCACGCGATTGGAAGCCGATTGTGCAAGGCTCCACGCAAACGGGGGAAGGCAGCTAGTAAAACAGCTGCCTTGAGCGTAGAGTGCACTCAATCACCGGTTGAGGCAATGGCCGTGTCCGACGGTCCAGCTCCTTAGGGTTAGGCTGGATGGAAGGAGCCGGGATTCTGCCCGCCTCCTTCCTCCAGCCGTAGCGCCTGGGCGGGAGAGGGGGGTGACCTCTCTTGCTCATCATAGGCCTACTCGGTGAGGGTGCCTTTTGTCTGATCGGGGCACCCTCAAAGGGAGGGATTCCGCCGTGGCGTCACAGTGAGTGCAAAATCGATCCCGTGGCGTCTCATTAAGGCGAGCAGAGGTCAACCGTTGGTTTTTTAGTGGGTAACCTTAAAAATCGTAGCGTCTTCTATGCTGCCGGGAGTCCCACCTACCCCCACGGCCATCACCTTCCTGGCCGCTGGGATGATGCGTAAAGCATGTTTCCAACGCAAAAAAAAAAAAATAATAATAAAAAGCTAACTTAGTAGATGTTGGTTCCTTATAAGAATCTTTTTTTTTTTTTTTTTTTTTTTTTATTTTTTTTTTATCGTTATAAAAATGCGTTTCCGCATCGTTACCCAGGAAGGCGATGGCCGGGCGGTATGTGCGGCACCCGGTGACTGCCATTTTTAAGGCGTCTTGTGCCGAGGTTCCCGCCGATAAAGCCTGCTGGAGAAGTTGCTCCGCTCGAGCCTTGGTCGACGGTAGTGCGGGGGGTAAGAAAAGTGCCCCCCGCGTCCCTGGTAAGTCCAACCCAGTGGCAGCCCTGGTTCCGGTTGCAGCACCACGTAAGTCTGCCAGGCCTCGAGCTCCTGCGGCTCCTGTGCCCAAACCTCCAGTGCAACGGTCTGCCTCTAGGCGTCAGCGGCGCAGAAGAAGAAAGGCGGCCAACAGCACGGCAAGGAAGGCCAAGGCGCGAATGAGAACCCAGCCCAAGTTGCCGCAGCCTCGGTCTCCTGCGGTGATTATAACGCTGCAGACCGAGGCCACGGCAAAGGGGGTGACGTACGCCCAGGTCCTCGAGCGCGCCGCCGAGAAAATAAATCTCGGCGAGATCGGGCTCGAGGACGGGCTGAGAAGCCAGCGGTCGGCCACGGGAGCGCGGCTCTTAAAGCTCCCCAAGGCGGCCCCAGAAGTGGCGCAGAGGCTGGCAGAAAGCCTCCGTCTTAACATTTAGTGTTTTTTTCATATAAATTGGTTAGGAAATAAAAAAGTTATTTTAATTTATGTCAAGTACGTAATAGGTACCATACAGATCTTCTTCTATACATGTAACAAATCTGTAGAGGAGTAGACTCTGTACATTGAAAATATAAAAAAAAATATATAACAAGGATGTCTATTACTAACATTTTTAATTTTTTTGTCTGTTTATCTATTTCTCTTTTAGTTGTGCCGCAACACGAAAAAATATGTGGCCAATGTAAATAACTTTTATACATCAAAACTTGAGCGTCATTCTGAATAAAATTTAATTTTTCACTTTTATTGTACACTCTTCACTCTATCAAAAGATATAAATATTTAAATTGATTAAGAACTTTATGTATATCTATACATATAATAAAACTGTAACTGTGTCGATGTCTGTACATTTAAAATATTTTCAAAAAATCATAATGCTGGGACCTTTATATAAGCAAACAAAAACAATGATTTTTCATTTTGGTCTGTTCGTCTATATGTTTGTATGTCTGTACCTCTGTATGTATGTTTGTTCACACTAATCTCAGAAACGAATTAATCGGTTTGTTTGCAGTTTTCGGGAATAGATTGTCATGGGCTTCAATTTACATTTAATGGTTTTTCATATAAACAAATAAAGATGTTAATAATCCCTTATTTTCGTACCATTGCGGTAAGATTTTTTTCCAAATTGAAAAGTGGTCCTCCCGTCAGGAAATAATAATACCCTTTACAATAAAAAAAAATGAGAATTCGGACTCTGTTAAAAATGATCGGTGATTAAAAACCAAAAAAAAAAGAAAAATATAAACTAAAAAATACTTCTACACGCAAAAGCTATTTGACGGAGTTTGATGAAACCTGAAACGTTTATACTTTATACATGGGTACCAAAGGATACGTTTTATCGAAATCGAAATTTACGCGTACGAAGGCAGGCACAGCTAGTATATAATAAAATTATCAGTATTTTTAACTTTTTATTGATAGGATCTTAAATTGTATGACAAAATGGTTTGATTTTAGCGAACTGGCTTTCCGTACTTCCCAACATGTCTTTGACATTATATTTGAACTTTTTAAAATGACAATATATTTAATTAGAAACGAACTGTTTATTTATTTAAATTTCAATGTTGATTGACAAACAAGCTTTGAAAAATTCAAAAATAGTAAAAAATGATAGCTTGTGCTAAAAGCATACAAAATACGTTTTAAGTTCGATATTTAAAGTATAAAATTTAAAAAATACTTTTTTTCTTACAAATACTTTTTTTTCCCTACTGGAAACAGTTTTATACTTTTTTTTCGTCAAAAAAAGTTGGCAACCCTATCTATGTATGTTACCCGCTACTTAGGTCTTCCTGAATTTGTAGGTATATTTTATTTTCTCCATGATAGTGGTATTTACTTAAAACACAAATAGACTAAAAAATGTGTGCATTCGGTCTACTATCAAATTGAGAGATTCGCCACCTATGGTGTCATTAATATATTTATCTAATCTATTTATATATTTAAGTTAAATGTATAAAAATTCTCTAAATATACCTACTCTAATTCAATAGGTAGATATGTAAGTACTCGTAAAACTGCCAACGTGTTTCTTCTTCTTGCGTCGTTTGTCCTCAATGCTGAGGGTCGTGACCTCTACAAATGACCTTTTCGTGGACTATATTGCGCCAATTAGCCCTATCTTCGGCGGAGTGGATAGCCTCACAGATTGTGGTGCCCAGCGTGGAGCGGATTTGGTCTGACCAACGTATCGGGCTTCTACCTCTGGGTCTTTTACCTTGGATTTTGCCCGTTAGTAGAAGTTTCTCCAGGTTACCCCCACTTTTCCTAGCTATGTGGCCAAAGAATTCGAAACTTCTCCTAGAATAGATGGTAGTGAGCTTTATAGGTATTTTAAGTTCTGCCAGTATAGAAGCGTTTATCCGATGTTCTGTCCAGTGTATACCGAGCATTTTCCTCCAGCACCACATTTCAAATGCCTCAATACGGTTTCGGTCAGCTTTCTTTAGTGTCCAGGTTTCTGCACCATACAGAAAGACAGAAAAAACCAAGGTGATGACGAGCTTTTTCATTGTCGTTCTTGAGACGTTCCTATCAGCCCAGATGCGATTTAGCTGAGACATAGCACTCTTCGCCATGACGATTCGCCTTCTGACGTCGATTTCACATGATCCAGTATTCGTCACAACCGACACTAGATATATGAAATCGTCGACTACGTCTAGGTTCTGTGCACCTGAGAGTGTGAGAGAGTTGTTACGGTCGACAATCATGACTTTCGTTTTAACCCGGTTTATGTGAAGTCCCATTTCATTGCTGACTGCCTCTAATCTTTCCAAAAATGCAGACATTTCATCTTCATTGGCGGCAAAGAGCGTGGTATCGTCGGCGTAACGTAAATTTGTGATCTTAGAGCCGCCAATTGATATTCCGCCCTCCCAATCTTCGCAGACTCGCATCATTATGTGTTCTCCATATATGTTGAAGAGTACTGGCGATAGAATGCAACCTTGTCTAACCCCTTTTTTGAAGTGAAAAGGCTTAGAAATTGTGCTATCAATCCGAACCGTACCTTTATTGTTGAAGTAAAGCGCCTGGATTAAGGCGACCAGGTGTTTGGGTACGCCTAGTTCAAAGAGCACATTCCATAGCTTTCCCCAGTCAACACAATCGAAAGCTTTGCTGTAATCTATAAAGCACATGATGAAAGCGGTGTTAAATTCATAAGACTTTTGGATTATTTGTCTGATATTCAAAATTTGCTCACGTGTACTTCTACCTTTAACAAAACCAGCCTGCTCCTGGGGGATTTGCCAGTCAAGAAAATGGCGGATTCGGTGGTTAATTATATGCAGGAGGATCTTACTACACATTGTCACAGATTCTATTGGAACCCTTCTTGTGAAGTGGTAGGATCACAGATTCCGTCCAGTCTTTTGGCCATTTATCAGTTTTCCAGATACAGTTACAGATGTTGTGCAAGTTGTCAACGCCTTTGTCACCCAGATTTTTGAGAATTTCTGATGTTATCTGATCAGGGCCTGGGGCTTTACGGTTTTTTAAAGCCGATATGGCTCCATGCTATTCCAGACGGGAAATGACTCCGTGTATGTTTGTTGATCGTAAAGCTTTTCGCAATATACACGCCATCTCTCAGCTACAGCTTCAATGTCATTAATAGCATTACCGTCTTCATCATTGATGACCCAAGTTTTAGGCTTGAATTTTTTGGAGATCAGACGAACTTTTTAAAAAAGGTCGGAGGTCTGACATTTTCTTGAGTTCACCTCTATGTCAGCACAGATGTTCGATAAAAACTCATTTTTATCTCTGCGACATTTCTTCTTGACTAAATTCCATTGCTTCGAGTATTCTTTCCTAGGGTCATTTCGGTGCAGACCTTTGATCCTTGCAACTTTACACTTTTGTACTGCTTCCCAGGTGTCATCTGAGAGCCAAGATTTGGTTTTACGCGATGGGATGTTGGTTTTTCGAGAAGCCTTGATAGTTTCTAATGTCTTCTTAATCGTCTTTTCTAGCAGTTTCCAGTTTGAATTAGCATCTCCGTTGGCAGTTGGAAGATCGGCGAGCTTGTCTTCAGTAATGGTTTTAAAAATTGATTTTTCATGGGGGGCTAGTGAGTTGACGATTAACTTTTTATGACACCTGGGGGCCTTAAGGCTTAGCGCAAATTTCGCAAGAAGCAGATTGTGATCAGAGCCACATTCAGCACCAGGATATGTTTTCACATTCCTTACAGAAGACTTCCAGCGCTTGTTGATGAGTATATAATCAATTTGATTTCTGTATCGTGCTCCTGGAGACGTCCAAGTGTACAGACGTCTGCGATGATGCTGAAACTGAGTGTTTGTGATACAGAAATCCTTCTCAATGCAGAATTCAATCAACCTCTGACCTCTGTCACTCCTTGAACCTAATCCGAACTTGCCCACGATTTTGCGGATATGGTCATCTTTGGTGGTATCCCCAACTTTAGCATTCCAGTCTCCGATGACAACCGCTACTTCTCGATTTGGAATACTGTTTAAAGTAGTCAATGTGTTGTAGAAGTCATCAATATCTTGATCGGGCGCTTTTTCAGTAGGTGCATACACCTGAACAATGTTGAGTGTGGCGGGTTTGGCATTGATTCTCATAGTGATGATCCTGTCAGACACAGGGTTGTATCCCAGCACGAACTTGTTCATATGCTTAGGGAGCAGTATAGCTACGCCCTTCTGACTTTTGTCATCACATCCAGAGAAATACAGAGTATTGCCACTAGTTGTATTGAAATGGCCCTGCCCTTTCAAGTGAGTCTCGCTGAGCCCTAGTATTGAGATCCGGCACCTCTCCACTTCTTTGTCTAATAAAGTTAATTTACCAGCCATTAATAGACCGCGAACATTCCACGTGCCGATCCGATGTTCGTCACGAATTGATATTTGCTCATGTTTGGTATTAGGAGCTTCGCCATGAGTTGTTCTTCTGACGGAGTCCTGGTGCGGAGCCCCGCTAGGTTTAAATTTAGATTCATCGGTCGCATATTTCACACCACTCGGCCCGGGTACCGAAAGGTGCCGGGTGTTAGCCGGATCGGCCAACGTCGCTCTTAAATCTTGTATCTGTGTATTCATTCATAAAGGTTTTCTTGGGAAAATACGCGTGGTGGTTTCCCACGTTCTTCCACGGCAACGTGTTTCAGCATCTCTTAAATATATTAGTATTATACCAGCTGTTATAACTTCGTGTGGACAATGTTATTCCAGTAAGTGCTAGTGTGCTAGATAATGATGGATTCTCACATTACACCTGTAGTACATTATTGATTCAAATGAAAGTTATTTGGTGGAGTGTCATTTATGAATCATATTTACTAAACGAAAAAGAAATGTGAATAAAAGTAGGAAGAAGGTAATAATAAAGACAAATAAAATTTATGATTTTAAAGTTATTATGTGTAATTAAAATATTCAAGATCAAGACTACACAGGATTTGTTTAAATTTTTTTGATTGTTAGTACACAAATTCAAATGTAAAATTAGTATTTCAATAGCAAAACTAACTATCCTTAATTATAGTAAACATCTCAATAATAAATTTGGAAATTATTTCATCGGAATCATTTTAGACTTAATTCTACATGACTATTAACTATGACCATATTATTTTTATTCTTTTTAAACGTCTTTTTGTGTTTGGGGTTTTAAAATTCAAATTATAATTTCTATATTGTAACGTTCTTCTGATTGTAGGTCACTGAACCTGCCCTCTGTTTAATTTTAATTTCTAAACGCCTAGACCGATTTTGATATATTTCTGTGTTTGAGTGGATCCCTGGATATTTTAAATTTACAATAAGATCGGGCAGCTGCAGTCATAATATTCCAGAGTTTTGTTTTAGAACAGTATAACTTCTATGACCAATAGTAGGCATCTACGAGTATATGATATACACAAATGCCCCGTGACTAGTTAAATAAATAGTAATCGTTTTTGAGAAGGATAGACTGTTAAAATTTTTAAAACTTCTAAATTGATTACAAAACTATCATTTTAAAAACTTCTAAAAAATTGCTTTAGATTAAAAATAATAATCAGAGATAGAGCACAAAACATTTAATGAAATAATACATAGTTATCAAACTTTTTGTCATCCACACAAGTTTCATTTATCATATAAAAAAAATCAAACACAAATACGTGTTGGTCTCCCTTGTCATAGTGAAACATTATTACCATAAACAAGGCGTAGCTGAACATCCACAGAACTATGGCGACCACCATCAGAAGCAGAACACTGTGTAAGTTCCATTCCTTGAGCCTATGAGAACCAAGTTCAACAGACTCGCTATTGGTGTCCTAGAACAATGTTTAACTAAAAAGATTATTAATTATTACTACAATTTTTATACTCTGTGGATGTTTTAACTTACGTAGTAAGCGCGCCTAGACGCTTCTAACAATAATTGCGTTTGGTTGGTCATTTTTATTTTTTTTCTGTATAAAATTTAGACATGATATTATATGTATTTCTATAAAATATTTTTTTGTTATTCATTACAATACGAGTACTAATCACTGAAATTTTCGACATTTACATTTACATTTTCAAAGATTTCCAATATTTCATTTTTGACTTTTCTCAGTCAGTTTACGAAACTATCAAGAAGATTAAAACACAACAGAAAAGAAATCTAACTGAAATGAAAATATGAACCAAACTCGTTTTGGTTTTAGATTTATATTCAAATATTAAAGATTTAAATGAACTTACCAAATTCTTAATTTATATTTATATAGTCTAAATTTTAAAGTAAATTATAATATAGGATAATATAATGTAGGATAAAATTCCGTCAATCCATAGTTATACCTACCTATTATCTTTGTGTGTGTAGGAGGGATAAAAAATAAAACATACTTACATGTATTTATATATGTATATATAAAAAATAGATGTAACCCAATAATTTAAACCCGTTACACATGTTAATTATTCAATTACGTATTTTTAATTGTTCCTCCAGTTTAGAATATAATTCTTACATTTGATATATAGGTATACAATTTGGAATAAACAATCTTAAAATGAACATAATTAAAGAAATAGAAAACAAATTTTGTTAGTGTTTGTGATCTAATTGACACCGTTGTGGGCGAAGTCATCACCGCGTTCGTAGGAGCGCGGCGCGATCTTTTCTCGCTCCTCGTTTCCCGCCACCAACATGGCCAGATGTTCCTTAAATATGGACATTTCGGAGATTATTAATAATCGCTTCGGCATGTCAGTCACCGCGGCCACTGATACTAGCGCTGGAGTCATGTATTGAAGCAACAGCCGAGTTGTCAACCATTTTGGATGTCGCAGTTCCTACTATTTGTTCTTTACTTCATTTCATTTCCTTTAATTGGATGTTTTGTATTTTTTTTGCTGTATAATAATGTATGCGATGTCCAAAATAAGTTAATTTAATTTAATTTTTAAGAGCGCAATTTATTACAGCTTTGGCAAGCATACAAGATGTCGTTTCAAGCTATAGTTTGTAGGCTAGTAGGGTACCCTTAAGATGTAGGTACCTCTTACCAGATATGTTTTGGATGTCGCTTGCAGCTGTTGAAGGAGGTCTTGCACTTTAGCGCGTAATCCACGTACTTCAGTCATGGCAGATTCAACTGGAAGTACCTGCAAAGATGGATATAACATTTACAAAGTTATTTGAATTCGGTTTTGTAAGAACAACTGGATGGAAAATTACAGTCTCATGGCTTCTCTTCCGTACCTTGAGCAGAGCGTTCGCAGTCGCTGTTAGATGACTCGTCACCAGAGTAAGTCCCTGGCGAATATTGCTGCAAAATATAACAGTTTGATATATTTGATTTATATTATATATTTGATTTTCGCTTCATAGAATGCGGGTAACTAATTATATACATTCTAATGTAAAAAAAAACATAGATAAGTAGGTCTACCTACTTATCTATGTTTTTATATTTAAAAATGGCTTCTTTATAACTCCAAAATATAATTTGCGATCTCATTATAGTGTTATATTGATGTCGGTAGTATGTAAAAATATAAGAGAGTTTATATAGATAGATACTTACATACCATGGATCTCTTACCAAAGATGAATATTCATAAATAAGACGTTTCGTGTTTTTTTTTAATTTAAGATGATCGCTTTAAGGTGAATTTTTACCATAATAAGAAATGTAAGAATAGATGCGACCAGATGAATGAAGTAAGAGCTGTTAAATGCTGATACATAAACATATCCAATTGTATGACCGTAACGTTGCCCTGTTCTTATTCTTGATATTCCTAAAGTGATCTCATTTTCCCATCCGCACCATTTATAACATTTCCTAATAGAAAATTTCAAACTATTTTCTTTAAAATCTTGTGCATCTATTTCGTTTAAATTCTCTTCAATGTCTGAGGAATAAATAAAAAATCTGTACTTTTAATCAAGTCCAAGTCTAATGCTGTTGGTGAGGACGACATACTTCATGTCATGATGTTGTTTACGTATGTATGACTTCAACTTTTAAATACCTCGCCTCACTGGCTTGTTTTCTTTACTTGATGTCCATGATCCTAAGGTACATAACGGTCCGTATCTAATCTATCTATCTATCGTCAGTGGTATTATATAAATAAATTTCTTGTTTAACTTATAGTACCAATCTTATCTCTAACTTCTAGTCTAGGTTTCGTATTGGCCACAGTGAGTTGACATGGTGTGGTGATTCTCAACTGTTTTACTTTTTCCTCATCTGTTTTCGTTATTTAAAAACTCCATAACATATAATTCAGCGTACTCTTATCATCTGTATGCCTACGACGTACAAATTTACATACATGCTACGTCTCACAATATCAAAGTCATTGTCGCTGCCATTAACAAAGACTTGCAGCACTCTGCAATTTTAGGCAATAATTCTTGCCAGCTAACGATAAACCCGTAATTTGAATGACATTAGCCTCCTATCGCTAAAATTTAATAACATAATAAATCCTTTTACGCAATGAGTAAAAATATCTGCGTTTATATGGAGCTTACTTTAAATTAGACTATTCACCTTGTCAAACTATGTTGCATTTTTTTTTTTTTCCATTATGTCTGTCTATGCTGTTAGCCCTGTTGGCTATTACAGCGTCACCGGGGGAGCGGGTGGGTCAGGAGACCCGCCTTTAAAAGAGGGGGCCAGATGGGCCCCATGGGGAACAGGACGCAGCTGGGAGGATCCTCAGGGACCGGTCCCTTACGCAGACAGTCGGCTGTCGCGTGGTCGTCCAGTAACTTGACGCACCTTGGAAGCGCGTGACAAAAACGTTGGGAATGCCCATAGAGCTGGCAGCGATGGCACTGACCAGGAAAACCGCGACCGCGTAGAGGTTTGACCCTAAGGCCGGAGAGTTGGCAGACTGCCTTAAGGTTGAAAATTTGCTTTCCTTCCGGGGAAAGCTCGAGATGAACGAGTACCAGATCGAACGGGACTCTAGTGGTCGCTCGGTACATGCGGTGCACCGAGATGACGGTGAAGGATTGGGACTTAAGGTCCTCGAAAATCCGTTCAGTAGTGAGCTCCACGGGGAGCCCTCGGATGACCACCGTTAAGCGGCGTTCATCCTCTAGCACGTAAGTGTGGTATCCGTAACTACGTTCGCGGAGGAGACGAGTCAGACCGCGGTGGTCCGACGAAGACGCGGTTTGTACGCGGATACCGTCGGCGGTATTTCGGGCGGACGTGAAATGGAGCTTGTGCTCCGTCATAAGTGCGGACAGAGTGTCCCACTTAGACTTATCCCTTATGTAAAGCGGCGGCGGCGTGGGGGACTACCGTGGCGCTGAAGGCGCCTCCTCGGGCGCTGAAGGCGCGGTCGACGGCGGCGCGGACGCGGGCGCATCGGGCGCGATCAGCACGGGTTCGAGAGTCGGGCCCGGGCCCGAGGGACGGACGGGCGACACAGGTTCGCTACTGGCGGGTTTTGAGGCCCGTTTTCGCGGTAGATTCGAGGAGAGCGCTTTCGTCGTCTTCCTCTTTGCTAATTTGGACTGCACGGTCGTGAAACCTTCGTCCTCATCAGCGTCCGAGGGGGGGACGAACTCCCCGACTCGGATTCCGAGGCCGTCTCCTTCGTAAAGGTAGCGGCCTCGACTTCCATGTCGGAGGTGCTCTCAGCTGCGATCGCGGCGCGCGAGGTCGAGGGCGGAGACTCGGTGCCTAACAAGACAGAGTATCGTAGGCATAATTCAGGCGCAATTCCGTGGACCCAGCCAAAAAACTGCGACTTGGACAGATCTTCGGGTTCCGCCGCGGATTTGGGGTCCATGGTGGAGCTCGGTGATATGAGCCGTCCTCCCTGCGTGAGCAGGGAGGCGAGTGCCTATCGTGAACCCTGTCGAATCTCTGCCAGTAGGTGACAGAGGTGTGCCTAATACCCTAACGACTGTGTACTTACACGACGCAGGTTATTACGACGAAGTCTTTGAATGGCGTTTCGTACCCTAACTAGGGCGACGTCGGACTTGTTGGACCCCTATGCAGTCTCGCCGGCCCGCAGGTGTGCTTGCGGCGATGACTCACACACGAACACAATCACAACACTGGCTTGCACACAATGGAGGCCGTTGTCTTAATCTGGCGCAGGTGTTCGAACGGTCGGTGCAGGTGGTCGGCGCAGGTGTCTGGGCGGTCAGCGTGACGGCCCAGGTAGGTGGCGCAAGTAGGCGAAGCAGGTAAGAGGGACATGTGTCCCGGTCGACTGCTCAACGGTGAATCAAACTATGTTGCAATGTCACTAATACTCTACCTCAAAATAGTGCTAGTGAGCTCACTAATTCCTCCTCTCATTGACAATACTAATGTCTTCTACTCTAATAACTCTATAGCATATATTTTACAGTATAAATAGTTATCTTAACCAATTGGTTATCGATATCGCCTTCTTAATAGCAGCATTCCCTTAATTTTCAATCTTCGAGGACATATCTCACCAACAGTCTCCGTTATAGTGGCTACGGTCTGATGCGATCCAAGATCTTCAAAATATCTTCTCTATTCTTAATTATCCTTGTTTTCCATTTGATTTCGAATTTATTATTAATAATATGTTGGTTGTGATGATTGGCTTCTTTATTAGAGTTTGGTACAGTATGCTCTAATAGTAGTAATTTTTCTAGCCTGACCTTGGCTTTCTGTATGTTGTAGTCGTTACAGTGCTTAGAAACCTGTACCCAAGGAAAACGAGATACGTAGCGCTCAAAGGACTTGCTTGACTGCAACGCTCAGTATATTATAAAACGAATTAAGAAATCATACACATAGTCGGCGTAATAAATACACAAAAAAAATGTACGAAGTTGGTAAAGACGCACTTGGGCAGATCCTGCTGAGTATAATTAACAAGATGCACGATCTTCCTTGCGGACTCCCTCGCCAGTAGCACGAGCAACTGCTCCAGCGTGTCAGGGCGCGCCTGGTTCTCCGGCTCTGGCTGCGACAGCGACGAGTATAGCTGCTTGGCTTTCTGCCACGCGAGAACTGGGTCCGTGGCCACCTGAGCATTCAAAACATATAAAAGTATTATAGCAATATTTTTTTTGTACAACCTAGTGAATTAATTCCCTCTTTAATTAATATTGAAAAATGATTAGCAGTATTTACACAAATTTATCGTAAGATTGATTTATAAATGTTACCAGTTCAGCGACATACGCCAACACGTGTATCTGTTCCTTGATAGCCTTGGCCTCGGCGAGGGCCTGTCTCGTCAGACGTCGTTGCAGCTTGCGGCTGAGTCGCGCGCCGTGTTGTACGGCGTGGGCGGCGCGGGCGCGACCTGACTCCTCGCTCTTCACTTCTGCGCTGGTCACTATGATCACCACTATATAAGGAAACCGGGTTTTCGTAGCGGCAGGCATTGAGATTTTCTTTAAGATAAGATAAGGTATTTCTGGACGGCCCGAAATCAAAATAAAGTCGTAGTGGAATGCGATTATTGAGGAATGAGAGCTAGTATTAAATTAACGGGTTAGTTAATCCACAGGACTGCTGCTAATTGGAAAAAGAATAAATACAGACGTAATTTCCTTTATGATTGAGCAATTATTTATCGTGCCCTTTGATAAGCGACTTTAAACGGTAATGTATGTTATCGATGTCTATGAGAATGGATACAGAGTCCATAAGTCACGTGATGTCTATTATGTCAACTAAGATAACCCTGGCTGCGGTAAAGTTGCATTTGTGGAACTATCGTCATTTGCGTGGCGATGAGAGAGTCCTTTAATAGAAAGATGAGATGTCTGTGGTCTGATCGTTGTAATTAGACATTGCCCAGACAAAAGATAAGAGCAGCAAAGTCAGAAGTTTGTGTAATCTGGCTTCTAGTACTTACTTGTCTGGGAGATACTGACGATAAACATTACGACCTCAATTAACTAATTAACAATATATTAACAATATAATTTATAGCTACTGAACAATATAATTTATAATTGCACGATCTCACCATCATTAACATCTTGATAGTCGGGTGGTAGGTACTTGTCGACATATTTGTCAGCGGTAGTGAGTGCTCGATCCAGCGCGCTGGCGGTCACGGCCGTCACTCGAGAGTCCAGCACAGCGGTTCCCAACTGTTTCACAGAATCTGCTCTGCGCAGTACGAACTGACGGGTTTCCGAATACATCTAGTAATAATAAAACTTGATAATAAAACTGCCGGTTTTGGCTACATTGGTTTGTTCTAAAAACATAACATTCTATAAGCCGAAAATATTGATTTACTTTTATTTCGTCTTGAATACATTTAATGGGTCTTTGTTTAAATTTCTAAATGTATAATTTAGATTACTGTATGTATCTGTCTGTCTGTATCTATGAATTGTATAGTGACTATATAACAAGAATTAATATTTACACCTATAAAATGGACAGATTTTCAGTACCTACACTACGTCACTAAAATTGACTGTTTTAAAGTTTAGCCTATAAGATTATTGATAATTATAAAAATATGTATTACATTTAAACTTACGGCTTGCGGCGGCAAATAAATTGAAGGAACTCTCTTTTCCACGACATCGAGTGACAGACAGAGGAATCTGTCCAGTTGCTGAATCGGTGTTTCCAGGAAATGTACTGCAGGAAGGGCCAGTTGTACTCCAGTGGCCAATGACTTCTCTCCGAGGGATAAATACCAACGTATCCAAGGGTTTGATTCCTAAAATGAAATGTTTATTATAAAAAGCAACGTTTCTTGGTATATCTATACTTGTGCATTTATAACCCGAGTACCAATTGAAATCATTATCTTCTTAATTTGGAAATAGGTTATCAGTTCATGGTTTAGTATCTATACATATAATAACGCTCGTCAATCAATCGATGTCAATCGACATTTTAGTCGTACCAAAAAGCAGCGATGTCATTCTAGCAAGGGAAAACTGATAGAGTTTACCATTAATACCATAACCAGGGCTAACCTTTAAGGTATGAACCCTGGTAGCCCAAAAATACTTTCAAGTACTTTTCAACTGCATACTGAAAAAGTCTACTAATACAGGCTCTCATAGTAACCCAACAACAGACACACCTGGTGTTTATAATTAAATTTTTAAAGCAAATATGTAATTGTTATCTCACTCTAATTCTGGAGTATATTTTTTCTGTAACTCCGATCCCTGATTCTATAATGGGTATGTGGGACACCCTCTCCAACGCTTCGAGTCTTGCTAAACCTGGCTTCTGGACCTTCGTCACTGAAAGATTTATTAAAAATTAAAAACTTTTTAAATTAAATTCATCACTACTACTATTACTAATAATACTACCAAACATTGTTAAATTTCATTTTAAAAGAGTAACTGTTGTGTTTCTGGCCAGCTCTTCTCAGCAGTACAGCTTTCCGAGCTGGTAGTAGCTTACTCACAGACTGACTATACTGACCAATTTATTGTTATTGACGAGTCAAAAGTGCGTGTAAATGCCTACTTGAATAGAGATATTTGTAATTTGAATTTTGAACTTATTACCTAGTAATGGGTATTCGTGTTGGTCTTCCCGAAAAAAGCAGTTTACCCAACGACTTCACACAGAGACCACTCAAAATTTCATAAATATCCGTAAATATAAGATATTATTAAATAAAATAATGATATTTGTCAGTTTAAATAAGATAGTGTTTAAATACAAAATTTAAAAACTTTCTTTTATATTTGGACTAACAGATACAAAATTATAAACTACGGGTAGAGTCTGTGTGAGGGAGATAACTATATCTGACTAACCTCTAGGTCCATGGCTGTTTTTAACCGCCTGTAGGTACGCTTCTACCTTTTTCGCTATCGAAACCGTGGTGTTCTTATTAACTCCATATTTACTAACAAAATATTCCTTATGTGCGTACATTTCAATCAACATTATAACAAATATTTATTAATAAAAATATATATACATAATTGAATTACTGCTTTCGTATAATATCAATACACGTCCGCCATTGAGTGCATTGATTGTATTGAACTATATTATTTTTAACGTATTCCTGCAAAGGTTATCTAACAAAATATAAAGGTGAAATATTCATCAGATTTTAAATGAAGTCATCGTAAGTAAAGCGATAATACTATTTTTTATTATTACGTAATATTTAAAAACATATATATAAATAATATAATAATACTCGCAGCGCTTCCGTCAGTGTGAAGTGTGAACGTCCAAGTCTAGTGGATCTAAAACAAACTGTGACCCGGAACTATATAGTTTTGTCTCCACTAGCGCTGCTACTTTAATTTTAGTTTAAAAGACAAGCTTATGTTGATTGGTGACCGAATTATGGATACATATTTTTATTTAACAACTCATTGCCCTTTTATGGTACACCACATTATAGTTTACAAAGTATGTATTACAATACAATCTAATCTTTCTAGAAGAACCAAACCATATACATATTCTTGTTTTAAATCTGAAAACTCTGTTATGACAAGTCTAAGAATGAAATCAAGAAGTGCGGATGGAGCACCTTTAAACTTTGTTTGTTACTGACCCTGAACACCAACTCTGACCCAAAAGAAGCCTGCCAGAAACACTTTAGCCCTTCATCCGATCAGAATCCGGCTAATAAAGATAAAAGATGTTAATACAACAACCTCAAATCCATATGTTAACAATAAAAAATTATAAGTTCTGAAAATTATATATATATATATATATATATATATATATATATATATATATATATATATATATATATATGAAGATCCCCTTGACCTATATCTATATTAAAAAATTGTACAAAATTAAAAATAACAATAAAAAATATTATATTATTTAATTAATAACTACTTTAGAATTCAAATAATGTAATCAATTAAATAAATAACAGCAGCCAAATACTTTCTGTCTGTCTGTCTATGTAAGAAATTTGATGTTTTTTTTATATAATAACTAAAATAAATTTCACATTTATATTAGTCAACATGTCGAAGTTATAACTTTACTTGGTAAAAAGTAGTTTGTTGCTTCATCCCGTTATTAATAAGTTTCCACTTAAAGAAATTGGATATCTCATAATAAACTTCAGATATTAATTGTATTACGGCTACTTCGGATTGGATTCGGTGTATAAAGACCCTTACTCGGCACCGATATTTGGCAACATTAGCTATTATTATACTGGAGTATTAAGAGTTATTTTTAGTAACAAAACCTTAAATCAAAAAAAACCTTCCTGAATGATCTTAAGATTCTTCTTTTTCCTGTTACTGTCTTATCTTTACTTATTACATTATATGAATTTATTAATAAAGTAATCTATTTATTTTGATTTCATAGTATCCGAGACTACATTTACCTAATCCAAATAGTTTTGTTTCTATTTCAATTTCTAGTGTGTTATTTTTCTTTTTACCAACTACTTAGGTAATATTTATTATTCTTTGATGAAACCAATCAATATGTTTATTGTTTTAAAAATCTATTTTTTCTAAATCACGTTTCAGAATTATTATTAAAACTGTTGTAAATAAAACAAATGAAGGTAGTTCTATTTTAATGTATTTGACAAACACGGATTCTTATTTTTTATCGTAATTATTGAACTTTAACAGTGTTAAAACAACAAAGTTTACGAAACACACACTAACGAACAAATTTATAAACAATATATTTTTTTAAAACACGATAATAAAATATATAATATTAACTTACTATTTCCTGACGGTTTCTGAGTTTCTAACGGCTGTAGCGCGCTCTCTTCCCGACTAACAAGTAGAACGACAAACCCCAGCGCGGAGTGGTCAATAGTATGCTTAATAACAAAACAGACTTATCACTGGTTGTTATTGATATCACTTATATAAATAATCAATATTAGTTTCTAGATATTAATGTTGTTTTTAATAAACAACCTCATCGGTTAAACTTATTGTGTTGATTTACACAAAAGCTATATACATTTAAATAATTTAAAAATGATACCTTTTTTTTATTCAAGTTCTGAGCTACTTTATTTATTATTATTTTTTTCGGTTACAAGAAAGGTAACTTAACAACATAAAACTCAAAAAAATAAAATACATTTTCAACAAAATGTCCGCTTTGATGCTGTGTCAATAATGGTGTTTTGTGGCCAGAGTTCGTCGGAGAAAGAACTAAGCGATAACCGAAGATAATGGATTTGTTTATTTAATGTTATATCATGTTTGTGACTAATAGAACTTTAACGATATTTATACTATCTTTCACATTTGCTAACAATCGTTGGTTTGTACACTCGTTTCTATTCAATATTTAATAAAATATTTCAAATTATTTCACGTCACTATATGACAATCAAATTTACAAATAAATTAATTCATTGTTTAAAATAAATCGGACAACTTTAAAATATAGGTATTCGAGTACAACAAAAACCTCAAGTCATAATGACTTTGTTTTTGCAATTAAACGATACATTATGATCAATAAATAATATTAAATACCTATAATAGCGATCACATAAAGTGCCAGCAAATATTCTAGTAAATACATTTTTAATAACATATAAAAAACTATATTAATTCGAGAAACATACCTAACCTGTTGTGTTAATGTGAACCTGAATGTTCGGAGATTAAAAACAAAACAAAACAGCTTGTACATAACATGTAGGTAAAAAAGGTCTTAAAAACCAAGTTCTGACTTACAACGAATCATATTCGTTTTCAAAACAAAATGATCATAATTATAATCCTTTAAGTACCTATGAGTAGTCCACTGACGACAGATTTTGACGTAGCACCCCTCTACTCCAATGAAAACAATTTAAGTATCTCTTAAGTATAGGTATATATTATAATAAAAAAAGACAAGTCACATAATAAAAAAAAATCTTCATTTGGACATTTTGACGTTTTGACATAAATGTAGGTAGGTACTTACAAGAACGATCTTTTATATGTCAAGGTTAATATATTTTATATAAAGCTCAATTAGCATATTACTTCATATTTTTAAGTCAAATATGTATTTTAAAATAGTCTGAGAATGTAACGTACGTACGTACCTACTTATTATAAATAACTGCCAAATATTTTTATTAATTATCAGTGATCGTCGATTAAATATAAATATTGATAATGTATCTTTAAAACTATTTATTCTACCACTGATTCGTGTTTATAGTATATCTCCCCCCACCAAAAACAATATATTTAGATGTGTTTCACAATTACTGTGAAATCAATTAAATTCTCTGTTAATATATATGCGCATTAAGTTTATATATTTATAAATACCGACATATTACACCTATCTCATACTTTTACATATCCTTAATCAATATTATAATGAGTTATTATCATTATCACAATCTTATCACACTTGAGGTTTACCACAAAAGAAATATCATTTTTCATTTCTATTGTGAAATATTAGTCGACATTATTGTGTTTTACACAAAACAAATCTGTGTGATTTAGTTACAAATAAGACAGTTTTTGGTTGGAGTTAGAGTTTACAAGGTTAGTAAATTATAGTGATAATGTATAGATAGATATAATTGCTATATAATTTATATATCAGACACTTACGGTACTGTTATTTATGGATTTATCATCAATTATTTGATAATTGTATTCAGAAATTTAACTAAATCAATAATATTTTTATTTTTGTCAGTTAATTTAAGGCTACTGGATGAATTCTGGTATAATTTGATGTAATTATTATCCTGTACAAATATACGATACTATTTAATAGATTTATCAATTTAATAAATAATAATTATCTATTTATAGATTAATACAAAAATATATTCATTTGTATAAAGTTGGTAGCAAATACAAAATACTTTTACATATTGTTTTCATTTCCTAAAAAAATACTACAAGTAGTTTAAAGGTAAATTGCTGATTTTTCATATGAGTATATGTCTGTGAAAAAATATTTAAATGAAAAGTTCAGTTGTGGGTACATACAATGTCTAAGGTAAAGTGATTGTGACGTACTGTTGAGCAAAGTTGATAAGAGAGTTCTTAGAAGTCCGTATTAATTATTATCATAATTTTCACTTCTTACTCGAAAGAATACATTATTAAAAGGGGGTAACTAGTGTCTGCCAACCAATAATTAAGTATTTACTAACATATTTGCACGTTTCTTAAATTATAAATTTCAGGATATAATTTTAATTTACATATTCTTATTTTTTAAAAATAAAAATTTAAATGAAAATTCTAAATTGCCTAATTGACTTGAATTGACATGAATTGTTTATTTTGAAAGCAAGGAATTATAAATTATTAAAATGGTCTTACCATTGTATAATATCATTTATTTTGTAGTATATATATTTTTTATAAAATATTGTCAAAAAATAATGATATAAAGCATTTTCTACCAATCAACCCAGTGAAAACCATAAATACAGAAAATACTATGAGGCCGTATAATTATACATATTAAACTAAACTAAGACTAAAGCTTCATTATTTAGAATTAACAATTTTCAATGTGAACATATATATATATATATATATATATATATATATATCGTATTAGGTATATATATATTTTTTTATTTTTAGGCAATGCGGAAAAAATAATTTAGGATGGAAACTCGACCGCTTATAATTCTTATGGTTTTTTATGGATCCGTGGTAAATTCTCAAGAACGTAAGCAATTTCAAAATCATTTTTTTAGTATTTTATGTCTAAAAATAAATTATTTAATTCGAATAAATATATCTGAAATTAATATATGCAACAGGAACTGAGAGCAATAAAGAGAAAGATATATAGGAAATCTAGCTCTTAAGTGGCAAATATATCCGAAGGGTTGGAATACTAGATTATAATTTCTGGGTGGACTTTTTTTGAATTTACTTGTACTTAGCCTGTGATTGGTACATTTCAATATCACTTCATGTAATGGAACAGCTGGTTGAAAGTGTTAAAAAACATCTTAAAGGTGTTTTTTATAATATATTATTTTAAACATTTACTTTTGGTTCCGTTAGCTGACCGGTGTTCGTATATGGTTAATATTCCAAGGGAGTCAAAACCTGATGATTTGCCGATACTGGACTTTGAAGGTAAGAAGATATTTACGCCATCTTCACTAAATAGAGTAAACCAATTTGCGCGATCACTATTTTTTTTAAACTAACTATATATATATTGATTTTCTGTCTGTTATAATATCTTGTGATGACGTATTTGAGATACATAACGAGTTTGTCTAGGAGTGCCATGGAGTGAGCGACCATTACTACCTGGTCCAGAACGTGAGGATGTATGTATGGACCAGTATTTACATGGTTCTAGCACCCAAATCATATACATGGATGAAGAAATACAAGAAGATGTACCCATTGCTCAACTTAACTATAAAGGTCAGAAATTCCAGAGAAAAGTAGAGTGAGAAGAGTCTAACTCTTTTCACTCTACTTTTTAATAAGTAGAGTAGGTAGCAGTCATTCTAACAATCCATTCATAGATTGTGGTTCAGAGTCTTTGTGTACTTTATTTCCGTTATTTGTGTAAAAAATATATATATTATTTTACCTTTAGGAGCAGCGAAACCCGCTATTGATCGACCTCTCACTTCTGGATCATTTAATTTACTAGGCCCGGAACTGAGGAAAGAAAATGATATATGGACTCTTTACATTACCCAGAAGTAAAACGTGTTCTTTATTCAAGTTTCTATTTACAATTATTTTAAAACAAATAATCCAAAATGAAATATTCAGACAGGACTATGAAACGCCGGAAATGACTATATATATGTTGAGTATACGTATAGAAGGGGAAAGTGTGGTGGGAAACATTGCACTGTCCATCGTCAATATTGACGACAATCCGCCAATCATTCACATGCTGGACTCCTGTATTGTGCCGGTATTTAACAACTTTGAAAATATATTAATTGAAAGTCTATCAAAAAAACTGTTTTACAACTAACAATTAAGTTAAATATATTTTTTATATTTTTAATTTTTAAAATTCAAGTTGTTCAATCGGAAGTTTGTCCGACTAGTTTCGAACCCATTCGGTTCCTCTTCATGAGCTAGAAGCACGGCTGACTCTCGATGTGAACCGAGCCGTTCACTCCGAAAATAGTCGGGCAAAATTCCGATTAAGTTACGAGACCACAGCCGGGTAAATAATCTTAAATGATCTTAAAAAGGTAGGCCATCAACTAATAAGTAACCTCAAAAAAGCTTGGATATGCGATAATTTTTTAACATCACGTCTAAATTAGCCTTTCCTCGTTTATGATATTATAAAACCCTTTTATAAAAGCTAGATACAAAAGTTATAGCTCGGGTGAGCGCACTCAGCGGACTCTTCAACCTTATTTAGAGACCGAAACAACTTTGGGTTAAAATTAAAGTAACCATCGGAGCTCTATAAACATCTAAGAGTTACCAAAAGACATATCGGAAATTCTAAAGATGATACTGTAACCACTCTCCCAAAAGATAAGGTGGCTCGAGTCATGATTTCAATTCCATAAAAAATTTATGATAGGTACTCAAACGAATAAAGTAGGGCTAGGATCAGGAAGGAAAGATCAAGAAGTAAACATAACAAAATCCTTTATTAGTCAAGACGAAAACGATAACTACCATATGCACGCGATGAATCTGAATACAAAAATCTCCTATGGGTGACCATAGGAGATTTTCAGTAGCAAGAGCGCGGAAGAGTATAACAACCACCAAATGATCTGTGGAGTTTGTAAAAAAAGGTTGGTTTAAAAAGCCAAAACCGAAGCCCTATTCTATTTTAACCGCGGCTCCTGATTGACTCTCATGATGGACACTTACGAAAAACATTACAAAATCCCTGGAGTTGTTGGTGTTTCTAATAAGTATTACCAACTGACCAACGAACTGTCCAGGAATAAATTTATAGTTAGCTTGTACACGGTAGAAGTGGGAGCGAGAGGTATAACAGCAAAATCTCTCTATAACTTACATAAAGATCTTTCTATAACTAGCATCGGTTCATTTCTAGAACGTATTTCAAAGGCGGCATTAGTAGGTTCTTTCCAAATTTAGCTAGATAGGGAGAGGAGTGTAGACGAGTGTGTTTGCCATCATAAAGTGGCTTCTTAAACCGACCCCTGGGTCGCAAGTTCCAGGCACTGTTTGAACTTCTCTCCTTGCAAGGCGATGGGCCCGGCACCCGCACGGTGAATCCATGGATTGCTAAGAAGCATCGTCTTATTTAATAATCATCAAAGTTCATGAAAGTTTAATGCCAATTAAATATTCGTAGACAAAATTAAAACCTGTTAATTTTTTTTTTTTTTATTGTGGTAGGAACTTGGGGAACCTCGTCTGACAAACTGTTCATACGAAGTAACAGACGAAGATGGTAGAATTAGCACAAGTGCCATGACCTTCAGGATCGATAGCGAACGTAATGATGACAGCATTTTTTATATCCTTGGACAACTCATCGAGAATGATTGGAAGAAAATGAACATGATTATAGGACTCAACAGCCCTTTAAATTTTGAAGTCAATGCACTTCATATATTTAGAATCACAGCATTTGTAAGTTTAATGTACTTTTTGTAAAGGTATTAATATATAAATTGGCATTTAGATGGAACATTAAATATGGTTCATTTATAAGACATTTTTATAAAAAAATTCTCATAATAGATATAAAGTCGAATACACCGGTAACCACCGGCAGCACACAGAGGTTATCTGCCAAGTTGTTATACTGGGCTTAATTTGAGCCTAACCTAAACTATGTATGCTTTGAGGATTAAATCTCCTTAACACATTTTCCAGGACTCTCTTCCAAATAATCACACAGTTACAACAATGGTGCAAGTGCAAAATATAGAACATCGCCCGCCACGCTGGATCGAGGTCTTTGCAGTTCAACAATTCAATGAGAAGACCGCTAAAGATTTTACTGTCAGAGCAATAGACGGAGACACAGGCATCAATAAGCCAATTTCTTACAGAATAGATACGGCCGAAGGTTGTATTATGGAAGCATAGTTCCTAATATTTCGATGTAGCATATTATAAACATTTAGAATATATATAACAATTTCTTAAAATTTTGCAGGCGAAGAACACCTATTTGCAATAAAAAACTTAGAGGGCGGTCACAGTGGAGCTATTTTTCAAGTTTTTCCAATTGACAGAGATGATTTACAACGGGAATTATTTCAAGTGGTTCTCACAGCTTATAAATATGATAATGATTCCTTCTCCACATCTACCAATTTAGTAATTATTGTTATTGACATCAACGACCAAAAACCGGAACCTCTACATTCCGAGTACAATATTGTGATTCCTGAGGAAACGCCCCAAACTTTGTATTTTGACAAGGAATTTGGTTTTCATGATAAGGATTTGGTATGTTTTGTTTTAGTATGGTTGATTTGTAATCAAATATTATCTAATTAGTTTTTAACCCCCGACTAAAAAGAGGGGTGTTATAAGTTTGACCTGTCGATCTGTGTATCTGTGTATCTGTGTATATGTGTATCTGTGTATCTGTCTGTGGCAAATTTCCGGCCAAACGCGTGGACGGATTTGAATGCGGTTTCTTTTAATCGAAAGCTATGCTCGTCGAGATGGTTCTTATTCATGTTTGATTGAAATAGTATGAATCGTCTCCAAGATGGTGACGTTTTATTCGTGCGGGGGAGAGGCTCTTATGCAATATTTAGCTGTTTGCGGCCAAACGCGTGGACGGATTTGAATGCGGTTTTCGTCGATATGCTTCTTATCTATGTTTGATTGAAATAGTAATAGTCGTCTCCAAGATATTGACGTTTTATTCGTGCGGGGGAGAGGTTCTTATGCAATAATTAGCTGTTTGCGGCCAAACGCGTGGACGGATTTGAATGCGGTTTTGTTTCATCAAAAGCTATGCTCGTCGAGATGGTTTTTATCTATGTTTGATTGAAATAAAAATAGTCGTCTTCAAGATATTGACGTTTTATTCGTGCGGGGAAGAGGTTCTTATGCAATAATTAGCGGTTCCTAGCGGTGTCGCCAAAAGGATGAAGGCCAAAAGGTTTTAACACTTACGTACTGAGGTAAAGTACTTTATTAGGGATAGCTGTTACCCGTGACTGCGTCCACGGAGACTGTAAAAATATATTTATATGGCTTATGATCGTAGTCATAAAGAATCACGGGCAACAGCTAGTGATAATAAAAATCCCTTTATCATAGTGTTATTAGTGATTGTAAATCATTTTAATTCTAATTGTTTATATTTATTAATATTTGTATATAAGAAACCTACCTACCTACCTACCCATATGAAAAAGTCTTGAATCATGTTACTTAATACATTTATAATTTATTACATTGTCGAAACTTTCACGTGGATCTTATTTTATTAAATATAATATATATTTCTCTTAATAAATATAACCTATGTACATCATAATATAGGATTCTAATGCTAAAAGATTTTTTAAAAATCGGTCCCGTAGTTTCGGAGCCTATTCAATTCAAAGAAACAAACAAATCTTTCTTACTTAAACAATTGAAATTTTTTTTTTTAGGTTTATTTGGTACAATTCAGAAATTAGTAACATAAGTTTAAAAAGCAGAAAAATAAAAAAAATTAAAATATAAACAAACCCCCGATACAAAAAGACCTCTAAAAAGAGAAAATATAATATTTTTATGTACTTATTGAACTCGTTGCGTCGACCGTTTAATAAAGGAAGGAATTAAAATGCAAGTAAGTTAACAAGGCAAATAAAGAAATTACGATATCGAATCGTATAGTCTAAGTCCTCAATGATTAACTTCGTAATATATACACTATCAACGTACGTACAACGGTCTCCCGACGCAACGAGTTAAATAAGTACATAAAAATATTATTTTCACTCTTTTTAGAGGTCTTTTTGTATCGGAGGTTTTTTAAATTTTTAATTTAATTTTATTTAATAAGCCCTGAGTATTTTTTGGGCACAATTGACATCACTATACATTTTAGGGTAAAAATGCACAATACAAAGTGCATCTAGAGAGTGTCTCTCCCTATGGAGTTGCAGAGGCGTTCTTCATTCAGCCAGAGACAGGATATCAGAAACAGACCTTCATCATGGGTACAACCAATCACAGTCTGCTGGACTTTGAGTTGCCGGAATTTCAAAACATTCAAATTAAGGTCATAAAATCATTAATAGGTTTTACTCATTTAAGACCATAGACATAAGACATAAGACAAGAGTACTTAACTTCTATAAAAAAAATGTTTGTTCAACATATATTATCAACGTTCCATTTCTTACTGCAGGTAATAGCAACTGATTTGGACAACCCTGAATTCGTAGGAGTAGCAACAGTCAACATTAAATTAACTAACTGGAATGACGAGATACCTATTTTTAATGAACGGACTCAGACTGTGTCTTTTGATGAGACTGTGGGTGAAGGGTTTAGAGTTGGTCAGGTTCGAGCTCTGGACAGGGATATTGATGACAAAGTTATGTAAGTAACTAACTGCTAGGCGATATTTCATAAAATTATGATCAATCAGAAAGTTTCGCATTTATTTAATAACGTCATTTAAATGTTTCAGTAAGAAAAAAAAACATCTAAGTTAACAATGTAAATTTTAATGTTTTTTTAAATAACAGTGAAAAACAACTTAGATCGAATTTTATTTATTTTTTTGGAAAAAACATGCGACTTTGGGTAACAGCGGTCACGGGCTTGGGGTCTGAACTCTGAGTATAAACTGTCGATAATTTAAGTAGCCAATGCGCCAAACTCACAATAACAATCGATACGACGATAATATTAGAGTAGGGGCTAACAAAATAAGTTCATCATTATGAGAAGTATCAATCTTATAAGACCTTATTTTTGGATAGTGTTTGAGTAATCGTCCCCATTCCAGAAAATAAAAAAAAAATAAAAAACAAGAGACGAAATGTACTTCGATATGAATTATTATTTTTTTGTTACAGTCACAGCATTATGGGTAACGCGGTAGAGTATCTACGAATAAACAATGAAACTGGAGAAATCGTGGTGTCTCGCAATAATAGTTTTGATTTTCAAAGACAAAATGAAATATTAGTTCAGGTAAACATTTTGATTTGTATCATGTTACATGTGATATATTTAATTAAAAACCTGTACCATAGTACTTTTTATCGTATAGCATAAAAAAGAATATAACAGTTGTTTAATCAGATGCTGTTGCATTTAATATAACAATGGTCATTATTTAAATAAAGGTGCTGGCAGAGGATACATTAGGAGAACCATACAATACCGCTACTTCGCAGCTGATAATACAGCTCAAAGACATCAATAACACTCCACCTAGCTTGAGACTGGTCAGTATACTTATGAGAATATTGTAATCATTTTAATTTGATAATTACGGATAGGGATAAATAATTTAATAATTTTGCTTTAAAAAAAAATTAGCCGCGAGGTAGCACGCAAGTGGAAGAGAACGTTTTAGACGGATTTATCATCAACGACGAAGCGCTACAATTCATCAACGCTACTGACCCAGACACTACAGCTGAACTGTACTTTGAGATAATATGGGAAACCTCGTATGCTATGAAACGGGGTGCGGAAACTGACAAAATAGAGATTGAAGGGTAAGAAGTAAAAGTTAAGATTGTCTTCCTATTTATAAAAACTTAACGTAATTCAAACATCAGATTTTTTTATTTTAGATCTGGTCTAGAGCCAAATACAATTAATACTGATCTTCTTTTTTCCGTCGGTTACTAAAAGCTCATTTTGTTTGCTGTTTGTTTAAGTTGTTTGGAGATAGTAACGTCATACCCAAATGGCAATCAAGGTGAGGCTGTTGGTCGCTTAGTGGTCAGAGAGATCCGACCAGGTGTCACCATTGACTATGAAATGTTCGAGGTGCTGTACATTACTATCAGAGTGGTTGACAGAAATACCGTGATTGGAGATGATTATGATGAATGTAAGGCATTATTTACTTCGTAAATATTATAATAATTGAATATTTCTTAATCGTTAAATATTGTCGATTTGGATTTAGAACAATATCTGTTAACGGAATATTATCTGTTAACGGTTAATAATAATAATAATAATAATAATAATAATAATAATAATAATAGCCTTTATTAACAATCTAACATACAATATTTAATTCCTATTATTGAATTCTAGGTTTATAGGAATTATTATAGCTACAAGTAATAACAGCAAAGTTTTTTATTTTTTTAAATTGAATTACTCATTCTGTAAAAATGTTTACTATTTATTTAGAGACTACATTAAATACAATAGAGAATAGATAAGATTTGCCATCTAATCTTATCTTATTTTTTCCTACTTATCACTTCAATTAATGTATAAGTCAGTTTAATATACTAAATATTTGTATACCTACTTTAGTTAAAATGCCTATCTTGTGTACAAATAAGTAACTTGAATAATAAAAATTATAAATAAGGATACCCTTTAAAAAATATATCTTGCTTTCAAACACTGCACAAGACTCGATATCACTTTTTTGAGTAAAAGTTAAACTAAAAAATTTCGTTCATCTCCTAAAATATGTCTTATAACCAACAGTAACTTTCACACTCACTATCTTGGACATGAATGACAATCCACCGGTGTGGGTCACTGGCACACTGGAACAGACTTTTAGAGTGCGTGAGAAGTCCACTGCCAACACCGTCATAGGAACAGTCATAGCCACGGATGCGGATGGGCCTTTATATAACCAAGTTAGATACACTATAGTGTAAGTTTCTCTAATTCAGATAACTGCTATATGATTTTTCATCTAGCTAAAACCAATACAAATTTTAAAGACCTATAGAAAATACGCCAGCCAACCTAGTAAAGATCGACCTTGAGTCAGGTCAGCTGGCAGTGGATGCTGAAGGTGCTATCGACGCGGACGAGCCCAGGGAGCGGCTGTACTATACGGTAGTGGCCAGCGACCGTTGCTTGCGACCCCCCCAAGAATGTGGACCGGACAAACATTACTTTGTCACGGAAGGCAAAGTAAGTTGTATTCAGAGTATAATTTATTGGTTATAATTTATTGGTATTTATCAGTAAATTTTGTTGTAAATATATATTTATGTTTATAACAAATAACAATAAATTAAAATTGTAATTGCAAAATAGAATCAATTATCATTATATTTTTACAACACTCGGTAATTTTTGATCTTCCAAGTACTACTACACCATGTAAATAGCTAATTCATTCAAATATTTTTTATCAGATAACGATACAAATAATTGATACGAACGATAATACACCATTGGCTAGGACTGACAAGTTTCAAACGAAGGTGCGAATTTATGAAAACGCCGAAGACGGGGAGGAAGTCGTTACACTTGTTGTTGAAGATGGAGACAGAGATGGTGTGGCTTAAAATAGATCATATCTCGAATAAATCAATTCACACTACAATACTATGTTCTGTTATCTATATCTTCTTAATCATAATATTTCAGTGATGTACCACCGCATCCGTCATCAAATCAACTACGGAGTGAATATGCGTCTCAACAACTTCTTTGCTATGGATCCTGACACAGGCCGCGTGTTCGTGCATTACACTACCCACGAAGTTCTAGACAGAGATGGGGATGAACCTATGCATAGGATCTTTTTTACACTGATCGATAATTTCAACTTTGAAGGAGGTTTGGAAATAATAATTATTTTCAGACTAGCCATACGTAGCCACTTAGATGACGTTTCTAATCGGGTAGATTAAATATTTTAATGTCCCTGACTACCTTGATTACCAACACTTGTGAAGGACATTAACATCTACAGCAGATTAAATAAACATTTGAAATTGATGTATTTTGAATAATGATGATTGAATATAACATATACATTATTATTTGGATTGTATGTATGCAATTTTAGTTGCTGAAAAAATAATTTTAATTGATGTTGATAGAATCTTAAAGATCTCAGTCTAGATGGTATGTATATGGTATATAGTGTATATACACTAAAAAATATAAACATAATTTGCAGACGGAAATCGCAACCAGAACTCTACTGACGTGGAGGTAATACTACTAGATATAAACGACAACGCACCGAAACTTCCCTCACCCGAGATTCTATTTTGGTCTATCTCCGAAAATTACGACGAGGTAATTAATATTTTTCTCAATAATTATATTCTGGTCTTATGAAGCTTTAGCTAACTAAACTTATTTCTAGGGTACAAGGTTATCACCTCACATCTTTGCTCGAGATCGCGATGAACCCAACACGAACAATTCCCGCGTCGGCTACGAGATTCAAAACCTGATCATCACTAACCGAGATCTTGATCCTCCAGAGCTCTTCAAACTCGTCCATGTGTTCATAGACGATAACTTCTATAATGTTTCGGGAGAATTAGAAACACTTATGAATCTGAAGGGCTACTGGGGAACCTATAACATTGATATCAAAGTAAGTGAAACACTTACTTACTAGCAGATCAACATCACTTACATTCTTGATTGATGTATTGTTTTTACCTTATGTAAAAAAAAAGTATCTAATCCGACGTCCTTATTTTATTAATTATTTGGGTAAATAAAAATCAAATGAATAAATAAGTGGCTATGTATTTGAAAATATCTATAAACATGTATAGTCTTGTTAAGCTTATTAAAATTTTAATAAATATAAAATGAAATATAAACCGACACGGGCAGGGATTCGAATCCGCGACCTCTGGGAAACCGCTTTACCAATTGACCTACCGCTACTTCTCGTTGAATTAAGCATACTATCTGAACGTCTTTATCTATAATATATATAAACATGTATAGCCATGTTAAGCTTATTAAAACTTTAATAAATACAGACTGAAAAAGGTATGTTTTGAATGTATAATTAAAATTCTCAGGCCTTTGATCACGGCGTTCCTCAAATGAATTCCACAGAAATCTACCAGATCACTATAATACCTTTCAACTTTAATGAACCGAAGTTTATATTCCCAATGGATGGAATTCGACTGCGATTTTCTAAGGTGAGAGTGAATAAAATATTTTAACATTAGATTATTAATTATACCTATATGATAAAGATGTTAAAAACCGTAAAAGCCTATTGGTTGCAGACAAACGACTACTGGCTTCAAAGTTTTTCCTATAATTTCACAGGAGATGTATGTGAAGTAGTTGTTGTAGGCGCGTTTAGCACGGCGAGCGAATAAGTCCAACGCTCTACCTATTCCTCTCCTACGTCGAGATGTAATTTATTTTTTGTGTGGTACTATTATTTATTCCTCCTTGTTCCTTAAGAGTGGCAAAGCTTCTACAAAACCCGTGTTCATGGATGGTGATCACAAACTATGAAATGGCCAACTGGCTCGCTTGACCGACCCTATAATCACAAAGTGGCACAGAGCTACTCTGTATCTATATTAAATCATCGACGTTACCTGTTCCAGGAACGCTCAGCAGTGAACGCCATGTTGGTGCTGGCGAGTGGCGAGCTGCTGCAGCGCGTACAGGCCTACGACCCCGACGGCCTGCAGGCGGGGGAGGTTTCCTTCCAGGTAGTGGGAGATGGTATGTATTTTAGGTTTCAAAATTTAGCAATACAGACACAGAATAATTACGTAGTCATTTATTGGTATGGTTTGTTTGTTTGTACAGATCGGGCAATAGAGTACTTCCATATCTCGAACGACGGTAGCAACACGGGCACGTTGATGTTGGCGCAGTCACTACCAGCAGATGACATTATAGAATTTCAGGTATGTCACATAATGGACATGTGGATCAGAACTACTATTTAAATTTATATAAATATAGAATGAAAAATAAACCGATATGGGCAGGGATTCGAACCTGCGACTACTGGGAAACCATCGGGACGACCTGGACGGTTTCGAATCCCTGCCCTATAGGTTTATTTTTAATTCTATATTTATATAAATTTAAATAAGCTTAACATGACTATACGTGTTTATAGATATTTTCAAAAACTACTATTTATTTATTCTGGTGTGTGTAATTTCATCATACGCTGATAGTAGAGGATAATAATTTAGTTTAATTTATATTTATCATTTATATTTCTAATTAAGGTAACATAATAACAGCGTTCTTTCCCCTTCAATATTTAAAAAACTCTTTACTTACTTTACGCTGATACTTTTCGTGGCACCATATGACATTCAATAGCGCATTCAATACATAGAAATTAATATTTTAAGTATACTTTGGAAACTTCTAAATCACAAGATTCCTTTTGTAGATAAGCCTCCGGGCAACTGACGGCGACCCCGAGCCGCTCTCGTCGGAGGTGTTTGTACGCGCCGTGTTCGTTCCGACACAGGGAGACCCCAAATTTGTTGTACCTAATGCTGCCGTCGCTTTTTACGGTCAGATAATTCTTGATATTTAAATAATATACAAGTATCAAGATTTACAACAGATAATTTTTGTTTTTAGAAAAAGAAGTTGGCTTAACGGAAACACACCAGCTCCCGCTCGCCGAAGATCCTAAGAATTATTTATGTGAAGAGGACTGTCATGGAATCTTTTACGCCATCGTCGGTAAGTATATTCGCCACCGTCTGTAGTGAATGAAACAGTATTTTATTTATTACCTATATCAGAATCTCCATCCCAAATTCTGGTCGCGCAATGATTTCAATAAAAAAATTATTCATTCGACAGGTGGCAACGCGGAGGGTTACTTCGTGCTGGATGATACAAGTAACAAACTCACTCTAAGCAAGGCGCTCGACCGCTCCGAGGGCGCGTCGCACACCCTGCGCGTGGCCACCTCCAACCAGCGAGACCTGACTTCCACGCTGGCCAGCTCACTGCTTATTGTTACTATTACCGTGGGTACACGTACATATAGATGACTCCTGATACACCGTATTCTGCAGTAAATCTGAATTTAATAACAGCTATTTATATATGTATTAAGACTAGTACCTAGTAGTCGAGATAGATAATTTCTTTTAACGTTACATCGAAGACATCGTTACATGACGTGGAAGACTATTACTACTATTACTATACTATTATTACTATTATACTATATTATTACTATTATACTATATTATTACTATTATACTATATTATTACTATTACTATATATAAGTCCTGAATATTTATCATAGATTATTTATCATAGATTTTTGTCTCCTGTTCAGGTACGAGAGGCGAACCCTCGTCCCTACTTCGTAAGGCCGCTGTATACCGCCGGAATATCCATGCAGGATTCTATCAATAAGGAATTGCTCACCGTTGCGGTAACGTTGGGATCGAAATTTATGCATTAAATGACCGTGCTAGTATTGAAATGGTTCAAATATGATTGATTATAAATAAATGTAACATAATACTTGCGATATTTACACAGAAAGATTTTTGCTGTTATCTCATACAAAGGATTGTGCTATTTTCTTGCAAGGTTTTTAGTTATATGATAACTTCTAGGCCACACATTCTGAAGAAGCAGATATCGAATATAAAATCGATTTTTCGTCCATGACGGTGGACCCTAGTCTCTTGAATGTCAAATATTCAGCCTTCAACTTGAACCCAAGTTCCGGTGTGTTAACCCTCAACATCCAGCCCTCAGCGAGCATGCAGGGCATGTTCGTGTTCAATGTTGTCGCCACCGATACTGGTATTTTTGTTTAAGTAACGTTTTTTTTTTTAGTATGAGTATCAATTTTTCCAGACAGTCCAGAATGTAATACACTTCTTAATATAGCTTGATCATGCTTACTTAAATTCATTTCTATAAGTTCTGTGTTCTACGACCTTTATATTTTTCAATTTAACATTATATTCACGATAATGGAGCTAAAATTAATATCAAATGTTTTCATCGTATATGAAAATTTATTACGTTATTAACATATGAAAATAACAAGAAGCCTAAATATTAAATAGCAGGAGCTAAGGACACGGCTGCTGTGAAGATCTACATTATATCCGCCCAAAATAGAATAATATTCTCATTCCTCAATGGTCTCGTGGAAGTGGAGCAACAGAGAGACTTCGTAAGTACATTTAATTAATATATATAAAAGATGCATTCTTTTTATTATTATTTCCCTCAGTCCGATTCAGTTCAGATTTGGTGGTCTCAGCGTAAAGCAATATTCATGTCAATAAACAATGTATTCTCGTGTTTCTGCCCTATCAGATAGCGATGACATTCGGCTCCGGGTTCAATATGACGTGCAACATCGACCAGGTGGTGCCGGCTGTGGACGGGGCCGGCGCGGCGCGAGACGACCTCACCGACGTACGCGCGCACTTCATACTGAACGACTTGCCCGTCCCCGCCGACGTCATCGAAGGGTACGCCGCTTGATATTAACATACATCCTCCATCGTCGGTACGCTTGATCAATGAACCCTTGCCCCTGTCGTAAAGTAACATATTAGGGACTACCGCCAAGATTTCCTTTCGTAGTATTTTGTGGTGTGACTCCTTGCTTAGATAAATATTTGATACTACTATGTACATGGGCGTACCCAGATTCTGTACTAGGGGAGGGCAAACCAGATTTCATTGATATATTTTTGTAATTTTGGAGCTGCAATTTTAATTTTCTGAGTATGGTTTAACAATGAAAAAGCAAACGCTAGGGACTTGTCTTTGCCGAATCTCGCTTCTAATGAAGATCTTAGACTTTAAAGTGTTTACAGAAAGTTTTACTAGAGAATTGTATTTGTTTGTAAAACATAGATCTGTAACAACGGAAAAGCTACTTTTCTCGTCCTTAACTAACCTTCCAGAGAAAGCATTACTATACCTTCTTAAATTTTTAAGGCTTAATTGGTTTTATTTTATAATGTAAAATAACGGTACGCCCATGACTATGTATGTCGGCAAAATTCGACTTTTACAAAAACCTCAAATCAAAATGTGGTTATTCCGGCCGAGTGATTTTATTCTTGAAATGCAGCTACCCGCCGTAATATATCATTGTAATATTTTGTAGTCTCCGCGGAGAAACGAGCCGCCTGAGACAGATCCAGCGCACGCTGAGTATGGAGATGCTGGTGCTTGAGGACCTGGTGACGGGGTCCAGACCATCGGAGCTGGACGACAGCCGCACACTGCTGTATGTGCTGGCGGCCGTGGCGGGGCTGTTGCTGCTGTTACTGGTGGTGACGATGGGACTGTACTTTTGGAGGACTTCAGCGTACGTTCATGACATATCTATCATGTTCATTGAAATAAAATAACAAAATATATAACATTATAAGTATTGCTTGTATGTAAATGCTTTTTCAACCAATGTTAATATATCAATAATACTTATTAATGATCGTTCACGTTCATCGTTCACGACGACTTAATATTTATTTATTAGTAGAATATCCAGCCCGCTCTTCCGGGCTTAATTTAAGGATATATTAATTAAAAATAGAGAATAAAAAATATATTAAATATAAGAATTAACTTATTGAGAATTAACCACCGCGATAATAATTATGATTCAACCTGAATTTCATTTTCTTCTACTCGTTTCTCTAGCTTGTACTTGGATACTGTTATGACGTTATAACTGACCTTAAATAGTTTGATGTAAAAAATAATATCAATAGTAAAAGAACTGTCACTGACAGTTCAATAAAAAATGTTCCGATCTTCACCAAACTACAGGATTACCCCCTGGGTCAATCTAAATATCTTCGGCAAATTTGGTTAAAATCGGTCAAACCGTTTCCACGTTTATCCGAAACATACAAACATACATACTTTCTCTTTTATAGGTATAGATTTAATATTACTGGATACCTTGGTATGCCTTCTGTGTATCAGATATAGTCTTAAAACAATGAAGCCTTCACCTAATGTCGTTTTAAGTGTCCCTCACAGAAACTATTCTGTGATTTCTTACAGTCATCTCCCATTTTCAGTCTAAACCGCCGTCTCCAAGTACTTTCTATGACCAAATATGGATCCCAAGATTCAAGACTGAACCGGTTAGCAATAGCAGCCCCCGGCACTAACAAGCACGCCACTGAGGGGTCCAACCCCATATGGAACGAGGCCATCAGAGCACCTGACTTTGATGCTATTAGGTGAATTATTTAGAATATCTATGTATTGTCGAATTAATGAATGAATTGTTGCGACAGAGAATGAGAGAATACACCATAATAAGAATTAAGGTGCAAGTAACTGTAATAAACATAAAAATGTAACAAATCGAAACATTTTATTATTACTTTAATCTATCAATTAACTTTTTATTTTTCCATTAGCGATACATCTGATGATTCAGACCTTGTCGGCATTGAAAATATGGATCAATTCCGTGAAGATTATTTTTCGCCTCAAAACGAACAATCCCCCAATCAGGATCTAGAAAACGTAAGTACTTCCGGATTAAAGAACTACAATGATTACAGCGTCAAAAATGTTAACATAAATCAATGTTTACTGTCTTTATTGATTATATTACTACCTACGTAGATAATTAAATTAAGACTTAAAAAAAAAAATTAAAAATTAAAAAGACCCCCGATACAAAAATACGTCTAAAAAGGGTAAAAATAATATTACTATGTACCTGTTGAGCCCGTTGTACGTACGTTGAGAATGTTTCTATTTTATAAAATTCCAAATTCGCTGTTACGTTGCTACAGATAGACACACAGATACACAGGTCAAACCTGTAACACCCCTCTTTTTGGGTCGGGTTTAAAAATAGTAAGTAGCTACGACGTAAATTGTATATTTACAGACGGTGGCAACTCACGACAACAACTTCGGCTTCAACTCGGCTCCTTTCAAAGAGTTCACCAACACCCCGTTTAGACATAAAATGTGAAATAAAAAAGCTTTATTGTTATATGTGTTGTAATGTAATGTACATAAATTTATTTATAGTATTTATTAATTTGATATTTAATTATAGATATAACTTTTGACTGAAGTTTATTTCCAATACTTAAAAAGTGTCAGACGCCATTAGCAAAGACCATAGCAAAGCAGCACAAAATTCTCGACAGAGACAGGCATGTATGTGATGAGCATAAATATATAAAACCCTTAACACAAGCAAATAATATGCTTACAAATAATTAAATAAATTTGTGTAATTTGTCTTGTGAAATTATTATCTTTTTACTACTAACGCCGCTGCGCGTACCTATATAGGGTAGCAAACATAGCGCCTGGCGGGATCTTAATGTAGTAATGTCAATAATCATTCTGGCTAAGCTTGATTTAGTAGCGGATAACTCGTTTTCTCTTTCAGACTATTCCTCTTTTAATCAACTAGATAAGAATGATAGGCCTGTGTTTAACACAGTCCTACTATGTTTTTTATATTTGGGGTTAACAAATATAGAACTACCCTTATTGTAAATTTTAGCTTTCTAGTCCTTTCCAAAACATACATATACATCTGGAGACCCACCCACCAAAAACCCACTTTTTCTGATATTCATCTAGGATGGACGGACTATACAAATTTTACTTTGAAGTCTAAATGAAATAGAAAGCTGTCATTTCGAATGTAGGTCCTATTTGTGATCTAACCTTCAGGAAAAAACGAAAAACCTCAGAAAATTTAATATTAACGATATAGAGAGTAAAAATTTAATTAGTATTGGTAGTATTAAATACATAGGTAGGCATCCTTGTTATAGTAAGTACAAAAATGTGATGCACAAGCCAAAACACAGTGTGAAGGTTGACCAAGTTAGTTGGCCCATACATGCTTTGATATACAGAATAAACCAACTTCTCCTGGGCTATCCATGCTGTGATATAACGGATAAGTCAAGTACTTTTGGCCTATCCATACTTTGATATAAAGGATGGGACAAATTCTTAATCAACGATCGCAGGACTTCTTGCTGGTTGCTAAAGTCCTGTACAATAACCCTTTTTTTATACTGTTTAAGTTAATGGTTGACCACATTCCAACTGATGGAAAGTGGAGAAGTAGTCATAGGTGGTAAAGCGCATTAGCTTTATAACCTAATCACTATTCTCTTAAAGACACCCACATTATAAACGGACCGAAATATCGACGCAGTCAAACTGTTCCATTCCTTCGCTGTACGAATTATGGAAGACGAAGCTGTCCCGTTATAAAGTAATGTAGGATCTCTGTAAGAAAGGCAAGGCTTCCTGCAGCTACTCTTGCTCTGGACTCAATGCTACGACTCAAAGTTTAGGTTCGAGGAAATCTCTAAGCCTAACAATTGAAGCCCGTCACTGCATATTCCAAGGATACATTCTGGAGAGTAAGAGCCAAGGTAAAAGGGCTCCTTTTGGCGGTAAACAGACACGTCCGCATTGGTTGCGTTGATTTTAACAAGATTGGCATTTCCCCATGGAAAGACTGCCTGAAGTTTATTACTCAAACGTTGCACCATGGCTTTTCTTTCAGACTGTACTTGATCCCTACTAGCCCGAGTACTCGGCAGATATATTTCTACAACTGTGCTGTAATCTGCATACCCACAGATACCGGACTTCAGCAGATCGTTAATGTGCAGCAGAAAAAGAGTTGTAGAAAGAGTGGACCCCTGAGGCACTCGGGAATTTATTGTCAAGGTTTCCGAGGAACACCCATCGACAACTACTGGGAGAGATCTCTGTCTCAGAAAGTCCGTTATCCAGCCAATCAGACCAGGAGATATACCGTACCTAAAAAATTGCTTAAAAGGCTCGCATGCCAGACAACGATAACATGACAACGCAGCTGCGCATGTCTTGAACAAAATGGCTGGTATACCATCAGGACCACTGGCTTTATTCACTTCTAAACGACACAATGCTTTCCAACCTCTTTGTTCGTGATTCGGATTTCAGGCATCGAAATACCGCAGTGAGGAAGACGTGCTGGAGAAGCATTGCCAGTGTCTAGATGCAACAGAGGAGCAAATACATTCGCTTTCTCTGTCGCCGTATGGGCCCGGGATCAATCCGGCTTCAGCAGAGCAGGCCTTTACCAGACAGTGGTCGGAGGTTCCCAAGGGGGAGATGACATCTACACGATACCTGTCCGGAGCAGCTGTCAGCAGAAGGTCCAGGCAATTGGCTGAGGCTGTATGGCCTGCTATATCTAGTACCCTCGTCGTTTGCCTCGGCAGCTGAAAGAGGTCCAAGAACAACGCAAAGTTCCACGCTTCTCTTCCAGCATGGTCGATCTTCTGGTACGGGCACAGCCAGCCCTAATGACAGGTATTAAAATCCCCCATAAAGACGAGCTTCACCGAAGGGTACTGATACAGAGCCATATCTGCTCCCTCACTGAGATACTCAAATAATCGAGTTGTTTCCTGGTCACCGCTGTACGAACGGTAGACAAAAGAATACAGGATTTTTTCTTTTTCTGTCTACTATAATCCATAGGGAAGAAAAAAATGGGGTCTTCAAGGTAACGGAGGCGTTGGATACAGAGGTTTTTCCGGGCATACACACAGACTCCGATACGTGAGTGAAAGTTGTGCTCCCACGAGTAACCGTGATAACCTAGGTGCGCAGCGCTCAAAGGACATTGTGTTTTGAATTTGAATTTCGCAGCTGGCGGGGCTGCCTTTCGTGGGTGGCTGACCCACTAATTGGGCCCCCAACTATCTGCGGGCGGCCAGCGGAAAACCCTTACTTCGGATCCTGCTACCCTCCTCGACTAGACACATAACACAACAAACACCAACTCGTCGCCAAACCGGTTCGCTAACGCAAATCAGCTGTTCAGACCCATTTCCCATCCCAACGTGTCGGAACACGGCTGGGTCACTTTGCGGCACGACTTTGCTCGATGTGTGGTAACCTTCATGTTATAGTCTACTACCGAGACTACACCACCAAACTGCAGGTCCATTGTTTAGGTATCTTCTGGTCTTTTGTTAATGTTTATAGGAGCTGTTCCCCAGGGTTGACGGTTATTTCCATTTTCAAAATAATGTAAATACCCAATTAAACATTCAAAGAGTAACGAACAGGGATCTTAATACCATAAACTTGGTTCACAAACAAATACTCTTTTGCACTTTCAAGTTGTTTTAGGTAACTTATGAAATCCAATCTGTTAACAATTGTAAAGATCATGTTTTCTAACAATGTTAACTCTATTAACAACATATGCACACCGAAAATTGATTTTGTAATTTGTTATGATTGTGTGAAACTTGTTTTGTAAATTTGTTATTTTAATGGGCCATATTTTTGGAAATCAATATAATTATAAAATATGTAAAACCCAGCTCATGGTCAGGAGCTAGCGCAAATTTCACAAATACAAACTATAGAGATATATAAAATACTATAAAATATATTTATAAGCAATTCCGTCTATCAAAGATGACGTTTGAAAAAACTGATTCTTAGACTATTACTAGTAATAGAACCTTTGTTTATCTTGCTGCAAGGGTAATATGTATCGAATGTCAAACGCTCCTATCCAACGTGACATTAGCAGCATGTTTTTTATCCCTAAGCGCAACCAAAAGCCATTACAAAATAAAGAAGAATAAAAAGAAGAAAATTACTTCTCCCTGCTTTTTAAATTTGCTGTTGAATAACGTAGTGATCCGTGCCTATTAGCTGTTTTTAAGGAGATATTAATTTGAGATGTCGTTATCTAACCACAAATGTTCATTGGGCCTTGGTAAATATAAGTTATTTTATAGTTCTAATTTTTCGTACCTAATCCTGGTAATATTTAAAAAAAATCAATAATTCGATCATAAATGACTAAGAATTCAATTTAAATTCTCAGATTCGAGCAGTTTCTTGCCCATAAAAGGTGATCCATGCTCAAAATTCCTTCGATACATAAAAAAGCTAAGTCTCGTCTCGTTTGATCACCCAGAGACTTTCAAACATTATCGCAGCTACTCCACTGTGATCGCTGAAAAACAGCGTCAGATCCTCGAAGGAGGCAATTACATTATCCATCCGTTCAGCCGATTCTGGTTAATAAATAAAATAAGAAAATAAAATTAGCCAGTACCATATGATTTCAAATAATATATTTCTATATATATTTTATTACTATTTGCAGCTTGTTTTGGAACAGCTTTATAGCTTTTGTAAACTTAATACACATGATCATAACAACATTTCGACTGTGTTACGTTCTGGAAGACATACAACCTACACTCCACGATATTGATAACGTCATCCTCGCCCTCCATTGCATTTGCCTTTTTGATATTATTATAAAATTCAACATTGGTTTCAAAGAAGCGTTTTTATCAAACATCGTCTTTGATAGATGGCGAATTGCTTGGTGAGTAATATAAAAACTATTCCCTGTTTTGTTAAATACTATTTTAAAGGAAATTTTATTATCAGCCGGTATTTCCGTTGTTGGTTTTTCTTCGACCTCATCTCCAGTCTACCCATAGCGTACATTCTACTCTTCATGAAACTTGAATACTGTAGGTGGCTGTTAGTTGCCCATATATTATCTATACTAAAAGGAGCGAGACTTCGAACTTCTTTAAACGATATAGTAACGCTTATGAAGGTGTGTACATGTTTTTCCAAAAAAATATTACCTTTTTACCCAGAAAAAAGTATGTGATAGAATTTTCTATTTCAGGTCATATCTCGCAATTACATTTTGAGCTATGCGGTACACCACACGTTGTTATTTATTGTGACCATGCACTGGTCCTGCTGCCTCATCTACAGTCCGCCGATATTTACCTACTACTGTAAATAACATAATATCTTATTGGTTTATATCTAATTTATTTTTAATCGATATTCATAACTTCTTTAAGGGAGTGACAAAACTAAAGGATACAACGCTTTTTTCCTGAATTCTACAAATGACGAATTAACAAAATTAAGTGAATCGTACAGATATCAGAAAACTCTATTTCTTTGTCTATCCTCATTTTTTGGTTGGTTTTGGTCATTTAATAAGACATTACTCTTTCTAGTACTTACACACTCTTACTTATACACTCACAACTTATACACTCATTTGTAATTAATGAAAAGTTATTATTTTATATTATAATATTAGTTTAAAAACTATTTTGTTTCCAAGTAGATGAAAAAATAATTTAAGTAATTATTAGGTACGAGTATGTCCATGTATAAGGTGTACAATCCTGACGAATACATCGTACATTCAATTATAACGCTATACGCCGCCATGTTTATGGTATACACTACAGGTAAGTTATGTATTTACACAGATTTTTAAAAAGCACTAAATGATTAAAAAGCACTAAATACTATTTTGATGTTGTTGAAATAAATAAATAGAGTGACGCGACGGGACGGTTTCCCAGAGGTCACGAGCTCGAATTCCTGGCTTGTTTCGATTTATTTTTCGTGCTATATTTTTTTAATATAATATATTTCAATTAAAAAAAACCCTAAATACAAAAATACCTCTAAAAAGAGTAAAAATAATATTATTATGTACTTATTGAAGCCATTGCCGCGGGGGACCGTTGTAGGTATTTTTTCAGTTTTACCATTTGGTCCACTCTTACTTGCGTATAATATTTAAAAATTTTAATTTTGAACTCCAACTCGACTACAGTAATCTTGTCCACGAAGTAAATAGGTATTTAAAGGGACTGTTTTCTAGAAGGATGATTACTCGCATGGAGTCACTTTCTTTCGCCGAGAAGTACTTTCTCCAGTCGAATCCTCGATACAGATTAAACCTATATGCCTAACGACAAACATTCCTCATTTCAAAATATTATGTTCTTCCGTACATTTCAAATTTAATACAAACAATTCTAATTAATAAGATATTGTTACAGTTCTGGTTCTAACGATTTACATTACGGTCTACAATTCGAAGGTGCGCTACCATGGACTCATAAATCAAGTAGAGGTATAAAGACCACAAAAAGTACATTAATTTCCATCAAATATTTACCATAATGCTGTGTGTCTAACCTGTGTGTGCCTGTTATTGATAAAAAAAATAATATATAATGTAAAAAATGGCAAAATAATGTTCATTTTAAAATTAACAGGCCTACATGCAACACAAACAATTTCCGCTACCTCTAAAAAGGCGCGTACGCATCTTCTTCAACTATAAGTTTTCGGAACAATATTATAAGGAAGACGATGTTCTCAATTGTTTATCAGGTGGATATTATCTTACGTGGACAGGTTTTACTTTAATTTTGTAATTAATCACGATTCTTCCAGGTCAACTTCGTACCGAAATAATCCTGCAAACGTACCACAAATTCGTGAACAAGGTGAAGTTGTTTGAGGACATACCAGCAGATGTCATTGGAGTCTTACTCAGTCATCTGAAACCTGAGGTATACCTCGCCAACGATCTAATCGTTAGAGCAGGGGACATAGGCGATTGCATGTACTTTATCGGATATGGAACTGTTGCCGTATATTCTCTAAAAGGAGCTGAGGTAATACATTGTTTACATCCCATCCAACCGTCTAATAAATCATTAAGTTCTTTACTGATTTCAAATAGGTTTGTCATATGGAAGACGGCGGTCACTTCGGCGGGGTGGCATTACTTATGAAAGACAGCAAACGTATCACTACCGTGGTTGCCATAGAGATATCGCAGCTGTACCGCCTTGACGCCGTACATTTTCGGTTATTAAAATGCCATTTGTATTATAGCTATATTCATAAACTCGATAGACTTTTGAAATCAAACTTATAAAAGGTTATTTAAATTTATAAGAAAAAGTACAGTTATCTAACAGTAGATAGACTGGCTTCTTATTGATATATTTTAAGTAAGTCATTTTTTAAATTAACTTTTTGATTTTTAACGATAATTTTAAATTAATCCAACATTAGAAAACACTTAATATCGAACTCCATTCTGCGCGAACGCTTGGAAGGATGGACGGCAAAACGTATGCACGAAACTGTGGTGGTCGATGAAGCGTTTCGAAAGCAACAGAAGATGAAAAGGGATAAGCTCTCCATGGGACTTCAGTCTGAAATATCTAAGGAAAGCCTGAGAAGCTCTTAAACGTTAAAAATTATTTGCATTTTTAATAGAATAAAAATAAATGTTTGTTTGTTTCAACTTGCTACTAGTTACTAGGTGTAATAGGAAATATGGATACAGTTTAAAATGGCCTCGAATATTATATTTATAATATTATATTTACATTGACAATTTTACTTCTATACTTTGGTTTAATATGGGCTTACACAGTTTAGTCGCTTGGTAATTTATCTTCAATATCCGAAAAGCAAGGCTCTGCCTTATGATCACCACATTTAACATATCACAGACATTTTTACGGGCGGTACTAGGATACTTAATGATCACTTCTTGGTGAAGATTCCCCAAGGAATATATATATATATATATTTGAAAAATATTAAATCGGATAATATTCTTTAATTTACTATTTACCACCTTTTAAGAAAAAAACAGACAATCTCATGCAGAGTGTGAATCTCTGTGGTGTGATCTTTGTAGATAGGGTTTCTCCAATAGTATTTTTTCAAACATACAGATAAGCACTTATATTGTTAATTTGAGCAATATTTGTTATATTTATGTAATATTTAATTAGTTAAAAACTTTGTGTTATAAATAAATGCATTTCAAGATTGAGATTTGTTTCATGCTAAGCTAAGGCTGTCAAAAAAAATAAAAATAATGTATTCAACAGCAATTAGAATATAGTATGGCATGGGAACATAGAAAGACGTTTTCTTAATATCAAATATTTATGGATGTTATTTCCAAAACAATTGTTTAAATTACTAGCAAATATAGAAAGCTATTTGGCTTTCTGCTTAGCTCTAATATACAAGAGACTGGAATGCTGATTAGAATGACTACCATGAAATGATTACATCTTGTTGATAGTATTATGACAAATCCCTGGGATGATTTGTCATAAAAGTGCCATTATTCACTAGTTTGGTGCCATTCTGACTGATTGTGAAGTGAGTAAGGACATAAGGTGGCCTAATTTTAAACTGTTACATAAAAAAAAATAAGGAGTCTTATTCCAAAATTGAGTCTACTTCTCAACTAATGTAAACATGAAGCGTTCACCAGCTTCACTCAATACAAATCATTGATAAACAATTTTTGGTTTATTAATCCTCAAGGACATCCTACCCTGCCTATCACCATTTTTTTTGTAAACACTCACTAGAATTACACCTATCAATTTAAGAAAAAAAAATCTTATCAGTTCAGTAATTACAGAGGAGATGGTGACATAAAATACATTTGACTGAGCAACACAGCTTCAGCGTGAGCTGTAAGTGAGCTGTAAATCATGATATGTTCACTATAATCAGTAAGTGATTACTGATTATGGTCAACATACATGATTTGGTTCACAAGTTTTTCATGTCTTACATTTTTAACTGTAAATAAATAATCCATGAATTGTAATATAAATTTATTTTTATCTTAACATACAAATATTCATAAACAGGAATTATACACTAAAACTTATCTATTACTACACGTAAATGCCCACCCATAGCAGTAGAAACAATGTTCCGAATCCAGAGAACAGAGCTGCCACTAATGATAAAAGCAGTTCCTTGAAAAGATCTCTCGACTTCTTTGTGCTTGTCACTTCGTATACAAAGAACCATGCAGTGAAAAATATACCTATGCCAAGCAGCAGCATAGTCAGGTGCGGGAACACTGCCGGGTTGATAGGCGACGCGTAGCGAACCATGGATTCAATTTCCAACTGAAATTATAGTGAATGATTGACATACTGTGCTCATCTGTACTTTCTTAAATAAAAATAAGATGTACTTACACTCATTTTATATTATTTTTAGAAGAATTTTATATGAAATAAGTTGACAACGCCGGCCAATAACCATGCAAAACGTCGATCGAGAGGTTCGAGAACGTCACAACATTAATGTCATTCTGATTTCTAATTTTTTCTTACAGCTGTCACATTTTTTTTCATCAAAATAATTACGCAAGTCTATAAAATTTCTTACTAAAGAATATTTACATAATATAATACTAAAAAAATAAACAATTAAAAAAAAATTAGATCCATTTCTGAAATGCAATTGTAATTTTTTTTAATCTTTAGTTTTGTGTTCTGAAGTTTTGATAACTGTCAACAAAATGTTAAGATATTTCTGTATTCAGATGTCAAACTATTGATATTTGATTAATGATATTAAATATTTATAGATCGAATAAAATAATAATGCAGTAAAGTGAAGTAAAATACTTTTAAGAACTCACTTCTTAAAAATAGTTCCATTTTAAACAATGGTCTAAATCATAAAATAAAAATATGAACAAGGTTATAGCTCAAACAGGGCAAGGTAAATTGAGCTTATCAACTTCCCAACCAAAGGAAAAGGTGATGTCTTATGAAGAGAAATCGGTTGGATCGACACCATTTTTCCAATGCGAGGCTTGTCCATATATGGCTCTAGCCGAAGATGATATTAAATTTCACTTATTTACTGCCCATCCCGATTTAGCCAAAAAAAATGGTTTAGCAGACAATATACGGATTGCCTGTCCTGGGTGTACCAGTGTGTTTGATGCAGAAGAAACCCTCAGAACACACTTACGCAATCACCATAAAATGGGAATAAAAGATGTGAAAAAAATGGTTAAAAGTCTAGTACAAATAGCTCTCAAAAATACTAAACTCAAAAAGGAAGTTCGAACTACTGCACCAATTCAAACACAATCGAATATAACTGAAATGAAAATACCACAAGTAATAGAAATCATTCCTGATGTAGTAAATGCTAACAATGAGCAACTTCCAAAGGGAGTTGCATTTATATCTGTAGATGAATTAAACAAGATGAGTACACCCAATTTTGAGAAAGTTGACCCTAAGGAGGTCATTCAAGAAGCTAGTATCAACATTGTGTATACTAATGATGTCTCAACTCAGTATGTTAATGTTTCCAATCCTGGAGTATCAAGTTCAACTTGCAATTTAATTCCAGTATCCAGTGTAACACCAGATCTAATATCCTCTATACCTCACATTCCTGTCATTGATAAAAACTTATCACCACAAAATAAGGAACCAGACTCATCTCATATTTCATCTACAATAACGGAAAATACAAGACGGCAAAAAGTTTCTTATCCAAGTAACCCAGAGGATAGAGGAGCTTTATGTTCTGTTTCAAACTGTGTTGTTCGTTTAAAAGACCCAAATAATTTGTCGTATCATAGAAAATGCCATCAAAATGGTAAACTGCAGTGCCTGGAGTGTACAAGGATGTACTCTTGGGTTCACCAATTGCACATGCACCTTTGGAAAATACATGCAATAGATTTAGAACTACCCACTTGTAATATATGTGGATATAAAAACTATAAACGTCATATACTCATTAATGTACATACTAAGTGCCATGGAAAACATAGATCATATATATGTAAGAAAATTTTATTATATATTATCTTTTATATACTAGCAGTTTTTTTTTTCAGTAATTACACATTCATGAAATCAAAGCACTCTTTTCTAAAAAATATGGATTTTAGAGCATAGTCCAAAAGTAGCCTTTCCAATATCAAGCTATTATATTATTATTTCCAATATCAAGCTTTATATGCTTAGACAAATAGCCTTTAGGTTTTGTTAGAATAAAATATTTTATTATAAACATTTTATAGGTTCAATTTGTCAGAAGAAGTTTAAAACATCTAACCAGCTCTCCAAGCACCGCATGATCCACAAGTGTAATGTAATTCATCAATGCCAAATATGTCAGAGAGAATTCAACTTAGAACGGCACTTGAAGGAACACATGGCTGCCGTCCATGAAAAGCTGAAGCCATTCAAGTGTGGTCATTGTAATTATACTGCAGCAAGAAAGTGTGAGCTTAAATTACATCTTAGACTGCATACAGGTGAGTGTTTTACATTTATTACCTGTATTCAATACAAAAGTTTTGTTTAAATTTGTTGTAATACAAAAGATTTAACAATAAAATAATTGTAAATTAAAAAAATAAAAAACAATTTAAAAAACTGTAAAATGCACTAACAAAAAAAAACAAAAAGAATAAATAGAACAAAGAAACAAACACTAATTATAATAATGCTATCAGCTTTGCTCAAAATATTTGGCACCTTACACTTTTCTTTGACAACACTTTTCCCAAGAGGAAAATTCCCAATGCTGATTTTTAGTGGTAACCACTTTTTTTTCTACTTGACTTCCGACACTACTGTCATCAATTTATCTGAAATACAACTTATATATACTAGGATCCGCCACAGTGCGCTGCGGGAGTTGAGCTGAGCGCCCTTCCCTTTTTTATGCCACTAAAGTTGGAAGTCCTTGGGCGCGTTTTGGACCGACCAAACCGTGGCCAAGGACTTTTAATGAAGTTGGTGCCACCGGAAACGTTAAGAGTAACGATTGGCGAGCGTGCGCAGGTTCAGTTAAGCTTAAGTCTATGGGATATTCAGTTTTTTGACCATATCTTTAAAACGAAACAATATTTTTTTATTCTATTTTTTTTGGAGTAGAAGCCCAGTCACGTCCTTGACATGTGTGCCAATTTTGGTTAAAATTGGTCAAGTGGTTTTCCTGAGAATTTTTTGAGGCAACAGCCTCAAAAAATTTATTCCCAAGCTTACGCTCAGCTCAATTAATTTGAAACAGTTATGTATTATAAACTGTAAATATTGATATTAAAATGATCAAATTAACATGAACAAAATGGCGTCAGCCGTCAGATGATTTTTATAACGAGTCCAGAGTAGAACTGTGCCAAATATTTAAATGATATTATTAAAACAAGCCAATTTACTACGATAACAACATTGTTGTATTTGATACCGCGATTCAGAAATACGATGCACACGACATGCACAGCGACCTCTGTTGAGATCTAGAAACTATTAGCTTAAGTTTTTTTTTTTTTTTATGTAAGAGGAGGGCAAACGAGCTGGCGGGTCACAGATGACTTGTGATCCCAGTCGCCCATGAACTCTTGCAACATCCGAGGATTCACAAGAGTGTTGCCGGCCATGTAGGTAGGAGGCGATGGCGCGCTGTGCGGTGATGAAATTTGGCGGCAGGCATCAGATCGAATAGTTCTTCGGAACATTCCCCGTTGTAAATGCGGTAGAAGACGCACAAAGAAGCCACGTCTCTACGCAATGCCAAAGAGTCCAGCCGTTCGCAGAGCACCGGGTCCCCGACTATCCGAACGGCTCTCCGTTGTACGCGGTCAAATGGTAGAAGCTGATATTGGGGTGATCCGGACCAGAGATGAGAACAGTACTCCATGTGTGGCCGGACTTATAGAGCGGATGTCTTATAGAGCGCAAGTCTTTGGCCAGGTTTGAAATACTGCCTAGCTCTATTAATCACTCCCAATTTCTTCGAGGCCAACTTGGCCTTGCTCTCCAGATGACCACGAAACTGACAATCGCTCGAAATGTCGAGACCCAGTATTCTGATACTTGGCGAGGCAATGAGGGGAGTGCTCTCGAAGAGCGGTGATACGACAAATGGGGTTTTTTTATTGTAAACGCGCAAACTTGTGTCCTTAGGGGATTGAACTGAACGTGGTTCAGTTCACCCCACTCAGAGATCAGCCCCAAGGAAGTCTCTATAGAAGACACAAGTTTCTTTCGGCACTCGTCGACGTTTTCCCGAGAGAGACCTGCACGGCCGGAATATACCGCATCCCCAGTGCTGTCATCCGCATAACAATGTATGTTGGAGATATCCAACATATCATTGATGTGCAGGAGGAACAGAGTTGGGGATAGCACGCAGCCTTGGCACGCACCAGCGTTCACGGGCTTAGGGTCCGAGCAAAAACCGTCGATAACGACCTGTATGCTCCGCCCAGTGATCCATTTGCATAAACTCTCGGGTAGCCCATAGGAAGATAGCTTCGAAAGAAGCCCCCTGTGCCATAAACGATCGAAGGCTTTCGACTATATCCAGACTAACTGCCAGACCCTCTCCCTTGCTTTCACCGTTTCAAGAGAGGTCCGCTCCATCCATGCAACCAAGAAAGGTGCGTTCTATCACCTTTTTTAAGGATCGGATGGACAAAGACACACTTCCATGAGACTACGCCTTTCAAGTAGGAGTACCGAAATAAATACGTCTATGGGAGATTCAGTTTTTTGACCATATCTTTAAAATGAAACAATATTTTTTTATTCTGTTTTTTGGAAAACAAGCCCAGTCACGTCCTTGACATGCGTGCCAATTTTGGTTAAAATTGGTCAAGTGGTTTTCCTGTGATGTTACCTCAAAAAATTGATTCCCAAACGGTTAAGAGTTATATCAACAATTATCCAGTTATATTATATATTTGGATATTCAATCTAAAACGGCTAAAGTTATTTTTTAATAATTTACCTAGCAGTTTTGTAAAGAACTTTTTATTTGTTTATAATGTTTAGGGTATTCTCACGATTTTTTTTATCTCTTGCAAATTGGTTAAAAAATCGTTAATTTTACTAAACTAAAATAAAAAAGAAACTTACAACTTATGTTATTATTGTAAGTTATTATAATTACATTTATTAATTACTGTTGCTAAAATATACATTTTTGAATATTGCAGGTGACAAGCCCTACGCATGTGATCAATGCGAGTACTGTACCCGCGACCACAACTCTCTCCGTCGTCACAAGCTGCAACATACCAATGAAGGCGTTTATAAATGTAAATATTGTCCATACAGCGCCATACAATCTACCACTTTTGCCTCTCACATGATTTCCAAGCATCCAAATATAAACTCTGGAGATGTCCACCGTTGTCCGTTCTGTAGTTTCAAGTCTGTTAGCAGAGACAATTATGTAGTGCATCTAACAACGCATAGAGACAAGGAGGGCATCAAGATTTTAATTGACATTGCTAAAAGTGTCAAGAGTAAAAAACGAAGTTGGACCATACCGAGTGAAGCATCTGACAAAAATGGCGAACCTGGCGTAGCTGATCAACAGACGGAAGATAAGAACACCTCAGTTAATATACCCATTGAAGTTTATGATTGTGACAGTCTACCAGAATCGGTGCCTCAGGATTATCCAAAGAACTACTGTAATTCTTCCGGTGAGGTCCAGCAATCCACCTTCAACAGTGAAGAAGTCACAGATCTGAGTAAAGACAATACCTCTGATTATCTGATATCTGAAAGTTATATCATACAAGATCGGCAGTACAGCGTTCAACATCCGGTACAGATGCCCTACGAGCCCTCTCAATCTAACCTGCATTTCTTGAGTCCATCCGTCAGCCTTGATCAAGGACTGTTACAGAGTAATAACGTTAACTCTCTTTCTTCCAGTCATTCCCCTATAATTAATAGTATTACCAATAATATACTGGGTAATTTTCCTATTCGACTGCCTCCCGCACCAATTTCAGTACGCAACAATATAACATTGAAACCAGTTGATAAAATTTCACTTCCCGTTACGAAGGTCACTGGACCTATCATTAAACCTATGCAGATACTTCCTGTACCGTCTTCTAGTCATTCTCCAATTGATATACTCAACGAAACGGACGGAATGCCAAGGAAGAAACCTAAAATATCTGTCAAGAGCAACTTAATATTGAAAGGTCCAGATCAAGTTAACATGTTCCACTCCCAACAGAAGATGGCCTTTAAAAGATTGGAAGATAACGAGAGATTTGGTTTAGGCGTTCCAGTTACTTTCAACAATTTAATAACAACTCAATTTATGCAACTGCAACCGGAGCCGGATCTAAGCGAGTCTCCCAACAACATCTTGACGTATCCGCAAGACAACATGATGGTGGAAGCGGTGACTACGCCGGTAGATAATGAAATGAGCGACGATCAACAAATCTTTGCTTTCAATCAACAGATGAACGTAAGTTCCATAACCATGCTGCCGCCGCCTCAGAAAGTGCAAACGACAGACCCCAGTTACATAAAAATAGAAGCTAATATAAAGCAAAACACTCAATCGCCAAGCTTAGAAAGAATGTGTAACGCAAATTTATTGACTAACCCAGCGATAGGTAGAGAATACAAGGCTTCGCCACCCTTGGAAGATATTCACAAAAATATGAACGAAATTAAGAATGAAGTAAAATCAGATGCTTTTTACAACATGGCTCTCAGCAGCACAGCAACGAATCCACCCATCATCGACCAGTACATGATAGATAACATTATCCCCGAACAATATCCAGCGCACTTGGACTTATCCACGGTGGTGTTACCAGAAATTTCAGATAAGCAGAACGATGTTATAGAAATAGATGATAATTCGGATGATAACAAATTACTACCGCGTTTCGACATGAATTTTTCTCTTGAATCTTTTTACTTAATGCAAAACGATTTTCATTTTCTGGAAAATGATCTACCATCGAATATGCCATCCGAAATCCCCGTAAATGAAATGAATCGGATGGTCACCGAAGTGCCTATTATCAATCAGAAGGATAACTTAGACGTAGTTCCGGTAGAAGCTAGCAGTGAATGCGTAAATTTCATTCAAGGCAAAAAGGATCCAATGATGAACACATCTGTGAGACCGTCAACTAATAAGATTAACGTTAAAAATATAGAGTTAATGAAAAATTAAAACTTTCTTCCAATTCTGATATCATGGGTACACGGTGTTTTATAAGACTGGTTGAATATATATTTTTTACAACATATTTTTCTAAAGAAACTCATTTATTCATCTCCTTTTTTAAGTCTGTTACAATATGATACTTTCATCCCGTCAACTCAATCAAACTTTTCATGAATGTCTCTGTTGTAAGTACAACGATCACTGAAAAGTAATAGAAAATGGAACTACCCTTTTTTATTGCCATTATGACTTTTTGTAGGAGTTTTTAAGTCATTTATCCTATTTTATCATTAACGCAACACAAATTGGATTTTAAATTAATTAGACAGTTATATTTTTATGGTGTACTTATATTGTTTATTAACATATTAGTTCTGCAATACACAGTTACAAAGTCTTTGGTGTTGCCAACCTCCTGTGAGACGTATAACGTCCACTCAGCCGGCATGTCTCCGAACGGCTTGGGGTCAGTGTGTACCCCTTTTCCTTCTGGCCCAATTATTATTATCATTTGACCTGAATAATGTTCCAAGTACAGATTTAAAGCCGGTCTATTATTAAAATAACAGAACAATAAAGCAGAACGTTTCCTATGTAGCATACATATTGCATCTTTGTCTAATTCCATTGTAGTGAAAAGGAGGGGTATGAAAGTAGGTGGGGCATATTTACACTGCCACCAAGCACCGTCTACTTCAACTCCAGAAACCGGAAAACCTAGGACCAACAGAACTAGATATTAATAAATCTACAATCAATTTAAAATATCACAAACAACATTACAAATATTAATCGTCAACTTGAGGTAGGTAATGAGGTAACAAAAATATACTAATATTCTTTATTGTAAATCTTCAAAAAGTATAACAAGTTCATATATGTAATTAGAAAAAAAACGATAAACATAAAATGTAGAAGAGGCGACCTGATCGATAATAAGCTATCTCTTCCAGGTAACACATTAGCGAACCATACATTAAATAAAAAGAAGTGGGAAACTGATATTTAAATTATATATTTTTAAAACTTAATGTGTATGATACGTTTATAAAATACGTACTTATAAAATATAAATATAATAATATATAGATAATAAAGAAAAGGAATAATCTAACTAAACTATTATGTTAAGAAATTGTTCAACTGCATTTTTGAAAATGTTTGAAAAATGCTCGTCGCAAGAAATTCCAGAGACGAAAATTTTGAACAGTGAATTTGTATAAAACAGAATGAGAAGATTTTTTTATAAAAACTAAAGTAATTCTCTTCCTTTTTTTCCACGTAGTTTATGGAACGAAGTGAACGGTTATGAGAGTCTTAAAAACTCGTAGCAAGGAGTTACTGGTTAAAAAGTATATAGTAAAGAAGACAAAGTTTATGAGTATTGTTATATTAGTAAAAGTTTTATTACCAGTAGCTTCTGTGATCATCCACTCCAGAAGTCCGCTTCCACATCCGATGCTCACGATCTTGTCACATTTAAATTCTTTCATACAATTCCGTATAAACTCGAAGTTCTCTTCGGTTGGATAAACCCACAGCAATCTGTTTCTGTCTGGATGGTCCCGATACGTACTGACAATGGCTTTCCAATTACCTTGTTTGTATAATTGAAGAACTTCTTGAATTATATTATTTTCCATTTGTTCTGTCATATTTGTTGTTTAATATTAAATGTTTTGTCTAATCCCTTTTAAAACTTAACAAATTTAATATTTAATTCTCAATCGATATCTATTTCGTGGGTAATTTTATAGGATTAAAAATCACACAAGTAATAGTTCTTCTCAATATAGAAACAGCATTGACACTGAACCAGTCTTTTACATAACTCAGCAGTGATTGATACTGAATATACAACAGGGAGGCACTTAGACTAAACTTTATTTATAATACATATAATAAAACCAGTTAATGAACATACCTACATAAAAATATTTTTTTTTTTTACGAATTTAACTCGCGTATTTTTGATTAAATTTTAAATTTAACCCTTCGTTTCGAATCAAAAATTAAGTTTGTAGTGTTTAGAAAGCTGGCTAATTCACCAAATAACCAATTAGTGCTGGAATTGATTACTGATCATCTACAAAGTTATTAATTATTACACTCTTTGCACAAGGTACCATAAATAATTAGGTGAACCAAGCAACCAAGGTTTGAATCCTCAGATAGACAATTTATTTTAATCTAATACATCTCTGTGAATTTTCTATACAGTGATAAGAACAACTGGCGATCGCCCAATTGTTATTTAGTTGTGACGTGGTACATATATTTTAAAGTGTGTGTGTGTGTGTATTGTAGCAATCTTTATTAATTGTTTCTTAACCATTAAATTGGCTAGTGGATCATTTGAAAATCGCTCAGCTGATTGTAGATATAAACTAGGAACAATAGTAGAATAGAAAACAACATAAAGTTATTAGGGTACGTATGTGGTAACACGAACATATTCGCTATGACGTACCCATCATGCGAACCTTTGCACCATAAGGGTGTTGGAGGTAGCAACCTTAATAAAGGAGGGGATAAAGGGGAGCAGGACAACGGAAGCAAGGGATCTTTGTAGTATCAAAACATTTAAAAACTACAAATATTTTATAAATTCATTTTATTTGTATTGTAAGTATTGTGTTATTTGTATTATAAGTATTGCATAGTTTACAACGTTTGAAAAATAATTCAATACAACAATAACAATAATAATTGATGTTTATTAAAACATTCTAATTGTATTAAGAAAGAGATGTTGTATAAAAATAGTCGTTAAAGTTATTGCAGGATAGATTATCTGCACAAAAGAAAAACAAAACAGAACAGAACAAACTTATATGGATTAAAAAAGAATTTATTATCTATGGTATAAATGTACGAATGGCATTATCTGTATTAAGAAGCTCTTAAATAAATGTTGAGATCAATGTGGAGTAGAGATCATGTTCAGTCAACACTATACACTAATATTTTAAAGAATCGAAGTTTCTATCACATTTGTTTGGCGGACCAAGCTCGATCACCGAAAGAGGTTTTACTGTTTATTTACTGTTACATTTTTTTATTTTGTTGATATAAATATAAAACAAGTCTTATAAATATACTTCAAGAGCCTGTGAGACAATTGTCTATAGTATTTCATGCTGAAATAAAATAAACTCTTTTAAAATATTGTTTGGATATCGTCCGATTGTTTTAAAATATTTGTAAAATGTAACCATTACTAAATTGGCACAGGTCTATGGTAACACAGATTGCACAGCAACATATTCAACATTCATCTCGTTTACTCTTTTAATAATACTTTATTTGATATTTCATATAAAATAATCCGAGTTCATTAATTTTGTACACGTACTTATAAATACGAATTTTAATAGGTTATTATGACTTTCAGTTATATAACTCCAATATGGCCCAGCCCACTTAACAAAATAAACTTTAAATGTATAAAATTTAATATTTTTCAGTTCATTAATCACATTAAAATATTTATCGAGATCATATAATGTTCGGTCCTTCGAGCCGGTAAATATTTTCATCCAAACCATCTAAATACCAAAAAGATATGAAAAGAATAATCAGTTAAAACCTAAACGTCTTGGACGCACTTAACAACTAACAATAGTAATTTCTACAAGTATCAAAACTTACAGCATAATAAAAATCGTTCAATTCAATGACTTAGAGGCACGTATCTCAATCACGCTTAATTTATAACAATTTTCTCACAAATACGGCAATAGTTGAGTAAAAATCAAATACACGATAGTCCATTTCGTAGAGCGACAGCATAGTACAACGAAAATAGTAGATTCGAGTCGTGTTAATTTTTTGTTTTATATTTATTTAAATGATATAAAACAGATACATGGTCAATAATATAAAAAAAAAGATTTAATTAAACTATTGCATAGTTGTAAGAAAAAAGCAATACTAGCAACAAATGAATTAAGTCCAAAATATAACCGACCATCGTGTTTAGATTATTTATACATTTCTTCCAAATTGATTACAAAATTCAAATGTCAAATGGTCTCTTTATATAAATATTAAAGTGAATACAATAACGTTACTTACACTAGCGACATTTACGATTTTAAATTCCTTTTTTGTATATATTATAAAAGTAAAAGATTATGAATAAACATTACCAGTCCGGATCGCTTTGCCATCCATATCAGCCTTAACATTTCTTACCTGTAAATAAAATAAAAAAAGTGTTTATGTCAAAAATTACCCGCCTAAGGGTATAGACTATACCGTCTTCTCAGAGGTAAGTAATACATCTTTTGTGAATATAAATATATATTTAATAATAATATAAGCCTTATTATTCCAGAACTTAGAATATCAATTAACAGAGTAACTTGTTTAATAATAATTATAATATATCCCTAAGCTCGGTGTGCCTATTGGCATAGTTCTTCTCAGTGCATCTTATCTCTGGCAATTCCTTTCAGTGCATCTTATCTTTGACCACTCTCGACCAGCATGGTCCAGCTGTCAGTTTCAAGTCATCTTCTCATTTTTGACTTGAAGACCCCTGTTACTTTTGCCGCCTCGTAGGTGCCAAACAGTAACCTGCTTACTCCATTTGTCAATCGGGTGCCGCAACATGTGTCCAGTCCATCTCCATTTTTGCTTGTCTATACGAGTTAGTATGTCTGTGAGTTTTGTTTTTATTCTAATGTCCTTGTTCCTAACCCAATCCATTCTCATTATCCCTAACATGCTTCTCTCCATTGCACGTTGACATCTTGCAAGTTTTTCCCTGTGTTGTGGATTTACTGACCAAGTTTCACATCCATAGATATGTAATAACTGGCAGAATGCACACATCAATTTTTTTTTATATAATTGTCTTGTTCCTTGCTTTTCGTTATTTTCTTTAGTGACCAATACTTTTTCCATCCTTAAGCTACTCGTTTGTTTATTTCCTTTGACCTTTGATCAGAAGTTGATATTATTTGGCCCAGGTAAACATATTCTTTAACGTATTCGATCTTAGTGCCATCCAGCATTATGTATTCTTCTTTCCAGTTTGTCATTAATTTTGTTTTACTTGCATTTATATTTAAACCAGCGTCTCTACTTCTGATAGCTAGACTTTGCATCATTTCTTCTATTGCAGCTGGATTCTCTTCAAATAGTGCTGGGTCATCAGCAAATCTCAGGTGATTAAGTCTAGCTCTATTTATATTTAGACCTAAGTGATCCCAGTCTAACTGTCTGAAGATGTATTCAAGTGCGGCAGTAAACAATTTTGGAGAAAGAGGATCGTCGTCCCTGACGGACGCCTTTGTTGATTGGAAATAATTCATCTTTAGATTCTAGTTTAATATAGGCGCTACTAGATTTGTAAATATTGTAATTAAGATTTGTATATAAGTGTTTTGGACCCTCTGCTGCTTAAGGCTCCGCCATATGTGTTCATGTCTCAGACTATCGAATGCTTTAGAATGTGAAAACTCTGCCTGCTCAACGGGTTGGTATTCTTCTAGATTCGGTGTTATTCTTTTAAAAATCACTTTAGCTAATACTTCATATATGTTTGAAATTAGTGTTATTGGCCTATAATTCCCTATTTCATCTTTAGGCCCTTTCTTATGCAATAGGATTATATGGCACTATGTCCATTCTTTTGGGATTCGACTGGTTTGGAAGATCTCATTAAAAGTTTTTGTCAATACTGGACCGATTTCATCTTTAGTCCTCTTAGAATTTGTAAGGAATATTGTCTGGCCCAGGCGTTTTAGCAAATTTTTGGGACTTTATTGCTCTTGTTACCTCGGAGACACCTATATAATATTGTCTGACACCTGGCAAACTTTCGTTTCCTTTGCTTCGTTTATTTCCGGGATTGGTAGATTGATAATGCTGTGTCAATTTTTCTGAGTATAAAAGGTGATAGTCGTCTGCAGCCAGTCTTTGGAATGTGTGACGGTTTGTAATAATTCGTGTTTTTTTTAGTTTTGGTATCTATTCTTTACCACCTTCGCTTAAAAGTATTAGAGGCTTATCTGCTCTTCCAAAACCTTTTTTCTTTTCTCGTTAGTGTCTTTTCTCATATCCAACCTAATTTCCTAACTAAGTTTTGTAATTTTCGCGCGTGTTTTTCCCTTTTGAGTTTCTAGTATTTTTTTTCGTTAGTCGATTAAGTCCTGTGATCTTTAACTTAAATAACTTTCTTCACTTCTGAGTTTGGTGATCTGAGTTTTAGAGTTTAAAATTTCGTTAAACGATTCTGTTGTGTGGGATTCAATAGTAACATGACCAGTACTATATTAAAAAAAAAATATTTTTAGATCAAATACTTCACTTTATTATTTCGCACATTTTCGTTCTATATATTTGTATGGGATCAAAATCGAAATCTGCAGTTTTCACTAGTTTTTGGTTTAGTTATCATAGTAGTTAATATTAATTAAGCATATATATCATTATTCTTTCGCTAGAAAACGAGAAAATCTTGAAAAATTCAGTTTCAATATTTTTTAATACCTTAAATATCGATGAAAAACTTTTTAATTTTCTTTTAATTATACATATTTTTTTTATTTTCTATCTGTTTGCTTCAAGGCTTATACTAATACATTTGAAAATCATTTCATTTTTTGTATTTTTTTGTTGTATGATAGTAAATTAGTTCAGGAAAAAAGCTATATTAGCGACTGTTTAAAATGCCTCGAACGGCAGGTAATTCGCCACATGTGATCTTTGAGGCTCTTAAAAGTTTGCGATTAATCGATGATAAGGGCAGTATTTTGCCGTGGAGAAATGACGTTTGACCAACAGCGACTGTTCCAATGAAGGGCAAAATATCGAAGGACTACCTTTATCTTTACTTATCCAAAAACAGGAATGATGTCTTACACAAAATTCATGGGGCTGAAATGTTAGAAGCCGACAGTGATGTTAACGACACAGATGACATTTTACTTCTCGATAGGAATTGGTCTATAGGCAAAATAAAGTGATTGTTGCCTGCTTTGCGACAAAAGATAAAGATACCGAGAAATGAATGGGCTGCTCTCAAGTCCCATGTTATAGAATAAAAGAAACGTAAATACGAGGTTCTTGTTATAGGTTGGGCAGATGCTCTTTATGATATTATATGGACACACATGAAATTGTCTTGTCCTTTCTCGTTCACAAACGCTAAAATAAATAGAAATCCAGGGGAGACTTTTTGACTGTTCGGAACTTGGATCAGAAATCCACATATATTATCAGAGTGAACCACCCGACGATGGAACTACGTTACACGGTTCTACTTTTGATTTTCGTAAAGTAATGTGGAGTAATAGAGTAGTGGTCGATTTTACCAACTCCTACCTTCTTTTTTAATAACTTCTGATCTACTACAATCAAATATTCTTCCACTACAAACCTCTAGAAACGTTTCTTAGTCATTTTAAGCGTTTGTAGTAATAATATTAACCTTCGATCAGAAGTAATTCAGATCAACTTAGTGAAATATAAGTTTCGTTCAAAGAGATCGATTTTTATCAACTTTGATCTACCACAATCAAATATTCTTTCACTACAAACTTGTAGGATTGTTTCTCAGTCATTTTAAGCGTTTGTAGTAATCATATTAACTTTCGTATTCTTTCACTACAAACCTCTAGGATTGATTCTCAGTCATTTTAAGCGTTCAGATCAACTTAGTGAAATATAAGTTTCGTTCAAAGAGATCGATTTTTATCAACTTTGATCTACCACAATCAAATATTCTTTCACTACAAACTTGTAGGATTGTTTCTCAGTCATTTTAAGCGTTTGTAGTAATCATATTAACTTTCGTATTCTTTCACTACAAACCTCTAGGATTGATTCTCAGTCATTTTAAGCGTTCAGATCAACTTAGTGAAATATAAGTTTCGTTCAAAGTGATCGATTTTTATCAACTTTGATCTATCACAATCAAATATTCTTTCACTACAAACTTGTAGGATTGTTTCTCAGTCATTTTAAGCGTTTGTAGTAATCATATTAACTTTCGTATTCTTTCACTACAAACCTCTAGGATTGATTCTCAGTCATTTTAAGCGTTCAGATCAACTTAGTGAAATATAAGTTTCGTTCAAAGTGATCGATTTTTATCAACTTTGATCTACCACAATCAAATATTCTTTCACTACAAACTTGTAGGATTGTTTCTCAGTCATTTTAAGCGTTTGTAGTAATCATATTAACTTTCGTATTCTTTCACTACAAACCTCTAGGATTGATTCTCAGTCATTTTAAGCGTTCAGATCAACTTAGTGAAATATAAGTTTCGTTCAAAGTGATCGATTTTTATCAACTTTGATCTACCACAATCAAATATTCTTTCACTACAAACTTGTAGGATTGTTTCTCAGTCATTTTAAGCGTTTGTAGTAATCATATTAACTTTCGTATTCTTTCACTACAAACTTCTAGGATTGTTTCTCAGTCATTTTAAGCGTTTCTAGTATTCGTGTGCTTTCGAAATATAATTATTTATTAAATATCGATTTGGACAAAACTCGAGATGTTTTACCATTTTTATAAGTTTACTAAGAAAAAAAACATTTTTACTACAATCAACTACTAACGTTTTTGTACAAGAATCCGCACGAAATTGTTTTTTTATATCGGGGAGATGATGTTTAAAATTTTTTTTTCGAGTTTTACTACAAACTAAATTAGTTTTACTACTAACCACTTATCGAAATCTATTGTTTAAGCCCATAATAGTTATTTTTTTCCAAAGTCGGGTGCCAAGTTCACATAGCCAATCCCAGGATGCCCAATTAATGTTGGCTATTTCTAGTTTTTTTAAACTTTCTTCTGTCCTTAGTGTCCGGGTAAATACACATTATTTAGGGTGCAAACATATATGTATTCAGTCCTCTTTTTGCCTTGTTTAGTCGTAGATGATTTGATTTTATGATCATTTGTGGTGTAAAGATATAAATTTGGTTGTGTATTGTATAGAGGGTTTTTGTCTTCTTTCCCCATAGTGACATGCTGGCTTGGGGTGCAATTTATTGAAGTTGAGTTAAATAGTGTGGGTTTTAAAATTTTGCGGTATCTGTTGTCGTTTGTTAGTTTTTAAGGATATGACAGTGAAATATATTTGGTTTTACTATATCCTTTGTCGCATTCTTAGAGAAGGCGTTATTCGGTATTTCTGGGGTATTTCTAGCGTTATTTTGTTTGTGATGTTGTGTTCGGCGAACCTGAAATTTCTCTTTTCCTCTTTTCTCTGTCATTATCGTGTAGTTTCTTTATTATCAATTTGTCTGTAAACTCTGCTTCCGTTTTTGCTTCTTCTTTAATGACGAAAAAAGTAAGATTGTTTTTGCGTTTATCTATTATATTCTATCCACGGTTGTTAGTTTTATTTCTGGTTCGTTTATTTTATTTTTAAGTTGGGCATTTTCGGCGATGATAACTTTTAGTTTTTCGTCTAATGTTGCCATTTTGACATGTTGCCATGACATTTTGCGTTACTGATGTTGTTATTAGTTTAGTTTGTAGATCGTTTGTAGATCGAGCTTTTCATTTCATTTCGCCAATATTATTTCCATTTCATTATCCGTTCTCGCAAATTTCCGTTTATTGCTTTAGTAACACAACTTTTGTTCTGGTAACTGTTTTTTTTATTGTTTTATATGGCAATATTGCATTTAGCAGTGACCCTTTATTATTATGTTGGTACACTCTATAGTCTCTGAAATCAGCAAATAACAAATGAGACTATTTTGTATGTTATAATGTCGGATTATATTTCTGTTTTTTTCTCTTCGTTCAATTGTTTTTGTTGTTTTTTTTTATTGATTCCAATTTTTATTCTTTGTTCTGTTGACCCGTTAATGTAAAACGCTTATCTGACACTTTTTTTCACTGTTTAACTATACTTTTCGCAAAGCACTGTACGTATTGACAGTTCGGATACCGGAAACGCACAAATATATATTAAACTCCATCTATAAAAAAATATATTTTTATAACTTACTAATTGATATCCTGTTCCATCTTCCTCCTCCAATGCATTTTAGGGTTCTGGATAACCTCAGCGGTGTCCTTCTCGATCTTTTCGTACAGTATTTTCTTATATATCTCCATATTTTTAATGGGCGCATCGCTCATGGACTCGAACTGTCCTCTCTGAGCGCTCCTGAACTTCTCTCGGTCTATCGGCGGGAGCGGTATGATAGCTTTTCTTATTTTATGAACGTACTCGTTCTCCGGCAGCGTCGCTCTCTTCTCCACTATGACGCTCTCTCTCGCATTGTTGGCTTCCATGATGGACTTCTTGTCGATGTGGTCCCGGAAGACGTCCTGCGGCAGCGGCGGCAGCGGGTTGAGTATCTGCAGTCGTATCTTCTCGTGCGCATCGTAGGCGAGGTGCAGGGTGCTCTGCAGCGTGAGGTCGCAGGCGAGCGCGGCGGCGGGCGCGGTGTGCGGGTGCGCGTTGCGGATGTGGCGCTCCAGGTTGTCCTTGCGACGGAAGCGGCGCTCGTCCGGACACGCCTTGCAGCGGAATGGCTTGGAGTCTAGAATTTTGTTTATACATCTTATTTTAATTATCAATTTAAAGAGAGTTTATCGCTTTTGCTGAACCATAATTTTATGTATTTCTTGTAAAAATTAATAGACAATTCCACATCCGATTCCTTGCCACCTAAGTCGTGTATCTTAATGGACAATATTAAACCGCTTTGGCTTTGTCTTATTAAAATCTGTCTGTCTGTAACAATGTGCCGAGTGCTAAATATACAGCGTTATTTTTAATTGGTTGACCACCTCTTGCAGGCAGCCTCTCTACATCAATCCCAACAAAGTTTGTTCTACAGATTTTTACAAATCTTGATAAACAACACAAAAAAAAGAAACAAAAAAAAATTTGCTCCCTCTTTTACTTATTACTCTATATTTTGTAAGAAGTATTTAAAAGGTCAACGCTTTGGCGCCACACCGACGCTCAAGAGTTAATGCCAATTCAGAGACAACAAATAAATTTTACATGGGAAAATTTAAAATTTATATACTATTAATTTTAAAAAGTCGTAGAACAAATGTTGTTTGGATTGATGTAAAGAGGCTGCCTGCCAGAAGTGGTCAACTAATTATAAATTACCCTGTATATTTTCTAATCTAAAAAAAAAATAAAAAAATCGAAAAGATATATCGAGAGTTCCCTGTCGTAGGAAATACAGGATCCTAACTTTTTCAGACAGACAGACAAACACAAAACAGTGCATAATAATATATAACAAACTTTACAACAAATAATAATACACAGCACACTTCAAACTCACCGGTATGTATAGCGGCGTGGCGTCTCATATCTTTCCTGGAGTGGAAGGCTTTTCTACAGCGAGGGCAGGCGTGGGCCCGCGGGCCCCCCGGCCCTCCCGCTCCTGGGGCTCCAGAGCACCGGTGGGGGCCCGACACGGGAAGCTCCACGCCACACGACTTGCACAGCTTCTCTGACAGTTTCATGAAGAATGTAATATGTATTTTTAACATTACCAAGGGTAGATAATCTATCAAAGGGCCCATGAACAATATTGTCGAATGCTGAAACTTTTTCCCTATACGTATTCTCCATATCGTATACACATCCTCATTAATGACGGCACCACCTCCGCTCCTTTGTCACTTCACATACAAGGGCAAAAATGAAAGTTTTTAAAATTTTCAACTTATAAACAATATAAAAAAATAATTTTACATTTTGGTAATGGAATTCTGTCAATGTTAATTTCGATGAAAAAGTATTGTGGGCGCCATCGGATGCAGCGATGTGTTGACTTGACTGTACACTATATTGAAAAGATATAATGAAACTGATAACTTTTTATTTAGCTCAGTTTTTGATTTTCTAAGAGCTTTCAGTGTGACCCTCGTATACAAGTAATATGTCAAGACGCCGGTGTGAATATCTTACAGGAACAGAAGGCGATAGTAACAATGACTCACTGTGCTTGTCCACGTGTTTCTTGTAGTTGGATCCGTCCCTGAACCGTCTGCCGCAGGTGGCGCAGGTGTAGGGCCGCTCCTCAGTGTGCGTGCGCGCGTGCTTGCGGAGGGACGACATGTTGTTGAACGCCTTGCTGCACTCGCTGCACGGGTAGTTCTTCTCTTCTGATGAAATGGATGAACAAAATCTACTATTTTATGATTGTCGAAACATTATACTGATTGACTATAAATAGCAGATATTTATCTCCTATATATACCGCAACTTTAAGTATATCCATAACCTGAATGTTATAATCTGTAGTTATATAACATTTTAAAAAAGATAAATTATGTAGAGCCCATCACAATTAATGAGTTCATAATCAAATTTGAGCACAGCGAGGAGCCAAGCTTAGCGTAGTTAGTTGGCTTCAATGTGATCACCCTGATGCTTCTTCTCCTGAACTACTGAACCGATTGTCATCGAGTCTTTTATATTATTTGATAGCAGCATTATCATCAAGTGTTTTATCAACAATAAAATTTAGATCGGTCATGTACTTAAGGAATAATCACCGAAAAACAAAACTTCGTAAAATGTACGAATAAAATCATCAACTGCGCTCAAATGACAGTCAGAATGGCTGATAAGCTAGTATTTATTAAAAATAGAGAATGAAATAGTAATAACAATAACTTTTAGTACAGTATATTAAATAATAGAATTGGAATTTTGACATTTTTATCTATATGAAATCTATTTTCATATTGTAAAGATCTAACTCTTTCTATCGTTTGTATTTTTGCAGCTGAACTTATAAAACATTTTGATGAAATCTCGTAAATCCTGAGAACGAATTTATGAGTTCATTAAAAAGTAAAGCCCTAAGAGATTATAATGTAAGTAAGAGATGTTCGAAATTAAACTACAATATTAAAGTGAGTTGGTGGCTTTAAGAGTTATAAATATCTATATTGCATTAATAAGTTCAATAACTCACTAGTGTGTTTGAGTTTATGTCGTTTAAGCTTAGACATCTGGTAGAAGGCAGCCCCGCACACATCGCAGGTATAAGAGCGCTCCTGACTGTGCACTCGTGTGTGGTACTTATAGTGGGATAATGATGCAAAACTCTGTAAGAATTATATATACAATGAACACTACAGAGTAATTGAAATCAGTACATATATATTTTTAATATATTATCTTTTCTTTTAATATAGTAATAAAATTAAAACATGTATGGACTTTGTAAAACAAATATGCTTATTACTTGGGTTTTGTAAATCTTTTCAATCATTCAAGCAACAGTTATTTGTATGGTGACTAGTTGTATCTGCCTGGCTGGATAGTAAAACAAAATATAATGTAACACATATCCCTGCCATAACTATTTGCCAGGCTACTTAAAGATTTAGTCAGAGTATTTACCTAGTATTGTAATGTATTTATACAATTTAGAATTTATATTAAAAAAATAAACATGACAATCCTGCTGAGTTTATGTCGCCAGCTCTTATTGGGTCTGTGGGAATTATTCTTTTGAGCTGGTGGTAGCTTTGACAATGAAAAAATGTTTTGTATAAAGCATATTTTTGATAATGATTTTCATTTTCATTTTTGATAGCAAATCTCCAAAAGCAAAACAATTTCTTGACAATTTCAATTCTATTATAATTTGATTCATTGGTTTATTCATAAAATTTATCAACAAATCAAAGCAGTTGATAAATATAGTAATTGTTGCTTAAATAATTATATTACCTGTTTACAAAGTTGACAATTATAAGGTTTTTTCTGTCCATTACAATAAGCGTGGTAGGACACCTGGCTACGAGCATAAAATTTCTTTTTACATACTGTACATGTATATGATTTTTTATCGCCATCTGAAAAATATAATAAATTATTAGTCTATATTCTGTTTAAGTTTATATTTTTATAATAAAAACAAATAGAGTCATGACTATATGTATAATGATTTACTTGTTGTCTAATGATTAAAGTACAAATTTTTGATTAAAGCAAAAGCAAGCAAGCAAAAGTTTTTAATTATATATTATTTTCATTTTTTCATTGCTAATTTTATAACTATGTCTATAAATTAGTTTTATATAAGAGAACTTATCATTATTATTGTTAATTTTAATAGTAAAAATTATAATTTTAGTACTACCATATATGTATTATATACATACACTATGAATAATAAAAGATTTAATGATTTTTGAGTCTAATAAAGTACAATAATGTAATGTATTCAAAATCCTCAATATTTACCCATTTCCACTTTTATGTGAGATATTTCTAATTTTTTTTTAAGATTTGGGTCTTCAAGATCGGTGTCATCTTCTTTGGGAAGCTCCTCACATTGCACAGGTTTTTCAAGGGGTATCACCACTTCATCTCTTTCTACATCTACAGACTCAAGGTTTGTATCATTTTGCTTACAAGCAACACAGCCTGATTTCTCATGAAGGAGACAATCCATACATTTTACATGACCACAACTTTCAGTCACTAAGCGGTTATCAGTTGAATTAACAACCTTTTTATTATAACAATTAATACAAACTTGGGCATTCATTATGTATAAACTTATATATAGGTTATATTGGATATAAAGTATTATATTGGAGTATTTTAGGAGTTATTACATTTCTGAATTACTAACGATTAAATAAACACACAATATAAATGTTTAGAAATAAACATTTACTTTTAACACTACAAAAACATAACATCTTTATCAAATCTCCCAAAAGCGGAATAAAAAGTATGTTCTAATGTCAGATGTTGTCTTATAACTTTTCGATTAACATCTAAACAATAAAATTACAATTTATTTAAAAACATATTAATTATTATATTTTGGTAGATAGTACCATACTAGTTTTGTTAAAAAATTAAACAAAAAGGAAGTTTTAATATTTGCTTTAGTCAGTGATTAAATACTAAGTACTTAATAAATAATATAAATTAAGAAGTTGATTTTCGAACGTAAACTAAACAAAGACGCCAAATGACAGCAGTCAGCGCTGAAACGCTTCTAAGTCTTTAAGATCATTAAGAGTAAAGACTGCGTTCATTTCAACTTTGCCTTTTAAAACAGTCAATAGGAATAATTTATTAAATAATAATAAATAAACTAAGATTTTGAATCTTTTCAAAATTTACAAACATAAATTTATCTTATAACTTTATTATACAAAGTTCACAGATATAGTATAAATTGTTTTAATTTCCGATTACTTCATTAGTCATCGCCAAAGAGAAATGACTCTGTGCAGTTAGTTGTCATTCAATATTTAATTTCGCTTCGTACTTTTGCAGTACGCCTTTAAGCATTTTTTATATAAATTACTAATAGTTTATAGTTTTTTTTTATTATAATATCACAATGGTAAGCGCCTTTAATCAAACCTGTTTATTTTAATATTTCTAGCACCTATATTTATCATAAAAGGCCTACATTTAACAATAAAAGATGTAACCTCAAAGTAAAAATTGTTTTAGGATGTCTTTCTAATGATTAGGCGAAAAAAACTAACCATCTTCACAGATGCGAAGGACACTACGACTGTTCTGGAACTAAAGAAAATGATAGAGGGTAAGTGCGATTTACACAGCGTTCGAAAAATCTATTTTTAGTTCCAAGACAATATCTGTCTAAAAAGTGCACGTATTGGTGTTTTTACTACAATAATGCATATAACGTTATCTTAAGTTGTGTATGTAATGGCCTATTGGGGTCTTTTTGTTTCTTATTTTTATGTCACAAGAGGTCATTAACCAGACATTGCAAAAACAAAGATCTTATCAGTTTTAATTTCAGTTTAATGTCATTTAAACATTTATTGTTATAATATTATATGGTAATTTAATAAAAAATATATATATTTAGAGTAATAGTTATTATATATTTGTCTATATTAAAACAAAGAAATGTTTTAATTTAAACACAGTTGTTTTTATTTTATTTAAACAGGAAGTAAATGAAAAGGATGTGAAGATAACTATAATAAAATTCATTAAAAATAAATACAATCATCTTTTAAGAAATGACTTGTTAAGTATATATTAGTGGAAAATATCCAAGAATATTTACATAAACTATCTTATAAATAATATTTCCACTTACATTTCAGGCATCTTAAAAGTTGCTCCACCAAGTCAGATGCTCTTTAACAAAGACAGTCAGCTCATGGAAGATGAGAAGACCCTGGCAGAATATGGTCTTACATCTGCCACTGCTAAAGCTCAGTGCCCAGCACCAATTGGACTTGCTTTAAGGTAATCATTATTTATTTTCTGTGTTTTTATAATATTATCATGAAGGATGATGAATCATGCTGATTATCGTGTTCCATCTGAGGATTTGTATTCAGTGTGTTATGTATTGTTTTCTTCTATATTTTATTAAATATGTTTAAAATTGGTCTTTGTATTCCTATACTTTTTTCTCACAATAATAAATATTAAGTAATTATTAAATTTACAAAGACACCAGTTTTAAAATAATATATAGATAACCAGTTTATAAGCAGATCCACATGAATTTTAATAATATGATAAATATTTATTAATTTACATGTGAAACTTAGTTTAGTAGCTATGTGAGGTCAGTGAAGACATAATTAATTCTAGATTAGATAACTACTATCAGAACAGGTATCAGAAGCTTGTTTGCATAATGTTATCTTTTTTTTAAAATTATTTTTAGCATAAATTGGTATATATCTATTAAGAATTTTTAATATTTCTAATTTCGTTTCAAATGTGTCTGTTCACCGCCAAAAGGAGCCCTTTCACCTTGGCTCCTACTTTCCGGGATGTATCCTTGGAATACAGTGACCGGCTTCAGTTGTTAGGCTTAGAGATTTCCTCGAACCTCAACTTTGGTCGGTTCATTGAGTCCAGAGCAAGAGCAGCATCAACAAAGCTTGCCGTTCTTGTGAAGGTTCGGCAGTACTTTACACCGGGACAGTTTCTGGTTTTATACAAAGCACAGATCCGGTCATGTGTAGAGTACTGTGGTCACATATTTGCTGGTGCCGCAAAGTCTCATCTTGCGGTTTTGGACTCAATTGAGAGGCGAGCAAAGAGGCTTATAGGCGATCCCGAATTGGTCGAAGCCGACCTCCAAAGCCTTGAACACAGGCGTAGAATTGCTTGCCCCTCAGTATTCTATAGGATGCATTTTGGTGAGTATGCGCAGGAATTACACGATTTAATTCCCCCCGGCCCCCTTCCATCATCGGACGTTCCGACGTACGGCAGGTATCCATCCTTTTGTTGTGGACATTCCACCTGTCCGAACTAAGCGCTTTGCTTCGTCTTTTTTACTGAGTACAGCAAAGGATTGGAACAGCTTGCCTGCGTCGGTATTTCCGACCGAATACAATGTGGATACATTCAAGAGAAGAGTGAATAGGTTGCTAGGGTAATGCGCCTTACCACCTAAGACTACATTCCACTTACCATCAGGTGGAATGTAGTCAAGCATTGCCCGAGATAATATAAAAAAAAAAGAAAACTCTTTTGTAATGTTCATTTTTACGTTTTAATATTTTATAATATCATTTACAACACATCAACATTTTCTGTTCCCAGTATATCTAGTAATAACCAATATTTTACTTTGTGTGAACATTCAAAATATTTTGGGAATGATTTAACTATACTCAACTGCCCCATTGGTCGAGTGGTTAGCGCAGACGCCTAACGTGTCACGGCGCAATGAGGCTCGGATTTGATTCCCGGCAGAGACAGGCATTTATGTGATGAGCATAGATGTCTGTGTTTCTGGGTCTGGTCGTTTATTAAATATATTCTCAGTATTTATATGTGTATTTCTATGTATTTGTATCGTTGTCTAACACCCTTAATACAACAAAATAATTTGCTTACTTAGGGGTTAGATCAATGTGTGTAATTTGTCCTGATATTATTATTATTATTATATATTATTGTGACAATGATATTAGAGAAAAATCATAAAATGAAAATAAAATTATAGAAAAGAGAATGGTGAATTTGAGGCCCTGGAACTGACTCCGTATTCCTCGCCCCCTGACCTACCAGACGTTATGAAGTCCCAGGAGACAAATGGACAGGAACAGGTGCATATATATTATATTAATAATAAATTTCTACAGTATTAAAAAGTGTACATTATATAAAAAAATACATACTATTTATTGTCGCCCTGTACAAAAAAAAATATTTAAAATTTCATCATTAAAATTGTGCTGAAGTTTATACAGTTCAACAAAATTGTACGTAGCAAAATATTACCAATAACTTTCCTACTTCCAGTTGTATTGATTAAATGTGTACATTAACAGATGGATCAACACTAAACGACTTGGCGAAAAAGAATTGCGAATACCAGCTCAGTATCAAAATGATTTTCAGTTTGTTTTGAACTCACTGGCCACTGGACGGCTACTTTACTAATTTTTGCATATAAACATATTTTGTTAAAAATTTATTCATTTACGATATAACCTATGCTGGTAATGTGTACTTGGTTATGCAATGAAATTGAGAGGAGGGTTTGTGATTTGTAGATCACCAATGTTTTGTGGTCTATTTTTATTTTTTAGCTCTAAAGTTATCCCTCCATGCAGGTATTGTATTATTTTTAATTAAACTTCAAGCAGTGGGCTTTGTAGTTATCTACATAAAAGCAGGTAATATTAATACATAGAGCCCTTCAGACTATAACCGGGCAGACAACTGGTAGCTTGATCTTGGTGTACAGTGTAAAATGTCAATACTTAATGCATTTAAATGTATGCATAAAAATTGAGCAACCAGTAGTCCAGTTGCGCTGTCGATGTTGGGCCTGGTGTGATATTTGTATTTATTGCAACTCGTGGTTGCGAGTCGTCTATATCATAGAAATAATGTCACTTCGAATCTTGCTATTTTATTCGATTATTTTAGATTACAATTTTATTTCGAACTCTAGAAGTTCTTCGATCTGTATATGTTGACAGTTTCCTTCAAATTATATGCTTGTTTTGTTTAGTGCCTTCCTTTACTAATTGTTAACTAACTCTGTCAGCTTATGCTTTAAACTAAAAATATTTTGATATAGGCGTCATGTAATTAATGTTTTTATGAACTATTTGTCTGAGTATTGTTTTGTCGCTTTCTCAAAATAGTTAAATACCTCATTGATAAAATACTATACCCAATATATTTTTTCTTCATAATATATTTTGCCGGACAAATAGATATAAGTATGTGAATTAATTCATTGTGAAATAGAGGTCCTTTTAGAGCAGAGCATGCTTATCTCTTCAAAAGATTCAGTGCCCCAAAATACATATTGCCGTATAGACATATAAAAAGATAAAAACGGAGTCAGTTTACAATTGAACTATTTTTTACGAATCTTAGTGTGCGTTACGTTTCTCTAATAACTCAACATAGACAGCAATATAATATATTCGTTGGAATCGTACTAGATATAAAGGATTCCTAAGGGAGTAGTATAATTTGATATAAAATGATACACAGAACTGATAATGTAATTTTTTTATTTTATATGTAACAATCTTGTACGAGACTTCCGGATTTTTGTGAAATAATCAGATATTTATTTGCGAAAAGTAATCCATCTCTTTGAATTGTTATTCAAGAGTTTATGGAATAGGACATCTTAATTTAGCTATTTTTGTTACCGTCATTGACAGCAAACTGACCGGCGGCGGGCTTCATATCAACGATTTACGTGCGATAATTTTTAGCGCGCTCTGCTCCGTCTTTACTTTTTATAAGTCTGAGTACTACCGTTAGAAGTTCCGACATTAAAAATATCGCGATATTTATCTGATAGTAGTTTAGTATGGACTATAGATAATAGCTAATTTAATAGGGTAATATAGGGGCTTTTATATTTTAGAATCCATAATGTTCCATACGTAACGTTTGGATTCTTTTAAAATGAATTTTAATAACTAGTTCCTGAGAATTTGTGTTGATTTTTCATTTTAGTATTTGAATTTTATATATTTTTTGTTCTCCTTTGTATGTTTGTAGTTTGTACAACTGTAAAAGTCAATGTGCAGCACACTACAGGTGGCGCAATAAAATATTTTAAAGTAACTGAAGTTAATTCACGAATTGTTTTTTATGTCGCCATCCATCTTTTTGTGTATTAAATCATTTTATTATAGTCATGTCAATTTCAGCGATCTAAATAGTTAAAAGGCTACAACGGACTATTCGTATTTTGCGACAAAATACGTATAAATAATAACTGGGTAATAAATTGCACATTGCACTGTAACATAACTATAGGTAAAGAATGTAAAAATGCAATATTTAAATTTCTTTATTAAATACATGTAAGTTTTTTATTTTGGTTAATTTTTCAAATTCTCTGCTAGGTATATTTAAAATTCGGTGGTTACAAACATTCACAGCAATAAACAATGTTCTACAATTTCGTTGTATTTTTCTTATGATACCCAGATTTATATACAATTGCAAACATAACAATATGTAACAAAAAATGTGACTTAAAATACTTAATGTAGTGTTTCATTTGCATTATGAAAATCAAACAAACCCAGCGGAATTAAAGCTGTTTTGATTTATTTTGAAGTGTTTTATTTTAAAATTCCTAAAGTCTGTTAATAAAAAAAACCGTTTTGACATAATGTATTTTTCTTTTTTTTTTCAATTCTTATTAGCACTTTTTGGTAGTCTGCTAGCAAATTATTATCAATTTAGACAAATTATAATCACAATAATTTTAGGTTCTAATTGAAATTACATATTGTTTTTTTTTATTCAAAATTATTTCACATTTTTTCGTAGAAAGAAACATGAGTGCATCTAAAATTGATTAATATTTTAAAAGCATAAAATTTTCATCCATTTAATAAAAGAAGAAATTAAAATGCAAGTAAGTTAACAAGGCAAACAAAGAAATTACGATATCGAATCGTATAGTCTATGTCCTCAATGATTAACTTCGTAATATATACACTATCAACGTACGTACAACCGTCCCCCAACGGCTTCAATAAGTACATAATAATATTATTTTTATTCTTTTTAGAGGTCTTTTTGTATCGGGGGTTTTTTAAATTTCTAGTCGGGGTTAATAAATACAGTAAATACATATATAATAGACAGTAAAAATCGAGTGTCTGCACATTAAATATTTTTCCAAAAAAACTTTTTGGGATTTTTGTGTGTCTGTCTGCTACGTTATAAAGTCGAAACTACTAAACGATTTGAAAGCGGTTTTCGCAGGTGGATTATAATATCTGGAGCGCTGTCAAAACCTTGTTTCGTCAAAATCGGTTAAGGAAAAAAGAAGTTATGGTCAATTGAAAAATTACTACAAGCACTGTTTCAAAACTTTTAAACAGATTTGAATGCGGTTTACATAAACATATTTTATTTAGGTAAAGCTAGAATTTCCACTTTGTTTTATCTGAATTTTAATAGAATAACAAATTGAATGTGAGCATATGCTATTTTAAATTTAGTTACACAAAATCTCAATAAATGGCGCTGAGATTTTTTAGAATTCTCTATGATTATGTTTTCGCGTATGATATAGCAGTTTCAAATTTTAAAAAAATCTTTTATTGAAAATTACTCAAAAACATAATAGGTATTCTTAAAAAATATTTAGTATTCATATGCTTTATTACGTATATGTGAATAAAGTCCAGGCTGTGTGTGTGTGTGTGATGTGTATGTATATAATAGTATACAACTGAAAATAATAATTTTCACTTTGATATCGAAGCAATGTAATGCCCATATGTATAAAATTGCCACGGGAATAGAATACTATAAAATTAACTATAAATCTATTATAGGTGTTAATTGTAGTTTCCACAGATTATGCGAAAAGCCACGTAAACGCGGGCGGAGCCGCGGGTAAGAGCTAGTGATATAAATAAACAGATTTGTTTGTCAGTATCGACTATCGACAGAGAATCTCTGTCTACGTGTGTTGTAGATTCGGACCTTTATCCATTTACTTTTAGGACTCTGTGCATTTAACACCCAAAAAGTAAACTGAGAACTTTAGTGTTTTCACTGTTTTGAATAAACTTAATGTTGTCATTTAAAAAAAACTTTACTACAACAATTAACTGATTAGGAATAATTAGTTTCTAGTTATTAAGTAGTCTTTTCTTCAGTACAGAATGCTCAAAGGCAATGTCACATAAACGAAGAGTCTTTCAAAAGCTAGCTAGTAACTAGTCTTGCCATAAATATTGTGACAAAGAAAAAAATATTTTTTACATTGTAAATAACATTTATTACTTATACAGTGTGTTAGTTTAATACACAAATATAAAACAATTAAAAATATAAAAAGCTTATTCGAAGTGGTGTCCATTGGCTGCAATACAGTCCTGTAAACGTTGAGGCCAGGTACCAATAGAAGCAAGCGCTCTTTCCATCGGGCAATTCTTAACTGCCAAAAGTATGGATTGTTTTAGGGACTCCAAATTATCATGTCGTTTAGAGCAAGCTGTACTCTCTAACTGACCATAAATCTTAATCCAGCGTATTGAAATCGGGACTAGACGATGGCCAGTCTTCAGCTCTGATGAAGTCCGAGACGTTCGCTTCCAACCAAAACTGCTTTGACCGAGCTTTATGACCCGGCGCCGAGACTTGTTGGAAGGACCGTACTTGGTTATTGAACATGATGTTATTAAGGGGCTTAATTACTTTCTCAAGAATGGTATCTTGATACACTTGTGCCGATGTTTTGATACCTATTTCACAAAAATATGGCTCAGTCACTCCTTCGTAGCTAACACCCCACCAAACCATCCTGAACTTAGGTAATGCCCACGTTGCACTCTGTCGACTAATTGGGAAGCTTCCTTAGAGCTTTGGGCATAAATACGGTCATTTTGTTTGTTAAAATGTTGTTCAAGTGTAAAAAAAATCTCATCCATAACAAAAAAATTCTGTGAACTCTTCAGTAGTTGTTTCCATTTTACCTTATCCATCTTTAATTTATCAGTTAAAAAATGACCAGTGCGTCTCTTATAGGCTGCAAGTCGTAAGTCATTTAAAATACGCGACATGGTTCTAGGTGCTATTTCCATTTCTATTTTTTTTTATTCTTTATTTGCTATTTCTTCGAATTCTTTCCCTTACTGCTTTGACCACCTTTTTCGTACGAACACTACGTGGACGGCCAGATCTTTCTCTGTCACAAGTAGAAAAAGTCTCATTGTACCTATTAATAGTCCGGGTCACAAAATTTGACTAATACCAAGTGTCAGGAGAGTTTTAAAAATTGCATTTGGCTCCACACCTACTTTGTGTAATGTAATCACAGCGATTCTGTTTTCTTTATCACCCCACTTCATTCTAATATCGCAAAATATTGTACAATGTATTGGCTCCAAAATGAGAAAACACAATGAACAATAGTATAAAAATTACAGATTCCAAATTCAAATGTATTATTTTTTTTTTTATTTGTAACAGTATTTAAGTATACATTAACAATAATATCTACATTTTACATCATTATTAATGATCGTTCAACATCGTGTCTACGATATCCAATTTATGAATATTTTGACATTAACAGTAACATTGACATTTGACATACAATTATTATGACTTTTGACTATTCAAGTTATAGAATATAGATCGCAGCATGCGAATTGCAATTTAACCTAAAACTAATTTGTTTATATTATATACTAATTAACTGAAAATGGGTAAACGTAAAGGAAAGTGTGTAAAAAAAAATAATGCAACTAAAGAATCTTTGGAACCGGAACACTTAATTAAAGCACCACATTCATTTGTTATACATCGTGGTAAATGTACTAAAGATCTTATGGATTTAACTAAAGATTTTAGGAAGATCATGGAGCCCTTCACAGCTTCACAACTTAAGGTAAGACTTAGTAATGCTAATTAAACTTAACCTCATAATCATAATTTCTGTTGAAATTAAGAGAAATCAAAATTTTTATTAGTATTTATTATATACACAACATTAATTATTTTTAGTCTCGTCAAAAAATATATATTTTTTAATACTTTGGAAATAATCGTTGTAGCCAACTATTTAGTCGAAAATAAAATGTCTGTTAAATTCTAGGAAAGGAAGAAAAATACAATAAAGGATTTCTTATCAGTGTCGGGATATTTACATGTGTCTCATATGATGGTGTTCACTGAGACAGATCTGGGCACATATATGCGACTGGCTCGACTGCCAAGAGGACCCACACTCACCTTCAGGATTCATGGTGTAAGTTATTATTTTTTTTGATACTTAAAAGGTTTTTTTTAGTATCTTATAATTGCCTCAAAATTATTTGAAAATTCTTGGATATTCAAAAGATTTTGTGAATGGAATACAATTTATTTTTCATAATTCATCCTGTTAAAATTGAAAATTTATTTAAATAATTAATGAAAATTAAATTAAAATAATTTTATTAGACTTGTACTTACTAAAATAATATAATGACACAATACTTATCTTTTACTTTTGTGTCTTTACAGTACAGTCTGTCCCGTGATGTAGTTTCCTCACTTCGGAAACAATATGTTATAGAGAAAGCTTTCAAGAATGCTCCCTTAATAGTCCTAAACAGCTTCTCCGGGGAGGGTATGCATATGAAATTGATGGCCACAATGTTTCAGAATATGTTCCCTACTATCAATATTACTACTGTAAGCAATCTTTTAACTATTTACTACTACATATTTGTACTATAAATATATAAATGTAATATTATGTTGAGTTTAGTTGACCCTTAAGATCATAGTAAACTGACTATAATAAACATATTTTATTGAGGCAACATCACAGGAAAATCACTTGACCAATTTTAACCAAAATTAGCATGCATGTCAAGAACTTGACTGGGCTTCTACTCCAAAAACAGAATAAAAAAAATATTGTTTCTTTTTAAAGATATGGTCAAAAAACTGAATCTCCCATAGACTTAAACTTAACTGAACCTGCGAGCGCTTGCCAATCGTTAATCTTAACCTTTCCGGTGCAGCAACTTCATTGGAAGTTCTTGGGCGCGATATAGACCGACTTTAGTAGCATAAAAAAGGGGGAGGGCGCTCAGCTCAACTCCCGCAGCGCATTGTGGCGGATCCTAGTTAATTTAAAAATATATATTCATTATTACTACCCTACTTGATTATTATCTATCAAGTGATAACATTTTTTTATTTTTTTATTAGCCTCTAATCAGTTTACGTTTAAATATTATATTATTAAATATTATAATATAATGAATGTAATTCAATTCACATTTACTAATTATAATAATTTGTTTCTAATATTGACTTGTATTCCTTTGGTAAAGATGTCTTCCAACGCTTCCAATTTAATTCTGTCTTGTGGGACATGTGCCCAAACTATCTATACTATACATTAATAATAATATATATACTATTAAGTGATCATCATTCCATCTTTTCTATGGTCTTAGTTTTTGTAAGTTTCTTTCTCTGTGGTACCAGAATGGTACAATGGTAAAGGTATCTGTATCTCCAGTTAATCTCGTCTTAATATTTTTTGGTGTTATCTCATCTCCTTTCCATTGTGCTCTGGCATGTTCTTATTTGGTAGAACAACTACAGTAATCTTCAAAGCAGCAGTAGAATGGTGCATTGTATTTGTCATATTTTTCAATTATTTGTATCTGACTGAGAGCTTCTTAATCTTCTTTCGTTCCTTAGATTGGTCTTCGTCCAGTATTTTCGTCGTGCCACTCAGTAGTTAATCTGCGACCATTTTTTAGGTATTGGGCGTCAGACTAATGAGTCTGAGTGATGCTTACAATGCTCTTGATTCGTTTTTAGTGAATTATTTTTGACGTAGACCAATGAGATACTTGTTAAAATAACTGATAGGGTAAATCTGGATCTTATAAGATTACATAGCATGTCGTCCGAAGTGATCCCTTAGCATGTCGTCCAAAGTGATCCCTTAGCATGTCGTCCGAAGTGATCCCTTAGCATGTCGTCCGAAGTGATCCCTTAGCATGTCGTCCGAAGTGATCCCTTAGCATGTCGTCCGAAGTGATCCCTTAGCATGTCGTCCGAAGTGATCCCTTAGCATGTCGTCCGAAGTGATCCCTTAGCATGTCGTCCGAAGTGATCCCTTAGTATGTCGTCCGAAGTAATCACATAGCATGTTAAAAAATATTCATTTAATGTACTGTCATTAATGGTATCACCATAAATATGTGGCTTATAAAATTGTTTTGTTTAAGGTAAAACTGAAAAACATCCGTCGTTGTGTGTTAATGAACTACAATCCAATAACTAAACTAATAGACTTTAGACACTATGTAATAAGAGCAACACCAGTTGGGCTCAACAAGGGAACTAAAAAGGTATAGAGATATTATTTGTTTTCTTCTTAATCCTTAATCGATCCCTAATTGATTTTTTAAAATATATTGGAAAGAACCATCAAGAAATTGTTGTGACATTATATTATTTCATATTTACAGATGGTACAAGGCAAGATTCCTAATTTAAACAAATGTAAAGACATGTCGGAATTTTTTGACAAGTAAGTTATTTTTAATGATGATCCTTAAAATGATTAAAGGCCATAAATTATAACAAAAAATATGGTGCTCATTATCCAAAAAAGTAACCCTATTATTCCAGAGCGGCGTTACTATCAGAAAGCGAGTTTGAAGACGACGGAGCCAACCAGGTGGTGCTCCCACAGACCCTGGCCTCTCGGGCTGCAGCCGTGCATTCCAAGTCCGCGTTACGACTCGTGGAGCTCGGACCTAGGCTTTCATTACAGCTCATAAAGGTACTGATAGGGAATATTTTGTGAAAATATGATGAGTTGATTTTAAAGGTACGTATATTTTCTTTATAAGATATGTATATTTTCTTTATAAGATATGTATATTTTCTTTATAAGATATGTATATTTTCTTTATAAGATATATATTTTCTTTGTATATTTTCTTTGTATATTTTCTTTCAATAGGTCGAAGATGGACTCATGGATGGAGAGGTTCTATTCCACGAGCTAGTCGAAAAAACAGAAGAAGAGAAAGTTTTAATTAAGAAGAAACGTGAAGAAAAACGGTAATATTTATAAAATAATATCTCAACATATATACGTATTAGTGAAAAGTTTTTATAACATTTATGGGTGTTTCTCTACTAACGGGCAAGTTTTGCATGAAATTTGTCCTGCTCACTTTTTGTTCTAAAATAGGGTTTTAAATGTATAGAATGAAAGCTAATAACAAGCGATTTTCAAGTTTAGTTAGTAGAGAAACACCCTTATATAATTATTATATTTATAAACTTATAACCTACAAAATTTATTTGATTTATAGACGTCTAAAAGAGAAACGCAAGTCCCAACAAGCAGAGAACGTAAAACGAAAGGAGAAAGAGAAAGAAGACCTGAAACAGAAGGCTTTAGATGGTATTAAAAAGAAGCAAGAAATTACTGAAAATCAAAGGTGAGAATTTATAGAAATATTTCCACAAAACTTTCAAAAAATTTCCAAAGTCAGATAAACTACAACTTTTAAAAGATTTAAGAAGACATATAAGATAGGAAGGCTAAAAAACTCGAATGTGATCTATTTTCAAAACTCCTTGTAAGGATCAAGAAATAATAAAAAACAAAACCAAACACAGGTTGATGGAGCTGGCCGCGGCGGAGACGCAAGACAACGAGCAGGACGACGACGCAGACTACTACAGGCAGGAGGTGGGGGCGGAGCCCGACCACGGTGAGTGGAGAGGGAAAGGGGGTTTTCGACTTTTCATGCTGTAGATTGAGATGTACATGTATCGCTTTTAGTTTATAATTTGTTTTCTACGAATTTCGATTTCCATTTTTCTCTCTATATTCCAATGACGAAAAATCCCTTCAAATATAACTAGTAATAATAAAATATTTCAATTATATTATTAATTATCTATTTACTATACTTATTACTTAGAACAATTTTACACAATTAAAATCTAAAAAGGAAGTTTTCAATCTGTGTTTCCTTTTTATAGACCTCTTCAGTCAAACTCCATCAAGAAAAAGAAAATCCGTTGACGGAGAGGAGGCGAGAGGATTTAAAAAGATGAGGTTAGATAAAAAACTTAAAAATAAATATCAAAGTAACGGCACAAATAAAAGTCAAGACAATAGAAGAGGATCAGGGAAGAGACAAGACAGAGGTGATAAGAAAAAGTTCCAGAATAGACAAGGCGGTGAAAGTCGTTTTCCGAATAAGGACGGTAGGAGAAGAAACTTTAAAGACCAGGATGGTAAAAATAATAATAGTAGAAATAATCAACCTGGGAAGAATAAGAAAGTTTTCGGCAGCAAATTTAACAAAGCTAATAAAACCGGTAAAAAACAAGGAAAAGTTGTGAAAGGCAAAGGAAAGGGTAGGAAATAATGTTTATTGTTTAACATAAATAAATGATATAAAAAGAATTATCTTTGATTTTCTAATAACAAATATTGTATATGTAGGACGGAGCAAGAGTAATAATAAAACTCCCAAAATATTATTGATATTTTAATCACTGTAATGTAATTAATTAGATTGTAAAAAGAACATCTTCATGCAATCATTGTTGCTATAAGGCACACAATTTGTACTTATCACTTTAGATAATGCTAGTTATTTCCTGATTTAACTATAACTTGAGGATATCAACGATGTTTAATTATATGCTTTTGTGTATAATAACACTGAATTAATAACAAACGTAAAATTAAAAGTAGTGTCTAAATAAGAAACACAATATCATCTGCCATCATGACCTGGTTGTCTTGCGTCATTCTCTCCAAGGCGGCGTTGATCTCTCCACTGTCGAATGTTTCGTGCGAATATTTCTCATTTACGTAGCCTGAAATACGGGCCAATGGGAGCGAGTTGGCTCGTTCTTCGCGATACAGCTGCTGAAGCGCCGATTTGAATTTTGTCAAACTATAAATAAGTTTAAAAATATAAATACGTAAAAAAAAATCATCACATTTACATCTAGGTCAAAGCTGGACTACATTCCACCTGATATATAGTAAGTGGAATGTAGTCTTAGGTGAAATAAAACTATTTTCATGGATTTAACTGTGCAATGAATTAAATTTACATTTTATCCAACCCGAAGTTAATTCTGTAAAAATGTATTTTCAATGTGTAGTATTCGTGAAAGCCTTAGAAAACACTAACCTATTCCGTCTTCTCTTTATGACCGGCAGTTATTGTATTCGGCCGGAAATACCGACGCAGGCAAGCTGTTCCAATCCTTCGTTGTACGAAGTAAAAAAGCGAAGCAAAGCGCTTCGTTCGGACAGTGGAATGTCCACAACGTAAGAATGGATACCTGCCGTGCGTCGGAACGTCCGGTGATGGAAGGGTGACGGGGGAATTGAATCGTATAATTCCTGCGCACACTCACTGAAATGTATCCTATAGAACACTGAGAGGCTAACAATTCTACGCCTGTGATCAAGGCTGTGAAGGTCGGCTTTGACCAATTCGGGATCGCCTATAAGCCTATTTGCTCGCCTCTCAATTGAGTCCAGAACCGCAAGATGAGACTTTGCGGCTCCGGCAAATATGTAATCACAGTACTCCACATACGACCGGATCTGTGCTTTGTATAATACAAGTAGTTATCCCGCTGTAAAGTACGGTCGGAACTTTGCAAGAGCAAATATGTGATCACAGTACTCCACACACGACCGGATCTGTGCTTTGTATAATACAAGTAGTTATCCCGCTGTAAAGTACGGTCGGAACTTTGCAAGAGCAAATATGTGATCACAGTACTCCACACACGACCGGATCTGTGCTTTGTATAATACAAGTAGTTATCCCGCTGTAAAGTACGGTCGGAACTTTGCAAGAGCAAATATGTGATCACAGTACTCCACACACGACCGGATCTGTGCTTTGTATAATACAAGTAGTTATCCCGCTGTAAAGTACGGTCGGACCTTTGCAAGAGCAAATATGTGATCACAGTACTCCACACACGAACCGGATCTGTGCTTTGTATAATACAAGTAGTTATCCCGCTGTAAAGTACGGTCGGACCTTTGCAAGAGCAAATATGTGATCACAGTACTCCACACACGACCGGATCTGTGCTTTGTATAATACAAGTAGTTATCCCGCTGTAAAGTACGGTCGGACCTTTGCAAGAGCAAATATGTGATCACAGTACTCCACACACGAACCGGATCTGTGCTTTGTATAATACAAGTAGTTATCCCGCTGTAAAGTACGGTCGGACCTTTGCAAGAGCAAATATGTGATCACAGTACTCCACACACGACCGGATCTGTGCTTTGTATAATACAAGTAGTTATCCCGCTGTAAAGTACGGTCGGACCTTTGCAAGAGCAAATATGTGATCACAGTACTCCACACACGAACCGGATCTGTGCTTTGTATAATACAAGTAGTTATCCCGCTGTAAAGTACGGTCGGACCTTTGCAAGAGCAAATATGTGATCACAGTACTCCACACACGACCGGATCTGTGCTTTGTATAATACAAGTAGTTATCCCGCTGTAAAGTACGGTCGGACCTTTGCAAGAACGGCAACCCTTCCTGCAGCTGCCGTTGCTCTGAACTCAATGAACCGACCAAGTTGCGGTTCTAGGATATCTCTAAGAATAACAACTGAAGCCGGTCACTGTATTCCAAGGATACATTCTGGAAAGTAGGAACCAAGGTGAAAGGGGTCCTTTTGGCGGTGAACAGACACGTCTGCGTTTTGGAACAACTCGAAACATCACAATGGATTCGATCGAAAGGTTTATGAGTTAATAAATAAGTTTAGACTTTTAAAAATTGTAAAATATGTATTAAGTAAGATTTATAAATAAGAATCATAAATCATAACCATAACGAATATATCGTTATGGTTATGATTTTAATTTCTTTACTTATTTCTTAAGTAAAGAAATCAAAATTATAACTATATAATGATTCAAGTAGCTTCGTGATATAGATTGCTCACTTCTGTAGTATGTCGTAAGACACGATACCGTGAATATAATAGAATAGAAAAATAATAATAGAAAATAACAATAGAAGCAAACTAATTCAGAGGTTCTCAACCGGCGTATTCTTTGGATCCCGTATACATCAGAAGTAAGTCTGATCGACAAATTCCTCACAAAGTTAGGTAAGTCATTTATATAAATGAGCAACGACAATGGTCCTAATGTAGAGCCTTGTGGTAAGCTAATTTTGACAAATATAACTGATTTCTATTTTTGAATCCTTTCATTAAGATATGAATTAATTTATTTAATCAAGAACATTTTTTTTAACTCCATAATGTACTTTTTAAATATAAGTCTCATGTTCTACGCAGTCAACACCTTTGATAAATCACTGAAAATGTCAAGGGACCCTTTTGGCTCTTCACAGGCTTCAGATTAAGACTTGAAGAGTAATAAGAAATTGCATAATGCAAATGCATAATGGCATAGTTTGGATGAGAGCGATACCGCGGACACAAGATAGTATGCAATGAGTAAATATTATGTAGCATGGTAATATTGAGCATCTGTAGTAAATGAGTGACCCACCGTGCATTGTCGATAGCGGTTCGTGAGCGCGTGGCGGGTGCGGCCGCGGGCGGGGCCGGGCCGCCCAGCAGCACGGGCGAAGCCTCCTCGTCTGAAGAGAAGTCGTAGGGGTCCTGAATTTCGCGCTCCTGTACGATTTTATTATTTACTAGTTAAGGTAACTTAATCTTATCATATATTGAATTTAAATAATTTTTTATTAACTGTGGAATCTACTACTACTAAGTTAAAATTACGATAAATTTTTGGCTAAATCATAATGTGAGAGTGTATGGTAAGCTATCGAAGGACGATTTTTCTAGGACGTATACTAATGCTCCAATATGAAATACAAACATTTGTTATTTAAATGAGATTAAACCGTTTGATGAGTTAGAGGACATTATTTTACAGAGTAATTTATAAATCAGAGAAGGACGGACTCCAAATATTGAAAAATGGCTTTTAATCATCATATTTTTTTTATAGCTGAACTAGCTTTACAATATAGTGATTTTACTTGAATTGTAATAAATAGTGAACTGTAATGTTATTGGTCATGTCCTACCGTCCTCTTGGTCTTCTTAGCCCGAGGCTGCGAGGGCTGCTCGTTGTCCGAGGCGTTGGCTTCGTCGTCGGTTGAAACACGGCGCTTACGACGCTTTTCTTTTGTCAGCACCTGTTATACATTTTTATAAAGATTCTATTGCGTATCTGAACATCTAGAAGATAATATGTAAACCAATATATAAACTTTTTTGACCCCCGACCTAAAAAGAGGGATGTTATAAGTTTGACCTGTGTATCCGTGTGTCTGTCTGTGGCAACGTAGCAGACAAACGCGTGGACGGATTTGAATGCGGTTTTTTTAATCGAAAGCTTTTTTCGTCGAGATGGCTCTTAGCTGTTTGGTCGAAATAGAAGCAGTCGTCTCCAAGATATGGAGCTTTTATTAGTGCTGGTGAAAGGTTACTATATAATATTGATAGTAAAAACCTAAATAAGTAAAATTAGTGTGTTCGTAGGTTCATTTAATACAACATACAAAAACGTAAAAAAATTTAAAAAGCAAAAAAATAAAATAAAATTATGAAAACCCCCAATACGAAAAGACGTCTAAAAAGGATAAAAATAATATTATGTAGTTATTGAAATCGTTGCGTCCGCTGACCGTTGTACGTTGACGATGGTGTCTATTTTATAACATTTTCGAAACTAATGAATGAGGACTTAGCCTACACGATTTCATATTGGTTTTTCGTTAGTTGCCTTGGTAATTTACTTTCATTTTTAATTCTTCCCTTTTAGCAGTACCCCGACGTAACGACTTCAAAAAGTACATAACATATTATCGGTAATCTACCGAGACGAATGATTCGTCGACCTTTTTTTATAATATATAAAACAATCATTAAATCAAGCTTATTTATGGGATTAGAATGTAATTTACTGGAATCATCTCGATAAAAGTATCATAAAGAAATTTAAGTCTACGAGCGGTTCCTTGAGCGAGAGCCATTTTGTTTCATACATTGTAAAGAAACCATTTTTCTAATTCGACGCCAACGGTATCTAGAGAACATTTTTGAATAATTATTAGGTTCAAAAGGAATTAACCAGGATTATCAAAATAAAATGTCCTATTTAAAATAATATTAAAATCCTATTTAAAGTGTTAATTCAGGTTACAAACTATCCGTGTAACAAACTTCATCTAAATTATTTCATCGGTTTTTGCATAATTGAAGACGAACTTACAAACCTACAAACATTTGCATTAAAATTGTTAGCTAGGTTACATCGTTGGATCGTTTCAACATGACATAACAATGGCCAACATTGTTAAGACGTGACGTGACGCCAACCTTCTTGAAGTACGCGTAGTGCACGAGGTCGATGGCGGCGAGTGCGTCGTCCTCGCTGACGGTGAAGCTGAGCCGGCACTTGGCGTGCGCCGTGGAGAGGCGGATCAGCGTCTCCAGCGTGCGCGCCGTCACCGGCTGCGTCTGGAAGCACACACCACCATGCATTGTACACGGAGCTTATTTTATTGAAGGTTACATGTCTTTAATCATCAGAGCGTACCCCGAGGGAGTGGTTTGGGGCTCTTGTCATTTATTGTGTTTTAAAATAAACACTTTTTGGCTTATACCACGGTCGCAGAAATGAGATTAAAATTACTTATCGAACCCGAAAGGAATAGTAATTATCCGATTTTTAAATATCTGTAAACTATGTTTAGAGATATTTAAAAATCATTTTATAATACTGGTTGTGAGGATTATCCAGGATGTGGTGTGGTATATTTTACTTTTTTCTTCGACAATTTGACTAATTTATGCAAAATATTTTTCCCATGAAGATTCATCATAGATGGCAATTAAAAAATCTGACAGTTTAATACAATTTTAGGAATGTATTACCCTGGCTACGTCGCTTTCCATCGTATCCTGATTCCGTAACCTTGCATATTCGTCAGCTATCGCGTCTGAAGCCTCCTGAGTCAGTTTTGGCTTCATCAACTTAGCAACATGGATAAATTTCCTCATAAACTTGGTACTGAAAATCTGGTCTTTCTTATTACGAAGATTTCCATGCAGAAGAGGATCATATTTTTCGTATATCGATTCTTTTGTGTACTGAAAAAAAATACATACAGGCGCATCCAAAAAAATATCATTTTAAGACTTATCGAAATTCTAAAGTTAATAATTCAGTCAGTCAGTCAGTCAAAATTCAGTTTAAGTATTCTATGTTGATTATGTATAAAACATATATGTAAGTTTTTTAAGTTTACCTCAATTTCATCATTTTCCGGATTTTCTGTAGAGAGCATTTCCACTGAACAGCCCATTGGCAGTACTTCACCGTCCTGTTCTTTCGGATTTCTGACAAATTAAAATGAGATTTATCTTTTTTGGTACCAGTGGTCAAAATATACCATCATACACTTCACAATACCTGTATCTATGCATTCTGAGCACATGTTCGGAGATCATGTTATCGTGATCCGCGTCCGCGATGTCCAGCATCACAAACAACAGGTCGAAACGAGAGAGGAGAGAATCTTGGAGTCCGATATTCTCCATTGGAGTTTTGTATTGGTCATACTGTTGGAATTGCGATATAAATTATAGAATAGTAATTGATCCCAATGAAATACCCATTTCATGCCTTCTCAAGGGTGCAGTAATAGTCGGCTAAGTGGATACTATCCTACACCATTTGCTACTGACCCGTCCGTACACTGGGTTGGCGGCGGCCAGCACGGCGCAGCGTGCGTTGAGCGCCGCGTGCACGCCCGCCTTGGCGATGGTGACTCGACCCTGCTCCATGACCTCGTGGATGGCGGTGCGGTCGATGTCAGACATCTTGTCGAACTCGTCGATGCAGACCACGCCACGGTCGGCGAGAACCATCGCGCCCGCCTCCAGTCTGAAAATGTTTTCATAATTATTTACTTAATTTAACTGTATCAAATAGATTTCATGAAATATTTAAAGCAATGTTTTTTTACAAACCTTCGGTCTCCGGTCTCGGGGTCGGTAGTCACGGCGGCGGTGAGACCGACGCCGGAGGAACCCCTCCCCGTGGTGGTGATGGCTCGAGGAGCCGTCATTAGGACGTAGCGGAGCAATTGGGACTTAGCCACTGATGGGTCACCGATGAGGAGAATATTGATGTCACTGTTTTGGTTTAAATAGAAGTAAAATACATTGAAAAATTAAAAACTCAACTCCTAGAAGTAGCAGATTTTTTTTAATCATGCGTAGTAATATTATATTATATTTATGTTACTTTATAAGATAATATTTATAGAATTATATTTACCCTCTTAATCTTGTGCCATTAGGCAAAATCTTCTCCATTCCACCCAACAGTTGACATAATATTGCCTTCTTGATGAAATCATGACCATGTATGGATGGTGCCAGTGACTTACCCAGCAACTCAAACATATCTGTATTTGACTTCTTAGCAAGTCGTTTACATAATTTGATGTCCTCTATTGTGATATTGAGATTCATATCTTTATTGATTTGAGTTATATTATTTGCTATTAGGATAGTCCTGAAAATATGAACACAAATACATATATGTATTATAACAAATTCAAGTTTTCTAAGGTTTTCACAAGTACTACACATTGAAATAAAACTATTTTTACGGATGTAACTTGCATATATTGAATTAAATATTAAATTTACATTTTAAATCTAACCCGACGTTTCGAATGCTTTGCAGCAATCGTGTTCACGGTAAGACGAGATGGAGGTGTCTGTCAGTAAGTCAGTTAATTAGTCATCTACCTCCAACGGTTTCTAAGCTTCCGGGCGTACAGTTCAGGATTGAGACAAAACACTCTAACAGTATCTTGAGGTTTAAAGTGCGATCACAGACATGGGATTTTATATTTTTCAAAAGTGGGTCCCAGGTGTTGGATAATCCCCAACCAACTTCTCTATTAAAATTAGGATGTTTTTTAATTTCAATAGCCTCACAAACCATTTTTGGAATGGAATGAAACGTCGGGTTAGATTTAAAATGTAAATTTAATATTTAATTCAATATACGCGAGTTAAATCCATAAAAATAGTTTTATTTCAAATCCAAGTTTCTATATATGTTAACATACCTAATGTTTTAAAATAATATATATAATAAGTTGCTAACAAGAACAATGATAAACAAATAAAACAGCTTGCTGTTTTGAACATAATATTATGTAACAAGCATCTCACCTAAAAGTTCCAGCAGTAAAGCTTCCTTGCTTTGATGGCAAACATCTATAATTACCTACTATCTGGACTCTATCCCCTGGCTTACATTTATCAACAAGATCATCATCACACACCACATCCACACTCCTTGGTAGCTGACCAGCTGGAGCACGCTCTGGCATCTCCTGAACTGTGAGGGTCTGGTGATCTTTGTAGCGGGAGAGACCATATTCTGTTTCTAGAGGATTGCCATCATCATCCTGATTAAATTGAATTATAAGTTATCATGTGCCATTAAAGAAAAAAGAAAGTTAAAAAGAGGTTTGGTTCCTTCATCCAAAGAATAAGTAGCACTATTAAGAGGAAAACAGCTAGTAATGTCTAATACTAATTATGTATATGTAGAGAATAATTAACTCTACCTCACATCAGTGTAACAAGTTTTCAAATGTTGTTCAATAACAAAACCTAAGAAAATTGAACAATTGACTTAAAACAGCATGTTAAAACACAATACATTTAAACTTTTAAGTCTAACTTTATCCTGAATCAAAACACATATTTAAGCAATAAAACTTAGTGAAAAGCGTGTACATTCTTTACATTTTACCTTAGTAGGATATATTGCAGTAGTAGGGAAAGCCTCAAAAGAAGTAAGATCTGTGTACTTGCGCTCCATCACTTTTTTAGTTGCAGGGCAGTAGTGAACACTGCGCACAACTTTGGGCCTTACCAGAGATACCCTGGTGACTATGCCTTCAACACATATCAAGTTTCCCAGGTAACTGTAAATAAAAATATTTTTTTTTGAATACCTTTCTTGTTACTTTAGTTTTATTTATTGTATAGAAATAGATAACCTCGATGTCAAACTTCTTGGTGTTACATGCTTAGTTCCGAAGCTTCCAGAGAATGCAACAAAAAATTCTTCTTGTTCTTTGGCGTAAGTAGGATCAATAGACGACACATATTCTTTTAAAGCTCTTTGAAAAGCTATTAGTTCTTCAAAGGAATTCTCTAAAAGATTTTTTACTCTCTCTGGATTTTTTCTTCTCAGGTCATTAATATTTATCACAAGTCTTTTAGAATTTTCACTGACCATTTGTTTTACCTTTTCGGTATATACACCTTGATCTTCCTAAACATGAAAAAACAGTGTATCAGCATACAATAGAATACAATAATATTCAGAATAGAAAACATAGGTTAGGTGCAATTACTTCATCGTCTAGAAATTCAAGATATTCTCTTTGTAAGTCTCGTAAGCGTTGATCAAAATCACCTTCTTCCATTTTCAATATTCACTAAAAAGCAGAAAAGAGACCTACAAAAATGATGACGAAAGTTATTATAACTTATAGGGACAGATTTGAATTTGTTTGACAACTAAACAAAGTGTTCTTAATTTTGGCGCCAGAATTGCCTCTGCCAAGATTGAAGTGTTATGCCGGCATCACACATAGCTTTCGATATTTTCAATACGTTTAGCAATAATTATACTTGCCAATTTTCTTTTCTTAATACTCTATGTAACTATTTATTCAATGTAGACAAAAAACCATTCTAAACATTTTTTTTTTTTATTTTTTAATTTAATGCAATCAGTCATTGACTATGAGCAGATTTGATGTGTGGTTAATTTCAGGTGGAGACAATCGACATTAGGATTATCCTCCATAGTACTTATGTGGCTCAGTCAGTACTGCCGAGTTTTAGAGTCCTGCATCTTTTCAGACGATTCACACAGGCTGGTAATGTGAGCTGAACAGCTAGTTGGTTTGGATGGTTCTCCAGCCTGTATTTATATGTTCTTGGATATTTTTCTATTTCCTCTTTAACTGTTGGCATGCCTAGGTGTTCATGTACTTCTGAATTTCTTATAAACCATGGTGCACAGCTGACTTGTTTTAGTATGTAGTTCTGAGCTCTTTGAATTTTATTTATGTTGGAATCACACGTGGCTCGCCATAATTGTATTCCATAAGTCCAAACTGGTTTTATAATTGATTTATAAATCAATAATTTGTTGTCAACTGAAAGTTTCGAATTCCTACCCAATATCCAGTAGAGACTCCTGTATTTAAGATTGATCTCATTGCGTTTAGTTTCAATATGTTTAGCCCATGTTAGTCGACGGTCCAAGTGCAGTCCGAGATATTTTACACAGTTACTATGTGGCAATTTTCTGCCGCCTAGGTACACAGGGGGACATGTTTCTCTTCTCAGTGTGAATGTGACTTGCACCGATTTGTTGACTTTTGCCCTGAATCTCCACTCATCAAACCAATTATTAATTGCAGTTAGACTTTGCTGTAGTATCTCTGATGCCTCTGATGCTTGTTTACTGGAACTTAGTACTACAGTATCATCTGCATAGGTGGCGATTGTGACCCCAGGAGTTTGCGGTAGATCTGCAGTAAATATGGTGTACAATACTGGTCCAAGTACTGAGCCCTGTGGTACTCCAGCCAGTATGTCGTAGAAGCCTGACATGCAATCAGACTCTTTTACTTGGAACATTCTGTTGCCAAGATAAGATTTCAGGATTTGATAAAATGTGTGAGGTAACAGTAATTTAATTTTATAGAGAAGTCCCTTATGCCACACCCTATCAAAAGCTTGCTGCACATCTATGAACGCAGTAGAGCAATATTTCTTTTGCTCAAGGCTGTCACTGATATGTCTGCATACTCTATGTATTTGTTCAATGGTGCCATGCTCTGGTCTGAACCCAAATTGGTGGTCTGGAGTTACAGAGTTCTTGTTCATTGCATGTGAGAGTCGTCGCAGAAGAATCTTTTCCAACATCATTGAGAGTATCGGAAGTAAGCTTATAGGTTTGTATGATGACAATTCGTGTGGAGGTTTCCCTTCTTTATGAACCATGATCACTTCCGAGACTTTCCATAACGCTGGAAAGTACCCAACTCTAATAATACAATTAAACAGAGTTTTCAGGTATACCTACTATTGCTTTGTTGGGTAATTCTAACAGTACCTTCTTATCAATGAGGTCAAACCCTGGTGCTTTTCTGTTCTCCAATTTATTTATTGTTTGCCTTACTTCTCTTGATGTAATTGCTTTTAAAGGTAAGTCCAGTTGGAAGTCCTGCTGGAGAATTTTGTCCAAATCTTTTGTATTTGATCCTGGAATGGCCTCATTGGGAACAAATACCTTTGCAAGGTGATTGGCAAATGCGTTTGCCTTTTCTTGTTTGGATCTGGCCCACTTGGTATTATCCAGACGCAGGGGTGGTTTTGGGTTTATTGGTTGGTTCATGCTTTTGCACGCCTTCCAGAGGGAGTAGTCAGTTTTGGCTGTAGCAGTTAATGATTCTAAGTTTGTCTCAATTGTAGCATTTTTTATTTCTTTTATGGTTTCCTTTAAGATTTTGATATAATTATTTAATGCTCTTTTATCCTCGGGATGACGGCTTGTTTGCCATACTCTGCGTAGTCTTCTCTTTTCTAGGATCATATCTCGAACTTTGTGTGGTACATAGTTTTGTCTTGTGTGTCTGTGGGTAATGTTTTCTGTGCTTGTCCAGCAAGCATTCTGTACTATGGTTGTAAAAGTTGACACTGCATCATCAATTTGATTGTCATTCTTCAAAGAAATCTTTACCTGTAAGGAATCCTCAATTAATGCTCGAAATTGCTGCCAATCGGTTTGACTATTATATAATCTTGGTTTTCTATGGCACTCCAAGACATTAGCACTGACAGTCATTATAACGGGTATATGATTTGAAGAGCCATCAAGGCACCCATCAATCTGGTAGAACAGTCGCGAGAGACCCTTCATTATAAATAAATCCAGAACATCAGGCAGTTTTTTTGGGTCAGTCGGCCAGTGAGTCGGCTCTGATGTAGATATTGTTATTAAATGATTTTTATCAACACTTTTCTTGAGCTCTCTCCCACGTGTGGTAGTTAGTCTGGAGCCCCACTGGATGTGTTTGGAGTTCCAGTCTCCTCCAGCTATGAAGCGGGGGCCAAGACTTCTCATGTAAGCTGTAAATTGCTCTTCCCTTATTTTGTGTTTTGAAGGGCAGTAAACAGAAGATATATAAAAGTGGCCATTTCTGTCCTGAATATTTATTGAGGTTGCTTGTATGTACTCTGTTTTAAACTGAGGGAGTTCATAATGTTCTATGGAAGATCTAATTAGAACAGCTGTGCCACCATGTGCAGTCCCTTCTGGATGGTTTTTGGTGTATATATTATAGTTTTTAATATGTATTTGACTGTTGGTAGTGAAATGAGTCTCAGAAATAAGTAGAATGTCAAGGTTGTACACTTGTAGCAAAACATTTACTTCATCTTTGTTGTGTGATAGACCATTTGTGTTCCAAATAGCTATTTTAATTGCATTTAGTTCTGTGTTAGCCTGTTGACTAGTGTTGTCAAGAGACCCAGCATGGTGCTCATTTGTTGTAAGATGATATAAATTTTTTGCGACTGCTTGATGAATATTTCTTCTATATTGTTGTAGGACGTCTGCTGAATGTTGTCATTTTCAGTTTGTTGAGTAGCATTTTTTTTTGTAGGATTACCCTTCACGACTTCATTATAGTTTTTGTGTTGTTTAGAACTATTGTCGGTCAAGTTTGATGTTTGTTCCATTGCATGTGGGTCTTGCCTTGCGGTAGTATATGATTGCGAGGTGATATTTGTTTGTGATGTAGTTACTTTCCTATTTGAGAAATTGTGCCTCTGTGTCTTTCTGGCCATTATTTCTTTATATACCTGGCAGCCTTTGTAATTTGAGGGATGTGGGCCAAAACAAAGGGCACATGTTGCTGTGGTGGTTCGATCAACTTTTGGACAGTTTTTAGTTAGGTGTGATTCTGCACATTTCAGACAGCGGTATGGTCTCATGCAATAATTTTTTGTGTGTCCATACTGTTGGCATCTTTGGCACTGTGCTAGTGCAGTCCTTTTTTTGGGGTCTTCTATGGTTACAATTTGGTGGAAAATGTGTCTAATTTGTTTGGCTGCTTTGTTGTTTGGTCCGGGCTGCAGGTTGATAAAAAACGTTGAAGTGGGCTTTTTATCCGGGCCGAATCTAGCATTGATGATTTCACCAAGTACTGTGTTCCCTGTTTCCTCAAATGCTACTTTGATAATGTCATGAGGGGTTGTGTGGTGCAAATTTTTCACTACGAGTCTGTAGTTTCTCTCTTCTTTCCTATTGAAGGTGTGGCCTATGAGCCCCTTCTCTCTAATCACTGTTATTAGATTTTTGTGGGTGTCTACATCTTCGCTCATGATTCGTATTTGATTTTTGTTGAAAATTTTATAGTTGAATTTAGGTTTTTGAGCCACTCTTTCTAGGAACTCTGTAAGTTTGCTAACATCCTCCACTCCATATAGTATAATCGGAGGAGGTTTGCTAGGCTTCTTTTCTTTGAGTTGACTAGGTTCTGGATTCTTGTTTTCTACAGTTAAACCAGAAAACATATTTGATGTAGCAACTCTTTCAGGTGACTGTGTGTTGGAAAACTTCCTTTTTTTAGTAGGGTTTCTATTAACTGGTACTCTTTGCCAGTCCGGTAATTCAGTAATTGGCTTGTCTGTTACACATTCTGAATATTGTTTTTCCTTTTCCTCATTGGTATTAATTAAGACACTTCCAACTGATGCATTCCTTGGTCTCATAAAGAGACTTGGGTGGAAGGCTTGCTGCACCTATTTCTTGCATTGACCAGTAGCATTAACTAACACGGGGGCCTGGGTACCCGCCCTCGAGGTGTCTAGACATGATTGCAGGATTTTGCCCCCCCCCCCAGAATACGAGGGGCTGCCTGAGCTTAGCTCAGGGAGGGATTCTCCAGTGACACTGGTACCCTCCTGGGGTAGTTTCTCTTTGAATACTGCTTCCATGATTAAAGGGTTTTGGTATGCTCTTTTAGGGGCTATTTAGACCTCTAGGCTTGCATTGGCCTCATCCAGACTGACTGTCTAGGTAAATGGTTATACCGCAAACGGTAAACGGTTTTGGTGTGCTCTTTTAGGGGCTATTTAGGCCTCTAGGCTTGCATTAGCCTCATCCAGATTGACTGTCTAGGTAGATGGTTATACCGCCATTGACTCAGTCGCCATATCCTCGTCTATTAGTTAGCAGGGAGCACCACGGCAACTACTGTTGCCGCCGTCGACTTTATACTGACGCGAGCAGGTGAGGTTGACATTTGGGCCGGGATAGTTGTTATTTCCGTTCTCCCCTTACCCCCCAATTCTAAAAATAGTAAAAACAAAAGAATGTAAAAAAAATATATTAACCAACTTCATTCAAATTTACACATATATTTCTATAGTATTTTGTAAATCATTACCGTGAAAATATTACAAGTATTTTATGTTTTTAACAATCACACAATATTTAACATTCACACAATATATATTTATATATAGACAGATAAACAGTTTACTGCAGTCAAAATTAATTTAACCAAACAAGCGTAGTTCAAAGAAACATAATATACACGCTGGTCTTGTTGCTTTCAAAAGCAATCTTTAACGGACAATCCTCAGATAAAAGGATTTGTTCAACTAGTACTGGATTAGTAAATAAAATAAATATTACTAAAATACTTCTATAGAATGAGACATTAGGCAGTTATAATTTACAATTACAGTATATAAGTTTTTAACTTACTTAAGAAATTAAAAAAAATACATTAACAATGATACAATTCTATGATGAGAATAAACTACCGTTGTACCGTGTTAAATCTAAAGTTTTCTCTAAAGAATGATAAAAAACAGATCCTCACCAGAATCTGCTAAAGTCATGAATATTTATTTATTTAAACTTTATTGTACAAAATATATATTACAATTACACAAAATAAAATTGGCGGACTTAATGCTAAAGCATTCTCTATCGAACCATAATACGGAGAAATAAAATCTACTAGGGTACAATACCGAAAAAAGTAACAATTATAATTTGAATTATGGCTACAAATTTAAAATATATTATACATATTCAATTAAAAATTTCAAAAGTTAACAAACTAAAAAATACATCTTACATAGGTACAATCAGGGCCGGATTTAAACTCAATGCCGCTCCTGGGCACCGGAAAAAAGGCCGGCCTATTAATAGAATTTTACTAAAGGGGGGAAATAAAAGTAGAAAGACGTTTTCATGCTGATTTTTTATTATTTTTTTTAAGGTATGAAAACTTATGTTATATTTTGAAATTGTCAGGTTATTTCATACATATATTTATACTTTTCTATATTTTACAACAATATAACTTGAAAAGTAGCCGAGATTTCATCTGATACACATCGTAGGATGTCTTCCGACTTAGCAGTTGGTGTGCACTATAGAAGCCATAATTTTTATCTGAAATCAATGGCACTGAAAAAATAATTTTCTTTATACAATTACGCTGAATATAGACCACCATCATAAGCGACATTTGTATTTAAACAATTTTTCTGTGCTATTGATAAGTGATATTGTCGCTTAATACGAAAAAAATCTTATAAATATATTTATGAAATAACCTGATATTTTCAATCAATAATATTAATATTTTATACCTTACAAAAATTTATAAAAATCAGCATTAAAACTGCCTTCAACACGTATTTCTCCCCTTAAACTTAAAGTTTATATAATTCATTTTTCAAAATTAAAATAACTATGTTATTGCTGAAACTTTTTTATGCTATATATTCTAAAAACATAAATAAATATTTGTTGTTTTTCGAACATTTATAAACTTGCCTCTAAGGGTGACTTATAATTATAATACCTATATATTTTTTTTTTATGTTATAATATACAAATTATATATTTTTTTAATTTATTGATTTTTTATTTGATGTTTTCAGAAATGCAAAAAATAATTCCGAAAATTTTTCAAAAATAAATACTAAATAAACTTCTTTAATTCCAGAAAATAAAGAAATCGATTATTATTTAAAATCTCCAAGGAAAAAAATTGATTACCTAAATCATTTTGATTATTAATTTTTACTAAAAGTCCCAAAATTATATATAATTCTTATTATATTGAGGAAGCTTGATAAGACAAAAAAAAATATTTTTTTTCACTTTAAAAATTTTGGCGCCCTTTGCATTTGCCCCGACTGCCTCTAGTGTAAATCCACGGCCGCATACAATACATATACTAAATAGACTATGTATAATAAATAATTTTTCTAGGTGGTAGACCGTGTATATATAACATCGTGTCGCCCGCAAAGTTACCACCCATCGGGCAAAGTCGTGCCGCAAAGCGACCTAGTCGTATTCCGGCACGTTGCTCGATGAAGCCGTTTATGGGAAATTAACGTTTTAATGCCGAATGTGGTCATGCTGAAGACCGAAAACATTCGGCATACCTCATTTGGGCTAATGCACGAAGCCGCAAAACTCCGGATGTAAGTACAAAAAGAGAGCCTTTAACCTAGCTGCCAAGTCCTACAAAAAGGCATTGCGGAAGGCTCGTCTCGATCGAATTGCTAAGAATGGCGAAAAGCTCTCTGTCAGACCAACTGGCAGTCGAGCTTTCTGGTCTCTTGCGAAAACGATCGAGTCGAATTTCTGCCAACCCTCACTGCAAATAGGGCCACTGGGGACCCTCTAGTGCATGCTACACACGTTTTAGGCGAGGCCATCGAGAGGAACGGAGAAGAGGTCGCCGTCTCTCTAGACGTCTCGTTGGCACTGAACAGATTAACAGTCTTAGGATTATAAGCAAGCTTTCAGCGTACGGTATATCTCCTGATCTGATCGGCTGGGGAACGGACTTTCTGAGCCAGAGATCTCTTCGAGTAGTTGTCGACGGGTGTTCCTCGGAACCCTTGACAATAAATGCCAGAATGCCTCAGGGGTCTGTTCTTTCTGCAACTCTTTTTCTGCTACACATTAACAATCTGTTGAAGTGGTATCTATGGGTATGCAGACGACAGCATAGTTGTAGAAAGATATCTACCGAGTACTCGGGCTAGTAGAGATGAAGTGTCTGAAAGAGAAGCCATGGTGCATCGATTGATTGACAAACTTCAGGTTGTCTCCGGATGGAGCAATGCCAATCTTGTCAAATTGAACGCCACCAAAACGCAGACGTGTCTGTTCACCGCCAAAAAGAGCCCTTTCCATAATGTATCCTTGGAATACAGTGACCGGCTTCAGTTGTTAGGCTATGAGATTTCTTCGAACCTCAACTATGGTCGATTCATTGAGTCTAGATCAAGAGCAGCAGAGCAGCAGAAGGAGAACTTGCCGTTCTTGCGAAGGTCTGACAGTACTTTACACCGGGACAGCTTCTTGTTTTATACAAAGCACAGATCCGGTCGTGTGTAGAGTACTGTGGTCACATATTTGCTGGTGTCGCAAAGTCTAATCTAGCGGTTCTGGATTCAATTGAGAGGCGAGTAAAGAGGCTTATAGGCGATCCCGAATTGGTTGCAGCCAACCGCGTACACAGGCGTAGAATTGCTAGCCTCTCAGTATTGTATAGGATACATTATGGTGAGTATGCGCAGGAATTACACGACCTAATTCCCCCGGGCCCCTTCCATCACCGGACGTCACGACGCACGGCAGGTATCCATCCTTTTGTTGTGGACTTTCCACCTGATGAAAAAAAAGTATAGCCAGAACTGATACTATAAGTTTTCGTAATTTTTTTGAGGATAAAATTAAAACAAGCAGTACTTTATAATTCATATATTCATTTCACAATACATTTAATAAAACAAACCGTGTCGTATCAGATCGATTCGTCGGAAACAATAAACCATTGTAAAAAAATCCGCAAAATATATCTTAAATAACTTAACTATTACACAGAATAGATTTAAATAAACAGAAGCACGCACTCGAGGTCCTTTCGAGCGCGCGCCATCACAATAAATAATAAGGAACCCACACGTCACTGACGCCACACACCGCGGGCAGTCCAATACAGACTTTAATGTTTCTTTTTAGGCCTTATTGACTGAATTTCAGGCACGAATGCTATCAATAGTTATCCGCGCGGTCTATCTCATTTTATTAATACATATTATAAAATCTCGAGGCGCCAGACTCGACTCTTACTATCAAAATAATATGTGAAAAGTCTTCCTTCAATATATTCTCAATGATTTCTACTTACGTTTATTATCTTACTTGTATCAAATCTAAATTATTGTATAAGATATAAATCATCTCTAATATAACTTTTGCCGTCAACTAGTGCGGTCGTCGCTCAAGCCGGTATTGGCATACATCAGTATACGAGTTCGCCGACATATCGACATACCGACACCGACACGCCGACACACCTGTGCTTTGGTGCGGGCTTCGGCAACGAGGGACACTGTACATTAAATCTCGTACTAAATGCTCGTTCATTCGCAAACATGCTTGTGATGTCATCTGTATTGGACGTTTATGGAACAAGAGACATCAAAAGACTCTTTCGGATAAGAGATACATCTACAATGTTTTCTACTGATAAGAAGATAGAAGCCGAGTACATCGACACCGATCACAACATCACAAGCACTGCGCAAAATAAATTCGACCAGTCTCAAGTAGCTCATATCACAATTTCATTCATTATATTAAAATATTAGTATATTAATAAACGTCAAAATCGTGCGAAAGTCAATAAGAAAATTAATAAAAAAATCTCAGATTACACACCTCGGTATTAGATCGACAGATATGTTAATCGTTAAGTACACCTCACACTACACCCGATACAGGCATACGGTCTCATGGAGATATTGCACTGGTCACTGCATAGGAGGAGGAGGCTGGAGGCGTGGGAGGGGGCTGCGTGTAGGGGGGAGGGTGCGGGGGGCGGGTTCACAGCAAAGCTACGGGCCTCATCGTGCCTCCTTGGCGGTGAGCTTTTCGATGAGTTCCTGGAGTGGCGCCAGCTCCCGACGCTCGATGAGATTGAACTCCTGAACGAAGAAGATGAAGTGTTTGAAGGAGGTGTTGAGATGAGCCTCCTCGCCGAGCTGCACCACCTCGGGAAAGTGCTGGTGATAGATGTGAGCGTACACGCGGAACAGCCGCTTCAGGATTGTTTTTGCCATCGATAAGAAATTCTTGGGAAATGGCACGCCTGTAACAGTTTACATTTAGTTAAAATAAATATTCCATATACTGAGAAATAAAAATGCATTTATTTATCAGTGGTTTGTAATGTCATAAACCAAGTAATCAGTACTTGATGGTGCGAATTACCTATTTTGGAGGGGAAGAGTGTTTCGTCATCGAGCTGGTCCTGTGCCCACGTCATGAGGTAATCGATATACTTGGGCGCGGAACATTTGATAGGTTTCTTGACGGTGTGTCCGTCAGCCCAGTGGTACTCGTACTTGGGTCCCGCTGACATTACGGCACACGACTCCTCCGTGCAGAACTCCGTGATGGTGCCATACAACATGTTGATTTGATTGAAGAAATCCACGGCTAAACAAACATATGTTTATTTAAATTTAGAGTTAAACTTCAAGTTTAAAGTTCAATTAGACGCGAGTTAACTCCTTTCAGCCTTTAGATCTTATTATAGAGGATTTATTGCGATGAATCGCGTTGTTCGTAAATTGATTTAGTGAGCAAATGGCAAATTGACGTTTCTAACAGTGATCACAATATAGACATAGCCATCTAAATTTTGTTCGACTAAGTGTAGTTCTTCTCAGACCAGGAAGCTTTCGAACACTAAAAAATTGAAGCTACGAGTTAAGCTTTAATCTTTAGTTAAAGCGTAACTATACAGATGGTCTTATTTCGAAAAGTATGGTGTTAAAATAGACCCTCCCACAAAATACTGTTGTTTGTCATTAATATCGTTATTATATTAACTTAAGCTTGTTAATTACTGGAAGAAATTTGCAATGAAATTTGTTGAGTAGGTGATTTCTTGACAATAATAAATATTATCTTTATTTCATTTTACTAAATTATTAATTTATATTTAATAAAAACTTAAATGAGCATTATGAGTCATGCGGTTTTGGATTTCCAAATATTATTTTTTTTAGCATTTAGAACCTTGACTGAATAAAGAGCAGGTGATTAAGTAGCTTTGCATCTTTGTATAACTAAATATGAATAGTTATATTTTGGCTTGCATAGATAAAAAATCAGCAGTTTAGATGGGGTCCTAGATTATTTTGCACCAGGATCTTTGGTTACCTTGCTACACCACTAACCACACTTCACAAGAGGAAGCAAAAAATGGTGCAAAACAATCATGTAATCCAAGAAATGGAGATAGGAATCCATGAATACATTTCATAGATAAAGTTAGTTAATCTACCTAGCTTAAATAGGGCAACCATTGACAAACAGCTAGTAGAAGAAGAATTTGCAAAAAACATCAATGTCCAATCCAATGTTTAAACTGTTTTCATAAGCAAATAAATATAAGTGCTGGATTAGTATATACAGACATAAAATAAAAACAGTATTATTTTACTCTTAGGAGAGTAATCAAAAATAACTACCTCTTCTGAAGTAAATTTTATCAATAATATAGTTATGTATTGGCAGATAACGAAATTATTAAAAAATATTTATTTATTAAAAAATACAAGTTTACTGGATTAAATCTACTACAGGACTGATTTACTTATTATAATTAATTCTAATTACAAACAATGATAAATGCCGACTCAGGAGACTGATGCAATCGACATAAGCGAGAATCACTGCTTATGCTGTGATAACTCCTCCGCCCTTCAGAGAGAAGCTGATCTTACAGTTTCCACTTGTGTCCTCACTAGTTGGTTTCGCCTACGGGTGTTCCTTATTCCTGGTGGCTGTTATATATTGATACAGCTTCCATGATGCTGCGTTGATCAGGAACAGATACAGGATGATAGTCGTCCAGCTTGGGGTTGACATAAGTGTGGGCCAGACTGCGACGTCATCTTCGTCGATATCTTCAGCTCGCTCCAGAAGTTTGTGTATGTTGTCCAATTCTAGGTCCTCTATTTTGAGTTGATACTTTACAGCTAATGACAGCGGTATGATTTCATATATGTTTGTTGTTGTCGTGTGAGTCTGTAGGGTTATGTTAATGACGTCAACACGACAATCCTCAGTGAGTGTTACGAGATGAATTCCCGAAGTGCGTCTGTACGAAGCTTTGGTTCCACATCGAACTCGTACTATTTCTTCTTTTCTAAGGATAACCAGCCAAGTGTTGTCTCGTGTCTTTTGTATCTTGTCTTCTGTTAATACCATTTTAGCGCGATAGCAGTTGGAGTCCCTATGTTGCACGAGGTTTATTATACAATCTTGCGATGTCCTAATGTGCTTGGTGTTTATTATCTCACAGAGATGAGAGCTCTCGGTTAGCTGCCTGCAACTATCTTCTAGGTAATCGTACTCATCGCTCCCAAGTGCTAGGTATTTGGATTTTGGGACAATAGTAAAATATTTTGTATCAGGGATAGAATAAAGGTGGATAAGGTCATATATATTTGGGTCGGTGTTAGGGATTTCTAATATAAATGTTAACGAGTGTTCCATACTGTAACCTTTAACTTTAATTGACCTTTCTAAAATTCTTATATTATTTAGATTTATATCTATCACTGGTACTAGGTTAAATTTAGTTTTAAGTTGTCTTAATTCTAACACCAAATTTTGGGGACTAATTATGCTGGGATGCATAACACCTAATTGGGAAAACGTTATAGTATCTTCTAGAATCATTAACTTATCTAAAATAATCTGTAAACTAAAATCTATTTGAACGTAGATATCTAAATATTGCAAGTGGTTCATCCTACCTACATTGCATGTTCATGTTCATCGTACCTATCGCATCATAGTTTTTTGTCACATTCTCTATATATGAAACTATTTTTTTCTGATGATCGTTAATCTTATCTAATTGATTACCAAATTCTTTTACTGTATTTTCTGCAATAATTAATAACTTTTTCTCTGAATTTTCGATAGAAAAATTTTTATTTCTTATAGCTGAAATTTTGGATTCGAATTTCAAGGCATCTTGTTGTTCTAAATTACCGGTTATCGATTTTACAACTAACCTTCACAACACAACTAACCTTCACAACACAACTAACCTAAGCCGTCGATGAGGCCACGTTTACGCCTAATGTTCTGGGGAATAATAAATGATTTTTTGATTACGATAAGAATTTTGAATACGTTCTGAATGCGTGGTAGACGTTTCGGAAGCTTTAATACTTGAATATAATGCAGTTAATTTAATCGTTGTTAATTTTAAATATGTTACTTTATAAACACATACTAAATTAAAAATATTATTTTGTTTAATTATTTGGCCTTGCTTAAGCAAAAGGATTCCCTGTTCGTTATTAATGGGATTAAAGGTTACTTCTGCTGTTGCTTGGAGCATGATTGCTCTTGCGATGAGGGCCCTGGAACAAGGCGAGGCCTTCTTAGTAGTTTATAGTGAACTCTTATAGACTTTGAATTTGGATGATTTCCTATTATTTCTGCAATTCTATTGGGGTGCAGATGAATGATCTTATATGGTCCTTTAAATACCGGCTTTATTTTGTCGTTTCTCGCTGTCTTTGCCACTTGTTTGTAGACTGTTTCACCTACCTTGAATGTTGTTTCCTCTGCTTCTTTGTTGCGTTTGGCTATTACCTGTTCCTTGTTCTTAGATATAAGAGCTGTTATACATACCTGTATTGATTCAGCATTTCCTTTATGTTTTAAGACGTAATCTTGATAGAATTCTTTTGTGAAATGTAGCTCTAATGGATTACGTGATGATGTATGACAAAAAAGAAGTTCATGAGGCGAATAAACTGTTGCAGAGTGGATAGCGTTGTTATATGCTATGATTGCGTATTTCATTATTACCTGAATGGGGTCAACCTTATTTATCATTTTCTGTATTCTAAAAATTTCGCCTATGGTCGAATGAAAACGCTCTATAGGTGAATTCGAGCTAGGATTGTATAGGGTTGTGAAATGTATATTTATGTCATGTAAAGCACATATTTCTTTAATAACCTCATTGTTAAACTTATTCGGAGTCTATCGTAATTTTGTGGGGAAGTCCTTAAACAGAGATTACTTTTAACTATGCTTCATCTACATGTACACTACTACTGGATCGTTTAACGCAACTGCTTGCGCGAATTTAGAAAAGTTATCTATTATAGTTAGAAAAGTACCTCCTCCAGTTGAATATAAGTCCATAAATAAATGTTCCATAGGTTTACGGGGTGTTTCAGTTAGTGCTAAAGGGGGTCTCAAGGGGTTGCTTTCGTACTTGGCTTAGAGACAAGTGTCAAATTTATTTATGTAACCTTGAATAGTGAGTAGCATATTGGGCCAATGATAGTTTCTGTGCAATTGTTTATATGTTTCCTGAATACCGCGGTGCACAGTCTTTCCTTCATGATATTTTTTAATTAGTACGAATCGTTCGGCCTGGTTTTCGACTGATATGATACGCGTAATACATCTTATGAGTTTTGGACCTCTATCATTAAACACCGTTGTATAGACTCTACAGAATGCTAAATATAGTTCATCGTAATAAAAGTAACAGTGAAAAATGCGATTTGCTATTGTGTGATCCCTAAGGCCTCTAATTATTTCTTGTTCTATGTTGTTAATAGGAATAAATACATCTTTAATGACTGTACGTTGATTAGTTGATCTATTATCTACTCTGTAAGTGGAGCCTGGGGTTGATCTTATGTGGAATTGTTTTAGTTGTCTGTCTGTATGATTCGTACTAACTCTTGTTCGTCTATTGGGTTTTGGGACAAAACCGCGCCTAACGCATAGTCAGATGCGTCTGTAGTTAGTATAAACGACTCGTAAAAATCAGGGTATACTTGATTTCCTTTCTTTCCTTCCAAAAAAAAAAACTATTTTTTTTTTGTCTCTATTGGGTTTAAGACCTTCGTCTGTGAGTTCATGTTCAAGGAAGTTAACGTGTTTCTGAAGAAATTCAGATTTATCAAGTTGAACTTTCAGATTATGTGTTTTAAACCTTTCGAACACTTGACGTAATCTTTCAAAGTGTTCTTGTAGAGAAGTACTGATGATTATGACGTCATCAAGGTATATATAAACGTTAGGTAAGCCTCTAAGGATATGATCCATTAAACTTTGGAAAGTACTCGGTGCGTTCTATAAACCGAATGGCATGCGTAACAACTCATAATGGTGGCATTTCCACTTGGTGGTAGCCGCTCGCGAGGTCAAGGGTTGTAAGATACTGTGCGCGTCCTAGTCTGTCTAGTATGTCATGAATGTTTGGAAGCGGGTACTTGTCTTCGACAATCCTATCGTTCAAACGTCTGTAATTTATTACAAGTCTCCATTTAACATTTCCCGATGCGTCCGGTTTTTTGGGTACTATATGAACAGGACACGACCAAGAGGATATACTTTCTCTAATGATACCTTGCTCGAGTAAGTTTTCTACTTGATTACGAATTTCAGTGCGATGTTTTGGAGGCTGTCTGTAATTACGAACATATATTGGTGTTTCGTTCGATAATCTTAACTGATGTTTAACGTGTGCATATGTTAATGGAATATTTTCAGAATGAAATATTTCACGGTAATTATAACAAAGCTTAGTTATTTCACGCCTTTCCTCCTTGTTCATGTGACTTGTTCGAATTTTATTAAAGTTGTCACACAGTTCTTTATTAATGTCAGTATTCATATCTAATGAGTTTAAATCTACAATCTCGTTTTCACTTTCAGAGAAAGTCTCTAGTTGTATCGGGATTTTATTGAGGATATATTTATTTTCGCTAGTATAATTTATAACAGTAGTTTTAAATGAACCAGATTTGACTGTTACAAAAGCTGTAGGGGATTCTAAACCTTCTGACCAGTATCGTGTATTATGTATATATTGTCCGTCAGTATAGTTTGTTCTAAAAGTTACAACTTTCTCACACTTGGGTTCAATTTTAATCTTGTGTAACGGGTGATTAAAATAAATCGGAATATTAGCGTTTGTTGTGCGTAACATGTTACTGTTAAGATTGATATTACTTTTAAGACATCTTAATAAATCAAATCCGATTAATCCTTTGTACTTGTGATCAAAATCAAAAATTAAAAATTTATGAGTTAAATCTGCATTAAAAATTCGTGGTAACGGGAGATAAACTACATGGTTATGACGTGACACATTATGTGCGGTAGCGATTTGAAACGGTTCATGTTCAACAAGTTCGACTATCTCAACAAGTTTCGATAAGTTTCGACAAGTTTCGACTATCTCGGGTTCCTGTGTTCCTGAACCTCCATAAAATCCTGATGTTCCTCCAAATTTGTTTCTTGACTGTACTCTGTTTGATACTCACCTTCACTCTGTTGTCTATCATAAAAACTGGAGTACTCGTCCTCATATTCAGGGTGTTGATTTTGTAAGTTATTCTGGGTACAAAATAGTTGCTCTACTGCAAACTGTGGTTTATTCGGCTTTGAACCTGATCTAAATTTTTCTGTGGTGGGTTAATCTGTTGGGGTATATTAAAAAGCTTCCAGTAGTTACCAGAGCTCCTACCTGGGGGTTGGTTTTTTCATGGTTATAATGACTTAACTAGTTGCTCGCGTTGCTCAGGAGTCATGTTCTTAGGTTGAGTCACGTAGTTTTGGGGCCTAAATTGCTGCTGTGGGTGAAATGGTCGTTGGGGAATAGGTAACCTGTTATTGGGTTGGTTTTGAACAGAATTAAATTCCTTATGCTTAAACATTACCCTGTTGTAACGATAAATAGCCTGGTTTATTAATAGCTAGCCTTGCTTTCTCCTGTCTAGCCGCGACTATGGCCATTTCTAATGTTTTTGGCCTTGCTATTCTAACACCTAAAGACACGTGGAAATCTAAGTTATTAGTATACTCTATCTCTTCATAATAACTTCTATTTCCATGTCTACCAACGGAATACAAGGTATTGAGCAACTCGCGAAATCGCTTGCCAAATGACTGAGAATTTTCAAATTTTAATTTTCGGGTTCTTGTCAGCTGTTGCATCACTTGTATCTCGTGGCGGGGTTCTCCTAAACGTCTTAATAATGCATTTTTTATTTTAAGCCACGATTCTAAGTTTTCTTCGTATGCTATCACTTCTATAGCTGCACCACTTAATTTACTTTTAATAACACTTAATAATGTGGGGTGGCTACTATCCGGTGCTTCCAATTGGCTAAGGACATTTTCAACCTCTCTTATATAAAAATTAAGTAACTTTTTATTGCCATATCGCGGAATTAAATCTACGACGAGTTTAAAATAGGGTGAATCTATTACCGACATACTGATATTTTATATATTCAAAATTAAAAGAAAGAAGAAAAATGTAATAAAAATTATATAATTAAATAATTAACTTTGCACACTAATAAAGACAATTGAAGTATCTTGTTGCAGTTACACCGCGTTCCACTGATAATATGTAATTATTAAAGAAACAATGAATGAAATTCTAAACCTAAAGAATGCCCGTTCGATTTTAATTAGATTTAATTTGATTGAAATTACGAAATTAACTGGGTTTGTCGCGATTTTAGCTTTAAACACTTTATATTACCAAAATATATGGTATACTAAATACTACTAATACTAAAGAATGCCCGTTCGATTTTAGAAATAGACAAACTTTCAAACTAAACTAGGTATATCGCGATTTTAGCTTTAAACACTCTTTAACATTAATAATATATATATACTAAGACAGGAAATAGAGCAGGAACGTGGATTATCAGCGAGAGTACTCACCACCCCAGTAGCTGCATCTCCTGTCGAGTCTTGAATAGTATACAAGGACGTCCAATTCTCTAGAATATCCTCGTGTAGCCTTCGCTTGATCGCCGTTAGGTTCTGGATTACTGGAATGCGACTTAGGAATCGCCATTTGTCAGAGTATGGAAGAGCTTGATTCCTAAACTTTTACGAAACGCCGTAATCCCACCGATTGCGCCAATTATGTATTGGCAGACAATGAAGTTATTAAAAAATATTTATTTATTAAAAAATACAAGTTTACTGGATTAAATCTACTACAGGACTGATTTACTTATTATAATTAATTCTAATTACAAACAATGATAAATGCGGGAGTCACTGCTTATGCTGTGATAACTATATTCATACAAAATTATAGAAATTGCGTACTTTCCACAATGAGTTCTGATTAGATGATTCTTACTTTAGTGAATGTATAATTTATTAATTTGTAAAAGAGATGAAATTACAAGTTGTTTTGAGATTAATTCTAATAAAACAGACAATACACATATACTGAAATAGCATCATATTTATTAATAATAAAAGATATATTTAATACATTGACTTATTAATTCCTAGAAATGAGGAAATAATAAATATAATTTATGTATTATTCTCCTGTCACTTGTGCTTGATAACAAATGTTGTTGACCCAAATTATCCAATTACTCAAAAAAAGCTAACATTTATAATTATAATCTAATAATCTGTGTACGTACTGTTGACTGCGACCCATTCGTTTAGGTCCTCTCCTTCAGGCAACATGACAGCCAGACGCAGGTTCCCAGAGCCTAGCGTGGCTGCCGCATGCCGCATTAAGTCATATTGATGAGTTCCCTCGGGTATATTTTTCTTTGGCTTGAAAGTTTTGTTGGAACGACTTCCACTGAAAATATTATAATTTCTGAATTCAATTAAAACAAAGTTAGTGAACTGTACACAGCATTTCAATAACACCATACAATACGCATTTAATAATTTTATATGAATAGTGTTCACCATTGTTTTGTGTAAGCTTAGTCACACTTAAACATTGAATTATATCACAATGTGCATACTATATTTATCTAATCAAAGTATTTTTTAATAGGAGACTTAATGCAGTAGGTGTGTCATTTTAACAATATTTTTAAATGCTACATACATATCACTAACAATATAAACAAAATGTCAGTAAACTCAAGACATTTAGTGAAAAATAGACTTTAAAAATCTAAAGTATTAGCTTTCAATACTTACAATAGAAAGCTCATTTTGTATCTTATCCGTATTATATGAAATATTTTGCTATCTTCCACTAAAATAGCACCAAATCATTAAAAATAGGTTAACCCTTTTAATCAATGGATCAACTTGTCAAATTAATTCATTGAATGACAATCAACATAGACAATGATATTTAGATATAGAAAAGTAGTACATTCGGATTTCCTACTTTGACAATGAATATACGAAGTTTTTATTTCTTAAATTTTTCAATACATCATTTCCAAATTTTTTTTTTTTTTTCAAATAATATGTTACAATATACAGCTGTGCTTAAAACCAACTTGTAATAATATTTTGTGTATAATTTTTTTTAACTAGCAACATCTTTTGCATATAACGTCAATTTTGTCGATAAAGGTTTTATTAGAGAAGAAAGTGGAAACTGCCCAAAAAATAACTTGTAGTTAAAATATTGTTCAGTTTGTGATAAAAATAGCAAGATGCAAGGATTAAGCCTTCAAAGTTTGAAAAAGCACAAAGCTGTAAGTGAACTTAACACTACGATCAATTATTTAAATACTACGTTTTGCTTACATAACTAACCTCTAATTTGTTTTTATCTTTACGGTAAATATCTTCGACTTTTTTGTTTACTTATATCTTCTCACTCAGAAAAACTATAGTAAATTTCGTTAAATTTTATAATATTGTGCGTTTAATCTGTCTTTAAAATAGTATTATTAGGTACTATAATTGTATTATAAGGTACTATGTTTTATTTACAATGATAAAGCTAGTATTTGATTGTTATCTTTAGCTAATCCCACTGTACGTGTGCGTGGGTTTGGGGTGCGCTGGATCCGTGTTTTACCTGGCGCGGCTGGCTCTGCGATCTCCCGACGTTTCCTGGAACAAGAAGAGCAACCCTGAACCTTGGGAAGAGTACAGGAGCAAACAGTACAAGGTATCAGTACCTCTATTTAATAGTATATGTGTGGTACTGCTAATATCTAAACTATGTACAATAAGATAGTGTTAAATAATTTTATTAATCATATGGCAACTGGAAAATAATACTTTGGTACATTTGTATGGGAATAAGAATATTGAGAAACAAACACTTATTGCATTTAAAATTTGTAGCAAGAATGTCTGCTAGATTTGGAGACAGACCAAGATCCATCTCAGATCTGGTTGAGAAACTATAAAAGTAGACAAACTGATACTGGGAAGCTGCTTAAGTTATATAAATCCTTATGCTAAATACTACACCATATTACTTTATTGTGCTAATATGTTGAACCTCCATTCAATAGTAATTTTAATTAAACCAAATTTGCATTAATGTATAGAACCAAGCTATCTCTAAAGTGTTATGTGTCTCATATATTGTTATATTTGCTAAGAATTCTTAAACCATGATAATTAGTTATATAATAAACCAAACATTAAAAACTAAAACGTTCATTAATATGATATTTTAAAAATTACTTATTTTTAATAATAGTTTTTACATATTTGCATCTTTTTACTATAGAGTATAGACCAAGAATTTTAGGTAAAACAGATTTTTTTTAATCATACAGAGTACAGACTATTGTCTAAAATTATATCTCGTTTTTTTATGATTTTATTTACTAATTATTTTCTCTTTATCTTCAGTAGACTATTTAAAATACATTTATTGTGTGTTTTAAAGAGAAAAATAACATTACAATAATCTATTGTGTTTATTGGATTTGGATTAGTTACAATAGTTATATTGGTTTATTTTGCATTCTATATTTATATAAAATTTAAATAAGCTTAACATGGCTATACATGTTTATAGATATTTTCAAACAAATATTTACTTAATTTAGTTAGTTTATATTTATTAGGAATAACTGCCGTACAATTACTAATGAAGGAGGTTTAGATAGAGAATAAGTTCTCAATAATTACAAATTATTTGAAGAAAGGTTTTTTCTGTTATTTATGAAATACCGCCCCGTTGGTCGAGTGGTTAGCGCAGACGCCTAACGTGTCACGGCGCAATGGGGCTCGGGTTCGATTCCCGGCGGAGACAGGCATTTATGTGATGAGCATAGATGTCTGTGTTTCTGGGTTTGGTCGTTTATTAAATAAATTCTCAGTATTTATATGTGTATTTCTATGTATTTGTATCGTTGTCTAACACCCTTAACACAAGCAAATAATTTGCTTACTTAGGGGTTAGATCAATGTGTGTAATTTGTCCTGATATTATTATTATTATATTACTTGTCTCTAAATATTCATACAACTTTAAATGATATAATTGTTTTCAGTTCTACTCGCCCATCAGAGACTACTCAAAGGAAGAGTCTCCTGCTCCCAAGTTTTAAATCCTTGTCAGTGCGAGTCTTCTATTGAATTATGTATTAGAGAATTAATTTAATAAATAGTACTATGTGATCACTTTAGTTGGGTTTTATTTACCATATAAAAAAGTTAATAAACTAGGATTCCCCCTTTTTTATGATACTAAAGTCGGTCCGCCCAAGGACTTCCAATGAAGTTGCTGGTACTGGAAAGGTTAAGAGTAACAACAAGCCAGCGCACCCAGGTTAAGTTAGGTTTAAGTCTGGGAGATTCAGATTTTTGACCATTTCTTTAAAACGAAACAATATTTTTTTATTGTTTTTTGGAGAACATGCCCAGTCACGTCCTTGACATGCGTGCCAATGTTGGTTAAAATTGGTCAAGTGGTTTTCCTGTGATGATGTCTCAAAAAATGGATTCCCAAACGGTTAAGGGCTTCGCTTACGCTCAGCTCAATTACTTATCCATCATATTGGGCTTACAATAAATAATATATATGTTTGGTTATGTTTTCTACAGATTTTGACAAAATATCTTATTATGTTACATTAGAGAAGAGACAGCTGTCATAAATTAAAAAAAAAAACAATTCTATTAAAAAATATTTATATTTAATAAAATATTTCACATAACATATTGCTAAAACAAAAGAACTTTGGAGATTACTTGGAATAAGACCATTTAGAGTGATAACATTTCTTAGACCACTGATTTCAATCTTAATACTAATACAGCTGACAATCTCATTAGCACAGTGTAAATTTCGGTATACAAAGATTAACAGCAGACAGCTCATGGTATTTATTTTCACCTACTGACCGCCTTTAAAACATAATGTAATAGACACAACCCCTTTCACATCTCATAGACTTATACATTTTCCAAATATAACATTCAATTTAGTTACAATCCATATTTCTTTAAAATTCAACATTATATATCACAAGCACAGACAATAAATGCTATTAATATTTGATGTACAAACAAATTTAATGTAAGTTATTGAAGTGCACATTTTAGTTCCTAAAATTAAAAAATATTAGTCAATTAGTTACATATTTTGTCCATTACTAGAGCAGCTTGCAGTCCTCGCTTACATCACCCTGTTTTTGTTAAACCATTATTTATCACCCATAACCTTATTTTCTCACGATAAAATAGAAACGATAATTATAACAAAGAATTCAATAAACATATGTTATTAAAAAAAATACGTAATAAAATACATCAACTAATCGTATTCAAAGTTGAATAAATTATTTAGCACAAAGTAATATATTTGTGATGAGCTCCTGTCGAGCACCAATTGGTGTTTGTATGTGATTATTGATGGTGGTAGGGGTTGTATCCGGCGGGCGGCGGCTGCGGGTAGGCGGCAGGCGGCGGCGGGTACTGATAGGGTTGATAGGCGGGCGTGGGCGGACGGTGGTGCGGGTACGGCAGCGTAGCGTAGGGGTTGTACATGGCGGGCATGGGAGCGTACACGGGGTACGGGGCCGGAGCGGCGCCGTACGGCAGGGGCATGCCTGCCCGAACAATAACAATGAATGAATAAATCGAACAACCTCGTATTAATAAAAACATGTTAATCAAACAGTAAATAGACTGAGATGTGGTTTGACTGAGAGTGCTTTCACCTTGCGGTTGTTGCGGGTAGGGTAGCGCGGCGGCGGCAGGGCTAGGAGCCGCGGGGGGCGGCGGACGCGGAGGAGGCTCACGTTTAGCCACGACGGCAGGCTGGAATACGTACGAGAATTTAAATAAATCCTTCGAATATCGGTGTTCAAAGGGAGTTCTTTAAATGTACCTCGTTGGCGGCGTCGACGTGGTGCTGCGGCGGTGCGGGCGCGGGGCGCGGAGAGGTACGCGACGCCTCGTGCGTCAAATCCTTCAGAAGCTCGTCCTTTTCCGTCTTACGTGCGAAACAGAAATCGGACACCTTATTCTGGAACGCCACCAACAGCTGCGCACCAAAATATGGAAAATTAGTATTCGATGGTATATCATGTATATGCTATGGATTATACTTTCACCGTAGCGTACCTGCGTGAGGTCGTTGTAGAACTTGACGCCTTCCTTGAGATTGTTGGTGAGGTCCTGGTACGCGTCGCTAGCGGCGCCAAGGCGCGTGAGGGCGCGCTCGCGGCCCGAGGCTCCACCACGCGCCGCCATCAGCGCGTCATGTGCGTCCCGTAGGCGAGTCGCGAGATCGTCTTGCGATGCGCGTGCGGCAGCGGCGCGGCGCTGGAGTGGGGCCAATGCGGCGCCCAGCGCGCCCGCTGACACGCGTGGCTCATCCAGCGCGCCGTCCGCCGCCAACGCGCTCAGGAACGCCTCCCGCAGGTCCACCGTAGCACTCTTCAACTCGGACTCGATAGCGTCGCGCTCAGCCTTCAACTCCTCCACCTAGCCGATTTGAATTAAAGTGGTGTTGAGACTAATTACTATTGTGTTTTGTTATTGCTCGCTCGCAGGATTTATAAAGATACCGTCTGCATGAGCGCTCGCAGCGTGCGCAGGGCTTCCACGTCGGTGGAGACGGAATTCGGGGCGTCCGGAACGTCCGCAACGATCTCTCCGTCGCTGCGACTCAGCAGCTCGATGCTCTGCGACGAGCGGGAGAACGCTATTATATCAGTTTAGTAAAATAAAAACGCACTGTAAGCAACTGACCTCCTTGTGCTGTTGGAATTTCTGCTGCACGATGGCGTCGGCGCGCACGGCGTTGTCTATGATTTGTGTATATTTTGCGGCATTAGCACGGAACGCTTCAGTGAGTTTTTCAGACTCCGTACGAGACCAGCGCGTTCCGAATTGATTACGCAAAGCCGCGTCCGCTTCTGCCTCCTCTCTCAACATGCGTTCGGCCTGAGGAGAGTATAAGAAAACATTCGATCACGGAGCTCTGGACAACCACGGTATCAAAATCACAATAACAGTAGACTATAAACAAGACAAGCCTCGGTTAGTATCTCGCGGTTGCGCTGCAGTAGTTCAGGTAGCTCGGCCATGAGGCGCTCGAGCGCGGGGAGGCCGCCGGCATCACGCACGGCCGCCGCCTTGGCGCGAATGGAGTCAGGCAGCCCGCCGCCGCCCGCTCCATCCGCTTCGATGCAGGCCGGTAGGTCCAGCGATGCCAGGATGCTGTTGAGTATCTGGGTGTCCTCGCGCAATTTGTTGATCTCGGCGCCCACGAGGTCGGAGCGGCGCGCGGCGGAGGCCTGCAGCGCCTGATGCACGGCCAGCGGCACCAACTTCTCAAACAAGTCGGGCGTGCCGGGCGCCCAGCGCTCCTGAGGCGGCAGCGCGGTAGCCACGGGAGCGCGCGCCACGGGGTCCAGCGAGCGCACGTCGGGCACGCGCTCGTGGTATATAAAGTCGTTGTCACGCTCGGCGGCCGCAAGCTGACGCGAGGCACGGGCGCACGCGTCCGCCGCGGGCCCGCCCTCGCGACCCAGCTTCAGGAGCTCCACCGCCGCCTGCAACGCCAAACGGTTACATTATTTGCATCTTCGGGTGACTAAAAATAAGAATCCCAATGTCGAATCAGTACCTTGAGTCGTGCGATTTCTTCTCCGAAGGACTTATTCGCGCGGCACACCTGCGCCTGGTAGAATTGCACGAGGCCGCGAAAGATCGCCTGTTTATTTTGAGCCTGAAATGTGGAAAGATGTAATACTCATCCTTTGATAATAAACAAACCAAGCATACAATCTCTTAAGTCCACTGACGGTGACGATCCAGTCACGCTCGAACAACTGTCTCGGGTCTTTCTGCAGCGCGCGTACTGCGTCAGTATACAGCTCCTCGCACTGCGCGCACACCTTCGCCACCATACTCTCCTTCATCTCGTCTGCAACACCACACAGACAAATGTAAAAGAGTTTTCAATATTGTTGCCACTATTACAACATTTTATGTTATTCAATTAAATCCTCTAAAATAGTAGAAGGTCAATAAGGATTTACATTTTGTAAAATGGGCGAGATAGAACATCTGAAAAATCCTTAGGTTTAAGAGAAGTGGCTAAAAAAATTGCAAAAAGCTGAGAACATGTTGCAATTTATATTCTAAGTAATTATAAGTAACCTTTGATGCATTTGTAGGCGATGACTTCCTGAGCCTGGGCCAGCATGAGCTGTGCCAGTGCTGACAATGTGTCGGGGCTGAGGTCTGGAGTAGGTTCCTGGTGTACCGCCAGCATTATGTTTGCCTTCAGATAATTGAATATACCAGCTGATTGCTGAAAATGTTAACCAACGTAGTACACATAATAAGCAATCACTTTAAATAAATTACGTCATCTAACTGTTGCACGCCTACATTTCATAAATGTAGGCGTGCAGCAGTTAAGAATTAGTAGAAGTAGTCGTATAATTAGTAGTTTTGTTACATTTATTGACTGACTTCAAATTGCTAAACAGATTCTAAAAATTATAGTAAAACAGTGAGACTATTGAGAAAACAGCAATTATAAATAAGTTATATCTTACCTGTAGCAGCTTGGCAGCAAGCTTGAGTGATTCCTCAGTATCCAGGGTCTGCTGAGCAGCCAGGGCGCTCTGCATTGCTGCCATGTTGAACATTATACACATTCTCTCATATGCCAAGGAACTGATAGCTGCAACATTTAATTAGTATAAACCATCTGAATAAGAATGTCTAAAAGATTGTAATTTCTCTATCTTATTTATTTTTTAATTATACTGCAACCATGCTCCTTTCAATAACTTAATGAGAGTATGCAAGTGTGTCGTGAAACAATATTAACTTATACCATTATTTCTGGCAAGTTGTTTAAAAACAAAAGTAGGTGTTTTCTTTAAATCACAGTTAAGTTATTATTAGTTAATCTTGGTTTATTGGTGATCTGTAATCTCCTTGTTAGATCTTTGTTTTTATGTTAAGTTCTATTTGCTTATTCCTTCTAATTATCAGTTATCACTTAGTAAAAATTATATTCGAAAATTTTCATGCATAAGTAAATGCAGATAACCAATAGTTTGTCAGCCCACAAAAAAAGATTTTTTGAGATAATGGAATAATGGAATCAAATATTCTACATTAAACAAAACCACTTTAAATCATTTAAGTCCAAAAGTACTTGACATTTTATTTCGAAATATCATCAGTGGTTCAGTGAATGGCAAGAAACAAACTTGCAAAAGAATAAAAAAGAACTTGTTAGATATTTTTCAAACAACAGATTTATTTAAAATTCTTGTAAAATCTTTAAACACATTTTTTTCAAAACTAAGTGTTGACACACTATTGCTTATGCAGCATCCAAGTATATAAATAAAATAAATAAAAATGCCTTTTATTATTCCAATGACATGAACATTGATAGGAATTTATATTTTTTTATTTATACACTCTGATAAGCATGCCAACTGGGCACCTCCTCGGGTGAAGGCCTCTTCCAGAGATTGCCACTTGTCGCAATTTTTGGCTATTTTAAACCAGTTGCTCACGGCGATGGTCTCTATTTCAGCTTTCCACCTTGCCTTTGGTCGACCTCTACTTCTGTGCACATTAGGTCTTCTCCATATAGTCACTGTCTTTGTCCAACTATTGTCAGTGTAGCGGGACACGTGACCCGCCCTTCTCCATTTCAGACCTCGTGCGAAGGACAAAGGCATCTATCATGTCAGTCTTCTTTCTTATTTCCCTATGACAGACTCTGTATTTTTTTTAATGAGCTGCTTTCTAAGGCTTTTTGACTTGCTGTCAACTTTCTATTGGTTGGGGAATCAAATATCTACGTAATATGTTAAATATCCGTATGTGAGACAGGGTAAGATTCATGAGTCCATTAACAGCCTCGTTAGTCGAGCGGTTAGCGCAGACGCCTAACGCATAGCGACGCCATGAGCCTCGTGTTCGATTCCCGACAGGGACAGGCATGTATGTAAAGAACATAGATGTCTGTATTTCTGGGTTTGGTTATTTATTAATATGTTTTCAGTATTTATAATGTGTATTTCTATGTATTTGTTTCGTTGTCTAACACTCTTAACACAAGCAAATAATTTGCTTACTTAGGGATGAGATCAAGGTGTGTAATATGTCCTGTATTATTATTATTTTCTTTTTAAATTTAAGGTCCATATTTGACTTCATAATTTTTTTACAGCCCCAGAACTTTTTCCATGTGATAACTATACATCTGTCTATTTCTTCAATGTTATTATTTTGCAAAAGGACACTTGTTTGCCAAAGTAGATATATTTATCAACATAATCTAACATATTATTATTAATTTGAATTGGAGTTGTGTGGTGGATAGACATGGCCTTAGTTTTTGAGAAATTCTGGACTGTATACACAGGGTTTTCTGAGAGCACCACTATATTGTCCGCAAAGCATAGATGGTGAAGATGATCTCTGTTGATTATTAGTCCTTTTTCGTCCCAAAGTGGATTTTTTATAGTGTTTTGGATGAATAATTTACCACACTGTTTATTTATTTTTATTATCCTAAGCTTTCTAATTTGAATCCACTAATACTGTTATCGAAGATGTGTTTAATTATTCTGATGTATTAATTGTCTAAATTTTGTTCGTAAAGGGTTTTCCAGATGCTTCTTATAGTTGATAAAAGCTAGATATAGTGGCCTACAAAATTCATAATATTTTTCTATTATTTATTCCAGTCCTTGTATGTGTTCAGTGGTACTGAATGATTTCTAATAAGTATATTCTATAAACATTTAATAAGCAATACAATTCTGATTATCTGAACACAGGGTTATCCCGCTTCATATTTGGGGTAACAAAATAATCAACCATTGTCATTTCAACCTATAGCAACCAAACATGCCTGTGAATGTGTGTGCAAGATGAAAAAAATTATAACAATGGTATGTATAACATCATATGGTAACCTCTTAAAACAATCAGATTACAGTTAATAATTCTTAAATTTTAAATTAAGACGTATTTCATCTTTTTTTTGCAATTATCAGTATTGATCAAAATTCTAGGTAATCACAATTCTATTATATACAAAAACAATAAAATGTATTATAAAAATTACGTACTAAGACTCATCCTGCCCCCAAATAAAGAGCCTTTGTCAAAGGCATCCTTCCATTTGAAAGGGATTTGCACTTCTTGGGGTGGGATTTTCCGCTCCAGACAAACCAGCTGATCATAGTAACTGCAGGAACAAAATATACAATGTAATTATAATTTATTGTGCAAGAAATTGTTATAATTACTTTTAATTTACTAGGAAGCATATTTTATAAAAGTTAGCATGACTCATACAATGCTTATACCTGTAAATAACATCTAATGACGACTTCTCGAACACTTTCCATATAGCGTAACTTCTAAGTCGACTGAGTTCATTGATAGCTTCACTAAAATCTTCATTGGATTCCGCAGTGTTATACGTTGAATGTATTAAGTTTTTTAAAGGTTTTATAATATCTACGTCGGAGGATTTTTTCAACGGCACAATTAACAATTCAGCCATTTCTGCAAACGCCGAATGACTTTAATCTCAAGTACCAACTTTGTTTGTGACTTTTGGGTTTTTATTTTTTTTATTTTCTTATTAGTCATCTGTGATCCGTGATTTTTTTTTTTTTTTAATTTATTTCATGACCATGAGTACAAGCTCTTCAGTCGCAATAATAGAATAAAATTATATAATTTATAAATAAGTTGACATGGAATTACATTAACATTAAATCTTTTTTAGCTATATAACAGTATTCATGTCTATTTTTAAAGTATGATATTTAAGTCAAATCAACAATATAATATAAATGCATTTATAAAAAAAATAATTAACATTGAATTGCAATGACAGTAAAAATGGCTTCATTACACTTCTCTTTTTTCTTAAAAATTATAATAATTAAATTAAATATTTAATTTCTTACAAGTTACACTAATATTTAAATATTTTCAACAGTATTCGAGATATACTTAAAAATAGACTTAAAATAATGTTTATTTGAAAGTAATTCCTGAACACGGCGGGGAACACTTATACAACTCTGTTGCGATATTTCGCTAATGTCACTGACAAGAATCAGCCGTTGTACGTTAAATGACGTACATGCAAAAATTAAATGCTTAATATCCGCATTTTCTTGAGAACAATGTGCACACTTATTATTTTTTATGATTTTAAGTCTAAAAAGATGGGCAGGAACTAAGCAATGTCCGAAGCGTAGACGATTAATTGTTGTAATGAATTTTCTCCCAGAATACTTTAGGTCATAGTACCAGGGTTTAATAGGTAAGCTTTTTTGGACCTCTGCGTACCATTTTCCTTTTGTTTGAATGATGTGCTTTCTATATTCTCTCCATATTTGTATGAAATTATTGTTTAGGGTGGAATAAAAATCAGTATATGGGATTTTCATAAAATCCGAATGGTCTTCGTCGCATTTTCGACGAGTTGCAGCATCTACAACCTCATTTCCATATATGCCACTGTGTGATGGCACCCACACAAACTCGATAAATTTATTACTTTTAATCAGCTGGTCCAACATATGTTTGATTTCATATATAATGTAATTTTGTTTAAAACTTAAGTTATTATTACATAAAGTTGCTAGAACACTTTTGGAGTCACTTACTATTAATATATTCTTAATATCTACATTTCTATTTATTAATTTTAAGGCAGTCAATATGGCATAGCTTTCTGCTGTATAGACACTACAATTTTTGTCTAATTGAATACATTTGGAAACCATCATTTGAGGATCATAAAATGCAGAAGTGACAACATCAATATTTTTGGAACCATCTGTGTATATTGTATAGAAATGAGTTTTCTTACTAATAAAGTCTAGAAAATCATATTTATTTTGGATTGAATCTAGATTACAGCTAATATGTAAATGGTTTATTAAAGAATTATAATTACATCTATACATTGGCCATATGTCATCCCTATAAATATTGTTTGTATTATCCTTAATATGATTAATAATTATTGGTATTTCAGGTATTGCAAAAATACAATCTTTAGAGTTTTTGTAAATAAAATTATATGATGTAAAAGAAGGTATATTGCTAGTATCTTTTAACCAGGTTTCATTCAATAAACATAGATCAACTTTTTGTTCTAAAAGGAATTTGTTTAATAATGCTTTTTTACTATTTAAACTTTGTATATTAAATTGAATAATATGTAAATAAGTATCCATTAGGTTATTAAGTTATGTAATAATATTTCTTTTATCTTTTTATTTGTTAAAGGTATACCATCCCTATTATTACCAAGGGCAACTAAAGACTTGACTAATGCACTGATAATTATATCATTATTTATAATTTGTTCAGCATCAATACAATTTGATGCTGTTTTTACATTTTTTACTGTAGAAAGATGTTGTGATACTGACTTACTTGGTTCATTTAATGTGGGGAATGTTTTAGATGTTATATTGGGTGGTGGGGTACTCACAACAGTGGCATAGGAACGATGACGGTGTTTTTCTTTCTTCTCTGCCGTTTTCTTCTGCTTTACAGGACAATCTCTAGAGATAGCCAAGTGACTACCTCCACAATTTATACAAGTGATGCCTTCTACATCACATTCTTTGTAGGAATGGCGACCTGCACACGAGGAACACATTTGATCTCCTCTACAGACTTTCGCGGAGTGGTTGAATTTTAAACATTTATAACATTGGATGAGTGGTGGCACATAGGTGTGTACCGAGTACCTAAATAGGCTAATAAAGGTAAACTGTGGTAAAACAGTGTCGGCAAAAGTTACTGCAACTGTGCCCAGGGGTATTAGGTTTCCGTTTTCTCTTTTCATAAATCGCTTGACTGATACAACCTCTGCATCAGCAACAATATTTTTATAAATATCTTCATTAGACATATCTTTGGGAACAAATCGAATTATTCCAATAGTTTCAGTCATATAGGCTGGTATGAATGCTTTGAGCTTGTATTTAATAAAAAAACTATCCATATTTAAGAAATTATTGGCAGGCGCGGGCTTTTTAAACGTAACGCCCACTTTGTAGGCATTTATTCGGTGTACTCCTACTATTCCTTTAACGTTTTCCGTAAAGGTTTTCGTAAGGACGATAGGGTTTTTATTGCCGACTTTTTCATTTTCAGTAGATTCCACATACACCACACAATCGCCACTGTGGTTTTCTAGAAACAATCTTTTATACAATGGCTTTTTAAATATATTATAGTTTACGACGCCTTCTGGACAACCGCCAACAATTTTTCGTTTTTTTGCTCTTTCGACGGGGTCTCCCCCGTCGCTATTTACACTCATAACTAGTATTATTTATAACAGCCCTTAAAAGTAACTATTTACTTGAAAATATACAATATAAACACGAAAACTGAAATTTTATATTTTTGGGCCTTTTTTAAAATGCGCGCTTTTTGATTTCCCGCCAAAGACTTCCTGTGATCCGTGACAATTAGGAGTGTTGCTAGTTTATCTTAAATTTTACAACGTTCTTGCTCCATTATTGATACGTTTCTATTGGCAGTGAGTATTAATTCAATTAGTTCTCAGTTTGTACTTCATTAGTTGGTACCTGCTAATTATTTGTTATATCAAGTATCTCAGGATATCCCTACTTTAAGCTTTCATTAAAAAAGACTAAAATACATACATACATAGCATACTAAAAATTCTTTTTGAGAGTGTTAGATTAATATTATGGTCTAGACTCTAGTAGTATCACTTTCGCTGATTTGATAGAAGGTTAGGTAAGGTACATTACTAAGCTAAAGACATGGCCGTTATTATATTGTAAATTGTTGGTAGGCTACTGATTGTCCCATTCGCCGGTTTCTTTGAACCTTGAGGATTTAATTGAAGAATTTGGGTGCCACTTCAGGTGTTCAACATTCGAAGGTGGTATACCGTATCCGTCAGTTGGTGTTGCGTGTAGGATGTGAAGTGCCTGATGCGAAATGACCAGGAGCGATTTATTGATGTCGCTATTGACTTCGTCTGACCAACTGGCTGAATCACACTGTTCTTTCAGAAGTCACTACTTGCGGCAACGTTGCTTGCTGGTTATGCTGCTTGCGGTTACTGGACGTGTTTAATAGCAAGGTCTTAACGCGTGGAGTGGGGGTTCACGATGATAGAAATGTACAGTGGTTTGTATAAGTTTGGCTAGATGGCGCTGTCATAATTTAACTCGCGGTTTCGTTTAGTTGTAAGAAATTAACCATATACATTTCGAGACTTATAATAAATTTGAGTTTAAAGCAGTGATGGTGTTTTATTGTGCATAATACGCGACGACATCTGGTGCCGAAACCCGGGAAGTGTGGACTTGTGAGTTGTGTGGACTTAGAAAAAATCGTGAGTACAGTGAAATAGTGATATAAACATTAAACAGTGCAAGATATAAACACTTAGAAAATTCAGTGTAACGTTAAAAAGACTTGTAAAATTTGGGTAAATGTGTCAAGGAACTTCAACTTAGAATAATTTTCGTGAATTTTGTATGGGACTTTGACTTAAAAAAATTTGAAGAATTTTGGACTTAGTTGAATTTACTAATTATACCGTTCCGTGGAGAGAAGACTTAAAGATGGATACATTATTACTGCAACAAGTGGAAATTCAAAATCAAATTAACAGAACCTACATCAATTACAAGAAAACCAATAAAGATAGATTAACGGCGATATATATCGAAACAAAATTAGAATACTTGGAAGCCTTATGGAGTAAATTTACAGATAATCATTATGGAATTATAGTTGCAGTAACCAAACCGGAGCGTGAAAAATTGCCATATTTTACTGAAGACTGGTATGGGGCATTGGAAGAAGTGTACACAAATTGTAAAGCTAAGATGAAACTAGATCTAAGTCTGAGTAAATCTCGTCATCCAACACTTACAACAAACAGCAGTTCGAATAGTTCGGTTGCTGCATCCAACCTAGAAGTAAAGTTACCGCAAATACAGTTACCCACGTTTACGGGCAACTATGAAGAATGGCAGAGTTTTCACGACATGTTTATCTCACTCATTCATAGCAATCAAAACTTGAGTGCCGTGCAAAAGCTTCATTATCTAAAGAGCAGCTTGAAAGGTGAACCTGAAAATTTACTGAGGAGTTTGTCCACTACGGAAGTGAACTATGAAGAAGCCTGGAATAAACTGATTCGTAGATACAATAATAAAAGGTACAACTCAAATGAAATCCTAAAACGATTGTTTACACAGAAACCCATGGTTAATGAGTCAGCTTTTGCCATAAAGCAACTGATTGATACAACGTCGGCCTGCCTGAAATCCCTAAAGAATCTCGGTATAGACATACAATCTTGGGACGTTATGATCAACTACTTAATTGTTTCGAAGCTGGATTATGAGACGCGAAGACTTTGGGAAACAGAGGTTGGTCGTGCTAACTCTGACGAATTTCCAACTTACGAACAACTGGTACAATTTTTAGAAGTCAGGTTCAGAACATTAGAAATGTTATGTGAAGCGAAATATACAAAACCAACATCCACGGTGATAACTAAGCAAGTAAATAAACCAAAAACATATCACTCAACTGTCGAAGAACAAAGAGATAACAATGAAAATAATAAAGTATGCGTATTGTGTTCTAACGCACATTTGTTATATCAGTGTAAACAATTTGCAAGCAAATCTCCCGAAGAGAGATCAGAGTTCATACAAAACAAGAGGCTTTGTTTCAATTGTTTTTCATCGAGTCACAATGTGAAGAGCTGCCATCAGTCGACGTGTTGTCGTCGATGTGGCAGAAGACATCACACACTGCTACATTTAGAGAGAAGTCAACTCCAAGATTCTGCGAGAGTATATACAAACAAGCAGCAATCTTCCAATACAGTAGATAAACCGCAGAACCCGAATTATGAGAAAAAGGTTGTAGCTCATTTTGTAAGAGAGGAACACCAAGGCAAAGTGTTACTAGCCACGGCCCTAGTAAGAGTTAAATCCCCTAATGGTTACGTCCAAAACGCAAGAGTATTGATCGATCAAGGTTCTGAGGCTTCATTTGTTACTGAAAGTACTGTACAATCCTTGGGTCTTAAACGTTCATCAATAAACGGTATAGTAATGGGTGTAGGAGACAGTAAACTTAGAACTAAGAATATTGTTAATTTTGAACTACAGTCATTGCATAATCCTGAATTTTCTGTTTCAGTTGACGCTTTTGTTTTAACTTCCTTGACTTCATTTCTACCAATGAGTAAGAGTTCCATCCTGAATTGGCCGGCTATTAATAAATTACCTTTAGCAGATCCTCGTTATGGTTCACCGGGTAAGGTTGATATTATTTTAGGGGTAGAAACATATAGCCAAATAATATTGAACGGACTTTTGAAACACCCATCACATGATGGGCTGGTCATGCAAAACAGCCAACTAGGCTGGATTATTTCAGGGCGTGTTAAGCGAAGTGATGAAATTAGTCCAAGGGTACTAAGTTTGCACTTACAAGTTAAAGAAGATTACTTGTTGAAACAGTTTTGGGAAATTGAGAGAGAACCGGATCTAATAGGAAGAAAGCTTACCAAGGAAGAGACCAGATGCGAAGAAATTTATGAGAGCACAACTACAAGGAACAGTAAAGGTCGTTTTGTAGTTCGTTTACCATTTCAAGAGTCAGATCCTAAATGTGTGTATGGAAGATCTAAAGAAATAGCCGTGAAAAGATTACAGTTACTTGAAAGGAAACTCAATAAAAATACATCTTTACGTTTGGAGTACACAAAAGTACTTACTGATTACCTGGAACAGAATCATATGGAGCAAATAAGAGATACTATGGACATTAGCAACCCATTTGTTGTTTATCTTCCCCACCACGCTGTTGTGCGTGAAGATAAAGAAACAACAAAAGTGAGAGTGGTCTATGATGCATCGTGTAAGGGTATTAACAACGTGTCATTAAATGACACGCTAATGGTAGGACCCAAACTTCAGCAAGACTTACGCCACATACTTATGAGATGGAGAACACATCGGTTTTGCATCATTGCTGATGTTGTGCAGATGTACAGGCAAGTGCTGGTACATGAAGACGATGCGGACTTCCAAAGAATAGTATGGCGCAGTAATCCGAAAGAGCCTATTCAACATTTCAAGCTATTAACACTTACCTTTGGAACAGCATGTGCACCATACTTAGCGGTAAAATCCCTCCAACAGCTTGCTAAAGATGAAGAACGTAACTATCCGTTGGCTGCAAAAATTACACTAGAAGATTACTACATGGATGACTTGCTGACTGGATGTGCGACAGAAGAAAGGGCGATAGAAATTTATACAGAGATGATTAAATTGATGAAAGCAGGTGGATTTAGATTACAGAAATGGTGCAGTAACAGTCAACATTTGCTTGATTACATTCAAAAGGATAACCAGAGCTCACACGATACATTTATCTTTAAAATTAACGATACCATCAAAGTGTTAGGTATCTCCTGGAATAAGCATTCAGACAATTTTAAATACACTTACAACTTACCAGAAAGCGATGAACCGGTGACAAAACGCAGGGTGCTATCGGAGATTGCAAGGCTTTATGATCCCATGGGCTGGATAGCGCCGGTTCTGATTACAGCTAAAATTTTTATGCAAAAATTGTGGAAGTCCGGTTTGAGTTGGGACGATACTTTAACACCGGAACTATTAAAGGAGTGGCTTAATTTTAGACAGGGTTTAAATGACATACCTAGAATTCATGTACCTAGATGGTTGTCCCTAAATGAGGACGATCAAGTTGAGCTTCATGTTTTTGCTGATGCTTCTCAATCTGCTTATGCGGCTGTCGTGTATGTGAAGTCGATAGATATAGAGAGTAATACTTACGTACATATTGTGACAGCAAAAACAAAGGTGGCTCCAGTAGAGAAGGAGATATCTATTCCAAGAATGGAACTATGTGCAGCATTGTTGGCTGCTAAGTTAGTATTTGAAGTGGCACAACTTATGAATATTCCCAAAGATAAATTATACGCCTGGTCCGATTCAACAGTAGTTCTTGCATGGCTTAAAGGAGAGCCCAGTCGATGGACTACATTTGTCAGCAATAGAGTATCGGAAATTTCAGCCATCTTGGACTACAACCAGTGGAATCATGTGACCTCTGAACAAAATCCCGCCGACTGCGCGTCAAGAGGTGTATCGGTGGTAGAATTAATTAGCCACAATCTGTGGTGGCATGGTCCTAAATTTATACATCTAACTGGTGAGTACACAACTGACTTGGACGTTAGCACTAATATGGAAAAGAGGCCTGTACGGGCGCTAGCTAGTGTTATACAGCCGAGTGAGGATTTGACATGGACACGATTTTCAAATATAACTAAGATGTTGAGAGTTTTATGCTACTGCAAAAGATTTATTAATTTTAAAGGAAACAACACAGAAAGAAGCAAGTTCGTTACAAATCAAGAGATGAAAGAAGTTTTAAATGTCGGTATAAAGGCATCCCAGAGTTTATTTTTTGAAACAGAGATTAATCAACTAAAGTCCGGATCTGTAAGTGTCACAAAGGCAAGCCGACTGCACACCCTTGCGCCATTTTTGGACGAAAATGGACTTTTAAGGGTGGGCGGTCGAATTAATCTGTCAAACGAGAAGTTTGATAAAAAGCATCCATTAATTATGCATAGTGATTCCCATCTCACTAAGTTAATAATTTTAGATGCGCATCATAAGACACTACACGGCGGTCCACAAATAATGCTGAATTTTCTGCGAAGCAAGTTTTGGATATTAAAAGCTAGAGAGAGAGTAAAAAAATTTTATAGAGAATGTATAACCTGTGCTCGTTATTCCCGCCAGGATAACAATCAACTTATGGGTCAACTTCCCAAACCTAGATTAACGCCGGATAAACCTTTTCGTTCATCGGGAGTAGATTTTACCGGTTATATAAATATAAGATTTTCGCCTGGAAGGGGTGCCAAATCTTATAAGGGATATGTATGCCTTTTCGTCTGCATGGCTACTAGAGCCATCCATTTGGAAGCTGTATCGGATTTGACAACTGCCGGATTTATAGCCGCTTTCAGAAGATTTGTTTCCCGTAGAGGCCACTGCCAACATTTGTATAGCGACAATGGGACCACTTTCATTGGAGCTGATAAAGAACTTCAACATATGTTTAACCGAGCTAAATCACAGCTGCCCAATGAAATTGCTTCCTCGCTTACTTCAGTTGGTACCACGTGGCACTTCATACCACCTCATGCACCGAATTTTGGAGGCTTATGGGAGGCAGGAGTCCGTTCTACTAAAACACATCTGAAAAGAGTTATCGGAGACGCAACACTTACCTTTGAGGAACTAACGACGGTCTTGACCCAGGTAGAAGCATGTTTGAATTCCCGTCCAATTTCTTTCTTGAGTGATAACCCTAACGATCCAATGCCTTTAACACCTGGACATTTCTTAGTCGGTGAACCGCTTATTACGATTCCAGACGATGATTACTCTAATGCTTCTCTTTCAGGCCTTCAGAGATGGAAACTTACTCAAAAGATGGTAAATGATTTTTGGCGAAAATGGTCAGATGAATATTTAGTAACTTTAAATAATAGATATAAGTGGTTTTCAAAGAAATCTGAACCTGAAATAGGTGATATTGTTGTGTTAAGAGACCATAACCTCCCCCCAGCAAAATGGTTATTAGGTAAAATTACTGAAAAGCATCCAGGGAGAGATAATATTACACGTGTAGTTACAGTTAGAACTAAAAATGGTATGTTTAAGCGCCCATGTAATAAGTTAAGTTTTTTGCCAATAGAATAAGTCGCCACTATTGTATTATACAAGTCAAATCTTGAAAAGGACGGTGTCCTTTTGGTGGGCGGGATGTTTAATAGCAAGGTCTTAACGCGTGGAGTGGGGGTTCACGATGATAGAAATGTACAGTGGTTTGTATAAGTTTGGCTAGATGGCGCTGTCATAATTTAACTCGCGGTTTCGTTTAGTTGTAAGAAATTAACCATATACATTTCGAGACTTATAATAAATTTGAGTTTAAAGCAGTGATGGTGTTTTATTGTGCATAATACGCGACGACATCTGAAAACCGACTTTTTTTGAAAAACTTTTGCTGAACACTTTTCATTTTTGCAATTTTTTTTGTAATTGTAATTAATAATGAATTTATTATTATCATTATTATATTATTCATATATATATTTATATAAAAAAGGTAGGAGGTGGTGATAATACATCAATGAAGTCCAAACATATAGTATATATTAAACTACAATCAATTCAAGATCCATTGTGCAAGATTACAGTCAAAGCTCATGTACTAAGCAAACTGACGTCGTTTCTACCTGAAAATAGGTTTATGGTCAAGTTATTTCCAACACTACCAAGAATGACGTTAGCTGACCCAAACTGTAATGTTCCAAACAAAAGTGACCTTTGACTGGGAGCAAAAGTATATTGTCAAATATTGACTGAAGGTTGTATTGTGAGGTGTCCACAAGGATTATTGATTGCTCAAAACACAAGACTTGGCTGGATTTTGCCTGGGATAATTAAAAACGCCAGCGATGAAACAACTGCTGCTGTAATGTGGTCACCGTTCATACTGATGTTAGAAACGAAGAGTTCGACCTGAAAAGGTTCTGGGAAATCGAATCAGACAAATTATCTTTCATTAACAGTTAACAGTAGAAGAACAGAACTGTAAAGATTTCTTTAAAAAAACAACCACAAGACATTCATCTGGCCGCTATATAATAAAACTACCTTTTAAAAATTACAGTCCAAAGCGTAAATATGGACATTCACGGGCAATTGCAATTAAAAGATTTTTGTCACTGGAGAAACGTTTTTTAAAAACACCAGAAATTAAAACTCAATACTCAGATGTCATCAGAGAGTATTTAGATCTTGGTCATATGGAACTTATACCGACAGAAGAAGTCAATAATATAAAAAGTGGTTACCTTCTTCATCACGCAGTAATCAGAGCCGACAAAACTACGACCAAATTGCGAGTAGTTTTCGATGTGTCCTATCTCGATCAAAATGGCAAATCTTTAAACAGCGAGCTGTTGGTGGGTACTATTTTACAGGCGGATCTACGTCATTTAGTAATGAGATGGAGAGTATATCTTATACGTCTAGTGGCTGATGTCGATTATCAACACTTGGTCTGGCGAAACATTCCAGATGAAGAGCTTCTACATTTACGCCAGATGAGAGTAACATTTGTTACCGCTTCCGCACCCTTTTTAGCAGTAAGAGTTCTGCACCAGATAGCTTATGATGAAGGAGAAAAATCACCATTAGCTTACCACAGAAACTTAAACGATTTCTATATGGATGATTTATTGGCTGGTTGTAAAACGATATCTGAAGGAAAGCAAGTGTTTTTAGAAATTAGTGATACTTTGAATAAACTTTGGCTGATTTGAACTACAAAAGTGGTCAAGTAATAGTGAGATGTTACTTAATGTAATAAGCCAGGAGGTAAACGCTATAAGAGAAAAGGTGGAGTTGAAGACGAACAAAACTATAAAAATACTTGGTCTTACTTGGAATCGAAGAACCGCCAATCAGTTACCATGTAACTAAAAGAAAGGTTATTAGTGACATAGCCAAATTGTTTGACTGTATGGGATTGTTAAGACATCTTAACATGCAGTCGACCGGGAGGATGGAGCGGCGGGCGAAGTCACTCAGACGCGTGGGATGCTCGCGGACAATGATCTGCTCCGGCCGTCGAACCCGCATAACGAGTCAACGGGTCAGCTGGCTTCCGTCGACCGTCTACCGATACACGCGCACGCGTTTCATTTATTTTATATCTTATCGTACCGCAGGCCATTCTCTACAGTGTCTTTTGAGAAATAAGAAATTATAGTATATACAGTCCACTGCGTATTAATTCCCGCAACGTCACCGCGGGACCTCCTCAACAGGATGCATAGTTCCAACTATAGTCAAGGCAAAAATGTTTATCCAACGACTATGGCTGGCAGGAATTGGTTGGGATGAAGCACTATCGTAACAACTCTTGAGGGATTGGATGACTTACCGCGAAGAACTCATAACACTCACCAAATTTAGTTTACCAAGATGGATTGGAACTACTCAAAAGGATCACATTTTGGAACTTCATGGTTTTAGTGACGCTTCCAATAATCAATGCTATTGGCAAAGCTATTAAGAGAGGTTGCTGAAGTGCTTAAGGTACCAAAAGAAAACTTACATGCTTGGACTCTAAAATTTTATTGGCTTGGTTGAGTAGCCACCCTATCCGATGGAAAACTTTTATAGCTAACAGAGTTTCTGAAATTTTGGATATCTTAGACAGAGATCAATGGTCACATGTTACATCAACCGATACCCCGGCAGATTGTGCATCGCGAGGTATTCGATCATTGGAAGGTGAAGCGATTAGGTTATGGAAGATTGGTCCAATGTGGTTGAGGAATTTGGTTATAAATTATCCCAAAAAACATATGGATGACACCAATTTAGAAGAAACGGGTGTAAAGGTATGTCATGTGATGGGTAGAAATCAAGCCTATGGACTAAATTTTTCATCATTACGGAGATTATTGAGAGTTGTTGCCTATTGCAGAAGATTTATAAACAAATTAAAAAGACAAACAGAGAGTTTTCCATTATGGTTAACTAATAAAGAGTTGACTCAAGCACTGCATGTCGTTATCAAGGCCTGTCAAAGGGAACACTTCTTTCAGGAATTCAATGATATAAAATTTAAGAGGTCTATTAATAAAAAAAGTAAATATATTACATTATCTTCCTTTTTGGATCACGAGGAAATAATACGAGTTGGAGGTCGTCTAGAGAGTGCTGACATCAGTATAAATACAAAACATCCAGTTATCTTACCTACGAAATCACATTTAACAGATTTGATCACTTCCAACGCTCATGAAAAAACTTTGCATGGTGGATCTCGATTAATGATAAATTTTATACGGTCTAAATATTAGATTATAGCTATCAAAAACAGTACCAAGATTTATGTACGGAAATATATTCGATGCGTGCGTTACGCAGCAAAGGCAAGAGATCATCTTATGGGCCAGTTAACTCCCTCCCGAGTAATACCTCCCGAGTAATTCGACCATTTTATCAAAGTGGAGTGGATTACGCGGTTATCAGATTAGAACATCTAAGAGATCATAGAGCATATAAGGGATATATATGTTTGTTTGTGTGTATGGCGACAAGAGTTGTGCATTTGGCAGTGAGTGATCAAACATCGGAAGGATTTCTTGCCGCTTTCAAACGTTTTGTAGCCAGACGCGGTTATTGTGCAGATCTATATAGGGATAACGGCACTAATTTTGTGGGTGCTGCACGAGAGCTTAATACATGGTGGGCCCAAGAAAGGTCTACCTTGACAGTTGAAATTGCTGAGAGTTTGGCAATTAATGGGAGCACTTGGCATTTTATACCACCACACGCTCCACATTAGACTGTGGGAGGCTGGAATTAAATCTACAAACACCATCTCAGACGTGTAATAGGATCCGAAACATTAACCTTTGATAAATTAGCACGCTTTTGTACCAAATAGAGGCATGTCTCAACGCTAGACCTCTATCCTAAATCAGTGTCAATTCACAGGATCCAACACCTCTTACCCCAGGACATTTTTTAATTGGCGAATCATTGATATTAGTGCCAAATAGAGATTACGGCAACTCATCCGTTTCGTTTCTGAAACGATGGCAAACTCAACGAATGCTGCAAAAGTTTTGGCAGATATGGTATAATGAATACTTAACGCAGTTCATGCATCGCTACAAACGGGCACATATAAAACCAGAACCAAATATAGGTGATAGGATTCTTGTCAAGGAAGATAAACTTCCTTTGGCGAAATGGTTGTTAGGTATTATCACTGATAAACAAAAGGTTTTGGACAACATTACGAGGGTTGTTAGTCTTAAATACAAAGAAGTTATAATCAAACGCCCCATTACCAAATTGTGTATATTATTGAGTAAGTAAAACATATCAATATTTATATTTGTTGATTTATAGGTTATGTATTCAATATCTTTAGTATGTAAATAATTCAGGATAAGTTTATTGTTTGTTTTTTTTTTCTGGCTGCTGTGAACGATTAACTTTAATCTGCCGAATATTACAGTCCACTTTTATTTTTCTACGAGAGTTCATGGTTAGCGGAAAAGATGCAAGTCCTTGGTGGGCGGAATGTTTAAAGTTGATTACTTTTAGTTTTTCTTATTTGTTGTTGAATTTCTTTAGATATTTTATTATTTGTCAAACCAATAGGTACTATAGCTCAACAGATGTCACTCTGTCTATTTAGTATATATATGAATCAAGGTATCATTTTCATTCAAAGCACTGCCCGTCTAGACCTAGGGTAGCTACGAAAATGGATGAACAACCAAACATATCATATAAGGATCAACAATATCGTAGAACCTACTAAAGACAAAAGCGAAGATTTCCAATTGCTAATCGTAAGCGAAATCGGAATGATTATTCTATTATGTTTGTTCAGGTATTTTGGCTGTAGACAAACTAACCACTTTTTAGAAGGACTCGAGTTTGACTCTCTAATATTACGTTCGTATTCTGGAACAATGCAAAATCACTTTTCTTTATATACCTACTTATTAAAAGGCGGCTAAACGAGCGGTCACCTGTGTCCTGAGGGTAAGTAATCACGGCCGCCCATAGTCTTTCCCAATCTCAGATGGATGGACAGGAGCATTTCCGGCCTTAGGCGGCAATAAGCACTCTTTTTAAAGACACCCATGTCATATAGAATGGAAATTATAGGTTAATTAATCCACATCTTGATGGTTTCCGCCAGAAAGATCTATAGAAACCACATTGTTGTGGAATTTTATGCTTTCAGGGGCTAGGGATGATTTTGTAGTCAGTGGCGAGCAGTGCGATAATGGAAATCGGCGGCAGGAATCATATTAAATATTTGTAGACCAATTTGGTAAAAGCAAAGAACTTCTGTTTTCTGGGGATTAAACCTAACAACATTCATCGAGGTAAAAACATTCCAAAATGTATAAACATCATCACAACAAAATCTATAAACTTGCATAGCCATGTTAAGCTTATTTAAATTTATATAAATATAGAATATAAAATAAACAAAAAGGGGCAGGGATTCGAACCCGCGACTAATGGAAAGCCGTCCCGTCGCTCTACCAACTGTGCTATTGTATCGCTGTCCGCCTCGGTCGACGAAGACGAAGACGATCACATATAGAAATAGAATGCTTAATTCACATTCTATATGTGATCGTCTTTATCGGGACCGTGGTGACATCTATTAGGTTTAGGAATAATAGCATGCCCGGTGCTGTCCTCTGTATTGAAATATATCCAGTATATCGTTGTTGAGTGAACAGTAGTTGAACAATTGAGTGTTGTTATGGCACTCAGCTTTAGGAAACACAAGCGTTCACAGGCTTGAAATCCGTCGAAAATGACTCGTATGCTCCGCCTATTAAGAAAATTTGTGGCTCCACTTACCTAAACTCTCAGGTATTCCATAGGAAGGCAAAGTTTGCCTTTCACGATCGATGGTTTTTAAATATAATAAGGTTACAATGTTATAACAAATACCTAAGTAGGTATTGCAAAACTTATTGCAAATTACTTTGTTTGATTATTTTGTTTTAAATTGACACACGTTCCAAATAGAAATGTTTTAGGTTTCCATGGTTATATTTAATTTGACTTTAAAAATCCAAAAATAAATTATACTAAAATTATTTGTTTCTGAATTCAGATCTTAAAATAATTACGATGGTGGTTGGAGTTAAAACCTCATCAAAATTGTAAGTCGTATTCTTTATGTAAAATTTAAGCAGCTAAAAATTTTGTAGTTAAGTAGGTAAACTGATTAAACGGTAACTAATCGCCTGTAATTATGAACTTAATTAATCTTAACCTTGCACCGGCAACACGAATAATTAAAATCAAATTGTTCGTAATTCAGAAATTTCTGATACACAATTGAGTAGACATGTTATTTAAATAGCCAATAATAGGAATGAGCGATAGGCATGCGCGTAGAGTTGAGTCGAATTCTTGGATTTTGCCAGTCGAGGAGAGCAATTCCGTCGGGCTAGTTGTTTCTCCAGACCCCTGGTGTTGAGTTTGACTTAGCGTTTTGTGAGTCACCAGATAACAACGACGTAAGTAGATGCTTTAGTTTATTATGGTATATTATTCTTTATATATTATAGCCAGATCTAGTACCTTCACGGCGAGTTAGCGGCGCGTGCTGGAGTCGCGGCGCAAACTGTTGATCTCGCAATCGATACTCGGTGTGCTTTTGTTTTGGTTACGTTTCTTGTACGTGGCAATTGTACGTGAAATTGTTTCACGTATGAAATACATTCTTGAGTGCTTAATATTTACTATATATTTTACATTACAGGTCATAAATATGCTTTATTTTAAGCCGCTCAGGTTTTAACTTAGATCTCATATATTTAGATTTTAGTTACAAAAAAACCGAGAATAATAAAGTTATAACAATTCGAGTAAACAGATATTGTTTATAATATCAGTATAACCGTTGGTAGGTACTAGATAAGTGATACCACTTATGTACGATACCTAAGCTCTGACGAGTTGGATTTCCCTTTGATCAAATGTTAATCAAGGTTTTAGCACTCGAAGATTAGTTAGCACTGGTAGGGAATTATTTATATTATGATGAATCTTCACATTCGCTGTGAAGCTCGACGTGTCTGACAGATACAATTTACATAGAGATTTATTATTTGGTAAGGTCTTTAAACTTTTATATAGGTACCTAAAATGATTTATTTGGACTATTTTAAAAATATGTTATCATATAAGTATTATATATTATTATTATATCATTGTTGTTAATAGTTTTATTAATAGTTTGTGGGCTTGTACGCGCAGCACGCTAAAACTACTTATAAAATACGTATAAAATGCTACCTATGTGGATATACCAAACTGTATTTTGATGAAAGTTAAGGTATCAATAGGTAACTTACTAAGCTATTTTCCGAGTTTCAACTTACTATTTGCCGAGTCAATATCAATACGGCAATTCTATTTTTTTCAAGGAAAACACTGGAACTGTTTTGGGGTATAGGTAATAATAAAACAAAAGTTGGATCGATTTTAAATAACAAAAATTTTCACATTATTCATAGATTAAAAGTAGCATGAGCTGTTTGTGAGGTTTCTTTATGATTTACAAGTAACACAAACAAATACAAAGAATTTAGTGACGGGATATTTAAAAAAAACTGTTGCCAGCACGGACATTATCAACTCAACTGCATAATTTAAAGCTACATAAACGAAGATTAAAGATCTTATTTAAAAGTTCCCTTAAGAAAATAATCTGAGGCAATAAAATAACCGAGAACACTCTCTCTCTCTCTCTCTCTGAAGTCTGAAATCTCTGAAGTCTCGTTAATGCTTTTTAATGTTTGATGTTAGCTTGGGATGCTCGTTTACTATTTAGTTAGAGAATAGGATCAGACAATAGTCCTAAATATTTCGGCTAGGATCGGTTTCGCTTCGCTTATCCGGTCTTATTTAATGGAGAAATCCAAAATTCTCGAACCCGAATACAGATTCATTAGCTCCGTTTTGATTTTAACTTTTTGATGTTCTGTTATGCAATAAAAATTAGGAATATTCTGTCGTGAGATAGAGATGAGTTGGGAAAATTATGGACAATACTAAATGATTTACGATATAAAAACGTTTACGAATTATGAAGGGAGGGGGGTCGGTTAAGCCCAAGAATATACCTGAGGTAGAAATGACTACTATCGATTCAATAGTAGGAAATTATTTGCAGCCTGTCTTTCCTATTGAGTAATTTTCTTTGTGACAAGTCACGGAAGAGTAATTTTACATTTAGATTTATAATATGCTCTAGCATGATTCTATTTGGACAAATTACAAAAAATAGAAAAAGCACAGATCAAAAACAAAAGAACTCGGTAGAACTGTTCGTTAATTTTTTTTTTCAGGTAGGTAGTTACTGTAGGTTGAGTGTGGGTGATATAGAAATAGGTATCATCGGTCGCATCCAAAGACAAAATAGAAATTTGGAAATCTGCATATCTAACCCTTGAAGAATAGATATGGGGATGCGAACCGCGGAGAGGAAGAGCCAAAAGTTGGGGTTCCTGTTCTTCTACCTAAACCAAGGCATAAGAGCTATTCCACGACTTTCTTTTGTAAGAGATCGGACCTTCTCCATCCAGTACAAATCACTACATCTAGGCTGTTCCACCTGCTCAGTCATAAACGAAATCCTTTTATTTTTTTTGTACAACACTCATAATTATTTTTTAAACCAACAGCAGAGGGCGCGGTGACGAGTCTTACGCCACCAAAAGGAAGGAGCAGGTCGTGGAAACACCCAGCCGCAGATACCACGTCGCTAACACCATAATACTGTCAGTCTTTTTTTACACCTACGTTTACTTGTATATTTATAAACTGATTTTCTCAGAGCCATAAACATCTTTGTCTATTAGGTGTATTAAGTTGAATAAAATAATGAAAAGAAATATATATAATCACAACTTTTTAGAAAAAGTAATTAGGTACTATATAATGTCCTGATACAACACACCAGTTTGTCGTTCTATTGGTTTGTTCGACCGTTACACTACAAACTACAAGACACTTTTGTTGATTCCTAAGTTGTAAAGTGGTTTGAAGTTATTATAGTTATATAAGTATATTTGATTTGATAACCGTTTATTGTAATAATACAATTGGGTTACCTACATATTTCTTTTCTATTTGGCTATACATTTAAATCTACATTTTCAAATACGTTAGCAAAAAAAACAATCAGTTTTGTTATGTTTGGTTTCGTAGATTGTTCCAAGCAAAAGTTCTCGAAGTTATAAAAAAACTTTATGTAGTGTCTGGTGGTGTGTATATTTAAACCATGATCTGTCTGTCGGTCAACGAGCAGAGAGTCGTTCTCAATTCATTAAGAAGTGTTTTTTTGACCTACTAACATTTTACAATACCTTTTATAACTCTTTACTTTATGATATTCATTTGATAGGCTAAAAATATTATACATAAGTAGCATTCGTAGTACACTAAAATTCCTGAAAAGCATAATTTTGTAGTTTTACGTAATGTAGGAGCGGTGTTAAAATTATACCTACTTACTAGTTACTAGTTAAAGTTGACTGAATATAAAGGACTCTTACGAATGATGAGTTAGTAGTTTTCATTGAATATAGGCAGGCACAATGCCGAGCGAGAATGGTGCATCGATCGTAGGCCCCGGGTTTCTTCACCTTATATATTAAGGCCAGCTGATGCTAAGTCTCCCATAATTACAATAAATTTACATAACATAAGAACAATGTAGGGTATCTATATGGTTGCTTATTTTTTTATAGTGCCGCAAAATTCGGATAAATTTACGCGAACGTAGCCAGGTATATATATATTTATTAATCATCATTGTTTACGAAAGTTTAATAATAAAAACTTAATAGACCTATTAATGGCATGTTTATATGCTGACTAATTATTTTACTAAATTCTCACGCGTGCAGTGCGACAAGTGACATGACACTCATTACCAACTTATTAGTTAATAGGTGCTGGATATTAATATTTCAAAAAATATAAGTACATAAATTAAAACAGTATCTACTTTGGTATGTCTATTTGAAATTAAAAATTTGACTTTGGCTGGATTTCATAACGAATTTACAATACTTACCTACCTATCTACTTATTTTGCGACATATACCTAAGTATGAGCTCTTTTATTTATTTACATAAAAGAATAGTATTATAGCTAGAAAAATTAATTAATACTAAAACACAAGAACATATTAACACAAGAATATTTTTTATTAAAAATGACAAATACAATCATTAATAATTATTGTCACATATAAGGTACCTGCTTGCTAAGTTATGGACAAATTGTAAAAACATTTTCAAGCTATTGCATAGCTTTTATTACGGGCTTTGGGCATAGCGACCGAATCAAAAATACAATAACAAAAATAAAACCTAACACCCCACTCACGTATTATAAACTTTATTCCTTATTCATTAAGGTTTAGTTTACAATATATGTTTTACTTGTACAAAACTATTTTTAACCCCCCCGACTCAAAAAGAGTGCTATAAGTTTGTCTCCGCTCGATCCGCCCCAACTAGTTAACGTAGAAGCGTCATTATGTCAGGTGGGTATGACCGGCCATCAGTCGATCGTACTAGCATCCGTCTATCTTTCTCCCAATAAAGCCTTAGTTGAGAGGGACCTTAAGTCCTTACTCCAATTAGGTAACGCAACCATTCTGGCCGGCGACCTAAATTGCAAACATCCCTGCTGGAACTCTACTGTCGCAAACAGTAGAGGAAATCTCCTTGATAGGCTAAGTTACAAGGCTGGTCTCGACTTCGAGATCACCGCGCCTTTGAGTCCCACGCGATACTGCGACACAGACTTCTGACATGACAGACCCGACGTGCTCGACATAGTACTCTTGAAGGGCGTGACACTCCAGTTACGTTCTATCGAGACGCTATCCGAGCTAGACTCTGACCATCGACCGGTCCTATTTCAGCTAGGACCTTCCCCCCCCCCCCCCCCCTAGGGAACCCGCGACAAAATCAATTATTAACTGGACGAAGCTTCGAGAGCAACTCCATTCCCCCGTATCAGCGCACCTCGACAAAATTCCTGACCAGCTTACATCGGTCGAGGACGCTGTTTCAGCCGCGACTAACTTCACAGAACATTTGGTAGACAGCATAGGAAAATCCTCGAGGGAGGTCCGAGTGAACTTCGAGGGTTACCGAGCACTCCCTCCGGACATTAGACTTCTCATCACCCGTAAAAACGCCGCGATTAGAGCCCATGACCGATACCCGACAGATGACAACCGACGGAGGCTGCGCCGTCTCCAAAGGGAGTCGAGACGAGCTCTCGACGACTTTAGAGAAAGCGGCTGGGGTAGGACGCTTGCGGCGCTCTCTCCAACACACCAGGCATTCTGGCGGTTGCAGAGAGCGTTAAAGTCGGACACTGTCTCAGATATGCCTCCCTTGGTTGGACCTAACTCCGCCATCGCGTTTGACGACCATGACAAAGCTGAGTGCTTAGCCGACAGTCTAGAGAGCCAGTGCCGTCTGTCTGCTCAATCGGTTGATCGCGATCATGTCGAAAAAGTCGACAAATCGGTCAATATAATGTGTTCTCAGCCACCGGTCGGTCCGCCAATCAAGGAAACGAATCTAGACGAGGTGACGTCCATAGTTAGGGCGCTTCACGCCAAGAATTCGCCAGGTCCCGATAGGATCACTAACAAAGTGATGAAGCTTCTTCCGCCTCCTTTAATTTACCTATTGGTTACCATTTTTAAAGCTCTACTGGCCGGTTGCTCGTTTCTGGCCCAGTGGAAAGAGGCCATAGTGATAGGGTTTCATAAGCCGGGCAAACCCCGGCATTTGCCTAGTAGTTACCGGCCCATTAGTCTTCTTAGTTCCTTAGGGAAAGTATATGAGAGAATCATCCTCTGTAGACTTAGATCGGAAGTCGAGAGACTCAAAATCATCCCAAATGAGCAGTTCGGCTTCAGAGCCAACCATTTATGTTCCTATCAGGTGCAACGCCTCACGGAGCACATACTGATAGGGGCCACTGTGAGGGCCAAGAAGCATAGGACAGGAGCGCTCTTCCTCGATGTAGCTAAGGCGTTCGACAGGGTCTGGCACAATGGACTGGTGTACAAGTTATACCAGTTCAAGGTGTCGGACAGACTCGTACTCATCATACGGGACTACCTGTCGAATCGCTCCTTTCGTTACAGAGTGGAAAGCGTTTTGTCAACCCCCCATCCCATCAGGGTGGGTGTCCCCCAGGGTTCAGTTTTATCGCCCATCCTCTACTCCATCTACGCTAGCGATATTCCTAGGCCGCGACATAAAGTGCACCTTGCCATGTACGCGGACGATACAGCGCTTTACACGTCCTCTAAGGATCACTGGGAGGTATACCAAAGTCTCCAATCCGCAGTCGACTCCCTCGAGAGTTGGCTGCGGAAATAGCGGATCGAGGTAAACCCTGAGAAGAGCGTTTCGGTGCTCTTCGAACGGGGCTCCCCAAGGATCCTCCCGCGAATCAAACTCTTTGATAAACCGATACCTTGGAAAGACAAGGCAAAATACCTAAGAGTAACGTTAGATAGAAAGTTTGTTTTCACTGAGCATATTAGGACCGTTCGTAGCAGAGCGGCCTATATATTAGGTCGTTTATATCCGCTGTTAGGCAAACGGAGTAAAATGTCCCTTCGCAATAAGGTGACACTCTACAAAGCTTGCATACGTTCCGTCATGTCCTATGCGAGTCCCGCTTTTGTGCACGCTAATCTCACACCCCTTCAGGTGATTCAGAATAGGTTAACACGGATTGCAACCGGGGCGCCGTGGTTCGTACGCAACATCGATCTCCATAGAGACTTAGACCTTCCGACCATCGCTCAGTACTTCAAGGTGTTTTCCCAAAAGTACCTTGAACGTGCTGAGGGACACCCGAACCCACTGGTGGCTGACGCCGCAGAGTATAGACCACGTAAGACTACTTTAGTCAGAAAAAGAAGACCCAAGTCGGTACTCGTTGACCCCGACGACGCGTTCACAGTAGGTAATAACGTGTACGCGTAGGCATTAGTGACACCACACAACATACAGACAAACACCGTCTATACCGGTATACACGAGGTCCCAACTGAGTAAGTACTCCGTTGCTCCGGCGTTCTGCTATCGGAGGACGCTAGTATCCAAATTTCCTTAGCTTCCCTCCTGACTAACGACGCCCCGACCCGAGGTCCGTGTCTCAATCTGAGACGCCCTCGGGACGTCGTTCCCCATGGGGCCCATCTGGCCCCCTCTTTTAAGGGCGGGTCTCCTGACCCACCCGCTCCCCCGGTGACGCTGTAATAGCCAACAGGGCTAACAGTATAGACAGACAAAAAAAAAATAAGTTTGACATGTCGATCTGTGTATCTGTGTGTCTGTCTGTGCCATTCTAGCAGGCGAACGCGTGGACAGATTTGATTGCGGTTTTTTTAATCGAAACCCTGGTTCGTCGACATGGTTCTTAGCTATGTTTGGTCGAAATAGAAACGGTCGTCGCTAACAAATTGAAGCTTTATTGGCGCGGTGAAAGGTTCTTATGTAATATTGATAGAAATACTTAAACTAGTGAAAATTTGTGTCCTTAGGTTCATTTTATACAAGTAATGGAACCAGTAATATAACTTTAAAAAGCAGAAAAAAAAATTGAAATCTAAAAAACCCCCGATACAAAAAGACCTCTAAAAAGAATAAAAATAATATTATTATGTACCTACTTATTGAAGCCATTGTGTCGCTTAATAAAGGAAGAAATTAAAATGCAACTAAGTTACCAAGGCAAATAAAGAAATTACAATATCGAATGTTATAGTGTAAGTCCTCAATGATTAACTTAGTAATATAGACACCATTGTCAACGTACGTACAACGGTCCACCGACGCAACGCAGGCAAAGTTAGTTTATTCTATAAATGAATAAAAAAAAAGATTTCTTATCGGTCTTTTCGCTCAAAAATTGTAACTTGAAATTATAAAGAAAAATCTTGAATTAATATCAAAGAAAAAAAAATGTATAAAGAAATAAATAATTATGTATATTATAAAAATATTTACAGAAATCGCGGCTCCGAAGAAGAAGAAGACGTTATAGACCTCGGAGCTCCGCGGCGTCGCCGACCCGTGTCAGCTCCTCGCCTGCCTCGTCTCTACACACCCAACCCTCGCCTGTGAGTGTTCACACACACACACACACTTCACTATCTCCCAGTGACACATTCATAAAAATAACAAATAAAAATAAAGCATTCATTTCTATCCAGATATCCCGGTCCCAAAAACAAAACCAAAGCCACAAGGCACAAGCGACGAAGCGGTCACACCGAAGATAGTCTACCAAGACAACGGAAACGCAAATTCACGCGTCCCGTGCCCAACTCGCGGCTGTACCGTCCGGCGCCGCCCCGGCCTCCGCCGCCCGCGCCCCGCCCGCACGCCGCCTGGCCGCCGCCAGCCCCCCGGGATTTCGAAAGCGCGTCGCGGGCCGCCCTGCGCGTCCTGCACGCGCGCCGCCTTCGGGTGTACGAGCCGTCACCGGAGCGCGCTCCTCTCGTCCCTCCTGCGCCGTACACCGCGCGTGCGCCGCGCCTCGTCGTGACGCTGCCCGCGGCGGGGGACGCGCGCTCGGCCATGGCTACCCACAATCATTCCACGAGCCCGGACTGCTCTGATGGCAACGACCCCTCCTCGGCACCCAGCGAATTCCTGGCTGAGGTTCCGTTCTCTCACGTTATTGATTATAATATATTGAAATATTAGAATACTTTCGGCTTGCCTATATTTATGGTAGATGTGCCTAGGTATACAATATTATTGTTATTCCGATATATCTATTAAAAGTCTAGTCTTATCCCTTTCTTGGCAGTCCGATTGATAGCAGATTATAGCTTTGAAACAAAACAACAAAATATCTGCAATCATCTGCAGAGTGTAGAAGTCTGGCTGGTGAGAAAGTGTGGGTTTAATAGGTGGATGTGCATGTGGGCAGTTCCTATCGGCGATAATGCGGCGGCAGTACGCGGAGGCGCTCAAGTACTGCCAACTCATCCTGCAGTACGAGCCTCACAACGCCACTGCGCGGGGCTTCTACCCGCTCCTGCGTCACAAGCTGCGGACGCACGACCCGCCGAGTGCGTCCCCGCGTGCCAAGGGTGACTTTGATTTTAGTACTCTTGCTATATATGTGTACACTGTGCTCGATGACTCAATCAGGCATCTATCATGACAAAACATTTAAAATAAAAAAAGTAGTAAACAAAATTAAAAAAGTGGTATTGTAATTTTCAAACAAATCAATTTCATATTTTCCAAAGAAAAACCAAATAAAAAACAATAATCATATGTTCACTCAAGCTTTTAGCACAAAATGTTGACTCTTTATTGATTGTGGCTATATACCTAGTCTTTCCATAAATATTGTGACAAAGAAAAAATATTATTGTGTGCGTCAGCTTCGACGCACGACTGGAGTTTACTCGTTAAATGCGATTGTATAAACAGGTGCAAAAAAAGCTTATTTAACTGAAAAAAGATTGTTACCTTATGAAAGGTACGTGTTTGTTACATGTTCCAGCAATATTATCTACACCCCTTTTTGCCATAGTTTATTCCAAAATGCATTTCATAGAAGCAAAATATAATGATAAAGATTATAACTTCACAATAACGTTATTAATTATTGATATTTATAACATTAAGACACTGACAACCAAATTAGACAGTTGCGCTCAATAAGTCGCGCACCAAAAACGTAATGAGGTCACTCGTTCAGTAGATTCTACACCTCACTTTTTTCTCATACCCGGCGCCTTATATCAAAATCGATTCTTAAGGAGTAAATACCAAAAATATATTTTTTAATTGCAAAATAACATTTATTACTTTTACAGTGTGTTAGTTTAATACACAAATATAGAACAATTAAAAATATAAAAAGCTTATTCGAAGTGGTGTCCATTGGCTGCAATACAGTCCTTTAAACGTTGAGGCCAGTTATCAATAGAAGCACGCGCTCTTTCCATGGAGGAATTTTTCACTGTGAAAAGTATGGATTGTTTTAGGGACTCCAAATTATCATGGCGTTTAGAGCAAGCTGTACTCTCTAAAACTGACCATAAATCATAATCCAGTGGATTAAGATCGGGACTAGACGACGGCTAGTCTTCAGCTCTGATGAAGTCCGAGACGTTCGCTTCCAAACAAGACTGCGTGGACCGAACTTTATGACCCGGCGCTGAGACTTTTTGAAAGGACCGTACTTGGTTATTGAACATGATGTTATTAAGGGGCTTAATTACTTTCTCAAGAATGGTATCTTGATACAATTGTGCCGATGTTTTGATACCTATTTCACAAAAATATGGCTCAGTCACTCCTTCATCGCTAACACTCCACCAAACCATCCTGAACTTGGATAATGACCACGTTGCACTCTGTCGACTAATTGGGAAGCTTCCTTAGAGCTTTGAGCATAAATACGGTCATTTTGTTTGTTAAAATGTTGTTCAAGTGAAAAAAAAAATTTCATCCTTAGTAAAAATTTCTGTGAACTCTTCAGTAGTTGTTTCGATTTTACACTATACATCTTTAATTTATCAGTTAAAAAATGACCAGTGCGTCTCTTATAGGCTGCAAGTCGTAACTCATCCCTTAAAATACGCGACATGGTTCTAGGTGCTATATCAATATTTTTTTTATTTGCTATTTCTTCGAATTCTTTCCCATACTGCTTTGACCACCTTTTCGTACGAACACTACGTGGACGGCCAGATCTCTGTCACAAGCAGAAGAAGTCTCATTGTACCTATTAATAGCCCGGGTCACAAACATTTGACTAATACCAAGTGTCAGGAGAGTTTTAAAAATTGCATTTGACTCACTACCTACTTTTTGTAATGCAATCACAGTGATTCTGTTCTCTCTATCACCACTCCATTTTAATATCGCAAAATATTGTACAATGCATTGCCGCCAAAAGGAGAAAACACAATGAACAATCGTATAAAAAATATTAAATAACCCCCGATACATAAAGACCTCTAAAAATAATAAAAAAAAATATTATTATGTACTTATTGAAATCGTTGCGTCGGAGGACCGTTGTACGTACATTGATAGTGTATTACGAAGTTAAGTTAATCATTGAGGACTTAGACTATACGATTCGATATCGTAATTTCTTTATTTGCCTTGTTAACTTACTTGCATTTTAATTTCTTCCTTTATTAAACCGTCCCCTGACGCAACGAATTCATTAAGTACATAATAACATTATTTTTATTATTTTTAGAGGTCTTTATGTATCGGGAGTTTTTTAAATTTTTAATTTTTTTTTTTCTGTTTTTTAAAATTATGTTACTGGTTTCTGAATTGTACTAAATGAACCTACAGACTCACAAAATTTTCAATTGTTTAAGTATTTCTATTAATCTATCCTAATATTATAAAGAGTAAAGATTTGTTTGTTTGTTTGTTTGAATTGAATAAGCTCCGAAACTGCGGGACCGATTTTTAAAACATCTTTTAGCATAAGAATCCTACATTATGTGTACAAAGATTATATTTAATACGAGAAATATATAAATATATTTATAAATATATATAATATATACATATGTATATATATATATATATATATATATATATATATATATATATATATATATATATATATATACAGGGTTATTTGTAATTAGTTGAGCACCTTTTGCAAGCAGCCCCTCTACATTAATCCTAACAACATTTGTTCTACGACTTTTTAAAATTAATAGTTTTAAAAATTTAGTTTTTTCCATACAAAATTTATTTATTGCCTCTGAACGTGCATTAAACTTGAGCAAAGAGAGGCCACGCAACTTGTCAAAATATGTGCCAAGGCCACGTGCATCGGGGCGCGGGGTGGCGGGGTGACGCAGCGGCGGCTATGCACGTTAGAACTTGATCATTTTCTAAGGTGTAATAAAAAATAGCATCGTTTTCCACTTTTATTTATTAAAATGTTTTCTACAATATTCGAAACACATATTATCTAACTGTTTAAGAATCTAATGAAAAAACAAAATCTCCAATAGAAGTTGTCCACAAGTCGAATGTCTCAATATTTTTATTTGGTTTATGAAATAAGGGCACTGTAACGAAACATAAATATTATTTTTACAAAACAATAACTTCTCTTTAACTTACTTTATACATATCATATTATCACGTTTGTTAACAATTATATCATGACAATAAAACAATAAGTTACTTACGAATTTCTTTACGAAGTTCCTAGAAATTGCAGTCAGTCACAAATAGAAGAAGCGTCGGTATACAGAAACAATCCAGGTAGTTAATATAAAATATCAGTAATACTACACACTTTCATCACCATAAACCTCAAGAGACAAATGAAATATCAATTATCAAATAACAAAGATAATAATATCAAATTACAAATTACTTGACATTTGGTTGGTATTGACACCAACTGTTGGTGTTACCATTAATTAAAAACATCACCGTAAAATAGTAACAGTATTTAAAATGGCTCTATCTTGTGATCCCAACTAAAAACTTCATTCAGATATCCGACAAAATAAAATATTAAGAAACACCAGGAAGAATACTAGGAAGTTTATTTAAATTACGTCTAAATTGGTCTTTCCTCGTTTATGATGTTAATAAAACTGAAAAAACGAAAACTTTAGTCTTTATTAAATATGTGTGTGTGTATTAGTGTACACATGTAAGAAGTGAAACTTCTTTATGACATGTAAATATAATTCACATTTTCTTTTAAATGTGACTTAGAAATAAATATGGCGCGTAACAGAAAAACGTCATAATTTTCATTAATATTAATTAATTAAAACGTAAGAAGTGAATCGACTGTTTCTGACGTATAATATTCTCATAGAAGAAACACATAAGTACCATAAAAACAGACAAATGTACACAATCCACTTTAAAAATAAAAACTTTAGGCTTCTTAACATGTTGGATCGTCACTATATCACAAATAAAATTATTCTTCATCATGGTTTCTGCTGTTTCGAGTTGTTGTTCGTTCTAGGTATAGCAAAACAGACCTTGTAAAGATCAGGACCCCAATGCTCCATTTCTCAGCCAAAACTCCTATTTCTTTTCATTCTTACTTCTTATATTTCAGACAATCAATGTATTTTAAAAATATTATAAATTACATTTCATAATTTCTTCTTCATGTTATAATCTTGAATTTATTTATTAGTTTCAATAGCAAGTCCATAAAATCGTATTGTGCAGTATGTAATAACAATTCATTATTTAATTATAAAACTCTAATCCGATAATTTTATTTTTGGTTAATGTAAATTGTGTTTTGTAATCCATATACTTGTCATTTTGATTATTTAATATTTCCATAGCAACATGGTGTAAAAGAGATGAAGCTATACGAAAAAAGCTGGCGCGCGCGTTTAACAGTTTCTTTCGCTAGACTGTCGTGACCTATACTTTAGACTGCTTACAAAATACAGAGTAATAAATAATCGAGGGAGCAAAAATTTTTTTGTTTCGTTTATTCTGAGTTATTTATCAAGTTATTTAGTTATTTTTTAAAAGTCGTAGAACAAATGTTGTTGGGATTGATGTAGAGAGGCTGCCTGCAAAAGGTGCTCAACTAATTAAAAATAACCCTGTATATATATATATATATATATATCTATACATATAGCTGTTACCCGCGACTTCGCGCGTCCGCGTCATTTTTTACTAAGGACGTGTATATTGTAGGAATATATTATGTTGTTTATAGACGCGATATTTTATTAAAATACGTTTCTATAGACTACGTTTTTTGTCGTACAATTACAATATGTTTGTATGTATGTTTTGGGGGCTAGACACACGGGAACACGCCACATACAATTGCCCATGGGAAAAGCAGTTTTTCTCTAAGTGCAGACCTGCTATCTTTAGTGTCTGCCCTTGACTTTTATTTATAGTCATTGCAAAGGCGGGTTTTAAAGTGAACTACACTTGTTTAAACTGGAACGGCAAGTCTGTTGGAATAATGGGAATACGTGAAATCAGAACATTTTCTCCTTTTGCCGTTCCAGTCATAATTGTTCCTTTAACGATGTTTTTCCCCAAGTGCGTAATTTGCAATCGAGTGCCGTTGCATAGCCAAGGTGCATCAAGATTACGCATTAATAGAACGGGGACACCAACTTTCAACCTCAGGTTATGGGAAGGCACGCCTGATAATTCTAGAGAGTTAAGAAACTCGACAGGGTATGATGTTACGTGTTCTGTATCCATTACATTATCTACAGAGAGTTATTCCACGACGTCACCTTCCACTTCTGACATAATATTTTCATTAATCTGTCCAGCAATTTCGTTCGTTGGTGCTAAAATTGCCCTTTCACACAACCATTTTTGGTCACCCATATTAGTCCGCAGATCAGGATATACGTTGTTTTTTAGATCGTCAGTGTTGCCAACAATATTACAGAATTCGTGATTTAGTGTGATCATACGTTAATGTCTGTGGCCATACGATCTTCAAGAATTTTCAGGAGAGTGGCCGCATACAGCCCCGATTGTGAATCGTTGTGCAGTTGTACTGTCTACTCAGACTAAATTTTTGCTCATGCGCCCATAGCATAGAGGCCTTCAAACATGCGTTTATTTCATCTGCCGATGTATCTCTAGTTATCACGGGTAGAATCTGTTTAAAATCACCAGCCAATAGAACAACCATTCCTCTCATAATACTTCTGTTGCTTTTGATGTCTTGCATTGTCCGGTTTAATGCTTCGACTGCTCTCTTGTGAGACATAGTACATTCATCCCAAACCAACAACTTACATATCTGCAACAGGAAAGCTATTGGAAACAAAAATGAGGTAAAATAGAGTACTCATGAAATTGAATTAATAAGAAAAAAATGTGACCTTTTCACTATGTTATTAACACCTAACCTAAAACTATTTCCGAATTTTTCGATAAAGTTTAATTTAAGAAAATACTTAATTATGCAAATTAATTACATTAATCATACGCGAAATAAGAAGTAATTTAAACTGAATATTGTTTTTCGCATTTATAATATTAGTGTGGATTATATACCTAACCTAAAAGTATTTCCGACAGTGAATAAAATGTTAGCTTTTAAAAACATTTTAATTAAAAAATACTTAACCTAATTTTGCACATTAGATACATTAGTCATACACAACTGAATATTGTTTTATTGTTCCGCAAGTTACGTTCGTCGCAGCGCAAATTTTAATATTTTGCAAACGTGCGACAACGTAAGCGTAGTTAGTGATAAGACCTCCCCACCCGCCTCAATACAGTCGCGGGCGGGCTTGGCTTGCCCGCGCGCGCCCAGCACCCGCCGTGCCGCGACTGCGCTTTCTAAAACTTATTTCCTATTTTTAACCAATTTTGCTACTATGTGTATCATAATTTCTTTGTGTGTTTTTCGTTAAATTAAACAATTTTTCTACGCAAATTGTGTCACCCCCCTTAACTCCCATAGGGGTTGAATTTCAAAAAAGGCTTAGATTTGTATCTCATAATTTATATTGCAGAGCATTATTTCAGTGTCACGCAAAATATTTCAATAGAAGTAAATTTCCCATACAAACTTAGCCACCCCTTTAACCCCCAATGTGGGTGAATTTCGAAAAACCCAGAAATACGTGTTTCATCATTTGTACTAAAAAGCATTAAATTAAAGTTTCATGCAAAAATGTGCAGAAAAATATTTTTCTCATACAAAATCTGCCACCCCTTGTAATCCTTTTAGGGGTTGAATTTCCAAAAAATAATATACTTATGTCTTTCTCATGAATGCAAACTATCTATATATCAAATTTCAGCAAAATCGGTTGGGTGGTTTAGGCGTGAAAAGGTAACAGACAGACAGACAGACAGAAAGACAGAGTTACTTTCGCATTTATAATATTAGTGTGGATATATATATATCTATAGAGAGATATAGGAATAAGGAATAGAATAAGGATCCACGTGAAAGCTTCGACAATGTAATAAATTATAAATGTCTTGAGTAACATGATTCAAGTTTTTTTCATATGGGTAGGTAGATAGGTAGGTTTCATATATACGAATATTAATAAATATAAACATTTAGAGTTAAAACGATTTACAATCACTAACAACACTATGAAAAAAAAAAAAAATCACTAAAAAAACCGGATTCAAATCCGTTCACGCGTTTGGCCGGAAATTTGCCACAGACAGATACACAGATCGACAGGTCAAACTTATAACACCCCTCTTTTTAGTCGGGGGATAAAATGACAGATTCCAAATTCAAATGTAATATTTTTTTATTTTTAATTGTAACAGTATTTATGGCCAGACTAAGTATACTTATATCCTGTATTATTAGGTATAGGTATAACAACATATACACAATAACATATATAATAAAAATATAAACAAATTTTTCTTTTTTTAAACTAGTTAAAATAATAATAACTTCTATAAAATTTCAGAAGAGAGTAGTTCAAGTGAAGGGACCAGTCCTCGACACGACAACCTACTGAAACCAAAATTAAAACAGGTACGATATATGAAAAATAGTTCGAAAAAAGTTAACAGACATGAGGTATATATTTACCCAGCTATAATCATGTAATTTTAATCGGAATTTGCCCGACTAGTTTCGAACCCATTCAGGGTTTCTAATCATGAGCTCGAAGCATGGCAAACTCCCGACGTGAACTGCGTGCAGCATTTAGCTGAGCGCTTCGCGACAGTGGTGGTGAGGGTGGGGGAGGAAGGTGTTATATCGTCTTCAGGGGTGTCGTACAGGTCTTCGATACTTTCTTTTTTTTCTACAAAACTAGGTTAATGCTGGACTACATTCCACAGTAGTAGTCACAGGTGGTAAAGCGCATTAACCTAGCACCCTATTCACTCTTCTCTTGAAGACACCCAGTTTGTATTTGGCTGGAAACACCGATGCAGGAAAGCTATTCCAGTCCTTTGCTGTACCCACTAAAAAAGACGAAGCATAACGCTTCTTTCGGACAGGTGGACTGTTTCCGACGTAAGAATGGATACCTGCCGTGTGTCGGACCGTCTGGTGATGAAACGGGGACGGGGGAATTAAATTGTATAATTCCTGCGATGAGACTTTGCAGCACCAGCAAATATGTGACCACAGTAATCCACACACGATCGGATCTGTGCAAGTAGCTGTCCTGAGTAAAGTACTGTCGGACCTTTGCAAGAACGGCAAACCTTCCTGCAGCTGCTCTTGCTCTGGACTTAATGAACCGACCAAAGTTGAGATTCGAGGATATCTCTAAGCCTAACAACTGAAGCCGGTCACTGTATTCCAATGATACATTATGGAAATTAGGAGCCAAGGTGAAAGGGCTCGTTTTAGCGGTGAACAAACACGTCTGCATTTTGGTCGCGTTGAGTTTGACAAGATTGGCATGGTCCCATGCAGAGAGTGCCTGAAGTTTGTAATTAGCCCTACTAGCCCGAGTACACGGCAGATATCTTTCTATAACTGTGCTGTCGTCTGCATACCCATAGATACCGGGCTTCAGCATATCGTTAATGTGCAGCAGAAAAAGAGTTGTAGAAAGAATGGACTCCTGAGGCAATCGGGAATTTATTTTACCCGGATATATAATATCAAGGTTTTCGAGGAACAAAAATCGACAACTACTCGGAGAGATCTTTGGCTCAGAAAGTCCGTTACCCAGCCAATCAGATCAGGAGATATCTCCTGTCCTGAAAGCTTGCTCAAAAGACTCGCATGCCAGACAATGTCAGATGCCTTCGAGACGTCCAGAGAGACGGCGACCGCTTTTCCGTTCTTCTTGATGGTCTAGCCTAAAATTTGTGTGGCGTACATTAGAAGGTCCCCAGCGGACTTATTTCGGCGAAACCCGTACTGCCGATCAATGAGGGGGTTACTTTCTAGGTACGCTTGAAGGCGCGAGTTTAATTCACGTTCCATAATCTTGTAAAGTATGGAGGTGATTGAAATAGGTCTATAATGGGCAGGATCAGCATGGCTGCCTTTTTTGGGCAGGGATTGCACATGGGCAAGCTGCCATTATTTCGGCACTATTTCAGTCTTGAGAGAGAGGCGATAGAGACATCTCAATACAGGAGACAACTCAGCTGCGCATGTCTTGAGCAGAATAGCTGGTAAACCATCCGGACCACTGGCTTTATTCACAACTAAACGACACAATGTTCTCTATACCTCTTTGTTCCTGATGCGGATCTTAGGCATCTAAATACCGCAGTAAGGAAGATGTGTTGAAGAAACATTGCCAGTGTCTAGATGCGAATTATAAGCAAACAGAGAAGCAACAAATACATTCGCTTTCTCTGTTGCTTTGTAGGCCAAAGATCCATCCGGCTTCAGCAGAGCAGGTAGTAAGGGTTAACAGAAGTTCCATCGCTTTGGCAAAAGACCAGAAAGCTCGATTGCCAGTTGGTCTGACAGAGAGTTTTTGGCCATTCTTAGCAATTGAATCCCGACGAGCCTATTGTATTACCTTTTTGCAGGGCTTGGTAGCTTGGTTTAAGGTTCTCTTCTTTGAACTTACATATACGAAGCTTTGCGGCTTCGAGCGTCAGTCCAAATGAGGTATGCCAAATGTTTTCAGTCTTCATCATGACCATATTCGGCATTGAACCATGGGCGAGCTTTGCCACTGATGGTTACGTCATAAAAGGAATGAAATACTCCCATTGCCTGATGCACCACATCGGCTGTAGCATCTGCGCAACTCGATGGATCCAAAGAAAAGAAGCGGAACCAGCCGCCAAGGATAAGACGCAAAAAAGAGGTCCATCTCACCCCAATCGGCTGACTTGTATTTCCATACTCGCATAATAACACGTGGTTCGTAAGCTGGTAGGGAATATGTAAACACAGATTTCACCAGACAGTGATCGGAGGTTCCCAAGGGGAAGGTGACCTCTACATGATACTTGTCCGGATCAGTTGTCAGTAGAAGGTCCAGGCAATTGGCGGTATGGCCTACTACATCTGGTACCCTAGTAGCTTGCCTCACCAGCTGAAAATGAGGGAACGGCCGTTTCTCCCCAGGGATGGCAATAGGGTCTCCTCATCTGGTAGATGAAGCCACCCTGGGATTTTTCACAGCTGGAGGGGCAGCCTTTCGTAGGTGGCTTATCCACTTATTGGGCCCTTAACTATCTGCGGGTTGCCAGCGGAAAACCGTCATTTAGGATCCCGCTACCCTCCTTAGCTAGACACCCGACAGAACAAACACTAACTCGACGCCGAACCGAACCAACGCAACGCACTTGTTCAGACCCATTTTCCGTATACGGCTTCATCGAGCAACGTCGGTACGTTTTACGCCACAAAGCGACGTAGTCGTGTTCCGGTCAACACGACTACGTCGCTTTGCGGCACGAATTTGTCCGATGGGTGGTAACCTTGCCGGCGACCCGATATTATGGTCTACTACCGAGAGATGTTATTGTAAAAAAATAAATATGAAGAAAAATATATAAAACAAATATAAACACACTGAAATCAATTTCACTATTAAAAGTATGTAACTTATTGTTAGTGTCCTTTGTAGTGTTAATAACCGGTACGCAGGCCGTAGGTAGCATCCAACCACTATCCCTATTGAAATCCGGTAGACGGCTCATGTTGATGGCTTCACGTACTTTACGCGGTATTAAAAACTTTTCCCTAGCTAAAACTGACGCTTTGTCAAAACGTATTTAATGACCCATTCCCGAATCTAAAACGTGTTCCGTTATAGCTGAGCCATTGTGGTCCAGATTTTTAACACTTCGTATATGTTTAGTTATATACTTATATTGGCGTTTGGACGTATTTCCCGTACGTAACACATTACCGCAATCACAAGGAATCTTGTTTACACCCGGGACGTCTCTTGTTTTTATCTTTAGGTGACCGTAACATTAATGTACCGTAACTTACAATGTGCATGAAATATCGTCTTAATCATCTGAAAAAATTGTCAATCCATACAAAATAAGCAGTTTCCAAACAAAACTTTATTAGTGTTGTTAAATATGGTTGTAAAATATTATGAGCTTTGTTGTGTATAATATCAATAACCTCGCATATTGGGATGTTAGTAAATAGCCACACTATATCAAAACTGACCATGGTTTTGATGTCTTTGATTTTAATATCACTGATGAGTATGAGTACAAAGTGTCGCGAATCTTTTACGTAAGTGTCAGTTTTGTCTGTAAATGGTTTTAGAATAGTTGCTAAATAAAGGGTTACCCCGTATGTAGGAACTAGGAGAGTCTATCTGGCTTACAATAGCTCTTAAAGGCCAATCCTGTTTATGAATACTGTATATTAAATACAAAAAACAGGCGTGAGGTCACCTTTAGGGTCATGTTCAGTCCGAATGTATGTAGTATGAAAGATGTTTTTGATTTGCAGAGCGCTGAGACGGAAGGGTCTGCGGAAGGTTCGGGATCGGAGGAGATGGAGCAGGGCTCCGGATCAGGCTCCGGGTCGGGGGCGTGCTCGTCACTGGAGCTGGACTCGTCAGAAGCGCGCTCGGCGCCCACCTCACCGCGACGGACAGACACCACCGACCCCTCCGACAGTAATATATTTTCAATCATAAGATTGTCTAACTGATAACGCGGAGGTAAACGAATTTTGCCTGGACATTATTTTAATTATTATTTCAAATAAGCTTTATTTAGCCATCATACATTTAAGAATATTACAAAAAACAATATTTTATATACCATTTTATTAGATATAATAATTTATGCAAAATTGCGGTAAGTAATTTAAAATATAATTGAAGAGCTTTTATGTAAAACTGAAACTTGAAGCACGTATAGATACATCTTTACGATTGTTAAATTTTCTTTATCTCGTCAGGTTCGTCCTGGCGCTGGGACAGCGGCGGCTCGCACTCGGATCGCGACGACAACGGCAACCTCGCGCCACGTCTTGGTGAGATTGGAGCACGTACAGTCACGCACATACACGCACACACTTACGCACACGCACACGCACGCAAGCACGCACGCACGCAAGCACGCACGCACGCACCGCACGCACGCACGCACGCATGCACGCAGGCATGCACGCACGCACGCACGCACACACACACACACACACACACACACACACACACACACACACACACACACACACACACACAAACACACACACACACAAGCTTTAAGGAACCAGTCCTGTTTGATATTTAATGTATCCATAAATATCATTGTTTGTCGTTTCTTAATTATAATTAATTGTTTGCCTTACGTGTACTGGGTAGCCCCGGAGGAGACTGAGGGCGCCGCGGCCGACGTACGCAACGACAACTCGCTGCTGCAGGTATTATATTATAAATATTTTTTGTTGCTATTTTGTTTTTATTATTGGGAGCTGGGCAAGCTGTTATAAATGATTATCGCCGTCCATCATCTACCAACTATTAGGAAGATGGAAGACCGAAAGACAGTATGACAGATAACTTATACCCAGGGTGCATGCCGTGATTGCAAGATGTTTAAAAACAATAAGAATACTGAAATTGAAGTCGAGCACTTTCATTTCAAAGTCTAGACAATATATTATCTAGTAAAAGATCCCGCCGGATCCAGGTCCGCGATAACGTAACAGAAAGAGTAGGTACCAACTGAATACAAATATAGATGGGCAAAAAGTAAGAAAGTCAGTTAGTGTGATAGATAATATGTTAAGAAAAGGTGTGAATACTGAGAGACCTCTCAGTATTAGAGTAGAGTATCTCAGTACTAGAGTCAAAGAGATAGGTAGTTGCTCAACTAGCCCTTCTTATCTTCTATATTTAAACAGTTTTTTACGAGAGTAGGTTCTATTGCACACGTTTACCTCAATATTAATAAAATGAATAAAGTTATTTTTGTACTCAGGCACAGAGCTCTTCTATGTCGTCGTTGCAGCGGCTGCGAGCACACTTCGCGTGCTCCATTAAGTGAACACACATACAGTCTAACTCTTTAATATATCGTCCTTTGTATTGTTACCCTACAGTCTTTCATTTTGTTTTATATCCAAATATATAATAGTTATATATAGATAGTGATTGCAAAAGAACACAAGATTATAGATTTTTTGTAATATATTTTATATATTAGAAAACCTGGATTATCTACTATCTGCCATACTACGCAATCATTGCTGCAAAGATCAAATTATGTTATGAGTATAAACGCTGTCAACACTTGATATTATATCTGCGAGGTAAAGCCTATCCTGGCTTAATAATATATGTTTTACATATAGCCCCATCAAATTATCAAAATGATTTTATATCCGAAATTGGTTCCTATTTCATGGACTTGGGTGAAATTATATTTTAATTAAAGAGCAATGAATGATACAAAATTATACTATAATATGACTTATTATATACACGTACAAACTAAAGTATTCAGTTTTGAGTATTATTAATTAATTAATGTATTTAAATAACAATGTCGAACCAACGTGCTGACTGCGACAATAATGAACAAAAATATTCTTCTATAAAGTTGAATGAGATTCCTTTTATCCTACGACGGGCCTACTTTATAAATAAGTATTACTATCGTAACGGACTAACTGAACTTATACCCCTATTTTATCTTTATAATTGAATATAGACATTTTAAAATAAATATAGAATGAAAAATTCATCCGTGTTTATGAATTTTTCATGTAGCATTTGAATACTGTTAATCTCATCCAGATGAAAACTACGAGGTCGCTTTTCATTCTGTATTATTTAAAATGTATCTGTTTGGTCAAACTGATGGTTACTAAAAATATATCCTAGGTTTAAGTCTATTAGATATATTTTATTCTAGCTGAGAGCTCGTAGAGTGTAGTTTAGTCTTAGTTACACCTGTGAGAGTGGTATTTATGAAACACATTGTTATCGAGTAAAGCTTTGTTACTTGCTTTCAGCTAAAACAACTTGCTCACTTCTGAAGTTTTATCTTCATAAAATATTCGTTAAGTTGTGCTGGAGGTATGTATTACTTATGTATGTTGTACTTATCGCATAGCTATATTTGATAGAGAGTTAAAATTTTTATTTATACTTATGCGGTTGACAAAATGAAACAAAAAACACATTGATGTTGTGACCGAATGTACTGAGCTGAGTGCAACGAGAAGACTGAATGACGTTTATCTCTTAGTACCTACCCCTATTATATTTAACTCCGCTGTCACAAGTGGTGGCGACCTTAGTGAGAAGCTGATAGTATCTGAATCAGTATTAAGCAAACCTTTTTTTTAATTGTCATTAAAAGCAGTTCATTAGGTAATCAAAAAGGTAGAATGCAAAAACTAAAAACTATTTAAGCTTGTTATTAGAACAATGAAAAACCTGGTAGAATAAAACGATTTAACCTAATTCGGTATTCTTATTAGACATATCATTATAATTACAAGGACCAATGTGTTTAAACTCGATATCTGTTACGAAAGATTAGTCTTAGTAAATACTAGCTGTGCCTGCGACTTCGTACGCATTATAGATTGCGTACCCTTTGTACTTACCAATGTATGTAAAAAGTATAAACCTTCAAAGTTTCATCTAACTCAATCAAGTTTTTGCGTGTAGGAGTATTTTCAGTTAATTTATGTATATATTTTATCATGTTTAATCACTGGTAAGCAAGCAGCAATGGTACGAAAATAAAAGATTATTAACTTCTTTTATTAACCGATTGATTTGTTAACCGATTGAACCGATTGTTAAAAAAAAAACAAAATATAAAGTGAATCCCATGAAAATATATTCCCGAAAAACTGCATCCAAATCGATTGATCCATTTCCGAGATTAACGTGTACAAACATACAGACATATACAGACATACAGACAAAATGAAAAACATTGTTTTGGTTCTCTTGCTTTTATAAAGGCCCCCCCATAATGATTTTTTTATATTTTCCATTTAAAGTTTTTGATCAGTGACAATTTTATTATATGTATAGATAAAGATAAATTTCTTGAAAACCTTAAATACATATACTTTTTATATTATGACAGTTAAAAACGAAATGATACTCAGAGATACTTATTTCTATGTATAAAAGTTATTTACATTAGCTATTATTTTTGTCGTGTTACGTACTAAAAGAGAAACAACAACAAATAAACAGAAAAAAAAATCTAAAATTATAGAAATGGAATTCTATTAGTTATCCCTTCACATCCTGGCTACATATTTTTTTAATATTTCCAATGTACAGAGACTACTCCTCTACAGATTTATTAGATGTATAGAAGAAGAAGATTCGATTGGTACCTATTACGTGGTTGACATAAATTGACATAACTTTTTTATTTCTTAACCGCTTCAAATGAAATAAGTGAAGACTGTTACAATATATTCCTGAAAACCGCAGTCAAATTGGTTTAACCGTTTCTGAGATTAGCGTGCACAAACATACAGACATACAGATATACAGACAAACAGACAAAATAAAAACCATTATTTTGGGTGTACTTGTTCTTATAAATGGCCCCCATTATGATTATTTTTTATATTTTCCATGTACAGAAATCGATCAGTGACAATTTTATTATATGTATAGAAAAAGATATAAACTTAGCTGTCAGATTTCATAGTAAATATATATACTTTCATTTTTTGATTGATTTCATTGAATACGTAATAAACACTTCATAATTCATAAAAAATCTAGTTGTTCTATTCTGTACGCAATTAACATTAAAAAAAAATTGTAAAAAAAATCTGTACGCAGCTTCCTATAATAATAAGAAATTGTAAGTAAGGTATATTAACTTCGAAGACTGTTTTATCGGAACTACCGATATATATATCGAGAATACCATTTCAACTGGTACCTTCATAGCCTAAGGACAAAATATTGATTTCAGTTTTTGCATTCTTAAAGTTAAACTTTAATTTATGATGGCAACATAAGGATTAATTCCACCTGCTCCCTTATATTTATAATGTTTAAATATGTTTGTATTGTTACTGATTTGATTATTACCGGTCTAGATGCGTTTGTAAATTAGGATAATTACCATCCAAATTTATTTATAAAACTTATTTACAATGTGTTGCTATTCATAATGTAATTTGTTAGTGTTTATGGTGCAGGCGCTAATTTGGTCTAGAATTCTATTATTGTTTAATCAATTGTATGAACGATAAACGTGAATTTATCCTGCAACAGGTTACTTTAAAAATTTGGTGTTATATTTATTTATATAAGTAGATTGTTATAAATTTGGTGTGAACGTATTTGAGTTTTATTTGTAATCCAAATCGGTATTAATCTCAATAGATATATAATAACTCAACAGTTATAATAGTAAGGCATAATTTTAAATTATATACTCATTAAGACCATAAATACTTTTACAATTAAAAAACAATATAATATTAAAATTTGGACACTGTCATCTTTTTTGAATATTACTTATTGATTGTAAGGATGAGCTGATGATGATGATATTAGAAAAACATCGATGTTCGATATTTATCGAAAACCCAACATCGATGTTATACAACATCGATGTTTTATCAACAGAACCAATTATTTCATATTCCAATATTTTTTATCAACTAACTGAAGGAAAAATATTGAATATATATATACTTTTTAAATAAGGACCTTTTAATCTATTAAGAATAGAACCAGATTTTGAAAACAGTCTTTCAGATGGCATTAATATATGTGATGCGCATAGATGTCTATATTTTTGGGTTTGATCGTTTATTTAATTTATTCGCAGTATTTAAGGACGCGTTTACTGTTATGCTCAAAATTATCAAATTTTCGGTACATAATGCTACAAAAAAAACTTAATGTATTAAAACCAATAATTGCAACGCATAGAATGTTTCTTAATCTTTAGTGTCCTCAGAGAAAATACTGTAATATTGTAGTTTTTAATATTAAAAAAACGATTTTAAGTCACATATTTTACGAAACCGGGAGGAGTATAGGTACATTTTTGTCGTAAATATTATAATATATTTAAGCATAAAAAATATCTTAGCTATATTCAACTAAAAATGTGTGAGAAAAAAAAAACTCTAAATAAGTTACGTAATATATCAGAAAATAAATAAAAATATTTAAAATGTTTATATCGTATCTGTACTCTGTAGTTACACATGACTCTTAATATATTTCAATAAGGTTATTTTTTTCGGCTATTTTAGTTGATTCTTTTTAACAAATATTTCTAAAATTCAATTATCACCTCAGTCGGCGTGAAGCCTTTGTCGGGACTGGTCATTGTATCGCTTGTTAGCAAAAATGTCTATTGGTAAAGATCGCTGTATGAACACAAAATATGTAATCAAAGCTAACATGATTATTTATTATTATTTCTATCGGAGACGTCAACTGCGGCCGGACGATCAACCCGCGTTAAATGCTGGTCACTTCATCCATTTCCCCATATTGACATGGATATACCAGCGGTCACGGCTCTCCCTTGAATATTCTGGTTTCTTTGCAAAATCTTATTATATTTTCTAGTTTTAGTTCTTCTAGGTCTTGTCTAATATGTCCGACCCCATTAGCTCCCATCGGGCCATCGAGTACATGGGGCATTCAGCGAGGAGGTGGAGGCTGGTTTCTTCGCTGTCCATGCAATCAGGACATATGGGGTCGGTTATCACTCCTATTACCGTCAGATGTCTATTCAGTCGACAGTGTCCTGTGATTACCTCTATGATAAGCCTCATGTTCGCTCTAGATAGCCTCATTAGTTGGCCTGTCTCTTGTCCATACCTTTAATGAAGATCTTGGACTGTTTCATGGGCTCTGAGGATTTCCATCTTCGGTTGGACTCTGCCTTGATGCTTTGGTTAATTACTCCTTTGGTGATTTTATGTGGGATCGGCAAGCTTGGTTCCGGTCCCACCAGGTTGACATTCGCTCCATCTCTGGCCAGTTTATCCGCTAGTTCATTGCCCGTGTTACCCTTATGTCCGGGAACCCAGGCTAGCGTGACTTGGGCTTTCCTGGGCATCTCCTTTAATGTGTTCTTCCATTCTTTGACAATTGCCGAGTTTGTCTCTTCTTTGTTGAGTGCTTTCAGCGCTGCCTAGCTATCGCTATAGATGGTAATCTTTCCTGTGTCTGTAAGTTTGTTTACCATATCAGCGCATTCCATAATAGCATAGATTTCCGCTTGAAAGACGCTAGCAAATATTCCTAGCGCTATTGATCTATTAATTCCTCCCCCGTCTGCGCATTTTATATGCACTACGGCTTCAGATAGCTTAGTTTGTTCTATTATTGAGTCGTCTGTGTAGCAGATAGTGCCCTTAGACTCTATCATCCAGTTGTCTCTCTGTCCTATGTGTATCTTATATATTTTGTCAAAGATCCTTTCCTTCTTTATGACATCATTGCTGGAGAGGATCATTGACATTTTTCTCTTCATATTGTCTATTTATACTGGCATGACCCTCATCAGTATTTTTGGGGGTCCATTGTCCAGTACTCTTTAGCTTAAACCACTGTTCAGCTGCTCTCCTTTTAATTTCTATATCCAGTGGGTTTAGTCCCACCATGATTTCCAGTGCAGCTGTAGGTGTTGTCCTCATCGCACCGGTTGTCATAAGGGCCGCTAATCTCTGGACCTTATCTAGTTCTTGTTTGTTTCTTCCTAAGGCGGTCCTGTGCCACCAAACCAGGGCACCATGTAGGATTCTTGGCAATATTATTGCTCTGTATATCCATAGTACCGTCGCTGGTTTGATACCCCAGGTTCTGCCTATTGCCTTCTTACACTGCATCATAGCCATTTTTGCTTTTGAGCATGTTTTGATTATGTGCTCGTTAAAATTTAGTTTGCTATCCAGTGTTACACCTAGATACTTTATTTCCTTTACCATTTCTAGGTTTTGGCGGTCTAGGCTTACTGGTACTATTTGTCCTATTTTTCTCTTGTTGGTGAACAGAACAACTTCAGTTTTGTCCGGATTAAGGTTTAAACCCTTACTCCTGCACCATGCTAACGCTTCTTTTAGACCTCTGTTCATGATATTACACTGGCTAGGTCTCTGTAACAGTCTGCTTTTATTAGTCCTAATGTTCTCACTCTGCTGCTGGCGTATATGCATGCTCTTGGAGGTGACTCGCCATCTTCTAGGTAGATGATGTCTCCCCCTAGGCATCCTAGCCCAGTCACACGTCCCTTTTTGACGTATGGCTCTTGCAGCAGAGCAAAGTCTATTTTCTCTTCTATCACATATCGACAGAGCTCGGTGATTTAGACGCGACGGTGATGAAGGTTTATTTGAACTATCTTTATTTTTTTGTGTGTGTTTTTGTGTTGTGTTATTGTAGGTGTTCATTGTGTGTGTGTTTGAGTTTGTGTGAGTTTTAGTGTCTGGTGTTCCCTCCCTATTTGGTCTCCGTGGCTTTAGTGGAGTCCCTCCCTTTGCAGTAACGCTGTCGTTGCGCCCGGTGAGGGCATCCGATCCGGTCGCGTCGTAGGGAGAGGGTATGTCCTGACGTTGTCAGAGGATGCCTTTTGGTACGGTTGGACCTTAACAGTCTCCCCCCCCCTATGAGGTTCCAGGCTGTGGCTCGGATACCCTTCTAACTCGCTCCTTCCTGTGTATTGTGCTTGTTCAGTACTGTGTGTGTTTATGTTGGTCTTTTCCGAGGTCTCCTGGGCTGGTAGTCTGCCCAGTATTCTGGCTAGAACTTTGGTAGCTTGATAGCTATGCACATAGATTCTTATGCGACTTCCTGAGGGACCCCTACCACAAGTCGTGTTCCCAGTGGGAGCACTTCCTTGCGAATGAAGGCCCACTCAGGGAGCCGCAGTTCCTCTTTGTGCATGTTTTGGCCCCTAATAAAGGACAACCGCCCTCGCCTCCTTCTGTCCTATTGATTATGTATATAGCATCCCAAACTTGTCAACCCACTTGGTTATAAAGTATTGAGCCGCTATTCATGTGGGTCAAGGTTTACCCTCGTCACATGGACCCTTATACGGCAGGTCTGACCTCCGAAGTCATCCGACAACGGCACTATAAGACTAGTAAGCTCGCAAGGCTATCGGTCATAGACAAGTCCAATCGCGACCACCAAGCTACCTTTTCTCCATGAAAGGTTCCGGAGCTGTAAGGCACGCTCACTTCCCGTGTGATTTCTCGCACTTGCAATTACTTGCTAAGAACGTCAGAGAGGCTAACTACCAGTTTCCAGCTGGTGCCGGAGCTGTAAGGCACGCTCACTTCCCGACATGCAGTCAGGCCGCAAGCCTACCCTACGTGACAGTCGGGTGACCGGATAGATGCTAGCACATCCATCTAACCTCTAAGCAGGGGGCTACCCGAACTACAGTGACCCCCGAAAGGATCTCTGCTTAAGGACCGTTCCAAGCCCCGAAGTAAAAGACCGCAGCAGCCCTTCGCCTTAGGCTGGTCAATCACCTCTCGCTGCGCACAAGATCCGACGAGCCCCCGACAACTGTGGGGACCCAGACGAACAGCGCCGAATCTCTGCAGCTAACCACATTACCACTACGAATCCAACACCAAAACCGGTAACCCGGCAGTTTAAACACGCAAGCGCATGCATCGCTGCCGGAGGGCTTAGGTACCGGGGTCCCGTAGTACCCTGATCTTAGCAGCTGACCCGTAGTTCAGCTGCAAACTATCTACCGCCGGGTGTCTCAGTAGATAGGGGATCTAATAAAGGACAGAGGATCCTCTGGATGATCCTGCGCCTCTCCCGGGAGCCAAACCACCATCCTGCACCTGTCCAGTTTTCTTGCTCTCAAGGCCACGCCACTTGGATTTTGCTGCGTCTGTTCCTCCGGGTCTGTGCCTTGTCTTTTTACCTTCCCTCTTGTTGGACCTGCCTCTACCCTCTGGCCGGTTTGAGGGTTAGCTGCACCTCCTCCTTCATTCTCCGTGCTTTCATCCTTTTCCACTTCGATTTTGTTATCTAAGTGGTAAAGGTCTCCTCTGCTATATTTTCTGGTTTATATTTCTCATATAGAAATGACCACTGGTCTCCCCATGCTCATTTGGTTCAGCTCGTTCCCGAGAGACTCAGAAATAGTCCTACCGGAACGCACCTAGCCACTTGTGCTACTACTCTTACCACTATTCTTACGACTTGTCAAAGTTGGTTGCGCTGAATAGATAGTTAACATTAGCTACTTTACAGTTTATATTTTTTTGTCAATTTGACAAAGTTTTTTTTTGTATTTAATTTTGTTACTAGTACGTACGGATTATTACCAATTTGTCTTGACTTGATGGAGTGACCCAAGGGTACCCTGATGGTTGGATACTAGTGGATCTCCTAGACGAATAGAACTGGGTGCACCGAGTATGGGCTTGTTTTGTTGCTTTCGATGAGATCTTACCATCAGACTTGATGGAGTAATCTGAAGGTACCCTGATGGTTGGATGCCTGTGAATCTCATAGACGAATGGAGGTGGGGGCACCGAGTATGGGCTTGTTTTGTTGCTTTTGATGAGATCTTACCGTCAGACTTAAAGGAGTGACCAAACAGTACCCTGATGGATGGATGCCTGTGGATCTCATAGACGAATGGAGCTGGGTGCACCGAGTATGGGCTTGTTTTATTGCTTTTGATGAGATCTTACCATCAGACTTGATGGATTGATCTGAAGGTACCTTGATGGATGGATGCTAGTGGATCTCATAGATGAGTAGAGCTGGGTGTACCGTGTATGGGGTTGTATTATTGCTTTTGATAAGATCTTAGCATTAAATAAAATAATGATTTTTACTGACAGTAAAAGCGCTATACACGTGGCTCGATGCATCTCTAGTTACAGAGGTGCTTCGATAGCCTACGATATTATTAGATTAATCAATTTACTCAATAGAAATGGTTATGAGCTTGTTTTGCAATGGATTCCAGGCCATATAGGTTTATTGGTAAATGAGGAGGCTGATTGTCTTTCTAAATTAGCAATTACAGAAGGGAGGGAAATTTTGTATTGCCTGACTATTGGGAATATATATCAAAACTTAAGACAACATGTTTTAATAAATGGAAAGAATATTTCAATATCATATTCAAGGAAGAAGGTCTGTGGTATGAGACAATACAGGATGAGCCTACTCATTTTCCTTGGTTTAATAGGATAAGAATAAGTAAAAAGTATAGAAAAGTAATGCTAAGACTCCGATCTTGACACTTTCCATCAGCAAAGTTTGCATTCCTAATGCAAAAAGTTGCTTCGCCAAATTTTGATGTATGTAACAAAATTGAGGATGTACAACCTTTGCTTTGAAAGAGAAAGACAGCTTTTGGTTATAGGGTTGAACTTAAATTTATATGATGTTGGTATTAGAAAGAAAGAAAGAAAACTTTTATTCGGACGTTGTAGACAATTAGAATAAAAACAAACAAAAAAACAAAAAACCTATTAAATAAACAAACCAAAAACAAAACAAAAAAAAATAAGAAAAGACAAAATTAAATAAAGTAACAATAAAAAAAAACAATAACTACACTAAATAAACGCATACGCGTCCATTCTCTCGTGCGAATCGCGAGCGACCCTAGAGCCCCACTTACCCGCCACTTTATGGATGAAATCGAGGCGGCTCTTAAACTACTTAAAAACGCTAAGACTCCCGGGGAAGACGGAGTAGACGATGAGCTCGTTAGGGCTGAAGAGAAACCAATCCTTGAGGAGCTTAAAAGGTATTTATCTCGGTGATAACCAATAAGACTACCCTGAAGGCGTGGAGCAGAGATAGCGCTTCTCAAAAACTATACGATAATTGAGTAATTGTCCTGAAGTTAGCTATATGAAATACAGCTTATAATTGTGGCTCCTAAACACTTCTGAGCCACAATAATATGCTGGCTTTATAAAATAATTATAATCGTCTAGCATCAAGATTTGACACCTTCCACCCACCGGAGCATGCTGAGAAAAAAAAACTTTAGACTTCTTTTAAACCTTTGCTATTCTGGAGTCTTAGCAGCGCTGCTCTACATACTACTCCATATACTAGAAATATCTCTACCAAATGGCAACGAGGTCAGTCCAAGTAAATAACTCCTATCCAGTGGTTTTGTGGTGCAGGACAGTGACGTTATATTCCCGAAACTTTTACCACTGCGCTAGAGGATGTTTTCAAGACATTGTAGTGGGATTATTGAGTCATCAATGTCCATGGTGAATAACTCGCGCATCTTTGCTTTGCCGATGGCATAGCTATAATGACAGAATCCCTGCAAATCCTGTAGGAAATACTGTCTAGCCTCAATGCTGCCTCAAGACGTGTTAGGTTCGGGATGAACTTAGTAAATAAGTAAATGTTCAATAAATACACCATCCCTGAAGCGAAAATTGCATCACATAATTGAGTCATGTTTGCCATTATCCCTAAAGACGTAGCCAAAACGTGGAACCTGACGATGAAGCTGACCCAGTGCCTGCAAGTCACCTAGAGAACTATGGAAAGGTCTATTCTTGGGATCTCACTAAGGGACAAACTCCTAAACGAGGTTATCTGGCAGTGGCAGTGATCATATTTGTCGCAGAACCGATGGTCGGTGAATACCATACCATGCTAACAATAGTGTACCCTAAGGGAGGTCAAAGTTCAGCAGCACATAGTCTCACTGCTGATCTGCGCGAGGAACGGCCTTCTACGATTACAACTGTACTTTTCTTTTGTACGGTGTCTTTCCGAGGAGTTTCCAAGCAAAGACAAAAAAACGTTTTATGGACGCCAAAGAAGCAATGGCTGCGCTTCAAAATGCCGTCGAAAAGCCCTTGGGACGGGTGGGCAAAGTGTTGTTCTTTATGTTCTAGGAACTTATTGTGACACTCGTTATATTAAATATGTACTAGAAACAAAAAAAAACAAATACTTGTATGGAGCTCCCATACAACAAATAAAATTTTTTCAATATTAACAAGGGCAATTGACGCTTGAAATATTCACAGAATATTTATTTATATATTCACTTAAAAAAACCTAAAAAAATGATTACTACTGGCTCCCATACAAAAAACGTGATTTTTTGCGCCCTTTTAAAATAACGGCAACAGGTAGGCACTTGAAATATTCCCAGAATATTCAGTTATATATTCCCTTGTAAATAAAAATAAATTTTGAAAGGGGCTCTCATACAACAAATATGTTGTCTTTTTTATATTTTTTATATATAATGTTACGGAACCCTTCGTGTGCGAGTCCAACTACAAGCAGTTGGTCTGATCTTTTCCCTTTTTATTTACGAATTAACATGTATTGTATTTCACTCATATTCAATTAAAAATATATTTTCAAGAAATTAATTACAATAATAATAAAAAAATTACCATTTTTTTGTTTTGCGAACTTTTTGCATGCATGATGAGGCATGATGACACCCCTTGAACCCCCCCTCTCTACGCCTCTGTAACGATAGTCTTTCCATAATTTTAGTTATACATAGTACTTTGTGTAATATGATTCTTAAATAGTCTGAATATTATAACTTAATTTATTATCCATTGTTGGTTATAAGAGACGATGGAGCTGACTTGCCCTTGTGGATAAGCTCCCTTAAAAAAAAGATATCCAATAGCATCCATCCATCAGGAAACCTTCAGATCACTCTATCAAGTCAGATGGTAGGATCTCATCAAAAGCAACAAAAAAGTCCATACTCGGCGCACCAAGATCTATTCATCTAGATTCTAGGAGATCCACTAGCATCCATCCATCAGTATACCTTGAGGTCCACTCCACCAAGCCTGGAGGTAGTATCTCTTTATGATTAACACAACGGGCCTAAACTCGACTAGACTTGCTTTTTTTTTGTCTAAAAGATCAAGTAACAGCCACCGAAGTGTTCAGCTATTTTTAGGTCACAGAATAATTAATACATAGGTATATCATATATGTAATAATAATCTGTAATTTTACCACATGTATAAATGTACATACTTGATCACCAATAATATAAAAATTATTTAAAGAAGTAATAATTAAACATTAAATATATGAGAAAAACATTATATATATCGAAAGTATTAGAATTGTTTCATTCACATGATATTCTCGCTCGCTCGCTCTCTATACATGCGTAAGTGTGCGTAGTCGAGATTTGTCTACGATGTGTTTTGTAGACGCGTCCTTAATGTTTATTTATATGTATAAATGTATCGTTATCTAAAACCTTTAACACAAGCAAAAAATTTACTTACTTAGAGGTTCATTGGATCATCGAACAGCGACGTTCATTGAGCATCCTTAATTAATTGTGTTTCTCATTTTTGCGCCTATATGGTACAATAAACCGAATTACTATCAGCTATCAGCATTACATAAATGATAAAGTATACAGCCTAATATTTTTTTTAATTATGCATCTGCTCCATGATTCGAATATTTGATGTCCGGACTATTTAATGGTCCAATGAAATCTGTTTGTGACAGAAAAAGATTTGAAAGCCCAAATACCTAGTAATCATAAGGAAAAAACAGTGAAAGTAGTGAAGAAAAGAATTCCTAGAATCACACTCCGGTAGCAAAATATTTTATCTCAGGAAATGAATAATGCACCTAGAAACTTACTTGGAAACATTTACACCTGGAGACTTAGAACTTGCAGAATATAAAAGATCATTGTTTAACTAATAATTAAAAATGGATAGGGTGGTACCGTGGTGCAATCAAAATAACTTCTTAAGCGTTACCTACACCGAGAGAGGTCGCAGAAATAAATATTTACTGATAAGATAATGTTTACATTCCACGAAACGAGCGTTTAGGACTTCCTCAGTACTGAATACTGACCGTTTTCTGGTCCGCTTTATTATGATTTATGATCGATTTTAGAAAATACGACATGCTCTAAAATGAAATAAAAATGTGGAATCCCTAAAGCAATCCATAGGATTGGTAGTGAATTTTTCTCAGTGAAAATAGACATTCTATTGTTAAATGGCCTCAACGTTTGTAAGACTGTGTTAAAGCCAATAATTTTGAAAAAGATTCATGTCTTATTTTATTGTATTGAGTATTTTATAAACTAACACACATTACAATAATATTTTATGGAATAGACAAAAAGTATTTGCCTTGTAAGTTGTAACAGTGTTTATGACTAGACTAGGTAGTAAATACTCAAGACTAGACTGTTAATGATGTAGGTACTTTAATGGAAATAGAGGTGTTTGAAAATTTTCGATACAGTAACTGAATAGTTAAATAGGTTTAAGATAATAAATACATGACATAGTAATATGTCAATGCCATTTATTTTGGATTGGACTTATCCATGTTAATGCCGGTGAGGGAATAAATAAATAGTCGGTAAATGTAAAAACTTTTTTAAATTTTATTAGAAACGATAAAACATTTTTATAATAAGTAATCGTTGAAAACGTAACATGCATATTACATAATTCGCCTTAACAGAGATGCCGAGAGCGCGCGTGACGTCACAGGGGAACGCACTTGTGGGCGTCACCGGCTTGAGTGTCGTCTCGCTCGCCCGTTACGTCACTGCCGTGCGCGCTCTCTCGCACGATACACTCAACGACGCCGCGCCGGTACTTTGTCAGATACACAATACTCACTCGGTCTAAATGCATTTTTTTGTGTCTTTGAGCGATATTATTCGTTATAATATATGCTAGCTACATGAACACATGAACTCGAACTCCTTCCGAGCACGCAACGGAGTTTCTACTAACAACTGACCTGTTTTGAGCAAAAACAGGTAGGTATCTAACGGCGCTCAGGCACGACCTGATAACATCAGAATATAACATATTACTTGATTGTAGGTCTGTCTCGACAAACAATCAAACGACAATTCAAATCAAACAGCACTCGGATCGTCCGCAGATATATCGATATCGGCGACAAAAAATACTTTGTAAATAATAATGCATAGGTAAATTGTGTTAAAATTGGCGATTCTTAAGCTACAATTTGTTGGCACTGGCACTGGCTACCCTACGTACGTAGTTGAGCCTAACAGACGGCTAACTTGCGACGAACACTATAATTGCATAGGCCTTTATCGACTATAACATTGAATTATAGCAGCGTTAAAGAAGTGATTTAAAAATTAAAATTTACTTCACTAAGTTATATTTTTAAGTTACTCTTAGCTATCAGGTGCCTATTTATAGTATGTACTATATAAATACTTCTGCTATATGAAGCAGACATTTTTAAACTTAAAAGTTAAGCGAATCATGGAAGCAAATTATGTACTAAAATGCAATCTTAAGGCACTGATGAAATGGTGATGGCATTGCATAAAATAATAAATATATAAGTATACAGGGTTATTATTAAAATACCAGAAAAAAATATTTTTGACGTTTTATGGAACAATAATAATGTGTCTAAACCTATTTACTAGATAGACTAAGTAGGCCTTGAATGTCATAGCGATCAAATATAGCAATAATGACGGTGAATAGTATCGTCATTGTGTTATATAAGGAGTAGATAATAATTTAATGCGAATTGAAAAATAAGCCCTAAATAATATATGGCGTAAGATTTTTTTTATATTATATATATAAGTTAATGTTATATTTAAATTTAGGTAGTTTTTCATTTATATTTATTATATTATTTAAGACTATATAAAAAAAAAGAAACTAATAAATTAGAATGAGTTTTAAAATAACTAGATTCTGGTATTTTAAGAATCATCCTGTAAATTACATTTAATGTGTTGTTTATCTTCGTCTGTACGTGTTTGTGAATTATTTAATGATTTGCAAAGTCAATGGTCTCCAATCTTAACGGACACGACACTAGCACCTATTAAATGTTTTGGCTCAGTCCTATTATCGTACGCAAGGTGAGGATCAAAAATATTTTAAGGAAGTATACAATAAAGGTACAACTATAAATGGATGATATCTAGCATCAGAGAGAATCTAGCTAATTCTGAGAAAAACTCGATAAAACAAGTGATGCAAAAGAAAATCACTAGGTGAGATCGACCTCTAGTCGAGGCGAGTAAAGAATTAAAGTTGAGCCGCATGAGGTCACGCAGGAGATACGACTTAGTCTAAGAGAGAAACTCGTCGCACCCAGGCCTCCGATAATCGTCATCGTGAAACTACATTTTATTCGCTAAAACAATTCGTACCCAAAATGTTACATAAATCGGGGCCGAAGAATCGTGTTTAATCGTCCGATCCGTCAATCGATAACATTTATTGAATACTAAAAAGAGTCAGACGATACATCGTCGTCGCTCTAACACGCTACGGTCCTCGGACGCGAGACGAGACTCCATCTACCGGCGCCCAGTACCCAGTACGCCGACTACAACCCCTCAGCAGTGTGCTCGTCGTGACCGCGCAGCTACAGCAGCACGTCCATGCGGCTTCCACGCCGCAGCAAGCGCGCGCCGCCCGCCCCTGCCCCCAGCCCGCCAGCGCCACCCGCCCCAGTCTCGCCGCCCCCGCCCATCGCGTGGAAAGACACTGTCACCAGCTGCTGGCCGAAGTTCGCCTCAAACCTACAGATTATTGCCGATCGTTAGTGATTAAAATATACAATTTTTAATTTTATTAGGTGTCAATCGATCTATCGATTGGGTATTGATCTAATTTAAATCTAAAATTACGAATAATAAAAATTGCTTGTAATAATTTCGAAATTAAACATATTGCCGTTTCGATTTCATTTCTATTATAATAATTTAGACACAAAAAAAATCTATTCCAACTTTTAACAGGTTGTTTAAACTGGAATATAAAAGTGTGTCGAGGCTCACTCCGTGGCGATGTTGACGTGTGGCGGCGCCCCCACCGCGTTTTGTACCACGAGGAATAGCTTGGTGGCGAGCTCGAGCACGTGGCAGGTGCGCACGAGCAGGTCGCCGCGGCGGCGCCAGGAGCCCTCGCCCCCGAACAGGCAGCCCGGGGCATCGCCCGCCTCGCGCACAGAGCACTGAGACAGCTCCTCGGCAGAGCTCTCCAGCGCGCCGCACTGCGACGATGAGGAAGTTAGTATCACCGCTGTTAGATTTTATTATTGTTTTGTAAAATATAATAACTTAGGTTGATGATGGATGACACACTAGAACCAGATTATTTACCGAAAATTATTATTCAAATGAGATGAGTATCGTTGATTAAGCATTATTACTATTATTTGAGCTATTTTTATTTTATACCTATTGTGATAAAATAAAGGGCTCCATTATGCCATGGTTTTATGAAAATTGTTATTTAGATTCTGTGACTTCCGTCTGTTCTAAGTTGCATAGACTTGAAAAGTATCAAAAGTCAAAGGTAACTCTTACAACGAGAATATAATTTAAAACATTTGAGACACAGCAGTAGGAGGATATACCTTTTCCTCTGTAATATGAAAACGGTTACTGGAAATGATCGTTCATATCTCATTATCGTACTTGAAATTTACCCAGGATGCTCAAAACAATATCTATGGATGCAACGGAGGGGCTTGCCGTACTGACCGCGCGCACGTGCACCGCCAGCAGGTCGTCAGCGTAGGGCGACAGCGACAGGCGGTAAACGCAGTGAGCTGGCACGCGGCGCTTCAGCCGCAGCGAGCGCGCCTCCAGCAGCAGCAGCGCGCCCGTCGACACCACGGCCAGGCAGCGCGACACTCGCCCGCTCGAGCGCGCCACCTTGCCCACCACGTCCGCGAACACCACATAGCGGTCGGCGGCGCCCGCGCCCGGTCCGCGTCGCCACGCCGCCGACGCGCGGAGCCGCACGTAGTCACCCACGAAGGGGTGCGCCACGCTGCGCGCGTACGTCAGCTTGCGCTCCTTGAACAGCACGCTGGCGGTCACTTTTTCGCGCATGCGATTGCGCGCCGTCTGGTCGAAAGCGCGACGGTAGACGTAGCAGCGCCAGCGATGGTGCAGGCGTCGCAGGAGCGCATCGGCGCGCGCCAGCAGTCTGGGATGCGGGCAAGGCGGCCAGGCGGAGCATGCGGGAGACCGGTGCCGCGCTGGCAGCCGCGCCCACAGTGTGCTCAGGTAAGCGCGCCGCGCCTGAGCGCTCCACCAGCGCCAAACAGTGGCGGCAGCACGCACTCGACCCAGCGCGACCCCCACCGGTTCCGCCCCCCCCGCGGGGAGGGACACGCTCGCGACAGTCGATACCCGCCTCTCTTCGAGAACGCGCCGTTCCTGTGACCGAATGATTAATTTATTTTGCCGTAAAGGCGTTTGTTTGTGCGTTTATGTGTATGCCGTGGTGGTAGACCATAACATCGGGTCGCCGGCAAAGTTACCACCCTTCGGGCAAAGTCGTGCCGCAAAGCGACATAGTCGTGTTCCGGCACGTTGCTCGATGAAGCCGTTTATGGGAAATGGGTCTGAACAGCTGCGGTACGTTGGCGAACCGGTTGACATCGAGTTGGTGTTTGTTTTGTCGGGTGTCTAGTCGAGGAGGGTAGCGGGATCCGAAGCGACGGCTTTCCGCTGGCCGCCCGCATATAGTTGGGGGCCCAATTAGTGGGTTAGCCACCCACGAAAGGCTGCCCCGCCAGCTGCGAAAAATCCCAGGGTGGCTCCATCGTGCTGGTTGGCGACCAGGCGAGGAGGCCCGATGGCGATCCCTGGGGGGGTTCGGGCGTCCCCGCAGTCTCCAGGCTAGCCTCCCAGCGACAAGACATCACCAATTTCGAAGTCGGGTTTCATACGTACCGCCTCGTTCATCTGCCATTTCCCATCCCTATTCACTTTTATTTATTTTTTATTATGAAAAAGGTAAAAAAAAGAAACAAGTTGACACAGCGGTTGCACTCCTTCTCATACAAAGTGCACCTCACTAATATAAGGGGTTTGCACTCAAATCTTTTAGCTGTCCACCACCACCTGGAGACAGAGCAGCCGCACTTGCTCTTTTTGACGGAGACGCAGATACAATGTCCTTTGAGCGCTACATACTTGGATTATCCCGGTTACTCGTTGGAGCACTACTTTCGCTCACGGGCCGGAGTCAGTATGTACGCGCGGAACGACCTCTGTATTCAGCGTCTCCGTCACCTCGAAGACCCCACTTTTTCTTCCCTATGGGTTTTAGTGGACACAGGAAACGAAAAAATCCTGTATTCCTGTGTCTACCGTTCGCACAGCGGTGACCAGGAGACAACTCGTTTATTTGAGTATCTCAGTGAGGCTGCAGATATGGCTCTGTATCAGTACCCTTCGGCGCAGCTCGTCTTTCTGGGGGACTTTAATGCCTGTCATCAGGACTGGCTGTTCCCGTACCAGAAGACCGACCATGCTGGAAGAGAAGCGCGGAAATTTGCGTTGTCCTTGGACCTCTTTCAGCTGGTGAAGCAAGCGACAAGGGTACCAGATGTGGTAGGCCATACAGCCAATTGCCTGGACCTTCTGCTGACAACTGATCCGGACAGGTATCGTGTAGAAGTCACCTCCCCCTTGGGAACCTCCGATCACTGTCTGGTGAAATCTGTGTTTACATATTCTCCACCAGCTTTCGAACCTCATGGTGTTAGGCGAGTATGGAAATACAAGTCAGCAGATTGGGATGAGATGCGACACTTTTTTGCGTCTTATCCTTGGCGGCAGGTCTGCTTCTCTTCTTTGGATCCGTCGAGTTGCGCGGATGCTATAACCGATGTGGTGCATCAGGCAATGGAGTATTTTATTCCTTTTGCTGACGTACTTATCGGTGGCAAAGCTCGCCCATGGTTTAATGCCGAATGTGGTCATGCTCAAGACCGAAAACATTCGGCATATATCATTTGGGCTGATGCTCGAACCCGCAGAACTCCGGATGTAAGTTTGAAGAAGAGAGCCTTTAACCAAGCTGCCAAGTCCTACAAAAAAGCATTGCGGAAGGCTCGTCTCGATCGAATCGCTAAGAATGGCGAAAAGCTCTCTGTCAGACCAACTGGCAGTCGAGCTTTCTGGTCTCTTGCGAAAGCGATCGAGTCGAATTTCTGCCAACCCTCACTGCCTGCTCTGCTGAAGCCGGATGGATCTCTGGCCCACACAGCAACAGAGAAAGCGAATGTACTTGCTTCTCTATTTGTTGATAATTCGCATCTAGACACTGGCAATGCTTCTCCAGCACATCTTCCTTACTGCGGTATTTCGATGCCTGAAATCCGCATCACTAACAAAGAGGTATGGAGAACATTGTGTCGTTTAGATGTGAATAAAGCCAGTGGTCCTGATGGTATACCAGCCATTCTGCTCAAGACATGCTCAGCTGAGTTGTCTCCTGTACTGACACGTCTGTATCGCCTCTCTTTCATGACTGGAATAGTGCCGAAATCCTGGAAGCTTGCTAATGTGCAACCCGTGCCCAAAAAAGGCAGCCGTGCCGACCCTGTCAATTACAGACAGATTTCAATCACCTCCATACTCTGCAAGATTATGGAGCGTGTATTGAACTCGCGACTACTAGCATACCTAGAAGGTAACGATCTCCTCAGTGACCGACAGTACGGGTTTCGCCGTAATAGGTCTACTGGGGACCTCCTAGTGTATGCTACTCACATTTTAGGCGAGGCCATCGAGAACAGCCACAAATCTCTCCGAGTAGTTGTCGACGGGTGTTCCTCGGAACCCTTGACAATAAATGCCGGAGGGCCTCAGGGGTCCGTTCTTTCTGCAACACTGTTTCTGCTGCACATTAATGATCTGTTGAAGTCCGGTATCTATGGGTATGCAGACGACAGCACAGTTGTAGAAAGATATCTGCCGAGTACTCGGGCTAGTCGAGATCAAGTACAGTCTGAAAGAGAAGCCATGGTGCAACGTTTGAATGACAAACTTCAGGCAGTCTCCGTATGGAGCAACGCCAATCTTGTCAAGTTCAACGCCACCAAAACGCAGACGTGTCTATTCACCGCCAAAAGGAGCCCTTTCACCTTGGCTCCTTCTTTCCAGAATGTATCCTTGGAATACAGTGACCGGCTTCAGTTGTTAGGCTTAGAGATTTCCTCGAACCTCAACTTTGGTCGGTTCATTGAGTCCAGAGCAAGAGCAGCAGCAGCAAAGCTTGCCGTTCTTGCGAAGGTTCGGCAGTACTTTACACCGGGACAGCTTCTTGTTTTATACAAAGCACAGATCCGGTCGTGTGTAGAGTACTGTGAACACATATTTGCTGGTGCCGCAAAGTCTCATCTTGCGGTTCTGGACTCAATTGAGAGGCGAGCAAAGAGACTTATAGGCGATCCCGAATTGGTCGAAGCCGACCTCCAAAGCCTTGAACACAGGCGTAAAATTGCTAGCCTCTCAGTATTCCATAGGATACATTTTGGTGAGTGTGCGCTGGAATTACACGAGTTAATTCCCCCGTCCCCCTTCCATTACCGGACGTCCCGGCGCACGGCAGATATCCATCCTTTTGTTGTGGACATTCCACCTGTCCGAACGAAGCGCTTTGCTTCCTCATTTTTAGTGCGTACAGCGAAGGACTGGAACAATTTGCCTGCGTCGGTATTTCCGGCCAAATATAATGTGGGTGTCTTCAAGAGAAGAGTGAATAGGTTGCTAGGGCAATGCCACTTAACATCTAAGACTACATTCCACTTACCATCAGGTGGAATGTAGTCAAGCATTGCCCTAGATCAGGGGTGGCCAACTTAATAAGAACTAAGATCGACTTTTTATCGACGAATCGCTGTTAGATCTACTTTATTTATTTTTAAGAATTACGTACTTCCTGATATTCTAAGGGACCTTTAGGGCAGGTAAATTTTTAGTTTTTGCATCGCCGGAATCGACTTGACTAGCGGCCGCGATCGACCGGTCGTTCGCGATCGACTGGTTGGCCACCCCTGCCCTAGATCATATAAAAAAAAAAAACAAAAAAAATACGCACGCAACGGCTGCGGTGGCGAGTCCAGGCACGCGCGATGACGTCAGCGGCGGAGGCGCGTGCGCGTGCGCGATGCCGGCGCCATGCACGTTGGGCCACGCGCACCAGCGCCGACACACGCGCCGCACGGAGCGCCTCCAGTTCCCACACCTGCAACACCGCAGGCCTGACACTGAATGGCTTTGTTTTATCGCGATTTTCATTTAAAATGTATAATTGCATAAGGATAACCACCATTACCATTTTGAGCTCCCTGAAATTTGAATGAGACTTTCAAAATAACCGTATATAACGCTGACTTTTTAGGACGAGGTTTTGTAAAACACCCCAAATGAGCTAGCCCCTAAACAAGCAGCAGTAATGCTATAGTCAGATAGCTGGTCTCTAACATGAAGACGGGTGTGTATACGATCTAATTTGAATATATGTGTACATCAAGATAGAAATTAGGAGTACCGTTCTAGGACTCCGGATGAAAACTTTCGTTCGTCCGTATGCAAATTCCGCGCTGGGAATGGGCAGCGTGCGTAGCAGGGCGCGAGCGGCGCGCACGGGGTCATCACGGCCCGTGGTGCCGGCACCGCCCGGGGACGGCGGGGCGGAACCCGGCGCTCCCACCCACGTCGTCCCGCTTTGCCCCCGAAGTAGCCCGTACCGGGATAGCACATTACGAGCGCACATCGATTCGCACCAGCCCGCTCGTCTTAGCAACGCCATATCCATGATCCTGCCGACAGCAGCGAGCCCGGTCAAAAACAGCGACACGGCGGAACGTCGTCCGGCGGCTGTCATTTGACTCACCCCTGGGTGCGGATCTGATGCCGCAGCAGCGCGGCATCGAACCGATGCGGGCGCAGCGCTGCATCGGCGCGCAGGCAGCGCACGAGGCGCGGGGCGGGAGGCAGCCGCCGTACCAGCGAACCCACCAACGCACGTTGACGACACGAAAGCGCGCACGGTCGCCGGGGAGAACCCGCACTGAACATACGATTCCAAACATAAACATAACACAATATCTTTCGTGTCCTGGTGTGCGTCTGTACGGACGTAGTATCATCGTACCCGGCAGGCGGCGCGGCGGTGGCGCCGGGCGCGAACAGAGCCGCCAGCAGCGGCTCGCGTGCGGCCCCCAGTGCGCACGCACAGCGCCGACACACCGCGTCGCGGTTCTTGGCCACGATCCCGCGCGCGCTGTACACCACCGCGCCACCGAAGTGCACCACCCTGAGGCGAGGCCGTAAACGCATTACGGACAGATTCACTCTACCGAACGGTTCGTTCGAATTAGAATGACATTTTCGAATATTTTATATTTGTGAACCATAAAAGGTAGTTACTGAAAACGGTCGGGCGGCAGCACGATCAGTCGCGGATGCCGTCGACGCTGCAGCCGCTGCAGAAAGGTAGCGTCGCTGGCGCCCCGCGAGGCGCACTCCCGAAGAGCGCCCAGCACGCTCTCCGGACCCTGCGCAGGGACACTGCATAAGTGTCGGTTCTCTGCAGAGCGAAGCGCTCAAGACTCGGCTCGCTCACCGCGTCTAGGAGGTCAGCGTACAGCTCGTGGTCGGCGTAGGCCAGCGGCGCCCAGGCCAGGCCCTCGCGCGCGTACTCTTCCTGCTCCCGCCGCAGCGAAGCCGCCGTCACGGCCGCCTGCACGCGCTCGGCCGCGTAATTAATGAGCAGGCGCTCCAATCCGTTGTGAGCCAGCACCTCCAGTCCGTACACGTCCAGGATGCCCAGCGAGCGGCGCGCGCCCACCGACGCCGGCTTTAGCGCTTCGTTGACGGCGTTCACGAGCCAGTTGAAGAGGCGAGAGTACAGCGCGCACAGTAGGCGGTCCCGAAGCGCGCGCGCCCACTCCGCGCCGGCGCCCGCGCCCCCGGCCTCCGACCCGGTCTCCGAGCACTCCTCTTCCGCCGAGAAAGATTCGTCTGCTGCAGAGCGAGTGATGGGACGTCGTGAGACTATAATATTTAAAAACCTAAACAAACGTCGTACGACAGTACCATGCAAGTCGTCGTGGGACGCGAGCGGAGGCGCAGCGCCCAGCGCCAGCTCCAGAGCATCCGCGTCCACGCCAACGAGAGCACAGGCCTCTCGCAGTTCTGGAAATAGACGAGTGTTCTATAATTATACATCGGCGAAATTGACACGACCGTGCGAAGGGTGGCATCTCACCGTACTCATGCTGGAGCCGGGTGCCTATGGAGCCGTCGATGTTGTGCTGCGGCTCGAATTGTACGTTCCCCAGCTTGAGCAGGAAGGCGAGAACGCGCAGCACGGCACCGCACTGGCCGGCGCTGAACCCCAGTGCGCCCATCGCGGCCTGTGGATCATCGTTAGTGATGTCTCAGAACGGAACGAACCCATGTATGTTTGAAAAATATTGAACAGTCGTAAGTTTTACATACAAAATGATTAACGGGGCATATATACCTTCGTGAAGGCGAAGTGGTCTCGGTCAGCCTGTGGCGCCCTCGGTCCCGGGGGCGGCAGAGGAGTGCGACGCGGTGAGGCGCTCCCGCCCGCGCTTCCCGTCCCAGACGGTCCGACCCCTGGAGCCCCGCAGCCGCCCGTCTCCGCACAGCAGGCACCACCACGCAAGACGCGATATTGCTCCCACGAGCGTTGCAACTTCAGTCTCTCTGTCACAAGCGTGAGGTTAGCGAAGGACGTGTAAATAACTGTCCTGCCTGTTTGCGTGCATTCGTGTGCGTGCGTCTGTGTCTACTCACTGAGCAGGTGTGCGTCGGCGCCAGCCAGCAGTTGGTACAACACGTGGAAGTTGCGCTCGCCCTCCGCCGCACAGCACACACGCTCCTGGGGGACAGGGTGGAGTTTTAATATTTCTGATTAAATGTAACTGTATTATCTACCGTTACATGCTCACCTTTTCCAGGAGGTCTGCGTGCACAATAGAAAGGATATTTAAAGTACGTTCCGCCTTAAACTTTAACATCGAGTGCTACCAATATATCAACGTTTGGTACTCACAGTGGGTTATGTGACCGCCGACGGGTTCGCCCTTGAAGTCGAATTCTATGTCCAGCAGTTTGCCCTGAAAAAGTATTCGCATGATCATTCGGCCCGGCGCTAGAACGAACGTCGGCGGCTACGTACGAATCGACTGGCGTTATGGTTGCGCGCCGTGGCGGCGTTCCCGAAGGCCTCGAGCAGCGTGCCGGCCGCTGCCAGCGCGCCGCCGCCACCACCGCCCCCCGCCACCACCGCGCACTGGAGGCACACGCGCGCCGCCTCAGTCTTGCCGGACCCGCTCTCGCCTGCGCACGAGACACGGGTCGGTATCATTATTATGACTGTTATTTGGCTATTACAGCGTCACCGGGGGAGTGGGTGGGTCAGGAGACCCGCCCTTAAAAGGGGGGCCAGATGGGCCCCATGGGGAACGACGTCCCGAGGGCGTCTCAGATTGAGACACGGACCTCGGCTCGGGGCGTCGTTAGTCAGGAGGGAAGCTAAGGAAATTTGGACACTAGCGTCCTCCGACGGCAGAACGCCGGAGCAACGGAGAACTTACTCAGTTGGGACCTCGTCTATACCGGTATAGACGGTGTGTGTCTGTATGTTGTGGGGTGTCACTTATGCCTACGCGTACACGTTATTACCTACTGTGCACGCGTCGTCGGGGTCAACGAGTACCGACTTGGGTCTTCTTTTTCTGACTAAAGTAGTCTTACGTGGTCTATACTCTGCGGCGTCAGCCACCAGTGGGTTCGGGTGTCGCTCAGCACGTTCAAGGTACTTTTGGGAAAACACCTTGAAGTACTGAGCGATGGTCGGAAGGTCTAAGTCTCTATGGAGATCAATGTTGCGTACGAACCACGGCGCCCCGGTTGCAATCCGTGTAAACCTGTTCTGAATCACCTGAAGGGGTTTCAGATTAGCGTGCGCAAAAGCGGGACTCGCATAGGACATGACGGAACGTATGCAAGCTTTGTAGAGTGTCACCTTATTGCGAAGGGACATTTTACTCCGCTTACCTAACAGCGGATATAAACGACCTAATATATAGGCCGCTCTGCTACGAACGGTCCTAATATGCTCAGTGAAAACAAACTTTCTATCTAACGTTACTCTTAGGTATTTTGCCTTGTCTTTCCAAGGTATCGGTTTATCAAAGAGTTTTGATTCGCGTTAGGATCCTTGGGGGGCCCCGTTCGAAGAGCACCGAAACGCTCTTCTCAGGGTTTACCTCGATCCGCTATTTCCACAGCCAACTCTCGAGGGAGTCGACTGCGGATTGGAGACGTTGGTATACCTCCCAGTGATCCTTAGAGGACGTGTAAAGCGCGGTATCGTCCGCGTACATGGCAAGGTGCACTTTATGTCGCGGCCTAGGAATATCGCTAGCGTAGATGGAGTAGAGGATGGGCGAGAGAACTGAACCCTGGAGGACACCCGCCCTGATGGGGCGGGGGGTTGACAAAACACCTTCCACTCTGTAGGAAAAGGTGCGATTCGACAGGTAGTCCCGTATGATGAGTACGAGTCTGTCCGACACCTTGAACTGGTATAGCTTGTACACCAGTCCATTGTGCCAGACCCTGTCGAACGCCTTAGCTACATCGAGGAAGAGCGCTCCTGTCCTATGCTTCTTGGCCCTCACAGTGGCCCCTATCAGTATGTGCTCCGTGAGGGGTTGCACCTGATGGAAACATGAATGGTTGGCTCTAAAGCCGAACTGCTCATTTGGGATGATTTTGAGTCTTTCGACTTCCGATCTACGTCTACAGAGGATGATTCTCTCATATACTTTCCCTAAGGAACTAAGAAGACTAATGGGACGGTAACTACTAGGCAGATGCCGGGGTTTGCCCGGCTTATGGAACCCTATCACTATGGCCTCTTTCCACTGGGCCGGAAACGAGCAACCGGCCAGTAGAGCGTTAAAAATGGTAACCAATAGGTAAATTAAAGGAGGCGGAAGGAGATTTATCACTTTGTTAGTGATCCTATCGGGACCTGGCAATTTCTTGGCGTGAAGCGCCCTAACTATGGACGTCACCTCGTCTAGGTTCGTTTCCTTGATTGGCGGGCCAACCGGTGGCTGAGAACTCATTATATTGACCGATTTGTCGACTATTTCGACATGATCGCGATCAACAGATTAAGCAGACAGACAGCAGGCACTGGCTCTCTAGACTGTCGGCTAAGCACTCAGCTTTGTCATGGTCGTCAAACGCGATGGCGGAGTTAGGTCCAACCAAGGGAGGCATATCTGAGACAGTGTCCGACTTTAACGCTCTCTGCAACCGCCAGAATGCCTGGTGTGTTGGAGAGAGCGCCGCAAGCGTCCTACCCCAGCCGCTTTCTCTAAAGTCGTCGAGAGCTTGTCTCGACTCCCTTTGGAGACGGCGCAGCCTCCGTCGGTTGTCATCTGTTGGGTATCGGTCATGGGCTCTAATCGCGGCGTTTTTACGGGTGATGAGAAGTCAATGTCCGGAGGGAGTGCTCGGTAACCCTCGAAGTTCACTCGGACCTCCCTCGAGGATTTTCCTATGCTGTCTACCAAATGTTCTGTGAAGTTAGTCGCGGCTGAAACAGCGTCCTCGACCGATGTAAGCTGGTCAGGAATTTTGTCGAGGTGCGCTGATACGGGGGAATGGAGTTGCTCTCGAAGCTTCGTCCAGTTAATAATTGATTTTGTCGCGGGTTCCCTAGGGGGGGGGGTGCTAGCTGAAATAGGACCGGTCGATGGTCAGAGTCTGGCTCGGATAGCGTCTCGATAGAACGTAACTGGAGTGTCACGCCCTTCAAGAGTGTACTATGTCGAGCACGTCGGGTCTGTCATGTCAGAAGTCTGTGTCGCAGTATCGCGTGGGACTCAAAGGCGTGGTGATCTCGAAGTCGAGACCAGCCTTGTAACTTAGCCTATCAAGGAGATTTCCTCTACTGTTTGCGACAGTAGAGTTCCAGCTCGGATGTTTGCAATTTAGGTCGCCGGCCAGAATGGTTGCGTTACCTAATTGGAGTAAAGACTTAAGGTCCCTCTCTACTAAGGCTTTATTGGGAGAAAGATAGACGGATGCTAGTACGATCGACTGATGGCCGGTCATACCCACCTGACATAATGACGCTTCTACGTTAACTAGTTGGGGCGGATCGAGCGGAGTGCAATGAAGAGACCTTCTGTAGTAGATGATGGTTCCCCCCTTCGCGGTTGCCCTTAACCTATGTCAATCATCATATATTATATGAAACTATGCAACTGAAGCCTTTTTTTTGTATGTTGTTTTTTATGTGAAAACAAATGTTAATTTTTGTACTCACCTGTTATTACGATGCACTGATTTTCATTTCTGTCTCGAACCCAGCGGTAGGCGGTTGCGGTTATTGCGTATCTGTATAGAACACATATATAAGATTAATTTTTGGTGTCTTTGTTGTGCGAGTATGTGTGTCTGTCTATGTTGTTTGTGTGTGTGTTTGTATATTACTGACAGATGTGGCGGCAGCAGGTAGGGCGGGCGCGCCAGGTAGGTGCGCACGAGCTCGGCCGAGTATAGCGGCAGCGCACGGCACGGGTTCACCGACACCAGCGCATTGCCCACGTATGTCTGTAAAGGAGCTTATATTAAAAACTAATCATACAAGGTCAAAATAGAAATAAATGATAGAATTAAGCAACTCTTCTCGCCATTATTCAAATGAATTGAATGTCACAGTTTATGGATAAAAAAATAGATTCTAATAGAATCTACAATCATTGTCTTTTATTAGACATTTTTTATATCACTTACACAGACATGAAGTTTACTTGAAGTTACTTTATGATAATTTAATAGAGAGCCTGAATATTTTAAACATACAAAAATTATTTTGGTACACCAACATCAGTACTCTTCTATAAAGTATTTAGGGAATAGTAAAGAATGTCTTTAAGAGTAAACACCACCTATTATAAAAGTGACGCAATAAACATAAATAATAATAATTGTAATGACCCTAACACACAAAGTCGCAAAGTTGTTGAATGACTCACAATGGCAACTTCAACAGACATTGAGTTTAAAATATACTCTTTTAATTGTTTGACAATTTTACTGTTGGTTGGTTCAAAATGTGGAATTGCTTATCCTTAGTATTAAATTTTGCTTTTTCTAAATAATTACCGAAACCTAGTTGGGGCAATAGTAATTATAACTCACATATATAAAATCTCTTTTATATCGCACATGTAGGTTGTGCAGGAAGGAGTCTTCAGTAAGTGGCGCCAGCAGCACGGCGTCGGCGAGGCCGGCGGGCGCGGGCTCGGGCTCCGCCATGGCCCCGCGCCGCTCCTCACCGCACCGAGCTTCTTCCAACGGCACCCATGCTTTTCATGCCTCTTACTACTTTAAACACACATACTTTTTATATTAGACTAGCGGACCCAACAGACGTTGTCTTGTACACGCGTCTTTAATTTAAAAATTTCAAACTTAAAAAAAAATTATATATTAAAATGTTATCACAATATCTAACGTCATTACATGTACATTTATCATAATCCGACCAATCGATACCGTATATGTAAATAATAATTTTTTGTTTCAATAAATGAATTTGTTCCACCATTTGTTTTTAAATTTCACTTTTTACGTAGCGAAGCACGTATCGGGCCGCTAGTACTAAAATATTTTTCTTATTTCCATCGCAACGCCAACTGTCAGGGCAGACAATAATTAAAATATAATTTATTTAATATTTGACATTGCCATGGTAACGCAGTCCGTCGTAACCAATGTGAAACATTCCAAAATCACCACCTATTCACACATTAAAAATTAATCATAAAACCATTTTCCATTGGACCAAATTGTGAATCTAAACAATTCTCAAGAACACACACAAAGAATTTCATAATAATCGGTCCAGTCGTTTAGGAGGAGTTCAGTGACATACACACGCACACAAGAAATATATATATAAAGAAGAGATATAATTAAAATCTAAATTTTTATACATTAAATTATTACAAAGCTATAGATTTTTTTTAAATGGACAAGGAAGGCCTTTGTATTTTTAACCAACTTCTTCAAAAAGGAGGAGGTTCTCAATTCGGCCGATATATATATATTTTTTTTTTTTTTTTTATGTATGTACACCGATTTCTCCGAGGTTTCTGAACCGATTTACGTAATTCTTTTTTTGTTTGATGCGGAATAGTTTCGAATTGGTCCCATAAAAATTAGATTCAGGTAGGCCTATTAGTTTTTATTTTATGAGCATTTTTGTCCAAATTTGAACTAACTCCTCCGTAAGGAAATCAAAACGTGCTGTGACTAATGACTCTGTTGTTTTGTATATGTGAAGTCTTTAATAGTCTCACAAGAACGTGAAATTGTGTTTCAAAGAGTTTTTTTACGGAGAAGACTACTTTTACCCATTCCCGTTTCTTGAGATCTATATTTTTTAAGGCGCGCAGCACCTTTTGTAGGTCTACCCATGGCTAATTGATAATGTAGCAATAAACTAAAAAGTATTAAATAAAAATAACTATGTAAAAAATACCGACTTTAAAACTAAAAAGTAATAATGAAGATTTAATATTTATTATATACTACCTATAATTTATATGTCCTATTTACTAATAGGTTTGAAGTCGGTGCCAAGCATTAAACAAATAATTATATTTAACCACTTAAATGAATATGAGCAAATTAATACAATAAAATGCCTACTTTAATGATTAAGATACCTAAATAAATATAATAAATAGCAATTAAATGTTATTATTACAAGCAGCTCAATCTTCATATGATTACTAGCTTGAATTGATACGAAGAAAAACAAAAAATAAGTAATTAGCTTGGCACCAACTTCAAACCTTTTAGTAAATAGGACATATAAATTATAGGTAGTATAAAATAAATATTAAATCTTCATTATTTATTACTTTTTAGTTTTAAAGTCGTTTTTTTTAACATAGTTATTTTTATTGTACACAAATAGTTGAGATCTATAAAAAATATAAATGTATAATGTATATATATTTAATACTAACTAGAATTGTCATTTATTTGTATATTCAAAGCTTTATTTCAAATAAAAATATAACTTATTATTCATTCTAAAGAATTAAGATGCCTAGGTATTTATAAAACCACTTATATTGACTCACGAAAAAAATATATACATAATTTAATTTTAAAATATGCGAAATTAAACTAGCTCATAAAAACAAGAAATAATATTTGAAACTTACGTTAACTTGTCAACCAAATTAAATAGGTATATAATATAGCTACAACATTTCTGTAATTTCTCAAAAGAATATTCTTATATTAAAGTAAACAAACGGCCATTAATCTATCGTGTTTAAATACGATGTCTAAATCTTATAATAAATATGCTTTGAAAATTGAAATTGATCGCAAACGAAGACTACTTGTTTAATTAGCTAAAATCCTACTTGGTTCTACGAATTATTTCGCTACAAATTATTTTAAATAATTAAAAAATCACTTATTTTCTAATATACTTACATTTGCATAAAATCTGAGGGGTTACTTCATATTTCTAATCATTTCTAATATATAATTATGTTAAATATTAAAATATAATCCAGTACATTTAGTAGGCACTGATTTTATACCTACACTTGTAAATTGACAGCCAGTGTTGCTAGAGCATAGAATAGATAGGAAGATTTAGGGTTTCAAATTTCAATATAAAATCAAGTAGAGTAGGTCGGAAGTTTGACAACACAATATGAAAAATAAAATAAAAAATGTATGAAAAAACATGTATAAAAAAATACGCGGACATTTCATAAAATAAACTTTTTTTTTGCATTAAACATTCACTTCTTTCAATGGTTAGTCATCATTACAGTTTGTACGAAATCCATATGATTGGTAATTAATTAAAATAGCTTTAGCCTTTTCCTCGCCCAATGGGATAAGGCGTTACCCAATAAAAAAATAATAATACGTTGTATAATTCAAAATGGAAACGAATAAAGTAGGGCTAGGATCAAGTAGAAAAGTTTAAGACATAGACATTACAAAATCTTTTATTCGACAAGACGAAAACGATAACTACCGACTCCAAGCGATGACTCCAATAAATTCAAAACGAATGGGTGGCTATAGGAGATTTTTGTATTCCACTAGCTTTGAAGTAGCGCCTCTTAATTTATTATTGGTCCCCAGCTTTATTAAAATTCTATCTTAATGCATTCCAAATGACTCTCCCAGATCAAAGTAATTTAGTAAGATGAGGCAAAGCCACCGAAAAGTCTTGCAACATCTGTGGGGAGGCAGTAGGAACTGCGAAACACTTATTAGTAGGGTGTAGGGTACTTCTGGATAAAGGTCAATACTCGCGTCGCCACGTTAAGATATTAGAAATTATACGGGAAGTGTTTAGTCTTTTAGTAGCAAGAGCGCGGAAGGGTATAACAACCACCCATCGATCTGTGGAATTTGTAAAAGTAGGCTCCTCCGAAAAATCAAAAGCGAAGCCTTATTTAATTTTAGCCGCGCTCCTAATTGGACTCTCATTATGGACACGTATGAAAAGCATTACAAAATCCCTGGGGATGTGGGTCTTTCGTGATCCAGACCGGACGTATTCTTGTATTCTAAACATCTGAGGCGCGTGATACTTGTGGAGCTTACTGTTCCTTGGGAAACAAACATCCCCAGGAATCACACATTCAAGCTTAATAAGTATTACGATCTGACCAACTAACTGTTCAGGAGTAAATTCATAGTTAGTTTGTACGCGGTAGAAGTGGGAGCGAGAGGTATAACAGCAAAAAATCTCTATAACCTAATTAAAGACCTTTCTAGAACAAGCACCGGTTCATTTCTAGAACGTATTTCTAAGGCGGCATTAGTAGGTTCTTTCCAAATTTGGTTAGGTAGGGAGAGGAGTGTGGAGGATGAAGGCTAGCGTTTTTGCGCATAATAAAGGGGCACCTTAAACCTACTCCTGGGTCATAAGTCCCAGGCACTGTTGCACTCCTCTCCTTGCAACGCGATGCTAAGAAGCTTCGTCTCGTCGTCGTCTTCTCTTAACATTTTTCCACGACCTGTTTTTGTCTGGCTTATAAATATGATTAATGTAATCTATGCCTATATTTTTTTCATAATTTAATAAATTTTATTTTACAGTAATTTTTCATTGGAATTTATGTTCTTAATCTATACATATAATACTATATCCCATATTCATGTTTTTGTTTTTGACGTAAATTAATCACTTACCTCTCAATATCGTAGAAAAAATTACAAATAGTCTTGAAAAGATTCTAGTTTTTTTTTCAAAGTGAAAATTAAAACATTGAGTAAATTTGAGCCATTCAAACGCCGTCCTTTTGCGTGCGCTTGTCGTGACGTTAAATGACACGTCCAGTGAATGTTTACTATAGACTTTTTACTTTTAGTTACTTCATACATATTTTAAGTTTTAATTGCTTAACAAGTCATGGAAGAAGTTAAAAACCATCTTACAAGTATCGTATAGCACCGAAATACAAAAACAATATTTGAAAAACACCCGACAAAGTGTTTTTTGTATTCCAAAATATGCGAAAACACAAAAACAATGGTATGGTATGGTCATTAAAAAGGATAATATATGTCCTAAATCGTGTTTATATTATGTAAGTATACTTTATTTATAATAAATTTAATTTAATAGTAAGTTTTATATAGCTATTGAACATTAGAAAATTTAAGTTTAAAATTAACCTAACCTATTGAAGTAAAAACTATTTTTACGGATTTAACTCACGTATATTGAATTAAATTTTAAATTTACATTTTAAACCTAACCCGACATTTCGAATGCTTTGCAGCAATCGTGTTCACGGTAAGACGAGATGGAGGTGTCTGTCAGTAAGTCAGTTAATTAGTCATCTACCTCCAACGGTTTCTAAGCTTCCGGGCGTACAGTTCAGGATTCACACAAAACGCACTAACAGTATCTTGAGGTCTTACAGTGCGGTCACAGACATGGGATTTTATATTTTTCAAAAGTGGGTCCCAGGTGTTGGATAGTCCCCAACCATCTTCTCTATTAAAATTAGGATGTTTTTAAATTTCAACAGCCGTACGAATCATTCTTGGAATGTGACGTTGTTCTTTAGCGAGGATTTTAGGTTTATCAAATCTTATATAATGATTGGGCTTGTCTATGGTATGTTCACACACTGCAGACTTCGATGCACGCTTATGCTTGATATCCGATACGTGCTCCTTAACTCTTTTACCGATGCTCCTCTTTGTTTGACCTATGTATGACAAGCCACAATCGCAATCAAGTTTATATACTCCAGCACATTGTAAAGAAATATTACTTTTGATAGGTCTCAAGAATTGGCTCACTTTTTTTGAGGTTTGTAGATAGTTCTAATAGAAACCTTTTTTTAAATTTTGCCGATTCTGTCAGTTACTCCTTTCACATATGGTAGTACGGCCGGTTGACACTCAACTGTGGGTGGCTTGATGTAGTTTTTGCGACGCTTGCGAGGCATGCTTGACATGCTGCAGCTCGCCCTCTAGGTGATCAGCGTCAGAGATGTGTTGTGCTGTGCTCTCTGAAACAAAGATTTGCCAACGGTAGCTAAATGGCTGGTGTGATTTACCACTGAGGTACCTATCTGTATGTGTGGGTTTCCTATAAACACCCAGGATATTTTTTGTGTTCTGCGCCGGAGCAAATTGCCGAAGAATAACATCTCCCGTGACGAACATCTTGCTCTTAAACACCTACGCAGCAATGAAGAACTTACCATCCTCCGTGTAGATAAGGGGAACGCGACTGTGATAATGCATACGAGTGATTATAATAGTAAAATATCGGCAATACTCGCGGACAATAACACTTACAAAAAGGTTGAAAAAGATCCTACCGATAAAGTTTTAAAACAAACCGCCGATCAAATACAAAATACAGTCTTAAATTAAATTTAGACAAAAAAATCACTTCTACCATCATGTGCAAAATCACCAAAATTGTATGGGTTACCCAAAATACATAAACAGAATCTCCCACTACGTCCTATAGTCAGCCAGATTGATAAACCAACATGTAAACTGGCTAAACACGTCGCTAGGATACTGACACCTCTCCGGGGACATACAAGCTTATGTCAAGGATTCTCAGTTTGTTAATGATATTCAACAAGTAAAATTAAATAACAACGACATTATGGTTAGTTTCGATGTACAGTCACTATTTACCAGCCTCCCAGTGATTGACGCACGTTAGAATTGTAAATTTAAAATTTAATTCAATATACGCGAGTTAATCCGTAAAAATAGTTTTTATTTCAATGTGTAGTACTCGTGAAAGCCTTAGAAAACACTATGTTAACCTAACCTAGTTTACAAAAGTTCAGTATGACTTTCTATAAAAACCGTAGGTATTCTTTTTTTGGTTTTACGAAATTTTTATGGTTTTCGATTTATTTCAGGTTAAAGAAGATACAGCAAATTGTATTGAATATAATATGTATAACGAAATAACAAGGTGAAAAATGTAATCTAATTTTGAAGAAAGGAGTTGTGCCTCGTATATTTTAGTGGCAAAAACACCAGCTGAGAGAATGAGAATGTGCGTAGTCAAAAGGCAAATATTGACATCGGTTAATGAAACCTTTTCAGAGTTAGCTATCAAAAGATGTGTTTAAAAAAATGGTGACCTTTACAAAGAAGTGATATACTAAGTAAGTCCTAGTACTGCCCATACAAATGTCTGTGATATTAATCAGCCAGGGCTCAGTAGTTCTATTAAATATGAAGATCATAAGGCAGAGCCTTGCTTTTCGCTTATTAAAGATAAATTACCAAGTGACTAAACTGTGCAAGTTAATAATAAACTGAAGTATAGAAGTAAAGTTTGCAATGTAAATATACCTGCTGAAAAACAAAATGTATCATTGTCGCCATTTCCTCAATCAACACACAATATTGATACTTAACCAGTAAAACTGTCTGTTTTAAAAAGAAAATTGTTTGCTGAAAACACAGCTGATAATACTTCTATAGCATCTTATATCTTCTATATTTGTTGATTATCTATTATTATATATTATTATGAGTCAAATGAAGTGGAAAATGATTCAGAGGAAGAAACAATTTAAAAATGTAATGTGTAGTAGCATGCTAACTGCTATTGAAAAAGAGTTTGTAGGTATTTGTTTTGTTAGAGTTGTTTGAGTATTGAGAAAATGTTTTTAGGATTACCTAAACAATCGTATTATTTAATAAAATTTTTAAGCACTACAATATAGGTTTAAATTATTTATTTTTCTCAATAACACTAATACCACAGTATGAATCTCGACGTCAATAATTTGAATAGCGTGTCAAATGACGTCACATTTCCTTTCGACCAATGGTGGCGCGTTTTGGAAGTTTGAATTTCGCTCCCCTAATTTACACTTTTCACAAATTATTTTATGGCCTTAAATGATTAGAAAATAAAAAAAATGTTTTATTAGAATTAGATGATAATAAGTATCGGAAAAAAAAATATTTGAGACCCATTTTAAATTTTATGCATATTCCCTATTGTCACTGATCCATTTCTGTACATGGAAAATATTAAACGGCCTAACCAATTTGTATGTGGTTTTCAGGAATATATTACGTACGTATATCACGTAAGAGGTACCATGCAAATCTTATTCTATACATGTAATAAATCTGTAGCGAAATAGTCTTTGTACATTGAAAATATTTTAAAAAATATACCAGGATGTGAAGTGATAACCAACAAAATCCATTTGATGCGTTTTTAAAAACTTTGTCTGTTTATCTGTTTGTCTTTTAGTTGTGCACACAACACGAAAAAAAAATATTTTCAAAAATTCATACAGGGGGACTTTTATATAAATAGGCAAATCTAAAACAATGTTTTTCCATTTTGTATGTTCGTCTGTATGTCGATATGTTTATGCACGTCAATATCAGAAACGGATTAATCGATTTGGTTTCAGTTTTCGGGAATATATTGTCATGGGAATTACTTTATATTTTGTTTTTTTTTATCAATCGGTTAACAAATAAAGAAGTTAATAATCTCTTATTGTCGTACCAATGCTGCTTACCAGTTTAAAGGTTTATAGTTTTTACATACATTGTTGAGTACAAAGGGTACTTCTTATCAAAATCGAAATCTACGCGTACGAAGTCGAGGGCACAGATAGTCTCGAATATATTTAAATATAGTTTACGAGCTTATCTTTATACATCTACTGAAAAAGTTTCCAATCATATACACGATGATATTTCGACTAATATTTTCAAACTAGAGATTGGTTTATAAAACATAGGTTAACTTTTTATACAGGGTTATTAGTAATTAATTGGCCACCTCTCCAGGCAGCCGTCTACATCAATCCTAACAACATTTGTTCCACGATTTTTTTAAAATCTTGATAGACAACACAAAAAATCTTTGCTTCCTCTTGCACTTATTAGTCTGTATTTTGTAAGAAATACTTAAAAGGTCAACACCCGGCGCCAACAAATAAATTTTGTATGGAAAACCTAAAATTTTAAAAACTATTAATTTTAAAAAGTCGTAGAACCAATGTTGTTGGGATTGAGTTATAGTTATCGGTTATATTGTATTGAGGTTAATAAATTGTGCTGATTTAAGGTTCAAAAGAAAAGGTGGTTATACCAAATACTAATTGTAGGTTAGGAATAATGAAATAAATATGCTGTATACATATACTATAATTACAATATTATGACTCAGCTTGATATAGGTACATAGGGTCATTTCGCCTGTTTGTGTCCATTTAGTGGAGTTGCTGACTTTGAAAGAGAAAATAAAAATGAGTTAGCACTAGTTTTGAATAAAAACTTATGTACAGTGTTAATAATATAGTCTTTTTTATATTCATTTAAAGTTTTGGTGGAAAGATATAACGATTTAAATATAAAAGTGATAAATATCAGATTTTGGCGATTTACCCAGTTTGCGTCCATAAAATCTAAATTGCGTCCACTTATGTCCAGTTTGCGTCCACCAACTTATATATAGAATGTAGGGGAGATTTTTATTAATTATTATTCAGAAAGATTAGATTTTAACAATTTAATGTTTTATGTCTAAATATTTAACTAATTAAATTTTAAAATATTTTTAATAACAAATATATCATCTTTAAATATATTTGTCACAGCCAATGTTTTCTTCGCCGTCTTCATCTACATCTGATATAAGTATGTCATTACATTCAGCGCACTTTGTACTATCCACAGCTGGTAAATTTTCTTTTCAGAGTATCAGTATCTACTGTGACTTTAACAGGAAGTGTCTTTTTCCTACGTTTTGGAGCAGTTCCTTGAAGTTTTTTTTCTCTATTCGTTCTTAATTTATTTTTCTTACTGCTTTGTTTTTTTTCTCCATCTGCTCTTTATGTTCTTAATACTTTCTCGATGCAGACGAAGATATGGCCGCTGGAGTTCTTTGATTAAATTTACTTGCTATGCTAAAAATTTCAGCCAACATCAGGTGGGTTTTAAATGGATCAAAGGTTTCTGAATGTGAAATGCCTTGAATAAATAATGAAGATGATTGTAAACTAGGAGGCTTTTCTATAGGTGAAATAGATGGTGATACAGTTGATGCTAAATGAATAAAAGCAGTCGGAGGGGGTTTTGATATTTGTTGCTTAGTTTTCTCAAGACTTGGTGTAGTATGAATTGCCATATCTTCTAGTGGTAAAATAAGAACTTAATCTGAAGACACTATTGAACTAAGCTACAGGTAACTGCCAAAAAGTGTATAGGCAAAATCATTTTTATTCATGTCATGAGTTTCAGAGTTGCACCTTGATACACTGTGATTTCACAATTTCTAATTTGTTCAATCAGGAGCCGTTAATAAATTACGTTAATTTTTTTTTATTATAATTACATTAAGATATTATTGATCGTAGGTATATACAAATTTATTAAATTTAAATAAGCTATACATTTTTAATTACTTTTATAAATAGATAACAAGAAAACAAAGGTGGACGCAATCTGGTCTGTCCTAAATAATAGGTCATAAAATTCGCGTCCACTGCGGACGCAAAGTGGAATTTTTAAAATTTGTATGTACTAGTTTGCGTCCACCTTATTTTAACTGTCAACAATTAAAAAACTTAAGTAAATTCATAATTATGTTTTTCCTTTCTTTATTATTAAGGCCTAGAAACATCTATGTATCCTTAACTTCATAAAAAACAATGTAAAACTAACCGTGAGTGGTGGTGCTGCTCACTAATTTTTTAACAACATTTAAGACATTCGCAGTCTTTTGTCCCGTGGCTCAGATAAATTATTTTTTTTTTAAAGGGAAGGATTGCGCTCAAGGAAATTTTGTTTATGACTGTGTATCTCCTATATATTGAGGTATTGGCAGAAATTACATTTGGTTTTGTTAGAAAGTTCATGAACTTATTTTCGAGTATTTTATGAAAGGAAAGCCGTCGAATGGACGCAAACTGGCGATGGACGCAAACAGGCGAAATGACCCTATATCAAACTGAGTCATAAATTTGTAATTATAGTATAAAACGACCGACGACGGTTTAACAAGATATATATGTAGTTAAATGTTATGATTTATATATTTCTTTTGTATTGTTTATATATTTTTTGCTTGTATTTATAATGTAAGATTCTTAAAAATATTTAAACAACTTAAAAGTAGACAAACAACAACAACTAGAAAATATCTATAAACATGTAGTCATGATAAGCCTATTTAATTTTTTAATAAATATTAGTAACACCTATTTAAATTAAAAAAAAACTTCATTCATCTTTGTTATCTATTGCTGCAAAATAAAACTTTACAGGATTAAAATTATTGCCTAAATAATCACACTTATTAAAACTATATTTATTAAGTAAATACATTTTACAGGCTGATGTATAATTGCCTTGAAATTGGAGTTTTTTTAATTGTGCCAATTTTGGGTTGGACTTTTCAATGTTTAATATTTTAACCATTTTATCATCATCAAAAGATTTAAATGGGCATCCTCCTTCAGAATAAGAACTATCGTAATTTTGTATCTGCTGACAATTTCTAGAGACATAACTCTTTCTACCTCCTTCTAAGCCATATAAATGCCTAATACCATAAATAAATTTATTTTGATCTTTTTCCCAACTGTGGCAACAACTATGTTGTCCATCTGGGACCTTTTCATATTCATTTTTCCAAAAGATGACAGCTTCTTCCATGGGCATACCCAAATCTTTGAGGAATAGGCTGTAACAGAATCGTTGATCATGTGTTAGTCTGTGCTTTCTTCTCAAATGTTGATGCAAATTAATCATACAAGGAGGAAAGAATTGTAACTTATCATCAACTTCCTTATTCATTAAAATATTAACTTTGTGCTCATCTTTAAATATATCTTTATGTATATCTTTAATTTTAATGGTAATCTCTATTATTCTTGGATCATTTCTTAATGTTTGTAGAACAGGGTTGTACATTTTTTGTTTTAAACTCATAGAAAATAACTGTGTTAAGTAAAGCTTCCAGTATTTGCAAGGTACAGAAGCTATACCGTTATTAAGTTCTATTTGTCTTTTAGCTACAAGTTTAAGACAATATCTAAAATTTATTTTAATATTATAGAATAAACAATTTTGACAACAGCTTGTTGTCATGTGTTGAGCAATACTCTGAATATTTAAATGTTGACAGAGTATTGTTAGAGGCTTAGTGAAGTTTAATTCTATGTTAAGTTTTCTAATACTTCTTAGTAGTTGCTTTGCAAAACGTCTCAATTCATATGCCGAAAGAGTGTTCATTCTTTGCCAAAACAACTTTTCTTCAGATTCTATACAAAAATCTGTAAGCTCTATTGTGTTATCTATGTTACAAATTATACACAACATAAAGTGTCCAATCACGTCATATAGACTTCCTTCTATGACATATTCATTGTATAACTTCGTCTGATTTTGGTAAACTGACTTTAAAAATTCCAGTCTATTGGTGACGATTGTCTCTAATAAATGCACTGTTATATCCCCTTTGACGGGAGTTAAATAGAAAAACGACATAATAGATCATATTTTTTGATTATCTATTTTGACATATTAGAAAGACAGTAGGCAAAGCACTTTTGAATAAACTGTGTTATTTGTTATTGTGCATATTTAATCTTTGTTTCTTAATTACAAATGTATGATGCCATGTCTTTTATCAACGTTTGGTTGGAAAAAAGTAAAACACATCACATCACAAAAATCAAAATACAAATGTCTATTGTCTAATCAATATTCAATATATGGGTGCGAGTTAGAGTTGCCACTCCTAAATCCTAATATACCTAGTCTTGCCTTAAATATTGTAACAAAAAATAAAATATTTTTTTTATTGCAAATAACATTTATTACTTTACAGTATGTTAGTTTAATACACAAATATAAAACAATTAAAAATATAAAAAAGTTATTTGAAATGGTGTCCATTGGCTGCAATACACTCCTTTAAACGTTGAAGCCAGTTATCAATAAAAGCACGCGCTCTTTCCATAGGGAAATTCTTCACTGCAAATCGTATAGATTGTTTTAGGGACTCCAAATTGTCACGGCGTTTAGAGCAAGCTGTACTCTTTAAAACTGATCATAAACCATAATCCAGCGGACTAAAATCGGGACTAGACGACGACCAGTCTTCAGCTGTGATGAAGTCCGAAACGTTTGCTTCGAACCAAAACTGCGTGGACCGAGCTTTATGACCCGACGCCGTGTCTTGCTGGGAGTACCATACATGGTTATTGAACATGGTATTATTGAGAGGCTTAACTATCTTCTCAAGAATGGTATCTTGATACACTTGTGGGGATGTTTTGATACCTTTTACCTTCACAAAAATATGGCTCAGTCACTCCTTCATAACTAACACTCCACCAAACCATCACTGAAGTCGGATAATGGCTATGTTGCACTCTGTCGACTAATTGGGAAGCTTCCTTAAAGTTTTGACCATAAATACGGTCATGTTGTTTGTTAAAATGTTGTTGAATTGTAAAAATGCTCGCAGCCGTAATTTTTTTTTCTGTGACCTCCCTTTTCGTACCGCTTCAATAGTTCGCTTCGATTTTACAGGTGGTAAAATCGAAACATCTTTAATTTATAAGTTAAGAAATCCTAAGTCGTCTCTTAAAATACGCGACATGGTTCTAGGTGCTACCTTCATTTTCCGAGATAAAATATTTTGATTTCGGACAGGATTCCTTCGAATTCTTTCCCTTACTGCTTTGACCACCTTTTTCGTACGAACACTACTTGGACGGACAGATCTTTCTCTGTCACTAACAGATGAAGTCTCATTGTACCTATTAATAGCCCGGTACACAAATATTTGACTAATACCAAGTGTATGGAGAGTTTTAAATTGCATTGCATTAAATTGCATTTGACTGTATACCTACCTACTTTGTGTAATGCAATCACAGCGATTCTCTTCTCTTTATCACCCCACCTCATTTTAATATTGCAAAATATTGTATAATGTATTGGCACCAAAATGAGAAAACACAATGAACAATCGTATAAGAATGACAGATTCCAAATTCATATGAAATATTCTATAGCCATACTAGGTATAATATATATATCTTATATATCTTACTGTCATATTTTAATCAATTGACAATGTTTTCTAGAAAAACAATATAGTACTAAAATACCTTATTTTCACCGATAAACATTTGAAATATCATGCAATTTTTTCTATTTCTAAAACTAGATTGGATAAAAGCACCTCAAGGTCCAGAAGACATAGTAATGAGTAATTTGGACTAAATTTCTACTCTACACATTGATAGGTGGCGAAAATTGGATGTAAAGGAGAAAGCCTTGTTTCATTCGAAGTGAGTTCCTATAGACTTCCCGGGAGTTTAAGTTACACATTTTATCACTCTTACCGTACCTCAAGCTCGTGAATGATGGGGTCCCCAAGGCTGCGTGCTACCCTCAACACTGTTCATTGTACATATCAATAATATATTCGACTTATCGAACATTCATCGACAGGTGATGTCCAGGGTAGTCTGGCTAAAAATTAAAACTGGTCGGTTTTATTTCTTTGGAAGCTTAATAATTCCGACTTAGGATAGGGAGATACTTTGACCTTGTTATACCTGTGCTGACTTCGACTGTGACAGAGCTGACTTGACCTCCTATTACGATACTTACAATACTCGTAAGTAGTTCGTTTTTAATCATTTAAAATAGTGGAGTGTTGTTGCTATATGTTGCTTTATGTATTTTCACAATTAGAGGAATCAAACTTATTAGGAGTAATCTCCTGTATACCTCTAACAACTTCAAACCATTTAATTGATCCAAATTGGAACATTAGTTTATATTTGTAGAATGTAAAAAAAATGTGAATTTGCATCTGAAACGTTGTATAAACCCAGCTGTTATCAAGGTAGTTGGTAAATATCGATCTCCGAAGGTGTGGTGCTTTCTGCGACTATGCGATGCATGAATATTAATAGTTCCCTGGAAAATTTAACTGTTAAATCAGTTGGGTAAAAGCCCTTTTAAACTAGGGCGTTCTAGTACTTATTTATACAGAGCGTGGATAATTTTTTTTGTAGATTTTAACTTTTCGTATGTATCTACGGCTACAGTGATGTGTAATAAACTGTGTTTTTATAAATAATTCTATTCTATTCTATTCTAGATCCAGTTAAAATAAGGGATGTTACATAACACAACAAATATATTTAGGTACCTACATATAACTTACGATATAAACATGTGTTAAGGCCTATCGATCATTTATTTCTAATCAATATTTGTGGCAATTTGCTATATTTTTATCACAAGTTCTTTTTTATGTATAAACTCATTACGCACAAACACTTGTCATTCCACTCTGCTTTCAACCACCATTTGTATCGGACGTTATACTTGTAATTTAGCCATAACTATATAATAATAAAACTACAACAATTATTGGAGTTTCAATCATCTCCATCATCTTTTGGTGTCCCTACGCGACAACATGTTTTATACTGTACATGTCGTTTTAAATGATCTTAAAACATCTAAGACATGTCATGCTTATTTAAAATATTAAATAAATTTAGAAAAAATACAAAAGTAGTGATGATTATACATTTATCAATGTATGTAACTACACGTTAACTCAGTTGGTAAAGCGACTGTAAGGTATTCCAGAGGTCACGGCCAAGGGTCCTATCTTAGTTGATGTAGTTTTTCTTCCATATTGCGGTATGTTATGTTTTATTATCTAAACAGAATTTTATATTTTTTATTCTGTGTAAAAATGTTGCTTTTTATTTTAATTGCAGCTTCGAATCTCTCCAATGAATCTATGCAAGATGCACTTAGCACAAATGCCCGTTCGAATCCATGCTACAAGCAATAATTGCTGAAAAAAGTTACATTTCTGCATATTTAGTAAAAGGTATTTTGTCTATATATACTTCATAATATATAATATTTTAGAATAAATAGACGATTACGTCATTTAGGTACATGATAATGATGACCAATAACAACATAGTAAAGAATGGTAATTTGAATTAACTGTTAATATATTTTATCCTCTTGCAATTATTTTTAAATTATTCACATACTATATTTATCATTTAATGATATCATAATTGCATATACCGACATAGGATTAACATAGTAAATAATAATATAGTTTTTAATGTTACGCAATACTACCTAAATCTATTTATTTCCTCATAATCCTCATATTGAAAGATTAGTTTTATTTTGTCACGCCAGCGCGGGTGATTTTCGTTATTTGTATTTTTTTAATTCAAAAATTTAAAAAAATCCATATGTATATTATTTAATTTATTCTAGTCTTTTCTATTGTCAGCGACCACAGCACCTTCCTGAACTTGAAAATAGTTACTGCAAAATTCTTAATCATCATATTTTGTATTGTACCTTTTTATTTTTTTTGTGTATTTCCTTTAGATTGACCCTCTATGTGTTGACTTGGATATCAAGAAGGTTTGTATGTTTTCCTGTGGAATGCATAGAATTTTTTATAGTAAATCTGTTTTCCTTGTATTTTTAGTTTGATTGCGCTTTTTATTAACATGTACGTATAATGCAATTAATAAATACTCTTATTTTTTAAAAGTTCAATTGCGCTATATTTCCTTATGGCTTTTATTACATTACTAGCTGTTTCCAGCGGACTAGTTTGGCTCTGCCACCTCCTCAGACCCCTCAAATCGTAAACTATCTATGGTGATTTAAAATTTACACAAACCCAAACCACTCAATTTTTTTTGGAATGTTTGATACAAAAACAGATATGGGAAATAACCAAACCAGTTTTTGTAATTTCTGGTAAAAATTTTACAATCTGCTCGAGTTAAATGTATTCTATCTGTTTACCAGGGCTTATAAGGCTATACAATTATCAAATTTCATCAAAATCTATACAATCCGTTTCCAAAGATGAACTCAAAACGAAACACGAAAACAAAAATAAATTGAGTTTTTATTTTCGAATATTACCTATACACCTAATTTGTTATGCCTAGGTATATATAATAATATAATAGTACTCTATTGAGTTTTGAGTTCTGTTTCTTTCCGTACAGATACATGATCATGGTCATGCATCCCACTAATTTTCACAGCTGAATTAGTTTCCAATCCGTGACCGAAGTGTTTGTGTTTGTTTAAATTGTGTTCTATCCTGAACTATTCACTTTTTCCTCAGCATTTAAAGAGTAAATTTGAATTTTTAACCAATTCTCCGCTGGCCCTCCAATTTTTCCAAACTCTCCGTTATTAAGTAGAGAACGTAACGTAAGATGAATTTTAAGAAATCCGTAGATTGGTACATGTATGGCAGTGTACGTGTTAATAACATACGTGAGGTAGATATTTATTTATTTAGTCTTTATAGGCGGACTAAATGTCTAAAATCATTCTCTACCACAGAACGCGAAAATACAGTATCTACAAAGTGTAAAGTGAGGTGCTTCAAACATAAAATATTAATACAAAAAATAAATTAGAAAACAACATTAAAATAAATTTATATAAATATATAATGAAAATTAAACAGATACGGACAGGGATTCGAACTCGGGACCTCTAGGGAGATCGTCCTGTCGCTCTACCAACTGAGCTATTGTATCGGCGTCCGCCTCGGTGAATTAATCGGCATTCTATATGTGATCGTCTTTATCGGGACGTTGGTGAAATCTATTAGGTTTCTTTCAAAAATCCTAACCAATGTGTCTAACTTTGCAGTATAGATAAATATTGAAAAGATGCCTCTACCGAAATTAATGTTTGAAAATATTTATAAACATGTATAAATATAGAATGAAAAATAAACCGATACGGGCAGGGATTCGAACCCGCGACCTCTGGGAAACCGTCCCGTCGCGTCGTCGAAAGCGTCGTGAAGCGAACGGTTTCCCAGATTTCCCGTATCACTTTACTTTTCATTCTATATTTATTTATTATAAATAAGCTTAACATGCCTATACATGTTTATAGATATTTTCAAACAACATTAAAATAAATTGCATAAAACTTATGTGCATCTAACACATTACACATAATGTAACTATCAGTCATAAATACTTGTTTTCAATAAATAATTATACCTACACAAATATATATTATGTACATAAATAAACATTGATAAATAATATAAATGTTTAAGTAGATATATATATATATATATATATATATATATATATATATATATATATATATATATATTATAAATATACAAACATAATATAAATATAACTTTACAATACAATTAATGATATATATAATAAGACTAAGTATACATTAAACAAAAATACACATTTTAATTATTATTCTGTAGATGTTCTGTGAGATAAAGATGAACTGCCCTTTTAAAGGGTACCTTCCTGAAACTACCACTCTGTCTGAAACCATAACACAATCACCCGTTCGTCTAATGATTTCAGGGAGGCTGTTCTAGAGTTTAGTTGTGTGTACTCCGAAAGATCTTGAGAAAAACCCGGTAAATAACCCGGTAAATATACCCTATGTTGAATGTTTAAAGTTAGAATCTTTAAATCCCTGGTAAATGTCAGAGCAATACTATGATAATAAAACTAACGTATGGTGGCGGGTTTAGTTATTGTAGTCTTTTCTTCATAATATATCAATTATGATTGTGACTCAATATTAAATATTATAAAAAAGGAGAATGTATAAAAATTTTAAGAATGAAGTGGAGTTTCCTGTCGTATTTTCTCATGCCCTTACCTTTTGGAACCGTTGAATTTTATCATTTTGCTAAAGCATGTTAGTCTATTTGAAATTACAAACGTTGACTTTGAACAGAAATCAAACCAAACGAACGAGTCGGTCGTCTCTTCAAATGAGAAGTCTTTCTTTGTACTTTCTTTCTCACTTTCTCTTTTTTTCCAACTGCAGCCTACCTTCTACAAAATGTAGTTGAAAAGATTTGCTATACCTTGCTATACATAGGTATCTGTATTCCACATATCTACATTATACATGTAGGTACGTTTTCGTTAGACTTTAGTTATCTAACGTTATTTAATCATTTACTAAAAAGAACTATTTAAGGACACTTACTTTTTTAGTGTTCTTATATCGACAATAAAATAAATGTTAGCGAACGTAAAGACAAAAGTAATATAAACGTAATCTATGAAACCAATTTTAAATAATAACGGTATATACTATATAGTATACATTAATTCCTTTAATAGTTCTAGCAAAAAGTTATTATATGCCTGTAGAGTTACAGTAACTGAGCAACACATAGTAATAATATGTTGTACATATGGAAAACATTTACAAGGACAGACAAACCGACGCGTAGCCGGGCAAGATACAATTAACTGACATTATATGCACTTTTAATCATGACATATATATAATATACGCACACAAGTGTAGGTTTACTAAAAGTTCTGTATTCCTAGTCTTTTGTGACTTTCAGAACCTATATCGTGTTTGCAGCCCGAGGCTTCAATTTCGGTGCAAAATTTCACTCACACATACGTTCGTATATGTTTCTATATATCTTAAATTGATATATTGTATTTTCTTAAAGTGTCCATTCTTGTTTGTTTATATATTTAAAAAAAAAAGCAAATCCATCCAAATAATAATCGATAAAAAATGTGATAATAAATTTATTTAAATATAGAATGAAAATAAACCGATACGGGCAGGGATTCGAACCCGCGACTACTGGGAAACCGTCCCGTCGCTCTACCAACTGAGCTACCGTATCGCTGTCCGTGTCGGTGAATTAAGCATTCTATATGTGATCGTCTTTATCGGGACGGTGGTGACATCTATTAGGTTTCTTTCGAAAATCCTAACCAATGTTTCTAACTTTGCAGTATAGATAAACTGACTATACGATTCGATATCGTAATTTCTTTATCCTTGTTAACTTACTTGCATTTTAATTTCTTCCTTTATTATACGGTCCCCCGACGCAACGAATTCGATAAGGACATAATAATATTATTGTTATTCTTTTTAGAAGTCTTTTGTATCGGGGGTTGATATTTTTTTTTTTTTTTTGCTTTTTAAGGTAATGTTACTGGTTTCTGAATTGTACTAAATGGACCTACAGACACACAAAATTTTCAAATGTTGAAGTATTTCTATTAATCTATCCTAATATTATAAAGACGAAAGATTTGTTTGTTTGTTTCTTTGAATTGAATAGGCTCCGAAACTACGGGATCGATTTTAAAAAAAATCTCTTAGCATTAGAATCCTACATTATGATGTACAAAGGTTATATTTAATATGAGAAATATATATATATATATTATATTTAATAAAATAAGGATCCACGTGAAAGTTTCGACAATGTAATAAATTATAAATGTATTAAGTAACACGATTTTAGACTTTTTCATGGGGGTAGGTAGATAGGTAGGTTTCATATATACGACTATTAATAAATATAAACGAATATTAATAAATAAAAATTATTTACAATCACTAATAACACTATGATGAAGGGATTTATATTATCACTAGCTGTTGCCCGTGATTCTTTATGACTACGATCATAAGCCATATTAATATATTTTTTATAGTCTACGTGGACGCAGTCACGGGTAACAGCTATCCCTAATAAAGTACTTTACCTCAGTAAGTAAGTGTAAAAACCTTTGGGCCTTCATAACAAGGCTTTTTTTCCTATATAGCGCGGGCGAAGCCGCTGGGAACAGCTAATTATTGCAAAATAACCTCTCCCCCGCACGATTAAAACGTCAATATCTTAGAGACGACTATTTCTATTTCAATCAAACATGGTTAAGAACCATTTCGAAGGGCATAGCTTTCGATTAAAAAAACCGCATTCAAAACCGTCCACACGTTTGGCCGCAAATTTTCCACAGACAGATACACAGATACACAATCGACAGGTCAAACTTATAACACCCCTCTTTTTAGTCGGGGGATAAAAAAGGGAAAGAGGAATTGTTTTACTACGAATTTAAGGCGTGCGAAGCCGCGGGCAAAAGCTAGTTACCTATACAGAAAGATACACAAGGCCCACATGTTATACCTAGATATTTTAAATATAGATTCAATTCTCTATAATTGTGTTTTTAAACATAATGTTTTTATGGGTTTTGTATTGTCATTATGTTTTATTGAAAAGTATATTCAATAAAATTTATTATTTATTGACTCATGATCCACTCCAAGTAATAAGTCATCCGTATACGTACAAAAAAATATTTTAAACCTTTATTGTAATTAAGTATATCTCAAAGCAGTTGTTTTTTATTAGAAAAAATTCAAAAAGTTATTTTGTTATATGAATAAGTTTATTATCAAACTCCAATTTCATAAAATTCTGTCAAATATTTAAACATTAATAAACCAAAAAAATCAAAACTATTGTTCTATTTTTTCTAGTATACTTTTCAAATAATACCTGTGTATCAACTAAAGACACATTTATATGTACAAATTGAGATTAAATTGTAGGTATCATTGTATTGACAGATAAAGTGAAGTTTGTGTTTAATAATTTAACTCCAAGGTAATTGTGATAAATAAATAAAAAATAAATAAAATAAAAGGTCATGGTAGTATAAAAATAAAAACTGAACTCAAGCCATAAACTCTTCGATACCTAATCTAACTGTCAGAACATTACCTGTCTGTGCTGTATATAATTCGTTATTCGTAGCTAATTCTATAGTTTTATGTAAATCGCAGTAAGCGCGTGTCTTCGCCGGTCGCCCTCATAAATTAAAAACATATTCTTGACATGAGGTACTGACTGAATGAAAGACTTTTTTTGCAACAATTGGTTTTAAAATTAAACATAAAGCTTATCGGTCGTGGCAACCCCGTGTTCCTGTCTTTGAAGCACCATCGATATTGGTTTAGTAATTTGTATGTATTATCCGTATATATTCGTAGTAAGAAACCATAAAATTAAATAATGTGTGCAGCTAATCAGAGATGACATACTTTTTATCTTATATTTTATCTTTCTTTAGATATTAAGTTAGATTAAGTATTTCAAAATGCCTTATACATATACCTTTTTATGATATAAAAGATATACTTTAATTCTAACAGCAAAGAAAACTAAATTAACGTCACTTTACAAAATATGCCCAAGCTTACGTCGATACACGAACATATTTCTAGTTCCAAATATATAGTAGGAGTAGTAATGTTGATAACATTATCAGTGAAAGTAATGTGACGTCGATGCGAAAAAAGCCTTACAGGCAAATTGACTATCCCATGAAGTAAGTCAATGATATACCGCACGTCTCACCTTGAACCAATGGGTTCTTAACATCTGTATATAATACACGGAAAAAATGTAACACTGATAACAATTTCAGTTGCCGCCGCGACACCCCAGCGTGATGGCTTCTAGCGCGTTCCCGGTGAATTTTGCGGGAAAAATATATGACATTCGAGAATTTATTAGAGACCATCCTGGGGGTGTGCGTACCTTGGAGAAATATAGGGGCAAGTCTATAGTGCACGCTATGAAAGTGTTTGGACACAGTTACAGTGCGTACCACATGTTGGATGATTTTAAAGTTAGTGATAGTAATTTGACCGGGACTCTCAGTGAAAATGGAAGAATTATTACTAAGGAGGACGCCGATTTGGATGAAAAGGAAATTTTATTTTTAGAAGAGTTGGAGGTAAAATTTAAAAACTTTTTCTATTTAAATAAAATAAAAGTAATATAAAAAATATTTAAGATTTTTTTTAATACTATTTTATTCTAATCTCAATGCTCAATCATTTATTATAAAATATCTGCTGCATGCATGCCTTCAACAATATTTTTTTTATAGGATCATAATAAAAAAATCTCAAATAAACCGTTCATAATATTTATAATAACTTTACATACATGTAATTTGTAAGTCCCCGCGACCTCTATGAAACCGTCCCGTCCGGTAGGTTTGAGCGTCATTATTTTATATTTATTAAAAAAAATGCTCTTAACAGATTGATAATTAGTTTTAGTAGAATTAAAACATTATTTTACACAGATCATTTTTGCAATATTGATTAAAGTACACGACGTAAAAACTACTAAACTTATTTCACTGATCAAAGAGTTTAATCATGTACATTTAATTTCATTTAACGATGTCTAAGCATACTTCAAATAATACTTATATTATGATTCTCCAAATGCGTATTAAATATATCTAATGTTAGATATTTTATTGATCTATTTAAACATCTAATTTAAACATTAAAAAAATATTAATTGACATATCCTTAGAGAATTTATTTGGTTGTGTTTGAGAAAAACCCATTTTAGGTATAATTAGTAACTACTTGACGTATTTTGGTGCTATCTCTGCCGTGGTTAATTATTATAAAAGGATTATTATTATAAACTAAAAGTTTATATATTATTTATTATTTGAAACGGGAAATATATTATTAATAATTAAAAAAAATAGTCATGTTAGGACTCTGTCGCATGTCTAACGATTCTTTGATCAGTAATTAATTATGTAGATAGAAATGTATAATTTCGCACTTACCCTAAATTCTCATAAAACATTTATTTTGACAATAGTAATGTGCGTTATGGTGTGGGTGTGACTGTTGGAAAAATTGTTCTTGGATAGTAATTTGTCGGTTTATTGAATTTATTGAGGTCAAGAGGTCATTACATCACTAAGCATATTTTATATGGACGTTAAAAATAAACATTTTTTTAAAATTATAGTTATTGTTTTCAACCCTATTTAATAAAAAAAACTAAATGACCATCAACTTTAATAAAAAAATTCTACACTTTTAATAAATAAAATTAGCACCAACTTAATAAAAAAATATATATACAATTCATATTTTTTTATAAAGTTGGTGGTGAAAAATATCTAATAAGTTTTAATAGGTTTTCCATTCGTTCTAATGTCGAGTTCCTGGAATGAGTGCGTATTATAAAAGCTTTCAATTATTATTACCAGATTCAGTTTCAGTCGCTTCGCATTAGAGTATTATTATATTAGCTGTTAATCTGTTTTCATATTCTTTGTTATATTATGTCCCACTGTTTATTTTAATATATCCATATTTATCATAAAGATTTTAATATATCCATAACGCATATAGGTATGTTATTATATTTATAAAGTCTAATATTAGCTTAAATACTTTTATATCCAAATAATGTGAAGGTACATTATACAATTCGATATTATAATTGATTCTTTGTACTTTTTAATCGTAATTTTAAAGATTTTTTGTCTCGAATAATTATTATCATCTTATTATAATAAAACTTATTATTTAAGACGATAAAATAATTTGTGAAATATGTAAATTAAGGTAGCGAATTTCAAACTTCCAAAACGATCGAACGAACTTCCACCATTGGTCGAAAGGAAATGTGACGTCATTTGACACGCCATTCAAATTATCGGCGTCGAAGTTCATACTGTGGTATTAGTGTTACTAAAAAAAATAAATAACTTAGACCTATATTTTCGTGCTTAAAAGTTTTATTAAATGATACGATTATTTAGGTAATCCTAAAAACATTTTTGGCTCTTTTTCAATAGCAGTTCATTCATAACACATTACATATTTAAAATGTTTCTTCCTCTGAATAATTTTCTACTTCACTTGACTCAGATAAATCATTTGTTTGATATAAGACATTATAGAAGTACTATTACCTGAGTTTTCAGTAAACAATTTTCTTTTTAAAACAGATAGTTTTGAAAAGATAGAACTATTGTAAACTAGGTTAGGTTAATTTTAAACCAAATTTTCTAATATGCAATAGCTAATGCAAAATTTACTTCTTATTAATGTACACTGATGACTGAGTTGTACATAAATAAAGTATACTTACGTTAAATGGATCTTCAAAACGATATAAACACGATTTTGGACATATATTATACCTTCTCATTATCATACACCATTGTTTTTGTCTTTTCGCATCTCTTGGAATAAAAAAAAAACTTTGTCGAGTGTTTTTCTAATACAATACTATACTAATAATAATTTTGGCTCGCTGGTACTATACAATACTTGTAAGATGATTTTTGTCTTCTTCCATGATTTGTATAGCAATTAAAACTTAAAATATAAACTGGACGTGTAATGTGACGTCATTCAAAGCGCGCGCAAAATGACGGCATTTGAACGGCTTGAATTTACTCGATGTTTTAATTTTTACTTTGACAAATAACTAAAATATTTTCAAGTCATTTTATATTTTTTTCTACGATGTAAATAGGTAAATGAATAATTTAAGAAAAAAAAACATGAAAATTCCCAATTGTTAAAAATCTAAACTAAACTTGTAGTTACTTGAAGATTGGTTAATTAAATAAAATTTGTAAAGTGAGATCACCGGGAGTTATCTCGAATCTCGATCGATATCGCTATCACTGATAACAGCTACGTATATCGTATTTCGTGAATATTACACAGTATGGACTGTCTGATTGTTACTTATCTACTGAAGTCTTGCTAAAATACTATGATAGTGTACATGTGCCATAAACTTTCCTAGTATTTTACCACTTATTATAAAAAGGCATAGCAAATATTATAATTTTTTGTAGTACGTAATATAAATAAAGTTATTAAACTACTTAAAGTCTCTTAATATTATTTTTAATTATTTCTTATATTTAGTGGTATGACATATTAACATGTCGGTAATTATAACTGTTATATATATATATAACAGTTATAATTACCATAACATATCATTCATTATATCATTCGGAATATCATTATATACGTACATATGATTCGGAAATAATTTATCAAATTACAAAATCATGATTCCAAATTCCCCCTTCCCCGTTCCATCACCGGACGTTCCGACGCACGGCAGGTATCCATCCTTACGTTGTGGACACTCCACCTGTCCGAACGAAGCGCTTTGCTTCGTTTTTTTTACTTCGTACAGCGAAGGATTTAAACAACTTGCCTCTGTCGATATTGCCGGCCAAATACAATGTGGGTGTCTTCAAGAGAAGAGTGAATAGGCTGATAGGTTGCTAGGTTAATAAGCCTTACCACCTATGACTACATTTCAACTTTCCATCAGGTGGAATGTAGTCAAGGATTAACCTAGTTTTGACTTTTGTATAAAAAAAAAGTTAACAGTGTTTTTCAATGTTTCTTTTCTTTTCTGTTTTCTGTTTTCTGTTTTCTTTTCTTTTCTTTGCCCGCATGGTACAGAATCAAAATAAGCTTTCTAATTGTAGGAAAACTCTGAATACTTCCCGCTTGCTAATAAATTACGTTACATATTTACACATCCACGCACACACGTGCACATAGGAGGACACAAATAAATATATCCACCGGAGATATACCTACTAAATGTTATTGTATGATTATAGTAAGTTTTACCGACAATACAGACGATATTATCAAGTGGGTTATCAGGGAGACTTTTGAAACTAGAGAAAAATTAAAAAAAGAGTCACCATGTAGGTACCGTGTACTTTGTACCGGATTGATTTTTATAAAAAACTAAATCTACATTTTTTTTTTCGAAAAAGCGCCAGGAATGAAATCAGAGCTTATTACAAAAAAAATACCGTTAAATAATTTAACCAGAGTACCGGCAATCTAAATATTATTGAAAAGTTCTGAATTCAATATGTAGATAATAAACAAAAACACAAACTTTCGTCTGATTCGACGGCACTCGAAATTCTTTTCACACTTAAAATATACAACAATTATATTAAGTGGTATATTATTGCTAAAAGAACTAAGAAGAAGTGAAATATTGCCAGAAGAAGTGAGATACGCTTTTAAACATTTAAACCTTCAAAAAAAAAGTTTTTAGGAACATGCGTTTACGAAAAAGCTTAAACTAATTCATGTTTTTGACATTTAGGACAAAAAAGGTTAAGAAGTTATAAGTGAGTCAAATATACCATCATCTATTTCAGAGTAGTTGTAATATTTCTCAACTAAGTCAAAAATATTATCAAATACATTAATATTTATTTATCTCACTGTACTGTTTCGCGGAAAAAATAAGTAATACTAAATGTAGTATAGACTTTAAATATTTAAACAACGTTTGACGTTGATCTACTTAGTTCTAAACGAAAAGATTTTAACAGAAACATCCAATTCTATTCCATTTTCATTCATTTTCTTCCATCATGTAAGTAATTTTACGATAATACGTATATCCTTTTAGTTTTTTTACAAAATATTTATATGTTAGGTCGTTAGATATGAATTATCCCAAAAATATATTATAATTTATAATCAAAATGGTACATTTAAGTAATTTGAATTCATAATACGTCTCTTTAGGTAAACTTTAACCAAAATAGAGTATCTTAAAAATTGTGAAAAGTAAATAAATTGTTAGTCATATTGATTGATATGGCGACCATCACAGAATAAAGAAACATTATTTACAACCAAAGTCAACTATTTATCTACTAATTACTTGATGGAACAAAATCAAGGTCGTTTTGAATAATTGATTATCGCTTCGTTGTTTTTGATCGAAGCGTCATCGAGTTCGATACAAGATTGCTGTGTCCCAAATACTTAAACATTAGCTTTTCAGGCTTTTCCGTTTTCTAGTTCAATGTTAAATGTTATTTTGTTAATAACTTTTAGATTAACTTATTTTAAAGATTGAGACATAAGACTTGTTATAAATAAATACTTTAGGCTTTGTAATACTTGCAAATTAATTTAAATGGGATTTAGTATGTAATACATTCAAAATACCTAGTAACTACACTGAAGCTATTTATAATTTGTAATTATAACTCTTAACTGATCTTCAGTTACACCTAGGTAGTATATACATACTAAGTAGTTATACCTAGGTAGAGACGTACTAAGTAGTTATACCTAGGTAGAGACGTACGAAGTAGTTATACCTAGGTAGTATAGACGTACTAAGTAGTTATACCTAGGTAGAGACGTACTAAGTAGTTATACCTAGGTAGAGACGTACGAAGTAGTTATACCTAGGTAGTATAGACGTACTAAGTAGTTATACCTAGGTAGAGACGTACTAAGTAGTTATACCTGTAATGTTTGTCAGTCAAATATTTTTATAACAATGGCACCACAATTTGTTTTCTTTTTAATTTTGTAGCGAAAGTGTAATTAATCTTTATATATATATTTCTTGTGTGCGTGTGTGTGTCACTGAACTCCTCCTAAACGACTGGACCGATTTTTATGAAATTCTTTGTGTGTGTTCAAGGGGACTTGAGAATTGTTTAGATTCACATTTTAGTACTGGCGGCCCGATACGTGCTCGGCTACGTAAAAAGTGAAATTTAAAAAAATATATTGGAACAAATTCATTTATTCAAACAAAAAATCTTTATTTACATATTCATACGGTATCGATTGGTCGAATTAAATGTACATTTAATGACGTTAGACATTGTGATAACTTTTTAATATATTTTTTTAAAAGTTTGATTTTTTTAAATTAAAGACGCGTGTACAAGACAACGTCTGTCGGGTCCGCTAGTAGTAATATAATTTCATTTTCTTTACTAAACTAAAATTTTTGTTGACACCTTCACCAAACTTAGTACTCGTCTACATATCATTAGTTGTAGAATTGATAACTTATATGTATATAGTATTATTATTACCTATTTATATATACTAGTGGCCGCTACTGTTTATGTAAGTTTGGGCTTAAACCTCTATGGATATTTATTTATTTTTTATTCTGTTACGTCTAGCGACCATTAACTTTGACTGTTTGACATCAGACAAATATATACTTGACATTGAACATCTCAACGTTAACAACGATGTAGTGTGTGTAATGTTTTAATCGTTTATTTAATGGGTAACACTTTCCAATTGAGTCGTAAGAATAGAAGGGAGAGGGGGATAGGGAGAAAAGAGGGGTCGAAGCCCTATCCCCTGACACCATTTTTATTGTGAGAAAATGTTTAGTTTTGGAGATATTTTGATTTGATGTTTCGTAAAAACTAACCTAAAATGTAAGTAATTAAGACTTCTGTGACGTCTCCGGCGCTTCAGGATGGCCAGCCCCTTCACCCTTGCGTAACACTGAACTGAAACCCAAGCTCGCCTTCGCCACTTCGACTTGTTGGTCGCCTTCGGCGACCAGCCTCAGTAGCTACGGCTCGATTGGGTTTCAACACAGTGTTACGGCGGGTGGGGGCTGCCCTCCCGGTAAGTTTATTTCACACAAAAAAAACACATAAAAAAGAAACTACGCATTTTCTCGGGCTGGGAATAGTATTAAAAGAAAGGGGAGACGAACCCCTTTCAAATGATACCATTTTCAAACCAAAACTCTTACGACTCAAATGGAAACGCTAGCCGCCAAATGTCATACTCTTCCGGTCGTACAATTTTCATAAATTTTCATATAAAGGGGTCCAAAGTATTTGCTTTACGTATTTATATAATGATGATGATGATTATTATTATTATTTGTTATGCGCTTTTGATGTAAGAGACTCTGTTAAAAACTTTTTTATATAACTTAAAGTATGTTATGTAGTCGTGTTGAATGACTGAAGTACCTACATGATGCTGTAATGCGAATGATGAATGTGTGGTGATATGATGATAAATAAAATAAGAAATGAGTATGTAAGAGGTAGTTATAAATTACACTGGGGATAGAAAAGATGAGGAGTAATCGTTTGTTGTAGAATAATCACGTAATGAGAGGGGATGAACATTATGTATCGAGAAGAGTTTTTAATAATAATGTGGATTATAAAAGAAGAGGGTCGCATTGAACTGACTCCAAAACATTGGTATTAGGACAGGTGGGTGATTTTAGAGTAAACATTACTTATATATAGTAGTCGTAGTCGTAGCGTTTACAATCTTCAATAATAGTCATCGAAAAGGTTTTCTCAATCTAATTACAAGTATTGAACATCAATTATTGAAGTATAAATAATGATTACAAGTTATAAAATCGTCAGGTAGAGCTAGGTTGTTTTCACAATTAAGGTACTCCTACGCGGTATTAATATTGTTATATAGGTATCTACCTACTTATCGCAATTCTTAATTGTTGCATGATGGTGGATCCCGGGCATTAGCATGTATAGATATTTGCAAAATGCATTGCATTCCTGGAGGAACGCTGACGGATAGAGAAGTCTCGGACAAAGAAAAACTGGGATGTATCTTTAGGCTTAGTGGTCTCTCACTTGCCGTACAAAACGTATACCTAATACTACATTGGCTAGATCATTCCAATTCTCTGTAATTAGTTGAGGAGATAGGTTAGTCTCTACATGCCTGTCATATTCTGACTAGTTCATAATTTAAATGTAAGGATGATTCGAAAGTCTGTGGTCGTCGAGTCGTGACTGAGTAGTTCTGCTATCTCATCCTAGTAAGAGTATATTTATCGTCATTGGTATCTGTAAAGTAATTTTACACGTCAATAAGTTTCACTCCTAATCAGTGTCAAATTATCGACTCTGATGAGAAGGTTATCACAGCTCGTCGATTCAAACCTTAGAAACTAAATAGGTCATGTTATCTTAAGACTGAGGATTATATATCAAAAATATACCTATATTTTTTATAATTTTCTGAAGTTTATTATATAATTTGTTTGAAGTTCGATGATTATACATTTTATTTACATTTGTTAATAATAACTTAGTAAAGACTGTCCTTAAAAGCGGGTTTATGTTAAAAAAATAATTATATAAAACAAATATTTAAGTTAGTACTGCGGTTGGATTAAACCTGTGTCGAGTTCAACTACTGAAGTTTGTGTACTTTTATTGGTTATATAAAAAATATGTATGAAACAAAACTATTTTATGTATTTAACATTTTTTATTTTTACACAATTAATGGTGTTTGCGTGAAGAAGTAATGTAATTGTTAGCCGCCCCGTTGGTCGAGTGGTTAGCGCAGACGCCTAACGTGTCACGGCGCAATGGGGCTCGGGTTCGATTCCCGGCGGAGACAGACATTTAAGTGATGAGCATAGATGTCTGTGTTTCTGGGTTTGGTCGTTTATTAAATATATTTTCAGTATTTATATGTGTATTTCTATGTATTTGTATCGTTGTCTAACACCCTTAACACAAGCAAATAATTTGCTTACTTAGGGGTTAGATCAATGTGTGTAATTTGTCCTGATATTATTATTATTATTATTATAATTGTCTGTGATGACTGCCTATTTATAAAATATATTAATTTATTTTATTGAAATATAAGAATTTTCCAAGATACAATAAATATTTCAAGTCACTGTGACAGCATCGAAGTATTATTTACCTGGTACGTTTAATACGTACAGACAATCATGACACGACTAGTACTTGAAGTATATAGTTTTAGGCAGGGCCGGATTTAAACTCAGTGCCGCTCCTGGGCACCGGAAAAAAGTCCGCCCTATTACTACAATTTTACTTAAGGGGTCTCTTCAAACGGGGCCCCTCAAGGATCCTCCCGCGAATCAAACTCTTTGGTAAAGGATACCTTGGAAAGACAAGGCAAAATACCTAGGAGTAACATTAGATAGAAAGTTAGTTTTCACTGAGCATATTAGGACCGTTCGTAGCAGAGCGGCCTACATATTAGGTCGTTTATATCCGCTGTTAGACAAGCGGAGTAAGATGTCCCTTCGCAATAAGGTGACACTCTACAAAGCTTGCATACGTTCCGTCATGTCCTATGCGAGTCCCGCTTTTGCGCACGCTAATCTGAAACCCCTTCAGGTGATTCAGAACAGGTTTACACGGATTGCAACCGGGGCGCCGTGGTTCGTACGCAACATCGATCTCCATAGAGACTTAGACCTTCCGACCATCGCTCAGTACTTCAAGGGGCTTTCCCAAAAGTACTTTGAACGTGCTGAGCGACACCCGAACCCGCTGGTGGCTGACGCCGCAGAGTATAGACCACGTAAGACTACTTTAGTCAGAAAAAGAAGACCCAAGTCGGTACTCGTTACCGACACCACACAACATACAGACACACACCGTCTATACCGGTATAGATGAGGTCCCAACTGAGTAAGTGCTCCGTTGCTCCGGCGTTCTGCCGTCGGAGGACGCTAGTGTCCAAATTTCCTTAGCTTCCCTCCTGACTAACGACTCCCCGAGCTGAGGTCCGTGTCTCAATCTGAGACGTCCTCGGGACGTCGTTTCCTATGGGGGCCCACCTGGCCCTAACTTTTAAGGGCGGGACTCCTGAAGGGTGACGCTGTAATAGCCAACAGGGCTAACAGTATAGACAGAACGAAAAAAAGGGGGGAAATACGTGTAGAAAGACGTTTTCATGCTGATTTTTTATTATTTTTTGTAAGGTAAAAAAAAAATATTGATGATTAAAAATATCAGGTTATTTTATACATATATTTATAAGTATTTTTTCGTATAAATAACACGTATTTTTCCCCTTAAACTTATAGTTTATATATTTCATTTTTCAAAATTAATTTGTTTTTTTCAAAATTAATTAATTTTAAAATATTTGTTTTTTTCTAACAATTATAAATTTGGCACTAAGGGTAAAATTATCTAACTTGGGAGTTTTACTCAAAACTTCTTGTTCCTTTTTACTTTTGTCCAAAGCGCGCTTCTGATACTCAAATCCGCTCTATTTTTTGGGTCTTTCGGCCATGCTTGTCACAATTAATTGACAATTGTATTTTTACTCAACATCAATAAAATTTAATGCAGGTTTGAAGTTAGATTTATGTAATGATGCCAAATGTGAAAACAAACTTCATCAAACTTCATTCAAAAATATAAGATTTTTCATTTAAATTAAAATTATTGGGTGAAATTGATAAATTATAACATTTTTTTTAATTGATTGATTGTTAAAGTTGATGTTTTAAGAAATGCAAAAAATAATGTTTTTTCGATTTCGAAAATAAGTTTTTTTAAATCCAGAAAATAGAAAAATCGATTATTATTTGAAATCTCCAAGGAAAAATATTGATTTATTCATTTTGATTATTAAGTTTTACTAAAAGTGCCAAAATTATAATTCATAAATAATGGATGAATTCAATTTCTTGAATTATTAATTAAACAAAAATTTATAAATTAATAGAATTAATTAATTATATTGAGGAATCTTGATAAACTAAAAAAATTTTTTTTCTCTTTCAAAATTTGGCCGCCCTAAAATATTTTCCGCACTGGCACATGTTCCGACTGCCCCTAGTGTAAATCCACCGCTAGTTTTAGCTACAAAGAAACCTATTGATTTAACAAAACAAACATTTAAATTAACTTATAATGGATTAATTCGTCACTAACCTCTGACAGACACACCTCGGCCTCACGTGGAGACAATAAGTTAATTGCAAAATAAAAAAAAATACGGATTAAAATGAAGCGGATAATTTACAAACCAAATAAACCGCCGTAACTAATAATTGATCTACAATCCGAGATTGTAATTGAAAGGTCGTTTACTAATAACTCAAGAAAAGGATTGCAATATGAATCTTAGTAGCAAAAAAAAATATCAAGATCGATTATAAATCTCGATAGTATCCGATTTTGTAAACTGAATATTGAAACAGTAATATAATGTATTTTTCCAGAGTAGATTGGACTGGTCGAAGCCCATTCTGGCTCAGCTGCATAAAATAGCGCCCCACTATGAGAAATGGGTCAACAGCGCGGTGTACAGAAAGTGCAGACTCTTCGAAAGTCCTGTTTTAGAAAGCTTTACCTTCACGCCATGGTATGTGGTGCCCATGTTCTGGATACCCATCATCATTTACATGTGTGTCACGCAGTTTACTGAACATGTGCAGTGTGGAGGTAAGTGAGTTTATAATAAGTATTTTTTTCTTAAGAACACTCCAACGTACTCTCTCCGTGTTAATATTTTGTAAGAATCTTGGTAAAAGAGAGGGAAGTTTTATTGAATCATTAAACCTATGTAAATAACAAGTATGAAATTTTAAAACCCAAATAACTTCAGACATGTTAAAAGTTGTTTTTGTTGAAAAAAAAAAGAAACCTATTTTACGCGATTGTTTTCCAGACACCTGCAAAGGTATCCCTATCACAAAACTCGAATTTCTATTCCACGTTGTATTCGGCTTCATTGTGTGGACGTTCCTGGAGTACTCCTTACACAGATGGGTGTTTCATTACGATCCAGGTTCTTCGATAAGGATGATACAAATACATTTTCTTATTCATGGAATGCATCATAAGGTAATTAATATTTTTCTCTAGCATCCTTCTCCAAACAAACAACTTTCTTTTCTTTCTTTCTATACTCTGAAAGGATTTAAAAACACTGAAAAAGTTATAGTAGAAAAATCCGATTTTTTATAAACTCTCTTTTTATTGAATTCGTTTTTTTTATTGGTTTATTTACCAAAAACATTTCAACATATTTTCCCATAAATTTTATAATTTTAAATAATTATTTTACTTTCTTAGCGATGAAATTTCCTAAAAGCCGTAATGTAAAATAATATTGATAATAAATAATATTTAATAAATGTAGGTATATAGATTGCTTAAAGAACCTGGTACATAATAAAATTATGTACAAGAAGTAACTAAGAAACAAGTACACGGTCGTTAATATATATATATATATATATATATATATATATATATATATATATATATATATATATATATATATACATACAGGGTAGTTTGTAATTAATTGACCACCACTTGCAGACAGCCTCTCTACATCAATTCCAACAACATTTGTTTTTCATCTTTTTACAAATCTTGATAAACAACACAAAAAAAAACTAAACAAAAAATTTTTGCTCCCTCTTTTGCTTATTACTTTGTATTTTGTAAAAAGCACCTACCTACACTCAGAGTAAAGGCCAGTTAATAAATTTTGTATGGAAAAAACTTAAATTTTAAAAACTATCAAAGTTAAAAAGTTGATGAACAAATGTTGTTGGGAATGATGTAGAGAGGCTGCTTGCAAGAGGTGGCCAATTTATTACAATTAACCCTGTATATATACATGTATAGGTATATATAGTATATACATATATGTATTACATCATTTCATACATGTTTAGGCTTAACAAGGTTAGATTAGTTTATGTACTATAATGGGACCACCCCATATATTCCCAATGGAGCCGTAAGAGCTAATTGACAAAATACAAGTGAATACCATTCTTCACCACTTATCAAAAGGGCGGAGATCCCACCGCCGGGCACTCCCAAGGAGAGTTGACGTCAGACCGGCGCGGCGGCCGGTTCTAAACTTTTGTCTAGACCGCTTTATTTTAGTTTATTTTTTCTATTTAAGTTAATGCTTGACTACATTCTTTAGTGGTAAGGCGCATTACCTTAGCAACCTATGCACTCTTCTTTTGAAGACACTCACATTATATTCGGATGGAAATATCTAAGCAGGCAAGCCGTTTCAGTCCAGACTACTTTGAATATGCTACATATAAGGGCAGATGGATGATGGATACATTATTATTAGTAACATATGTATACGTAGTTGTTTGTATATATGTATATACGTGTAGTTACGGCTTATGCCATATATCACATCAAATAAATCATATTAATAAAGTCGTAAAATTGTTTGATAACCCTATAAGGGATGACCCTATAAGAATATCCAATGGTTATGTCTAGGATAAAGATATATTAATATTTCATTCATAATCTGTATTGAATATATACAATACATAATTATTGTTAAAAAGTTCTTAGAGATTGAACAAATAATATTTATTATATTTGCCTTTGTTTCAAAACCAAAAGTTAAACGAAAATTCTCTTTTCGAGAAACGAGAAAAACAAGAAAAACATTTTTTGTTTCTTAAAAACAGTTTTGTCTTTGCGAACACAGGTTCCTTTCGACGGGCTGAGGCAGGTGTTCCCACCAGTACCGGCGGTGGTGATATCGCTGGTGCTGTTTGTACCTGTCTGGTGTATACTGTCCTATCCATTGATCAAGATAGTCGGAGGAATCACCGGTGAGACATAAATTTTGTACGAACAATGAAGAAAAAAAATAATATTATAAAAAAATAGATAGATCTAGAGATGCGCCTAATAGTGGTTTCACCGAATAATCGAATACCAAATAGTATTCGGTTTAACCTTTACCGAACCGGATATTCGGCCGAATTGTTTGGTTTACCGTTTTATTGTTTGTTTGTCATAATAGGTTCTAACAAGTTCTACGTTACGTGTGGCTGCTGGCTAGATGAATAAATCTGTTGATTTGTGGATTTAAAATATTGGTTTTCCTTTTAAAAGTAAAGGGTGGTCAAAAATTAAAAAATTGTATCAAAAATAAATATTGACTATACTAATACACTGAATACTAATTGTGGGTTAGGAATAATGTTTCGAAATAAATGTGGATTTGAAGCTTAATTGCTTTATATTATTAATAGTCCGGTCAATATAAACCACTAACTGTCATTATAATTTTAATATTATTTTTAGGCAACAAAACCCGTCACGTTCTAGATATTACATTGTTATTGATATTATATAGATTTGTAAACATTATTAAATATTTAATTTGTAAGTCGTTTAAGATAAATCTTAATATTCACTAGACACGGTCTGACAACTGAAATGCTTATGTGATAACACAAATTACAACTGTATTGTAAGTACGGTATGAATAACTAAGATACATATATGCTGTAAGAAATATTGAATAAATTAAAAAAATAAAAAACCCCGATACAAAAAAACCTCTAAAAAGAATAAAAATAATAAAGGAAGAAATTAAAACGCAAGTAAATTACCAAGGCAAATAAAGAAATTACGATATCGAATCATATAGTCGAGGTCCTCAATGATTAACTTCGTAAAATATACACTATCAACGTACGTACAACGGTCCCCCGACGCAACGAGTTCAATAAGTACATAAAAATATTATTTTTATTCTTTTTAGAGGTCTGTTTGTATAAGGAGTTTTTTAAATTTAATTGAATTTTTGAATAAGTATTGTTTGTATGTTGTAAACTATTAAAATGATTAATTGTCTAGGGCGAGTTCAATAGTTGTTGATTTATGGATAAACATTTATATAATAGGTTAAAATAAAAATATAATAATTTGTTATGGAACGTAAAAAAAAGGAAAATTAAAATTTATATATAGGTTATTTTTTTGAATTTATATACTTTCAAGTCTTTTAAACAGGCATTCATTGCAGTATGAAATTTTACATTATAGTTGCACGGTTCCAAAGAGAAAACTGGCAAGATGGACATCTTGATCTTAGAATTTCTAAAAGCTTATTTTATGATATTAACTATTAAGTCACATTCATAATTGATATATGAAAATAAATAACAATTTAAGTAAATCATGGTAAGCTAAGCACCGATAAACCAAGGAAGAAATCAAAATGCAAGTAAGTTACCAAGTCAAATAAAGAAATAACAATATCAAATCGTATAGTCTAAGTTCTCAATTCTCATGCATTAGCCCCGAGAACTACGTAACGTACGTACAACAGTCCCCACGCCCCCGACGCGACGAATTCAACAAGTATATAATAATATTATTTTTATCCTGTTACTCAATAAAAAAAAGAAAAAATAATAATTTTGTGGTTTAAAATACTTTAATTGGTTAAGCATATCATAAACAAACGTTATTTCTTATAATTAATAGTTACACAAAACAAAGAAAATGCCCAAAATAATGTCAAAATGGCATTATTTTGACATTATTTTGGGCATTTTCTTGACTCAGCCCTGGGTTACTTGAGATAACACCTTAATTTTAAATTATATATAAAAAATACTAAAATAGAAATCCTAGGCGCCACTGACAAATTATAAGCGAAGGCATACCTATGCATGATCCTCCTACTTGTCAGTACTGGAGAATCACAGTCAAACACTTGTTCTTTATAAAACTTTTTAAATATGGAAGTGTTGATTAATGGTATAAATTATTTTGTACATCACCATATTATCGGGATTACAATATAGACGAGCTTCTTAAACTTAGCTAGTCAGGAAGCAGGATACAGGTCAAACAGGATGACTAATATCCAGGACAGGAATAATATCCAGCGATATGCTATCCTTAATAATCATTAATAAATGAAATTTAAAATAGTAATTATATAAATAAAATGTCTACATTTTCAATAACATTTTGGGGACTATAAAGTTAGCTTAAGCTGGCAACATTCAATATCTTAAACAAAAAGAAATGTCACAGGCTAATTAAGATTTTGTAATTAGTTGTCAACAGATAAATAATTTACCTTTTCTACGAATTTAACAGATAATAAATAATCGATTATATTAAAATTATAAATAGATATACCGAATATATATTCGTAACCAAAACCGAATAATTCGACCGAATACGAATAGTGAAAAAGATGCCGAATATGCCGAATATCGAATACTTACCGAATATTCTGCGCATCTCTAAATATCACTGTACAACCTTTACAATCAATATAAGAAATACATAAATTCATAATATAAAAATATATTTATCATACAGCGATCTACAATAAGTTAACGTGTCAACTAAGTAATACCTTAATAGTATGCCTAGAATATTTTGTAAGATTTGCAGACAGATTAGAAACCAATAAAAAAATATAAAAACATATTGAAGAGCTCATGATAATATTTTGCGGTTGTTTCTATAATAGTTGTTTATAATATCATGGTGACAACGATTGGCAATTTACAAATAGGTATAGGATCCGAATTGTGTGTGTGTTTGTGCGTGTTCAAGTGTATTTTAATGTCTAAATTGTACATCAATATATCAACCTGCTAATATTATTTAATTTGTAACTCAGAAGTGTGTTTCCAGGTTATTTAACATACGACATGATCCACTACTACGTACACCACGGCTCGCCGCAGGACGGCAGCTACCTGTACGAGATGAAGCGGTACCATTCCAACCACCATTTTCTTAACCACGACAAAGGTAGCTACTTACCTTTACTTTTGGTATATTTTGGTGTCGGTTACAATCTTAAAATTGACAATAAGTTTCTTACAAGTGCAACACACAGACCTACATGTAATACGCAAAACAGAATATATAAAATAGTTTTATGTTAGAATATTTACATTTTCATATTTATTTACGTTTCAGCTTTCGGCATCAGCAGCAAAATATGGGACCATGTTTTTAAAACTTTCGTTAAAGTAAAGAAATTGGGTTTTGGTTTACACTGGTAGGCGGCAGCACATAGACAAGATTATGGTTTCTGATATGACCATGCAGTTTGAATTTAAAAAAAACTAAACTTATATTGTATCGAGCTTGTTGGGTCTAGTAGATAATTATTAATTTGATAACTTTTTTCTAGTTTTATTTGGTTGTTCATCGTTTATTATTTGTAATAAGTTATAGTGAACATTTTATTATTAGAGTTATTATCTGGACTTTGAGAGAGTTAAATGACAATCATGACGTTTTAAAAATAGTATATACTAAATATATATGAGTAATAAGATTGTAATGAATAAAGCCGATTAAGTTAAAAAATACTAAATAAGTAGTATTTATTTAAAATGTAACTGCGCTCGCGACTTACACAGAATTATTACCTTTGTAGCGTTATCCATTAAATAATGTATTATCAGAAATACGTGATAAATGATAAAATAGTTTTAAAATGATGAAATCAAATATAACTGCTAAAAATATACCCATTTAATATATTATATGAATTGGAATGGTATTGTATAGTTATAATATTTACGTTTATTTCAGAATAATTTGAAAATTATGTGTTAAAATTAACTTATTGTGAAGTTGAAAAACATTTTCTAATTACGTTACACTCGTGTGTTAACGATCTGTCATAATATAATAGGTCTTATGAGTTAGTTTTTCTAATTCTATGTATATTTTATATATGTAATGATTTTCAAATTACTTCCCAAGGTTTAATAATGTTTAATTACATATAAATGTAAGTTAGGATTATAAATGCCTTAACTAATGATATATTGCGTTGTTTTGTACCTAATACCTACCTTTAAAAAGTGAGGCATTTGAACATAATACAAAGATAGAAATAGGTTTTATATTATATAAGCGGGCTGTCAGAAATGTTAATAAAATTTTATTATTTTATATATTTTTATTATTTTATCTATCCCATTACATATCTTTATGTTATCTAAATTTTAAAAAACGGCTCATAAAAGCGGCTTAGGAGTTTATTTTCTTGGAACGTATTTTTTATTAATTATCTACTTCAGGCTTTGTCATCAGATTAATATCAGGATCAGTCATCAGTGAGGAAATCAGTATAATCAGTGAAAGATATTATGAAAGACAATACAAGTAAGACATGTCCTATCCTCATTTTAATTAGTATTACGTAATTTCAAACGTGACATTATAATACCATATTCACGCCATATTTGATTTATTTGTTTTATTAATTCATTACAGTAGTGTCGTTTTAATTATTATTAAATTATTTGATTGATGTGTATCAATCATCATGTAATATATTTTTTTTAATTTTTTTCCTCAATATGTCAGAAAAGAGGTTTTACAGAAGCACAAACTGTTTAACAATTTCAGTATTGCTATATTTGTTAGTTTCTTCTGTTAGTGCATGTCTTAATACAGACTGGAATTGTTTATTTGATGATTTCTTATCAGATGTTTGTCCGATTTTGACCAGTGCTAAGACTAAGTTAAAAAAAATGTTTCTTTCTTCAGGTAAGTTGTTTTATTTAAGCAAGTGTATTTTAGTTTAATTATTTTAGAAGTTGTTCTATATGTTTAGTAATAAAAGTCACTAACTGTAATTGGAATTGCTTGGACACTTTGGCCTCGAGAGCATCCAAATTGTCTAGATTTCGATTGTTTGATTCTCCATTTTAAATTCTTATTTTTACTGTTTAAAGAAAGTCATAATGCCTATCATTATAGCTTGCTTTTCTATTTAAAAAATATTTTTGGACCAACACGTCTGCCACCCCCAGCGTGTCTTATTTACGAGATCGTAAAAAATCATTACTTACTGACCGATTTTCTTTGCTATTATTTAGTAAATATTAATCTAATTAACATCGCATGACACTATCCACAAAATAAGCAAAACGATTTCTCAGTTACGATTGGGAATTGATATTTGCATTCATATAATAGAATTATTTTTTGTGTAAAGTATTGAATTAAATTGTATTAATTTCTGTCCTGGACAACGAGAGATATGTCTAGAGATAAATTAATTATTGTATTACTGGTCTTGAATGTAATATTTTACAGATATGTATGTATATAATTCGTTTGCATTGAAGTTTCAGTTTGACCACGAAAATTATCAACGTTACTATTAAGGGACTAAAGAGTTTCTTATTTTAAATAATATTCTATTAAAACTTATTGGTGAAAAAGGACGTTATATTTACAGACGAAAATGATTGTCCCATATCATCTGATCTGATTTCCGAAAGCTTTAAATGTGGTCGGGAAATTGCCAGAGAGGCCAAAAAAAGGGCCAACCAGTTGATTCGCAGTGGTGTCAACTTAGACGACTGCTCACCAGCATTACTACATTTTTTTTCTGCAAAATTACCGAAAGACGTGATAAAAGCTTCAGAATTGTCAAACGAACTTCTCACCGCTACTAAAGTTATGCAAATAAAGATATGTTCTGAGTAAGTTTAGTTTTACAATTTAATTTATATAACTGCAAAATGATGTTCAAGCCAGATTAATTTCCAGTTCTGACGTTACTCCCAACACGTTCCTCTCGTTTCTCGAAAACAAAACAGTCCGTCCACATGATGTTTATTGTAAGCCGGCGAAGGTAAAATGTAAAAGTTGCGACAAATATAGAACCTTTGATGGTACCTGCAACAATCAGCAGAATCCAATGTGGGGCAGGCGAGGTGCTCCATTTGCTAGGATCTCGTCGCCAAGATATGCCGATGGTAAGACATGGGATAAATGCTTAAGACACAATTTATCAATAATCCTTATGAAAACAAACATTTGATTTAACATTTTTAAATGTAGATATATAGAATGAAACTACATTAAAACGCAAAACTCGTACTTGCGGTATCTGGGATCAGAAACGGTTTTCTAAGTATTTTCTAATAGTATGAAATTATATTTGTACACGTGGATCGGATTTTACAAAACTAGAGAATACACTTTTATAATACATAATTGAAAATATTTTAAAGAACAAAAATTGTAATGTAAATTGGTCGTTCTTGGCGCCCAATGTGGGCCTCACGATCATAAAAAAAGTGCAGCCATGGTACCCATGACGTCGTATAAAAGAATACTTAAATTCTAAATTGTTTAAAAAAAATAGAGTTTGTAGTTTTTTAATCTCCGATTCAAAAGGAGGGGTGTTAAAAGTTTGTGTCTGTCTGTAGCATCCTAGCATCCAAACGCGTGAACGGATTTGATTGCGGTTTTTTTTTTATAGAAAGTCTGGTTCGTCGAGATGGTTCTAAGTTGTGTTTTGGTGGAAATAGAGACAGTCGTCTTCAAGATATTGGGGTTTTATTGGTGCAGGTGAAAGGTTCTTATGCAATATTGATGGGAATGTTTAAACAAGTGAAAATGTGTGTGTCTGTAGGTTAATTTAGTACAATAAAGTAACCAGTAACATAACTTTAAAGAGCAGAAAAAAAATTAAAAACCCCCAATACAAACAGACCTCTAAAAAGAATAAAAATAATATTATTATATACTTATTGAAGATTGAAGTCGTTGCGGTGGGGGACCGCTGAGTAAAGGAAGAAATTTAAACGCTAATATGTTACCAAGGCAAATAAAGAAATTACGAGATCGAATCGTAATTTAGTCTAAGTCCTCAATGATTAACTTCGTAAAATAAACGCCATCGTCAACGTACGTACGAACGATAAGTACATAATAATATTATTTTTTCTATTTAGATTTTTTTTGTATCGGGGGTTTTTTAAATTTTTAATTAAATTTTTATTTAAATATATGTTTTATTTAAGTTTATAATTTAATGAAAAATGAAATTAGTAACATTCGTTCACAATTTGAGGATTGTATTTTTAAGGTACAATTAAGTACTAAAACTTCTAATATATTTACGTAACTATAAATGGTAAATTATGTTAAAAAAATGTAAACACAATTTATTGATTTAAGTGTGCAGTCTGACGCGCTCACACATACACATACAGCATACCGCAATTTCATTACGCAAACAAACCCCATATTGAACTTTATTCCAATAAAAATATAAATCTTTATATTTATCTATTTGAGCATAGATCATATTAATGCAGGTATTTACGCAATGCCAGTATCTAGAAGTGGTCAGCCGCTGCCAAATCCTCGCAGTCTCTCAACACGACTGTTCCACGACCGCAGAGCCTCGAGCCACGTGCTCAGCGTCCTCAACATGCAGTGGGGACAGTTTGTGACTCACGACATCGTCTTCCAGGTTATGGAAGTTACTGGTAAGATAAATATGTCCATACTTATAATAAGACCTTATAAAGACCTATTAATCTTTTTTGATAGGATACGCTTTACTTTACAACAACTCCGAAGTAAATGACAAATAAACATTTAAAAAAGTATAGCACCTACTATTTTCTATTAAAACTATCTACTATTTAATTCTGTGTCAAGTACAATATTTGATCGGTTTTTCTATCCTATGTTTTGTTATTGTATAATGTATTTTTAAAACAAGTCAGCATAATAATTCTATTCAGACGAGGGTGGTATTCAGTGCTGTTTAGGCGATGGGAAAGACGTTCTACCAAAGGAATTACAAAATGACAAATGCATACCGATATGCGTGTCTGATGACGATCCGTTTTATAATCATCACGGTATCAAATGCTTGAACTTTGTGAGAAGCGTCACCGTTCCTAGGGATGATTGCAGTTTAGGACACGCGGAACAAGTAAGCATACCTTAAGCATCCTACTCTCAACAAAAGGTAAACAAAATACATCACAGCTCTCCTTTTCTCGGTGTCTTATCTTCTTCCATCCCTATATCTCAATGGTACAGACATATTTGATTAATTAATTGATTGGCGCAATGGTCGTACCGCAGTCCATTCCGCCTGTGGTCGTAGGTTTGATCTCTACACTAGAATAATATTTGTAATAAAAACGTGTATTTGAGTGTAATGTATAAAGCTATTTAAAACTATTCCTGTTCAGTTTATTGTTAATATCATTATAGATGAACATGGCAACAAGTTTCTTAGATGGATCTCAAATATACGGTTGCGATGCGAAGCTGGCTTCCAAACTAAGAAGCAAGTGTGGTGGAAGATTGCGGGAAGAAACCAAAGAGAACTGCAAAAGAAGCTTTCTACCCTATGTGGATGACAAATCGGCTGTTTGCGATTTAAGAAATTCGTCGGAACCTTGTTATCTGGCTGGTACTTGAATGGATTTAAATATTTTACTGTTTACTTAGGTTAAGATATCGAGTATAAATATGCTTATCTTAAATATGTCGCTTCCTGTAACCTATAAAGGTGAACTTTTGTAAAAATCTGAGTAACTACCATATATAGAACTATACTGACACAGCGTATAGGTACATTGCGTTACTATTTAGGTTAGATAATGACGCAATGTTAATAAATAAATGGGTTTATTTAAAAGATTTTTAAGTATTAAAACATCTATAAATTATTTATGACGTTGTTGTCCAAAATTATTTACATCAGTTTGCCCTAACCGCTATAGATATAAACAAAAATTCGTAACTTTATCTATATGGCAGGTGATAGCAGAATCAATCAAACGCCGACGTTAGCCGTTTTACACACATTACTTCTTCGAGAGCATAATCGTGTAGCCGACATATTGGCTTCCCTCAACCCTCTGTGGACTGACGAGAAGATCTTTCAAGAGACCAGAAAGGTGGTGGTGGCTGTAATACAGCATATTACATATCAAGAATGGTTGCCTTTGAACTTTGGTACGTTATTTTTATTAAAAGAGAAGATGATGTCAAAAATGTTCATACTTACCCATGAGGTTCCAGCTGATTCGACTATTTTAACATTGAACGGTTGTACAATGAATACTGAATGACCCAGAATAGAGCTCGTCTTACTTTGAGATATTTTTACACTACTCAGTAGGGATGTACCTACACTCCAACAAAGATCACGTTTTAAAGTTCTATTACCGATTACTGAAACGTATTTGCGAAACTATATTATTATTTAGTATACAAAAGTACCAATTCTACTATTAATTCAAGGTGAGAGCTACGTACGGTACTACCGCGTGTCCCCCAGCTCCCTGTACAGCCGCGACTACTCGCCGGCGGTGAGGGCGGACGTCATCAACAGCTTCGGAGCCGCCGCCTTGCGGTTCCTCCACACCGTCGTCCCGGAGACCATCATGGCCTGCCCCGCCAACTACAGACACGCCTACTTATACAAGTGCGTACTTTTTACTTAGTTTTGTATGTGTAACATAAACTCTACGGCCTCAAGTTTTTGAAAATGGCATACCGTTTATGGCGCTAAATTAAAATATTTTTATTTTGTTTACCTCTATGGTTCCAAAAGGCCAAGGGGATGAGTGACTAATGGCAATCCGTTACTTAAAACTTACCGTCATTTCAAATGTAAATAATAAGCCAGTTGGTGTTTCAGACTTAGCGACTATTATTTCAACCCCAGTCTCCTCGAGTCGCACAGAGAATCCTTTGACGATATAGTCCGTGGTATCATCACGCATCAGGCGGGGGAGTCCGACCCGCACTGTACGGCAGAGATCACCAACCTTCTGTTCAAGTCCCACAATAAATGGGGGTTGGACCTCATCGCGATGGACATACAGAGGGGGAGGGACCATGGGATCGCGTCCTATAATGAGTATAGGTAGGTATGTCTTTTCAAAAATAAGCGATAAGATAGTTTCTCCTTAACCGTAGATACCGATATTGTTTCAGAGAAATTTGTGGTCTGGTAAGAGCGAGGACATTTCAAGATTTATCTAGAGAAATATCTCAAGATGTGAGTTGTACTTATACAAAATAATTAACAAATAGATTGCTATCTTCATCGTATATCAATTACTATAAGTCTATTATTTTTAGCGGATCAATGCGTTATCTCAATTATACGAATCAGTGGATGACATAGACCTATTTGTGGGTGGAGCCATGGAGCGAGACGTCCCGGGTTCGATTCTAGGACACACCTTCCAGTGCATTGTCGCTGAACAGTTCTACAGGACAAGGGTTGGAGATAGATACTTTTATGATAATAGTGAAATGCCACATTCTTTTACACCTGGTAAGTTCTATAATTAAATACAGAATGTTGTTACTTTACAGAACTTCTGTTACTTTTCATTGAAATTCAAAATATTTTTCATCCAACCTGTATACACACACTTTCGAATCATTAATGAATATATCATAATGGTCAGTATAGTCAGTCCGTGGGTAAGCTATCACCATTACCTCACCATTGTTAATATAATCCTCTTAAAATAAAACTGATATATCTGCGAACCTAAATCTCGTAAGTAGAAATCTTTAAAATCTCAAAATGTCATAAATGTATGATTTAGATCAACTCAAAGAAATTAAGAAGGGGTCAATGGCCCGTCTGATATGCGACAACTCAGATGTCACTCACGTACAAAAGAAAGCATTTGAACTCGAGAGTACCTACAACCCGAAAATAATTTGCGATGACTATACCACCATACCACACGTCGACCTCACTGCCTGGAAAAGACCTAAGTTCGAATTATATGACTAAAATAATAACAATCAATATTTATAAGTAATTTATTTAATAATAATAAAGTTAGTAAATTGATATTGTCTTTAATATAACCAACCTTATAGTTTTAGAACAAATTATTAAAACCTACACACCAATTATTAAAACATAAAAGCCAAATTATAATTTATGAAGGCATAAGAAATGGCTCGTAGGACCAATATTTACATTAATAATAACAATAAAAACTGTATGTAAAAAAGGCACAAGTCATTTGGCACAAAATGCACAACCAATATTAATAGAATTAAATTGATAAATAAAATCGAATAATCACCTACATATCTATAGAGTGGTCATTACATAAAACTTACAATGTAAACTTTTCATTAAGAAACTCGAGGTAGTGAACCTTGAAAAAGAGTTTGGTAATAAAGAGTTTATATTTATTATTAAACTCAAGATACAAGTAAATATATTTGGGTATATTATTATGTTTTTTCTATAATTATAAACACTATTTTCCTTACTATTAGGACAATAATAACAAATACTTCAAAGATATGGTTCTGCCAGACCAATATTATTTATATAAAATATGTTTTTTATTTAACTTTAATTCTCTTGAAGTTTGAAGTGAAAAGCTATTTAGACCATAGAGAAAAATGTCAACTGCTACTTTAACATATCTAACATTTTAGTATAAGTAATTCATAATAACAATATAAATTATAAAATAAAATTCTTATATTAGCAAATTTCTTCCTTGACCCTTATCCTTAGTCCACAATGATGATAACTTGTTGTGGACGGAATTCCAAGTAGCGGAAGTCCCCATGAGGTGGGAGAGGCTTGCTCCAGGTTTGATAATTCTCTCAATTAAGGGTCTTTTGTACAACCTATGGGCTTCTGAACGCTGATCATCTGTCACTTTCCGATCATCCAGGTGTGTGAGAGATGGAAATTGAGATATCACAAAGAGTCTGAAATACGTGTTCTATTTTGATATTTTAGTGTGTACTGGGTAATTAGAAATGAGAAATTAATATTTTATTTATAGTAACATTGTTCAATCTATCCTGTATATATTTTTAGGCTATAATCACCTATATTGAAGATATTCATAGAAGGTGCCACCATTAAAGTAGCTGGGTGCCGCTGGATTGCCCATAAGAGACAGGTACTGTAGATTCGGACAAGACTCCTTAAGCTTTCCAACCCATGGGTATAAACTGGATATCTTGCATCTGTTTAACCTGAGAATCAATTTAATATTTTAAGAGTTTTTTATTTTATTAAATAATGAATGAAGTCTACAAATCTAGGATATTTAACTTATGTAAGGTAATACATAATCTTATTTTACATTTTATTATATATTAATCTACTTCATCTATAAATAAGAAATAAAGGAAATATTTAAGATATATTGGTAAATTACAATAGTTTTTGAGATTAGTTCATTCAATTAAGAAATAAACAAAAAAAATCTTTATTGTTATTATTATTATATATACGGGTTTATTTGATTATAATTAGCCACTATTACAGCCCCAAAAGTATATATGTATTCTTCTATTTACCATATCAGCTGTAGCTTTGGCATAGGTGGCAGCAGGCAGTTCTCGGTGATTGGATTATCATCAGCAATGAGTGACGTCAGATGCTTGAAGTGAACTAAAGCATCTAGATTTCTGTGTACAGTATATGTTATATTAATATATGTTCTCATTTTTAAAATAAATTAAATGTGCATGGACTTGTAATTCACTAACCAAACCAAAAAAAAATAATTTAAATGCAAAAAAAAGTTGATTCTATAATCAATGAACTACTAAATCTTATTATCAGATCAGTATAGATTAAACTAATTCAGTATAGAAACACTAATAATAATATCATATTAACTTACGTAATTTTATTATGACTGACATCCAAATATCTAATGTGATCTGAAAATCTCTCTACTATAGTTCTTGGTAATTCATATAAACTTTCATATGCCAGAGTTAGTTTTGTGGAATCCTCTTCAATGCCTTCGTTTACTGACCTTTAAGAAATATAAATAAACATAAACAACACAAACATTTCAAATGTTGCATTTCTTAATATTGCAAGATATCTGTACCAGTTTTCTTTTAAACTTGTTAATATTTTTGACAGCAAAATTAACTCTAAGGAGCCTTGTGCCTTATATGATCTTATATCAGATATATTGGTTGATTAGGAGTCAACTTAATTAAAGATAGTGTGTTTTATTACTTACTGTATTAAATCTGGTGGAATTGCATTCTGAGACATCATTGTTACAGAGTCCACTAGAACGTCTTTTGAAACATCTACCGTGATAAAACTCTCGTCGGTACTAGTCGAAAAAATTTAAATAAACTTTTAAGAATGAAACTGTATGAATTACGACCAATAATTTGATAAACAACTATTTATAGAATAATAATAGAATTGTATTATATTAATACTTACTTTGTCACTAATCAGAACACGTTAATGACCCTATAATAATAATGAATGCAATAAAATTAATAATTTGAATTAAATGCATACAGATCCTATTTTTTTCTGTCAAAAACAATGAAACACCTGACAGTTTAATTGACAAACTGACATTTATTTATTAACTTTGAAAGTTTAGTCTTTCAAATATGAACGTGACATGATGTTAGGGTAGAATGGCAAACCTTTCTTCACCTATACCACAAAAATTGATAATAGTAGCGGACTTTCTATTCAAATATTTTTATAATATATGTGTCATTATGTATCATAGAAACAAAAAAAAATACTAGCTAATTTTCTTCTGAGAGTCAATAACTGAATGTATGAACATTAATAACAACTATGAAGTATATGGGACTTACTCTTTTAATGATGAATTTTGAAATTCCATGCTTAAAGCAATACGTAAATGTTATGAGAAAGACGTAGTTTCCTCTTCCATGTGGTTGTTTCTTTAAAAAAATATCTGAATCATATTTATGTTATCAAAACGTTATCGATCGAAAGGCGCCAATATAACATGTTGAGAAATGAGATAAGGAATTATTTATGTTTAGTAGTCCGTACTAGTCACCCGATAAGAAAATTAAACAGTTACTATAATAATTATTGCTTAACAAATTAGGTGTAAATAAATATTTAAATGTATAAATATATTAAGATTGAGATTAATTATTTACTATTTAAATAAATAGCAATTAATTAATCTCAATCTTAATATATATTTATACATATATAAAAAATCCATTCACTCTAAATACACATATCAACTTAATTGATATGTTTATTGATTATTTGATTATTTGAGATTTTAGTTGTAGCTTTTTGAAGTGAAACTTCTTTAGCACCATTGTGATTTGAAAGTCGACGAAACGAAAAACCGACACAAAAAAGAGACAGTCACATAAATTCATTCGCCGTTTTCTCATCGCTTTTCTTTCTAATACCTCGCCAATGCATAAAATTTATAAGGAAACCTTTATACGCCACCTTACAGACTTTTAAGTTTAAATTTAATTATTTTAATTTGTGTTGTTAAAATTCTTTATATTTTGTATTATTCCTTTTATTCCTCCTCAAAACTATTTTAATTAAGTGTTTATTTTCCTAGTTTTGGCACTCAAAAAGTATTTAATTTTTTTTTAAATCATCTTGTGTTACCTATATTTTTATTCTTATTACAATCTTCTCTCTCTTCTCCTTATTACCATATGTTTTTACTCTTCTCACATACTATAAATAATTTATAATTACTATAGTTAGCAGAATTCAAATATATAAAAAAACTAATTATTCAAGTTTATATGGTAACCTAATATTGTATTTTTTTTGTACCTTTTACGTTCCCATAGTATTCTCAAATATTAAGAACTGACCCAGAAATCACCCAGAATGGCCCCAAGGCACAATGGCTGGTTCACTTTTAAGGATTTTTAAATTTCATTATTCAATTATTATTTCTTCTACTTTTTGTATCTTATTTCTTAATACTAAAATATTAAGTGATATATCTTTCTGCCTCAGCAGAGATTATTATTTATCAAATCGCGCGATTTTTGAAGGTTGAACTTCGCCATATTACCGCAAGAACAAATGCGACCACACCGCACAGTACCACATAGAAGGGCACAGTGGTGTGATAAAGTGCGTCGTCCTCTGTCGTATCTCGTTCTATGCTTCACTCCATCATGACTTGATCGTATGAACTGTGTAATTTTCTTAAGTCGATAGACTGTAGCGTCAGCTTGTGCGGTGAAGTATACTTCTATTCAAAGTTATATGAGGTGAAAGTTATTATTACAGGCCGGCCATGTACTTCATTATCTTCGTTAACTATTGTAAATTTCGATGTTATCAAGGTACAGTTTAGGGGTAACGTGACTAGGTAGCTTCCTTGAAGTTGCTTGAATTCTTCTCTCCCGCATTGCAAATGAATTTTTGTAAGATGGGGGAATGACATGACGTAATGAATGTCCTCCAATTGCTCCATGGCTTCAGCCTTCAGTGCTACAGTGGCCAGGTTACAGGCTTCTCCTAAGACGTGGTTGATTGTGATTTCCCGAGCACAATCTTGCTGATTCTTGACGCGTGCAATTCTTGTTGCGATAGACAAGCAGAGGTTCTGCTTGTCTATCTTAGGGCATTCAGCCTCCGTGTACGCATAGCCTTCCTTGTTGGTTGCAAGGAATGGGTAGGGTGGAATAAGGATTTGGTTATAACTATTTGGGGCTATAGAGAGTTCAAAAAGTTCAAAAATATCTATACTAACTATAGGGATTTTAAAACTATAACTAGCTGTTTCTTTATGAAGTAAGACCCAGGTTTTATTATACTATAATAGTCACGTAAATCTAAACTTAACAATCTATTATCTCCGTATATTATTCGAATCTATCATCTTACCTAACGTATCAATATCCACCATGGAATGGTGTGTGCTTAAAGCGCGCACTAGGGCTAAAATATTTTCTATTCTAATTATTTGATCTTACAAATCGTCCACATTTTCAGTTATAATCGTTAAAAGTTGAGCGAATTGAGCGTATTTTATAAGGCTGTTAACTTCATACCCGTTATTGTCAAGTAAAAGTTCCGATGTGGAATTAATTGATTGCTGATTCCTAACTAGCTGGTCAATGACGTCATTATGTTGCGTCATCCAATCTTTGCTAAGGCTTATATGAGAGTTGAATTCAGTTATAATTTTCTCTTGTTATTATTTAAATTTTTAATTGCGTTATCAAATTTAATTGCATCCTGATAATCTAAGTTGCCAGTTATATTTTTTATTATAGATCCTAATCCATTGATTAGGCCCCTTTTTATACGGCTAGGTTCTAAACCTTTTAAATGTTTAACGACGTTATCAATTTTATGGGACAAATAATCAATTTGAAGCTAGTATAAAGCAAAAGTATCATTTTGAAGCCTATTTTTAAATTCTGATAATTGATCTCTAACCGCGATAGCTTTATCTTCTATATCGTCTATTAGAATATACTGTAAAAAACTGATAATGGGTAATAAGACGAGTCTGTCCTAGTTTATAGGGCAGGAGTCCCGGACCGTCGCTAAGACTGTCGAGTCTTATCTCTTGTGTGTGAGCAAGATGCACCAGCATCATCGCCAGTATTCTGAAACAATTTATTGCTATTAGTTACTCGCTTTAGGCGAGCTTTAGCCTCCGGGCCACGTTTTCATGAAAACGGTGCGGTTGTGCAAAGCTGACTCATTAATGATTTTATAAACTAGTTTCATTTGATCTCTGTGATTTTCAGTTTATTGCTGTAATAAATTTATACTAACTGGATCTCTCGGGTCGAAATAACCTGTAATAATGTCGAACGGTCTGCACCTGGTAAAGCTATGAACTGAGCTATTGTAGGCGTAGGGGTAGGTGTAAGTCGTAGGTGTTCAAGGATAGTCAAGTGAAATCGTTCTATCATGCCGTTATCGTTGCGTAAATGGGGAAGAACTTTATGGTGGATAACGCCGTGTATACTTAAAAACAAGGTAATCCATGATGTGTACAATATTTTTACAAAGCTTGTAAGACACTGATGGCAGTGCCGTCGCGAAAGTGGTAGTCCTGTCCATACTTTGAAAATGCGTCGGCAATCGTTACGTATTTCTCGCTGTCTACCGTAAGTAAATCTATATGAATTATCTCCAATGGTTTACTAGGGGGTGGTACGACATTAAACCGTTGTTGTATGGGGTGACAATCATATTTCCCTTACACTACACTCACTATACAGTACACTCGTTAATAAATTTAGTAATTTGTTTGTTCATTTTTGACTAATAATATTTCCTAGAAAGAGAAAGGTAGCATTCGTTAATGCCCCTATGATTTGTTTTACCGTCGTGAGAGTGCCTAATAATTTCTTATTGTCTCAAATAAGGTTTTACTTTTTCAAGTTCGCGTTTCGTAAGAATGAGATTCATGGCGGAGCTTTTAAAGTGATTTTGTATTACGGGTATTATTGAGTATATGCCTAGAAGGGGACTGATCAAAATTCCAGTTTGAATTTTCGGGGTAACAAATTCTTTAATCGCTTTAATAACGTCTTGTTCTAAATTAGACTCTGTAATTTGAATGGAAACGCGTGTATGGGTGTCAAACGGCTTAGATCCTGCCGGTCTTCTTTTGAAACATTAACTATTGAAAAAACCAACTGTCGGTGGAATTTATTTAGCGCCTCGTCGCTTATGGGAACTTCCACAGTTGTAGAACCGCTGCCTTGTACTGGCTGTTCCGAGCTGTTCACTATGAGAGAGTTAGTTTCCTCGTTATGTATCTCTACGCGAGATATAGCGTCCGCGCCATCGGGTAAGCTTTCAAGCTCATAACCGGTAAGTATTTTAAACTTCCGTCCGAAAAGGTACGGTCTAAAATACTTTGTGGCCCAAACTATCGCGCGAAGCTCTCTCTCGGTGGTGCTATAATTCAGTTCACTATCGTTAAGCGTACGGGAAGCATAGGAAATGGGCTTATCGGGTCCCTGAGATAAAATAGCGCCTATAGCTACGTTGCATGCGTCGGTGGTAAGGAGAAACTCTTTATCAAAGTCTGGGTAAAATCGGATCATTTATTAACAGAGTTTTGCACATCTCAAAACTCTTGACGTAATCAGGGTCAAACGTTATCTTTTTGACCTTCTTGAGACATTGGGTTAACGGTTTTGTAATTCGTGCGAAATCCGGTATGAATTTCCGATAATATCCGTGTAGGCCTAACAATTTTTTTATTTCTTTAGGTGTTTTAGGTATAGGATATTTCTTCATTGCTGTTATAATACCCGGGTTAGGCTTCACTCCTTCACTGCTAATAATATGACCCAAATAAGCCGTTTCCAGCTTCAAAAACTCGTATTTGTCCATTTGTATTTTAAAATTGGATTGTCTGAGCCTTTGGAACACCCTTTCTAGATTGGTCATGTGTTCCAGTAAGGAGGTACTGTATACTTTAATATCATCAAGGTAAACCAGACAGATCCGTTTCTGAAGGCCCTTGAGGACATTATCCATCACTCTTTGGAATATTCATGGTGAGTTTTTCAGTTCCATTGGCATTCTGAGGAACTCAAAGTGGTCATGTTCTACTGTGAATGCTGTCTTCGAAATTTCGATAGGGTCCATTTCGACTTGATGGAATCCACTGGCCAGGTCCAGGGTGGTGAAATATTGACCATTTCCCAATTTATCCAAAACATCCGTTATGTTCGGGATAGGGTATTTATCGTCTATGGTTTTAAACCACTAGACGCCACTTTTTCTTACCCGAGGCATCCGCTTTCTTGGGAACAATCCAAATAGGTAAACTCCATGCGGACTCGGATAGGCGTATAATGACTAGGGTCAGCATTTTATCAATTTGTTCGCTAAACTCCTGTCGATGAACAAAAGGGTAGCGATAGCTCTTTGTGTAAACCAGAACTTCGTCGGTTGTGCGAATACGATGCTTTACTTGGTTGTTAAAAGTTAAATCTTCACCGTCACTATAAAAAACGTCAGCATACTTCGAACAAAGAGTCATTAAGTTAGCTTTTTCCTCATCGTTAAGATGTTCCGTACGTAGTCGCGACACGACATTTTTAACTCGCGCTGACGATCCGTCAGTTCGCGTGTACTCAATATAAAATAGCTCCGCGTGTGCAGGACGGTCTAACGAGAAAACCGCGTCATTTTCGTTCGGATTTTCAATCTCTAAATACCCTCTATTCTGTACTACGCTAGTAACGCATTCCTGAATATTACAGTTACACAGTATTTGTTCAGGAATATAAGCGTTACCGTCCGCCGCATTAATAGGTATCCTGGCTAGTTATGTGGTTTTTCCCGGGATAATATCTTCGTAAAAGTTGACATTTCGCGAGTTGTATAACAAGATAGGGTTAACGGCGAATTTGGTGTTTAACCGCAACTCCTTGAGATCGATTTTTGCCTCCCATTTGGTTGGTAAATCGAGGCCAATTTGTCCGTCAAAATAGTGGTGAAATTTGTATACAAAAAGTTTGACAGGTTCGCTGTCGTTAACTTCGCTAAAACATGGTAACATAATCAAATACTCATTTTGGCTTACTGCATGAACGTTCGTGACTTCAAACGGATCGTAATCTAACTACACGTGTGGATAATAATATTCTACAGCATCCGGGCTTAAGAAAGATTGGTTCGCACCGGTGTTTATAAGAAGTTTTAAAGGCGGATTTGAAGTCTGAATAAATGGCAATTGCCTTTGAGTCTGTAAGTTTAATTCTATTTTGGCCTTTCTGACACTGAAGCTTTCTGAAAAATTTTCTGATGGCTAGTGGAAGGCTGTGGTTCAGTGGCTATATCATTAAAGTCATGTACCTGAGCTGTTTCAGCAGTGTAACTCTCGGGGTCAATGTAACAGCCATAGTCATTTACATAATTCGGGCACTCATAATGGTCAGGATAGTAACTAAGGTCAGGGTCGTAGTAATAGTCTACATACTTAGCGTAACCGTCATCGACACACTCATTAAAATTCATCTCACGGCTCCTAAAATAATTAGTAGGTGATGGGTTGCCGTGTTCTGTCCAGTAATGTCCAGTAAGTCCCGTCGGGGGTAAAGCTCTAGGGGGAAATGTTGTACTCCACTCATTGGCTTAGGGTTAAAATTTTGTGGATGATTTCGAGGTGTCATGCGAAAAACATTACTTCGCGGATTATAATTCGGTGGTTGCGCAGCGAACATTTGCTATGTGCGTGTAGGCATACGATATGGGTTAGTATTCTGAGGTCCTGTATTATATCTAGGTTGGTTCTGTGGTTGAGCAAATTTAAATGGTTGAGACGCCTGGGGTGGCATAAATAACGGTCTTTGAGTAACAGGTAATAACATCATATGTGGTGAAGGCTGGAAAGCCTGCTTGGTTGGAGGAGGCATTTGAATTGAAGTATGGCCTTTTCTGTTTCTGTTTCAAGTGGCTGAGTTTTATGCACTTCATTATTGCGCTGCTGTAAATATAATATATTAAGCTCTTCCTGTACAAATTCCAAAGCCTGCTCTACAGTAGATGGTCTCATACATCTAATTCGTGAGCCAAGAGGCTCTTGCAAACCGCGCAAAAAGGCTTGTTTAGTAAGTTTTTCATAGAGAATGCGTTTTGACTCTATGGTTGTTGGAATAGTTTCATGCAAAGAAACATAAGTCATTATTGTGCTGAATAATGTCTGACAATAGTCATAAAATTCCTGAGGTGTCTTATGACCTTGTGTGGCTAGAGAAAGATCGTTATACAATGCAGTTTCGTCCCTCTGGTCAGCGAAATTATTTATGAGGGAATCGCGAATTCCTAATCAATTATCAGGGATGCCATTAGAGTTGATAATTGTGGCGGCGGGCTCCGTTATCCTGTTTAATATACCATTCAACAAGCATAAGTTAGGTAACTCACTACCGGCTCATTACTCATATAAGGCGTAACAATTTGGTCACATATTTTCATAAATCTAGTTAATATATTCGAATTTCCGTTGAAATCCGGCACTGGGCGTAAGGCCTTATAAATTACGTCTGGGTCGTAAGGCATTTTTATTTTAGTATTAAATGTTGAATTTAAATCTATTACTTCTATCTGCTATTACTATCTAACTCTCTATTACGGGGATCTGCAGTCTCGCTAGCACCCTTAATTGTAGGATAAAAAATCTTGAACGATTAAGGATAAGAACTAGGAAGGAAGCAACACAAAAAGAAAGGTTTTCGTACTTACATTTGCATTCTGGTTTCCTCCGCGTATCAATGGTCGAATACTCGTCTCCGGTGTTACGCCCACGTAGATTCGTATCCAGATGAAAGCTAAGGACCCCGCCAGCGACTATCGGAGACTAGCCGATTCTTAGAGCAAATAGACCGCCGCGCACTGACTCTAAATCCTAGTGACTGCACCAATTATGCGAGCAGCAGCCGAAGGACTTAGAGAAACCAAAAATCTATGCAACTAATTTATTATAATAAAAATATTCTAATAAAATTCTTAAGTCTAAACTATACTATGTGCTCGATTCGAAGTGTGAATCTGAAGTGACGCGATTGCTTCAAGCCATCGTCCGTTTCCACGCTCCCCACAATGTGTTGCAATCCCGCGCTTTCAACAATGTGTTGCAATCCCCCGGGGACTGGGTGGTCGCTTACAGCTACCTCAGCGGTTTACACGGTTGATGCAGGTGTCTCGTGTCGAAAGGGCTAACCATTGTTCCAGTTTTCGTAGAATATCAGTTGTCGAATTATGCAATATTTCATTATGTTCTGTAAGAACCTTTGTTGATATTTTACACCGAGTAACCAATAATAGCATTTTTTTCAACTGATGCAGACATCGGAAACATAGATCGAAATTGTAAACAGTTGCTACGTATGACTACTTTTAAATGTGAGTGATGTAAATGTCAGCATGTAACTCTCTTGTTCTAATTGTGGTGTTATTGTCGACCCTTGACCTGAAAATACAACCAGCTGGTTTAGTTTCAGAAACTTGAAGTTAAGTATGATTTCTATTCATTAGACTTCACCAAGTTATTTTACTGTACCTACGTGTTCCTGACACTCTGGTTGTCGCAAACTCGACCATGAAAACCCGCGACCTACCATTGCACGGTGTGAACTCAATGCAGGACATTGCGTTCCGCCTAAATAAAGGGTGGGGAAAAAACTTTCTTCGCATTTTATATGGACAGTCAAGACATTATTTTTTTAAGTTTATTTGCACTTATCTGAAGTGTGTATGTACCATATATACATAATCCCGTTGCTGTAAGAATTTTGGGATTTCTGATAAAAAAGTCATTTTGGCAGTCCTCTCTTGATGTTAATCTGACAGAGTCTAAAAAAATCTGTAGAGACCGAGATAGATAGAAATCTTAAGATGCAAGGGCTATACGAAGGATGCATAACTACGACCCAGCTAAACTCATTTAATTTTTGCTGAGTGGCTAAAAATGTGTGTGGTCTAGCGTTATCGTCATGATAGACTACACCCTTTCTATTGGTCAATTCTAGCCACTTTCTTTCAATTTCTTGGGTTAATTTCATCAGCTCTTAAAAGTAATTCCGTAAAAACTCTTCCAAAAAGGGGCGGTTTTATTACGTCTCAGTAAAAAATCGCAAGAGTACACGGTTCATTAAGTTCCTTTCAGTGAGTTCGTGTGACACCCAAATATCGAGCTTGTGTACCCTATTCTTTTTAAATGGGTCAAAATTGCCGTTGTCAATCTGGAGTTCTCCAGATACGTCGTAGCTACATGCTAACATGCTGATCATCTTTGACATCCCAATACCTCGATTGAAAGTTCTTAAACCACCTTTTGCTAGTCTTATTTACACTGCATGAGGTGTATAAACGTCCCATTTTTTTTCTTACTCTATTTTGTTTCTTTTTTGTACTAAAATTTTAAAAGAAATCAAATTTGACTTAACTGTTTCCTTTTTTAAAATGTAACCATTCTACATGTTCATAAATACTACATGCGAAAATACTTTTTTCTCAAATCTATTAAATCTTGGATTGATTCATTTTGCAGGGTTGATGTTATAAAATATAATGTATACATCGAACAAGGGTAATTTCATTTATATATAAAGATCAACTATTGAGTTTCTGGCCAGCTCTTCTCAGCAGACCAGTATTCCGAGTTAGTTTACTCGCGGATTGATTGTGCTGACCATTTTTAATTTAATAATCGACGATTCAAAAAAACGTGTATATGCCTACTTGTATGAAGATATTTTGAATAGGACGTACTCAGATTTTTGATTTGATTGAAGGTTCATTAGTCGGGCGGGCCCTAGGTCATTACTCAAATCATATGCCAAACATGTTCCATTGAACTCTTATTTAAATTATGTAGTCCTGATCTGATGAAAGACCGATCTTGTCCATTCGATTGTCTGTCTTAGTCAGTTACTTTGGATTTGATGAGTCTGTCAGTTATTTTAGATATTTTAAAAGTCATTCAAAGCCAAGCCAAAAGCCTGTGATGAATATTCCCAGCATTCATTGATATGCGGATGACAAAACTAACTGACAAAGCCTCCCAGGACTCATAGCCAAGTACTGTTCTTATTTCTGGGCTGGAGCTCTTCAGTATCAGCTATTACCACTTGACCGTAGGTAACGATGAGCTGATAGAAGTATCGGAGACTGCGTGCTTTGTGAAAGATTGCATCCCTTGGCGTTAAGGAAGGATACTGCATCTTTGTGATTCGTCTACTACATTTTCACGGAGATAGTTTCAAAGATCTCATCAGATTTTCGGATCTTTAATATTATTATCACACTGCCATAGTACCATCTCATCATTGGATGAATGGCGTTTCTCAAGGAACTTTCTACCACTAACCACCAAGATGTGCAACAAACTTCTTTCGGTGGTGTTTCCAGATCGTTACGACATGGGGGTATCAGACATAGTGTTTGTTTGTAAATATATACGTTAGACTTATGTTGATTATATATTGATTGTTTCATTAAAAGGTGTTATATAAATAAATTAAGCATATGGTAATAATTAGTGATTGTACACATTAAAACAATAATATAAGTATATAACCAATTACAATAAATAAGTCTGCTATACTTATGACTAAGTTCTGTTTATACATAAAAGTTAATGTAAGGAAACTAGTCTGTCTGAAAGTGAAATTCCACTGCTATCTTCTCTCTCACGGAACGGTGACGATTTCAGGGAAGTGCCTTCTTATCATAGTATCAAGCGGTAGATGTGGCTAGACCTAGGTGGGTTTGGTTTGGCAATAGCCAGGGACAGTAAATCTGAAAGTGAATGTGAATAAAAGGCCTTTTGAAGCCGGTGGTCCACCTCTATGTCAATTCTTAAGTAAGTACTCTGTGGTAGTCCACAGTATCGACTAGCGACTAACGGGTCTTATACATAGAGATGTTATACAATTCTATGGTAGGGGTGTCCACTTCGAAAAAACATCGATATTTTTTTCGATTCGATAAATTGAAACTGTACATCGATGTCTTTCGATGTATCAATCGAAAACAAATATTATACGATATATACGAAATTTTTCACACATAGAGTACTTTCATACTTTTTTGAGAACCATTTAGACAGTTTATACATTTGTGTCGCTGCTATAACAACAAATACTAAGAAATAAAATTCCCAAACAAACAAAACAATTTTTGAAGCCAACTATCACAAATTCAAACATTGTTTTACGTAAAAAAAAAGTAAAAGCCATGTATGAAAACAAGAAATCTATATTGCAATTTACGTAAGAACCAAAAAAAAATATCAGCAATAATTTTGCTAAGTCAATCATGACATGACATATATACATTCATGACATGTCCTATTGCCGGTGTTTGTGTCTTTGTTTGTGCCTTTCAATCTATTTCGTTCTTTATTGGCGGTTAGAGCCTCTTTAGAAAACAAACGTTAAGATAGGACTGAAGTTCCTACCATGGTCAATTATTTGTAAGCAATTATATGTAAGCAATTATATGAAGTTTAGAAAAACTGAATTTTGACGTCCAAATTTCCCAAGAGTTCTCATTTAATGAGATAGAATGGTAAGATTTTACCGTTTTCCAGTTCTTGTGGACTAATTTGTGGTTATCTTTCACCACGCGTTCACAGTAGGTAATAACGTGTACGCGTAGGCATAATTGACACCACACAACATACAGACACACACCGTCTGTACCGGTATAGACGAGGTCCCAACTGAGTAAGTGCTCCGTTGCTCCGGCGTTCTGCCGTCGGAGGACGCTAGTGTCCAAATTTCCTTAGCTTCCCTCCTGACTAACGACGCCCCGAGCCGAGGTCCGTGTCTCAATCTGAGACGCCCTCGGGACGTCGTTCCCCATGGGGGCCCATCTGGCCCCCCCTTGTTAAGGGTGGGTCTCCTGACCCACCCATTCCCCCGGTGACGCTGTAATAGCCAACAGGGCTAACAGCATAGACAGACAAAAAAAAAAAATATCTTTCACCAACCCAACTGACGAATCAGATTCAACGGACTCATTTGGTACTATATTTTTCAACATTTCCTTGATATTTGAACCAGCCATGGAGCAAGCGAGTCAATCCGTGAAATGTTTCATCAATTGATAATATATTTGTTGTTTTTAAGGAATATATAGATATACAATTTGGGTAATGAGTTTACTAGATGAATGTAACGATGTATTTTAACAAATAATGAGTGTTATGGGTAAAGTAATTAAATAATTTAATAATTACTAACCCTGTTTGTTCTGTCATTCAACTGACTGATTAATGATTTTATCGTTACTTTAGTTAACTAATTTTTTTGTTAAAATGGTTGGTTTTAATCAATTCGTTGTTCTTTTTTAAGCTTTTCAAAACATTGGATCGATTTTATGAATTGCATTATAGACATCGATATTTGCTATGCATCGATGTATATCGAATATCCCTATTCTATGGTCTTATGATCTTAGTTATCTATAGATTATATAGTCTATATATTACCGATTAGTCATTAGTCATTACTCATTAGCAGGGGGGGGACAGTTACCTAGTACTAGGATTTCTCCCAAAATAAGCGGCATCTGTGCCCAAAATCCAGAAACATTACGATTTTAGTTTTTGCTATTTATCGACAGATGGCGGCTGACTAAACATCACAACAATTCTAGATCTTTCCATTTTTTCATTTCTATTTTCTATTGTGATTTGTCGAGTCGAGTTTCTTTTGCTTCTCCTCTTTACTATATTCGAGCTGGTGTATTACAATATAATGAAAAGACATAGTTTTTGTGTTGTTTATAAGTAAAAAAAGTGTCTACTGGAATACGTATAAGTTGTCCTTATTTGGATGTTCCGTGTTCGCCTAGTAGTAAGACGCAGAGTACTATAAGACGTAAGTGCATTATTTTTAACTCTACCTTACTTATACTTAGATCTAAATATTACTAGTATAATAATATTTTCACGACATTACGACGAATTAACAAAATATTATAATTTGAATGAATTTAATATAAAAATGAAATTTTCAATATTGTTTTCAGGTGTTCCTACGCATCTTTTTAAAATCCTAGTTTCTTAAGCGAACAATGGCTTGGGTCTGTCTTGTTGGTGGATAACTGGATTAGACACTAAGAATATTAACTATATAAATTGCAGCACACATATATGTATTATAATAATTACTAAAGAAAAGCTTGATAAAACATGATGTTTTTCATTTTAAATACTTATTTAAATGTCGTTTGTTTAGTATTTTTATTTTTTGTTTTCTTATTGCAAAAAGTTTTTTCTTTTAAATAAATGATAACAATATTTTCAAGTAAATTTATAGGATTTAATGGATTAGTTCGGATTTAATTTACAGAGGTCGCTCCTTCAAAATTTCCGCATAAAAATCGTCGAAGAGGGCTCTCTATATCCTTATACTTATAATACTCTATGCTAGAGATGTTCATACAAAAAAAATATCGATATTTTTTTCGATATAATATATCGTAGTGTTCTATCGATACTTTGCGATATATTGTCCAACTATATCGATATTTTCGATATGTCGTAAGTAATTTGTTTTTATTTAACTATTCTCACAATATTAGATAGGTTTCAGGTTAATATAAGTAAAAACTGCTAGGATTAAGAAACGAATCAACTTTATTTATTAAAAATAAAACTTTATACTCAACTACATACTTTTTTACTTAATTTTATTTATAAATCCCAATATTTTTTCTCTAGACCTTGCAAAAACAAAATTAAAACACTCCGTTTCACGAAGAAATTCACTACATCGTCCTATTTATTATAATTTATTATGAATAGCAATTAAACTAGTTAAAAAAATAGGTAGTTTTTAGGGCTACGGTAGTAGATAGGCAGGCTGAAGTAAAAATTGGTAGATCAAATCAACCAAAAAGTTGGTAGACCTGGCATCTGATTACTGCGCACTGCGCTCACGGAGAATATTTACTTTTTTATCGTTGTCAGTGTCATAGGCTTACCCATTTTCTACCAATACCAACTTACTGGTCAATTTCACACTGGTGATAACACTGTGTAAATAAAGCATCAATATAAAAAAGGAATAGTATGTGATTTTAATTTCTCACGATATTTGGTATATCGATTGTACATATCGATATTAGTTGATTCGATAATATTGGGTTGAAGCGATATATCGCGTGCATGTATCGATATTTTTTGACATATCGATTCATATCGTTCACTCCTACTCTATGCTCATTAGTAATCACTGAATATCAATTGACACGTCGCTAAAAAAGAATCAGTATCAAATTTTAATCTATAATGTAAAAAAATACTAAATACATAAATTATAAATTCTAATTGTAAAAAAAAGTGTATATTTTTGTGGATAAAAATTAATAGTGCTTGAGTACTGCAACTATGGATGTAAGAAAACAAAAAACACCTGAATAAAGTATGTTATCCTTATTTTTGTAACTTACTTTTATTTTTAGGAGAGTAATATACCAATAGATATAAATATCGGTAAGCTCCAGAATTGGTTGATAAGCCGCCATCATGTCAATAAAGACTGGCAGAAAAACATTATAGCTGTAAGGGAAAAAATAAACAATGCCATACAAGACATGCCCGCTCACGATGGAATTGCCTCTCTACTGTTTGGCAGCTATATAAACTATTTTCACTGCGTTAAAATCATTGAAATATTAAAAGAAACCGAGGCAGACACAAAAAATCTGTTTGGCAGTTATGGTTCTAAAAGAATGAAAGATTGGCAGGAGGTAGTTAAAAATTATGAAAAGGACAATATTTATTTGGCCGAAGCAGCCCAGATATTCGTGAGAAACTTCAATTATGAGATACCAAGTCTAAAAAAACAAATTGCAAAGGAAGAACAAACTGAAGTGGTAGGTGTTTTGTTATTTCTTATTTGTAATATCTATCATAACTACCTTAAGCATACTCTTTTTAAAATGTAATAATGACTATCTTTTTCTAGGATTGTGAAAAAAAACATGCAGAGTACTTAAAGAATGAAGCATCATGTAAATCGGAGTTTTTGGTCCTCTGTAAACAACTGGGTATTAAGGGGGATAAGATAAAGAGGGAACTGGTGGAGAGGCTGCAGGAGTTACCAAACATTTATGATAAGGTTTGAGATGTTTTATACTCTTAATTAGGTGTAATATTCAGTTAATTAGTAGTTTTTTAACTATAGTTATTGCATAGAATTTTAATCATGAAAGAGTTTCTATATTTAGATATTTAAGGGTTAAATATTTTTTTGGGATTGAGATTATTATCTTCATCTCATGGAATGATTATTTAATTGGTATTCCAATAGTTTAACAAAATGTGTTCAAGTTTTAAATTTATACATGAAATTTACTCACTAGTTCAGAATTGTTGTTATTTTGTTATTCAAAAATAAGTATAATTGAATGTAATCAGAGTTTGGTACTTCATCAATTATATTGTAATATGTTATTATTATTTACAGATTGGAAAGTCTCTAAAACCATTAAAACCAGCCATAAAATTCTATTCTGCATTTACTGAATATGCCCTCCGTGAGCAGACACCAGAGCGCCTGCCTCTGTTAGACTATGTGGTGGAACATGGCAACACAACTGTATATGAGTGGACTTATGGGGAGCCACCTTTAAATGTTGAGCCTGATCCTATACACATTGTGTTGGAGGATGAACAAGGGTTGGGGGATGGGGAACAGGTACTAATAAAGCAATAAAGTAGAGAGGTTATATATTGTAGATTTAGAGCCCAATTGTTTTATTGTGTTGGCATTGTGGAATTCATTTGTGTTCCAGATTGATTTTGGGGACAATGCTATAGATTTTGGTGCAGATGCACCAGTGGAAATAGATTTTGGTGATGGTGATGGGAAGAAGGAAATTGACTGGGGCAACCTAGACACTATTCCGACTGATGTAGTAAGTTAATAATGTAATACCATTTCTAAAATTTATTAAAACATTTGATAGTATCCCAAGCCTAGATTCTATTAATAATAGAGTAAAGCCAACCATTATGAAATGTATACATAATATAATTAGAAACTTTTTGGATCAAGTCATTGGCATTATGGGTTTGAGTCCTACATCATACAGTTCTTTATTTGATTTGACGATTAATATTCTAAGTGTAGGTGTACCTCGTGTTTCCTTCTACGCGTCGCGAGAATTATCTACTAGTACAGTATCTGTTATAAATAAAATACATTATTTAAATATATTTTTGCAGGACGTATCTGCAGACATATCGTCTGTGTCCCTGGAGGGTGCTGGTATAGTGTTGGAGGGCGCTGGTGTGCGCGGGGGGACGGCGCGGGGCGGGGAGGCGCTGAGCCTGCTCGACCAACCGCGTACCAGGAGCCAACTCATCAACCAGCTCATTGAGGTTATTTTTTTTGTTGTTAGTTATTGGAACGGTCCTTGAGCAGATATCCCTTTGGGGGTCACTGCACTTCGGGTAGCTCCCTGCATAGAGGTTAGAGGGATGTGCTGGCATCTATCTGGTAACCCAACTGTATCATAGGGTAGGCTTGCGGCCTGACTGCCTTTCGGGAAGTTAGCGTGTCTTAAAGCTCCGGCGCCAGCTGAAAACTGGTAGTTAACTGGAAGTTAGCCTCTCTGTGGTTCTCAGCAAGTGAATTGCAAGTGTGAGAAATCACACGGGAAGTGAGCGTGCCTTACAGCTCCGGAACCTTTCATGGAGAAAAGATAGCTTTGTGGTCGCGATTGGACTTGTCTATGACCGATAGCCTTGCGAGCTTACTAGTCTTATAGTGCCGTTGTCGAACGACCTCGGAGGTCAGACCTGCCGTATAAGGGTCCATGTGACAGAGGTAAACCTTGACCACATGAATAGCGGCTCAACGTTTATAACCAATGGGTTGGTGGGGTTGAGATGCTATGAACATAAGTATTAGCACTGAAGGAGGCGAGAGCAGTATGTTGAGCAGTGTATTATATGGAGTTGATGATGAGAGAAATGGATGTTTTTTTTTTAATGAAAGGTCTACATTTTCATTCAAAGATTATTCATATTCATACTTTTAGATTCTATATTATCTTGGGCAAAGCGAACTTTTATTTTTTTAAGGTTTTTGTATGCATAGCCTATTAAAAAAAAGCTAATGCAGTCATCTTATATGGTTGTGTTCTAGATGAATTCAAATCTTAATATGTTTATTGACAGTTGGAATCGTTCCTTGATATGAGAATCTACGAAATAGACAACCCGTCAGAGAGTCATAGCTACTACCTTGAGGAGGACCCTCCCACTGAGAGTGACGAAGTCCTGGAGGCCATGTTGGCTTCAGTACACAGCGTCACTAGTGATCTACTCGCACCTGAGATCACTCATCTCCATAATGTTAAGCATTCACCGAGGTATGTAGGCATCATAACATTATTAGTAATAAGTAAAGTAATCCAATTAATAATAAGCTTATTGTTTTTAGTAAAAGCCATTATTGTACAGCTATTCAAACTTTTAATTCTAGAGCATTAATTTAAACGACTTTTAAAAATATATACATGATACTATTACTCATTAAATTATTTAACCACACGGTCAGATAAGAGAAAGTAATGAATAATATCATAAAAATGAGTAATGTCGTAAAATTCGATTAAGTTAAATATAAAAAAAAATAAACAGACAAGATAATTGGATACTGTAACACCGAACTAACGGAAACTTGTAAAATTGTAAATAAAGATGTTGTAGGTCTTATTATTACCTACAATTTTGCCATTTAACTTTTTTTCATAGGACTCGTAGTTTAGCCGGAAATCGCAATAAACCAATTTTTAAACTTAAAAGCTCACCCCCACCCCTTTCCCGAACTCAGATCGCCTTTCATTTATTTTTCCTTTCATTTTTTAAATATTTTCTTGCTTTTCCAAAGGTTTCATCCTGTTACAATTTTTTTCGTTCTAAGAAATTATTGGCACTGGACTATTAGCTCACACGTGAGGAACAGAATAAATACGAGATGAATGAAGTAACGGCAGATCTTTCTTTCTTTCTTTTGTCTTTATTATGTGACAGGAGCTCCCTCTTGTCACATGACAACCGAAAGAGAGGATAGTCAATGGTGACGTGAGGATGAAAAGAGTAGAGCCTGAGTTGATGATTGACAAGTGAATCGAAAAAAAAACATGTCTTGACGACCTCACCTAAAATGGGAAGAGGACAGGAAAATAGTGATCACTGTATATTAATTACCCTATTACTACGTTGACAGCCATTCTGACTGTTAGTTGAGCGCAGATTCAAAGATTTTAATAGTAAATTTAGCGAAATTATGTTTTTCGTCGATTATTCCTCAAGCACATAACCGTTTACTGATTTGATTGTTTCTAAACCATCGATGATAATGCTGCTATCAAATAAAAAAAACTCGGTGACAATCGGTTCAGCAGTTCAGGTGAAGAAGCATCAGGGAGATCGCTTCGAGGTCAACTACATGTACTTCGCTCAATAACAATGACGAAGGGTCGCTCGAGGTCTCTGAAGAAGTATACATTCTTGATGCCTCGTTCATCCTAACGAATGTTCTCCAGATACGTGGACGTGCTGACGGCGCAGCTGCAGCAGAAGCTAGCTCTGTGCTCGAAGTTTTCCGGGCTGGCCGAGCGCGAGGTGGAGCGCGGGGCGGCGGCGAGGGCGCGGGGCGTGGAGCTGCGCCCGAGGCACGCGACCCTTCTACAGCGCACCCAGGAACTGCAGGGACAGGTAGTGTATCATGTTGCGGTTTACAACTGAAGATTTTTTCTTTAATGCTATGTCGTTATAGAATTCCTTTCCAAGGATAAAAAAGTGTATCTAAGGCCTGTAATCACTCTGTAGTGGGCTATTATCATATATACATATATGTACTCTGTGCGATTCATATTCTAATTATGTTTTTTATTTCACAGTTGGAGAGTGAAATTTCAAAGAAATATAAAGGAAGACCGGTCAATATAATTGGCGGAGTAAAATTTTTGTAACACATAGTGAAGGACAAAGTATTATATATTAAATATATATTTTTATTAAATGTTGTAACAATAAGCTTTTTATTTGTATTTTTTTATTCCCTAAAAATAGATCTTAGTATGTTTTTTGGGTGTACTAGTGTACATGTCATTTATAAATTATTTTCTGCACAGGTTTCCTTAGATCCGATAACAGAGTCTGTCTGTTGCATTGTGGTTGTCTGTCTGTTGTTGCTGGCTCACCTTGGAATTATTATTTCTTCCTGTGTCTATGTCCAATTATCCATAAAATTACTCCACACATACACATACATATATATATATATTAGGTATTAAAATAATACAAATGAGATTAAGTAAATTAATAATGAGTGAGTCAATATTTATTTATGTATATTTTTATTTTATATTTATTAAATGAATTTAACCATAGACATAATAGGGATAGTATCCATAAACATACGGATAGTAATATGGATAGTAATACGGATAGTAATAAACGGGATAGTAGTACATATAACAGCCATTGGTTTTATCCTTATATTCATCGGAATATTTTTGGCATTCTGGAGGTATTGTCTCAGCATTTATATATTCCAGTAATATTAAGGTTATTAATGCACATGAAGTTAACAATTTTAAAATCATCCTGAAATTAAAATAAGTCATTTGTTTTACTTAAAGGAAACTCGTAAATAAATAATAAATAAATAAATTATATTTATATGTATTATTTTTTTAACCAAATAGAACACCAGTGATTTTTCTTTTAAGAAATGTATTTTAATAAACCTTCCTTTGGAAATATCTTTCACATTAAAAAAAAATAAACACTGATCCTAGACACATAATAATTATCTCACCACGGCATTATTACTAGAGAAAAAGATTTTGAATTACCTTTACGTCTGTGATAACCATGAAATAAGTATTATTTAACTTAAAAACTCACAAAATTATCATAGAAATGTATTATACGATATATTGTCTGTGTAAATCGATTAGTTATTCGCTAAAGGAATACACGGTATAATTATTTTTGAATCAAAATCTCAGAAGATTGTGATTATAGTTTTAAATTGCTACGAGGTATAATGCACTAATTAACTGCGGAAAGCAATTACCTTCGGGCATTATTGCATAATATCATTTCATTTCCAATAATTTGTGATCCCCGGGTTTAGACCGTTGGTCTTCTTAATAATTAAAAGAATTTCTTTATAATAATAAATAGTTATTATTTAAAGTCCAGCTGTAGGTATATAAGAAAAGTCACATATTAAAGTGAGTTAATTCTGGCATAGCTACACCGGAATTGTTTTCAAGAAACTCCAAGAAATTACTTTCAAAAACTTAGCACGACTGTTAAATACTTTAACTTAAATTACTATCGCAAATGTTCATTGATTGTAGATTTTATAATTACATTCTGCGAGTAGTTTTGTAATATCAAGATATTGTAGGTTTGCAATTTCGTCAACGTGATGTTATCTCATAGTGCTCTCCGACAGTCATTAAGTATGATTTTTATCAAGTACTTTTTAGACAGTCATTAGCTTTATGTAAAATCATAATGCGGTAAATAGGTAATAAAAAACATCTTTGCATTTTTATACATTTTCTATGAGTGTGTTTGTTTTCGGTTGATAGTTTACATTCGTAAAAGAACCCGGTAATTAGCACTAGGATTTGATATTCAGTTTTTTTTTTTATTTTTAGAATCTGCAAATCTAATGTCTACCAGCCCGGTAATAATAATAATAATTAATGTTGTTGTTGTTTTTTGGAAGTTATTACACAATATATACGGTTTCTATTAAAAAAAATAAAATTGAAAAACTCCCGATACAAAAAATCCTCTAAAAAGGATAAAAATATTATCATCATATTGCAGTCGTTACGTCGTGAGACCGTTTTCGGAGCTAAGGAATGAGGACTTAGACTATACGATTTGATATTGTTATTTGGTTATTTGCCTTGGTAAATTTACTTGCATTTTTATTTTTGCCTTTTTGATTTTTTTTTGCATCTCTCGACGCAAGGAGTACATAATAATATTATTTTATCCGTTTTGGAGGTCTTTTTCTATCGGAGGTTTTTAAAATTTTTACTTAACTTAACTTAGGAACACACATTTTTTACACTTATTTAAGTATTTCTATCAATATTGTGTAAAAACCTTTCACCCGCACCAATAAAATATTTTGGAGATGACTGATTCTATTACAGCTAAAAGAACCATCTCGACAAACCAGGCTTTCGTTTAAAAAAAACCGCAATCAAATCCGTCTAGTTCTTTGGCTGCTTGAATGCAACAAACAGAGACACAGATATAAACTACACGGGTTAAACTTATAACACCCCTCTTTTTGAGTTGGGGGTTAAAAAATGGTTATTGAAAAAGTTATTGCACAATAACAAATCTTTAACAAGTACTCACTTAACTTACTTAGTAATACTTAAAATTGTACACCGCATTTACCCCTCAAACATTTTTACTATCACACGATTAATAGAAAAGCAATAAAAAATCCAGATCCATAATAATTATATAAACTCTTTAATGAATGACATGCATATTACACACTACATATTATGTAGGTAGAAAACAATAAATCAACGGTTGGAATTTAGTTTAACTTTCGCCGAAAAAGATATTTTGTTACAGGCGATTGATTATAAACACCGACATCAGTCCTATGACCAATACTTAAAAATAGAAATGAAATCAGTATTGACAGGGCAAAGATTCAGAACTTATAAGCCGATAATCGTATTATTTGTAACAAGAATATAATTTAGTAATCAATTAAAACGAAAATGACTTCCTATTTTTTTATTTATTAAAGCATTTGTTCATTTTGTGATAAAATAGGATAGGCATGAACTGGGTACGAATTATCGAAGTTTATAAATAAATTAGAACTAGAAATAGAATGAAAATAAGGCACTTCGCATTTGCTTTTATCATCAGGTGTAATCAAGCGTTGACCAAAGTTAATCTATTTTAATCCAGGCACAGTTAACAAATGATCCGAGTTATTAGCCATACACCTCACAGTCTGATTAGAACGCAACTTTGCTAGTTCCTTTGATTTTCGAAGTCTGAAATAGCGTTTGCATCAATTATTATGATTTTATATTGCGTTTTGTTTTGATAAATACTAATACCATACAATATAGACTTATCAAGGACTTAGGTACTTGTGTATCCAAAGTGGCCTAAAAATGAATTCTTTGATAATTTAACAGTTATCAATGCATTCATCAAAGATTAAATATTATAATTTTATAATATGCAAAAGCGACTTCGTTATATCGGCATCCTACGTCCTCTGCAATTTTTAGTACAAATAGTATACCCATTGATAGGAATGTCCCTATATCAGAATGTCTTTGTGTCTGTACCATATTTCTTGCCACAATCGACATTTACGCTCTCATTAAGTAAACTAAAACCATCTCTTTTAATGTCAAAACCTGATGGTCTGTCACTATTTCTCTAGGAAAAGGAGAAATTCTTTATAGGCTAACATATCAAAGGAACAGCTATTAGAGCCTGAGTGGCTGCGCAATAAGCTTTTAAGTGGCACGAGTATGTTTATTTTATAAGAGAATTAATAATTGTACCGATTGCAGTAGAAATTCTTGGGCCGTGAGATCATTTGCAAAAAATAAAGGCCATAACATCATTACTTATCGAGTCATTGATATTCACCAACCTTCTTGACACAGGATGACTTTTGAGTAAGATTTTTCTCCCAAATCATCCTAACTAACAATTATTTGCTTAGGACGAGATCTTTATTTTATTTTTATTTATTTATATCTTTTCCACTTAGAATCATAATCAGTGATCACTTGTGTACGTCAACATGGAAATGTCAGGAGGGCCTATTACGATACTAGATTTATCGTAATAAGCCCTTCTGAAAAAGCATTTTCCATCTTAATGTTAAAGCTATGAGGGTTCCAAACGCGTCCTGGTCTGAGAAGAACCACACAACAAACTCAGCCGGATATATTTTTTGTTATTGTGATCACTGTTTCACAAACGTCAAACTTAAATGCAAATTTGGAACAACTAGAACCGTCGCAATCAATCGGAAAAGAAGCCTAATGATTTCAGGCAACGAAAATTAAATAATAATAACAGAAAAAATATATATATAAATCTTCAGCCTGCAACACAACCAGTCACCGCAAGCAGCACCCGTTCACGAGCATAACACAAGAGCCAGCCATAACCCCCTTCGCACATATTTGAGGGAGGGAGGCAACCCGACTCCCGATGCTACCGCAAGTAGTGACTTCTAAGGAATCGGTGTGATGCAGAAGGTCGATAAAGCAAAATTAATTTACAGCAAAAAACAAATTGCGGAGATTACTAGCTATTCGCAATACAATACAGATTCATTCCCAGGCCATACCGTCGTCGATGTAATCCTTTACACTATAGTAGGATTTTTTTATTAAATTATTTTTAACATATAATTTAAATTTATTTAATGAGAGGCTTAAGGCTTCATTTGGGAGCTTATTATAAAAACGTATACAATTACCCTTAAAGGATTTACCTATTTTATGGAGCCTAGTGCCGGGCATAGCGAGTTTATTTTTATTTCTTGTATTAATTTTATGTAAATCACAATTTTTCTTGAACTTTGAAATATTTTTATGAACGTAAATTAAGTTTTCATAAATATATTGATTATAAACAGTCATAATTTTAAATTTGTTTCTTAACATAATTAATATAATTATTCTTAGATATTTTAAGATACTGTGTTGTAAACTAACAAAAATACTTCTTTTAGTCACTATGATATCCATACGGAATTAATCAGATTTTAAAGCAAATGGAGTTGTTTCTTTCCAGCCAATGAATATATTAGGAAATATAAAATTAGGGAAATATTCTAAAATAATAAAAAACAAAAAAAAATTTTTTTATTGTTTTTAATGTACAAAACGTATTAGGACGAAAATCTCAAGGTAAAAATATTTACAGGATGATGTACAATTGTTACACTATTATATTAGTATATGATGACCCACCTCATGGGAAACCAAAAAAATATAACTTGTATTTATCATTATAAATATCATAATAAATTAATAATATACAAATAGCACCTATTGAAAATTGTTCTATGTTTATTATTACTTATTAAATATATGATGTAATTAAAACAAATAGTTTTTCTTTTTTAATTAAATAAAAAGTAAAAAACTATATTTTTATTACAATCGTTAATCAATAGTGAAAGTATGATTACATGTTAGATCAAAAAGTTTGACACTGAATTAGAAACCTGCAGGTTCATCAGTAAACCTCCAAGGTTAACACGAACACAGAGAACACTGTAATCGAAGTGCGTTTGTATTGGGTTCCGGTCGGTGAAAAAGCAAATTGATACACCAATTTTTTCGAAAAAGAGCTAGACTTTTACAGTAAATTGTAATCGCTACACACTTTTCTTTAAATATTTCTTTCCATAGTTTCTTAATATTGAAACTTGCATCAGCAGGACCTAGCTTCAACAAGATGGCGCCACATCCTATAAATCCAGTCTTTAGTAGTTGTAAATGAAATATTCCATGAAAAACTTATGTCGTGACGAGGGGACATTCCATGGTCTCTAGACCAGATCTAACCACTATATTTTTTCACATACATTCAAACCTCAGCCGTTTTTACTCCAAGAAACCAACGATGATTGACCAGCTCAAAACTTGGATTCGCGAGGAGACATTCACTTTTCTACGAATTTGAATTCGTGGAATTAAAATAAAAAATTGAATTCGAGCAGTGTAGGTATATAAATAGATGGCTCACGTCTAGTAATGCTATTTTAAAATTAAAACTGCCATATGTACTTTATTAAAACCCTAAATTATCATCTAAACTTTGATATTTTTTTAACCTATGATTTTTCTATATCCGCTTAAGTTAAAGATCCACCCTGTATAAGCATGTTATCACGTCTACTTCGCCTTGATTGTTTAAAAGATTTTATAAGAAACACGTATAATATAAATATAGAAAAACATAGATAAATTATTTAAACATAAGAATATTTTGTAATAGCCGCAAGGGAGACGATTTACATAAGGGTCTTCCTCGTGGACAGGAATACTTTCTAACACACATAGCGAAACGTCTGTCACACTCACACAACCTGCCCGCGCAACCATTAACAACCTGGTTGCGGGTCTGGTAGTTCTCCAGAGCGCAAAGTGGTTGCCCATGGTAGCACTTCCAATAATAGGGCTGGAAGTAGACAGTATAAAAAGGACAGTAGACTTTTTCGTAGCACTCGTCGTGGAGCTTGCAGCAACTGTCGAGGAAAGTATTCGTAGGATAGAAACATTTAAAATCTGTCCAAAAATTGTAGTCTAAGTACTTATACATTTTTTTTAAGTAAAGGTGACTCACTTATCGATCCCATCAGTGGGCCGTCCCGAGCCCAAAAACCCACAATAGCAACCGTAGCCCTTGTATGAGACGGGATCACAGCCAGTGGCACAAGTCAACATGTTGTAGAGATGAACCACGCCACGCTTACCGCGATCCTTGTTAAGGTTCTCCGGATTTAGTTTTCTGTAAGGTATTTGAACATTTCAATTAATTATAGAATGAATTTTCTTGGTGGTAGACCATAACATCGGGTCGCCGGCAAAGTTACCACCCATCGGGCAAAGTCGTGCCGCAAAGCTTGGTGGTAGACCATAACATCGGGTCGCCGGCAAAGTTACCACCCATCGGGCAAAGTCGTGCCGCAAAGCGACCTAGTCGTGTTCCGGCACGTTGCTCGATGAAGCCGTATATGGGAAATGGGTCTGAACAGCTGCGGTACGTTGGTCAACCGGTTGACGTCGAGTTGGTGTTTGTTTTGTCGGGTGTCTAGTCGAGGAGGGTAGCGGGATCCGAAGCGACGGCTTTCCGCTGGCCGCCCGCAGATAGTTGGGGGCCCAATTAGTGGGTTAGCCACCCACGAAAGGCTGCCCCGCCAGCTGCGAAAAATCCCAGGGTGGCTCCATCGTGCTGGTTGGCGACCAGGCGAGGAGGCCCGATGGCGATCCCTGGGGGGGTTCGGGCGTCCCCGCAGTCTCCAGGCTAGCCTCCCAGCGGCAAGACATCACCAATTTCGAAGTCGGGTTTGATACGTACCGCCTCGTTCAACTGCCATTTCCCATCCCTATTCACTTTTACCATGAAGAAAAACCAAAAAAGAAAAAAGTTTGTACAGCGGTTGCACTCCTCCTCATTTAAAGTGCACCTCAGTAATATTAGGGGTTTGCACTCTAATATCTTACCTGTCCATCACCACCTGGAGACAGAACAACCGCACCTGTTCTTTTTGACGGAGACGCAGATACAATGTCCCTTAAGCGCTGCGCACCTGGATTATCCCGGATACACGTTAGAGCACAACTTTCGCTCACGTGCCGGAGTCTGCGTGTATGCGCGGAACGACCTCTGTATCCAGCGTCTCCGTCACCTTGAAGACCCCACTTTTTCTTCTTTATGGGTTTTAGTAGACACAGGAAACGAAAAAATCCTGTATTCTTGTGTTTACCGTTCGCACAGCGGTGACCAGGAGACAACTAGATTATTCGAGTATCTCGGTGAGGCTGCTGATATGGCTCTGCATCAGTTCCCTTCGGCGCAGCTCGTCTTTCTGGGGGATTTTAATGCCTGTCATCAGGACTGGCTCTTCCCGTACCAGAAAACCGACCATGCTGGAAGAGAAGCGCGGAACTTTGCGTTGTCCTTGGACCTCTTTCAGCTGGTGAAGCAAGCGACAAGGGTACCAGATGTGGTAGGCCATACAGCCAATTGCCTGGACCTTCTGCTGACAACTGATCCGGACAGGTATCGGGTAGAGGTTACCTCTCCCTTGGGAACCTCCGATCACTGTCTGGTGAAATCTGTGTTTACATATTCCCCACCAGCTTTCGAACCACATGGTGTTAGGCGAGTATGGAAATACAAGTCAGCAGATTGGGATGAGATGCGGCACTTTTTTGCGTCTTATCCTTGGCGGCAGGTCTGCTTCTCTTCTTTGGATCCGTCGAGTTGCGCGGATGCTATAACCGATGTGGTGCATCAGGCAATGGAGTATTTTATTCCTTTTGCTGACGTACCCATCGGTGGCAAAGCTCGCCCATGGTTTAATGCCGAATGTGGTCATGCTCAAGACCGAAAACATTCGGCATATCTCATTTGGGCTGATGCTCGAAGCCGCAAAACTCCGGATGTAAGTTCGAAGAAGAGAGCCTTTAACCAAGCTGCCAAGTCCTACAAAAAGGCATTGCGGAAGGCTCGTCTCGATCGAATCGCTAAGAATGGCGAAAAGCTCTCTGCCAGACCAACTGGCAGTCGAGCTTTCTGGTCTCTTGCGAAAGCGATCGAGTCGAATTTCTGCCAACCCTCACTGCCTGCTCTGCTGAAGCCGGATGGATCCCTGGCCCACACAGCAACAGAGAAAGCGAACGTACTTGCTTCTCTGTTTGCTGATAATTCGCATCTAGACACTGGCAATGCTTCTCCAGCACATCTTCCTCACTGCGGTGTTTCGATGCCTGAAATCCGCATCACTAACAAAGAGGTATGGAGAACATTGTGTCGTTTAGACGTGAATAAAGCCAGTGGTCCTGATGGTATACCAGCCATTCTGCTCAAGACATGCGCAGCTGAGTTGTCTCCTGTACTGACACGTCTGTATCGTCTCTCTTTCATGACTGGAATAGTGCCGAAATCCTGGAAGCTTGCTAATGTGCAACCCGTGCCCAAAAAAGGCAGCCGTGCCGACCCTGCCAATTACAGACCGATTTCAATCACCTCCATACTCTGCAAGATTATGGAGCGTGTATTGAACTCGCGCCTACTAGCATACCTAGAAGGTAACGATCTCCTCAGTGACCGACAGTACGGGTTTCGCCGTAATAGGTCTACTGGGGACCTCCTAGTGTATGCTACTCACATTTTAGGCGAGGCCATCGAGAAGAACGGAGAAGCGGTCGCCGTCTCTCTGGACGTCTCGAGGGCATTTGACAGGGTCTGGCATGCGAGCCTTATAAGCAAGCTTTCAGCGTACGGTATATCTCCTGGTCTGATCGGCTGGGTAACGGACTTTCTGAGCCACAGATCTCTCCGAGTAGTTGTCGACGGGTGTTCCTCGGAACCCTTGACAATAAATGCCGGAGTGCCTCAGGGGTCCGTTCTTTCTGCAACTCTGTTTCTGCTGCACATTAATGATCTGTTGAAGCCCGGTATCTATGGGTATGCAGACGACAGCACAGTTGTAGAAAGATATCTGCCGAGTACTCGGGCTAGTCGAGATCAAGTACAGTCTGAAAGAGAAGCCATGGTGCAACGTTTGAATGACAAACTTCAGGCAGTCTCCGCATGGAGCAATGCCAATCTTGTCAAGTTCAACGCCACCAAAACGCAGACGTGTCTATTCACCGCCAAAAGGAGCCCTTTCACCTTGGCTCCTACTTTCCAGAATGTATCCTTGGAATACAGTGACCGGCTTCAGTTGTTAGGCTTAGAGATTTCCTCGAACCTCAACTTTGGTCGGTTCATTGAGTCCAGAGCAAGAGCAGCAGCAGCAAAGCTTGCCGTTCTGGCGAAGGTGCGACAGTACTTTACACCGGGACAGCTTCTTGTTTTATACAAAGCGCAGATCCGGTCGTGTGTAGAGTACTGTTGTCACATATTTGCTGGTGCCGCAAAGTCTCATCTTGCGGTTCTGGACTCAATTGAGAGGCGAGCAAAGAGGCTTATAGGCGATCCCGAATTGGTCGGAGCCGACCTCCAAAGCCTTGAGCACAGGCGTAGAATTGCTAGCCTCTCAGTATTCTATAGGATACATTTTGGTGAGTGTGCGCAGGAATTACACAATTTAATTCTCCCGTCCCCCTTCCATCACCGGACGTCCCGACGCACGGCAGGTTTTCATCCTTTTGTTGTGGACATTCCACCTGTCCGAACGAAGCGCTTTGCTTCCTCATTTTTACTGCGTACAGCAAAGGATTGGAACAGCTTGCCTGCGTCGGTATTTCCGACCGAATACAATGTGGGTGTCTTCAAGCGAAGAGTGAATAGGTTGCTAGGGTAATGCGCCTTACCACCTAAGACTACATTCCACTTACCATCAGGTGGAATGTAGTCAAGCATTGCCCTAGAGAATATAAAAAAAAAAAAAAAAAAAATGAAAAAATCATAAATTCAAGGACAGGAATCGAACCTGCTACCAATGGGAAACCTTCCCGTCACTATGCCATTTTAGGTACCGTGCCACTCCGCTCGTCTCAATAAATCTAATCTTTATCGGGACGGATAAAATAAGCTTAACACGATTATATACACTTATAGACAATCTAAAACACTATTAGGATATACACAATACAAGAAGGTGTTTTAATGTTAAAACTAAGTCATAATATAATGTATTGACAAATGGTGATAAATTTTCAGTTTACCTGACTCCTTCAGCGTAATCAGTTTCTGGTATTGATTCCCTGAATGGATCACGAGCGAAACCTACAAGTAGCTCTTCATTGCTACTGAGTTCATATTTATCATTGAATCTAAATACTTCGTTAGTTTCTTTGGTATAGTCTCTTATATAATTATTGTTATTAACACTATTTATACTACTGCCACGAGTATTGACACTTTCTGTAGGTATACTCAGCGGTATTTGAACATAAGTTGTGGTGTTGTAGATTTGATCGTAGGACAGTCTCACATCTGTAACAAATGCAGGATTAAAGACAACAAATAATAAAAGAGGGAATATGAGAGACCCATATTTATCTTTGTCTAAACACAAATGCAAAAGAAAGAAAGACACATAGGTCATTGCTTTTTCCTATTTTGGACACAGGCTTTCTTACTCTATTTATAATAACTCTATGGGAATGTGGAACTTGTGAAATATAGTGTTAATGTATGTCTCCGAAAAAATTTACGTAGAATATATAAATGGTTATGCTTTATGACAAAAATCTTCTAGAATGTAGAAATTGAAAAAAAAAAACAAAAGATAGTTATAATTTATTTTTTAATATTTAAATAATTATGAATATAAATATAATTATTCAACCCGAAACACAATAATAAATACAAAATTTCAATAGCAAGTGATACCCATCTATATGACTCCATCAAAACAATTGACCCATAGAACAAACCATTGAAAAATAAGCGTATTTCATGCTCTAGTTGCTCTCGCAATCACAGAGAGTATTCAATTTAAGCCGGCTATGAAAATGACCGGGTTGATATTACTAATTCACTTTTTTTTTTAGATGATTACAAACTGTATCTTCTTTGATATTTATATTTTATTATTTTTATGAATGTATTGATATTTATATATATGTTTGTATTGAATGTTAGAACTTGGGTTTGTAGCCATCTATCTATCTGCCTCTATGTCTCTGTTAAAAATAATTTGATTTTTTTTTCAATATTACTTGTCTGGTTTAGTTCCAAAGATAATACTGATATAAGTAAATGACATTGCTTGCCTTGTTTCATACATATGCTAAGATAACATTCTGAAATATATTAATACCTACGATACGATACGTTAGATATACGTTACGTTATACGTGTATTTATCGTATTTTATTTTCCTTTAATAGCCGTTTCATTAACTATCCGTTGGTTGGTTGAAACCATTGTTTACTGAGACAGTAGCTAAATCTATTAATTGCTGTGTTTGTACTTGTTATTCAAGTTTTTGTTAAACTTACATAATGTTATATGTTAATTACTTTTGTTACATCCATCAAATTATAGCTTTTTAACATCAATGTTAAATTTAGCATAAATAAAATACTGAATAAATGTTTTAAATAATGCCATGATAAAGTATAGATATTAATTATTGAAATTATTGAAATATAAGAATATTTATTATAAATCTAATAATAATAAATATTCTTTGATGGTATGTAAGTTTTATTTGTTTTCTAAAGAATACTATAACTACTTGTACCCCTTGTACGAGCGTTTGGCGTTTACTAAACCAGTTTACCCAATCGTAAAATCAAAACAGAATTATTATACACTCTATAAACCCAAACATATTGACATATTAAAAAAAATATTTTTATCTACAGTTATTTAGGATCATTGTATAAATCACCCTTAATAATAAATAAGATAGTTAATAAAATATAAGAGATTGTGTTAAGAATTGTGAGTCATTGTTTCGTAAGATTTGCCATTCATCATTTTCAACCTTGACCTTATATATTAGCAATAGGTGTTATGTTATTTGAAAAAGACTGTTTGTGTTTCTTGTACACACGATTGATCTCATTTCTTAAAACGAAGTTGCTATTAGGTCAATGTACTTTTGGTTTATTTTTGATTGGTATTGATTAATTATTTGATAGAAATATTTAATATAATTAAAAAAGTAATCAGCTTATTAAGTTGCAAGAGTTGAAAAATGTTTTGCTGCGTTGGAATAATATTTGTTGACTAATTACTTATTTTAAGGTTTTATGCATGTAGTTGATTTGTTTGTCTATATAATAAGAGTGAGCACATCCTTAGTAAGTATTTAACTAAACAATAGCAGTGTATAAGACACTGATATTGTTTAGTTTGTTTTATTCCAACCAAGGACTTCGATAATTAATACATTTAACATACAAATACATGAATAATATAAATATATAAACCCTGGCCATGATTTTAGATCAAGGAAACGTAAACACGGGATCGAACACCTAGGGTTGCCAATTTTTTAACAAGAATACAATATTTAGAGAAGAATTTTAAACAGTATTTTAGATTTTTTTTAAATACATATTGTTTAGAGTTTCTTGCACTACTTATTATTGTGCAGTTATTTTTTAAAAACTTCATACGCTTCACGATAATAATAAAAAATATAAATAAATGAGGAGCTCATTTTTTATTAACTTTGTACTTAAAAATCTCCTTCAGTAAATGCTGAGGTGGAAAGCATTCTAATACTGCAAACAGTATTTCGTATACTTTGATTTGGTTTAACAGTAAAAAGTATAATGTAGTGACTTATGATATACGAATAGTGATTATTGGCAACCCTACGATCACCGCACGAGATCGTTAAGTTTATAATTAGCAAAAAGCAGTAGCAGTGTTAGTAAATACAAAGTACCATTTGTACTTGTTAAGTATTCATTAGACAGTATTTTTCTTATAATATTATTATCATTATATTCATAATACCAACTAGTTCGTAACGCAATCACTCGCTATACAAGAGAAAGTGTAGATGAGATCGAAATTTCGTTCCCAGAATGTCCGGTTGACCGCTGACGAAAGTAGTTTTTTATATTATATCACGTGATTTAAAGTTATTTAATACGATTAGGTATTGCGAAACTGCCGAAAAGTTTCTGGTTATATTTTTGTTGAATGCGACTTCCGGTTTTGATACGAACTAAAGGTTATTCATGTTTTTTAAGTTTATGGATATTTAAAACCGGATACATGTCGGTGTACAGAACCTTCAATTTCTTAAGAATAGACTACTCTTTGAAACCGACGGCTACCCTCATCGGCTTAGTGCGAAGTCCCGGGTCAGTGTATAAGTATACTAAAAGATACCAATGATCTTGAATCAAAATCAGTATGACATATACATAAATCTATTAAATAACCTATATAACAAAAAATCTTAACCTTGCTGAATATAATTTAGTACGAAATCACAAGTAATTTTATGTAAGAGAAACTACTATTATAACAATGGCGATCTTATAACATTTTCCATACATATAATGTTTTACGGAAGTTACAAGATGTTATACAACTTTTGTAATACATTTTTGCAATAAACTCATATTTAACTTCCTCATTTTATCGGTTAAAGATATATTAGTGGTCTTTATGTGTTAGTGTGTATTGTTTCATGCTCATATTATATCATATTAGTAACGAGGTGTTGTATATATTATCTTCCATAATATTGCATAAAAAACCAGATAATTGAATATGAAGAACTGATATGGAATTTAGAATAGGAACTTAAGCTGTTATAAAAAAATACAATAATACGTAATGAAGTAGATAATTGTTTGTAACAAAGGCTAGACAGTGATCTTTGTTCCTACAATTATAAGTTACATTCCAGTAATAAGTCGTTTGAGAGGCGACCCTATACAGGATTAATATTTATATAATAACACATGAGTACTATAGCATATATTTAAAACCATAATATAAAAAGAAATACAGATTCGCAGATATTGATAAGCTTCATATCTATGACATCTTTATCAAATATTTCCTAATAGGTCGATGGTTTCGATAATTTTTCAACTCCATTTGTTAAGTATATGTAATCTTAATTTATCATAAAATGTAGTAATATTGATTTATTTCGATTTCAAATCATATAGTTGGTCGGTTTTACTCATCAAATTATTTCGCAAGTTCACCTTAACCTGATTTAGTAGATAGTCAAATACGAGTAATATTAAATATACCTAATATTGTTTGAATATCATTAACTTAATATTCTAGTGTTTAAAGAATGACACGGACGACAAACTGGTATCGCATTGTGGCATTTACTACCATCATGTATGGTGTGGTGAAATATATGAGAAGGTCGAGAGGAATTAAGTTTACCAGAGGCGATTTTATTTTACTCAACCGATCTTAACTGACTGGTCATCATTAATGTGCTGTTATTGGGCTCAGACCTTTAAGGTATATTGTTTGAACACTAAGTTTTGGATTCACCTTACATTATTTATTAGCTGAATATTTACAATATTTGTTTTCAGATATTTCGTCCGTTCGTTCGTTAGTTAATGAATATATTTGTATAACTTAGGGTTCTATAATATGCTTTGTTTATTTTGAATTTTAAATCAATTTGTAAATAAATTAAAATAAATCACGCTATATGTATGTTAAACTATATCATGTCCTTGTATCAGATTGATCTGTTTGTCTTAGTTTCAAGATCGCTACCTAAATATACGTACTATATTAAAATATTAACTAAGAAAACGCTTGGTCGATTTCATTACTATTTTCAGTTTCAAATATATTAAATAAACAGTTGAATGACAAAGTTACAAATAAGGTAAGTGGGTCAAAATGTAATCTTATTTGAAATTTGAATATGAATATTATATTATATAATTAAATATATTAATGTGACACGATAACAAGGAGTGTGCTAATAAGTTTAGAAATATCGTATTTGTTAGGAATTTGTATCAATATTATTATATAATTTAAATTTTATATAATTTTTATCACTTCATATGTTTTATTTGTTAGATAATGGTAACTGTTAAACCATTATTAAATTTATAACTTTATATTCTAATATTTTTTTATTAGTACATATTTTGTTAAATTCAAATTTAAAATATCTTTATACAAGTAGGCATTTACATGCACTTTTGAATCGTCAATGATTACATTACATTTATCAGTACAAGTCAGTCCGTAAGTAGGTAAGCTACCACCAGCTTGGAATGCTGTTCTGCTGAAAGAGCTGGCCAGAAACAGTTGCTCTTTTAAAATAAAATTTTTGACTTAAACATTATAACACCAATCCTGCAAATGAGTCAATGACCCAAGTTCCACACATTTCGATCAACCAAAAATTCGAGAATGTATGGGTAATAAGATTTATTTAATATTCTTTTTAATTTTAGATTTAAAACTAAAAAAAGGAAGATCTAAGATATCTGGTGGACCCTTATTATATAATAAAGGTCCACAAGACCCTTATCATATAATAAGTATATACTTAGTATTGCCATAACAACTGCAACAACAACAAAGAAAAAAAAAAATTTTTATTGCAAAATAACATTTATGGCTTTTACAGTGTGTTAGTTTAATACACAAATATAAAAATAAAAAAACATAAAAAGCTTATTCGAAGTGGTGTCCATTGGCTGCAATACAGTCCTTTATACGTTGAGGCCAGTAATCAATAGAAGGACGCGCTCTTTCCATGGAGGAATTCTTCACTGTGAAAAGTATGGATTGTTTTAGGGACTCCAAATTATCACGGCGTTTAGAGCAAGCTGTACTCTCTAAAACTGACCATAAATCTTAATCCAGCGTATTGAAATCGGGACTAGACGACGGCCAGTCTTCAGCTCTGATGAAGTCCGAGACGTTCGCTTCCAACCAAAGCTGCCTTGACCGAGCTTTATGACCCGGCGCCGAGACTTGTTGGAAGGACCGTACTTGGTTATTGCACATGATGTTATTAAGGGGCTTAATTACTTTCTCAAGAATGGTATCTTGATACACTTGTGCCGATGTTTTGATACCTATTTCACAAAAATATGGCTCAGCCACTCCTTCATAGCTAGCACCCCACCAAACCATCCTGAACTTGGATAATGACCACGTTGCACTCTGTCGACTAATTGGGAAGCTTCCTTAGAGCTTTGAGCATAAATACGGTCATTTTGTTTGTTAAAATGTTGTTCAAGCGTAAAAAAAATCTCATCCTTAACAAAAAAATTCTGTGAACTCTTCAGTAGTTGTTTCGATTTTACCCTATCCATCTTTAATTTATCAGTTAAAAAATGACCAGTGCGTCTCTTATTAAAATACGCGACATGGTTCTAGGTGCTATTTCCATTTCTATTTTTTTTATTCTTTATTTGCTATTTCTTCGAATTCTTTCCCTTACTGCTTTGACCACCTTTTTCGTACGAACACTACGTGGACAGGAGAGTTTTAAAAATTGCATTTGGCTCCACACCTACTTTGTGTAATGTAATCACAGCGATTCTGTTTTCTTTATCACCCCACTTCATTCTAATATCGCAAAATATTGTACAATGTATTGGCTCCAAAATGAGAAAACACAATGAACAATAGTATAAAAATTACAGATTCCAAATTCAAATGTAATATTGTTTTATTTTTTAATTTTAACAGTATATATGACCAGACTAAGTATGTGTACACTCAAACCCATGAAGGACTTGTTAACTTTTTTAATTCGAAATTTAGGTATTACGAGTTTATTTCTATTTCTCGTATTTATCATATGTCCGTCGCTATTTTTAATATAGGTATATATAGTATGTTATTAAAAATGTATTGAGATGAGACCGTAAGAATACCGATTTCTTTACAGGAAATCTCTAGCTTCTAAGTTACATATACACCGTATAGCTTCTTTTTGTAAGACAAATATAGAAACAATTTTGGCAGTACTGTCCCATACTAAAATAAAAACAAAGTTCACAAGGAATGTCACTGAATATTTTTTACACAACCATTTTGCATAAACATAATTTAAAAAAGGTTAGATCTTATATAAAAAACAAACGACTCACTATTAAGTTATCATAATTTATAAACTTATAGAAATAGACTTATATGCTCAATGGGTGCAATTTAGAAAAATATTTGGACTGCAAGGTCGTCTTTGAGAGGATTTGGATTATTCATAAATCATTCTCTCCTTTCGGATTGACGCAATAACTAAACTATAAACTCTATGAACCAAAATAAAAAGTAACAAAGTCCAGAGTCCAGAACTTGTATATTTGAGCTGCTTTTTACAATGTACATTTTTATGGGAGTGGAAAAATATCGGTTTTATTACGAATTTAATTTTAATTGCAGCTTCGGATACGCGGTTTTGATGCGGTTTGACAAGTGATAAACCTAATTCTTATATCTAGATTTAAGAGATTGAATTAAATAGCTTATTAGATAATAAAGATATAGAATATGATAATCATAGTTTACATATATTAAAATATAGAACGACGTCTGTCTATATTTATGCTTACAAAGTATCTTAAGATGTAGAAATTATATTATTAAGTAATTTACTAAGAACAGTGTATGATGTAAGTCTAGTAATCAATATTAAGTATAAGTAATAAAATGTTGTAATTCTTATAGATTTGAGTAATTTCAGATCTAATCATTTAAATGACTGCTATTAATGAATATGTGTATTGGTGTTGGTGGTGTTGGATAGTGTAATTTTTGTTAAATGGAAGTTTCCATTCAGTTTGGTGGTATCAGCTATCCTTGATGGTCACAGTACTGTTGCTGTATGTAGGCTACATAATGTAGCTCTTGGTTCTCTACTTGTGAGTTTGTCTAGTTTACTCTTTATGAGTTAATGGTATTAGGTCTAATCTTTTTTTTTTGTATATTGTTGTGTATATTTCTAATATTTAATATTTGGAGCTTATTGAGTATTAGATACAGATTACCAAAATATTGTACATAATTTGAAAAAATATACATTTCTACGTAAAATAAAAGTAGTAACTTGTATTTAAGTTGATATTATTCAAGTTACCGGAACGCACGACAAAGTGATATTCATAGTTTATGTAAGAGTTGATTGTTTAACATTTTGTAAGTTTAATTTCTCCAATTTCCTCTAATTACAGCTAAAAATTTTTTGATTCGTTTAAATGTTTTTTTTTTGTCATATGTATAAATAAAGTTAGATTATTTCATTCTAGTGTATAAATTGAAAACAAGATATAAAATTTAATTTAGGTATTTATATCATTATATCATAGTGCATAAAAATAAAACACTACTTAGTAATGATAATATTGTAATAAAAAAATATATTTAAAAGTAACGAAACAACAGATTACATAAGGGATTAAGTTCGATTTCTACAAAAAAAATATCCTTTCAGTTTATATTTAGAAAATAATCACCATTGTACGTAAAAAGAATATAGTATCAGACACGTTTATAGATAATAATAATCATCCTTTTTTAACTTATTTGTAACAATTAAAATATACCATTATTGTGCTTTAACTGACAATAACAATTATCAACAAAGTTCATACCTGGATTACTTATAGTAGCTGACACACCTACTAACACTATCACTATCAAACCCGCATAAATTGTTTTAATATTCGTTCTACTTCCATTATTCCGACACCACTTTTGTTTAAAACACTCCATTACAGTAAATAATATTTTTTCTTAATATATTAATATTAATTTAAATTACATATTTGCCCGTAAATACAATATCACAGTAGTAAGAGGTTTGATTTTAATATTAAAATTATGTAAAACGTAAAAATGTAAATTTGTCCGGTAAAAAGTGCGGACAGTGACGCGCATGCGCGTAGTCTGTGTGCGTATTGTGAATGGAGCACGGATCTCCCGCCATTCTGCCTTTTTAAAGTCATTCATTAAAGAGCCCTGAATACATTTGCATTAATTACTAGATCAAGAAGATAAAGCCTTTGTTAACTCGCCTTGGATTCTGGATCTGGATAGTCCTTGTTCTCTTTTTAACACATAATAGTATTAGAATAAAAAATTATATAAACGTAAAAAAAAAACTGCTTGCTATTTTTTTTAAACCTTAATTTTTGGAAAGGGTAATTTTATACATATTTCTTGGATATAATCAATAATGAAATAAGACTAAAAAAGGTTACCCTCACTCCATAACTCTAACATATTTTTCAATATGTAAATCGAATTAAAAATAAAACTTGTGTGTGTGTAATAAAAAAGTACTAAAACGAAACGTATTCTCTCATTTCTTCAGATTTAATAAGAAATAACAATGCAAATAGATTTTTACGGGGGTATAAATGGTGAGTACTCAATAATGTAATTATTTCTGGTGAGTATGAAATGTAATAAAACTATTTTAAAATTAGTTCTAATATAAAAAAATCTGAATCTGCTATTTTAAAAAATTACAATTTAAATTTACATGTGTTTATATTTAATTAAATCCATTTTCTTCTACGCTTTCTAATACGCTTTTATTATCTTCGGATCTATCGGTTGTATCATCTATCTTTGTAACGAAAACTTTGAACGTGATTTTGACCAACTTGAAATTGAATGATGATTTATTTAAATTTTGCATACCTATCAAAGACCGATGTCAATGCAACATTATGAAAAAAAAAATTGCTTTGGTAATAAAACAAACTAAAAAAATTGTTAAAAAAAAAACTAAAACCACTAATTTATAAATAAACAAACTAAAAAATAAATAATAGATAAAAAAACGAAAAATTCAAGAAATATGAGGAAAAAAAAATATTATAAAAAAAGCGTGGGGTGCTTTTTAAATCATTTTCAAAATGATTGTTCTTCTCAAATTTCTCTATAAAATATTTATAATTGTACCGTGCACCCCACACTTTTAGATTATTTTTCTTATACATACATATAGTTAATTAATTTTTCGTTTTTTATTTTTCATTATTTATTTTTTATGTTTTAGTTATTTATTTTATAAAAGTGTCGATTTTATTTTTTTGACTATTATTTAATATATATTTTTTTCATGGTATACATTTATTTTCTGTCAATGCATTTTTGAAAAATGATAAAAAACAGAACTAAATATATTATAATAGACTCGTACAGATAATTTAAAGACCGTTGTAGAGAGCTTTCAAATTTAATATTATGATATACAAAATCAGTACTAAGTGTTTAACGCTCTTAGTGGTGAGGCCCTCGTTATGCCACTCACAATAATTGTAACCTGAAAGGTCCGCAAATTTAATAAACATAATTAAGAAATAATTGATATTTTAATGAACGTAAACGCTTCATAAAACTGCAATTTCACTTTTTATTTATCAGTGTAAAACGTTTTTTTATAAATATGTACAGACCTAGCGCATTTGTTAATAGAGTTTTTATATTGATTTTATTTTTGCATATTTTTGATGTTTTTGCGGAAACTAACGACAATTCAACGAAAACTTATTGGGCACAGCTGTTGATGTACTACTACCCTGTTTATTTTGTACCGTATTATTTACCATCTGTAATTTATTTTGGTTGATATAATGTTTTTATATTAAAATAAGGTAAATCTTAATATATTAAATAATTTTACCAAATCTTGTTTTAATAATTCTAACACTATTGACAAAATTAACATAACTTTCCGATACATATATGCATAAAATACCTACATCATTAAATAACACCTACATAAATTAATCTCTTGGTGTAGATTAAACTAATTAATTCATTTTATTGATAAGAGAGAGTTTATATTTATATATTTGAAAAACAATATTAGACAGATATATGTATTAAATCAATATTCAAACATTTTATAATTGAATAAAAATTAAATAGATAATAATACATACTATTTAAATATTTTTTTACCTTTAACAGTTATATAATAAACTTTTAGATATACAAACTCGTCATAATATTAACATTACTACGATTACTGGAAGCTTACCATCGTGATTGGGGCCCCATCTTGGCTCCATTTACCGAAGGCTATGTCGCAATCGCCCAAGAATGTAAGGAAGAAGCCGGAAAAGTATGCTTGGAATTACCGTCAAAAAAGATTTGCAAGGAAAAGACAAAGTCCATGAATCCATGGCTGCCCATACCTTGGTGGTATTTCTTCTGTCAAATGCTTTTGGCGCCAAAAACAGCTCCAAGACTGACAACTAGAAGTAGCACCATACAGCCATATTATAAAAAAACATTAGAAGCTTTGATTAAATATAAGAAAGAAATGCATAATAAACAAAACATGTTATATTTTTTTCGTTTAATTTCATGTTTCGAGTATGGTGTTAATTATAAATATAAATTATCTTACCCAATTTACTCAAAATATTTAGTTGTCGAGATTAAATATGTAATCATATGTAAATTTATATCAAAATCTATTTCGTTTTTAAGGTAAAACAAGGTTATAAATGTATAATTCTGAATGTTCAGGTATAAAAATGAACATAGCATTCTTTTTTAACTATAATTTTGCCTCAATGAAAAAGTATTTCAACATGAAATCTAAAGCATTAAAGTGATTGCAATAAACAGTTTCGACTTTTTAGGGTTCCGCACCCAAATTTATTTTTTTTTTAATTTCGGTTATTTATAAATTCGTCCAATGTCTGTCTGTCAGTCTGTTTGCCAACAGTCTGTCCGTATAATTGTGTCGCATTGCTCAAGAATTTTTAAATTGAATATTACTATTGATTTAATAAAAATAATTTTATGAACCCATAATATTACATCATAAAATTAAGAAGTGTGTCTATGGCTTACATAAGATAATGAAGTAAATAATAATATAAATAAATATGATTTTGAACATTATTGTATAATTGTATATATATATATAATTGTAATTTGATTAGTGACGGTGACTGTTGGCAGCGCTTTGTGATACGAGCGAATGTGACGTCACGTCGGATGACTCGGGCTTCATTGGTTTGACCCAAAGTTCCCAAAATTTTATTATAGTAGCTTTGTTACTTATAAAAGTAACAAAGCTACTATAATTTAGCAAACAAGATTGCTTGGTGTGGTAAATTCATAATTTTTGTTCTACGGAATTGTTCGTACAGGAATCCGGTTAGTTCTTGGTCAATTTAATGACAATGGCTGATTAATAATCTACTTCTTTACTTACTGAATGACTATTTATCAGACTGATGTTTTAATCTTTTATATTTTTAATCTTTCTTCTTTCTGGTCTACATTTTAGTTTATACAAAATGTTACAACATGAAATAATAGATTAAATAGTACATAAATTTATATTTGATGATATGTAGTTATATAATTGCATATAAAGTTATCCTTATTGAAGCGAAGGTATTTTTTTGGGATTGGAAGTCTCTTCCTCTGACATTAAACCGTTTGTACAAAGTTTCCTAATGATGATAATATTGTTAACTTGGTGATCCTTATTAGAATCTAGATCTGTAAAATGCTAGGTATTATCATTTATTTTTTTATCAATAATTTCTATATGGAATGGTAAAAAATACGAATAAAATAACAAATAATGTATAAACCTTTCTTTGTAGTCTAAATATTAATTCATAAATATAAAGCTTGTTTTTTAATTAAAAATATAAAAATAACAGATACTTAAATAGATCATCATAATTAATATCAAAAACAATATATAAATACCTAAGCGGCTAATGTACTCCTAACTATGCAGCTGATACCAAATTTACTTCGTGAAAATTGTAATAGTCTTCGTTTATTATTCCAAGGGAAAATGGTCAGAAGAACTCTCTATTTTTTTTTTCTGCATTTTCAAGCCCTCACACATTTGAGTGGAGCAAAGAGTAAGAATTTTTTCAAATTAGAATAGACTCAGGGTTCTGAAGTTTAGTTTTATAAAACTTTGTAGTTGGGAAGCATTGTATGGCTTCATTGGGTGGCTTCAGTTATAAGCGAGCGATCTCGTCGCATCTCTGAATGACGATGATACAACTTTAGATTTACAGGGTATTCTTGTTCTATTTCGGCTACTGCAGGGCCTACTCGAAAAAAAAATTCCACAAGTGTACTGTATTGAACGTTAATAGTCTTCATCAAATATATTAAATAATACATTATAATCTACATTATAATCAATCTACAAAGCAAATAATCGCAATGTAATATTTGTGTGAATAATAAAATCGATATAAAATTGTAATCTTTAAATTATTACGAATACTGAAATGTAATGTAAAATTTTATTCGAATTTTAAAGGAGTTATGAAAAAGGTAAATGAAAGAAAACTTAGATTGGCATTTACAAATTAAAATTTAAATAATGTCAATTGTCTAATTAACATCTATTGATTTTTTTTTTCAAAGTTTATTTAAATCCATTTGTTTTACAAACCATTGTTGTGTGAATTACTAGAAATTATTTATTAATAATGTTTAGGATAATTGATATGATTGATTTTATGCATAAAAACTAGCGTAATCCTCATGTTATTACCTTGATTTTTTATATCATTATGTATTTTTATTTACAGCTGAATGGCATTTTATTGTTATTATATTTTGAAGTCCTCTCAGGGTCACTGTTACCAGTCACCAAATTCCTTGGTCCTACAAAACCACCCCTATGGCCATCAGAACTGACAGAAGATGATCTTTATAGGTTAAAAATACCAAATAAACGATTCTGCAATGAGATGGAGAAAAAGTTACATGGGAAGTATCTTGTGGTACCTTGGTTGTTCCAGAATTGTCAGGATTTAAAGGAAGATGCGGCAAAGAAGCTGTCTCGTAGCGTTGCACTGCCTCTCCACAAGGCTGTGATAGATAAAATACATTTTTACAGACGCAATGGCCTATTGAAATATAATAGCAAAGCCAAAATGCCTTCCATCGGTAGAAGAATTTGACACGCAGTGGGACTTTGCCAGTAACGTTCTTATATTCTATTATAACATATTTAAACTATATTCATGTAAATAAAGTAGATTTTATATTTATAAATGATATTTGACTTATCTTATAAATAACTTGTAATTGCTTATCAAATGTTGTATATTACTTTTGTACCAAGATATTTAAATATATATTTGACATTTGACTTACCTGACACACACACACAACCAAAGTAATATTAATATACACATTAGTACATAAACATGAAAGTTTAAAAAGATAGGAAAACATTTTAGTTAGCGATTTTTTCCAACCTTAATCTGGTAGAATAGGAGTTGACAAATAGATTAAAAGGGTGTGTATAATAATACATATAGTATAAATACATTTAATAATATGTGTATGTATGTAAATGTAATATAATTATGACAGGAAAGAGGTCATAATATTACATTAGAGATGACTGGATATAGAATACAACTTTTATAAATTGTTAGGTAACCACGTAAATTGAGAACGAACTTCGTGTACCTAGAATGTTAAGGTTTTAAAGTCTCTCAAAGTTATTAAGTTGGTCTTCAGTTAGATTAGGATAACTTGCGACAGCGTTGTCAAGAATGAAAAGCAGAAGAGATTGAGTAAGTAGGTACAAGCATGATATAATCCATAGCAGCAAAGGTCTTCTATCTAACTTTATTTAACTATCAGACAATGTTTTTTGTTTTAATGTTATCTCAATTTTTAACATAAAGCTAAAGAAAATTGTAACTCTCTCAAATAGCAGTGAAGGTAAATTTAATCAAACTAATATATCGATAATTTCTGGAGAACCAACAAAAATAGCCTAATGTTTCATGTTACTCATTTAAATGCCGTATGATCCGTTAACTTATAATTGAGGTAAGTTCTTTATTCAATTTAGCAATAGTGTAAGGTGGTATATTTTTGAGAGACTCAGAAAAAGACTACACACAAAAAAAGGTATGCACCAAGGTTTGCAATTGTTGACAAAATATCCCTACAATTTACAAAACAATCTCGATAAAATAGTCTTAAAGATTACTTTACAGAAGCGTAATGAAGTTGTTAATAATGGTAGGTTCATTACATTTCTATATAACCGTTTATTTAACTCTAGTTATTGTAATGTAAATATCTATATATTTATATTATGTTGACAGATAACAATCATCTCGCAACTAACAAATGTGCATCCAAGAAAAAAATACAAAATGGGATCGTCAGAGAGCATAGAAAATATTATTTACTACAAAGGCTGCAATCACAAAAAGGCCACAGAAGCGCCCAAACTCCTAAAAGCACCCGAGCAGCAAGAATGCAAGATGTATTGCACTATGTGCTGTGGAGACCAGTGTGTTAATAACAACCAAATGACCTCGGGAAGACAAAGCCAAGGGGTCAACATAGAACCGAATGTTCTGCCAATTCTGCCAGACATGCAACCAAGAGAACGAAGAAAGAAGATTAAACCGATTCCTATCCAACCTCTACCAAAAAGGCGAGGTCTGAGTTTCACGAGAGAGAACATTAAAAGTCTGATTTCCAGTGATGTGGATATTCGGAAGATTTTGAAGGACTTAGTCAGGGTGACGATGCAGAAGGTGGATTTGATGCAACTGATCGACGCCAAAAAAAATGTCAAGGCTAATCCGGAGCCATCAGCGGATTACAGCGAAGCGGAAAACGATTTGTGATATGAATATTTTTTTATGGTTTGCTTTTGTACTTGACTTTAACCTGTTTAATATTCTATGAAGTATTCAGTTTACTTAATAATATACAAAATCTTGGGAAGTTAATACCTCATACAAAGTATAATTATTCTCTCAAAGCATTCATTTTAAAGAAAAAGTGAAGCTTATTAGACTTTTTAGAATAATTTTCATGAGCAATGACGCTTGTGGGAATCAAAACATTAACACAATAATGTAAATAACGCCAAACAAAGTTTTAAATATTCTAAAGTTATACTTGCCTTCCGAAAATAAAATATCATTTGTATTTTGTCAAGTGTTTTAAATTATAAAGTTTTAAAAAATATATTATTTTTTTTTTACAATTTTTATCTATGGAAAAGTTAAGGCTTTATTTCCTATTCTAATAATAAAATTATAGCAAAAAATATAAAAAACATACTGTACGTTGTTGTATAAACAATTGGACTTTGTCTAAAATTTAAAACAATTAGAGGATGTGACTTAATTATTCACTCTTCGATTTTTCAAACTAGTACACCTACCTACTACATTATTTTCTTATGCTCAGAAAAACATTAATCCCTTTAACAAATGATAATTCTGTGAAATATTAACAAATTATTTAGCCATCGTTTTGTGGATAAAGAAAGCATAAGATAAGATATAGGACTTACTTGAAATTGTTTCGTCAATGTAAAAAAAAACAATTAGCTTATTCAACATAAAATCACCTCCTTTGCTCATTTCCTTGTAATTACTCTCCATTACAAAATAGTGTATTTAATTCTTCTTCCCTCATATCTTTTGCACTATTAATAAACACAAAAGGAGTTTTCTGCAGCAAAACCATTTCTAAATCTAATCTTACACAACAAGAAACAGGAAACTTAAAACACTATTCTAGTTTTAGTTTATACTAGGTATTACTATGAACTGTTTACTAAAATATAAAGTGAAACCCTTACTTAAAGTTGAATTCTTCGTGACAGAAATTCTTTAAAGTATTGCCAAGAGATAAGCAAAATTTGGGAAAAGCTGAAAAATGAGGTGACAATGAAAATTTCTGTGAAATTGGTTTAGTGAAATTTAAATTACCATTAATTTCCTTTTTGTAGTTATCCTTCCAAGTATATGTAATATTATTTGTCAAGGATATATTTAAAACAAATATTACCTTAAATAAAAGAAATTTATAACAATGCTTTATAATGATTTCCAGTCCCATGTGAGCAGGGTTATGGTGTTTTGTTTCCATCTTAAGATTTGCTGCATATTTTAGATTAGATTGTGATATCTAGCCTCCACCCGCTGCGATGATAAGAAAACATCACTAGTTAAAAGTTCGAATTTAAGGAAGGTCCTCTTAGATAGTTAGATGACCCAACTTAATATAACGTGCAACTTAATAACGAGTTGACGGGTGGTTCAATGCTTATCAAGAATATATTTCATCAAATGTAAACAATAACGCAGTTATAGAAGTGTTGTTTATTTCAGTGTTATCTAGTCTATTACAGAGATTAAACACTTTTATTAACCGACTATAATACATAACATACTTAATCAGACATGTGTCTAGTAAGTACCTTTAGTCAGAGACTGTAGAACAGACTGTACAAGTAAAAAACAATTTTGTTATGTTTGATATCCTAGATGGCCATGACTAAAGCTATTTTTGTATGTCTTCGAAATATATATATTTATGAAACGAGACGTTGTTCTGGTAAAACATGTGTTCAAATTGAAATAATTATTGGTTAAGTAGTTTAGACGTAGGAGCGAAAGTCCATCGAGGCAAAATGGTTGGTTATTTCATTTCTATATTGGGAGTTGCTCAGTAGTTTAGATAGGCGTGGACTATTGTAGGGAGTACTTATTCACAGAGTGGGGAGCCGGGCGTACGACTTTCCTTGATTACTCATGTCCTTCTCTTCATCTTTATCCAGTAGTTCAAGACAATCTGCAAGAGTTTCAAATCTGCAATTCTTTTGTATTGCAAATCGCCATGGATAAAGGTTGCTACCTAACATCTATTGGTTAACATATATGGTCGTTTCAAAATCTATCATAAAGGAAAACAAAATAACGATGTATTTTTGTCTTTCATATAATAATTTTTTTTAAGGAATAATAGAAGAGACTCGCATTGAAGTTTATTTAAAAGTTTAAAACATAACACTACTAACAAAAAAAGTTCCATATATTGTCTATTTACAAGTTTCCTCTACAGATATAAACAAACATATATACTTCATTTATCCCTTGTATAACTACAAACATATATTGATAGATTTGTTCATATATCAATAAGAAAACAATTTTAATAAACAGTGTAGGAAGTGTAAATAATTACATTGAATTATATACTTATAATGGAACTGTAGAAAGGAAAATGTCGTGGTAGTTTATTACACTGAAGGAACTGACAAATTACTTGAAAGATGAAATCTGTACAGCGAGGTATTATTTATTACGTGTGTGTCCGAGTGTGCTTGTGTGTGTGGTCAAAAAAAACTTGTATGCGAGGGACGAATATCTCAAAAGATGGGGAAAATGCAATATATTTACAGATATTAAAAAAGATTTATTCTATGAATCAGATTATATGTAATTACATAATCTTTAAAATAGTAACGACGAAAATTCTGAATAAATATTAGAAGAAGAATATAATTAATTGTAGAAGATATAGAACTAAAAACAATCGCTATATATTATCTGAATCTCTTATCTTTTATTTTAAAGTTTGGAATGAAGCACAAATTGTAGTAACGCTTTTATTCAGACGAAGCCACTTGCTATAGCTTGTCAATATTTACCATAGACTATTATTTTAATAAGACCTAACTTGTAATGTGAAAGCTTTTGCTTAATAAACAGTTTCTCTCTACAATAAATACCTTTACACTAGCTTATAACAATGTGACAAAAACGATATTGGAGTTGGGTGAACTCTAACTTTGACGTTAAACTGCACTTCTAACATATAATTGCCGAAGGCAGTTTAACGTTATTATTTGTTAGGTACATTTAAATACATTTAGCTTTGATTTATTAGTAGCTTGTCTAACAACGGGAAATACCAAGTTTCAGTTGTAGTTACGATGTTATCAACCAAGAAGACAAAAAAGCGTTTTTGTAGAAACATTGTAAATTCTATTACGAATAGTGGTAACACATTTTATATACTATAAAATTATATATTTTTTTTAACACAATCCAATTTGCTTGGGGCACATTCACACACCTACAGTTATAACTTCTCCTTATAAAGTTTATCCAATATATTAGTTTAATTACTTGGTACTAGTGAGGTATATGAAAACTAATTGATATATTGACTTAAAAGGTAAGAGTGACCTCTTACTTATTTACTTAGTGAAGTTCATTAAAACTGCTTTAAAATAAAGTTACAATAAATTATTGTTTATTTTATTAGTTTATTATAAATAAGAACTAAATACACAATAATCTCAATATTTTGTCATTATGAATGTTCACATAAAAATGCTTGATCTCAATACAGTTGGCATTTTATTTCCTAATCATATTTTGAATAGAGCAATAACGTTTTATTCAATTGTTATAATATTAGTATGTGTTTTGTTTATACCTATATTAATAAACTAGCAATCGCCTCCTACTATCGACCTCGTATTCCCTCCTTGCTTCAAACTCGAAACATCAACAAGCTAACATCACTTAAAATGTATAGAAATATTTTTTTTGGTCTTATTGTAATTATAGTCCAAACTTTTGTTTTATAGCACACATCTTTGTTTTGTCTCAGGGATGATATGATCCTTATATCATGATTTACATAATAAGTCTGCATTTTTGTTTTATTGTTATTATATCTTAAATCAATTATTATTTTACATTGAAAATAAGTGAATTTTCCGAAGTTATACGTTAACTTAGATAATAAGTTAACAGCACGTTAAACTTTAATAAAATCTTCCTACTGGTCTGTTGTTTTGTAAATAATAACCTAAGTCAGTTTTTGTATTTTCTCGAGAAAAGGAGAAAAAAATCGAAAGTAAAAAGTATTTTATATGTTGGTCGGGGCAACCAATGAAATTGAAATAAAATTCATTTAATTTGATTGAAGATTAACTGTATCTTAATGATTACATAATATTGCACTACGAGAACAACAAATATTCCCTTTTATAAAATATAGCAAAAATACGAATACTTTTTAGACCCTGAAGTTGAATAGTAGCTAACTAATTTCAAAAATTCTTCAACTATTACCAGGTTACGTTGTCTCTACTTATAAATGAAATGAATAAAAAATCCTTATTGAAAATCAGTTTTATACAATATATTTTTTCATTGTCAAAGCTACCACCAACTCGAAAAAATAATGCCCACAGATCTAAAAGAAATGCTGGGGATAAAAAAAATAATTAATAAAATAAAAATGTTGAGTCAAATCTCGATATTTAGGAATATGTCGAGGGAAATATCAGTTAAACTCCTTACCAATACCTACTATGTAGAGACTAAAATGTTATTATTTATTAATACCACTTATCTATAGCTTTTACAGAGCAGGTGTAGTAGTATTGCCAATCTATTTTATAAATCAGAAGAGACAACTTGATAAACAATGTTTTCCGATCTCATAAGAACCATCTTTGTATGCATGCTATAACAATAAAGTATCTAAAACTTTTATTAAAAATTTGAATAAAGTTATTCAAATTCAAATTCAAATTCAAATTCAAAATATCTTTATTCAAGTAGGCATTTACACGCACTTTTGAATCGTCAATTACATTAAATTGGTCAGTATAGTCAGTCTGTGAGTAAGCTACCACCAGCTCGGAATGCTGTTCTGCTGAGAAGAGCTGGCCAGAAACTCAACAGTTGCTCTTTTTAAATAAAATTTAACAATGTTTGACTTATAAATTATAACATCAACCCTGCAAATGAGTCAATTTTATTTATTTTATAAACTTAAATGCAATTTTGGAACAACTAGAACCGTCGCAATCAATCGGAAAAGAAGCCCAATGATTTCAGGCAACGAAAATTAAATAATAATAACAGTAAATATATATATATATATATAGATATATATACATATACATATACACAAATCTTCGGCCTGCCACACAACCAGTCACCGCAAGCAGCACCCGTTCACGAGCATAACACAAGAGCCAGCCATCACCCCCTTCGCACATATTTGAGGGAGGGAGGCAACCCGACTCCCGATGCTACCGCAAGTAGTGACTTCTAAGGAATCGGTGTGATGCAGAAAGTCGATAAAGCAAAAATTAATTTACAACAAAAAAACAAATTGCGGAGATTACTAGCTATTCGCAATACAATACAGATTTATGACCCAAGATTTATGATACAATGACCCAAGTTCCACACATTTCGATCAACCAAAAACTCTTGAATGTTATAGTAAGATTTATTTAATAATATACTTTTAATTTTAGATTTGAAACCAAGAAAAGGAAGATCTAAGATATCTTGTGGAACCTTATTATATATGCGTATACTCAAGCCCATGAAGGATTTCTTAACTTTTTGAAGTCTAAATTTAGGCGTTACAAGCCTATTTTTATTTCTTGTATTGATAGTATGTCTGTCGCTGTTTTTTTTATAGTCATTTAAATTTTGGCGTATATATAGTAAGTTATTAAAAATGTATTGAGAAGCGACCGTAAGAATACCGATTTCTTTAAAAACCTCTCTTAGGGAGTCTCTAGCTTTTAAGTTACAAATAGCCCGTATAGCTCGTTTTTGTAAAATAAATATAGAATTAATTTCGGCAGCGCTGCCCCATAGTAAGATACCGTAAGACAATATACTGTGAAAATAACTAAAATAAACGAGTCGAGCCGTATTAGCGTCTGTTAATTGTCTTACTTTTTTAATTGCAAAGACGGCTGAGCTAAGTTTGCTTGCGAGTGTCGAGAGATGGGGGTTCCACTGGAGCTTTTTATCTAAAGTTATACCTAAGAAAGTTGTCGAGTCAGTCAGTTCTAACACTTCATTGTTAAGGAATAAACTACAATCCCGACTTTTTACATTAGGAAGTGTAAATTCCATGCATTTAGTTTTCTTAGTATTTAATACCAAATTATTAATTTCAAACCAATGAAGAACACGTGACAGAGCACAGTTAACTTTGTCAAAATTAGGTTTATTACGATCAACTTTAAAAATAAGTGAGGTATCATCAGCAAAAAGTACAATGTCACATAGTCCTTTTACGTAAAAGGGCAAATCATTAATATAGAGTAAAAATAAGAAAGGGCCTAGAATAGATCCTTGTGGAACACCCATTTTTAGGTGAGATCCAAACGATTTACAATTATTTACATCAACCGTCTGAACTCTTTGATTCAAGTAAGAGGCAATAAGATCAAGCGCAGCATTACGCACGCCATAGTGATTAAGTTTGCAAAGTAATGTTTGATGGTCCACGCAATCAAAGGCTTTAGATAAATCACAAAACACTCCGATTGCATTCTGTGACTTTTCCCATGCGTCGTAAATGTGCTTAAGAAGCGCGGCACCCGCATCAGTTGTTGATTTGCCTTTGGTGAAACCATATTGTTCACTATGCATGATTTCATTGCTATAAACAAATTCTGACATTTGGTTTAGTATAATTTTTTCGAAAATTTTACTTAAAGTGGGTAAAATAGAGATAGGTCTATAATTTCCGGGAATTAGTCTATCGCCACTTTTGAACAAAGGAACTACTTTACTATTTTTCATTAAGTCTGGGAAAGTACCGGTTTCAATACATTTGTTAAAAATTAAGGATAATTGTGGAGCAATATCATTTATAATACTTATTAGTAATTTTACTGACATACCCCAAAGATCACCGGTTTTTTTCATATTTAGATTTCTAAAAGTTTTAACAATTTCATATGATGTAACAGGTTTAAAAACAAAACATTTATTACTGACTCTTACGTTATTCGTCAATTCGACGATTGCATCACGTGGTGAAGAGTTTATTAGCAGGTTGAAGCAGTTTACTCTAATGGTTGGAAAAATCAATTGAAAACATTGTTTGATAATTTATATTTAACAATAACAAAACTGTATTTTTACCAATTTGACACATTATTGTGTTTTTTTTTGGGAATACAGGTAAAATATCGGTGATCTTAGGATGAAAGAAATAGATACTTCAGCGATGTGATTATGACATGTCCTGCTTATTTTATTCTTTATTGATTGATTAAAAAATGTCATTCCTTTATTTCATCGTTCCAAGAAACTTTTCAACTCTGGCTTATTAGAATACGTTCCTTTGTTAGGAGTCCGGTCAAGTCGAAGTAAACCATACAAATGACAACTATTTCTAACTTAGGTTATTAGAGAAAATATACTAAACTGCTTTAACTTCGTAAGTGCCTTAAATATATAAAGCAAAACCATAGCAAAAAGTATTGTTATTTAAATAATGTATGTATTTGACAATCATTTATTTAAATAAGTGAAACAAAGAATATTTTAAGTATATCATATGAAAAAGGGAATACACGATATATTGATAAAAATATTTTTACGAAACTGTCTCTTGAGATCAAATTGTCTCTTGATATACAAAACATTGTAACAATAGGAATTCTTTATAACTGTTATATTATGAATATATCTAGCAGTTAATAAAAATATTAATTTATGAAAATATTTTTAAACATGTATAACCATGTTAAGCTTATTTAACCATAAATAAATATAGTTTGAAATTATCGTAAATGATTTAAAACTCTTTTACGATAATTTCAAACAAGTATTTTATCCTGTTAAAATAAAACGATTCTTTAAGGAGACAAATTTTGAATTAAACAAAAATCTTCTTAGTATTTATAAATAATGTAAGTTAAATAACAACTGCTTACAAACAGAATTATCAACAACATGTTTCTAATCTATAATTAAAACTTTTTGGTAGGTTAAGTAGTCGAGTCAACACACACGTACGCGGTCAAACAAATATGCCAAATTCTGAAAAACAAGTCCATGGGAACCATACAAGCCGCCATAACACAAATTAGGTAGATGATTAAAAAGCTTCGAGTGCTTATAAAGTGAAGATAATCTAGTGATTGTTACTTTAATAACTTGATGTTAGTGCCGTCTCTGTCACTCTTCAAATCTCTGCAAATCGTAGGGCGGAATGTAGAACTTGGAAACTATTGTAGGCGACATTCATTTAAACTTTGACTTTATAATTTTGTGTTTAGACCAATTAAAAGCACATAAACTTAGCCAATTAATTACCGAATTAAAATATATAAATATTGTAAATATAAGATTGTTAGTGAAGGGTTATTTTATTATTATTTCTGTGATATGCATACAAAATATACTTTTATATGTGTCTTGAGAATAACATTATTTTAACATCAATTTAACCTCACCTAGATAGAAAGAGCTAAACAATTATAAAAAAATCTAAAATACTTAATATCATAAAACAATGAAACGAACATAACCATACTTCAAACCCTAATTAATTTATTAAAGAGCTGGTCAACCTACGCGCTGCAAGCTCTATGGCAACAGTTTAAAAGCGAGCGTTCCGCCCGCCCTGGCGCACTTGGTACACGCGCGAGCGCCAAGCAACTACACCTGACTACACCTGTCTACACCTGTCTACACCTGTCTACACCTGGCTACACCTGGCTACCGACACAAGTAAGTATTGAAAAACTTTATTTAATACTAGGACTAACATAACTTTATGAAATACTAGGACTATTATTATTTTATGATTTAGGATGCTTATGTGATATATGCTGTTTTTATGTTTATAATTTTTAATATTAAAATTGTAAATGATTAAAACGTACTAAATTAGTAAATTAATTAGTTTTAAATTTTTTGGATACCTTTTTAAAGATTAAATTTAATACAAAGCTTATATTTAAGACAAACATTAAGATATTTGTTAAAATTTAAATTTAAAAATAAATATAAAAGTTTAATAAATTTTTAAAATAGAATAAATATATAAAGTTATATAAATATAAAAGTTTTTGGTATTTTTTTTTTAAGATTGTATATTTTGACATACAAGCACAGTTTTGTTCTAATAAACTGATAGATATTTGTTATAAAGTTTTGCAAAATAATTATGGGCTTTTCTTGTATAACAATTAATTATTATTCTCAAAAAGGTGTGACAATTATATCGTATAAAATCAAGGTATACATATATGAATTACTTATTCGAATAAGAAATATCTTTTATCGATAAAAGAAATAGAACAAGCATTTTCTTTTGCTAGTTTATATTTTATTGACATATTTTAATTAATGTTATAATTAAAACCCTCAATTGTGTTGTTAATGTGACCTGTAAACATTCTTACGTTTTTGTTTACATTTTATGAACTTTGAACAACTCTTACAAAATAACGAATATCTTCTTAACGAAATATCTTCTTAACGAATTCGCTCATAAGACTTGGAAGTTGTATGTATCTTTAATATTAGGTTGTATGTTCATATAGGCGTGTAAAACACTTCTCAGAAACCATAGATCTCAAAATAAGTAAATATTTAGGAAAACTTATTCAAATAAAAATACGCGTACGTGTAAAAAATATAAGAAGCAATGAGTATATTTTAATAATATTGTCAGACAAAAGAATGTTTTAAAGTATTATAGTTAGCCGTGATAAGATCAACTGAGATAAGATAGTACTTTACAAAGTTAAGTAAGCCTAAAATACATACAATATATATTAAGTAAGTATATAATATAATATAAAACATCCCTTCATTCTAGACTTTTCTAAAATAAGATAATATATGTTATTAAATTGTCATTTCATTTTATAGTAAATAGTTGATATTAATATTATCTAATAATGCCATAAAATACATCATCATCGACCCCGTGACGTTTCATACTTTCATAATATTAACAAAAGTCTTGAATTCTACACCAATACATTAATTTGATTACAAAATATCTTTACCGCCATCGAAGACAATATTTATAAACGAATACGTAAATGTTATAAAGAAGATATCTTTTCTTTAACTTCTAAAATGATAATTACTTAAAAATCTTTTATTATAATAATTTAATATTTAATATTCTGTTATATAAAGTACTTGAAATTTACTTGTAAATGATTTATTAAACATTACAGCTTCTTAGAAATGTTTTAATATAACTCTATTTAATTGTATGTTTTAAAACTATATAAAAAAAAAATATTCCACCGTCAAAATAATTAATGAAATTATAATAGCTTATTTCAATAAAACATTTTAATATGGTAGTAGATGTATAGTAGATGTATATTAAGCAATGCAAGGAGATAATCTTAATGCGATTGGTATAATCTTAAATATATCTGAATAATGGATTCTCTAGATACTCAGACACTATAATTTCAATATTTCCCGCATAATGGATCCGCATGGAGTTTTGTAATTGTAAATATATACTCTACATTTACAAAACATAACTAATATGTTTAAGAAGGTTACTTTGGAATAGATTTATTAATCTATGTGTTTCCCGCGGCCTTATTTGTTTAAAAAATTACACATCTTTCTAATATAAGCGTATTTTTTAATAAATGAATACGCGTATTTTTTAATAAATGAGAGTCAAAATTTAATTTATTTTAAAAATGAACTATTTTCAACAATTACTTAACGGGGGTTAAAATTTTTATCGTAGTTTTTTAATTATCTCCTAAACAGTAAATCTCAATGTCTTAAACGTCTAATTAAGTCTAAATACGCAACATAATAGCTAAAATAAATATTACTAAGTTTAATACGTATTTTTTAACCGAGCTTTAATCACCTGTTAATGTTAATCTCCATTTGTAAATTAAAAGCAAAAGATAATCCCCTAGAAATTTATTAAGTAGCCCAAAACCATATTTTTAAGCCAAATAACTTCGTTCGTTAAAATTATTGTGGTAAATTTCATTATGTTATAGAAAATGTATTAGTGTAACTTTGTACAGTTTTACTAAACTGCGGACTGGTACGTTATTATATTATGTCTCAATCTATCGCATACGTGTGTGTGCATCATGTAGATATAATGCATATGTATTTGGTATTTTATTATGACTATGATTAATTGTAGGCATTATGGAAATTGTCTCAATGCTGACAAGTTATCGCATCATTTTTTTATTAACATTTAAAAATCTTTCTGTTCAATGACCGTAGAGTATCGATATTTTAATTTTTTTTATAAAACATTTAGTGTGTTTCGCAAAAAAAAAAGAATTTGTATTTTTGTTTCTTTTTAATTATGTATATATACCAGTCGGTTATTATTATAAATATTTAAGCCACTATATAAAGTAACATTTTTAACATTGGTGATCCACACACAAAAATCTTGAAACCCAGAGCTTTATACACTCATTTTTTCTAAGTTGTCGGGTGAAATATTATTTCTTTAACTTCATAGTTGTGAAGTAGTTAGATACACCATTTTTATTCACCGTTCATCGTTCGTACCCATTTTTATTATATACTAAACATCACGAACAACTGCTCAGGAATTTGGTTAACCAATAAAGTTTTTAAAATTATTTTCTTTTGCGCTGTTGGTTTGATCGAGGTTACAGTTATCATGTTTTTGAGGTTATTTAGTTATTGGGTAATTTTTACTTTCTGAAACTATATCTTTTTTCTTTTCTCAATTTAAGTCTATATTGTTAATAACGGTAATGAAAAATAAAATGTTACATTTTCATGTCTTCTTAAAATTTTCTTTCAAAACATCTAGTACACATTTATTAATAATCTCATAGAACTGTAACTAAGTAAAAGCATACATTTTCTAACCAGCGTTGTACATTAACTCTAAATTATGTAAACTGCTCATTTGTTTCAATCATGTGTAGAAAGTTTTACACGCGGGAAACTTTTTGCATTTTATCAACACGATTTCGGGGATTTGTGTGTTATTTATAAGAGAAGCTTTCACTTGTGACTTTACTTGCGGTGTAGAACATTTCCTCAGGTTGAAGGTTGTTTGTCGTCTCCATAGACTTATTATACATAGAGTAGGGGAGCCAGCCTAAAATGTGAAAGAGAAATAAATGAGTATACCTACCTCTTTCTCTTATATGTGTAATTAGATAAAGATAGGTATGGGTCTCTTATGTTCCCTTTTTTATAATTTGTTACACCCTCACACTCACAAGTCGGCCTATGACTCTATATATAACAACTCTCTGGTCAACTCTTTTGCCTATTTATTTTTTTCTAAATATTTTTACAGCTTATATTTGTTTTGTATGTAATAAACGGATTAGCTTATAATTAATGAAACTTCATTGTTTCTCGAGATAAGTTTTTATTTCATACATAAAATGTATATCGCATAGTCCTCGTAGTTGGAGTGGAGTCACATAAAGCATATACGACTCGTTCATGTATGTAAAGATAAACTCTTCGAAGTCATTTATGGATAGTTTATTGCACAAGAAATTCTGATTATTAAAAAATTATATATATTCAAGATATTCTAGAACTAAAAAAAATATGATTATTAATTCTATTTATTTTCAAAGTTTCGTTTAAACTAAAATAGATGCCACTAAACAAAATCAAGACTAAATATGAAAAAAAAAATACTAACAAAACTAATTAAGATCCCAAGATAATATATAAATTATCTATTTGTTTAGGATAATGAGTATAAATATAAACATCTGGTTACTTAAATAATTATAATCTTGAAGCGTGATGAATGGGTCCATTACCCCTAGTACTAGTTTTGATATTACGAAAACATAATTTGTTTAGGACAAACAGAAAAACATACTGAAGCACTTATATTTATTACATTCAGAAATATTCTGAAAATCTACATACAATATCTTAATATAAATAATTTGTAAGCCTTTATTTTCATTATTGACTAGTGCTGCCCGCCCTCTTCCCTCCGACTCCAGTGATAAGACTGCTGTGCACATTATTTAACTTCATTTTATTATTGATATAGCGAAAACAATTTTTAGTTTATCCGCAAAAATAAGATGATTTTCCTCAACGAAAATCGTCCTATAAGTTCACACAGATAATAAGACAACACCTAAACTTAATTAAAATCCGTACAGCTTAGCTATCCGTGTTCTGGTGTTATGACCGAAATCAGTTTTTGTGTTTTTACTTAAATATAATTGAATTTTCATGAGTAAAACAAAGTTATAACATTACCTTTTTAGACGTATCAATATCTATAATAAAATCAAATTATAATAAAGCCCGTAGAGTAGGTTATGCCTGATGCGAGCAAAGAAAAATAAATCGACAAAAATTACGAAAAATTAAGTTCAATTACTTAAATCTAAAATCTTCTTAAACTGATATAAATATCATCTTTACGTCTTTATAATTAAAAATATTGGTCTTAAAATAGTGGAACTAGTTGAATATATACAGTAAGTTGATAAACCATTCAATAATGTTATCAAGAGATCAACACACCTGCAGTTTGCAGTTCATATTAGGGTAGAAGTTCCGAACCAATAGCAGAATTGAAGTTACTGGAACGTACAAACTACTGGAACAGAACTATTAGATTTACAAGCGACGCTCGTTATAAACCAAGTCAATATGCATAAGAAATATTACTTCTAGATAGATATTTAATTTAATATAAATAAATAAATAATATTTCTATTTATTGTTATTATTCTATAATAACACTAAATGAGACAAATATTTTATTAGTAAAATGTATATAGTAAAACCGTACAAAATATTAAGATTCCTGTTCAAGTTGGACTTTGATCTCCAAATTATAATTGTTTTTTGGGGGATGGATATTATTAAAAGAAATAATAACAGAAATAACTTCTTTCATTTTCGAAGCCTTTCCAATCAAAGCTCATTAAACAAAGAGGCTCTTAATGTTTTTTATTGTTATGAATTGCGTTCCCACGTTTTGGTACTTACAATTACCGTCCTATGACAACAAAATAGTTTTAATAAATACCACCATTATTAAATCTTCATTTATGGTTTAATATAGGTACTGCAGTTTTTATTTTTATTCTGGTCAGACAACAAATTAGTAATTTATCGACACCTGCCACCCAAAATAGTTGAAAATATCTACCTTATTCCAATTATTTGGTGGGAATGCATTATTAAATATCCTCACGTATTTTGATGTAGTTTTAATATACTAATTAATTGTTAATTATTGTTTCAGTTAAAATGGCTCAAAACGTTCTCACTCTGTCTGTCATCGCAGTCCTGGTTATGTCAGTGGGAGTCAACGCGAAGCGTGAGTGTTTTGTGTCTTTGGATTTGAAGCGGCGTACCTTGTGATGCTTGTGACTCTCTGCAAAGGAACTACTTGGTCGAACTTGAAATTTAACACTATAGTTTTGTTTATTATCATCAAATTGTATATGTTCTTTGGTTATGAAATCTTTTTTACAAGTTAATGGTGTCATATTTAGTATTCTTAAATAATTTAATGATCCACAGTACTTTAATATATACCTACAATAAACTCGGTTTTATGTTATGTTTAAAAATATATTATATTTATTAAAAAACAGGCTAAACGGGTATTGGTTACGTATTTTTTTTAAACAATACAATATTAAAATTTCGGTCCTAAAATAACAAATAACCGTAGAACTTGATAAATTAATCAGAATGTATGAAATATTGGAGTCATTTGTACGAACAGCTTCAATATTGTAATCTTTAGAAAATAGTACCTTTCGTTTTAAACAACAAAACCTTTGATTGCCAGTTCATTGGATACACCACAACGTATGATCGGACAAAAGAAATATATACAAACATACACATTCATTGTTCCTTTTACGGTATTTACGGTCGAATGAGGATTATTTATATAATCGAAAACCAAATACATTTCGGTTACATTAATGGGTTCTTAATAAATCCTTGTTCCTAATATATTTTAGAAACATTTTAAATATCTTGTTATATTTGCAAAGATATTTATAAGCTTTAGGTTTTACCAAATATTTTGATGATCTTATTTAATAGAATATAAGATTTATATTAAATATAATTGAAGAAAGATAGAGATATTGAATAAGAGTTCAAATTAAATAAATGATAAATGCCGATTCCGTGATTCTTTCTAAATACATATTTTGAAATAAGTGCTTCTGTTACGTTAACATTTTATATAACGATAGTAAATACAAATGAAACATGAACATATATTCTTGTTAAGTTTTTAAAAGCTCTATTTTCTGAAACACAGCTGGTGCTTGTAAGCGTCCTTTGGTTTGACTTTCAACTTACAATGTGAAGTAAACTTCGACAGACAAAATTACTAATTATATGTGTATATAATAATTCTAAACTACTTAAATATTTAACTAAAATATTTATGTCAAAAGTTTCGAGATAATTAATTATTCTTTAACGTTATATTTAATTTAAAAGTATATTATGAAGTCGGTGCGCGTGAAGAAATTAAATTGTTTTGAGAATTGGGATTTGAACACATCGTAGGACGTTGTTCTCGCAATTATTTATTTTTACGTTGCTTTTGAACCAGATTAGTATATCTCAACGCAAGACTTAATAAATATTATAGTTTATTTTTTTCTTTTCAGTCTTTTTGTGAAAATGAGAAATATGTACGATTTCTGATTTAGTGCTATAATATTTGCAAATTTAAAAAAACAATATTACAAACAATAAAAAATCCAACTCATCATAAATTGTAGGGATTCATATTTTTTTTATTGTAAAATATATGTGCTAGTTATAGAAATAATGATGTTATATTAATTATAACTATTATAAAACACTAAGATCACATCATGACATGTAAGAGCGTGTCCTATCAGTTTTGGTAAGTTTTATTTTCGGCTATTGTTCTATAACGCCGTTGTTTTGTTATTTGGTTTATCTGCTTCTTTGAAGAATTAATATAATATGAATAATGTGTACATAAAACTATATTAGTTTCAAATGAAAGTGTATTGTATATCTGTATTTCGTTTAGAGTTTATTTTTAATCTTCAAATAATTATGATCTAATAAATAACTATTAGGTCCTTACATATGAAATTGGCGTTTTGTAGGGGAGGAAGAAAAAGTTGAATATTTTTAATATAATGTAGTTAAATAATCATAGTATGAACCATTATTTTCTATGCACTCTTGTCATCTGTTGCGCAGTGTGTGATCTGGCGTCGTTGTGAAGCAGCAGTGGTGTGGAGTTTTGACCGGCCTAGGTTGTTTAGCAGCAAGCTTTTCCATCATGGTTTGCAATTGACATCTGCCGGTTATTACAGCAGATGTTTATTGTCGGAAGCGCTCATCGCAATGGATGAATCCTGGTCAGCTAAACTATTGTCTGGCCATTGCGATGATCGCTTCCGATTATGGTACAGAATCCATTTTTCATCACAGGTCATTATTCCATTTAAAATCCCTTCAATATTATGCCGGTTCTGTAATGTAACACAGCAGTCGATACTCTTTGGACGGTTTGCTTCAGTCAATTCATGAGGTATTCACCTTTCAAGCTTTTTAATCTGCCTCATCTGCTTCAAGTGTTTATTCACTAACACCGCAGCCTGTAGCTAACTTACGCAGGACGTAGTTTGCGATGGATCCGATTTTAAAATAATATTCAATTGTTCATTATCAACTTGGGTATCCGGCCGTCCACGGGGCCTGTTCTGCAGGTCGAAATTTCCAGAACGAAAACGTTGGAACCAAAAACGCACTGTGTTTTCTTTTGCAACACGACCGCCATATACATCTTTAACTCAACGAAAAAAAAATACATGTTTAAAAGGCTGTAAAAATTCGAATTTTGGAATTCCTTACCAAAGAGGAGAAATTTGTGATTAAAGTGTCCAGTACGAAAATGCCAATTTTATATGTAAGGGCCTTATATTATATTATAACAGTAATTATTGAAACAAAATATATATGGGGCAATTATTTTGTTTCAATAATTTACACAATACTCTTTGAATTATGTCCATTGAGTTCTAATTGTAATTATAGTTCTCCTTATCTATTTACACATAATAGGGTCATTGTACATCATATGCATTACACGGAACAGTGAGTTGTGTAATTAGAAGATATATTATATATTTAATAGTTATTACTACAAGCTACATGCAGCGTGTCAGTAGTCTCAGAACAATGTGTTCAAAGATTAAAATGACGCAAGTTACGAGATGAACCGATTTATGTTTAAATTTATTTTTTAAACGCATTTAAATGTACCGATAAAAACTCATATTAAATTTCAAAAAACTATACAATATAAAATACTTTTTTATTGTTATTTTTTGTAAAATACTTTCCGCTTGTAACTTGTTCTTCAGTTTACGAGCTTATATCATAGGGTTCGTTAGAAGTAATCCCTAACTGTGTCTCACTGTCCTCACAAACCACTGCACTTGGTTATAAATGCACCACCACGCTGCACTTGCTTTTATGCTGTTATTTATACAGCAACAAATGATTCAGTGAGTGGGAGAGTGAGTGAATGGGAGAGTGAGTGAATGGAAGAGTGAGTGATTGAATAATGAGCAGCGGTGAACTTGAAAACAACCATAACGTCAATATTCACGATTTAATAATATTTATCCTACAACAATATCCGGGTCTTCAACATTCTACGTGACATTACTAAAGAAGTAAATTGACCATTTACTTATCTAATTAAATATACTTCAATAAATCCAGGACTGGGAAGTTAAAAGTAAAAATAACAGAATTTCAGTCCAAAAGAATATCGACACTCTTTAAGATCATTAAATTATAAAACCGACGAAATTATATACATTAACATAATGTAATGTAATTACAGATTGTCAGTATTTTTATAAAAATGATTCAACATTCAATATTCTGTGTGTTTCCCGCATTAAGTTAAATAAGTTTGACTTTATATTTCAAGGAAGATTTTGTTCTTTAATTTCTTATCTTTTTTTTCTCCCAGTTCATTTGAAATTATCGTCAGCACCTTTTCTTTTACTTTAGAACATAATTTATAGTTAAAGAGCTGTAGCTGCTAGTTCCTCTACTCCATCTTCTCCGATTTTTGCATTTTGTGGATGAAAATAACAGATTTTCAAATGATATTTTTCCTGAGTTTATATACGCTTTATTCAAACCAATATACAGCAAAATCAGTTCTGTACTTTTTACATGTGGCTCAGACAAAAAATACACAGATGTTTAGATCTAGATTTAAGTTAAAAAACTAAAAAAGTTTTTTAACTTTTATCTAGATTTAAACATTTTTATATCTATAAAAATACATATATTTTTATAATAATATTACTTGCAATCTTTATATTTTTTCTGGACTTATAGATTCCCAACTAATTAACCAAAAAAATTAAGGGCCTACTGAAGGTAATACTAACTAAATTCTAGTGATTATCACATAATAGACAATAGTTGAGTATTTATAATTCTCAGAAAGTTATGAATGTTACAATAACAAAGGGATATCTAACCCACATTTAAAAACCTAGTCATCTTTAATAGAAATTATATAAAAGAAATAATTTCACGTGAATAGTAATAATTATTAGGACATTGACAATCCATGGCCATTTTCATTCATATAAAAGACATTCATGTCATTCATTCAAAATCATTCAATTAAAGTAATGTATTTCAATCTAAAATACGAAATTGGATTGATTTCTTAATGTTGCGTTACAAGCTCGTTTAGACCTTTCTTATTTTCATTAAAATATAACAATAAATGTTAATTTAAATAATAGTTAATCCTTCACCTTACGAGTATTTACATTTACGAAGTGATTGACGTTGTCTAGTGTAATTCATAACAAAATAAAACTTCATCAAATAATGATATGACGTCATCACTTCTTTCAGACGTGGAAGCAAATGCGATTTTTCATGGTTTCAATAAGTGAATTAGGTCTTGTTTGTCAGGAGTCGATAGCAACTTGTCCACAAAGGTCACGTGACCAAATAAAGGAACAGAGTAAACGAACTGAAACAGAACATTCAGACTGTATGCAAACCGCAACCCGATAACGAACTCTTCTTACTCTTTTTTTGGATTGTTGTTTTTCCTTTCGTGGAAATAACTATCGCTTATTTAGCATGGAATGAATTTATATAAGATATATCATTGATGTTAATGATATATAGATGACATAGTTTGATTTAATACTAATTAATAACCGTCTGTAACTATTTTTGTGACTGGGCACATATTAACAGACTTCAATAGTATCCTCCATTAAATATGTATTTGGTGGTAATTTATTAATATGTTCCAGGTGGATGTTCATCGTTCGGTCACTCATGTTTTGGAGGTCACGGAAAACGTTCTGATTCAGGAATGGATGTAAGTAATATTAAAATATCTTTACGTACATATTTTTTTTATATATTTATTAAAACTAGTGACTCACCTCGGCTTGGCACGAAGGCCATTCTCAAAATCTGTCATTTCTAATGATGAAAGTGAGAAGTGTGTAGTACATAAAATAATTAAAATAACTTTTAGGGAGATTATTAAGTTTTCGTTTATCCCTATCTTATAAAAATTAAAATCATAATTCATTCTTGTTTAAGAATAATAACAGTAATAATCTTTATTTGCACTATTGAGTGCGAGTAATTTACACTATTGAGGTTAGGTACAGGTATCAGAGTCTTAATGTTTAATATTTACTTATAAAAGGTGATTTTTTTTATTTTTTTTTTATTAGTATTTTATTTTTTGATGCAATATTCGATAGGCCTTAATCCAAATATTCATCAACATGTATATACATTTAAACTATGAAAATAATTAAGCCTTCGTTTAAATAAGGACTATTCCTTAATTGGGAAGTAATTGTATATTTTATACTCCAGGTTGAACAGTAAAGTTTTGGGTTTCCTGTTAAATACTAATCTGTGAGGACGCCTAATATTTCTCGGGTATATGAGATGGCGGTTTTAAAAATGTTTTTCCTTTTGAACAAAATACAGGCTTCAAAAATGTACATGGACCCAATTGTTAAAAATCGAAAACTTTTAAAATGATGGCCGACAAGTTTTACACGGACCTGCAATACTAATATAAAAAGTCTTTTCCTGAGTGAAAGAAAACCTATGTTAGAATTTTAAAATGTTATTTATAGGTTTCATTTTTACACAAATACATTAATTGTAGGTAAATATTTTAAACCAAACACAATATTTACACTACTGAATTTCCTTTGCATAGTGCAAGTTTAGGGCTCTGTTAAGTAATAACCTAAGGCGAGGTAAACAAGTTGTGTTAACAATCGGAACTTATGGCACGGGTCAAATGAACTCTGTGCATTAAGTAAACATCGTGTTTACTTTGTACTTATTAGTTGTATAAGTCGTTGTTATTATTTTGATGTTTGATTATGCGTTGTAGGACCTATGGGTATTTTACCTGTTATTCTTGTGAATATATTTTTGTCAGGTAAATGTATTTCTTGGATTGGACTAATGTATTGTCTGTTTGAGGTATTGTTAAGTATTATTATGATATTTACAAAGACTTACATATACTAATTATATGTACTTAACGTAGAGTAGAATAGGACCGCCCCAAATATTCCCGAAGGGGTAACTGTAAGGGTTGGCTAAGAACTATTTTATAACCCTTATTAGTTAGGTGGTGAAAACTTCAACACGCATTACATAAGAAAGTTGATGCCAGGTCAGTTCGGTTCTAAAATCATTTACTAAATCTCTTGCAATCTGTCAAAAGGAAAAACATGTGATGCGATTGACATAATATATTATACAGGCGCCAAATGATAGAATTAGGGCAGGTCTATAATGATAATATTTATTTAGTATCAAACTTGACGAAATTTTGCTTTAAAAGTATTATAATAATTGATCGAAGTGTATACACTAAATAAGCTACCCGTTTGGGAATTCAAAATATATCTTCCGGAGCGTGGAGTATGGCCAGCGTGTAATGGTTGCCCACTCATGACAATGTTAAACATATATATAGGATATTTAAGATTTTAATAATTTCAATTTCAACTCAAAAGTATTTATAACTTTGGCCAAAAATGGCGGATAATACAATTTGGAATTAGGTTTTCTAATCGGTTAGATTTGGACAAATTTATTTAAAACATCTTAGAACAATAATACGAACAAACCATTTCTCATAAGTATCATTAACAAGTATTAGAACAAAAGAATTATAATTTATTTACACATATTGTTTAAAATTAGCAGCTTAGAAGGTTTTTCCGTTTCATTCACGAGAATGCATAATATGTGCTAACAGCGTTAAGTAAAACAAGTGAGCATGCTGATCTGGTTACATCTTGTAGGCAAATGGAGATCTGGTTCGTCAGCAGACAGGCCAAGAGGAAACTCCACCCCACCCCGGTTACCCCCACTCGTACGGGATGCTGCCAGATGACATCATACCTGTCCGAGATGGTGGTAAGATTACAGATTGAGCTGTATACATTCATAGAATTAGCAAATACATAAAATATTAAAAAAAAGGATTGTCGATTATTAAGCATTTTGTGGCATAGTATTATCAATTATCAAAGTTAAGCAACTTCGTATTGACATGTTCCGGACTCTTATCTCCAGCTGGATAAAAAATAGTTTATAAACTCCTTTTTTATCGGGACCTGAATAATGAAGGTAAGCTAAAAGCAATGAAAGCTGTTTTCCTGCGATGTATAAAATTAGAAGAAATTTAAGGATCTGTAAAACAATAGCAAAAGATTTTTTATAACTAGAAAGGAAGTTTATCTGTATTAATTTGTTATTTATTTAATACGTTAATTAGGAGATAATAAATATTCTAAAGTTATCAAAAAGCGATAATCTTATCTTGGGGTACGATAAGTGGGTATAACAATGTGAGTGAAGGCTGTAAAAAAAACCTTTATGACCGATTGGGATTATTTTATAACTTAAGCTTTATGCTACGGTCTAAGGCGTGCTACGAGTTACGTCGTAGCCAATGGTTACATTTACGATATACTTTGTTATCACTATGAATATATAAATATATAATAGTTATGACATTTATTCCATAGGCCGGTTTTTGGAAAGATAATTAAAGTAAAAATTATAAGATAATTTGTCAAGAGTTGTGATTGGTTGTTTTACACGCCATTAATCAATCAGAAAGATAAGCTTGGGATTTGACAGCAGATACAGTACTTTTTATGAATCATCGTCTGAGAAAAGAAAATGTTCTGAGATCATTTTTCGAGAATGTAGGTGTTAATGTGACATGACTTATTCCACAGGAGCCTTCGATCGAGATGAGAATAATGTCAGAGATGTTGCAAAGATAAAACTGCGGAACATACTCAAATACTGGGTAAGAAATTATACTTCATACTAACTAAGCTAAAAACATTTCTTAAAGTAGTTTTTGCTAACCGGATTGTTTTATAATAATCTATATCTATCTTCCTACCCGGATTTCATCTACGCTCTTCTATCATACGTCATCTCAGTGCGTACTGGCTCTTTTAGGATTTTCCAAACACTGCATTCAAGGTTTCTTCGACAGCGATCTTTTATATATCCATCGACATCCATACAAAAAACAAAGTATCTTTTCACTTATCGATTAATATCTATCACAAACATTAACTTATACCTCCAACATGTATATCGATATAGGTTTTAACGCAGTATATATTTCAGATGGACAACTACAGGCGATCAAGACTGAACAACGAGGACGGCTACTACATTGAAACTTTGTAAATTACGACACACGTGCTCGGTTTTAATAAATATAAATGAAATAAACTTGACGTTCGAATAAAATATAACAAAGTGTTTATTTTACATCTCTTCTAGTCCTCAGCATCTTCCAAGAATTACAACAAATTAATATTTGAATGCAATAAGAATACACGATATATCATTGCAAATGTTCAAGATTATTTCATTTAATTATGACTGTAATAAATGTAATTGTAGATTTTTAAATCTTTTAAATTAGCGTCTATATAGTAAACCGTCAATTATAATTATTTTTAAAAGATGGCTGGAATCAATTATTTTATTATGTGTAAATAATCTGCTGTTTACCTTTACTGTTATTTCGTCTTAAACATTGTTTATCTATCTTATGTTATTTGAATAAAACTATTTTATCTATGGCCCTATGTATGTATTGCTTGTAGCCCTATACATAAGTTTACCATCATATTCACTATCCAAACATATAGTAGTGTGTAACCTTAACAAAGATTGTAATAAATGGTTAGACAGTATATTTTAGTTTTATTTAAAACCTGCAATCCCATTCGTAACCGATTCGAAATGATGATTTTAATATACGTTCTTATTATTTCTATTTAACGACGTAAAGTTAACTAGTTTAATATGTATTACTTTATTAATAAATAATAAAGATAAAATTAAATCAAATAGATTAACGTTACTTTATTATTTTACATTATTTTATAGCTTTTTCATTAATATGTGAAAGTAAAATGAATAACTCTACTCCGTTTGTTTAAAAGCAAGATTCTTCTTGTGATTTTCACAAAAAGTAAAATTAGTCTTAAAATTATCTTATTAAAATATTCTTCAAAAATTCAAATGTCATAATAAAAAAAAACAGGTGCATCATGTATTTGTTTGTTTTAAAATACTATATAAACTTAAGCAGAAAAATAAAAAAATAACATTTCAACAAGTTAGTAAGACATAACCATCAGAAGAACTGTTCTCTCAGTTTACACATAACAGACATGCTTTTCTGTATCTGGACCGAACTTTGCTAAGTATTTTGCTAACTAGATATTTTGATAAGGTAGAGCCAATAAAAGTATTTCTCACAAAAGAAAGCTCGAGAAAAAAAGGAAAATCTGATTTCCCACTTGAGATATTATAACAATTTAGATGGTAGTGGTAGTGGATGCAGAAATCGATATCTGGATCGATTTTTTATCCCCAAATCCTCTGGATATAACAGTAATACCAAATTTTATGAAAATAGTTGGAGCTGCTTCGGAGAAATCAATTATATAAATAGATAAATATATACAAGAATTAAACGTTTTAAGTATGAGATTAAAATAATCTAAAATAGAAGGGCTTAAAATAAAATAATCATACTTGAATATGAAAGAAATTGTTTAACTTGTATAATAAATTTAATATCATAGCAGTGTTTAAAAGGAATAATTATATACATATTTTAGTTCTACTCTAAGAATAATAAGAAATTTATTTAAGATTTCTAATTTAACCCTCTAATGAACTATTATAAAATCAATAACTGAATGAAGTTTTTCCTACGAATTTACTACATATTTTAAAATATGTAGTAAATTCGTAGGAATATTATTATGGTATATTTTAAAAATCAAACATTATCATGTTAAGATGGAACTAATTAACGAAGGTTTTCATTTCTGCTTTTGAATATTAATAATAATTATTTATTGAAGTTAACCTGACGCTTATTAAATAGTATTTGATTATTTTAATTAAGTAAATATCCTTTGCAGTTATTTTAACAGAAACAAAATAATAGTTTTCCTCTAACAGAATATCCGTTTTATAAATAAAACATATAACTAAAAATATTTATATTCCATTTCTCACTTTTACTCTCCTGTACCTACTATTTATTTATTTGTAAATCATAAAAAATATATATATATATATATATATATATATATATATATATATATATATATATATATATATATATATATATATTCTTCTTTAGTGTTATACCCAAACCCCTATACAAAGGGTAACAACGAAATCCTATTACTAAGACTTTTCTGCCTGTCTGTCTCCAGCCTGTACAGCTGCAGTTTGAATTTTCACAGATTATGTATTTATGTAGCTTCCTTTTAATAACTACAAAAGGTACACGCTTTAAATAATCATGAAATATTTAGTCAGTCAGTAATTACTTAAGGGTGCTCCCATACAACAAACGTTTTGTATATGTAACGGTACGGAATCCTCCGTGTGTTTGTCCGACTTGCAGTTGGCAGGTTTTTATTTTTGTTCTAATCAGGCAAAAATCGTGAACTGTGAATTTGATATTTATATTTAGTTTGGTAAAAAAAAAAAATAATATCAACGGGATGGTTTCCCAGTAGTCGCTGGTTCGAATCCCTGCCCGTGTCGGTTTATTTTTCATTCTATATTTATATAAATTTAAATAAGCTTAACATGGTTATACATGTTTATAGATAGTTTCAAACATTCATAATATTTAAATTTGTATTTTTTTTTTCAGAACTACCTATTATTAGTGACTTCGTCAACTCCAACCCTCTTCATATAATAAGCTGACTATTATCCTTTAACACTTATACAAATACATATATTTATGGTTTTGTTGTAATAATTGCCGCATTTTTATTAGTGTTTTACAGTAGAGTTAGGATAATTTATCACATCAAATTGTAGTTTATATGTTGTCGAGGGCAATAACCTTTTTCGTATTTTCATAGAACCAAACTACATAAGCTATAAATTGTAATGGATAAAAAACACGACATGATACTATTCTTATATCTTATGTACGTATTTAGCACAAATAGACCATTATTATTCTATTATGAAATAATGATCAACAATAAAACTAATATTTTCTTTTATTATCAAATATTTTGGGAAAGTTTAGGATTTTTATGGATTCGGATTTTATGCCCATACTTGTAATATCAAAGGTATCATTAGGATAGATCTTCTGAATACGACGAGTAAAATATGCGAGACCCAATGTAGGTAACCATTATTATATTTTTTTATTAACGTTATAATATAATGGGAAGTATTTGATATATAATAAAGTTTTTATCATTAAAAGTTTGAATACATAAGTTCTTTTATTTTCTGATTAACGCTTTCCTACTAAAACACTATTGTAGCAGTCTACTGTTCTTTTTATTTTTTCACACATTACGAGTAAAATTTCCACGATAGCAAAGTTTCTGTCTTTTATAGCTATCTTAGTATTATATTCTATAATGTTGTGTTGTGTCGCCTTCATCGCTCTCCTGATGAATCTGCCCGTCGCGTCGTCCTCGCTGTCGCTAAAATACACAGAGCTCTCGGTATGACAAGACACTGCTACAACCGCGTGGGGAACGCGAATTATAAAAACGGAGCCGAAAGTGAGTCCTTGTGTTTCATGTTTGGTTAGGATACGCGACCCTTCGCCTGATCCCTAACCCTCGATAGACAATATTGTCTTCTCTTCTAAGTAGATGCTTGTGTACTAAGTAGAGGCTATTGGGTTGGGATCGGGGTATCTTGCTCTCATCCGTGAATATTAAGAGGTCTGTATTTTTTATGGTTCGGATGGTTTGAGGCTTGTCTAAATAATTGATACGCATTTCCGGCTATCTGTTTGGAGGAAGGTAATCTTTTGATATTCTCTTTTTAGTCCAGAAAAGGTGAGCTGACTCCTGGATTCTCAAGTTGAGTGGTAGGAGACCTGAGAGTGTGAACGCTGACGTCAGTGAGACCGTTCTGTATGTCTTGCAGATCTTTTGTGCGAAACCTCTGTGGAGCGCATTGAGCTGTTTCTATATCTTTTGCAGCTCAGTTGTTGAAGCATACATCATAATAGGTTCCACTATTGCAACGTAGATGGTTCTCGCTTTTTCACCATTCAATTCCCAAATGACCTTCGCAGTGTGCGCTAGTTGTTTATATATTTCCGCAGCTTTTTTGTACGAAGCGAATATATGAGAGATGAGGGTGAGCTTCCTATCTATCAAGAGTCTAAGGAGTTTTATTTCCTTTACAAGTTTTATCACAGTTCCAGACATGTAAAGGTTTGGTTCATCGAACTTTAGCTTCTTTGCTAAGAGCATGGCGCCGGTCTTGTGAGGCGCGAAGTTGACTATACGATTTCAAATCGTTTTCAGGGCTATGTTTGCCTTCTCCTCTAGAATATTTGTTGAGATCTCCAAGATTATGAGTGTCACATCGTCTGCAAAACACCTGGCAGTATACGTTTTCTGCTTCTAGCTTGTGCAGCAACGAGTCCAAGATTATTTTCCAAAAGATTCACCTATAGATCCTTGGACCCTTGTTTGTCTGTTTTTCGTATATTGACCAGGCGTAATTCAGCGTCATCTTCCTATCGGTAAGAGAGGATCCTACCAGTTCGTACAGATTTTTGGGACATCTCTTTTTTTTGTAGTTGGAGTTATAGAATTGGCCGCCACGCATTATTGAATCCGCCCTCTAGAAATAATGAAATGAGGAGTAGCTTTATCTTTTTGTTGGTTATTTCTCCTCGGATACGTTTTACTAGATTATAGAGAGCGTCCTCTGTGCCACGTTGAGATATGAAACCGTATTGATTTTTGTTGAGTATGTCCCCATACTCAACAGAAATCAATCTTCCCAGATGTGCCACTAGAGTCTGCCGATAAAGAGTTTTTCGAGGATCTTTTCAAGAACAGAGACGAGACCGATCGGCCTGTAGGACTTCTGTAGGGCTGTTTCCTTTGGTTTGGAAAGTGTTTCAGTGACAAATATTTATTTGCGATTGTCATGAGAACTTCCTTTTCGATTTGGATAGCAGCAGCACAGATATCACCAGTAAGCCCATCAAGTCCGGGAGTTTTTCTTGGATTAGGGCTTGCAGAATGAGTTCTAATTCTGTAGGTGTAAATGGTGGTTCGCCAGTTCAAGATTTTTTTATGACACAGTTGCTCTGTTGGACAGTGTAGTCGGAGTAGAAGGTCTTGGCTAGAAGCTCTGCCGACTTCTCTGAGGTTAAAGTAAAACCTGTTTCATTTCTGAAGAGTTGATTCTCTTGTCTCTCCTCCTTCTAAAATATCCGTACTAGCTTTATCGGCTTTAATAATAATAGTAATAATAATATCAGGACAAATTGCACACATTGATCTAACCCCTAAGTAAGCAAATTATTTGCTTGTTTTAAGGGTGTTAGACAAAGTTACAAATACATAGAAATACACATATAAATACTGAGAATATATTTAATAAACGATCAAACCCAGAAACACAGACATCAATGCTCATCACATAAATGCCTGTCTCCGCCGGGAATCGAAACCGAGCCCCATTGCGCCGTGACACGTTAGGCGTCTGCGCTAACCACTCGACCAACGGGGCGGCGGCTTTGTTCTTATATTCTAGTACAGCATCGATTTACCAATCCATAACGTATTTTCTTCTAGATGCCGCTGCATTCCTAATTCTGCGTTTTTTAAGATGTAACGTTTCTTCTTAATTTAACGAGTCCTCGCTTATGGTGTTATCTCAATTATCAGCTGAGATATGGCTGCGGGTATAAAGCAAATCCGTTTGCAAAACTTTAATAAATGTTTTTGGTTTTATTTCGAATCCCGGTGTTACTAGATTATGTCGTGACGGATTTTTTTTAAACTTCTAACAGTCACGTATGAATGGAATGTATGACATGACTATCAACCGAAGTTTCTAGGTCAGGTCGTGTTGGAATTTTGTCAATGTTTTTGATAGTCACGTACCTTTGGGATGTATTGTGAATTTTTCTGTTTGATTGCCTAGGATTAGATCTCCTGTTGCTCTGAAGCCTGAGATAATAAGGATAACTCTTCTTGTAACAGCATTTTAGCTACAGTTTGGAGCACTTTTCACACGCGTGGTCCGATTTAAGTCTTCATTATGAATAATTGAATACGGAACAGATGTTATCTCTTTGACGACTGAAGATAGACTTATTCCCTACAAACTACATAAGCTATCAATTGTAATGGATACAAAACACGACATGGTACTATTCTTATATCTTATGTACATATTTAGCACAAATAGACCATTATTATTCTATAATGAAATAATGATCAATAATAAAACTAATATTTTCTTTATTATCAAATATTTTGGGAAAGTTTAGGATTTTTATGAATTCGGATCATGGAAAAGTGAAGTAATAATCATCACCGCCCATACTTGTAATATCAAAGGTATCATTAGGATAGATCTTCTGAATACGACGAGTAAAATAAGCGAGACCCAATGTAGGTAAACCATATGAAATTACACAGCACATTATACAATACAGGATTGTAGTTAAAATTATGATTCCAATACATATACCCAGCCGCCCCGTTGCTCGAGTGGTTAGACTAGACGCCTAACGTATAGCGGGGCTTGGGTTCGATTCCCGACAGGGACAGGCATGTGTATGTGATAAGCATAAATGTCTGTTTTTCGGAATTAAACCGTTTATTAAATATATTCAAAGTATTTACAATGTGTATTTCTATGTATTTGTATCTTTATCTAACAATATTAAAACAAGAAAATAATTTGATTACTTAGAGGTTAGATCCATTTCTGTTATTGTTCCTCATATTATTATTGTTATGATTATTATATTATTATTATTAATTTATTATTATTATTTTATTATTATTGATTTATTATTATTATTTTATTATTATTAATTTATTATTATTATTTTATTATTATTATTTTATTATTATTATTATTAATATTATTATATAAAAGTAGGCGTTGAACAATATGTGCAATTATTTAAAATAATATTTTTTAATTAAAATATTGATTTATTTATTTTGTTATACCCGATCTTATATCCATATTAATTTTATAATTGCGAAAGTCAGTCTGTCTATCACGACTAAAGCACTGGCTTGATTTAGATGGAATTCAGAATAAAAAGAGTTGTAGATCCAGGTTCAAACATAGGCTAATTGTTTTCTAATAATGAAACTCAAAAGGGTTGACATAGGGTATGAAACTTTGTTTGAAAAATCTGAACCACTTTACCGATTTCAATGATTTGTTCCGGAAGATAGTCAGTGACGCGAGATCAAAAATAGGCTCCCTATTTTTTTTTACTTCTACCCTAAGGTGAAGAAATAGGACATGGGAATATGAATTAGGTGATAGCCGAAAATTAAACATGCCATCATTTTATATTGTTCTCCGATGCTTATCTACTTTTGAGTAATTCTAACTACTGTTACAGAGGACCTGTTACTTTCCGTCCAACATGACAAATCTGTTATTTTTTTTAAGAAATTTGCGTAATGAGTAAGTTTTAATTACTTGTTGATAAACTATACTAATACAATTGTAGTTTTGTTTATTCAGATTGTATGATAAATTATTGACTTTATTAATAAATGTTTATTTGTTTCGATCGTAATAAATATGTATCTTCAATTTTGGAGATAAACTCAAAACTAATTATGAATACTTAGAAGGCTATTTATATAGAAAATTATCAGTACATTTGATTTGGCTAATCTGTTAACGGATTTTGTAATCACTTAATGGATACTAGCGTATACCGAAATACGTTAACTCAATTAACACTTTAATTGAATTAATTGTGTTTGTGGTAAAAGGGTTCTTCACTGACACTGTGTAGTTTAATGCTTGGAGTTTAGCCCTAAGTTATCTCGATGATCAGCTCAATTTGAAATGCAATAAAAAAGTGATTGATTATCTATTACTAAGTGATTAAGTAAATTCCATTTCTTTTCTAAATTGGATTATTTTTAGACATTAAGAGTTTTATTGACTCTCTGTTGTGTAAATAATAATCAATTAACATTATCATTCTTAAATGGCGTTTGAGGAATGTAAAGGTGGTTCCTAAATGAAATACAGAGGCAGTCATAATTTGCGGCGGATTCGTTCCAAATTTTAGCTTCAAGTATAAATGCTTTACAAAGCCAAAATCTTAATATAATCATTTTATTACCATAAGGTTTCCGTAAATCAGTAAGTAGATTTTATATAATTATTAATAGGGACGATTAAAGACGATCCAATGAAACCTTTCATAGTCCATCTGGACTCGTAACACAATACTAAGTCTCGAGATAAGTATCGATAATAATATTTTAACAATGATGAAGTCTTCCATGGTCGTTCCATTGGTGTCTTATATTAATTAAAATATTTTAAATGTCAAATATTTTGGTTTTGTTCAAAATAACTTTTTAGAATACGGTTAAAAATATCAATTCACTTAAATTGGAAAGTCGGCTTTCACTATGTTGGCATATAATTATTACTTAGGTTAGTAAGTAACTTATATTATTAGAAACACTCGAGTTGAAACTCTCTATTTATGCTTAAGTCAACGAATCTAGCACTCAAAAAACTCAGGATTTATTTAAATTAATATTATCATTATTAAGATTTTATTAATAAAATAACTTTTACATATATTTTTTTAGTTTTAAAAGTTTATTAACTGTTTCGTCTCTCTTGTAATTGATTGCTTTGTTATTAAACCCAAGTAAGTAATTAATTAAACAATTCTTTTCATTATATTAAAAATATATTTAAATGCATTTGGTCTTTCTTTTTATATTCTAATGTTTTTACTCAGTAATTAATAAACTCTATTTATTTAGTAATAAAGTAATTTCAGTAACAATTCTAAAGCAGTATAAATATTTTGTTAATAAGTTACCTTTTGATGTGAAGCAAGAGAAAACAATATTTGAACTGTGAGGAAAATAACGAGCACATTATGTCGCCATATTTCTAATTCAATCATAAGTTACAATTCCCAAATAAGTCTCGAAGTAAAACAAAGAACTGTTTTGAGATCAAAAGGTTGTAATTATAAAGTTCTGTTGTAATACAATATATTTTACACACACACATACATACACTAATTCTATTAGTTAAAGATATAAAAATGGTATCTTTACTTCCGCTTATGGTAAGTAGCTTTTTTGAATATTATTTATAATTTTACAAAAGAAGGTGTTTTTATTACTTTGGGACATCACTCATCATCATAGAAGTTTATGTTAGATTTTATATAGGGGTTCATTTTAATATGTTTTCATATCCATATTTTCAGCATATTTATTATTTATCAATATAACCTACCATCAACCGAAATATCTGTACACATCTTAAATATTAAAACTAATAGTGTTTTATTTTGCAATAACAAAATATAATTTCGAAAACCGTACAGGTAGTAATTTACTAATCACTACTTTTTCTCTTCTTAAGAGTTGGAACATACCAAGTATATACTTAATTTTTTCATTATATTTATTTAGTTAATATATACTTATACTTGAACAATAATTTATGTATGAAAGGTGGGCTGATATATGCTCTACCAGTCAAACAAAGCCCCACAAGAAATGTTATGTAAATTAGTAATATATATAAATTACTAGTTTTTTACCACTTGCGCTATCGACTGTATGATAAAAAAATGTTCATCAACCTGGTTGTTAAAAGATTTTAAATTATTGGTAATTTTTGTGTCTGTCAAAAGCAAGGGTAATTTATTACTTTTTTTATTTAATCTAACGTAAAAGAACAAAAGAGTCTTGACGCCTTATAATTGCTACTTGTAATTTTATTCTGAATGCATTTCGTTTTTATATACATAATTTAAATTATGAAAGTAACATCAGAATTTTGAATAATAAAAAATCTGGATAATTAAGTAATAGTTAATTTATTGAATATTTGTTATAATAATTGTTATTTTAAAATCCCATAAATAATATTTAAACTCGAACGCTTTAGCTCAGCTCGTTAACAAAGTTAATTTGTAAAAGCTATCAAACAATAATTTTCATTAAAAATTTTGGACAGTGTTGTATATTTGTATTCAGTTTATTTGGAAGAGAAATATAAAATGACTTAACTTTGAAAATAACTGCAAAAGGATTTGATATTCAACTGTGGTTTTGTTTAAAAGTTTTGTTTAAGTCCAACAAAGCTTCAAATTTATAAACGACAGGTTTGAGTTAAGTTGATGAATAAATAGAATATATAATCTTGAATACAAAATACTAATAGACTGTGGCTGAAAATATCTATAAACATGTGTAGCCAGGTAAGCTTAATTAAACTAAATTAAATCCCGCACCTCTGGGAAACCGTCACGTCACTGTATCGGTGAATCAAGAATTCTATATCTGATCGTCTTTATCGGGAAGGTGGTGTTATCTATTAATCTGTTTTCGGCAATCCCAATCAATGTTTCTAACTGCACCGTATAGATAAACATTGAAAAGATGCGAATATAAGATAAAGAACACTGATATCGGAGTATAAGATAAGCTCAGTCTACATTGATGACGACTGATGCCAAAATAAACAGTACCTACTTACCAAAGTGATTGTTTAAATACCCTCAGCTCGCTGTTATTGAAACAAATAATATATAATAATACACACAATACTGACGCATCTATGGTAGTAAAATGTTTTACAGTTAATTAAATTATTTTACTTGATATTTATCGTGATAATGAAGTGTCTTAGGTCATCGTATCTAATAAACTGCATCTTAAACATTAGACATCCCCAAAGGGTTCTAGTAATAAGCCCACAAGATAAAATAAATATATTTTGTAAATATAACCTTATTTTACTATGCGCGTGGCGTCTGGAGGACTGAAAGTACTGAAATGTAATCTTAAATTTTTCATAAAATGGAAATTTTTATTAACTTTTTTTCTAATATCTAGTGTTTGAAACTTGTCGATTGGTGAAAAAGGTCTGAAAGTCCAAGCCCGGTTATCTTAACGTAACAAATTTACCAAATCATTCATTATAAAAATATAATTTTATATGAAATCAAAGTTATGTATCACATAATATATTCTCACAATAGTAATATACCATTATAATACTAGAATGAAACCTGTGAGCAAATAAATAAGGCATAGACAAGTCGTTGAAGATTCTCATGTTCAGTTGCTTTCCAATTACCTGCGGACAGTTTAGTATCGACGTTCAGCTCTGTAGCTGCTTCATTTTCCGGTATTTACGACTAGATTTTTTAGGGTTGTCACTTTTTTCTTATTTATATTATATTTCAAAATGTTAATATTAATGTAGAGCAAAGGAATCTGTTAAATAAAATTTTAACAGATTCCTTTAAAAAATAAATTCGATATTTTATATATTCAAATGGAAATTTATGAAGATATCATATTTAAAATAATGTTCTTGGCTTCCTCTCCTAAATAATGTTATTGCTTTGGTTTTGAAGGCATTAATTTTTAATAAATTGATACACAATTGACAAAGAAATTAAAATATTAAATAGTTTAATAAAAGCTATAAAAATCTTGGGAGTGGCAGCCCTATTTTGTAGTCTGAATAAGGAAATGAGGAAACGTTAACGATACCTTTTTTATAGCACACATGATGGCCGTACTTTTATACGAGTTTATAATAATTTACAATGTTCTTTTTTGTTTGCGACTGATTTATCATGTATATTATAACTTATGAATTATTTGACGACTAATAAACGAATTATTTTATTATAGACATTAAACAAATAAACAAAATTATTTGACGTCAGAAAAGTTAACATAATACATTTTTATATTGCTTACTTCAAAGAAAAAAATTTTTCTTACTAAAATAAACTCTTTATAAGTACATATATAATAAAAAATAAAATAACACCTTGTCCAAGTATATTTAAAATAAACAAGTTATTGGTAATAAGGCGTTGCGTTGTCTTCATCAGGGAGACGATTGCTTTCAAATGTAATTTCTTCCCCTTCTTGTCAATATTATGCTTATTAAATGGCATATCAATAAAACAACAATATTGAAATATTATTAGTAACATTCATTATAATATATATTTAATATAAGTTCTATGAATATTAAGTTTATATAAAAGATATATCAGTACCCCCAGTACGAGTTTTGACGTTACGAAAACTATTACAGTTTACGAATCGTAAAAAGATGGAATTAATATACACTCTACGAATCATAATCTATTGAAACATGTAAAAAAAAAACTTGAATTATTTAGGATGGTTAAGAGAGTGATCTTAATTAACTAAAGATAAATATCAGTAGTCATTATTGTGTAGTAATTATTAACACATTTTTTCAAAATATGTCATATATTTTGATTCATAGTGACGGATGAAGCTTGGATTCTTATGAAGTTTATTGCAGAAACAGCTTTGAAGATTTACATTTCAACTTAGTAGACATATCGATTTCATAGGTTTACACCGAGCCTTGAAAAATTCAATTTGTGTCCCATGACTCCATTACAGATGTTCTGATACTGGAAAAGAAATTTAATAAAAAATATATATATATAATAAACCAACTTTTTGTAAAGTTTATTATAACAACGAAATAAAATAAAGTTTAAAATATGAAAGAAAACGAAACTGGTTTCTATAAAAATATTAATATACAGAATATTATATTGAGGATTCCAGGGCTGTTTGGTCTCATCGAATTTTTTTTCGAAATAAAACTATAAACATATTTGGAATTCGAAAAAAAGCTTATTACAAATACGTACATTCATTTCGCAAAAAAGTGTCGGTTAGATCAAATAACCCTAGAAATGTAGATACATTCATGCTGGTTTTATAAAAAGACATAATTCGTTATTTATATTTGTCTATATGTCTGTGTTTCACACATCAGTTGAGATCCTCAGGTATTAGACAGTTTGCAATTTAGAGTGTCTCTCCTTTCCGTTTGGATTCAGCACTCCACTACTGATTTGATTATCTCACTTACGAGTTCGACGTGGAAACGTAAATATTAGTTGATGTGCAACACAAATACCTTTCTTATTTATAATATAAAATATTTATAACATAGCTATATATGGGTTTTTATTTTAATAACATATGAGATATCTCTATTGAGTTAAGTAATATAATAATATAATAAATCTGAAGAACTTTGTTTGTTAGAACTATTTAATCTCTGTATCTACTAGTTGGATTAAAATGGAAGTTATAATCTATTAATCAAAACACCATGATACTTACCAATTGCAATCAATACCTCTTAAAGTATTTAGTAAACATGATACATTTCGCGGGCTAGATCAGAACCAAACTATTCCAATCTTGTTTTGACCACTGTCTAGTTAATTATAATACCAAAACACAAGGAGTATCGTTTTATTTATGTATGTATCTATATATACATATACGATACATATAGATACACGCACACAAATATACACACGAATGTTTATCTATGTACATACAGATTTACATAATATAATATGCATACATGTTACAATATTAATATCATTAAAACAAGGTAACTTACTTAAAGTAAGTAAGATTTGTATTATTATCTAAGTAACTTTACCCTATATTATGCAAAGTTTCCTCAGCAATTAACAATTTATTATAATTTGCAACTAATAATGACTATTATTAATTTGATAATTATAAAAAATAATTTCGTACAATCCATTTGAATTAAAAACTACAAAGTATTTTTCTTAAATATTTCAAGAATGTTTCATTGTTTTTAAATATTAAATTGTTTTTCCAACACTCACTCTACTTTAAAGAACAAAGCAAGCTATTTCCTCACTGGTGGTGAATGTGGGAATCAAAAAATTATTTTGTATTGTTATAAGGAAATTGCTTGACCTTAATAATCGCGTTTATATTATTAAAAACAAGCTAGATACTAACCCGAGACATAATTTATTTCTGCAGTTTTGTATAGAATTATTCGATATTTTATATATTTAGCTCTTATTAACATGCACAATAAGAGCTAAAGAGTTTTATGGCAAAAGTTTTGTAATAACTAGAAAAAAGTAGTTTTCCTATTTTAAACATAATTTAAAAATGAATATCTTATAAAGTTTTTTGTCGGTTCTTTTTTGAACGGTTTGTAATATGACGTTTTTTAAGTGTAATGCAAGACTAATGTTGACTATCCGTTCGTTCTCACATTAACAAAATTACTACTATCTGATTTTAAATATGAATCTTAACTAAAAGATAAACAATTTACCTAAAAGTATGTTACTTGGCATATATTGTGGCATCCTTTTATCTTTCTATACCAAATATGTTTTAATTAACAAAAGATCAGCGACTCTTATAATCGTAAAAAAAGATAAAATTCTTAAAAACTGTAATCTGTACTTTGTAATTTAGTCTATTTTTTATACTTCACCATGTATGACGTGTACGAATGTCAAAAAACGAAAAGAAAATTTTGGCTATTTTACCGCCATTTCGTATGTTTTACTCCATATTAGTAAGACGCAATTAAAACTACTTCTATCTCAAGGGATACCAGTTACAATGCTTTTAGTGAAGTTACCTTTATGTTGGCAGCAGTGGGTTGGTTCGCTTTTTATCACCTCTACCAACTTAGGATTACTGTAATTGAGGGTAGTTCAAAGTATTTTTTAAAATTCATATATTTTGATCTCACATTGTCCTTTAAGGGTCAAAATATATAGGTAGTTTAGTTTTAGTTAGTTGCAAGTAGCTATTATATTTTAATCCAATAATTGGTTTTGTAAAAAACAAGATGATCTGGTAACTACTCTCACTCTAATTTATTTCTCTTATAAATAATAATAGGGTTGGTTGAAAAGAAAATCATATATGCCTCATATATTAATAGGACATTTTATTTTATTTCATAATTAACACCAACAGTGAATCATGTTCTTAGACATTATTAGTATTCATATATATTATTATTATTATTCTAGAAAGAAAGTTTGAGCGACAGCCGATTGATCTAATATACGTAAAACATTTAATTTAAATAGAAACACATTTAACAATGATTTGATTAAAAATTAATAAATTTATAACAAATATTTGTTTATATAAAAGCATGTTACAGAAGTTAATATTTTTTATTATGATCTTTATATGTAGTTTTATAATAACGTAATTGTTATCCCAGTAAAATTATAAGTTGTGGTATTTTTTTAAATGTTTTTCTATTGAAAATGAATAAATTTTAAGATATATTTATGAATATAAACCTACACAGTCAGGAATCGAATCTGCAACTGCACTTTTAAAAGTTTTATTATAATTTTACTAGGATAATTTTAATGAACTCATTTTTGTTATAATATGACTTATTATATTATAATGAAATGGCACATTATCTTATGCTATATAATACATATCAATTGCAACCCAGCCTTGCGATTGAATCCGGAGTATTTATGAAGTGAAGTCAGTCAGTATTTAGTTGTTATCCGCGGCTGCTTTCTACAAAATAAAAAAAAATAAGGTATAAGAGGACATGATTTTCGCTAAGTGATGACTTTTTTAAAAATCTTCTTTCAATTCACGGAACCTTAACCCATTTATTCATTTCTTTGTGGGTTCATAACCTCTATATTCATATAACTTCTGTGTATGATTTCTCTTAATATGTTCAATCACCTATCAAGTATAGCTTTTGTGAATATAATGGTAAAAATTAATAAGTTTATATAAGATGAAAATAAATAAATAAATCTTTAAATTGATGATTATGTCAATGTAATAATGTGAAATATATTTTTTTAGTTTTTATATTTCTTTACCATGATTTGCCAGAACTTCATATTAGATAGCAGTTCGTCGTCCAACATTGGTTTCGCTTCTTGTCCTCTTGTCCCCAACTCTGTTGGTACATCAGCTTCAACCCTGAAATAAAACAGAATTGGTAAAGTCCTAGTCCCTAGAAATGACACATCAAGTATCGTTCCATTAAATTAATTTCACTTAATAACAATAAGATACGTGCGGTGAAATCCTAGTGTTGAATTTTCATTTTCTTTTATTTAAAATGTAAAAATTATTATTATTATATGGCTAAATAAAAAGGTTATGATTTTAAAATGATAATGCTCTAACAATAAAATACGTAAGCAAGTGACCTCTGTTGTAATTAAATGAAAATCAAATAACCAGCGCCATCTATAGTCAGAATGAATTGCCGTTCACCATTTTGTGAGACACACAGCACTCAAGATGACGATGGCGACACTTACGAAGGTTGTGTTTGGGGATCATTCCTCACCTGACCTCTTGCTAGAGTAAGAGAGTTTCTAACCATCTATCGAGGCAAGTGTTCAATGCGGTGTACTTACCCAAACTTGTTGAGTGAGTCGTCTACATCCACCCGATAGATGTCGCCATTGTTACGGGATTCAAGGTTCTTGGAGTTGTTCTGCAATTATAGGTGGCGCTGTAGTTTTATGAGTTCGATATCAAGTTAGTTAGTAGAGTTAGATAATGAACATGAGATACTTAATAATATTCATTAAGGTCCCAATGGGACTAATACGAAATAGTAAGACGCAATATTTGTATTGTAATAAATTTTCAGATACCAATTATGACTGTGACCCGATAGTTTTTAGCTAGCCAAGATGTTTGATTTTTTAAGAGTGTGAAATTGTAGAAAGTGTAAAACTTATTAAAATATTAACAATTGTAAAAAAAAAACTTAAAAGTATAATTTGACTACATATCGTATTAGTAACTAGTGTTGAAATTAGTGTGAAATAAATACTATTACCATTTCGTTGTTAGCAGCCATGCGTCGCAGAATCCTAGTGATATACCAGTCCGGGGCGGAAGCTGGTGCCTTGTTAGATCGCTTGCCATGAGCTAAAATAGATGAAATGATAGCTTATTTATATAATAATAGGATGATATAAAAGTTGCAGGTTCAAGTCCTGTTCGTGATATTTAATAATTTTATTTAAACAAGCACAAAATGGATTACATACTCAATTTTAAGTCTGATTGATCACAGGTTTTGGATGATGGTATTTAAAAAACGTACGGTTATAGTAAATTACCGTCATAATATTTTAAATTCACTTTCATGTATTCTAGTCTTTATCAGTCCCAGCAATTATTAGGGTATTATCTTAATCCGTAAAATAATGTCGTAATTATGTAGAAATATTAAAATTTACCTCACAACATAATACGGCAACGTGTTTTTGATTTTAATTAACTGTACGTTTTGACTAACGCTATTACAAAGTCAATTGTTATTAAAAGTGCCGCCATTTTGGATATGTCAATTACAATGACGTTTGGGTATCCTAATTTTTTACATAATATTAAAAATGATTATTAACTTTAATTGACTTGATAAAAGACTAAAGTTATAATAATTGTACAATAAACTATGCTTAAACAAATAATTATATTAATATGCTTTTTAATATACATGTCATATCTAAAATTACAGTTTAGCCAACATTAGAATATGACGTCGCGATGACAGGTGCAGTATTCAGAGAAAGGATCAAAGAGCTTTCGATAAAACTGTCAGTATATTAGATGCTCATAATTACTATCATAAACAATTTCAAACAAATAAGTACTCTGGGCAAAGAAATTAGTTTACAGATATTTTATATTAAACTTTATGAATGAATGGAATATTGACAGAATACATTCATTTACGTTTATAATGAAAACTTCGATTGCGTTAATTTGTATAATTAGAGTTTTATTTTCTTATGTTTATCTAGGCAAGCCGCATTTTTAAGAAAACATTGTTTATTTTTTTTTGGATTAGTTTTCTCTTTGAAAAAAACTCATCGACCTAGACGGCAAAGCGTCTTCGTTTTAACTTGAGCGAAAATGCTTTTTTAAGTCCGCCGGATGTCCGGCTGTTCTCTTCTACAGGTCGAATTGCTTAAGTGATTTTCGTAAATTTGTACGAGCAGTTTGATAAATAATTTTTTTGTATTTTTTTAAATAGTGTAGTGTTTTAATAGTAGTTTATTATTTTTCGTATTTTTTTTAATAGTCAATAGTGGGGTGAATAATAATATTAAAAGAAAGCCTCTAATATCCTGTCACATTAACTCGTGAGGTCTACAGCTCACAGAGCCCAGCATTTAATAAAGTTTAATAATATTTTGACTGATAAGACTTTGATAATACAGTCAGTTCTATAAGTTAAATTATTAAAAATATTTCTATTAAAAACACAATTAACTTTGTAAACCTATTTGAATCTCTAATAAGTCCCAGATTAAATTATCACATATCATCGCGCATAATTACAACTTTAGGGTATTTTTGGGTTAAGTCTATATAGCTCTAAATCATATCAAATATATAAAAACGTACTGTTTGTTTGTTTCAAAATCAAAACTAAACTTACCTCCCCAGCATGAATGACCGTAACTTAAGCAGGACCCTGTAAAAGATAACTACATGTTAAATTTATTTGAAATATATGTCCTAAATATACAGAACTTTAAAGCTCAAACTGCAATTATTAATACAGGGTTTAATTATATTTCTCTGTTTTTAAAGCAACAACCAAACACACATATATTTTCATAAAATATGGAAAATATGTCCGAAAATAACTTTAATTATTGCAGAACCCATACTTGTATATATTAAACACAAAATGTGAAGTAAGGATATGATACGGATAGAATTTTTCATTTGAACTTAAAAATAATACACATTCAAAACTCTTTTGAGGAAGTAATTAATCTCACACCCGATAGTTTTAACGGAAGCGGCCGATGGGATTATTTTTATTTACAAAATAGAGCATAGTATTTATATACAGGAATTTGTTTATTCTAAAACACATCTTAGATCGATTCAGAAGATCTAAAACGGATTTTCTAAGTGCTTTCATAAGCCATAAATACAGTTATGAAGTCAGGAGTGCCCGGATAATGCACTCACTATAACTAAGTTGACCTTCCTCCATACAATGAGTTTGATGGGAAAATGATACCGGTTACTCCATACTTATATGTACAATGTTCAGGTATAAACTTTTAATATAGTTTTGTTTTTGAATCACTGCAAATTTTATTGAATTTAATAAATGTAGTCAATAAATCAAAATGTGTAATTTTCTTTACAGTTGTTTCCATTTTCCTTACAGTTGTCTCTTGTCATGGCTTTAACAAGAACATAAATGACAAGAGCAATAACATTAACGTATGATTGTGGAAATTCCCTAGCGGTCAAATTTTCACAATAATCAACTGTTTGTAACATAAATTCAATTTATAGTAGCATTCGTACAGTTCTCATGAAGTTATCAATAAATATAAATCAGTTAGATTTTTTTTAGTTCGACATGAATTGCCTTCAACATTGAATATTGTCTTCCGTAAAAAACATTCATCATAGGTATATATTATTACATAGAAATTAAAATTAACTCGACGCCGTTTTCTTGAAGGATTATTAAAAAAAATAACATCGTCGTGAATTGTGATCGGCTGTTTATCACGACATCTACCAATCAGAGGGATTAACATGGGATTTGACAGCGAATTAATTATTTTTATAATCAGACTTCTAGAAACTTCTTCTTTAAACATAATATTAATGGTACTATTTATGATCAAGAGTCACGTATGTATTTAAAATAAAGTTATTTAGCGCAAGAAAGGGCCATCACTTAACAAATTAATGTTTGTGTGGCATGTCTGTGGTATACCCGCCTGCACTTCGTAAAATGGCGTCAATAAATAATCACATTTACTTCTTTTCTTTGTCAATTCAATTACTATTATTTACTATATTAAAATGAAAAATAGTAACATTAGTTTTAAATATAAATAGATGTTTATACAATACATAAATCATACGCATTCTCTTCAAATATATGTTTATCCAATACATAAATTATAACATCCAAATCAGCCTTGACAATGCACTATTCTATAATGTACCTAGAATTAAAACAAGGCTACCAGTTCCTATGAAACATAATTATCATACAATTAGAATGCAAACATGCACAGTACATGCCTTATTTTTTTTATATCGTGCTAATTTTCCTTTCACAATGTGTTTAAGCTTAAAAGCACAGACAAATAACATCATAGAGGTAACGTGCATCGCATAAGTTCATGCTTCTCGACTAATAAATATATGCAAGGTAACATTTCGTTTTTCATTACAGATTACATTGAAGTATATGCATACGTGCTTCGATTTCTATTAAAAGCTGTATATTAACCAAACTACGCTTCTGAGAAGAGAGCATGACACCATACCTCCGCGCTGGCTGCGCCATCCATTGACTTTCTGTACAAGATTCGAAGCTTTACTACCTCTACTGTTTATTCTCTGCTCTGTGGATTAAATTATTATAATATTAAAGATATATAGGGTTATGTTGGATCAGATGATGGGTTTGTTAAGTACATTTAGGTGTCATCAAAATCTTTTTCTGTTTATTACTTTTTTATATATGCTAATTCTCATCGGATTTATGGAGTAAGCCAGTCAATAGGTCTATTGATAACGAAAGCCCTGTCTCCCATCTCAACTGCTATGCTATGCTTACAAAAAAATATCATGACACCATCATGGCACTGACCACTATTACAAAGTATTAACTGTTGAAAACAATCTCATGTTTAGATATTATAGAGTACCTTCATCATCTATCCATCATCAGTGAAACTGCTTCACAAATAAGTCCCAAGTTTAAAAATACTAAAGTGAAACATGAACTAATATAAAAGCTTCGTGAGAGTAAGTAAAATAATGTAAAAAGTATTAATATTATGCCAAACCTCTACTTGGGATATTGTTCTTAAACAAAATACAAATTTATACACACGACCATCAACAAGTGAGAACAAATAGTGATGTCCCGTGGCGTTTCAATTTAAATGTTCACATTTATTGTGTCGTATCATTGAATTGGCTTCCTATCGAATTATAAAGCCGATTACACATTCAATGTAATGACATTGGACTGACATAAATTGGACTTCATGTTTGTTTCCGGTATCGATAAAGAAGTATATTTTGTGGCGTATTAATTATTAAGAGAGAGTATATCTTGTAACGCGAATATAATTTACCTACATATATATTTTTGAATAAACAAATGAATGAGGTTGTGGATAAGCATCCATAACAGATATCCTCATCAGACATAGATACCATCATAGCCTAGAGATAATCAATATGTTGTTATGATATAAAATTTGAATATCAAAGAATGTTTTATTACTCTATGGCTGCGTGTATTGACCTACCACAACTGGCACGTCAGCGTACTATTAAACAATTACCGGGAAGCTCACAACCTTTTCTAATTAATAAAATAATTAACACTGTACTTAATGTCCGGAAATTTACATGTTGCTGTTAAAAATACTGTAAAAGATTTTACTGCTTATTTCCTAAATGGTCGTTTGATTAATCACCTTTTTTTTAATTTAATATTTTATTTGCAAGCAGGTTCTTATTGTCGTAAAATATAATTTCCTCTGAAATGTTTAATTTATATCTTTCCGTCGAATTTATGTCCAATTGGATTTTATTAACATATAAGGCATATTTAATTTGACCAATAATTTAGGTATTTAATTGTTTAAATAGCTCTCTCACTTACAATATCCAATCTTATAATCTTATAATATATATATACATATGATATGTGTATTTAATAAAATTATGAGAAAATATTAGCTATAGTTACTTTATGACCTATTAATTCCAAGATTTATATAATTGACAAACATACGCTTTACGAGTCTAGTAATTGACAGATCTGGAGAACACGAACTTTATTAAAATTTATGATGATATCGCTGTTATAGGAATAATATATAAAATATTATATATATAATTATAATTAGGACTGTTATAGTATCCGAAAGAAAAAACAGAACAATCAAAAATACTACTATGGAACTTACCATGACATAACTACACAAAATAAGTATAAACTGACTTACTTAATAAGTATAATGTTAGTAACATAATTATAAGTAAGTAAAAAAAAAATCACGTAGTTCAGAAGCACTAAAATTACGATCAAAAACTGTCCAACTTAATAAACATGGCCGATCTAATATGGAACTGTCAAAACTATGTAAGTTACAGGTAATTGAGTTACTTAAAGAGGTACGTGTTTGTAAAAACATTGTCTGCAAAGAATAATAATAATAATGAAGTTATATTAGTCAAGTAATTTTTTCTAGGCCGATTGATTTACAAGACATAACGTCTTGTAATTCTGGTAATGTATTCACAAAACCAGTAAAAAGTTAATTCATACCTAGATACTAGATACTATTCAGTCATTTTGTAACTTTAAAAAAAACATATTTTACTTACTATAAGGTAAATTATATAATTTTCTTACCATCTTTTAAACCTAAAACCTAGAAGGTTTAAACATAGCTTTAGTTATAAAAGATTTAACAATTTCTGAGTAAGATTAGCAGATTTAAATTTCCAGATATGGTCGCGTTGATAAAGTTACTTATTTACTATCCTTCCTCATTTCTATGACGACTGAAGATATCTAAATCTTGACCACGGAATAACATTGCAATATGTTTGTAATCAAATAATCCTGAGTAAGATCTCGTAGTAAACTTAAACATCTATTGCTTTGATGCTGTATTCAACTAACATCTGGAATGTAAATATTAAATAGATAAAAACAAATATGAAAATGCAACTGATATTTTGTTAAAGAAAATGCATTTCAAATTGTAATTCATTTAACAAAATATTACCGCTCTTGTATTACTGCAAAGTTAACAAGTAAGCTTCAGACTGTGTGCTTTTTTATTTGGATTTCGCTAATAGATAAATTGATTCACTTTATTTATTTTATGAAGTTTAAGATAAACAATATTTGATGGTTAGCTAAAATAAAATACGATCAAGTGCGAGTCGGACTCGCTTAAGATAGTTTCTCTACCATTGTATATAAAACGGCAAAAAAATCACGTTTGTTGTTTTGGAGCCACCTCTTAAATATTGGTTTTTTGTTTGTATTTAGTAATTGTTATTATAGCGGCAGCAGAAATAGATTATGTGTCGTTTATAAACAAACGGACAGCGAAGTCTTAGTATTTATAGGGTTCCGTTTTTAGCCTTTGGTACCCTAAGCATACCAAGGTTGTTGAAGGCAAAACCAGTGTTGAAGGAAGTAATTATTATTTTTTGTCTATATTAATTTTATGATTGAAAATTGACTTGAATCTCAATTAAAAACTTTTCAAATAATATTTGATTCAAGGGTACTGAAATATGAACGAATATTAATTATTCTCTAAAGACTATCAAGCTGTTCTCAAGTCTTTATGTATGTGATTTATTTATATATACATTTTTATATTTATGTTATTAAGCTACGAGACATATCTAAAAATTAAACAAATTTGAGGAATTTATCCATTATCCAATGGATATATGTATTATTTAATGGATATTAGTCCAATTTCTTAAATATTATTATTAAAAGGGACGCTTTTGTATAGAATAGTCAACCGGAACAAAATATACTTGGAATTCAATCTCAAAGATTATAGAACCATTTCATTCACTTTATTAGTAAACGTAATTAGAGTAAATTATGATTTTCTATCAGAATAACTGAATTTCTTTTTAAATTGTACAATTCTAGATAGAAGATTCTTGGTATGATTAAATATATAAAAGTATTTATAGTAAAAGAGTTATAGTAAAATTTATTTTCTACCAAAACATGACTCGTTGCTTACTCTTGCTTCTATAATTTAATATGGCATCCAAACATAAAAATAGGTTATGGCATTTATAAACAGGATTATGTGATAGCGTAATGTTGAATACTGACATTAAAGAAGTCATACGCTTCATATAAATTGTTTGCAGCTGTGAAAAAAATACACCCCGATAATATTTAATATATAATATCATTGTCAGTTGCTTGAAAATGTTTTATATGTGACACCGTCAGGGTCTAGCCCCGGGTTATGATTATATAACAGAATTATATTGTTTTGTATTTTATATATTTTTTTTGTAGAATCTGAACGTCAGTTCTAATTAGACAAACCAGTAATATAATATAATTAGACAATTATAGTATCAGTAATATAATTAGACAAACAAATATTTAGCATCATAATTGTAACGTTCAAAAATTATTTAAGAAATTATATTAACTATTTTCTAATTATTGTATGATAAAGTTTTTAAAAACAATACTCTATAGCTGTCTTACCTGTGGTGCACTCGACCAGGCAGATGATCAACAGGAGCGCTAGGACTCCCTTCACGGCACTGGGGCTGGACAATGATTTCCTCAGCATGTTGCTTGACTTGTCTCCTTCTTCTGATAAATATTATAATTTATTATAAAAATATGTAAGATTTTTAATAATGCTATTGACATACATTTATTAATTTATTAATAAAAATTGTTTTATTATTACAATATTTTATATACAAAGAAATTAATTACCCGTATAATAATATACGTTTCATAATTATATATAATAAATAATATATATGAAATATAGTTTTAATATAAATTTCTTTAATTGCAATTGATAAAAAGTTAAACCAATAAACAGTTATTTGTATACTCAGTTAAAAGTTAACTTAACCCATTGAGGTTACGTAAGTCATTTTAATTTACTACATTATCATTTAGAAATAATGTACGATCCAATAAATTTACTTCAAACAAAGATCCAATTTACCATTCATTGAATCATGGGATTGTTTTTCCGGGATTCAGTGAAATTATTAAATAAACAGCTCTTCGAAATAATTATTCGTACATCAACAACATTGAAGTTTATTTTAAAGGGAAGAATAACAGCCATTAACCTAACGTCAAACCTAACGTAATCTGTTGAATTATTAAAAAAGTTAGATCCTTTTTATTTTGTTATAATAGCCATATTTGTTGACGTGTATGTATGTATGTATACACACATGTGTGCGCATACCATTGAATGTGAATGTATATTGAGAACCTCCAAATAAACTACTCTCAAAATAATAAATTATTCATTCATTCTTGAAAATTGTATTTAATTTCAATGTTACCTAATTAATACAATATTAAATAAATATTATTGTAGAGTCAGCTTGAAAACACTTTTATTATTTTAATTTATATTTATAAAGTTGGTATTAAACTATTTAAATTATTCTTTAAACAGTGAAAACCATTACTTAAAAGTATATCTAAATAAGTTTATTTAGTTTTTATAAACCCTCGACTGTAAAACTTTTAAGTTTTATCCAGATCTTCAGTTGCTATTTGTAACTTTTACCATAAACAGTAAGAAGTAGTAAAAATGCTGTTTACTGTAACTTGCAAATGTGTGTGGGAAGTTTGAGATGAATCTGTACCAACGAACCAACGAGTATTTCTATTTATAATTATTCATAGAAATGTTAGCAATGTATTTTATATAAAAATATTAATAGTAAAATATAATGTCAATCCCTGATTGGATATTGATAGTAAGCTCGTTCAACTGAAAGCTTCTAGGCTTAGTTAAAATGATGTCAATGTGTATAGATTAGTCACTCGTAGTACAATAAAATGTTATCACAATATTATATTGATATACTGATAAAAAGATTATTATTAATATGTAAATGACGGAGACGATATAAATTCCTAATTTAAAGTACGATATTGTTTGTTTTGTTTTGCGATTAAATGTTCGGAGTATTCGAATAAATGTATGACCTTTTAATAAGATATTATGTAGTCTAACCCTTACAGTTATTATATATATTATTTCCGACATTATTCTTTAGAGTATTAAAAGATGCATTCATTTGTACAAAAGAATTGCAGGTCTTGCAACAGACATCGCACGTTTATTATAAAATATCTTATATTTTTTATCTCTTGAAAGTATTTATTTATGTTCTTACAAATTTTACTTTAAGGTAATTGTAAATCATTTAGGTCTTAAGAATAATTTCAGTTGTTGGTTAATTATGTTTAATTATATTTATGTTTTAATCCGTTTCTTTTATTATCTTTTTTTTCTCATCTGTTTTTGTTCTTGCTTTTTAGTGCTTTTTGCAAAAATGTGAGTCTACCTACCTACCTACCTAAAATACGTGGACTCCTATGTATATACCTACAATTCGGCATTTAAATTTACTTTAGGATAGGATAGGCTTAATATTAAGTCTTAATCTTTTAAACAGTAATTTTATAATGTTACTTTAAATTATAAGACTCTAAAAATAAACTCCATAGCAAATGAAATATTTCCGTGAAATATCTAAAAGACGCAATATGTAAACTGAGATTGAAAGTATATAAATTGAAAACCTAATTTAAAACTTGTAAATCTGGATGAATTGTAACGTTTTGGTCATTGGACCGATGTGTTGTTAATCCCGGTCTGCCTACTTTAAAAAACAAAAAACTAATCCCTCAGGGACCACTAGGATATGAAAATTTGTATGAAAAATCCAAACTGTTAAACCAATTGTAATGAATTTTGGCATAAATATAGTTTATAATCCAGTATTATACATAGAATATATATTTTTTAATCTTTACCTTAAAAGCTGAATAGGGGATAAAATATTGAAAACCTAAAAAAAACCTCTTAACCGATTTTAATGAACCTTTGGTATGAATGATAACCTTTGGTTAAATATAGGGCACTTTTATGATATATATTATTTATATAAAATCATTTAATTGCTAAAGTAGAGTGGTCTTAATCATTTTATAGTGTTTTTAAATGCTCATCTACTTTTGAATAATCCTAACTAATATTATAAAGAAAATTGTGAGTTTGTTTGTTGGTTACGCTTTTACATCTTAACTACTCAATCGACAAACATGCAATTTCGCACACAGGTTGCCAGGTGTACAGAAAATAATATAAGGATTTATTAATCCCTACAAAACACTATATCCAAAAGATAGTAGAAAAACCTTCCATCTGACATAAAAAGGCTGTTATTTTACGTATACAGAGCGAAAAGCAACTAACCCATATATTGGTACAGTTTTATATTATATAAGATATTAAAAACATAAATATTTTTCATACCGAATAACCTTATATGAAGGATACAATATTAGTGTATTTCGTCCACTGGAATATAGAATTGTGATATTATATGAAAAATAACTACAACTAATATATGTTTCTTATTTCTTCAAAGAAATCATTATTTAAAGTTAGGGTTTTGTTTTATTATATATATATATATATATATATATATATGTACATATAATATATTATTAATATCAATATCTTGTATTACTAACGAGTTTTAAACTTATAAACTAAGAACTAACTTATTCTCGAGGGGATTGGTAATGAATTAAAGGAATATAGTCATTTGATTTAGATTAAATTTTAAATTATTGTGAATTTAATTGTTACTCGATTAAATTTAATTGTGACTAAATTAAATTTTAATTTTATTGCAAATCAATCGTAAAATGTGATTAAAATAAATTTTTATTTAGTTGCAAAATATACTGTGAGTTTATGTGTAAATCGATTCTAAATTACTCGAGGACGAAATAATCGATTGAAATAAAATAAATACCATAAATATCCTGTCATATAATGTTTAGGTCTTGTTTTTAGGAAGTAGTTATTTATTTCTGTAGAACTAAATTTGTATGTAATTAGTTTTTGTTTTGATTACTCTTTGACTTTGAAGTCGAAAAATTAAAATAGTTTAGGTAAATAAAGTTAATTATAAAATAACTTCCTTGATATGTAATAAGTGTGAATGAAATCGTGATTTTGTTATTTTGGTTTAAAGATATTTATGTTAAGTTTAAAAATGATATGAGACCGTATACAGTTTGATTTACTTTTAAATTGAGGCGATTTTTTAACTTTTTTTAATTCATAAAAACATTTTGGAAGAACTTTCAGTTTACATGAGCAACAATTTTAAGTAAAGTGAAGTGAGTAAAACTCTAAAATATCTTATGAAAAATATTTCGTCCAAAGTTATGCACAGTTTTATTTGACATAAAAATATACTATTTTAAAATTATCTTGCACAATTAATACAATTATTAATAACCTTAAAATATGGACTTTGTACTGTAAATAGCAGTAATTTTTAAAATTTAAGATTTCTTTACAAACAACCTCTTGTATAAATATTTGTGTTAAAGGTCGCTTAATATTTCGTGTTTCAGAAGCATTCTGAATTCCTTGAGTTTTCTTCAAATATATCCAGCTATATATGAATTAATATTTAACTATAAATACAAATTAAGTTTATCAAAGTTTAAATCGTAAGTCATTTCGATCAGTATTAAATAAACTGCATCTTATTTTATACATAAAATCTTTTTAGATGCTCATACAAACCAAAAATAAATTTAAATTAATCTACTTCTAACAACAATGACATAATTTGCTTTATGCTCTATTTAAAGATTTTAAATACAGGAGGTTAAAGACACTTTATATTTATTTAATTTCAAAAGATAATAAACACAATTAATAACGATTAAAAAACCGTGATTACATATTCATTATGTGAAGTTATTTTTATTTATTTAATTGTTTTGAAGTTGCATTTTCAATTGAGTAAGCAAATGACAATGAATAATCATCTATCTCAAAGAATTGTTCATAAAAATTATAAAGTAATGTTCTAAATGCATTAAAATCGAGTGCATGATAGAACAATACATCAACCACCCACCATTTGTCATGTAGGACGGTTAACCTGGGACGTATTCGAATCGTATATTTAAATTCTGTTGATTTATACACTTAATTGTGATTGGTTGATTTTAAATTTAGATATTTTTTATGACCAATAAAAACGGTTAGAATAGTTAGAATTACAATTACTAAAGATACAAGTTGTAATATGGAGTTATGGAGTATTTTTTTTCTTGTATAGATGTAATTTTATGGTATAACGTGATTTAATTAAATATAAAATTCACATTAATTCGATTTTTTATACAATTTAAAACTAACGGCGTACAATTTATAAATTTTACGTATTAAAATTAATCGTAAGAAAACTGTGAAAAGAAGGGTTATTCAGATCTTTTAACAAATTATCTTTTAATATATATATTATTATTAAAAAAGTCTCATGTAAAAAATATTAAAAAATGTTTATCAGACTGTTTTATTTCTTATATAATAAACTAAACAAAATTAATACGATATGTATACTTACTTACATGTGATACGACCAGCGCAGTCAGCGACGCACAGGTATCTACTCCAACCGGCGTCACCTCCCGCCTTATATACCATCTGAATGCTATCACCATTTTATATTTTGCTTATTATAAGTAACTTTTTCATTATTATTTTCTTATATGCAGCCATGCTTAGTTTTTTTGAATATTTTTTTTTAGGATTTTTTAAAATATTTTTTTAATACAAATTCAAATATTTCATGTTTAATCGTTCCTCAGACAAGAGTTTTATAAATAAAATATGGCATTATATAGTATATAGTACGCCCCCTTATACAAGTGATAGGATATACGCCCCAGCGCCCACGCGAAGGCGGTACCTCCTCCACTTAATATTTTATTGTTTCTTCGTAAAACAGTCTGTGATTATTATAATTTAGTTTATCAATAAACAATCTATTATAATATTTTCATGATTTTTTAAAATGTATTTTTCTATTGAAATCCGCAAGTTAATTTTAATGATTAGTATTTTAATGAAGCTATTGCTAGCTACTTCATACGAATAATAAGCCATCTACCACTATATCCAATTTTTTAGTTTTATTGTAGGTACCCATAAGCCAAATTGTTTGAGAGTAAAAAGTAATCGAGTTGTTTCTATATTGCGTCAGTGGTTCAGATTATATGTTGAAATACTAAAACTTATATTGTTCTTAAAATTTATCTGTACTTCAATTATATATTTTTTACAATTTTATGTAACATTATCTAAATTACGATAAACGATTGATAATATATTCTCAATTTATCAGATATAGAATCGATCACTCGGACGGTAAAAATACCCATCTTCTTTAGAAACGGACAGTTTCCGGAGCTTCCTCATGTTGATTGGACAGCACCACCAACCACGTCTTTTAATAATAATATAACGAAATTTTTCAAAACCATGACATCCGTTGCATCATACAGCGAACGGTTCAAATCCGTCTGCTCATCATCGGTGTTATGAACAACGAGTAGCGTCTAGTTTGTGTAATAAGAAAGAAATTATTTTCTACTCGAGTACGTTATATTGTAAGTTATATATTGTTACAAAAGCTGATGCTGGCTATGTTCTGGCGGATTTCGTCTCTTGTATAATTTTGTTTTAATAACATATGAACCAGTAATTGTTTTCTTTATATAATAAAATTCAGATTTCCTTATTTTTATTAAAATTATTGTGTGCAACGGGTAAAACCAACCATCTAAATATTGATTTACACATGTTGCAATATCACCATCTTTATCGGTCGGTGTATATTTTGAGAATTCATATATCCGATAAGTTAATCCAGGCTATAGTATAGATATTTTGTAAATTATAAAAATGTCAGTAAGAGACCCATTTATATGTGATGATTGAGAAAAAATCTTTTGACCATCTATTACTATCCAAACTTAACACTCTGTGTGAAGATTGACCAACTGCCCATCCATGCTGTGATATGATGTAAGATCAACCAAATTTCTTTGGCCCATTCATGCCATGGAGAAATAGGATGCTTGATCGCGGTATAAGGGGAATTAAGGTATTGAGTCAAGTTACGAGTTCAATTCTAGCACATTTGATTCCTGGTTACCTTGACCCCTTCTGACTAACAGCTGGGTCTTACATACCTAACGATAATTTATGAAATAATAAATTTGAATTAAGAACAGAATAAATAAGAAAAAAATATTTATTTGTAAAAAAAGCGTACAAACCTTTTTACAATTTTATCAAAAATATTATTCTTCTGCTCCTATCTATCTCATATCTGTCAATGCAATATTTATAACTACCGTTCACCCCACGCTTTTATAACAGTTTTTTTTATATTTTTTTATAATTTATGGTATTCTTAATTAAAATGTTTAAAAATTCATTATTTAATTTATATTTTTTAAACTATTATTTATTTATTTTTTTATTTATATCGTTTATAAAAGGGTGTTTTTATTTCTTAATAATTAATGTTTATTAGTTACAATTTTTATATCAGCGTATATTTTTTTTTAGATCTTTAATTAGTTATTTTTTATACGAAAATAGCTTAGTCCAGAAATAATAGATAACGGTACGAACTGTTTAAGTTCTCTAAAAAGCATTCATTTGTATTGTCATCGTTCCTTGAGAGATTTGAAAAAATCAAATTTATCCGACATGTCTATGTTGGTTTTTGTTGAATTTGACCGCATGTTTCAATTTTATCTTATTAAAGGACTAGAAAACTAAAACTTACAATAATGTTAGTTCTATATTAAGCCATCCCGAAAATTGAAGATGGTAGGTATAGGTCAACTAGGAACACTGTGTAAGTTGAGTGTAAGTTTATTTGGTTGATCCTCAGTTGTTTATCTAGTTAAAGGTTTATGAAGAATTATTGGTCTTATTTTTGTTCTAACACATATTTATAAGTCCATATTGTATATTTTTACACCATTCTATCCTCAATCATAATAATAGTTTTGATAATGATAATTTGGATGTTTTTGTAATTTATTTTTTATTCTAATAAAAAATTATAAAAACTGAGTTCATGAGCATTTATTTCGGAATATATATATTTTTGCAATTGCAATGTACTCTCCAGATTCTGGGTTTTATGTTATCCGAATTACTTTATTATTAATTTTAATAGTATAACGTAAATATGTTTTTTTTCTTATTTCTTTACGAGATCAAGTTAAATACCAGTTTCGATCCTAGAATCAATTTATATAAGTCTAGTATCACGAAAGTCTAAGTGTATGTTGGTACAGTAAGAATTATATATAACATCAGAAATCTCGTAAGTAATAATAAACTTCTAATTTTACATTGATAACTCAGTTTTCTTTATAGATGAAAGTCATTAAATATGAGTCTCATGAATGATATTTGAAAATATTTATAAACATGTATAGCCATGTACCCGCGATTACTGAGGACGGTTTCCCAGTAGTCGCGGGTTCGAATCCCTGCCGGTACCGGTTTATTTTTCATTCTACATTTATATAAACTTATGAATGGTTTTTAAAGCATATATGCAGAAATATATAATAAATAAATAAAATAACTTTTTTTAAGCAAACATTGCGTTTTTGAGATTTCTGTGTTTTAGTGTTAAGGTTAGCGTTTCGTTGAAGGCCAAGGGTTGGTGTAACCATCCCAAAACTACATAAGTATTCATTTCAGTTCAATGGACCTTCTACCCTCTATAATAATATAAAATGTTTGTTTAAATGTTTTAAAATACAAAAAGCAACATTCGTCAAAACCATCGTCACTCAACTCATAACTTGTTTTCGTTGACTTATCGTACCATTGGTGTCCACACAAAAGTTTTTTATTCTATTCAGTCTCTAAAGTTATATTCCTTTAAAATATATAATTGTCTGTTCGTCGGTCATAGGTTCATCGTAAAAAAACATAGATAAATAAATTACTTTACTGAGATTTTCTATAAGAAGATGGTGTATACCTTGTTGAGTCCTTCCATGTACGGGCTGCAGCCAGTAAACAAGGTTTTATAACAATTTTAAAATATCAGCGGTTTACAATAATTCGCATGACCTTTTGTGTTTAGATTATTAATATGTTAGCTTACTTTGAGCAAGTTTTGTTTTGTGAACCCACACCTCAGGGCATAAAACTTAAAATGACAAAAAAAATCTTTAATGTTATATAATTAACATATAGTACATTCAATTTAATAAATACTTTTATTTTAGAAATTTTGGTACTTGACTTTGTATTACAGGAGTATAGAAGAAGAGAGAATTTTAATTTATTATATTAACAACTTGTTTCAGACATAAAAGTCGCTCGATGTCTATAATGTTAATAAACATGTCAATTAAATAGCTGTATTATATTTCTATACATGATCTGTAAGGAAGAACAACATGAGTTGGAACTGAAGTCTAAAGTAATTGTTAATAATATAAAAGAAAGAAAGGGAAAATTATTGCAAACTATCACACATATGATCCAAATATATATATAAAGAGAGTAAATACAAAAAATATTAAATAAAAAAAAAAGACAATATTTACAATAAAAGAATACAAAAAAAGGGTTTTGGCATATTGATATAAGGTGTATGTTACTTCCACCACAGTCCAATTTTAGCGACAGCGTTTAATTAGTCCATATTTCAGCAAATCAAAATTCAACCAATTAACCTTTAGTTAATACTCATTTAAGTGAAAATTTGGCTCATTTTGACCGTTAATAATTCCTCACTCTGATGCACATCATCAAAAGTAACTATTATTATTGAAGTTACAAATTATTACACCTGTGATTCTATTTATTCTATAAAGATATTTATTTAGAAAATTTATTATTGTGAAAAAAAAAAAGATTTTTCATAACAACATCTGAATGCACATAAAATTCTTTTTAGAATTTATATAACCCAATTCTAGGCTTTATATTAACTAGATATAAATTTGATTATTATATAATAAGAAATAAAATGTATATTATATATAAAATATTGTATTCAATTCGTTTTAATAATAATATCAGCTTTAGTAATAATTCCGTTTTTGCATCCTTTTGTAGAAATATTCTCATTTTATATGTTTTGTTTTGGACTGATGGTTTAAACAAATCACATTTGTTAAATAATTCATATACTTAGCATGTTTTAAGTATGTATATAAGATATTAAGCTGTACATTATACATATTTGTAGTTCATACTACAAATATGTATACTGTATACATATTTGTAGTTCATACTACAAATATGTATACTGTATACACTACACATGGCAAGACAACTTGTTAAATATTCATCATAAATGGGTTAAATGTTGTTACAACAGGTATAAAGGATATTCTCGAACATAATTTAGTTTCTTGGCATCCAAAAAAATATATAGAAAGTCTTTAAAATTAAAAAAAATATATAATAAGAAACTAGATAGGTAGCTTACGATTACATTTGTACTAATATTAATATACACAAAATATATTTATATAAAATTAAAATGTTATTATATTTATTGAAAAAATATGAATGTTTCTAAAATCAAAGATGAGCTAATATTTATTATAATAAACGCTAAACTGTGTTAACAATTTGGTTTGTTTGTTATTTCTAAGTACAAAAGTAACTAAGTTATCCTGAATAATTGATGAAAGGGTTTAATTGTAACATCATTCAATATAATAACAAACAAGTTTTATTGTGATTGTGTGTTGAAATCATTTATCAAAAATATTTATAGAAACTGATTTCTCAGGTCACCTGGAAGTATCTATCTAGTAAAATATCCATTTTCCTAGTTTAAGATAACAGAAACTTATAAATAAAATAATTTATTATCCAAGTTTCTTAATTTTTATGATAAGCAAACTAGTTTAACGGAGCGTCTCGACCCACGCGAGATAAACTCTTTATTATATACTGTGGCCAATAAAGTTGGCGCTAAAATTAAAATGGCGGCTATGGTGGTTCATATATAGTATTAGGGTTAATATTTTATCCGTATGTACATAAAAATATTTATATTATGTCTGTATGGTTTTCACTATAATATTTTTCTTTTATTATTTGCCTTTTAAATCTATATGTTGGGATAACTATAATTATTATTAATATTTACAAGGAGGAAACGCATGATTGCATTACATGTAGTTGAAGATGGCTGGGGAGTGGGAAACAGGACTGGCTTTATAAACTGTCTTTATTTACAACCTAGCGTTATGTGTATTTAGGAACAATTAAAAACACTAGTAGAATGTATTTACAATTATCCATAAACCAGACAGCCGTGTTTTGCTTATTTTTTTATATTGTGGAAACATTTAAATAAATCAAAAGTCATTTACTCAAGCAGAAAGAGAAAGAGTAGCTTCTAGAATGGTCTAGATTTAAAAGGGTGTTAAAACCTACCTCTTCTTCTAACCTAATTATTAGGGGTTGGCATAATATTTTATTTCCTTGCCAATATATCGTTCAATAAATCACCCTGTGTGTACTCGCAAGTTACTGCGACTCCATCATCATTATGTATTTGTAGGAACTGTTTGGGAATTTTGTAGGGTAGTTGTGTAAAAATGTTGTTTGAACTGTTACTAATAACTTGTTATGTGCTGTTTGTTAGCTCTTATTTGAATACTGTGAGCGTACGATGTCGAATGCCGGTGTGCGGATAAATCAACAATGATTTTTGTGACACCGTTAAATACTAATGTATTAAGTTAAGATTCTTTTTTAAAATCATGTAATTATAGAATGAAAAATAAACCATGCCCGTATCATTTAATTTTTCATTCTATATTTATATAAATAAAAATAAGCTTAACATGGCTATACATGTTTATAGATACTTTCAACCATTAAGATGCTCTGTATTTTTTTCAAAATAAAAATAAATAAAAATATGCTCTCTTCTTTGCCATATACTGTTTCACTCCTTCCATCTTAATAATAATAATAATGATCTTCTCTTATAACCACTTTTACTCCTAAGACTCTTTACATTACCGGCTTTTCTTTTCCTTCTTTTCTCACTTTATGTAGGGTCAGCAAAACTTGCTTTTCTTTACCATTCTTGCTTATCAACAGTTATCTTAACAGCCGCCCTCTTACTCATGTCATCTTTCACACAATCTTTCTTTGTTATATCAAATAAATGACTTATATCAAATTAATAACGCGTTTTTTTGTTAAATTACATCTAAACAGTGTCATAATTTATAATTTTGGGCTTTCGGTATTGTTTTAGACTTTAGGATTGAAACGTTATGTTATTCCAAGTTTTCACAAGCGAAAAAAAATAAGAGAAAAGTTTGCGTGCATAAAATCTTTTCGGGTATACAAATTGTACAATACACAAAAGACTATGAAATCCTATTGTGTTTGTATTTTTTATGGAAAAATACTACTTACGTTAGTTTACAAATGTACTAAAAATGAAAATATATTCCAAAATAAAGGAACCACATACTAATTTATTATAAATAGGTTTATTTAAAAAAAATACGATATGTAACGAAAAAAAAACTAACTTATACTTGAAAAACAATGTACCTTTTGACTTTCATACTTTTGAAGTAAAACAACTTTCTGTATGCGTACTAAATTTCACTAACATTTTCCGTAAAACCTATAGTTTTAGTTTTAATTACGAAGCTCTTTTATTTTATTTCGCGATGTACGATTTCTAAGCACTAATATTAAAATTAATTTCAAATAAAGCAAAATAATAGTTATATATAACAGATAGTTACTTTTTCTCATTACAGTCACTTGATTATGTCCTTTGGATGTCCATTATTAGTTTTTCGACAATTCAAACTCACATGCTTACGATGGGTAGACAATAATCGTGTGTGTAATAATCGGTGTGAATAATCGTATTCTTTTTCAATTCGGCCATCTCTTAATTTTTTAAAAGTATTAGTATATGGTTTCTGAATACATGATAATTTTGCAAAATAGATTGATAATATAATATATAATAGATTGATAATAGTAGTTAAAAGTTGAGTATATTTTAGGATTCTCATCATAATATGAATAATAATGTACTGATAGTGGTATCATTTACATAAAATTGTTCGTTAAAAAACCTCTAAGCTGTGAAAATTTGCAAGTACAAAGAAATAGTGTAACATGTAGTGTCTAAATAATCGGATATTGCAGTAAAAGATTTGTCACATCCAATCTGTCAAACGGTAGTGTCTGATTAGGAAGACTAAGAAGTATATCAAACATAGAGTTATATAAAAACTCTATGCCATCAAAATCTCAAATTCCTTACATAGACATCTTAATAAATTTATTTTATTTGCCATTTTAGCATTAAAATGTATTACTGGTATAATATAATACTTAAACAAAGCATTTTATAGAATGGCACATTTTTGTATATGGTTACATTTTGGCACTGCTGAGAAAAGAAGAGAGATGAAGGTGTGTGTCAAGACTACCAAGTCTCTCTTATCGACCCAACGAAACATAGCTATAATAGCTTCACTACCCTGATCTTCTGTGAGACCATGGTATTAAAGTTGGTACCGCCGGGAACTTTCACATAACCTCCGCCTACCACTTTAACAAATATATAAGGCGGTGTATTTCTCTTTTCTTTTGATTTTCTTTTTTTACTTATCTTAAAGTTGAAGAAAAGAGAACTCTCAGCGCAAAAACATATCTATATTAAGCAAAAACATTTGATCTCACAAACAATAAAGTTATTTTAAAGTGAAAGCTATTTATATAAAAAAGAATATTGTTCTTGTAAAACATTAATAATCAGTTACAGATAAACATAAATGGAAGTAAATTAAAAGAAAAGGAAATAAATTAAAAAATAATGAAAAAAAATTAAAAGCCTAATAGATAATAAGTTGCTAGTTGTACAATCCAATGACAATTAATACTTGTACCGAACTAAATCAAGTTTTGACAGCGAACTGTGTACTCCGCTTTTAGGTGATATATTCGTTGGGTTTATTAATTAGTGCCATGCCGCAATTTTGGGGCTTTATTCATAAATATTTGAAGCTTAGAAGATACAATGTATGATAATAGTTTATGTTTCAAATGTACACTTTTATCAAAATCAAAGTAGATTATTACATTACCTATTACATTTAAATTAACCAATATTAACTATAAGTATTACCTTCTAATATTTTGGCAGCAGTTTTGGGTCTTCGTTAAGATAAGTTAAAATAATATGACAAATATGTTGACAAAATAATTGACGAGAATGTTTATTTCATTTCATATATATATTTAGTTTCCTTATGTTACATATTGTTGTAGTTAGGTACCTCTTATATTTTTATACTTGTTACGCAGAATATATTTTACTTCTAATTTCAATGCTATTAAAAGAGATTAAACATTCAGATAATGTAAACCAATTTATTGTGCATACATGGTGGTTTTATGAGGGTTCCACAAGGTCGTTAAGTAACTCACTCGAGTGAGCTGCTCAAAAGAGAGAGGAGACAGTTTCGAATAGATTTTTAACTTAACGAATGAATGATATAAATACGTCTCTTAGAATATCTGAAGATGCAACAGAGTTTTGACGGTCTTTTGAACATATTTAAAGAATATATATTTTTTTAATGTTTTTAGTTTTAATTGCTAAAAGATATAAAGGCACTTAAAAAAAAGTTTCCATTATGTATGGTGTACATCGAATTTTCATAATGAAAACCAGAAACCAGAAACCAGAAAGTGTCAAATCTAGTTTTATATCGATTTTAATGAAATATATGTGTAGACCGGTACATACTTATTAAGATGAAGTATGTTAGAAGAGCGTGGAAGTAATTGACATGTTGTGAAAACCCCAAATATTTGAAATTAGGGGAGGTGGGATGATGATGATGAATGTAGACATTACAAATTACAATTTCTTTACTTTAAAGCTTTTTATAATATTTTGAAGGTTCATCTCTTAAGTGACCTCTATGATAGTTGAACTTTGATGACTCACAAATGAAAACCTCAAAATCTATTTCCGTCTTTCTCTTCAAGATTATAGCTATAGCTGATTTTTCGTAACCTTGAAGAGGTAATAGCCACTCTGTAGAAAGTATTAGTTAATCTATAGTTCGTATAGAACTCTGATACTGCTTGCGAAACCAATTTTTAACTTCTTATGAGTTCTTCATTTTTCTAGTTCTTTACAGTCTAGCGATGATACACATATCTTCTCGATCGTATATTTGTTTCTAATACATACAAAATTTATTTTTAGACAGTAGTTTTACAAATAATTTTTAGACAAAGTATTTTGCTTAAATATTTTAGGGTGAAAAATGGATTTTTGCATAATTATTAAGGTCGATTTGATAAATTTGATTGATGCGTCGAGCCATCTATTAGGTTTTATTGTAACAACTGTTTTAGCTTTCTTCGTTAAAGGATGTTTAGTAAGAGGTTTGTCTTTTATCCATACAGCGCCCTCTTACTAATAAAAACTAAATTTAATATAAAATTACCTTTCTATCTACGAACGTAAAGAGGGTAGCGTAGCATATTGTAGCTTGCTACGCGTTTCGTAGAACGCCATCTAGTATTTGCTACGGTGATATCAGTACGGTAGTCACATTATGTAACTAAAAGACTTGTATTAGGTGTTAACAGTGGTAGAAAAACTGTTATTCTACAAAGGTAGTAGTACAAACTATTATTGTAAATCATTTACGAATAGATTTGGAGAAAACAATTTTAAGGGAACGGTATAATATTTAGTAGATGTTGGTAGAATACGTTTTATATGTTGGTGTAACAAGAGAGGATGGCAGGAGGAGGCAGCATCTCATTTAAAGTTTAGAGGCATAACGTTTTGCAATTTAGAACTTTGTCAATAAGAATTTCTTTCTATTTATGTGTATATAGTATTTGCTGAATTTTAAATTAAGTGATTCCAGTAAACCGACAATTCATTGTTTTATATTTCATTTTATACTTTATTAAAAAAAAATACCAAGTAGCATTATTGATATCGATAACGTTTTTATTTGTTTTTTTAAATCACATCAAAATATCTATAGATTTTTTTTTGGCCCAAAAGGGTTAGAGAGCAAACAGTAATTAGTAAAATTCAATTACTTTTATCAGCTGTGCTGGTTAGATATCAAAGTCTAAGCCACAATGGGTCATACGTCTTATTAACATTAATATTAATATTAATAATGATCATAAAATACTGAAGTTGCTAGTTATATTCAATTCATAATTTTGGAAAAATAGAGTAGATTCTATAAAAATGTTTTTTAATACATAAAGATCTTCTTTACTATAACCACAAATACTAACATCATACATTTTGTTTTACTAGCTGCTGCCCGTGATTTCGTCTACGTAGACTGTAAAAAGAATGTTTTTATGGCTAGGAACATAAGCAATATAAATATTATTTTCGATTATTTTGGACGTATCTACCAATACCGGAGGTATTGCTGTAGCAACCGGAGGTATTGCTGTAAGGCTGTAGCAAGCAACATAAAATAGCATAACCGGCTAAATTTCTATTTACATACATATATTTGAATAACATAATCTAAAGTCGTCGGGTAATAAGAAGAATTTTCAAAAATACGTAGGTAAATTTCAGTGAACCAAAGGATTAAAAAGAGGGTCTCCCATGGCAGTTACGTATTCGCTATACAACTTATTTTATGTCAAATATAAAACCACGCGCAAAAGTTAGTATTTCTATAGCCTATTTATTGTTTTGGTACATAAGCTACAACATTGGCAAGTTAATAAGTATAATGTATAAACAAAAACTAATCTACTTTCATGTTTCTTCACACACACAATTTTCAAATGTATTTATATAAATATTCAATTTACATAAATATCCCTTTCTCTTGGGAATCATTGTCACGATATTTTAAAATATACTGGCAACCCAAATTATTGTAATTTATGATAATTACAGTACATATAATATTTATTTGATAATATTGATACTTCGGAAATCTCATTCATTTACAGGCCATTATTTAAAATATTTAGTATGACATGTAATTTCCTTCCTCTCTTTTATAATCATTTTAGTAGAGACTTCTTCGTGGCAATATTTATTCTTGTATTCAAGCTATAACTTCTAGTTGTATATTATATTATATAGCTGAAAGCGCAATTTATTAAATTGTATTTAGCTGTACACAATCTAGCTTGCATTGTTTCTCGGGTATGATTGTAGCCGCAAACGTTCCTAATAGGTATCTTGGGAATGCTCCAGAAGCAAGATCTGAGTGTCTCGAGGTCTAACATTGCAATCAAAATATAATTAGGAATAAACGCTTCTACAACTTATTATACATAAAAAGTAAAAAAGAATTTCTGGGATTAAATTGGATTGATTTTTTGTTACATCCTGAATAATATATTTTATATAACTATATATTCCGTTTTAAATCAGATTACTCACAGTTAGCCGTCTATATAATTAAATAAGTGATGTATTAACTTTATAAAGGGATGAATGTAATGAAACGTCGCAAAGGAAGTGAGGGTGAATGTCGCAAATTACCGGAGAGGCGCATGTTGAACCAAAGGAAGGATTATACAAACATATGTGTGTTACTCAAATAATGGAAGCTTAAAAGCTTAATTAGTGCGAGTATGAACTTTAAGAAGATTTTTATTTTTGTTTCTATACGCGTTGGTTTAAAATATTTAAGAATATATTATATTGAAAACCCCATTCTATAGGAGCGACTTTAAAAAAAAAATTACATTTTTTTAGTTAAAATATTTTTAAGTATTCCTAGTAATTCTATTTATTAAATGAGATTGTATTAAATTAAAAATTTTAAATATGAAGACAATACTAGGAGAGGTATAAACTAATTTAACGGTTAAGCTCGTCTGGCGCACAGCCAGCGATTTTGTACGTGCTGAATTGAGGGGGGACCTCAAAAGCCATGTGGTATTATATATGAATGTAATTATTTATTAAAACCTTTATGTATATGTTGGCAGTATAAGTTATTTTGTATGTAAATTCAATTTTATACAAGGAGGGCTAGTTTTCACAAACAATTTATTTATGCGCTCGCTTTATACGGTCTACAATATCTCCTATTAAAATGTAAAGCGACTCCCGACGCAATGGACTCTACCGTTTTGGCAAAGAACCTAATTAGAAGCTGTTGTGATGCACATGAGAAATTTTTTAAATATATTTTAACTAACTTAAAAAAAATCTTTGTATTTTCTTTGTATTTTTTGAGCCAGTACACAATATTTTAATATGATTAGAAGGGCCTGTCGGCCAGATAATTACATAATTTATAGTATATAATTATCTGGACTTAGAATAATGATTCTTTATAAAAATTCATCGTTTCTAAAACTTCTTTTCGTCCATTATGACACAAAAGACACTTATTTTTAATGTAGAAAATATATTATCATTGGAAAGTATTTTTAAGTCCGTGATTAAGCAACCAACATCCGAATCTACTTTACGCCGTGAGAGTGATGAGATGATGAGATGTACTACTAACTTTGTCGGTTAGTTGGCCCACACTGGCATAAAGGAACTACATCAGAAGCCCGATACCAGCACATTCAAAACAATTTATGTTCTCTGCAACAACTTTTAATTGGCTGCGTCGCGCGTTGCTTGCAAATCACTCGGAGTTACTATTTGATTAAAATGTTCTGTCAACAATTACATGAGGGGTTTGAGAACTACATTATATATTTTAATGCTTATTTTATTTGTTAATGTAATGTTAAGTAACTAGCTGTCAGATGACATATAGTGACTTAACTCAGATGGGTTTGTAGACTGCATTGGCCTATAGACTGATGTAAAGATGTTATATTATCGTAATTCGGAAGTTTCTATTTCCTAAAAAAATACAGAATTTAGGTGAGGTAATTTGTGTAAATAAATATAATTTGAGATTTCCATTACATAAATTATTATGTAGTGCAGTGCAGGTGTAGTAGTATAGTTAAATAAAAAGGGCTGTTTTTATGAATATCTTTAGGTGAGCTTTAAAATAAAGATTTATTTAGAAGGGACTTATTTCTGGAGCAAAACGCAATGAATGTAAAGGTTCCGATAACTTAAGTAGTCTGTAAATATCTGTGTTTTTACCGTAAAAAAGATGAGAAAGTGTATGTATTATAACGTTTGTAATTTATTTCCAAAAAAGCATTACTATTGCGTTACCTAACAATAGGACAATTTCACATAAGTTTCGAGGATAATTGGGGCACTACTTTTCGTTTTCTTACTAAAATAACATAATAATATAAGAGGTCAGCAAAGATACATTACATCTATAGATTTATGTCCCGTTTTTCGCTTCAGGCTGAACCCTGAAACTCGGAAACTCAAATAAAGAGCAATAAAATGGAGCCAGAAGACCTTGAATAAAATTACAGGAGTGATTAACGTTGGATTGATGATACATTTAATATTCTGAGTTAGGTCGCCGCAAAAATTATACAGAATGATAAATTATTTACATGAAATACAGAATAAAAATAAAATGTATATTTTTGTTTAATCTGTGACAGGGAAGAGAGTATGGAATTTAATGCAAACTTTAGTTTTTTGTTTAATTTTCTAGAATACTGTTTGAATTCATGTCAAAATCGTAACTGTCAGCTAACAGTAAATCCGTCTAATCAAGTCAACCAATCGCGAGTCAGAAATTGAAAAATATCGTTATTCACATTGATATTCATGGGACTTGATCGACAATCAAATATTTCGTGCACGTCATGTGTCAAAAGAAACGATCGTTTTTTTAGCAAGAATATTTTTTAAACGTCATAAACCAATTGTTTTCTTTTCTATACATCTAAATGTATAATATTTCTTAACATACCGATTGCATCTATTTATACCTACATCCTTCAAAAATATAGGAGAAATCATTTATTTTTTAAGAAGAACTGCTAAACAGTATAAATAATATTATCTATAGTACGACGACCACTTTACAAATTCTAATTACTATAACCGGTAATTTTTTTACATAATATAAAAAGAAAGTCGTAAGGAAAATTGTATTTCATGGAAATTTCTGCGACGAACAAAATTGCTTCATTAGAGTAACTTGCAATTTGGACATTAAGTACCGCTCCAGACTTGGCTACCAGCAAATTGATCACAAATTTAAACACAAAAATGTACGTTTAAAAAATTCTTCGCAGTTTCAAATAAAATATTTTTTACAACGCCCATTATAATATTTATTTTATACAATATAAGGCTCTTTCTAAAATGACAAATAAAAAGAAAAACTAATTTCAACATTTCTTTTGTCTCTGTTCCAATTAATTTCCAAATTATTTTCAAAGTATTATGTACATAAATATCTTATTTATATGTAATATTTAATATTTCTGTAAAGGTTGTCTGTACTTTTAATTATGTTTTGTCCTCATTAATCCTAATTAAAGCGAAAAAGTCTTCATTACCATGCGTTAACGAATATAATTCTGTGTCCGGTAAGATTAATTTTGGGGTAATATATTGTGTAAGCAAAGTATTCATTGCATTTGCGGTGTCATCATACATGGAATAATAATGTCTAGATTGGTCACCATTTTTCATATAATACTTATTATATTGTCATCTCATTCTGGGATAAAGATAGAGAAAGGTAGAGATAATATTAATAATAATAACAAGTCTTTATTTCGAGCAATATTATTTGCCTCTGTTGCCTTTTGTTTACATTTATGTCAAATTATAAATAAAAAATAATCACAATAAAAATAGAAATAAAATTAATAATTTCACAAATTTAAATTCTAAAATTATCTTAATCGAAATTATAATTATATAATTAATCGTATTATAATGATATAAATATTGTAAGCATTTCGATTGTCATTTAGCATTAATACATTAAACTATGATACTAATGTTCTAATAAAATGCTTTAACAAATGGGAATCCGTTTTTTGGGCTAACATTCTCAGGACACTGTTTGAACTTAACCACATTCCTTTCAGCAGTGAAGACGTTTTATTTCTTATTATGGTATAAAAGTCGTTTGAGCAAACATGCCTGAAGCTGAACAAAAATGTGGCAAGCCCAACAGCATTCTGAATCCATTATCGTACCGGACCCTCGGTGTGTCCAACGCTCTTTGTGTACAGTTGACCCACAAAGCTTCCCCCGCATAGAACTTTTGACAGTAAGCTTTAAACTGCGTTATTTTGGTATCCTTACTACATCGGGCAAACCTACTCGCCAACATATTACACTTCATAGCTAGTGCTCTAGATGTCCATATGATTCTTAAAGTCCTCCATAACATAGTGACCTAGATATTTATAATGTGTTTATTGTGTGTCGTTTAAGCAATGTCCAATTGAGTT